>OY776096.1:17972699-19353532 GCA_963675205.1 Catocala nupta | reverse complement strand
TACACGTTAACACAATTCAAAGAAAAACACATTAAAATTGAGTAATAAATTAAAGCCAAATATTCTAGTAGTCAAGTTTTAGTATATTATTTTTATCATTATACAGGTAATTGTACCCAGCGATGATTTCGTGGAATATACAGGGTGATTTTGAAATCGTGTAATTCCTTTTAACCACGCATTCTACTGGTGATATAGAATAACCCTGACCATATTTTTTCTTAATTAGAATAATGGTTTCGGCAAAATTAGAGTACAGATTTTTTTCATGAAATGATTTCATATAGTCATATTTTAACCACCTGACACAATCTTAATATTTTTTTAATTTAAAAATAATAACATAACAATAACTGATGTCGTAAATAATAAGGGGCAATAAAAAGGACCGCCCGTTATTATTTACGACATTAATTATTAATATGTTTTTTTATTTTAATTAATAAAACATTAAAATTGCCTCGGTTGGTTAACATATGACTATCTGACACCATTTCACGAAAAAAACGGTACAATAATTTTTCAAAAAAAATAATTCTAATTAAATAAAAATCGGGTTATTCTATATCACCAGTAGAATGCGTGGTTAAAAGGAATTACACGATTTCAAAATCACCCTGTATACTTACTCAAAGAACTCTTGCAAGATGTAGTAACATTTGCGTATCAAGTATTGATTCAACCTATTTTTATATGTAATAGATGGATACTTTTTTAATTGCCTGCAGTATTTAAGTAGTGGGAAGTGCAAGTCTATTTTATTTCAGTGGCAAACTAATATGACTTAGCGATGTGGACAATAGTATTCGAATGTTTTGACAACACGATACAAAAGTACGTATGCCAACTCCTTGACTATGCAAAGTAGGTACCGCGTAACACACAAAAAATCGATATCATTCGAATACCATAATGTGTATTACTAACATTACTATAATATAGCTCTATAATAAGCACGCGAGGTTGCAGGAGACTATAAGATATAGTTGACATAGAAGTATAAACCTTTCAACACAGAATTGACGAATGTATTCGCTATTAAATGTTATCTGTGTTCTCACAGCGTGATATATGAATGCCGTTTTCATATGAATCGGTTCACACGCGACTGTTTTACATAGACCGCGTAAAAACAGTATAAACTTAATAATTATTATCATACAATAGAATTGCGAGCTGACACTAAGACAGCTGATATGGAAAGTAAGAAATATCTTTAGTCGTTAGCTAATGTTTGTTACTAAATATGTCTGAATAAGTTAAGTTCCATATTAATTGTATATATGACAGTATTTGTTTATTCTTTCTAACGTCAATAAGTAGCTATGTTAAGTAAAACTAAGTATTGGTTTGAATCAAAGTGAAAATAGAGAAAACGTATAATAGTTTAAGCAATTTTTTTATGCTTGATCTCGTGACATAGGCTTGAGCTTCACAATCATTAGTTCCATAGTTCTCAGATTCAATGTGAAAATTTAACATAGGCCTTAACGTTTAGCCGCAAGCAGCCCGAGAACTAGACAAAGTGTTATATTCAGTTTTTCTGTAAATAAATTATATTTTAAGACTCACATAATAGAAAGTCTCTGTACTCTCAGAAATTATCTGGACTAGTAAGTATGTCTGTAGGGTCTACGAGTATATTAAGGAGAACATCAGACCGCCTCCAGACCGGATTTCGGTCATGGCGGTCAATCTTAAAGAAGACGAGCCATCTATGCTAAATGTATAACAACACAAGTGCACTCTCTGTTCCCTCACTCTTATAATCCGATGGAACTGCAATCCAACATGACCGGAGAGAGATTAAGCGCAGGTCCAACGGTTTTACGTGTTACTCGAGACTCGGGACTCGGGACACGTCAACTTCCTAACTCCAGGCTGCTATTCAAAATTTATTGTCAAAAAACCAAATAACTAAGACTTTTCTGGCCCGATCCGAGATTCGAACCCGGGAACTCTGGCACAGCAATCGCATACACTACCGCTGCGTCACCGAGGCAATCAAGCCATTAATATAATATTCTACCACATACACACAACACCATCTAGCCCAAACTAAGCAGAGCTTGTACTATGGGTACTAGACAATGGATAAACATACATATATACTTCTTTTTTTTGTATATACGTACATATTATACATAGAAACACCCAGACCAAGACAAACATCCATGTTCATGCACACAAATGTTTGACTTGTGCGGGAATCGAACCCGCGACCTCAGGCTTGGCAGTCGGTTACACTTACCACTACGCCATCGAGGTCGACTAATGTCACTGTACCAACAACCCGACATCAATTATTAATATTATTTTTCTTTTCATCATCTAATATTATAAATGCTAATGTGAATTTTCTTACCTTCTTTCTAATTCTTTTATTTTTTTTAGTTTGTATTTTTGTTACGCTTCCAGTCTTAACTACTACTTAACTACTCGACCGATCATCATGAAATTTCGCATATACATTGTCAGCAATATAATAATAATAATAGAAAAGAATATAGGTTACCTTTCATCCAGAAAAAAATAATGTTTCCAAGAGATATAAAATTGATATAACATACATTAAGCGGGCGGTGCCGCAGACAAGATGATGTTCATTAATAAAATAACTGCACTACCAACACTACAATATTGATTTAAAAATGCAGATCAGTGTTTTGAGCTGGCTTCTCGTATGCACATTTTTAACGAATTTGTTCCACATTGTTCGAGATTACGCAAAAATATACGACAAAATCCATCGCTGCTGTACTCCATTGTGAAATATTACGTGGCTGAAAATCTACAATAGGTTTCGTGTGCATAAAGAGTATATTATGCTCTTTTAATCAGCACTGTCCTTTATTTACCGGGTCATTGTTATAAAAATATATAGCCTTACGCCTATATTCTCAAAGGTATAGACAGCGAAGTGTGACGCACTCACATTTCGCTAGCGATGGTATTAATGCCACGTGAGTATGACTGAATCACACACACACATTTACACACCCACAGACATACTTATTTACTCAACAAAGGAGACCGTCCCTATTTGGCTTGAAATTGGACAATCGTCTCATAAACAAAGTAAAATATTAAAAGTTTTGTTTTAATATATAATAAATATTGGTTACTATCTAGTCGTATGAAATTGACGTATAAAAAAAGATTTTTAAAATATTTTCATTTTGTTTAAAATGTGTAACTGAAATGATCAATCAAAATGGCTTGTTTGTGTTGCCTAGTAAAAAACAGTGGACAAAAATCGGAACATAGTGTTAAAAAAAATCACATTTAGAATTATTAACGTAACCTGAAAATACATTGATATATTTTTCATTATTTACTATTATATATGAGTATATTGAATTCGACAATAATAATTAATGTAAAATGATATGATATTTGATAAAATATAACAAAATTGTAAAGTGTGTTGGGTAATTTATTTTCATATTCTAGCAACACTTGACTTATCTGTCAATTCTGTTTCCGTCATTCGCTTTGCGTTTGTTCGCTCATCTAATGGGTATGGACGTGATTTTGTGTTTTATTTTATTATTTAACGAGCTTGATACTAAAATTCATAGAATAATGTTTTCTACTTAGTTAAGGCTACTGAAACTTAATATTGTTATCTATACTGATATAATAAAGCTGAAGAGTTTGTTTGTTTGTTTTCTTATTTATCTTATTTTACAGGAACTATAGATCCGAATTCAAAAATGATTTTAGTGTTGGATAGCTCATTTATCGAGGAAGGCTATAGGCTATATAACATCACGCTACGACCCATGGGCGCGGCGCAGTAATCATAAATGCGGGTGAAACCGCGGCCACATCTAGTTACAATATAAAATTGTTCACGCCCAGCCCAGGGTCCCATACAAAGTGGTCGGTCTCCTTTAGTTATATACTTAAGTTTATATTTATTAACCATTTTTTTTAAGTATTGTGAATCTTGTGCAATTATATTATTACTGCGATGTGAAGAGCGGGGTCTCCTAACACAGGTAATGTTAACTTAAAAGGAGTACTTCAACTACTGATTATAGCATTTAAGATAATGATAAAAACAATTTTTAATTTAATTTTAATCAGAATCTTTTTATAATTTAAGTTTTAAGCGCAGTAGCAGCAGGCAAGCTTTCCCAATGACAACATCATCAAGCTCAATGAAAATTAGTCTAATTGTTTAAATAATAAATTCCAGGTGGCTCTAAAAATCAATCATATTGTCTTGAACTTTGTGCCATTTACCTGCCGCCTCCTGTCTCCAAGCACATTTTGGAAAATTTTACTAAAAATTGTAATCGATGCCTTGATATTTCTAACGCATTTACGTGCATTGTGGGAGATTTTAACCTGGGGGGAATCGGTTGGCAAACTATAAATGATTCTTCAGTAGACCAAAGAAACTCCAACCTAGAACAGTTGCTTGTCGATTTCACAACGGTTAACGGTCTACAACAGCGCAACACAGTTCATAATTGTAGTGGTAAACTGCTTGATATCGTACTGACTAACATCCCGAACTGTAATGTCTATGGAGCCGATCCACTAAGTGTCATCGATAAGTACCATCCCCCGTTGCAAATAGAGTTATCTTTTAAAAAAGCAACAAACCTGACACCAAACCAGGCGACGTTAAAATATAATTTTCACAAAATGGACTATGAAAAGGTAAATGAATACTTAGGAAAACAAGACTGGGATAAAATATTAAGTAAAAGCACCAATATTGATGACACAGTGGAATTGTTTTACGACGTTCTTAATGAAACAATAAGCGTATTTGCACCTCGTAGCTTTAGAAGGAGTAAGAAGTATCCATGCTGGTTTAATTCCAAAATGATACGTCTCATTAAAGAAAAAAATAGGGTTCGTTCCAAATATGCCTTATATAAGAACCCCTTAGATGCGATTTCATTTAAAATACTTAATGTACGTTGTAGAAATTATGCAAAGGAATGTTACAAGTCATATATCCATAGTACTGAAAAACTTATCTCTACAAACCCTAAATGCTTCTGGTCTTTTATAAAAAATAAGCGCGGTGGCGAGAGCACTTATCCAAGGACAATGTCTTATGGATCCATTAGTTCGAGCGATGGCTATAGTATTTGCGATTTGTTTGCAATGAATTTTGCAGAGGTGTATCGATGTGATAATGCCTTAGACAACAATATAGATCCTGCCCATGAGCCTGTTAGTCCTATAGGTCTAAAAGCGAATTCAGACAGTTTTTCTGGGGTTACCTTTGGCGAAAAGGAAGTGTTACGTAAATTAAAGTGTCTAGATATATCAAAGGGAGCAGGTCCTGATGGTATATCCCCGATATATATAGTTAATTGTGCTTCAAATTTAGCGGGACCTTTAACAATCATATTTAACAGATCGATTAGTGTTGGTACTTTTCCTAAGGTTTGGAAAACAGCTAAAGTGGTACCAGTGTTTAAAAGTGGGGATAACTGTTCCGTGAAAAATTACAGACCTATATCGATTCTCTCGATTTTTGGTAAAATCATTGAATCCTTGCTGTGTCCATATGTACAGAGTTACTTCAAAAAATATTGGTCCATTCATCAGCATGGGTTTGTACAACGTAGATCAACATGTACAAACCTAGTCACATTTGTGGAAACCGTTGTGGATGCTATGGACTGTGGAGATGAAGTTGACGCTGTATATACGGATTTCAGTAAGGCATTTGATAGAGTTTCCCATCAAATACTCATAAACAAATTACGTTGGTATGGAATCACTGGTACTCTTCGAAATTGGTTTGAGTCCTATCTGACTGGAAGGTCCTATTATGTCGTGGTAAATGGATATCAATCATCATTATTTAAAATTAATTCAGGAGTCCCACAGGGTTCGCACCTTGGCCCTTTACTTTTTAATATTTTTGTCAATGATATTAGTGACTGCCTAGTTCATACTACCCCTTTTTTGTATGCTGATGACTTGAAACTTATCAAAATTATAAAGTCTAGCACCGATATTACAAATATGCAAGCGGATATAGATGGATTGTCGGACTGGTGCACTCGGAATAAAATTTCACTTAACAGTGAAAAATGCTGCCACATAAAATTTAGTCGCAAAGTTAATAATAATATTAGATCCTCGTATTACATCAATGGACGAAAATTGGAGGAAGTTAAAAATATCAAAGATCTAGGCATTAATATGGACAATAAGCTGACTTTTGTCGACCATATTGACGCTATTACCAAACGAGCTCTTAAATGTCTTGGCTTTGTAATAAGAAACGGTAAATATTTCAAAAATTCCCGTACCAAAATAGTGCTCTATAACAGTATAGTTCGAAGTATTTTGGAGTATTGCAGCACTGTGTGGAGGCCACACTACTCAACTCACACTCTTAGATTGGAACGGGTTCAAAAGAGATTTATGAGGCATTTAGGGTATAGGTCCGGAAGAGAGATTCGAAATATGTCGTATATTGAAAAACTATCTCATTTTAAAACAATGCCGCTCGACAAACGAAGAGACGTTATTGATCTAAAATTCTTTTATAGACTTCTACACGATAAAATTGATTGTCCGCAGCTACTAGAAAGATTTCGATTTAGAGTGCCACGTGGCCGTCCTCGCAAACCAGTCACACCTTTGATCCCACCACTACGTAGGACCAAATTTGGTGCATGTTCGCCTGTTCCCAGAATATGTAGGCTAATTAATGAACATAGCGATGTTATAGATATTCATTGCGACTCCCTAAATGCTTTTATTGGGAATATCCTTGAAATTCCCAATGCAAGCACTTAGGAAGCATTTTATTTTATTTAAGCGTTTTGTTTTATTGTCGGTTTCTTTTTCTCTTTGTTTTCCAATAATTAGTTATGTAAGGTATTTGTAATTCTGTAAATTTAAACTTAAATTAGGTGAATCTAACATGCTCTAATTAGCAAGCGGTGTTTACCTGTAAAGATTGTGCAGTTAGTATTAAGGATGTTATTTTTGTAAATTATGCATGTGTTACTGTAACAATAGCTGGTAGACCTAAATAAATAAAAAAAAAAAATAAAAAAAAATAACTAAATACTGATGACCGCAGAAATAAAAAATCACAGATCACTTGCCTTCTTAGAAAGTACACGCAACTCAAGATATAGAAAACTGTGTCGTGAAAATATAAAAGTCAGAATGACAGCCAGTTTTACTTTACAGAAGAAATAACAAAGCACAGTGTTCGATGAAATATTCCTTTTCCAATTTTATCAGAGCACAACTTGTGAAAGCGAACTCCTAAGACATATATTATATAAATTTTGCAGTACCTACTGTGAGAAAAGTTCTGCAGAAAGCTTTGAATGTAAATGCAATGCATCTGTTTAAAAAATATTTATTTATTTAAATAAGGATTTCCAACAAAGGAAATTCGTGTCCATGTTAAGGTTCTCAGCATTTTTACTATATCATGCTTAATTACTCAAGTATATGATGTGGTTTACAGAAGTGATACAATTAATTTTATTTTTTGAGAACTCATAAATGCGTCGTTCCTTGTTCTAGCATCTATGGCAGTTAATATACAGCTTCAGGATCTTCAAATAATTTGACAATAAAAATCCAAGCCTTTTTTTACTTCGAAGGTGCCAAACAAACATACGGACCACTTGATAATAATCGATTATCCATTAGCCCATAGCTTATGAGCACTCCAGCACAATAAGTATCACTCGCGCCGACTGCGTAAAAAGAAAGAAATAGAAGAGGTAGAGAGGCAGACACTGCTTTTATCTTTCAGCAATTTACCCACTAAAACTTCTTTGACGCATCTTCTGTTACTTCTGCCGTAAGAGGATGGTTCTACCGACTCACCCGGGCGAGTCAGCTTGTTGGCACTGTTACCAGGTAATAGTAGAAGCAGAGCTACTATTTGTAATATTAACTTTCTAAAAAAACATATTTCATATCTTCTATATTCAAACTTCTACCGACTCTCTTAAAAATATGCGTGATTGCAATTAAAATTTACGACACAATAATATAAAATTATATATTATTTAATAAGAGAAACCCAGTAAGCCACAACAAAGCTATATAAACTGAAGGATCATAGGTAGAATGTTAATACCGCTACATAGCGGTATTCTGAATTCAAAGCGAAACGGCAGCCACATATCAGTAAACTTATCAATTCACTTGGGAGACGGGCGTGTCGCGAGAGTTCTGTTCAAATATTAGTTCATATAGAGCTGTATTACAATATTCTAGATTTCTACAAATTACTGCCATATATCGAATTACGTCATACGTATGAATTTGGTACAACTTTAATTATAGAAAGCTCTTTAACGCATTGAAGTGGATAGATTCTGCTTTGTACTGTTTGATATATCAAAACTACTATATCTTATCTTATCTTGATCCGGGGGCCAGTCATTGCAGACCGGCGACACTTCGACCCAGTGGGATCTTTTGTGTCGGCCCCGAGGTTTATCCTTGAGCTATCTCCCTATAAATGTACTGCATCAGTCGCAGCGTACACTTCAGAGGGAGAAGCCTGAAGTCTTCAGGATTCGGATATGCCAATCCCATCAGACCCATCCTTAGTCCGGCCAACGCGTCACATTCACACAGTAGGTGTGATATGGACTCGTCCTGTTCACCACAGGCTCTGCAGATCGAATTGCTTGACAATCTCAATCTGCACAGGAAGTCGTTGGTACCAAAATGACCAGTAAACGCTCCTGTGAGTAGGCGTATTTGGCCCTTGTTGTACCCGCAGAACTTCCGGGTAAAGCCCGTGGCTCTGTTTGCAATGAATTTCTTGGAGTGTTCCAGACCCCTAAGGGCCATCCACTCCAGCCTGTGTTTATCATTGCCATGTGCATTCAAAGCTGCCTTGACGGTACTCTCAGAGAGACCTACGAATGGCTCGGGGCCCACAAATTGTTGCTCCGAGCCCTTTTTGGCTAATACATCAGCCTCCTCATTACCCTGCACCCCTGCATGCCCCGGAACCCACACCAGCCTGACTGTGTTTTTCCTGCCAAGTTTGTTGAGGGCTTTAATACAGTTCAGGACCAGTGCTGAGTCCACCCTACAGGAGTTCAGAGCCTTAAGAGCAGCTTGACTGTCACTGAGAATATAAACAATCTTGTCAGTGACATTGTTGTTAATATTCTCCTGCGCACAGGCAATTATAGCATAGGTTTCCGCCTGAAAGACCGTTGCATATTTGCCCATGCTTTGGTTCACCTTGCAGTCGTTGGCATATATACCAGCGCCTGATCCTGTTTCCATTTTGGAACCATCGGTGTACCAGATGAGACAACCCTTGTCAGGGGATCGTAGACCTCGTCTCCATTCGTCCCTTGTGGGGACCTTTATTTTAAAATTCTTTTTGAATATGTGCTTTGGTTGCATTTTGTCACATCCCATGCTCATAATCTCTTTAAGATCCTTCGAGATCTCCAGTTTTGTGTGTCGAGTTACTGGCATGTTGACGCTCCACAGCCCATGTATAGATAGTCTATGTAGCGCCTTCATCGCCTCTAACTCCACAACAATGTGTAGCGGCGATAGGTCCAGCAGGATCTCTAACGCAGCCGTTGGCATAGTAGGGAACGCCCCTGTTATAGCCATGCAGGCTAATCGCTGCACCTTCGACAGCGCTTTCCTACATGTTGCTAGTTTAGTTCTTGGCCACCAGACAACGCTTCCATATGTGATTATGGGTCTTATCATCATCGTGTATAGCCACTTGATGACCTTGGGCTTCAGGCCCCAGGTCTTCCCATAAGTAGAACGAATCATACCGAAGACCCGCTGGGCCTTCACTATGGCTTTGTCTACATGAGGTTTCCACGTTAGCTTGTTATCTAAGGTCATGCCTAGATACTTCACCTCCGTGGACCATTGTAGCTGTGTACCATACATGGATAGAGTTCCCAAGCCAGTCGGATCTCTCATCCTAGTAAACGGCACGACAGTAGTTTTCCCTGGGTTGATCGATAAATGGTTACTACTGCACCATTTTTCTACCATACTCAGGGCCCTCTGCATGAGACTGGATACTGTGCTCGGAAATTTTCCATTGACAAGTATCACCAAGTCATCCGCATATCCGACCGTTAAGTACGGACCTTTGTTGAGTTGTTCTAAGAGTGAATTAACAACCAAGCACCATAAGAGCGGTGAGAGTACTCCACCCTGAGGGCAGCCTTTGGTAGTCATTGCAGTCATTTCATCCCCTAACAACTCAGACCTAATAATTCTTCCTCTGAGCATACAATCGATCCACTTGCAAATGGTTGGCTCTAGGCCGTGATTTGCCGATGCCACACTGATGGCATCAAAGGTGGTCCGATCGAAAGCTCCCTCAATATCCAGGAATGCAGCAATGCATACTTCCCGGTTATCTAATGCATGTTCTGCCTTATTTACCACAAAATGCAGTGCCGTCTCAGTGGATTTTCCCGACTGGTAGGCACATTGTAGCCCGTGGAGGGGAAATTTTCTCAATGCTCCCTCTCTGATATGTCTATCTACTAACTACTATAAATATAATATTGAAATATTATATATCTGTATGCATGCACACAGATTGGTGACTTCCAAGGGGCATTTAAGAACAGAGTAATTTGAAATCCGAGGAATAGGCTTTTCTCCAGCAATGGCAAATACCAAAAGGTTAACAAATAAAAAATGTATTATATATAAAATGTAATATGCCAAACAACCTTGTTGGTCCCGTGTCAAAAACTTTAGCTTAATCAGGCGTAATTAAAAAATAATATAATACGTCTGTTAATGAGATCCCGGTTTCTATTCTTAGATCGGGCAAGTTTTATTGGATTATTCTGTTATAAAATTCTCGTAAGCAGCTAAAAATCTTTACGTAACTTTTTACACGTTTGCTTACCCTTCTAGTATATACAGAGAATATGTATGACGGCTATATGAGAATATTAAATTTAAATGTGAGTTCCTGGAACGAACGTAGCACAAACAGCTCATTACCCTGACACTATAGGTGGGTGTTTGGAGAACTCACGTCTAACGAACTTGCCTCACTGCTTAGGTTTATTAGCTGCAATTGCGGTAATATTCACGTGCAGAATGTACCACGAGTAGAATTGATACTAGTATTGACTATATAGAACGGTATACATACTGTGTACAATATATAACGGGGTGTACATCGAATACTAAGTTTATAAGGCTAGTGTGAATGGAACAGTCGCAAGAGGAAAACCTATACGAATGTTTGTCGATCAGATCGGAGACGTACTGACAAAGGCCAGGTTAGGAGCACCTTATACCGGCGAGCGTATATGAGGAATGTGATGAAAGTGAATGAAGCCAGAGAAGTGTGTCAGGGTCGTAGCAAATGGAAATCCGTAGTCTCTGTCTGTCCTTCTGCGAAACAGGCGTGGATCTATGTATGTATGTATACATCGTATACTGTTGTATGAAAAATGAAAATTTCCTTAATTGTTCTGTGCCGTTAATGCTGTGGTTGTGTATCCGACGCGACAGCTGTACATGATCTCCAGTTTTATTCAGTTCCGACAAAGTGTTATTGTGATTTTCTATCAAGAAATTCTTGGCTGCACGGAGTCTGGAATTGTTCCTTGTAGACAGCAATACGTTCGCCCTTGTCTACATATACATACTACATACTTATATACGCACAAATCAAAATCGAGCGTAACATTTCGATCACTATCGATAGATTGTACAATTATTTATCAAACAACGATCAAGCTATCAATATATTCTCTTATATTTCTCCTTTAGAACTGAAAATAAAAATTCATAAATGCAAAAATTCTTTTGACTCTGCCTGTATATGTGAAGTTATATCGGAAGTCCAACACACAAAATACCTCGGAGTAATACTTGATCATCGTTTATCATGGCATATGCAAACAGAACTGATGACGAATATTGATTTTTAAAACTCTACGCCACGTAACTACTCGATCACCTAAAACAAATTTACATTTCGTTAGCTCAGTCAGTGTTAACATATTGTGTAACAGTTTGGGGTAGTGCTACAAAAACAAAATTCTTAGATTTAGAAAGGGCTCAGAGAGCTATGCTAAAGGTTATGTTTTTAAGCCTTTTAGGTTTCCTACTGATAATCTATAGCTGACCGCAGATCTCTTGTCATCTCTGTCCTATAATTCATCAAGACCGAATGTTAGAAGGAACTACGTAGTAGCTTCTCCAGTCGTAGTCAAATCGACATTTGCATCACGTCCATATCCACGGCAGTCTTTACATCTATATAAACTGATAAACAAGGACTTAAAAATATATCCCATGACATACGCAGAATGTAAAAAAAACATTAACACTTTGGCTAAAACACTGAACTATGAGCAAAGTGAAAGGGTGTTACAGTAGGCCTAATACACTCACTTATATACACACACACACACACACACGCGCACACATACACACGCTGACATACGCACACGCACACATACACATCGTACACGCATCTGGTACAGTGTACTATTGATACATACTTCTGTATTTGTCTTTAAATTGTTTATGTTATTTCCTTTTTTATTTTAATTACTTTTCTTTTATAAATGTTAAAGCTCTAATTTGTTAATTATATAAGTACTCATCGTCGGTTCTTCTGAGGAGCGTAGCTACCTATCACAAGCATATTTTTTGCTTAACAGGTGACTCCATACCTAAATTGTAAAAATTTAGTTTTAGTTACTGAAAATTATCATTTTATTTTATTATTTATTCATATATGAAGATCGCATTTGTACTTAGTCATTAAATATATGTTATTATCTGTTTCATTACATGAAATATTGCGATGACATTTATTACGTGAGTGTAAAGTATAACAATGTATGTATTAAAGGGTTCCGTTAATTTATTTTATTTGTATGTTCTAGACACAAATGCCTGCTTGCAACCTTCTAGCCTTCCTACTGCGATAATAAAAAGGTAACATTTTAAAAATGTATAAAATTCTAAGTGGGTTTTTACCCAGCAGTAGGATACGCCAAAAGACTAATAAAAAACCCGCAATATACACATGAGAGTTTTAATCTTGGTTTACATACCCGTGAAATACAAATAGGCGAATTGCGAGGCGATCACGGTAATCCATTAACAATAAAGTTTGAGTAATTAAATACATATATTAGGCACTGGTTAGGCAATGGGTTTTCGTTGCACAATTTCTGAACTCGCATTGCCCAATGAAATCTTGCTGTACTTGTTTCTTCAGCGAAACCATACAACCTTTTAATTGCTGTTGAAGTTCGTTGCGAAATGAACGCCTTAGAGTTTGTAGCTTCAATGCCTTTTTGTAATTGTATTTATTAAAATGTACCAAGAGAGCATATTGTAAATGTGAATGTGAGTTTGTTTCTTACGCTTTCACGCCTTAAATACTCGACCGATCATCATGAAATTTCGCATACTCGTTGTCAGTTATACAAACAGAACATAAAGTACATTTCATCCAGAAAATGAATTCTGTTACGGAAGAATAATAAATTGGCATAACCTACATTCAAACGAGCAAAGCCGCGGTCAAAATCTAGTAATGTATATTTACAATAATCTTATTCATATGAATCAATAATTCTTTTTATTTCTTTTTATGCATCTAAGGTGGCAAAGAAGCATACGGCCCGCGTGATGGTAAGTGGTCACCGTAGCCTATGGACGCCTGCAACGGCAAGGGCATCACTTGCGCGTTGCCGACCATTTAGGAAAGGAAAAAGAGAAAAAGGAAGTAGGAAGGAGAAGGAGCGGGAAGAGGGAAAAGAAGGTGATTGGACTTCCGGCACTCTCATTCACCGAACGAAATACAACAGTAGGAATATTGTTATTTCACGTCGATATTCTGTGAAAGGGTAGTAATTCACCGGTCGAGCCGGCCCATTCATGCTAAAATCAGCGGGGTTCTATTAATTATAAGAACTTGTATAATATTAATGTAAGATAGCATAGTTAGCAGAAGAGGTCAACAGGAACAATAGTAATTTGCAATTTTCCCTTCAAATCTGTTTTGCACATGTTGAACCTACATAAGTAAAAATGGCTCTATCCAACAACGGGGGTGCATAGGCAACTGCAGATTTTTGACAGATAGTAAGTCAGTTTTAATATTTGTTTATAACACAGAGATAGGTAATTATGTTCTACGACCTTCACTATGTACAATGCAACACAAAAAATATTATAATTGCAATTAAATATTAACCATTATTAAGAGTTACTTACTTTTGTAATTATAGGATTCGTGAGATCTCAGATCGACGGGTAAAAACAACAATTATAAGTTTATAACAGACATAGTCCACTTATCCTAGACTAATGTCTATACGGTATGCTAACGCTACAACAAGTAAGTTCTCATCTCTTCCGTATAATTTCTACAGCTAAATACAAGCCTTAGTTTCATTTCAACAGCACGATCGTTTACTTACGCTCAGTTCAAGTCTCTGCAAAAAATCTTGAAGCACAGAGAGCGCGCAATTCTGCACACATTATTGATCAACAATGAATATCTAGGCTACATAGCGATTAGCAAATGCTCTATCTAATCTTAATGTATTGCATAGCACAATGTTGTAAATATGCTACTCAACCCAAGCGCGAACCCAGCAGAAAAACTCAATACTGTCATCCCGTGCATGTTCATTAATGAAGAAATTGACTATACCGGCTGTTATAATTATTTGATTGTTTGGCAATTGTACTGTTAGTTAATAAATCAGTGGCGTAGCTATAGTGAAAGTGACTGCTGAGCTTGATGTCTCGGGTTCGATTGTAGTGTAGGACAAAGTACTATTTTGTCAAGAAATTCTGTTTCTGTTTTATAAAAGACAACTTCCGCACTAGGAATAATTCCTGTGTCGCGGGGGACTTTACAAATATTCAAACAATGGACATTAAGAACACCCAGAGTCGGAATAACCATTTGTGGATCACACAAATTTTTGTCCCGTATCGAACCTACAAATCGGCGCGGCGGGAGTGGCGCGGCGACCACTTAAGCCACTACTTCATCCGTGTTAGTAATACTTTTTTGCTAACCCTTGAGGGGAGATGTGTGAAAAGGAAAACCAATGTGGAAGGGAATGCTGGCGCTGCTCAATAACGAACTTAATTATAGAACACATAATACGGAGATTAAAACTACGTGTATCAAATGGCTATTTCTTTAAATTGTGCTAATGAGCTTGACTTGGTACTTGATCAACAGCAAAAATATCAAGAAACCTATATTTTTATAAATAACACGACTGGTACTTTCAGTGACATCTATGACTAAAATATCGAATTTTAGAGTTCTAATCTATGCAGAATCTTGGGAAGAGCCCAAATAAAACTCTAATGTAAACAAAGGTAAGGAGTGCCCATATATTTTATAGTTCACCTATCGTAATTCCAATTTAGATGTTTTTGTTATTTTACTCGCTCGACCGTTTAGGGACCTTAGCATCATCTCTTAAAGCATTTTCATTGCATGCGATAGAACGAGCCAAAGCGTTACAGAATGTATAGCTTTGTCTTTATCTGCCCCAGGTCTTGAACCGTATCGTAAAAAGCGACAATCGTCCATTTTATCTCTATATGGTTGACTTACTTTAGCGCCTCGGATTGTTTCATGCATCTATATTAAATAATGCGAGATATGAACGCAGAAGGCCGTTTATATCTTTTTTATTGCTCAATCGCGCTGGCTCTAACGTGAAGCTGTAAAATTGCTTCGTTGTTTAGTATTCTGCCTAGTACCCCTGTTTCATGAGTACTTAATGGATCTTCAGCGAAATGCGGCTTACTGATGTAAGTTTAATGATAATGCTCTTGAAAAACAATTCTTGGTAAACGTTGTGTACTGCGATGGTTCCACACCAATAATAAGTGCAGATTATGCCTATCTTAGAGGAGACTGACCATCTGCGCAAGCAATATTGTATGCACAGACACATGCAAATGCATCCTCTATTTTCTCACTCTCATAATCTGACGACCGGAGTGAGATCAGGCACAGAATCTACGCTCTACGTACTATCTGAGACAAGGATATGTGCAAAATTGACTTCTCAGTTTCAAGCTATATTAATAGTTTCTTGGCAGAAAATCCAATAATATAATTTTGAAATTAACACTTTATACGGATTTTATCACATCTCCCCGTGAACATGGCTGCTGTAAAGCAACCGAAACGTCGGGGCAAAGTGTAAACTCAAATATAAATTGTTTTAATTAGAAAATATATAGCTTAAATAGTAGTAAAATTTCAATAATAGTAGTGTTAGAGTTTTCAAAATTATTTAATACCAGTGTTTAAAGTAAAATAAACAACGCGATAAAATCCGTATAAAGTGTTTAATTTCAATGTATAACATTCGCGTAAACATAAGACAATATTATCCAATAATATAATGTTGGATCATTCCTGAGATCAAACTTGGAGAAACTTTGTGGTCGGTCATAAGCCCCAAGTTCCAAGACCTCCAAAATGGACGTGGCGTTTAAATAATAGATCGAATAAAAGATCACCACAGAATAACATTTAAACATGCTATGACATGTTAAAATGTTTTTCTTTTCATGATCATGTAAAGTAAAATGGATTCCCGTTCAGTCAAGTAATACCAAGAACTAAATTTTAAACACCAAACAATACAAAAACCCGAGTTAAAAAAATATTTAATCGTTAACAAAATGTTTTCCACCCCCTTTAGCCGAACATTTGAAAATGAAAAGACGAAATTATTTGCTCAAGAAAAAGCTTAATAATAATTACTTACTAGCTTTTACTCGCTCCAGTAGTTCTAAGGACTTATACCAAAGAAACCGAGATAAAAAATTAACTATGTTACTTACCGGCACTTAAACCATCTATGTGCAAATAATACCTATTTAACAAAAAAACGACTTCAATACCACTGAAAAGCAATAAATCAATACTACCTTTTTATTCTTAACTAAGCTCGCAATCGAATCTGGCCAATGCGGCGTCGGTTCTAAGTAATTGAATTATGGCTGTCTGTTTGGAAACGACTCGCAAACATAAAAATGTATATGAGCTAAAAAATGCACGAGATATGAGGTAAAACATTTAAAAAGAAACATAAAAGCGAAATTGAGATCCTTCTCCTTTTATAAAATCATTTTAAGTTCATGTCATTCAATTGCTGTGTAAAAGAAGGACATACTAACAAACACACTTTTAAATTTAAAATATTTGATAGAATAAGAACCTATATTTCAGGTCAACGAGTACATAAGGAAACCTGTATGTCTGAGACTTCTCCTTAATGTTCTCGAAGACGCCAAAACTGAGAGCAGGGCCATGCCCAGTATTGGTACAATTTAATACAGGGCTGATATTATATATTCATTATATTATTAAAAGTATATCTAAGTAATACATCTTATGTTGTTTAATTTCAGTAAATACGAGAATCAAGATTTACATTTTAGTTACTTAAACAAATACGATGGTTGTACTAGAGAACTGTGGCGTGTTAAGAAGTTTACGAACGACTTACAGAGACAAATAGACAGTTTACATTAATATGCAATAAGTACTATTATAATGTATTTAAATATTTGTGAAACTAGTAAAAAACTTGGTAACTAACCATCCCAACATAGCTCACTATTCCCACGACTAAATTAAGTTTATGAAGTTCGTGTAGGTAGCGTGTAGTCGTCTCTCTAATCTTTTAAGAATACATATTATGATTTCCTTTTCATTTATGTATCTTCCTCAAAAGAGAAGCGGCAGTGTATGCATCATGTATGTTGTACATGAGAATTTGGGCTCAATTAATAGGCTGATCAAAGTTTCATTGCATTTTCAATCAAGAAATGCCGTAGTACCAGCACGCCGTCTGGGAACCGGTCACTATACGTACTACCATTAATACAAAGAGACTTATCACTGGGACATAGTGTCCACACCATGCTCTAATCGTGAATCGTGGACTTTACGACTGCTACCATCAGGCGGATTATTTTGACAGAAAATGATTCGGTCCTATTAGGTACATAGAATCTTATACAAAAGCTGGCGAAAGTGAATATGAAAGTTAAGTTAAGTTTTAATTATCAATAACAACAGAAGCCGACTTTCTTTCTAGATACCAGAAATATTAAAAACGCTATTGCATAAATATCGCACGGGATCTTTTAAATCATGCAACGGTGTCGGTACGTACGTATCAGGAGTGTGTTCCTTGCAGAAATATTTTCAATATAGCTAATGTAAATGGTAACGCGCTCCACTCGGTATTTGTATTTTACAGCGTTCTTATAAAATCCAATATCTATATTCTTGTCTGTGGACACCTGTCGCTGCGTGTACGGTGTGCGACATTTAATTTATTTTATATTAACCTAGATATTACATGGCTGGCGTAAAGTCAGGAAATACGGACATAGACTGACAGCTATATATCCATGAGAGGGTTTGTAGAGGTAATTACACGCAAAAATCACGCCAGCTTAGTCTGTAACTAGAATAATAGTTCTTTCTACAAAAGGCTAAGAATTAAATTTGGGGATTTTTGTGCAGTAATGCATAGTTCTTTGCCACTTTGAAGTTTAAAAGGATTATAAGAACATGTAGAAAACGTTTTAAAATGTTGATGTACATATTTTGGTGTTGAGTTTTCTAATACTATGTTCTAGCCTACTTTTGACGTGATAATGAAATACAAATTGCGAAATGTGACCACGATCACATAACAAAACCACGTTAGTAGTAGACATGTTTTTATGATATAAATAAGAAGCATTTTCCAAGTGTGCATAAAAGCTTAATCTTAAACTGTAAGAAATACGTTTACACCAGTTGCAAGATATTTGCAAGGAGCGTGAACAGTTTTTCTAATAATCAATATATATTCAATAATTTCATAATTATGGATGTTTTTATTACATGCTGGGTTCAAATTATCAAGGACAGCAATTCATTCAGCATCACATAATATACACATAATTATGCATTCATAATCATACACATATGTACGTACATACAAACAGTTTTAATCAATAGGTATAACGTATAATGTTCTAGTATTCATACGCTGTTGATAAAATCCTACTTAAATAATTATTATAAACGCGAATGTCTGTTTGTTTATTACGCTTTCACGACTTAACTACTCTACCGATCATTATGAAATTTTGCATACGTGTTGTCAGGGGTACAGAAAACGATATATGGCACCCTCATAAAAAAACGTACGGCTATTAACCTAACCTATATTTACGCGGGCGAAACCGCGGGTTAAATCTAGTACATAATAATAATAATAATAATAATATTCTACCACATACACACAACACCATCTAGCCCAAACTAAGCAGAGCTTGTACTATGGGTACTAGACAATGGATAAACATACATATATACTTTTTTTTGTAATTACATACATATTATACATAGAAACAGCCAGACCAAGACAAACATCCATATTCATGCACACAAATGTTTGACTTGTGCGGGTATCGAACACGCGACCTCAGGCGTGGCAGTCGATTACACTGACTACGACGCCATCGAACCCGACAATCCATCAATGGTGGTAATAGCTCGTTACTTCGACGGTTTGTCGTCGTCCAATTATCAAATTTAAAACGGTTATAACATCCAAATTTGTCAGTCTTTAAGACCGTTTTCACTATTTGACATTTTGAACTTTTAATATAAATTATGGTACTTTCATGTGATAAGAAATTTCTTGTCAATTTTTATACTATTTTGATACTACTTCGGCAGCTTATCATCATTATAAACAATTATCCCATCTAATTGTAAACAGGTATCGTAGCTTATTATAGTCTGTAAACATCAGAGGTATCACTTGTCCATTGTTACCTATGTCACAGATAAAATAATACTATACTAGTACCTATGTAAAATTTGCATGCTTTTTAAAGTACCTAGCTTTTGCTGTACTCTTATGGAAACACTATATTTTGCCTGCGGCTTAGCTCGCGTTAATATTGATTTTGTCGATAAACTTCTTCCTCTCGGGAATACTACTCTTTTCTGGATGAAAGCACCCTATGTTCTTTTCTGTATCCCTAATATCATGATTATCGGTGAAATAGTTGAGGCAACCTAACATTCGCATTTATAATGTTGGTTAGGATAGTTAGGATTTACTTTCCATTACAGTATGAACGTGTAATCTATAAATAGTTATATCGAAAATTCTTTGAGTCCGTTGTTCGAAATTTAGCAGGTTAATACCTTGTGCCAGAGCCGTCGTATAATAATAAGAGAAGCTATATATGCACGCATGTATATATCAGAAGAGGTATGTAGGTATATTTCACGAAACAAATTTTTGGGTCCCACGGCATAGAGGGTGATACTCTTGCCGTCTGCCCGGTACATTGCTTGGCTCACTGCCGGTACAAGCAATTTTCAAAATCGTAGTATAACTTTGCCCGATTCGGGTATCGTATCCAAGACTTCACGGCCGCTTATAAGTGCATTAGCTATGAGGTCCCAGGTTACGCAATCAGAAGAAGCCAGCAAATCAGAAATAAATATGAGGCAGAAAATTAACTGTTTTTTTTAGGAAATTTTCTGGAGCACATATTGTCCAATGTAAAGTTACATATCACAGCTATTACATCTAATATCACACACTCGTAATTACGTTTATTTGTTCACCGCACGTCTATTGGCAAAGCGGCTCGGTTTTTACCAATACAACTAACATTCACATGACAATCAAAATCGATCAGTTTTTACTCCACGTTACATTGCTTCTAGGCAAGTACCTGTCGTATCTATATAATCTTTGTTGATTATTACGCTGGATAATGTGCTTATGAAGTGGGAATTCCAAAGTGTAGCGATTCAGTCTGAGATCGTGTAGTCTGTGAAGTCGTAGAATACTAGACATAATTAACTAAACTAAAACTAACTGAATTAGAACTTATGCACATGCCTATCGATACCATAATTTAACACTAACTCTTTATTTCTCTACAATCTTTCTTCTTATTAAGCATAATAATCTTAGTATATATAATTTTCTTATATGTCTTAGAATTCCTACTAAACGACTAGACCGATTTTGATGTTTTTGTGACGGCTCTTATGGTATAATGTTGTAAAGGATAATGGAAGGAAAGGTGGTAAGAAAAATATTCGAAAGGAGTAAGCGTTGATAATAATTCCTAGACATTTTTATTTTCTTGTTACAATAGTAAGTAGTATTAAATAATAAAATAAGTCTGCATGGATCCGATTTTAATAATCAAATATCAATCTCCCGATGCTCGATTTAATTGAGAATTGATTATATTGCTTTCGATTCGCCTCGAATCGAAGATCGATTTTGCCAGAACGAATCGATATGTCAATCACTATTTTAAAGTAAAAATGTTCGCCATTCATGCAAAGGTTTATTAAGTATTAATTAATTATTTCTTCTAATAAATGTGACCAGTTTTGTTGTGGGCATTGCAATCGCAAAACGTAAACTGATCATAATCGTTATGATGTTACAAACTACAAAAAAAAAATGGTATGATGGGTTGTTTCTGAGTGCATTAAATGACTGCCATAAAATGTCATGTCTTGTTTTAAAAAATTGGAGTTATGCCTAGTTTAGAATAAGCTTTTGCAGATGTTAGATCTGTGGAAAAAATATATTAACTACTTTCTACTCCATCTCTACACAATATTTTTATTACATTTTGTATAGTTTAAAAGTGGAAATCAAGCAAACGATTGGCCTTATGGTAAGCGGTTGTCTATAACCTCTTATAATACTAAGGAAAAGGAATTAAAAATAGGATATAGGGGAAAGAAATTAGATAATCAGTGAGGTAAGTCCTAATCTTAAGTCTTATTTACCGGATAAAACGCAGTAACAGTGTTAATTGTGCCATTTTCCAGTGAGTATATGCTACTACCCAGAGACCTAGCTCTTTCATACCATAATCAAATAATTGGTAACGAAGGTAACTTACAGCGAACAAATTAGATTTATTTAAAAAAATATCTATATATTCTTTTAATAGCTATGCTACGTAGGATACTGCAATTTGATGAAATAGTATCAGTAGGCATATTAGATTTATATAAAATGACATAGAGTTGCGCTAGTATATGTCGGCAACGCTAAGTACTGTTATAAAATAATTTTTGTTCGTTAAATACTTATAAATCAATATTCATTACAATAGCATTACAGAAATATCACATCTCATAAAATTTGATACAGCTCAAGAATAATAAATAAGTCATAATCATTCATTAAGTTCATGTAAATTATAATAGTTAGATTCAAAATAATCATTAATCATACAAGTGTAGAATTGTTAATTGTCAATAAAGTTGACCGGACGCGTCAATAGCGAACTACGTACTAATATTTGCTTGCCTAATGGTAGAATTAGGTGAAACAACAATAAAAATGTTACACATTAACTGCAAGCCCTCGTCTTCAAGTGTAATAAATAATTTAATTTGATTTGAACCACAAAGCGCCCACACATTCATGTTTAGTTGCTAAGTGATATGACGTCTGACAGACACTGTTCTTAATCCCGTGCTGCACCTGAATAATTCATACAGGTAATCAAATAATACGGTGCTAACCAATATAAAATTCAGGATCTCATAATCGGCTCGCTAGGTAGTCCTCATAGTTTAGCACTAAATAATATTATTATTTTATAATATTAATTATCTCATCTCTGACTTCTCGAAGTTATATGCGTATTAAATAAGGAATTATTGCTCGCTTTAACGGCGAAGGATAACATAATGAGGAAACCTGCATATCTGAGAGTTCTCCATAATGCTCTCGAAGATATGTGAAGTCTGCCAACTCGCACTATGGCAGCGTGGTAATCTATAGCCTGGCCCTTCACACAGTGAGAAGAGGCCCGTGCCCAGCCGTGGGACAGTTTAATACAGAGCTGATATTATTATAAAAGATTAATTTTATTTTCCATAAAGATTTGCATTTGTTTTATTTGTTAAAGGCTTTTCAATCATCAAATATAACTTATTTATTCGCCACAGTACAAAACAAATTAAGAATAACAGTTGCTTCAATAAAAACTTTCATTTGTTTCCCTTTCATATTCAATAAGGTAATAACTTATTTGATAGATAACTTTTATCAGAAGATTGGAAAAACAGCCCCAAATTTGTTATTCGGTTCTATCTTACTGTAATTCTACAGTAATATAGAACCATCAGTTATACTCATGAGAGATAGAGAAAAAAGAGATATCAGTGGTTCGATCACTTCGATAGCCACCCATTGCACTATATTGCATCCTCGACGTGAAACCACTCTCCTAATTCTACTACATTACGCTTGGTTAGAGCAATTAAAAAGAATACTAGGTAATAATCACCCAAACTACTAGTAATATTTAAAAAAGAATGCCGTAATCCACCGTTTCATATACAACCTACAGATCCTACAGACATTTCATAACAGTCGATAAAAACATGATTATTTTGCCAACATGTAATTTACATGCAATTTTCACGTATAAACCTTTACAAATTTACTGTTTATAAAAAGAACAAAAACGGCTCAAATCATTAAGTAATACACATGTAATTAATTACAGCACATAACACAGTACTTGAACGTTATATTAACGACAATAAATATAACTACCCGCTGTAACTCCTTAAGGGGCACAAAAACTTAAGAGCGTATCCGTCATCTATTGTCAAATCTATAAGTGATAAATAATACACTGAACAATATATGGTACCTCTTGTGTGTTCCACGGCTTGTGAACTATGGGTCTGTGGTAGGGGTCTCTAGTGCATAGAGTGGTGATGTAGAAGGCACAATGTCGGTTGGACCGTGGGTCGAAGCGTAGTGCCTCACTGACAGTGCCCAAGAGAAGATTTTTGTATTATTCTCTTGTATTAATCGTGTTTGTACTCGAATCAGATAGGTAGTTAGTGCAAGTGTCTGGATGATCAGCTGAAATGTGGAGCTTGCTGGTTTTCTGTGAGTTTTCTTTTTTGTATTTGTAATTTTACAGCATACTATCTTTGGGAGAAACCTTAAGGTTGAACTTGAATCATTTTATGGTATTGATATGTCGATACCAGCCGAATCGGTCCTACGTTTGTGGTGTTTCTAACAACCATCGATCAAATATTTGATCGATACTAACAACAGACACGAAAAGCCGTTGAAAGATCTTAAGCACGTCTCGTTATGGATAACATAGTTTTAATTTAACCAGCTCTTAAGCACGTCACATGTTTTGATGTCTTTGTCCATCCTGACAAAATTTTGTAATAATATAATCATTGGCTTTACCGCGAGTTGCAACTGGAATCTCACGATCAGCCGCAAATACAAAACCATATTTTCGTCAGGTACCCAGGTAACGATTGCAATGAGACATTCAGAATGGTTTAGCTATTCTGTTTATTAAAAGTCGTTGTGTGATAGAAAGTTAAAATATTAAATAAACCATTTAAGAAAACAACTTAAGGAAAGCTTTTTTTGTAGGCTTTGCTAAGAGCCCAATTATTAATTCAATCAATATTAAATTATAATATTTTTTTATTGATTTTACTGTCAATTTAAAATATCATAACTAAAAACCTATAAAACATTTTAAGATGGGTGGGCTCTACCTCTGAACTACCGATGGAGAGAATTTGTATTGAGATCATCTTTCTTTTTAAAGTTTTGAAGACAAAAGAAAACGAATAACAACAACAGTACGAGATCAAATAAACATATATCCATATTTACTTCACCAGTACATATTTAATCTTAATTGTACTAAACACTAAATAACAACAAACTGAAATTGAAACCCAGATTGGAACTCGGAGCACGCGCTCCAATACATCCGTTTAATAATACTTAATTATAACTTGGCTTAAACCTTGGCAGCCGTCTAGAAATACATATTTTACGACCGCAATACATTCCCTCGCGTGTGCACTTGCATAAATATTGTTTTTAATACCAAGACGGGGTAATACGACACTGTAACTTACCCACAAAAACCCGGTATACGGAGTGTGAAATATTATACAGTTACTAGTTGGGAGAAGAAAAATAGCGGACCCGTCATTTTTGTTTAACATTACGAAAGGAGCGGTTGACTCGTCAGAACTGGTGAGCAAAATGGCTTTAAGTGTTCCTTTAGCACATCTACGACGATTTAACCTGCTACATGTTCCTGCAACTCATACTTAATCAGAGCGAGTCGCCTGTACAATGCGGCATGCCGGAGTGTTGATATTGACATTTTCTTTACTAGTGTCAATAAATGAAGAATTGTGCAACGAGTTCTTTTACTACTAAAAGAGAGACATTTGTATTGTGATATCGCTCACAACTACTACACGTGTGTCTACATCTAAACGAGTGATATCACAATACATATGTCTACTTTTACGTTCGCGGTTATAAATTTCACCAGTAAAATCTTTTAATTGGCCATAACCTTATTAGTATTATGTTAATTGTATATTGTAGCTGTAAGTTTTCCTAAAATCTTTACTAATGTTATAAAGCTGAAGAGTTAGTTTGGTTAAACGCGCTAATCTCAGGAACTACTGGTTCGAATTGAAAAATTATTTCAGTGTTGGATAGCCCATTTATTGAGGAAGGCTATAGACTATATAACATCACGGTACGACCAATAGGAGCAGAACATAAATAAAAAATGTTGCAAAAGCGGGGCAGAACATAAATAAAAAATTCTCTTATGTGAAGCAGACGACGTTGCGCGGGTCGGTTAAAATAAAATTATCAATAGGAATTTATTTAGTTTATCATGGTTTGTTTACTTATTGTTAATAACTGCTCACTTATCAATGTTAACGGGTAAAGCTGAATTTACATAATACAAAGATTTACGCCTATATTATCTCCGAAGGGTATGTATTGCATTTTACCCACATTTCGCCAGATATAGGTTTAGGTCTCACGAAATACAGTACTCTCAACTTGGCCTTTCTCCAGAATGTAATGGATACAGTCAGAGAAATTTCACCTAGCTCTTCCTGGCAATTTTAATTGGATCTGACGCAAAATGTCATCAGGACACCAAACATCCATTTTACAAACCGTCTACTCTGGAGAAAATCAACGTCGCATAATTCATCTTTTTAAAAGCGTCATCTTCATAGGACGTTCGCAAAACTACAACTACACAAAATAGCATGTTTTATGTGCACACATAAGCACCTGCGGCTTAAATTCGTAGAGTCTGCGTTTGTAGCTTATGGCGAAATTGAAACAAAAATATAGTCGTTTTGAAAGGACCGTAGGCCTCAGGTATAAGGATAAGCTCACCTCCTATATACTAAAATCTAAACCTAAATAATTAATTATAATAGAATGATATATATGGATAATACACATCTGCCTAATGGTTCACCCTAACCTTAGATATGTTCTTAGTCAGAAGGTATAAACAAACAAAAAAAGCAAACACGTAACAGGGTCGTCCACCGGCCACTATTCTTAACGCCATGCAGCTATATTATTCATTGTATAACCATAAACAATAATAGGTATCTTACCTATTAAAGTTCTGACATAGATAAAACGGCTATTTTCCAATTTCCGTAGTAGTCCATCAATCGAATAAATTGTGATGGATTACGTAAAACTTACACTCAACAGAACACAGTATCACGTTCCTATATCTCTAAATGGTTAATTAGTGGTGTGAAACACTCACATTTCTAAGACTATGTTTAGTTACCAGACGTAACTGGAGGCGTCTCTATCTAAAATCTCCTGACTTGTTTTGCTATTCTGGATTTATACAGCAAAGTAAAAGCTCAATAACATTTATCCTCGATGGCGTAGTGGTTAGTGTACGGACTGCCACGCCTGAGGTCGCGGGTTCGATTCCCACACAAGTTAAACATTTGTGTGCAAGAACATGGATGTTCTTCTTGGTCTGGGTGTTTCTATGTATAATATGAATGTATTTACGAAAAAAAAGTATATATGTATGTTTATCCATTGTCTAGTACCCATAGTACAAGCTCTGCTTAGTTTGGGCTAGATGGTGTTGTGTGTATGTGGTAGAATATATTATTATTATTATTATCTTGAGAGCTATCGCGCAGTTAACCGGCACCGTAAACTTAAATTAAACATATGGTACTTAACTATGAAGTAAATAGTTAAGTGTTAAGTAACCGTTATCCTAATTAGGTTACTTTACTTGGTAGTCAAATTATCTTCTTTTATATAATTAGCTTTCTGCTTTTTGTATAAACAATTATGCCATACCTTACACTCCTGCATGCGCGCAATATGCTTAAAAAGATATAGGTACATAGCTTTCTCTTAAATTCTAGCTAATCCTAACTAATATTATAAATGCAAATGTGAGTTTGTTTATTTGTTACGCTTACACGCCTTAACTACTCAACTGATCATCATGAAATTTTGCATACACGTCAGGGGTACAGAAAACGACATAGCGTACCCTTCATTTTGGAAAAACTACTGTTCCCGAAGTATAAAAATATTTCAAAATCTATATTAACGCGAGAGAAGCCGTGGGCAAAATCTAGTTAATAATATATAGGTTTATAGGTAGAAGAGAGATGTATCATTAAACCGCTGTCGGATGGACAAAGATAACCAATCGTTACACGTCCAATTTGCATAAGCAGGATTAGAGACAAGGTTTAACCAACACTGAGCACTATCTGATCAACCGCTGAATATCTGATCCCGAGGGTTTAAAAGGGTATTTATCTCCTGGTCAATTTGATCACATAATTTCTCAATAACCTAATTAGTATTATAAATGCGAAAATTAGTTTGTTTGTTTGTTACGCTTTTACGCCTCCAGTACTCGACCGATTTTTATGAAATATCGCATATATGTACGTGTCAGGGAAACAGAAAAGGTCAAATAGTAACTTTAATCCAGAAAAAGTACTGTTTCATTACTAATCTAACCTACATTTATACAAGCGAAGCCGCGAGCAATATCTAGTAATTAATTTTTTTGTTTTGCTTTTCAGAATACTTTAGGTACTTACCACCTAGCTAGGATGCTAGTGTTTGGAGTCGATTTCCTTCCGTAGTGTAATAAAGACTGGAATTCGAACTTACAAGCTCTCGATTGCAGAAGATCAAAGTTATATAATTTGCCTATTGGACTACTTCAGCTTTTTATCTCTAAATTAAGTAGGCCATACCGTGATATGAAGTTAAATGAAGATGCGATCTTCTTATATTGCGATAAACTACGTACATGGATGTCGCAATAGCTTAAATGTGCACTGACAGCGATAAGTGTTTTCAATTCGATTAAAATTTGTAAACTCTCCGTGACCATGGCTGCTGAAAAGCAACCGAAACGTCGGGGAAAGTGTAAACTTAAATACAAATAGTTTTAATAATTTAATTAGCTTAAAATTAGTAAAGTTTAATAGTAGTATAGTAGTGTAACAGTTTCAAAATTATGTAATAGAGTGTTAAATAAACAACGCTATAAAATCCGTATATAGTAGTTTAATTTCAATAAAATGAAATGTTTGATCGGACTCGGATTATTTTGGTTTTAATTTTTGAATTGAAATTGATAAAGGATTATTCACTGAAAAGCAAGATATTTTCTTTTAATAGAAAACGGCTTTAGTTTACGATTATGTGCGCGTGCGATTCTATTATCCCGAGTTTGATGCCCTAGTCGAACAAATGTTTTGAGTTTTCCATTAGAAATTGCTCCGTAGCCGCACAAAGTCTAAAAATCAAATGTAATATATCTACATGTAGACCTTAGTTACTTAGTTACACGGAACAAATAAATAAACTGGATGAAATTTTGTATAATACGAGAACATTTTTGTTTGTTTTTGTGTTCGACAAAACAATTATAAATACCTATCAGAATAAACCGTAGGTATTTCAGAAATTGAGTTTTTGTTTACAAAATCATTGAATTGTAGGTAACGGTTATTATTACCTAACATAATTTAAGCAATTGGTAATTTTAGGTAAAGCAATTACTGTTGGCATTATAATACGTATTTTCAAAAAGCCTTGCTACAATTAATTAGAATAAACCTTAATAAAACAAAAATAACCAGCTACTACCACACCACACCCTAAAATTGAACTACATCTATTTTCTGATCGCGATAGATTACACCTAACTACCTCCAACAAAACATCAGCCAAGCACCCAAGTAATTTTACAACACCGCACTTAATAAAATTACCTAATAACATTTACATCACCGAAGGCCCTCGCATCAAGTGTCAAATGACAACGTAAATAGGCAATTCTTATCTCTTAATTGCGTAGGCGGTGGTAGTTCCCTGGCAATTAATTCTTGTGCCCCAAACATCCAGGTCAGTGATTCAATAGCTGTGTACTTGTGTTATCTGGGACAGTTATGACCAAATCTATTGGAATATCGTGAGTGATGCACCCTGAATAAATGAACAGTGTCGCGAATTGAACTGTTGGATTCGATTGAAGTTCGTATAATTTATTCACGAACTTACTTTTGTGGATAATTAAGTTACGTCTGTAGGGTTACAGTAACTGAGTTCAAAAGGCTTTATAATAGAACTGTAACAAAGAACTACATGTAGGTAACTCATTTTAATAGGGAGCACGGTTTGTTTTAACTGGACTTGATAAAAATCATGATATCTAAAATATACTTAAACGAAACTCTGGCAAATATAGTTGACTAGATTTCGCCCGCAGCTACGCTCGCATTAATGTAGGTTCGGTTAGAAAAGTACTTTTTTCTTGATAATAGATACCCTATGTAAAAGACATTGGGTACTTATCATCAAGAAAAAAGTACGTAGTCTGTTCCACTGACAACGTGAAATTTCATGAAGATCGGTCAAGTAGTTGAGGCGTGAAAGCGTAACAAACAAACTTACATTCGCATATATATTTATTTATTGGTTAAAGCAGTACTCTGATAATCGGGCACGCCACGATCGTGGCGGTAAGTCCCGTTTTTGAGGAGTGGCTGGAGAGGCGGCATGGCGCCCTCACCTTCCGGCTGACACAGGTTCTGACTGGCCACGGTTGTTTTGGCCAGTTCCTGTGTCGTATACGTCGGCAAGAGACGCCCGGTTGTCACCACTGCGGCGACTGCCGCGACGTTGTTGAGGACACGGCGCTGCACACTTTGGCGGTTTGCCCCGCCTGGGCATCGCAGCGCCGTGAGTTGATCGCGGCAGTCGGATCGATTGCCCTCTCGCTCCCGGCCGTAGTTCAGTCTATGGTCCGGAGTGAGAGGTCGTGGAACGCCGTCGCCTCCTTTTGTGAGGAAGTAATTTCCATCAAGGAGGCGGCGGAGCGGGAGAGGGAGCGTTTAAACCCTCTCCCCAACCGCAGAGCCGGGCGCCGGAGGGCGCGCGATGACCTGCAGCCACCCTGAGGTTTGACCTGGGGGTGGCGGGCTTTGTGGGCCTGCCCGCCATCCGTTCAGCACCAGGTCCGAGAGGCGGCGTGCGTGTTCCCACGCGCGCCTCTGTTTCGAGTCCGTCTCCCACCTAGGGGGGGAGACAGTAGGGAATCTTATGAAGTGAGTCCTTTGGGTAGGTCTCTTGTGTAGTGGCCTGCCGTTTCATACGGCGGGCCGTAACCTCGGCGGGGTCGCGACCGCATGCGAAAGCGATTCGCGCGGCCCCGTCGATAGTGGTTTTGTCGAGGAACACCGTGGTAGGTTTAGTCGGTATTCCGGGAGGTACATTATCTTTTAACATCTTTCTTTTACCCCGGCGAGTCCGACATAATCCCTCCGCCCGCCCCCGCGGAGGGGTATGCGTCATTGCATTCCCCCACGTAAAAAAAAAAAAAAAAAAAAAAAAAAAGTACTCTGATAATAATGAATTTAGAAAAAGAAACTACTTAAATTATATTATATTAAAAACGAACTCGACCTGCTACAAATTTCGTAGTAGAGGTTTCTGGTACACAAATAAAGGCGATTGATACTGCAAGATTTCTCAGTCTAAATGTTGGTTACAATCTGAATTGACTACTACTACTACCCAAAACTTAACACAATTACTGCAATATCGTATTATCTTTTGGGGAAACGCTACCGACTGGGAGTACCAACCCCAAAAGCAATGTCTCAAAACGTTTATCTACAATCTACGAAAAGGATTTGGAGGAAGACTAAAATCTTGTCAGGCCTCTTTAAAGAGAGGGTGTGCTGCTAGCAGAAGTGTTATTTATCTTTTTCCTTACGCTGACGTTGATGCTAAAGCGTCCTACTTTGGAGATACATACGCGTGGTCCCAAGTTATGTTATTTCAAACATCAGGTTCAATCATTGCAATTTCTACGAAAGAGGTCTACTGCAAAACATTAACGCGCTGTCATTACAATCAACTAGGCATCTATTGTTAACACGTGTATTATTAAATCGAGAGAACAATAAACCAGTTTTTACTTAGTGCGTAATTTATAGTTCGCAACCCGCAATTGATTGTTCCAAGCGCTCATTTGAAACTATAAGCTGTTCCTATTTACGCACCTTTAAATTCTTGTACTACTGTTTTCTAATCCTATTAATTACGCTCTTTGATGCACAAATATACTAAATTGTTCATGCCCCTTAATTCCAAATCAAACCCTAGTTTATAGGACCTGGTAGCCACCATATATTAAAATTAAAATAAATTGCATTAAATCATTAAAAGACTCGAATCCGACTCTTGTTATTTTTTATACTTGAGACATTTTCCCTTTTGGCATAGCAACTTTCACTTTAATCTATATAATTTCATCCGGATGATTCATAAATTTTCAACGTATGCGTAGAATATTTAGTTCTAACATTTAGTAAGCAAAGCTCTTTATAAAGTTGTATGTATTTGTAATGTAACTTAACTCGTGGTTATTGTTGTAAAATCAAGCACCTTCACTAATATTAAACGTATATATATAACTATATTTTATTAGGTAAAAATAATAATATTCAGATAGCTTTTAGAATATATGCTTTAAAATAACAGTCTTTTAATTACCTGCATAGTCGGAGGTTTCCTTATTATTGTGATATGTGTATGAGTGGTCTGTTTGAGTTGTATCAATGGTCACAATAGCTGCATGACAAAAAAGTAATTGTCTATTGTATCCGATAAGATTAGGAGGCTGCCGTCTTACAGCCGGTCACATTAACGTAATAAAAAGAAAAGAGATTCCTTCACTAGGTTTTAATTTATATTTAAGTCTAATTATATAATCGTTGCTACGTTTCACTTTGATTTGACGCTCGTATGCACCGTTTATACCACAGGTTTATACCATGCATATCTGTAAGGCTGTCATATCTTTGCTGCCTTAGACAGTACCGTGTTTCATTTTGCAATCGCAATTAGTACAATAGATGTTTTATTTAAGCTAATTCATACACTATTTTCATTCGTCATCAGATGAGTATACAATCTTATCTTGGGGTATTTTAATAATTTTTACATGAATGCTAACCAGATGTTGTACGTAATTCTGATTTAACTTCCAGACTTATGCATTTACGACATCAATCTAATTTACGCCTACGGTTGATTTCACATACTTTGTAATGATCTTCCTCGTATTTGATCATTTTACGTTACAAGGCAGTAATAAAAGAATTGTTTAACTTAGAATGGCGCCTCTATCTGGCAAAAATACGTGATTGAGCTTAAAGTAAGTGCCTGAAGGTTACGTTGAAGACATCACTTCTGAATTTTTAATACGTTTTTGTTGCCACGAACCTATACTATTCGCAAAAAGTGACATAATGTTATAGAATATATCTATCTAATAATAATAACTCAGGAACAACAACCAGAACCGCCCGTCAATAGTCCTGGCACTAAGTAAATAACATAAGCACTTTTAAAACGAGAATCTAAAAGTATCCCTGAACGTCGAAACCTAGTAGAAGAAGCAAATAATATCAAACGTGTGTTCTTTAGTTAAAGAACTCATATAAATAAACTGTAGGTAAGTAATAAACCATGATAAAGTATATCGGACGTCCAAATACGCAAGCAATATATCTGTAACTAAAACCGAGTGAACTAAGGGATACTCTCAAATACGGCCGCAATATTCAGTTAAAGCAATATTCAGTTTGCCAATATCGAATATTTAGATTTTTTAAATATAAACGGCCGCGTCCAAATTCATAAAATATAAAAAGCCTTTACATGGGGCATGGAATATATTTCAACACCGCATGTTTATTTGCACTGCCGTAATGGAACGGGACAAACTTTTATAAAAAAATATGAACAGTACAAGCCTCGTTGACCAAATGTTGCCAACCGTAACTCTTCATACATTTCATTTATTTACTTACACTCTTATTGATGGACTTTGGATGACAGCAAAATGCCTGTGTGTAATCCCTGTCCCCTAAGCCTTTGAGAGGTTGAAAGAGATTTAGGTCAATAACCTAAATCATTGAAATAATACCGCAAATATATTTTTATATCATCAGGTCATCATACATTATTAAACTTATTGTATTGAATTGTTGGATTTTATGTTTTTTTAGTTTGAGCTATTGCCCGCGATTTAGTAGGTATGCAATTTAGAAAAATCAATAAGTTATGGTGTTCTAAGTGTAAAGCAGTATTATAATTGGTAAAGCCAGGCTAAAGATAATCAGGTCGTACAAACGGACAGGATGAAATTATTATTTACGTTTTTGTGCAACAAAAGTTGATCGTCTAAGCTTAACAAAATGCATTCTCTCAATAAACATACACTTTTATTTTTAAATATACTATAGGAAATATAAAAAATAAATTTGTAACAGATAGTAAAAATCTATTAGATAAAATGATATAGGTATATATATAATTTTCATTTATAACCAAATTTTAACGAGACTCACTGTTTCAAATGAAATGTGTGTCATAAATCATAAATCTACTTCACAAACATAATATTATAAATCATACTAAATCATAAATGCGTTCTAATTTCTTCAAATATAAATATTAATACAGATATATTTGCATATAAAACAGTATATAAATTACATATATCTCACTGATAAAACTTACGCCTACAACTAGTAAACTTATTAAATATGGATACGGAGTTGTAAGTTTCGAATACATAAATAAAATTATGTTTCGCGGCTGTTAATGCAAAATTTTACAAATTTATATTTTAATTTTTAATTTATAGGCATTTTAATGTTAATATTATTTACAGTTTAATTAATATTTATAGCTGTAAATCAACTCTGACTTACTAAACCGAAATGTCTACGTGGCCCGGTGCCGTAAACATAAGCTTATATAAGCAACTGTCGATCGTAAGGCATAGGTATTTGATTCATGGTTTGTCCTTTTCTATTCGGCATAGACTACAAAGAACAGCACCCTGTCCCTTCATGAGCGCGTAAAACCGTTGGTTCCTCAAAGTAACCTCGCTTATTGCTCCTAACTTGTATTATAATTACGAATGCGAATTTGTTTGTCTGTTACGCTTTCCCGCCTTAACTTCTCGACCAATCATCGTGAAATTTTGCACGCTGTCAGGAAAATTGCTAACACAAGTAATTATAACAAAAGAGTAAGTACATATATGACAGATTATGTATGTAGCCGAATATGATTAAATAATATAGTGAACCTAGATAGATAGAAACAATTAGGTACAAAATAGGATGAAAACAAGTGAACTGCACGTATTATCGAGCTGACACAATCAGAACTGATAATTGGAAACATTTCCATCATGAAAACAGTTTGTAAACAAACATAATATGGTATAAGATCGAACCAATACGCTTTTGCATCGGATGATGAATGGATGAGCCACTCATTACACTCCATATTGGTTCATCCAATCGTAACGTAATTTAAACAATGATGATTAACAACGAACCAGTAGGTAATAGACTCTATTATACGCTCTTCTACGTAATTAAAAAGTAATATATATATACACGGAAGGCTTAGTGCTTTAAAAGGTCGTCTCACCACTGCCATTGCTCCGAGTGTTGTGGGTTCGAATCCCACACGGGACAAAAATTTGTGTGATCTACAAATGGTTGTTCCGAGTCTGGGTGGTTTTTGTCTTTGAATATTTGTAAAGTCCCCGCGACACAAGATTTATAACTAGTGCAGGAGGTGTCCTTTAAAAAGAAACGAAAAGACAATTTTCACCCCTTGACACAGTACTTTTCCTGGATAAAAGGTACCTATATACCTACTCCTGATAACGCGTATAGGAAATTGCACGATGTTCGGTCGAGTAGTTAAGGCGTGAATGCGTAACAAACAAACGAATAAACAAACTCACATTCGCAATTATAATATTAGCTTGGATAGTACATGTGATGACTGCCTCCGTGGCGTTTGTTAAGTCGTCTACGATACAGGAATTATACTTATTACGGAGGATGTCTTTTTTTAAAAGAAGATACAATACATACATGGACGCACACTTTTATATTCCCGGAAAGGTAGGCAGAGGTGTATAACTTTCACATTTCGCTAGTTATGGCTTAGGTTCAACTTAATAGTCGTCTAGCGGGATAGCCTGTCTGTAGTCCCACTGCCCTACAAAACATTAACGCTCGATAACCTTGTATTGTTTTCATCTCTTTTTTAAAAAGACAAAAAGAAAAGAACTCCTGTGAGTGAAATTTGTGGTAATTTATATTTCAACCACTTAAACAACTACGTTATTCGTGCACTCAGAATCTGTCAAAAAATCTCATAATAATCAATCTCTCTCATATAGGTACTAGTTCTTACTAAAGAGGTAGGCCTATAAACGAAAGAATTAGCATTAACAGCAATTTGTGCTCTCACACGTCTATAAAACTGATATCATCAGCAATAAAAGATATTCATCCAAAACGAATATAAAATCTCCAAATCACCATAAACGCTAAAGAAAATTTTCACATCGATCGCCCACTGACCCCCTGATGTCACACCTAAAATTAGTCCAAATAGGTAACGATTACTTAATAATAATATATTGTCAACTTTCTACTACGAGAATGCACTGATGGACAGCCTACCGGACATTCAAACAATTTATTATAATATATTCCTAAAGTCAGTCTCATTCAAGAGGCTGTTACATAATTTGCCTTTGCCCAATCACATTCTTTTCATCTGACAGGTGACAGTTCGTGTTTCAAATATTACTCTGTGGGAACATAACGTGGCGTCTGTTAGGCCTAATTATGTACAAGTCGATGGGCCTGTGGGCCTTATTAACATAAGGTTATTTGCAGACTGTCGACCATGAACAAGATTACCATTTATGGTTAGTTTTCATAGTAAACGTATATATTATATAGTAGACTATTGAAATTAGGATTTTCTCAAAATATAAGTTAAAAATATCGCACTTTGGCACATATGCTGTTCTCCCAAATTATTAAAACTTTTTACTAGCTATCTTAGTGTCCGTCAACAATACGTTTGCCATGGTTGTTTTGTCGCCGCTCCGTATAAGGGGCGCTCGGTACGTGCCGGGTGAGAGGTTAACACTCGGTCTGGTGTGAGCCAAGGCTCAATCCTGGGACCATTACTATTTAGCATCATGGTAAACGATCTTGAGTCAGTCCTCAAACATAGCAGATGTTTGCTCTACGCTGATGACCTCAAAGTGATGTATGGAGTGGAAACGGCTGCTGATGTAGTAACAATACAAGAGGATATCAACGCTCTTCTGTAGTGGAGTATTAACAATAAACTTTAACAATGCAAAATCCTGCGTCATGTCCTTTAGTCGCGCACGAAACCCGTTGCATGTGCAATACTTCTTGGGTGTCGAGCCGATGGCTCGCGTCAACTTAATTAAAGATTTGGGAGTGCTGTTTGATACACTGCTTATCTTTCATGAGCATATGAAGACTGCAATAAGAAACTTGGATTCGTAATACGCAATATGCGAGATTTTGACAACCCTACTGCTATTAAACTTGTTTATATGGCACTAGTCAGAAGCAAACTGGAGTCAGCGTCTATGATCTGGAGGCCCTATGAGAGTACATACGTATTATTTCACGAGAAAATTCAAAAATCATTTTACGCTTCTTTTATAAAATACTATATTGTTATTATCCTTTGTTATGCTTTAATTCTCTGGAAGTAAGGCGTAATTACCACTTACTTACCTTTGTTTGCCAGGCTTTGCGTGGTAAATATGACTGTCCGGAACTAGTAACACAGATGGTCAGGTTATTTGTCCCCATTGTACCTAAAATACAATTTAAATCGCGCAAAGTTCAGTTACAAGCTTTGCCTTATGCACGTACAGTGGCGCATGCCAACTCGCCCCTTGTTCGTGCACTAACCTTATTAAATATGCTTCTGACATCAGAATCGGAGTGTGATCTATTTGCTTCGGGATGGATGAATGTGTGTCGTAGTTCTTTAAGATATTGTAAAATGATAGATGTTTAGTTAGTTACTATGTTACGAATTTTTTATTGTACTTATGTAAGCAGATGTAATAATAATTTATATATACCATGTTTAATATGTCTGGTAATGTTAATTTATATAAGGTTAGATATAAGTTTTAACTTGTACAATGATTTGGTATATACTGTTATGTTGTCCATTTGTTTAATAAATAATAAATAAATAAATAAATATGTTTATCTGTCTGCCTAGATGCTACTTGCCACTGTGCTCGCTCTTATAGTCTATGGCCTGTTCCAGGTCTCAAACTATCATTGCTTTTCACCAACATCGATTCAGTGACAAAAATGTAAATATATTGGATTGTTTTAAATATTCCTTATGTAAATAACCTGTGCAAATCGTCGTACAAGTACTTAACAAATATCTCCATCTCTATAGCAACATTCTAATATTGAAACGAAAGTCTAATAAACTATTTGTTGTTAAAACAGCTCTTATACTGTTAATTCTCAATGTGACTTTAATTATTTCTATATAAAAATTTATATTCATATATAACGTGGTAAAAATATCATCTATTGTATAATTTTATCACCCACTAGTTGATCCGCGCAACTTCGTCTGCTTTACATAAGAGAACAATTTTCGTTGATGCTTCGCTCCTTTAGGTCGTAGCGTGATGTTATTATAGCATATAGCCTTCCTCGATAAATGGGCTATCAAACAATAAAATTATTTTTCAATTCAAGCCAGTAGTTCCTGAGATTAGCGCGTTCAATCAAACAAACAAACAAGCAAACTCTTCAGCTTTATAATATTAGTATAGAAGATAAATCATCGAAAATCCATTAATAGTTGCGTGTAAAGTGTGCATTGTACGTCGCGTGTTCTAAGACTAGCCTTATAAATGCGCAGCCATTTTAATAATGATTGATGATTGTTAAACAAACTATTTGATGCATTATGGTCACTTTGATATGGCTCGTTATTCAAAAGGTTATTTGTTAAGTACAACATGAAAGACGCTTTCGCTGTAAATTAAAAAAAATAATATGTATTTAATTAGTTTGTCTCCAATAGGACATTGCTTTTTTAAAGACTACGCTCGACCTAGGAGTGGTTCCTGTATCGCGGGGGAGATTTTACAAACATTCAAATACCGTTATTTGACACACAAAGAAACATCCTGACTCGGGACAATCATTTATGGAACACAATTTATTGTCCCGTGTGGGATTCGAACCCACAACACTCGGTGCGGTAGCAGTGGCGAGGCGACCACTTAAACCACTTCGCCATCCGTGCAGTCAAAGTTTTGTCAATTACGTCGTTTTTAATCGATCCTAAAATTTAAGGAGGTTTTAAATTCGTCTGTTTATATATATTTTATGTATAAAGATATGTATGTAGGTGTACTCGTATACCAAAAAACAACCAAGATTATTCAGTAACATGGCACCGACACCACATCTGTTAAATAAAATTCCATTCGTAACTTAGTTTTTTTTTTATACTGTAATAGGTGGGTCAGAACTCACTGGTCCCCTGAAATTCCGACCCGGTGCCCACTTGTCCCCTCATATGATTGAGGTTCCCACTCGTCCCCTGATATATTATTTATTTTAAAATCATTTATATTTCCCATTCACTCTACTAATTTAGATATTTCCTTTCGGTTCCTGTGGTCGTGGTACAGTCGCGTACAATGGGTAAAAAATATAGTAAATAGGTAGATATCATAATTATGTATTTCAAATCACAGAAAATTAGCTCTAAACATAAGTTTTAGTAACAATCAGTCTTCGATAAAACAAACGATAAGTATTTTTTTGTACTTTTGAAATTGATCTATGTATAAAGATTATTAACAAATTAAAGAACGTGCACATCGACAGATTTACAGTCACTTAAAAATGCTGTATGTTGCAGCGCGTGAATTGCATTTATATTTTCAACAATCTAATAATTGTTTTAAATTGATTTCATTACAGTACTGTTCATACATGTACTATGTCAACGCTTTTTTATGTAAAAATATGGCTGGTTTTCTATTAGGGACTTTTGGTTCCCTAATAGAAAACCTGAGCAGGTGCTGAATCTATAACTTTAATTCCAGGGGACGAATTGGTACCTTAAATTAAAATTAAATTAATATTGAATGGTCTCCTACCGGGGGACCAATGGCCACCTATATAGGGGCCGAATCCATAACTTTTATTCCGAGGGACGAATATTAGGGGCCCAGAGGGTCCTGACCCTAATAGGTTTGCGTTTGACCGCGATCGCACCTGATCTTAAGTAAAGATGCAGTCGACGATGAAGCACGCTTGCCTAGAATATACCTATTCACTCATGACTTGAAGACACCCAGATTGTATTCATCGGGAAACACAGATTTAGGTAGTGAGTTTCACTCCTTTGCGGTACGCATATAAAGTGGCAAGTTAAGACTAAAAAGATAATATTTATTTAAGTGTTTAAAGTAGATTTATATTTTGTACCTAAAAGATTTTGTAGACAACTCCCGCACAAGCTCCTTATTACTATTAGAGTACACAAAGTATATCCAGACGTAGAACAATTATTAGTGGATCTCATAAATAATTGGAGCTTAATTTAAAACTTAAGTCTCGATTCACATGTTTGTTTAAAGAAATCGGAAGCGAATTTATAAATATATTTTTTTATATAATTATTATCGACGAGTTTATCACAATTGACAACTGTGGATATTTTATCTAACTGCACAAATGGTGCATTAACAGTGATGCCATCACTGTCAATGCAGTGTAGTGGAGTCAAATGCTAGTCGAGGCATTAATTTTAAAAATATCTATATCTTTTTGGTTCCTTTTTTTAAGATTTATACCACAACCGCATAGGGATATACGATACCTAGTATTCTTTAATAAGAAAATACATATCTACGTAAAGTTATCATCGGCCAACAACTAAACAATACAAAAATGAAAATCTATGAATCGTGAATAATTCGGTTATAAAAAAATATTAATCAAATATTTAACCACGAATGACGTAACCTAATCCTTACTAGTAAAAAATTATAATATGAATGTGATTTTGTTTATTTGTTACGCTTTCATGCCTAAACTAGTCGACCGATCATCATGAAATTTCGCATACACGTTCTCAAGGATACAGACACCTTTCATTCGGAAAAAGTACTGTTACTAATCTAACCTAACCTACATTTACGCGGGCGAAGCCGCGTGCAAAATCTAGTATATCACATATATACTGTGCTACGGTGACCACCAGGCGTATAAATGTAGACTAAATACAAAGCGATCGAGCTCAAAATAATCGTCGTCTATCCAATTTGACGAAATAACATAAAAGCTCAACACCACGGTACCAACGACACTAAAGTTCGTGTTAAACACAAAACAAATATCGTGATACGTGCACGAGTACACAAGCAATTTCAATAAAATGAATCCTGAATAGTTTTGTTTGATTGGATGCCCGAACAGAAGGCAATCCATCCAACAGCGAGTATAGTAGTGCACTATATTCGTTTTCGTGATGTCGAAAAACAGGAAAGCGATCCGTCAATGTTGGTGTAAGCATTTGAGAGTATACTGACTACAACGAGATACTTTTAAGTTGCTTTTTAAATCTTTGATTGACAATATGCTGTCTAAAAATTGACAAAAATAGATTCTGTTCTTGTTTTCAGAATATATTTAGTATTGCTTTATTTTAAAGTTTCCAGACAGTCTTAGCCGTCGCCTGTACCACATTTACAAAATGTAACTGCCTAAATAATATAAAAATTAATTGACAGTTTTGTAGCCGTGAATGGATTAACTATTTAATGTTATTTATGATTATGTAATAACGTCTAAAGTAAAGTAAAAGTATAAATTCATAGATTAGGATTGTCTATAAGAACAATAGTCCGTTATCTAATTTATAGTGATTAAAGTTTGCCTTTGCAATATCAATGCACCTAGTTGTTACGGGTTCGATGCCAGCACGATACAATGGGTGGATCTACTAACAGATATACCAAAACCGATTCTTTTAATTTTTGTAATGTGTTATTCATCCGTACTCTGTGTCTTTTAAACGACAACATCGTTAGATTCGTCGTCGTCGGTCGTCCAAATCGTAACGTACACACGGCTACACATCAAGTTAGACACCTATATACGCATAACTACGCTACATCCAAAATAGAGAATTGTCGGAAAGGGACAGTGCATAGTGGTGTCGATGTAATGGTAAGAATACAGCGTAACAAAAATATAACGCACTCTCTCGCACGATTCGCAGCGTTCAACTTCTAATAGTTCAAAGTCCAAACAGTCTAGGTTGATGCGTCGCTATGTGTACTTAGTACATAGAATCACCGCATATGAATCATATGCATGTTTCAAAGACTCATATTGAAAGGTAAATTGTCGATTGACGGCAATGGTGACTCGTAAGGATTACAACAATACATTAAGGGGTGGATTACAACTCAATTATACGGTCCATGAATTTGGTTGGATGCCACACTTACGTAATAATTACGAGCACAACCAAACTTAATGTTACGGAACTTTTACTTAAAGTGATTTCGTTATTGTATATTGGTTTTTTTAGGCAGTCGTTCAATGCTAACAACGGCTGTTGCCACTTTCAACATCGGCGCTCATGCTGGACGATAAATGTTGGCCGAAAATAGCTATAACTAGTTCTAATGATACCTCACGAATAAAATTGGCTTTGTTGCCACTACCAAGTTGTCCAACATCAGCGGCCATGTTGGACCTAAATAACTGTTAATGGTTTTTCTGTAAATAATGCAACGAACTTCTCGGTTTCCATCCTTACATGGCTAGTTATTAATTAACTTAGTTTTCTACTTTAAATAAGGCCTGCCTTAGTGGTCCCTTGTTAAAAATATGCGCTTACGTTTCTAGCCTTTCGTGTGGTCTGGGTTTCTGTTTCTAAGTTGATACTGACACACGCGCATATATTCACATACCGTACTGCTGTACAGTCTCTGAAAATACGTCTGTTAGAGCTGAGGACAAAGGTACCCCTACTTTACTTACAGGTTTGATACACATCCGCCTTCATCATCATCTTCTGTGTACGCCACAGATGTGAGCATATGTATGCCTTCGTATAAATTCTAAACCGATGCGATGGTTAAACGGGTTTAACTAAATTACACATAGCTATGCGCTGACTCATTCTCTAATAAACACACTATGATTCTTACTCAGGCAGTACATGTCTCTAGAATGTACTGACGCAGCACATCAACATATGCGCTTCACTTAATACTTCAACAATGAAAAACTGAACAATAATAACCATAAAAGCTACTATTCGAGCTGTCACTCAAAGTACGTTCAATAGTTATATTGACACGTATCACTAAATCTTAAATTCCAATCACCATTGCCGTCGGGCCGATCACTACGTTTTACTCGGCTATAAATCGTGACTAGTCATCAATAAGAATTTACTACAAATGAAGCACTAGCTTTTACTTCTAGTTTTTCGGGCACATAGATACAAAACTTATTACCACCACTCTGAATTATTGATGTCTATTTAATTTTACGTAAACGTTATTTATTTCAGTTTGTTTTTATTACTTTTATATAAAATTACGTGGTAGTAAATAATAGTGAAGTAAGTTTAATAAAGTTAACAGTTAGTATATAACCTTCAATAGAAAAAGTTGACAATACCGATCATCTGCGTTGGAGGATAGCAATGTTATATATGCGATTTGGATACTACAGATTTCCATTTGCTACGATCCTGACACACTTCTCTGGCTTCATTCACTTTCATGATATATAGTATGCTTTGGTAATCCAGTCCAACACATATGTACAAGTGAATTTTAAGAAAAATGGGCGTTGAATTTATTTAAGTTGTCATCTCGCCACTGCTGTAGTAGGTTTCAATCCCACACGGGACAGTAATTTGTTACAGACAAATCTAAATGTACATATATGTATGTTCTGTGGTTAAATTAATGATTGTTCTAAGTTTTGGTGTTCTTTGTATTCGTCGTTTAAATTTTTGTAAAGTCATCTGCGAAACAGGATCTATTCATAGTACTGCTGATTAAATGAATATGTATTTGATTTTAAAAAGACTTTTATCGAGCTTGCGTTATTCTAAATTCTCTCTCACTTCCTCTTCCTGGGAAACCTCGTGTAAAAGCGAAATCACAGTATTTTTCTGCTACTTAGAATCCGCCGTATGACAACCCGTACCGTAAGCGGCAATCTGTTTCGATTAAACGACAAGAACAAAGCCACGCGCGCCATGTATTAAATAAATCATAGCTACACTACGTTGTATGCCCTACACGTCCTTGTAACAATATAATAAGCACCCGTGAGATATCCGTCACACATCGACTTTTTGCCCACAGATTACTCTAGCCTATAAAAAACTATGAGAACTGTCTCCTTAGTATTTAAGTTTGCAACACCGGTATTGTAGAAGAAACTTGTTAAATTCGAGCTGAGAACATTACCAGACGTATGTATGGGCGAGTTAGCGCTATATCATGCGTATTAGTAGTCTCGTCGGAGCATGGCGTCATGTGTTTTACGAGGCTATTATACGTATTATGGCATTATTGTGCATTTTATATCATTATGGCGATCGTTTGTATGTTATCTAAGACTGAAATTAACATTTAGTACAATATATCGTAATAACATAATAGTTTGCAAATCTCGTAATGAGAGTCTGAGAGTATAAAACTCAAAGACTAGCAATCTGTTCAGCGTTGTTTACACAAATGATCATTGCATTCACGGATTAAATAATATTATAATCAAGAGAGGCTGCGTTTAATAACCAGGTCTGCATTTAAATCTTGGATGACGTTCAAACTGTGCGACATGACTCGACAATTAAGGCCTACTCAAAATAAATTACGTGGCAATTGAACCATAGTTAACGAAATGAGAAGGCAAGATAGGTATCTTTCCCTCTCATTTCTTTAACTATAAGATAGAGGTCTATCTTCTCTTTTGGGAATATCTCCATTTTCGTATTGTATTTTATTATGTTGAAAATATAGTCTCGCGGCTATAAAGGTGTGAGATTATAAAATATCCGCTAATACTTGTGTCGAAATTTCTTCTTCTATGGTTTATATAAAGCGTTACGCTTCCGAAACAGGCATTTTATTATCCATAAAAAATAAACATTATGACATATTTTATTAAATAACCCATATAAAAAGAAAACAAAAAGCCATTTGAAACTTTAGTCCAATAAAATAATAAACGTTTACATGTTTGGGTTGATTTGGGAGTAAAAACCGGTCCCAAAGCGAATGAAGCTTAATAAGCATTCAGGACCACAATTTTAATGTAGTTCCGACCTACTTTCAACAATTTGAACAGCTATTAACCATTGAGGAAAGTTTTCAAACAACATTTTATTTAATATCCGGAACTGGACTTAATATTTTATGGATTATGAAGATACTATTAAATCTTCAAAAATGTGCACTGATTACAGCAATAACTTGATATAATGTTGTATATTTCCTATCCATCAAGTAAATCTCAACCACACTTTTATAGCTTAAGAACTCACATTATAGGGTCTAACAGGCTCTGGTGTCCTAAACAGTTATCTACATACCGAAAATAGTTGTTAAGTCAGGATTATTTGACAGAAAAAGTTACAATCTAATTAAATCCTGGTAATCGAACACTTAACCTCAAAACCAATAGTGGCGCATGCATTCACTGTTCAGGCTTACTCTTTATTGATCAATGTTATGATAGTCTCTATCTAGTCCCTTTCAAGGTTAAATACTATCACCTATCAATAAAACAATAAAATAAACTGTCTTTAGAGATTGTCTGTGGTTTTCACAAAAATATCAGCTACTGCTATAATATGCCTTTTATTTATTCAAGTAATAAGTTTACTATTGTTCGTTTTATCTGACCAGACGAGCGCCTGGTTGGCACGCTCGGTTACTAGCCTCTCACGAAAATCCATCAGAATAGGTTATTTGAAATCACTTACCCAAATTAAATTAGAAATGAGCGTTCGCTATAAAACACAGTATTGCAGTCATTATTCAACAAAGCAATTTCAATTCAATCTTCAACATTGGTTTGTGTTTAGTGAGGTGGGGAACTATGTTGCCAGCATCCGGCGAAACGAGCTATAAGATACAAGCTGCTGTAGACGTAACCCGAAAATTCGGTAGTATATTTATAAAGTAGGCAGCCTATGCCCTTTGCTAGGGTTCAAGCTCCATAACCAATTTAACCAAGTAGTCTAAACGAACGAATCCGCGAGCAAAGGCTAATAATACATAATATTACCATTTCTTATGTTTCAGTAAACTTCGCCATTACTTGGGCAGCAGCTCAAAATGGTCGAGGCCCTCAGCATCAAGACCACAACGGACATGGTTGGGATATCAGGCTGGCAGTTCCCGGAGAACCCGGCAGCGATTACCCCACCCTCGGCGCAATACCCAGGACTACATTCTCGTGCGCCGGTCGAGAACCAGGTAACATAAAGAAACTCCATAAATATTTCTACCATTAAACGAGATATTAAATATTCGCTGTCATGAAATAGTAATAGTCCTTTTGCCAAATCAATTATAATACTAATGTCAGAGCAATATACATATGTACATATATAGAAAAGCATGCTGTAATGTTTTGTTATCTTAAAAATAATTCTAACAAACATGAATGTGTCTTATTTTATAGAAAATGTTTATTTTATAAGATAAAGGTGACAAACAAGCATACAGTGAAGTAGGAAAACAGCAAAGGTATCATGTCCCATTGTATGTATAGGCAAGATAAATAAGGCTGAATATTTACTTAAATGCATTTTTAAAATATTATGAAACAGATAAAGATAGAGATTATTATTTTGCTTTAATGTATGTGTGTGTGTACTTCTTTCTCACTTGGGCTACAACAGATTTAAGTATAGATAGACTCTTCTCAGCGCTACTGTAAAATTCAAGAATAGACACTAGATCAAAAATAACTTCAGCTATGAGCACGTGTAAAGAATGTAATGAGAGTAATTTAAGTGAAATATTACTGCCAGGGACCCAGCATGTTAGTATTTCGGAATGCTAGAAAGATATTTATGGGAAACGAGTATGAGTAAATGTGTGTACAAAAGTTCTTACTTTCGTTAATTAACATAAATATTGCAATCTTGTTTCAGGTTACTACGCAGATTTGGAAACCAACTGCCAAGTGTTTAGAGTCTGCACGGTTGGATCTACGTATGGTTTTCAATCTTTCCTCTGCCCGAATGGAACTTTGTTCAATCAAGCTGTCTTCGTATGCGATTGGTGGATGAACGTAGACTGCAAGAACTCTCAACAGTTCATCAGTAACAACAACGAAAAATTTGAAAACCTTAGATTAGGGCCGCAACTCATGAAGGACATAAAGAAAATGCTTACACATCCTATGTTAAACCCTTATGATAAAACTACAATGAAGAGCAATCTAATCGTTATGCAAGACTATAAGCCACCCATTGGGCAATTGTTTCCTAATGGTGCACTTTTAGCTGGTCCAGAACGACCACCAAATAATGTTTATGTACCATCTAAACAAATTCAACAAAATTTTATTCAAAGTAATCCCAATGATTATACATATTCTGCGTCGACGCCTGATCCACGATATCTTCCGGCACCTGTAAATTCTAACTTTGGCTCATTTCAAAGCAATGATGACTTTTTCCAAAGACAGAGACAAAGCGAGCAAAACATACGAAATGGTAGAATTCAAAGTCCACAAAATAATAACTTTGTTTCGAATGGTCATGCTGGAAGATTTATACAAAATTCAAATTTAGACTTAAATAATATAAATGCTTATTCACAAGTATCACAAGCACCACGGCCAACGCAAGTGTCTAACTTCTCACAAAGGCAAATGAATATAGGACAAACATCTCAAACAAGCAATGTACAAAATAATCAGAGAGGGCAAGCAAACAGACAAAGTGCCCAATACAACGAACCTAGAAAAACAGATCAATCCAATAAGGAAAAGCAATCAGATTTTGGAGACACATTTACAAAACCACAAAATAATCAAAACTCCGATACAAACCAAGATAAACAACCTTACGGCTACAGTACACCCTCTGCCAGTCTACCACAATTTTCTAATGTTGTAAGTGGTAAAGCTGGTAGAGAGCTAAAAGAGAATCTGGTAAGTACAATAAAGGATATCCCTACAACTGTTGTTACCAAAACATACAGCAGAATTATTCAAGAAACGAAGGTTGCAAAGCCGAAGTCTCGCGTAACAATCAAAACGTGGATAGTAAAACCAACTAAAGCAGGCAGACAACTAGCAGATCCTACTCCATATACTTACCCAAGACCATCTCCAACTTCTCCATCTCCTACAGCAAGACTTATAGCCGAAACTACACCTTATGTGTACGAAAAACCAACAACGTCATCTCAAACCGAGAATATTATATCAACAGAACTGGATTCCGAAGAACCTTATGTTTACACGAAACCTACAATAGCAGCAAAGCAAATTCAAACGACCGAATTTAAAACAACACGCATATACATTGCACCGACTACGAAGCCAACTCGCCCTACGTTTTCAGGGCGTTTAAATTTATCACCTACATCTCCCCTTCCCACCAAAGCATCTCGTTATTACCTTACACCTTCCCCATTTAAAACATCTGACCGGCTTTATCTTCCTCCACCTCGAAATCCAACAGTTCTGCCTCGTCTGTATTTATCTCCAACTGCTATTCCACAACCAGTATATTATCAAAATGCACAGTTAAGGGCCAGCCCAACGATTCCTTCCCCAACACTAGTTGCTTTTAACGAAAACCTGAATCATCCATCGTTTTCGCACATGAATGCTAACCATAACAATTTATCTTTCGCTGATATATTAACAAAAGAAAAATTAGATATAACTGTGAACGACATAGTCAAAGATACTGACGATATATTGAAAACTGCTTCTCCACCTCAACCAAGTCAATATCGCAAGACTTTAAAGTCTTTAGAGTATCACGACAGCGGCTACATACCAAAAAAAATCACTATAGATAGCGGTGAAAGATTAACATCCCAATCACCAACTGTATTTTCCAAAAGTTCGCGTCTTATAGCAACACCTGCTACAAGCTTAGTGCCACCTGATGAAAGTTTTATTTATCAAAATACTAATCAGCTCTCCAGATTACCTTTTTATAAGGAATCTGGATTTCCTAATACGATAGAACGAACAGTTTCTATAAAAATTACTATACCAGAAAGAATCGCTATGTATCTGTTCCAAAACCAGAACGAATCTGAATATGATAAACTTGAAATATTAAATACTGGCAGTAGTAACTATTTAGTTTTAAGTAACAACAACAACAACTTGTTAACCAAGAAAAATGCTTTTAATTTTATACCAATTGCTAAGCTTTCTGAAAATAATAACATAAACAACATTTCTGATTCACAGGCACTCGTGTATTCATTCTTGACTGATTCTATAAATGTAGCGAGAGAATACAGCAACATTGCACAACAAGAAATATTATCATCTACAGCGACACCTACACCAGCACAGTTTCAAAACCTAAACAACGAACAAATTTCTGATATTACAAATCAAATATCACAACTCACATCATCACAATTTTCAAGTAATAACTTTAACAGTATTGGAAAAAGTGCACGATTAACTTCTTCCCATTCGGGCGATAGTAACCAAGCCATTCCATTTACAGGAAATTTAAAATTATCAAATGAACAGAATCGAGCTCGACAATTACAAACACCACTTTATAATGTTGTACCTGCACAACAGACACAAGGACAATTTTACTCTTCGCGGTACCAAATACCGAACCAGCAACAAAATCAACTAAACAATCAAAATGAAGTATATAGCGGACAATTATACCAGTGGTCCGTCCCTGAGGTAACAAATCAGATTTATAATAGACCAGCTTCTGCTAACCTAGTTAATCCAAACACTATACAACAACAAACTACACAAATGTTAACTTTACAGCGCAACACAAATCAAAACAGTGCAGCGGACAATTTGAAGCAATCAAGTCCTGGAATTGAAATAATTAAGGCGCAAACTCTACCATTCAGTACAGCTAAACTACAGCTCCAGCCACCTAACCAACCAGGACAATTTACTAGTCAAGAGAGTCTTACTAACTTACTAAATGCTGAAAATGGAATATCAGCACAGTTACAAGATAAAATTGTGGGTATTATACCACATCCATTAGAGGAAAATAAACTTGTTACATATAAAAAAGACCAATCATACTATCTATACACAAAACTAGACGGTAATACTATTGGACAGAATGTTCCCAGTAATATACAAGGTAGTACCAGTACTCAACAAAACGCAAAATCAAATGAAAACACTAATGTATCAGATCAAGTAACATTCCAGTTAATACCTTCCGTTAACTACGAATTAGAAGATGAGAAAGAACAACAACAAATTCTTAACGCTTTCCAAATAGATGAATTTGGTGCTCCTAGGGAAATTTCAAAACCAAACACTCTTACAGAAAATAAAACTGAGAGACAAATAATGACATCTAGTGTAGATTTTTCTGTAGAGCATCCAACAGCAAGTAGGCGATCTGATCGCTATAGAATAGACGGTCTTTATTCAGGGCCTTCGTCGTATACAGCACCACAATCATCTGTAGGTAGTTTGGAACGAAGACAAGGTACACAAAACAACTTTAATTCTAGAATAGAAGACTTCAACAGTAATGTTGACAATGGTTACCCTAAAGAAAGGCCAGCGCGCCAATTTATTTTTTAAGAAGTAGTATTAATAGTAAATATAGGTGTTATTAGAATCTGCGGTAGAAAAACTGAGAGATCTTCAGTTGTATAGTAGTAGGGTAGACTACAGTCCTTACAGATTAGATTTATAACATACTGCTGTAAATAAAACTATCGTGGTAAGTGTTAATTTACGAAACTATATTGTTGATTGACTGTGCAACCAAAAACATTTACGAGCTAATTTTATATTAAATTTGTAAATAGATGTAAGTGACTTTTTATCTGTAAGTAATGTACCTTTGTTATGCAACATGTGCGATAATAAAGAACAAAATAAATATAATTATATACTCATTGATTTTATTTCTCCACCAATCTGATAGATGTATAAGAACAGGTATTGGTTGTTCTCAGACAGCAGTAGCAGCTTGAAAACAGACAATTTATATGTTCAGCAATTACTTCTCATGAAAACCTGAGAGCAAAACACATGGCATTTACTAAATTGCAGATATTTGTTTATTTATTAGGGAAAAAACGGATACAACAGTTTTTTTAAAGTTTACAATATATAGACAATACGTAATCCAGAAGCATTTGCCATAGATAGTAAAGAAAGAAAGAAAGAAAGAAAGAAAAATGTTTTATTTGAACCTCCATACACACATAATTTAAAAGAAAACAATATTACATACAATTTAACGACGGTACATGGAGATCAAATTAGGCACTGCGTCAGCTATTGTTGCAGTATAGACTACAACGCTGGTATTCTCGCAGGCCTACTAAATAATAATTTATTATAAACCAATACATAATAAAATAAACATACAAAAAATTGAATAATATAATAAATATAACCTCATAACAATATATTTATATTATCTTCATATATTATGTAATATATGTAGATATATGTATATATATAAACGTAAATAGTCTATATTCATTAGCGTAATATATAAAATTATGTTATACTACAAAATACAGCATGTGATACACAAAAAAAATAAAAAAATAAAAATAAACAAAAGCAATAACGAGAAAAACAAAGGAACAATATAATATTAATGAGTTTTCGAACGCCAATTAAACTAGTCACATCTGTCACGAATGTCAAAAAAGCGTCTACCAGAGTCGAATACAATGATAAAACATACATTACCGCTGCGTACGCGCAAATTAACAAAATATACACTATATTACCACAATCATTATTAGATTTATTTATACAATATGTTTCGTAATGATGGATACTATACGTGTAAGTAAAGTTGCTATACATATCTGTTATAAAGGTAAGTACGTAAAATTATAACAATGATTTTTGTTTGTTTATTAAAAACATCTTAAACTTATTACGGAATGTATGTAATGTTTTCAGATTTCGCATAGGCGGCGGAAGGTCATTCCAGCAATGGGTTGCGGCGTATCTGAAACTACCCCTGAAAGCCGTGGTTCTGTGACTCGATGTGACCAAAAGATGTGATGCCGCCCGTGTACTGTACTGATTGACATTACGAGACCACGTTAATTTTTTGTACAGGTACTCCGGTTTTTTGTATAGAACAATGCCAAAAAGTAAAATTGCCAGATGAAGGTGCCTGCGAGTAGACATCTTCATCAGGTTTCCACTGTTCAGGAATGGGGTGACATGTGTACGAGGTGGGATGTTATAACAAAATCGAGCACATGCGTTCTGTACTCGCTGGATTACTTTCTCCGTTCTTTTCAATATGCATGGACCAAACACAGTATCCACATAGTTTAATTTTGAAAATATTAGGGTCTCACAGAGCAATATACGCATTTCAGTACTCAGGTGTTGGCGAATTAGGTATAGCAACTTGAGACGGTAAAAACAGTTTTTCACAGCTTCAAGTACATGCGTCTCAAAATGCAGTTCACCATCCATGACCAAACCTAGATTTCGAGCCTCACGAACTTGCTCAATGGGACAGCTATCAACCATTACTAAAGGATTTAGGTCTTGTATCTTTTTAATGCATTCCTTTGTGCCTAGTATTAAAAATTTGGATTTAGTAGGGTTAAGTACCAGTGAATTTTTCCTAGCCCAGTCTGATATTTTATCTAAATCTATATTCATTTTATTTACAGATCCATGGCAGTCATTGGGGTGAAAGGATATATATAATTGCAGATCATCTGCATACATATGAAACTGGGTATTATGTATATGGTTGGTAACATCTGCACTGTATAATAAGAAGAGCAGAGGGCTGAGGACAGATCCCTGCGGGCAGCCCCGTTTTACCTGACAACAAGAAGAATTTGTCTTGCTACCATTTCTGACATTATCCAGTTGAACAAATTGAGATCTGTCAGTTAAATAACTATAGAACCATTTTACCGTTGCTGAGTCAAACCCATAGTAGGAAAGTTTAGCAAGCAGAAGGGAAATATTGATTGTCTCAAAGGCACGGGAATAATCAAGCAGGGTAAGCAAGGTACCCATACCCTTGTCCCTAGCTTCTAAAACGTCATCAACTATATCAATGAGAGATGTGGTTGTACTGTGACCTTGGCGAAACCCAGACTGTTTCTGAGGTATGATGCTATATTTCTCAAGGTACTTCCTTAGTTGACTGCCTACCACCTTTTCCAATACTTTTGATAAACAAGGAAGCAAGCTGATAGGTCTTAGATCTTTAGCTAAGGTTGGATTCAGAATTTTAGGTATTGGTTTAATAATAGCAGTTTTCCATATATTAGGGAAGGTAGAAGATGTAATAGATTTATTTATAATAGCTGTGATGTATGGTAGGCTATGAGGAAGTGTCATCTTTAGCATTTCTAGAGAAATGTTGTCAACACCAAGGGCATTAGATTTAAGACTGCTAATATGCAGGCGGACAACCTCTTCACTAACTGGCTCAAGAGTAAAGGTATTTGTGTGGAACCTGTTTGTCTCAAAATATATCAAATCAGGCAAAGAAATTGTATCATTACCAGGGATATTCAAGAAATGCTTATTAAGATCTTCCGGGTTGTTAAGGGTATATGGCAAGTCATGAATTCTTTGTTTACCAATCTTTATGGTTGATTTTAAATTGTACCATAGTTTCTTTGGATCTTTTATGTGTCCATTTATGTAAGTTTCAAAATAGGCCCTTTTCTCACAATCAATTGCACTAGATACAATATGTTTCAAATCTTTGTAACTATTTTTGTGTATGGTTGATTTGCTTAGTTTGTATCGTGCCTGATATCGATCACGCAATTTCACCATCTCTTTAATTGTGTCTGTAATCCATGGGTAGGACCTCTCTCTAATTAAAACCCTGGCAATTGGTGCATGTAAATCAAATAGAGTTATAATGAAAGCATTAAATATTGTAACCATGTCACTCACATTATCCTGAGTTAATAAATAAGACCAATCTAATTTGCATAGGTCTTCTTGGAAAATATCCACCATTATATTAGCTAATGGTCTATAATGAATCCACTGCGGGATAGCTTTACTGATTTTGAATGGGCAAGTCACAGATAAAATGGCATGCTGCCCTAATTCAGGTTTATATTGAACTAAAACATTGTTCACTTGAGCATCAGAGTACACAATATCTATGAGTGTCTCACTATGATCTGTGAAATGTGTTGGTTGCTGAATAACTTGGTTAAGACTGGTGTACTGTAAAAAAGCATTTAACAAAATGGTACTATTATCATTGTTTTTTAGGCAATTAATATTAAAGTCACCAAGAAGTATGGTTTTCTCTGCTTTACTGAAGGATGTGAGAGAGGCTGTGATTGCATCAAGGAAAGTGTTAATGTCCAACCAAGGGGGTCTATATGCTGTACCTATAACCACTACTTGTGAGTGGACAGTAAGTTTGAGCCACATTTGTTCGACATTCGGCGTGACTGGATGTGCCATGGTTCGAACCTTGAGATCGCGGCGCACATAGAAACCGACACCCCCACCACGTCCATCCCGCACATTCGACGGCCTCGGTACGTGTCTTAAGCGGTAGTTAGGAACTGCCGGCGCACGCCCCTCTTCTCCATCCCGCAACCAAGTTTCGTTGATTGCCATTATGTCAACTGCAAGCTCCTCCATTGCTAGTAAGAATCCATCATGACGTGTTCCTAATGATCCAGCGTTGAATAAACCTACTTTTAAATATTTATTCTTAATCATTTATGTACATTTATAGAATAAAACTTATTGTCTTTAAATGTAATCAGAATATATATTTGTAAATATATATATAAGTCTTGTATATCTTTTATGACTCTGAGATTAAAATGAATGCTTTGTATCTTATTTAGTAATAAATGTGTATCATATATGATCTGATAATAGACTAGAATATTGTAATATGTGATAATTAAATTGTATATAGTATAATTAATAAAAAATACATAAATATATTTATATAGACTACTGCATGAAATTATCTGCCAACCTTCTTTACATATATTGAATCCTACATTAACTAATAGGAGATTCTTAATCCTAATAACATTTAATATTTTTATGCAACAGTTACCCCATACTACAGTTAAAAACCTGTTTGAGATCTGCTTCGCTTCTAATAGAAAAAGCTTTGTCTCCCGGCTTGTTTCGAGCGAGGATGCGGCCACGTTTAACCCACACGAACTTCCATCCAAGGCGCTGGCCAGCGTCACGCGCCAAATGAAATAACTGGCGGTTCGCTTTGGTGAGCCGCTCGTTGATATAGAAGCGCCTTGGATCACCTGACACGACCATGTCGCTAGAAGTCGCACCGCGACGAACCCGTGCGCTCCGCAACATCTCGTCCCGCACGTCGCGGCGCGCTAGGCGCACCGCTAGGGGGCGCGGCCGCGCCGCCGGGCCCATAGCCTGCGTCGCTGTGATGTGCCGGCCGCCGACACGTTCGGCGCTCACTATATCCCGCTCCTCTATCGTCATGCCGACTTTGGCCGCAATCTGGATCACCACATGAATGGGATTCTCGCTACTGGCCTCGGGAAAGTTTGCAATCTCTAAATCATTTGCCAACAACTCCTGATCACGATCTTGAAGGTCTTGTTTGAGCTGGGCAACTACGTCACTCAAACCATCAACCCCAGTAGTTCCCTGCCTCTCTAGAGCGTTTATCCTGCCCTCTAAAGAATCCACCTTTTCGTGGTAATCTTTCACTGAAGCTCTTAGTAATAAAGTACATATATGCTATAGTAAGAAAAGAAGAGAATCTAAAGAACCATGTACACAATAGGTATATATAATATTTTTAGTGAACATATAACACAGATCAACAAAGAAATATTTTTTTTGTTCATGGGTTTACTTAATATATTCTGATTATATAAGCAAATATATATAAAACAGTGCGATTACAAACCGAAAATATTTGCTTTTTAAGAAGTTATAGCAATTTGACCATTTTTGATTTTCGCGCCCAATTAATGTCGGTCTTTGCGCGCTATCGCTGACGAAAGAGAGGTAAGACGGCGAGGGGTAGTGTTTCTTGCGTCGCTCGTTGTGGACGACGGTATGTGTTTGCATATTACAGCGGAATAATGTGTTTCATTTTTTTTCGCTTCTTCTATCTGTACAAAATTGCTTCAAGAAGTTGTAAACGAGACGCTGACTCGTTTTGTTATATTTGCGGCGAATTTATTAAAGTAATAGAGAAAAAGTATGATTTAAGTACAAATTTAAAGATGTGCAAGGCATATCAAGCTTACTTCCATCTATCTATTAAAAATATAAAAATCAAGACAAAGAATAGGCTCCACATATTGTGTTATGTAACTCTTGCAGATAAATTCTTAACGGTGAGTTTATTTTCTCTTTTTTTATTGTATTAATTATTTTATTATAACATTAATTAGTCTATAATACGTTACGTTTTATTGTAGGTTGGTACCGAGGTGAAAAAGAACAATGAAGTTTGCAGTGCTGAGAATTTGGAGGGAACCCAGTGATCATCACACAGACGGTTATGCATTGTGAATCCACTCAAAGGTAAATATTCAAAGAAAACATCTTATCCTGATCTACCATCGACATCCTCTCCAATACTACATACAGAAAAATATCCTTTACCTGCTCCGCCTGTGTTGGAAAATCAACTACTCTCTCAAGGCAGCCATTAATCACGGAGTTCATCTGTATCCGTACATTCCGAATTCGTTCTTGAATCTGAACCAAAAATACGGTATCTCATCAACTCTGAAGATCTCAATGACTTACTTAATAAAACACTTTAAATCTACCAAAAAGTAAAGCAGAGTTATTAGCATCGTGGTTAAAACAATGGAATTTACTTAATTCTGATGTTCGAATATCCTATCAAAGAAAACGTCATGAAGAATTTTCTTGTTTCTTCAGTAAGGAAAATGGGCTCTGTTTTTGTTATGACGTGAAGGTTTATTTGAAGAAATTTTCCATGTCATACACCTGAATGGTGCCTTTTTATTGACAGCTCAACAAAAAGTTTAAAAGCTGTTCTACTACACAATGGGAACAAATTTCCATCTATTCCACAGACACATTCCGTGTATCTCAAAGAAAATTATAACAGTATTAAAATGCTATTAACTGCAATTAAATATATGGAATACAAGTGGGAAGTAATTGGAGTCTTCAAGATGGTGTGTTTTTTGACTGGGATGCAAGGTGAATATACTAAATACTCCTGTTATCTTTGCCTGTGGGATAGTAGAAATTATGCCGCTCACTACCGCCAAAAACATTCGCCTGTACGTACTGGGTACGAAGTGGGAAAATGCAATATTAAATGAGAAGCAATTGTCGATCCTAAAACTATATTAATGCCGCCATTGCATATTAAATTGGGTCTTATTAAACAATTTGTAAAGGCTCTTAATCATGAGTCTGAAGCTTTCAAATATTTGAAGAGATTTTTCCAAAGCTTTCAGAGGCGAAAATTAAAGAAGGTATTTTTTTATTCTCTTTCTTAATTTTTTAGTCAAATGAAACAAATTATCCATTGTGATATTTTCCCGGAGTTACTTAGCAATGAGGAGAAAAAAGCCTGGAACAGTTTTAAGGCAGTAGTACATGGTTTTCTTGGAAACAATAAAGCTGAAAATTATAACGAGCTGATCACTGACATGATTACGAATTTTCCATCATCGGATGTAGAATGTCTCTAAAGATGCACATGTTACATGCTCATTTGGATAAAGGAGATGTTACACTTTTGTATAGGACTCCGGCTATAACTTGTACATCCTCAGGAAACCTGGAAAATGTACCCCTAAATACATTTAGTTACGAAATTCTTTATTAATTTCTAGTAATTTCGTTGCGCAAATTAAAATATAAAATATTTGACGTTTATCGTACGGACTATCTATGACAAGTTGGTAGATGACATTTATACATAACCTAGAATTGTCAGAAGTAAAAGAACTCTTGCTAAAATAATATTAACCAAAGAATTGATAATTCTTGTAGAAATGAAAGGAAAACGTATGAATTCAGGAAATTGTAATAAGAAACACTAATTCAGCATTGGAATATTTATTATCAGTCATTATGACATTGACAGTTAATGTCATACATAAACAAAATTATTCGTTCCGGAGTGCACCCTGCAAAATCAGTATATTATATGTGTATGATAGTTTAAATGAATAAATGTACTCTAAAACATATTTATTATTGACATAATATATATTTATATATTATATACATTAATTATATAGTGCTTTTGTACAGTTTTCGATCTGATTTATGAACGCATACAAAATTATATGATCTAGAACCACCGCCATATTGAATATAATGGCAATAATATATAAACTATTATTTTTATGCGCAAACGTAATTCGACTTAAATTCAGGAAATAATATTTTTCCCCGATTCCTGGTATTTATTGCAATTTTTTGGCTGATAGTACATTTCATAGCCGAAAATGAAACGAGATGTTTCATTTTCGGCTATGAAATGTACTTTAAAGATAATATGGGAGCTAAGTCGGAAGAACAAGGGGAACGCTTCCATCAAGATATAATGGAATTTGAGAAACGTTACCAAGGACACAGATAATATAATACTATACTAGTACCTGTATACTGAAAGCATGACGGGGGACTATATTTGGAGGTTAATAAGAGAAACTTCTAATGAATATGACAGGCAAAATAAACTGATAATTTTTAAACATTTGGACTCTATTTTAAAACTTTTATTGTAAGAATGAATCATTAATTGATGTTTGGTATCTTTTAATAAATCATCTCCATGTCCATTTTTTATGTATTTTCATTGATTTAATTCTTTTCATTTTTTACCCATTAAAGCAAATTCAGAACTATTTTTGTTCTTATTCTTATTTCTAGGTATACAAGCAATCAAAATAACGTATGTATAACCCGTGCACAAAAATGCTGTAGACCGATGTAATATACATATGCTTTCAACAAGAATAGGTAGGTATAGTCTATGAAAATCTAATAGCCAAGTCTTTCGAAACATTTCTTTTAAATTCTGGGAGAGAACGGCGAAATACATCAATTAAGTTAGTACTATCATTATTTATTAGCTATTAATTCATTATAAAACCGATATTCTCTTCTAACAAAAGCATTTGTACCATAATTTGTCCTAAACTAAGAAATATGGAAGAGAGACTTTTAACGTGCAACTAGTCGTGGACATCCAATACATATTTTGCTAAGAAGATAAGGGGAGTCCACTAAATTTTTAATTATTTTATAATTAAATAAAATATCTCGTGCAGCCCATCGTTCTTCAAGAGATTGTATAATTTGTATATTGTCCATAACGCCATTTCATGTTTTAAAAGCCTATTTTGAATATTTTTCATCATAACAATATAAACATTATACTGAGGATTCCATACAACTGATGCGTACTCCAATAAGGATCTCACAAGACTCTTACATAATAATAATAAGTAACTAATATGTGAAATCTTTAATATATTGTAATTAAAAATAAATGACAATAATATACTAAATTAATATTTACTTAGAATTAAACCATTGTAAAAGTTATGGTTGAAAAGAAGTACTACCTAAGTATTTTTACGACAAAACAGAAAATAATCTTGTTAGGAAGAAACGTTCCAATCAATATTATTAAGTCAGTCTAAGTAGAAATACTTGAAATTTTAAATTTTGCTTTACCTGTCTAGAGCAAAATTTTAAAATTTACTTTTGCATATTGTACCTTACAAAAAACAACGTTTTATTAGATGGCAAATAAGTGAGACCTTTGGCACATTTAGGCGCGGCGCCCACTATCAGGGGGCATCGGTGCGGCTCGGTACAGCTCGGGCGCCTTGGGGCGGCTTCAGGCGCTTGAGGGGTGCTTCGGGCGGTTTCGGGTGCCTGAGAGCTGCCTCGGCAGTCATAAGCATAGCGTCGAGGCTGGTTTCGGGTAGCTTCGGCAAAACTAAGAATAGTTCGAGTAGCAGACACGTCGCAGAGCAGTCGTAACGTTACGTGCAAACAGTTTTGCTTGTGTATTTATAATGGTGGATTGGGACTTAGTTCTCATTGTTCATCTTGCTGAAGAAGAAGATAAACTTGGAGCCTTAAGGCAAAACATAAGATTTTGGGTATGGGAATAAGCTTTGGAAGCAAAGATGTACTTTCGGTGAATTTTATAACTTATTTAATGATTTACGATAAAACGAATCTATACGTGTAATTAATGAGGCTGTTGCCTTTTATTTTCCTCTGGGTGTTGCCAAGCTAATGGAGGCGCGCGCGTTGAACGTTATGACTGTTCTACGACGTGTCTGCCACGAAAATGCCACCTGAGCTATCCGAAGACAGCCTCGACGTCCTTAAGTATGCTTACTATTGCCGAGGCAGCCCGAAGTAGTTATCAGGCGCCCGAAGCTGCCCGAAGCCGCCGTAAGGCGCTCGAGCTGTACCAAGCGGCACCGTTGCCCACCGATAGTGGGCGCCGCGCCTTAAGGTATTGTTATGTGCGATAACGAAACAGTGTCTCCGAAGCTTAATACCAGAATCGCTAAATACTAGATTCGCAAATTACCAGACTCGCAAATCACCGGATTCGCCATATATGAGATATGCAATATACTAGTAACGCAAAATACCAAAAGTACAGTCCTAATCAATTGAGTTCTGTATAATAGACTATCCTGTATTAGTAAATTTTTCTTTAATAGATAAGATAAGATCGTTATATAAAAAAAGTCGTGAACTAACCATAAATTGTTGCACTAGCCAGTTTTGCGTTTATAGATGAGATGACACTTATTTTTGACGACTTGCTTTCAATATAAGTCGGTGTAATAAGCAAATATTTGTTAAATATTCTGATAATTATAAAAATGAACGCTTTATTGCCCAATAATTGGATACTAGAATCTTATTCGAAATAGGACCACAAACCGATTCTTTTTTAATTCGAATCTTTTTTTGACAGCCATTGGTATAAAAATATAACTACAGATATTTATTCTTGGTAAAAAAATCGTAGGTACTACTAATGGTACCTATTGAGGGATGGCACAGGCGCATAAATATAAAAATCCCACCTAAACCAACACTATTTCAATTTATTTTAAATGCATGTAAAAATTAAGAAGAATGTTTTTTTTTTATCCTGGCCAAAAAAGAAATTCAAGGAATGTAGAAAAAGATGAAAATTTGAGAAAATTGTAACTGCTTGCGTCAACAATGAAATCGTGATGGAAGTGTGCCTACAAAGATTGAAATCTTTAATTACGGATCACTAATTTAGACCTACTTATCTTTAGTCAGAGAACAAATTCAAAAAATCAATAATATTAGTTTATTATATGAGTGATTATAAACTTGTTTTTAATAAATTTTATACCAATTAGTATTAGTTTTCAACTGTACAAAATCTGTTATTTTGCGTTTCTGGTATTTTGCATATCTGGTAGATGGCGAATCCGGTGTTTTGCGAGTCTGGTAGGTAATTTGCGAATCTGGTATTTAGCGATTCTGGTATACAGCTTCGGAGCCGCCTCAAGACTATCATTCGCGCATCGCTTTCCCTGTAAAATAAGAGTCGCCATGCTGGTAGCGCAAGATACAAACATTTTAACATAAGCATGTCTTTCTTACAAGCATAAGCTTAAGCAGCGATAGCTCAGTGGGGAGACCAACAGACTGCAATGCAGAGGGTCTCGGGTTCGAAGCCACGTAGCGCACCTCTGACTTTTGGAAGTTATATGACTTTTCGAAACTAGGTGCGTATTGATTGATAATTATCGCCTGCTCCATGCCTCGGAGAGCACGTTAAGCCGTCGGTCCCGACTGCCATGAACTTCTATGGCAGTCGTTATTGGGAAGTCAGTGCCCTATAATATGCTGACACTGGTCTAGCCTTAGGATATGGTTAGCCTTCGGGTTGCGGAGGTCAAGAAGCAACCGCTCCGTGTAAAAACTGATATCCAGTCAAATCCAAGAAATGCTGATCCCAAGTGACTTGGGAATAATAAAGGCTAGGAGAAGAGAGATGTCTTTCTTACAAAATTAAAATATTTTGGCTACATTCTATGTTTAAGGTATAGATAATAAATACATAAATTTTTATGAGGGCAACGACGTTTCTGCAAGACTCTCCTTAAGAAAAGGTATTGACAACATGCCAGCGATAAAACGTAGGTATCAATCGAGGTAAGTCAAGAACTATAAAAACTTATCGTAGCTCTCCGAACCGCACGAGTTCAGCATATGCCGAAACTTATATTGCTGTGCATCAATGAGCTATGAAAACTCACGGCAGCTCTTCAATCCCCTACTAACAGAATAGCATAGCGTATGGAAAGCCATACCAACGATAAAACATATTGTAGTGCGTCAATGCTAGCTATGACAACTCACCGTAAACCGTCAAATATAGTAAGTAATATAGGTACTAATGTTTGTTTTTTACCTTACTCGCCTTTGAAATAAAAAATGTTACCAAGTGTGGCAGTCTGCGCACTGTTCCTTCGCCTATTTTCGGAACGTAACCACGTCCCTACGGGGAGTTGATAGGGCCGCACTAGCTGTGACAGACAGAGCTCGGAAATCTAAATACAACTAGCATCTTGTAAATCTAATTATTCCATTACAAGTGATCTTATAAGATTGGAGTTTTTTCCATCTTTCCAACAACCTCCTGAAGATACGGGTCTGCGGCAACAGAGACCCATAAATGGTGACTACCGACTTAAGTTGGAGTTAAGAGAAGCGCTTACGCCGCCGATGCCATTTTCTTTGGGTGCGTGAGCGCGCTACAAGACTTTTCATTGCGTGTCGCATAAAAGCTACTGCAAACTCGTCCAACGACGCCCTAACGGTGCGAGGTAAATTCCGCACCGTTTTCACAAGTGCCCCAACAAACCGGCGCCCCCTTTTCAAGGGCGTCGCATCGAGTGACCTTCGAGTACAACACGACCGTGATCACAGGTCGTAATCTCAAACAAACAAGAAGTAAGCCAGCTCGTGCTGAGCAGCGTGCACTAGTGCATATCATCGTGTGACTCGCATGTTTCCAGTGGCAATCATAGCTCGCCGCTAAGTGTGTTTGATACGATTTGGTGCATTTGGTGTTTGGTGTATTTGGTGTTTGGCGCATGTGATGTTTGGTGCTAGCAACTAACCCGAACTAATACCTTACTATATTTTATTTTAGTTTATTTTTCTTAATAATTGAATTTAAACTGATCACTGACTGAGTGGTAACAGGAGCTGACCTACTAACTTTTAATAATATTTCTTTTCTTTTCTTTTTCTTTATAAATTCCGTGTTGTTGTTTACATAATCAAACATGGACATGGATGAGGTCATGGCTGAGCTTGAGAGGCTTCGGACACAGAATGAGGAATTGGCTAAACAGCAAACTGCGCTTCAAAACAGGCTAGCACATAATGATTCCAATTTGTCCATGTTTCATGTGTTTTCCATGGTGTCCGCCCACACTTACCTGCCTTCTGGCTGGACCGACCTGCTGGGTGGTTTGCCCATGTTGAGGCCCAGTTTGATCTCTGTGGGATTACAGCAGATGACACCAAATATAATTTTGTTATTTCACAGATTGATTCCAGGTTTTCCAGTGAAATGAAGGACTTGGTAGTTAACCCACCACCTAAAGGGAAACGGTACAGCTGGATTAAGCAAGAAATGATCCGGAGGTTCAGCACCTCGGATTCACAAAGGATTCGACAACTTATATCTGGTGAGGAGCTGGGTGACCGTAAACCCACCCAGTTCCTCCGGCACTTAAAGCTTCTCGCAGGTAATTTATTGGATGATTCCATAATTCGAGAACTTTTTATGCAGCGCCTCCCTAAATCAGCCCAGCAGATTCTGGCCACTCAGGTAGACATGCCACTAGAGAAGGTGGCAGAATTGTCCGATGCCATCCTGGAAGTAAATTGCACACCGGCTGTGGCGTTGGTCAATGCAGTAGAGAAGAACGAGACAGCTGACCTTTCTGCCCAGGTACAGGAGCTTACACAACAGGTGGCAGCACTGACTGCAAGGCACTCTAGGTCTAGAGGCACATCTAGATCTAGATCCCAGTCTAGACCTAGGACAGTTTCTCCTGATGGTCTGTGCTGGTACCATCGCCGGTTTGCGTTTAAGGCCACCAAATGTACCCAGCCTTGTTCCTGGACTGCACGGTGATCGGGAAACCAGCGGGGCAGTCAGTAATGGCGACCACTGACTGCAACTATACCAGTCGCCGCCTATTTGTCACGGATAAGGAAACAAAATGCCGTTTCCTTCTGGACACTGGCTCTGACCTCTGTTGTTTCTCCAAGCGACTGCTTCCTCCTACGACATGTAAGACTACCAGTTATGATTTATGTGCTGCAAATGGTACCTCCATAAAAACTTATGGCATTCGGTCACTCACCTTGAACTTTGGCCTTCGCAGGGCCTTCAAATGGAACTTTATCATCGCTGACGTTGATACAGCCATCATTGGTTCTGACTTCCTGGCCTATTTCAACTTACTGCCCGACTGTCGTAACAGGCGCTTACGAGATGGTTTGACAGGACTCTCTGTCCCTGCTTCTGTCTCTAACTTTAATCAGCCTAGTATCCGCACAGTAGCCACAAAGAATGATTCACCTTTTTTAAAAATTCTTTTGGAATTTCCAGCTCCTACGAGACCGCCTGGCATCCACCGAGAGGTGAAGCACAGCACGACGCATAACATCAAAACCACCGACGGCCCCCCTGTCGCGGCGCGTCCCCGACGGCTCGCGCCGGAAAAGTTGTGCGCTGCCCAGAAGGAGTTCATCAACATGGTGCAGACAGGTACCGCGCGCCCCTCCAAGAGCCCGTGGTCATCGCCCTCCAAGAGCCCGTGGTCATCGCCCCTCCACCTTGCGCCCAAAAAGGACTTAACGTGGCGTCCTTGCGGGGACTATAGGGCACTCAATGCCCGCACAATACCAGATCGCTACTGCGTCCGTCACATAGGGAATTTCGGTCATAACTTAGCTGGTGCTACAATTTTTAGCACCATCGATTCGGTCAAGGCCTACCAACAAATCCCTGTAGAGCCAGTGGATGTTTGTAAAACTGCCATTATCACGCCTTTCGTCCTTTTTGAGTTCCCCTATATGACGTTCGGGTTGCGAAACGCGGGGCAGACATTCCAGAGATTTATGGACGAGATTGTCCAAGGACTGGAATGCTGTTTCCCGTATGTCGACGAAATGAAATGAAATGAAATGAAATGAAATTTTATTGAGTAAAGTAAATGTTGATACATGCGGTTCGTTTAACTCTGAAACCCACACTAGGATTCCCTGTGTTGTGGGATTCAGTCTCTTTCGTCAGATGCAAGGTTAACATTTATCATTTATCTTTACTTAAGTAATATTGTGTGTATTAAGGTTCACTTTTGCTTGTAGGAATTGTGGTAACAGAAACGAGGTGTTGACTCTAAGTTAGTTTATTTGCGACTGGTTTTAAAAAGTATATTTGATCATAATAAGTGGACACACACACATGCCTAGGTATGTCAGTATCAGTATTCACACATTAACGATTCTAACCAAACATACCGCCCACCAAAGGGCCTATTAGCCCTTTAACAATTTAGTCTACTATTCACTTAATAGAAAGGCTGATAATAATTACAAAGAATGATTTACATGAGAATATAAAATTATGTTTCAGTGTCTATTGGCAAGTAGCACAACTTATTTGAGGATCTTTGCACAACACTATCACCACTCTTTACACTGTAAACACGCGTCACACCGTCAGCGCCAGGATGCTTGTCGACAATACGCCCCATCATCCATTTGCCTGGAGGCAAATTATCGGCCCTTATCAGAACAATATGCCCAATGTCTAATTCCTTAACTTTGTTCTGCCATTTCGGACGTTGTTGTAATCTGGACAGGTACTCTTGTTGCCATCTGCGCCAGAAGTCAGTCAGTAATCTCTGCTGGTGATGCCATCGTGACAAATAACTCATTGGGATATTTTGCAGATCTGGTGTTGGAACAGTTATGGGTGTTTCTCCAACAAGAAAGTGGCCCGGAGTCAGTGGTTGGATATTGTCCGTGTCTGTGTCATCCAATATGGTTAGAGGCCGAGAGTTGAGGCAGGCCTCAATTTGGCATAATAAGGTGCTCATCTCTTCGTACGTCAGATGGGAGTTTAATAAACGTTTCAAGTGCCTCTTCATGGATTTGATACCCGCCTCCCACAATCCACCCATGTGTGGGCTATAGGCTGGGATAAAATGCCATTCAGTTCCATCCATTGCCAGCGTTTCAGCGATAGGACCTTCAAATTGTAATTTGGCTTCAGCCCAGTCTGAGGCTAGAATCTTGTTTGCACCAACAAAGTTCCGTCCTTGGTCGCTCCATATTTGAGCGCATCTGCCGCGCCTAGCCACGAATCTTCTAAAGGCTCCAATAAATGCTTCAGACGTAAGATCTCCTACCACCTCCAAGTGGATCGCCTTTGTCGCCATACAGACGAAGAGAGCGATGTAAGCTTTGTTTGTTTTTGCTCCTCTACCTTTGGACATCAAAATCTGATATGGACCAGCGAAATCTATGCCAGTATTCAAGAAAGGTTTAGCAGGCGTGACCCTAACTCGAGGTAAGTCTCCCATCAGTTGTGATTTTGAGGTAGCATTAAGTTTTGCACAGATAAGACATTTTCTCCTCTTTGATTTGATTAATGGTTTTACTTTCAGGATCCAATATTTAGTTCGCAGGAAACAGAGCATTAACTGGCTTCCACCATGCAGTGTTCTCCGATGTGCATCAGCGACAATAAGAGATGTAAAATTACTGTCAGGCTCAAGGATAATTGGATGCTTGCTGTTTTCATTTAGGTTCGAGTGACGCAGTCTGCCGCCCACCCTGAGGATACCGTCGTCGTCCAGGTAAGGCTTTAGATTTTTTATTTTACTCTTTTTCATAACTTGTTTCTTTGCTTTCAGACTCTGTATTTCTTCTTCGAAGCGGTTTCTCTGAACTAATTTTATGCAAGTTTTCAACGCGTTATCCATTTCATTTGTAGTTAGCGGTAAGTCCTTGTTTTCTAATTTCCTACCCATTAAAAATCTTTTGCAATATACGATTGTTTTAAGCAGCTCTTGTAATGTAGTATAATCTTCAAATTTTAAGTCAATACTTTTCTCGTGATTTAGTTTTAAATTGACTTGTAATGTTATGCTTCTTTCTAGATCAGGTATCACCGCCTGTGGTCTGCTGTATTGGATTGCTCCTTCTCTGAGCCACCCTGGTCCTCTCCACCATAGCATATTATCCTTAAGATCTAGCAGTGATTGTCCTCTTGAAGCAATGTCCGCAGAATTTTCTGTTGATTTGACATGATACCAATTATGATTGCCTATGTTGTCCAGTATTTCAACGACTCTGTTTCTAACGTACGTATTCCATCTTGCAGGGTCACCGAACAGCCAAGAAATCACAATGGTTGAGTCAGTCCAAGCGTATATCTGACAGGTAGGTATATTCATTGCTTCCTTTATCTGTTTCAGAAGTCCAGCCAGCAGCACAGCTCCACTTAGCTCCAGCCGAGGTAAGGATTGTGGTTTGGTCGGCGCTACCCTTGTTTTGGCAGCGATTATTGAAGTTTTCACGTCCCCTTGTGCCGTTTTTACTCTTAGATAAGCTACTGCAGCGTAAGCTCGAGACGACGCATCGCAAAAGCCGTGGATAGTGACGTCATTCATTGTGCATTCAATAGTATGCAACCATCTGTCAACTTCTATTTCAGGTAAGTAAAGATGAAAGGATTCTCGGAGATTGCTCCACTCGGTGGCAATCGACTCGTCTACTTCTTCATCCCATGTTACTCCTTGCAGCCATAGTCTTTGGATAAGAAGCTTTGCCAGTACGACAGCAGGTGCCAACCAACCAAGCGGGTCAAATAATTTCTGGAGGGATGCCAAAATTGTTCTCTTCGTGATTGTATTTGAATTGGTACGTAAATTTAGGCTATACTGAAATAGATCCCTGCCCATATTCCAATGTAATCCTAATGCTCGTGTAATTCCGTCTAAGGTTATGTCTAGTTTTACGTGTGTACTTCTTTCAGACTCTTCAAATTGTTTTAGAAACTCAGCATCGTTAGAACACCATTTTTTGAGTTTGAATCCTGCCTTCTGGAGTATGGCGTCTACCTGTTTGGCTACCTTAATAGCGTCACCAACATCATCTTTCCCGGACATCATGTCATCCATGAACAAATCTCGCTTTATTATTTCTGCAGCTTCAGGATAGTCTTGTCCTTCGTCCTTGGCTACTTGATGCAAAGTCCTTACTGCCAAGTAAGGAGCAGAAGCAGTTCCAAACGTGACTCTTGTAAGACGATAGTCCTTGACGGGTTCGTGCTCATGGTTTCTCCATAATATTCGCTGCAGATCTCTATCCTGTTTAGTGACCATGATTTGAAGGTACATTTTTTGGATATCAGCGACGAAACAAACTCTCTTCATACGCCATCTCATTATAAGACTTCTCATGTCACCTTGTATCTGTGGCCCTATCAACAACTCATCATTAAGTGAGACATTGTTGGTTCCCTTTTGTGAGGCATTAAAAACGATTCGTAGCTTCGTTGTTTCTTTCTCTTCCTTAACAACAGCGTGATGCGGTAGGTACACAGAACAGTTGGCACGTTCTTGTGTTGGCACTTCTTCCATATAATTATGTTCGTAATCTTTCATGACAGCAGTATAATCGTTCTTGAGTTTAGGGCATTTTTTGAATCTTTGTTCTAGTTGATATAATCTCTTCAAAGCTATAGTTCTCGTATCTCCTTGCGTTGATAGAAGCACATCGTTCTTCCTTGGTAACGTGACAATATACCTTCCATCGTCATTTCTGGTAGTCGTTGACGAATATATGTCCTCACACTTTCGTTCCTCAGCTGTAGGTATTTGTTTATCATATGGGTCTTGTTCCCACATTCGTTTTAGCATGTCGTTGAGGTCCAGATTGTGGTGCATGACAATCATTTCCTTTCCAGCTGACTTGTTTTCTACAGTCCCAAACAGAATCCACCCTAGATAGGTATTTTGAGCACATGGTGACCCTGGCGGGCCCTTAATAACTTCACCCTTCATAATCTGAGCACAGACGTCAACACCTAGTAGGAGGTCTACTCGCCCTGGCTGGTTGAAGCTTGGGTCAGCAAGAATAAGTCCTTGAAGATGCGGCCAGGTGCTAGAGGAGATGCTTTGTGATGGTAATTGAGTTGTGAGTCGCGTTGACATGATGTATGGTTTGACCTTTAGATTGAAATTTGCGTCATGTCTAGATAGAATTTCGATCTCTGCAGCATGTTTCACGTTAGTTTTAGTTGAGCCGACTCCAGTGATGGTGCCATTGATAGGCGTTCTCTTCACTCGTAACAGCTGGGCCGCTCTTTCACTCATAAACGTTGCTTGGGAGCCGTGGTCTATCAAAGCACGAAGAACTGTTGTTTGTCCCGATTCGTATTCTCTTACTGGTACTAGGGCTGTAGCCAGTAATGCAGTGGACACGTTGGCAGCGACGTGCGATGAAAATGTAACGTTTGTTTGGGCTGATTGTGCAGAGTCTTGTTGATGTTCTTGGGTTGTATTTATATTATTGTCTGACTGATTTGGTGACGTCACCAGCATAGATTGGTGCGTAAGCGTGTGATGACGTTTGTGACATAATCTGCAGGACATTTTCAGGCGACAGATTCTTGCTGAATGTCTAGGGGCCAGACAATTGTAACATAACTTCTCTTGTTTTACGTAGTCACACCTCTCTCAAAGTCAAAGTCAAAGTCAAAAATAATTTATTCACTTAGGTCACAAAGTAACACTTATGAACGTCAAATGGGTTAGTGAGTTTATTATATTTACTGAATTTACATTTATGTTAGTTGCAAGGTTCAGGCAAAAGGTTGAGCCTATGAGAAGATACCTGCAAGAAACTCAAGGCCACTCTTTTAAATCGCCATCAACTTATAATTTCAGTATTTTACAACTCATTTATGTACCAGGTGTTGCAGTCATTATGCCATATGTCACTGTCCATATAAAACTAAATTCTAAAATAAAGAAAAGTTGGTAATATTATGTAAAAAGCATTTGAGATTTGAAATCATATTTATCAGTACGTAGCCATTTGTAATAGACAATAGTATGGCATGAGGACGCATACACTTACACTTTGTGACATGAAAAGGTAGTTCGTGACTAAATGTAGTTAAAACAAAATTTACGTTATTACTTATAAAGTTTGTTTAAAAGAAAAGAAAGATACTTTAACACCACCAAATAAACACGAAGTACCTTCACATAACTAAATTGACTTATATAATACATACATTGTTTGAATCCTGTATGAAACAAGCAACTAGTTCCATGAGTTTTTATCATTTAAGTAATCATTGATTGAATAATAGCCCTTCCGGATAAGCTGACTTTTAACAGCACTTTTAAATTTTAGTAAAGGTAAAATTATAATATCAATCGGTAGTTTATTAAAAAAGCGTATACTGAGTCCCGCAAATGAATTGTGAACTTTATGTAAACGATGATACGGACCTACCAACTTATGCTTATTTCTAGTGTTTAAGTTGTGAATATCACTATTCTTATTATATAAGTGAATATTATGTTTTATAAACATAATATTCGTAAATATATATTGCGACGCAACAGTAAGTATACCAATTTCTTTAAAACGCTCTTTCAGGGAAACTCGTGGGCCTAAATTATAAATGCTACGTACTGCACGCTTTTGAAGAATGAAAATTGTTTCAATATCAGCTGCCTTACCCCACAATAGTATGCCATAGGACATAACGCTGTGAAAATAACTAAAATATACTAGTCTCGCAGTATCTATATCAGTAAGCTGTCTTACTTTCCTAACCGCGAATGCTGCTGAACTAAGTCTCCCTGCAAGACACGATATTTGAGCGCCCCACTGAACTTTATCATCTAAAGTAATGCCTAAGAAAACTGTGGATTGTACAAATGTTACTGTTTCATTATTTAAATTAACGTTTATGCTAGGACTCTTTATATTAGGCAATGTAAACTTAATACATTTTGTTTTTTTTTAATTGAGTAGTAAATTATTCGCCGTGAACCAGTCCAGGACTTGCGCGAGTGAAGAATTAACACCCTGTAAATTTGGTGTCTTACGGTCTACTTTAAAAATAAGTGATGTGTCATCAGCAAATAATACAATGTCGCACAAATTCTGTACGAAGAACGGCAAATCATTCACGTACGCTAGAAACAGAAAGGGTCCTAAAATTGAGCCCTGTGGCACGCCCATTGCGACTGGTAATCCAGAAGATCTACTTCCATTGATTTCAACGTGTTGTAATCTATCGCTTAGGTAAGAACTAACGAGGTCGAGTGCAGCATTTCGAATTCCATAATGCCTGAGCTTTCGCAATAACGTTTGATGTTCAACGCAGTCAAAGGCTTTTGAGAGATCACAGAATACGCCAATGGCATCTTGCGAATTTTCCCAAGCAGCAAAAATATGTTTTAAAAGTGTAACACCCGCATCTATTGTAGATCGACCCTTTCTAAAACCATATTGTTGAGTATGAAATAAGTTGTTTACGTTAAAGTGGCTCTCTAATTGCTGTAATATAATTTTCTCAAATATTTTACTTATAGCAGGTAATATAGAAATCGGTCTGAAATTACATGGATCACTTTTACATCCATTTTTAAATAATGGTATTATTTTGCTACATTTCATTAAATTTGGAAAAATGCCCACATCAATGCATCCGTTGAATATTGCAGCTAGGTGTGGCGCTACGTTATCAATAATACTTGTAATTAATTTCATAGAAATACCCCACAAGTCAGCTGATTTTTTTGAATTAAGTGACTTAAATACTTTTATTATGTCATGCGGATGTACATATTTAAAACTAAACAGGACTTTACACTCCACCACGCTATCCCTAACCAAGGATTCTGCTTTTACTGGGCAAGACCTTAAGGAACTAGTTGTATTAACAGGTATCTTTGCAAAGTAGTTATTAAATGTTTCAGCTACTCGCAAGTTATTTGAAATTATCTTATTATTTACATTAAGTTTAATAGTATTATCACGCTGCTTGGTGCGTCCAGTTTCATTATTAATAATATTCCAAGTAGCTTTAATTTTATCGTCGGCATTTCGAATTTTGTTTTTTAAATAAAGGGACTTGGCTGTAGCACAAGCCTTTTTAAATAATTTTGAATAATTTCTAACATATTTAATAAAATTTGGATCAAAATTATATTTTTTTATTCCATATAATTCATATAACTTAGCTCTACTTGTATATATCCCAGGTGTTGCCCAATCACAAAACTTAACTTTTAATTTTTTGTAAAATGTCTTCATTTTAAAAATTTTGTTATATTCCAGTGTAATGACGTTAAGCAAAGACTCGTATAGTTCGTCTGGACTATTGCAATCTAGGTCCATATTGACAACCTTGGCATTAATGTTATTCTTAAATTCCTTTATGCGATTAGATGTCTTTGGTCTACATGTGATGATAGTTTCGTTTTTAATTGTATTTATAGGAAATACAACCTTTTGCCCACAGTGGTCGGATGTCAAATCACTCAATATGGCCCTATTTAGAAATTGGCATTCGCAAAATATATTGTCTAAGCATGTAGCAGAGTGTGATGTAATTCTGGTTGGTTCGAAAAATAAATTATTTAAATTAAATGATCTAAATAAACTAATAAGTCTTACAGAAAGAACTGATCGCTGAAGTAAATCAATATTAAAATCACCACATACTACTATATGCCTATTACCATAACTTAAGCGTTTTAAAATATCCTCCATTACTGTTTCGAATACACTAAAGTCACTCTGCGGTGGTCGGTACACGCAAAGTATGACATGTTGGCGTAAGTTTGATAAATTCCTCACAATGGCATAACGTGTGGTTCTTATTACACATCGGGCAGCTTCTTGGTTTTGTCGCTTTGGTCGTGTTCGTAGTAGACAAATGAACAGCATATTCCTTTCCTTTAGGTATAGATTTCTCTCTAGTCGGCGGCGTCGTAGTAACCAGCTCGAGCGTACGGAAAGCAGATTGTAAATACTTGTTAAGAGCATCCCATGTAGGCAATTCTTCGTTATTTGCACTGTAGGCAACTTGCTCCCAATCACGGTGCGTCTCTGGGTCTAATTTCTGAACAACTAGAAATATGATGAGTGGATCCCAGGAGCATGTGGACAATCCCAAGTTTTTAAGGGCGTTGAGACACTCTGTCGTTGTATCTAATAACGATTTGATGTTATTAGCGGTTTGCACAGTTATTTTCCTTTGCGAGAATAATCTTTTCAATATTGTATTTACAATAATACGCTTGTTACCGAAACGCGCCTTAAGTGTGCTCCACGCTTCTTCATAATTAACCTCTGTAATTTGCACGTGCTTCAAAAGTGACAATGCTTCACCCGTAACACTAGTTTTTAAATAGTGCAGCTTTTGTACTTTACTCAAAGTTTCATTGTCGTGCACTAATGACGTAAAGAGGTCTTGATATGCAGGCCACTCATCGTAAATACCTGAGAATGTAGGCAGTTGAATTCTTGGTAACTTAACTTGCACTTCCTTGCAGGACTTGGCACCACAGTTAATCTTGCTAATGTCCATATGTTCCGACGACGAAGACGACTGATTTAGTGTAGATAACAAATCATTCAGATCGGCAAGTAAACAAATGTACAAATCCTCATGAATTAAATAATCTTCATTGGCGAAGTATGGAATTTCTTGACGTTTTGTTTTCGGAACGCACTTCACCAGTTCTTGGTGTGCATTTTTAAACATTGACCAATATTCTTCAATACTTTTTATGCGTGTTTCTACGTATCCCTTTGTTAAGCGTTGTTTCGGACATTTCTTTAAATTAACTTGCGTTCTCCCTAACAATTGAGCTGTATCTTCTAGCACACTAAGTAGTTGTTCCGGTGTATTAGACATCTTCCAGTAATAATTATAACTGCAGATTATAATAATGTTAATAGCAAGCTTCGTAGTTATAACACTTGTTTACTTCATTTAACGCGTAAAAAAGGTCACTTGATGAGCCTATTAGCAGGTAATAAATTCTTTCTATTGTTCTCAGCTCGCCGCTCGATCCGATCCTTTGTATTAGCGCTCGGTGAGGAACGTCGTAAGTCTATCTGAATCCGGCTCGATGTCGACCAAATTATGTGTGTATTAAGGTTCACTTTTGCTTGTAGGAATTGTGGTAACAGAAACGAGGTGTTGACTCTAAGTTAGTTTATTTGCGACTGGTTTTAAAAAGTATATTTGATCATAATAAGTGGACACACACACATGCCTAGGTATGTCAGTATCAGTATTCACACATTAACGATTCTAACCAAACAAATATGTTTTACAATACTTAATCAAAAAAAAAAGAGAGAAAAGAAAAAAAAAAAAAGAACATCCCATTAACAAAATGGAATGATTAATTCATGCATTTTATATTAGGAGTTGTGTTAGATGTATGGTTGTGTGTGCGTGTGTGTTGTGCGTTTGTGTTGTGCGTGTGTGTGTGTTGCGCGTGTGTTGTGCGTGTGTGTTGTGCGTGTGTGTTGTGCGTGTGTGTTGTGCATGTGTGTTGTGCGTGTGTGTGTGTGTGTTGTGCGTGTATGTGGTGCGAACGTGTTGTGTGTGTGTGTGTGTGTGTGTGTGTGTGTGTGTAGTCTGAGTTTAGATGCTTAATAAATAGTGATAGCTGTCTCTGTTTCGGCATATTGCAGGTTTAGTAACCAGTTCACCACATGCTTTTTACAAGCGTATCTAGTCATACAAACAATATTTAAATCATGATTAGTTTTTGAATATAAGTGTGGGCCCATATAATTAAAAGCTTTTTGTCCTATTTTTAGTTTACATTTAGGTTTTTCCCATCTGTGTCTTCTCTGTGTTCTATTTCCAACTATTATAGAGGAGCGGGCAGTCTTATGAAATTTAAGCACCACTGCGAGTATGTACAATTGGCGCACTGTTAGTACTCTTGCTTCTTTATAAAGTTGATGTGTTGGGTATCGAAATATTTTCCTGTGCATAACCTTTAGTATAGCTCTTTGCGCGCGCTCCGCAGCAATGAGATGGGTTTTACTAGCTGCACCCCACGTTATTATGCAGTAACCTAGGATGGACTGACAGAGAGTAAGGTATATCATGTTGAGTGTTTTGGTATCAGCGAGTGATCGTAGTCGCTTAAATATGAAAAGTAATTTTCGAACTCTAGAACTTATGGTTTCCATTTGTTTCTGCCATGTTAAATGTTGGTCAATGTTAACACCGAGATACTTAATGCTATTAACTCTTTCAAAAGCTTTGCAGTTACAACTTTTCCCTGTAACGTGCCCACAATAGTGTAACTTCACTGTGTAGTCTGCTGGAGCTGAGGTTCTGCTAGTTACACTGAAGTTAATTACCTTTGTTTTTTCTGCATTGAGTGTAAGTAGGTTGTGCTGAAGCCAGTTAGCAACTACATTCATGCCAGACTCCGCAGCATTGGAAGTTTCCTCCCAAGTCTTACCGTAAAAGATAATAGCAGTATCATCTGCATAAGCGAAAGTTTGTGCCTGGTCGAGTTGAAGAGAACAGAGACCGTTAATATAAACGAGAAAGAGTGAAGGAGCAAGCACGCTACCTTGAGGCACCCCGTATCCAACGTTCGCAGAGGAGCTTTGGTGGTTACCTAAGCAAATTCTTTGTTTGCGCTCGGAGAGATACGAGGTAAACCAGTGCAGCGCAGTACCCCTGATTCCTATGAGTTCAAGTTTCCTTAGGAGTATTGGTCTTGAAACGGTATCAAAGGCCTTCGCCAGATCGAGCAAAACGCCCGTACATTTCAGTCCGCTCTCAAGTTTTGTAGATACGAAATCGACTAGATTCGTGACGGCGTCCTCCGTCGAACTGTCATTGCGAAAGCCAAACTGATTTGGAGAAAGTATCGATTTTTTATGCATGTAGTTCAGCAGCCTCTTGTTTACCAGCTTTTCAAGTATTTTGGACAAGGTTGTCAAAAGTGATATAGGTCGATAATTTGATGGTACGTCGGAGAGTCCTGATTTATAGATTGGGCATACATGTGCAACTTTCATTTTCACTGGTACGATACCCGTTGAAAGGCTTAGGTTACATAGATACGTTATTGGAGCCACTAACCACTTTTGACAGTATTTGACAGTTCTATTTGTTATTCCATCCCATCCCGGTGCAGAATCATTCTTTAGGCCCATAATTACTGAGGATACCTCATAATCATCAGTGGGATTCATAAAGAAAGACTCCGCGGTAGATACGTCCGGTGTGGATAAAGATACCATGCTAACCAAATTATCTTCAGTTGTACTGAGTTGTTTTAGAGTGTTCTCAGCGAGTTGTTCTCCTACGCTAGCGAAATAGTTGTTAGCGATATTTACTGCAATAGCTGGATCTGGATGTGCATGCAGTAATTTAAGGTTGCTCGTGTCCTTCTGCTTTAAATTGCATATGTTTTTAATAGCTGCCCAAGATTTCTTACTGTTACCTTTAGAGTTACATAATAGATCTTTCTCATAAGCATTCTTTAAGTTTTGTAGAGTATTATTGCAGTAGTTTCTATAATTTTTATACTTCTGTTGTAGTATCAGGTTGTTTTTGTTTACTTTTTTCCTGGTTTCTTGGTGTAATAAGTCTCTTTTTCGAATACACTTTATTAAGTTTTCCGTCATCCAAGGTTTCTTTATTTCTTTAGAGTTTTTGATTTTAACTACTTGCGTGTGTTTTGTTATGTATCCTAATAGCGTATTTGTAAATTTTTCAGTAGCTTCAGTGACATCATTGTAACCAAATAAAGGACTCCAGTCTATGTTTTCGATATCATTTGCTAAATTAGTGTAGTCAATTTTCAGTTGTTTTTTGCAATAACCTCCTGTTGGCTTTGTTGGGCTATGTTTTTCTATGCTAATTATTACCGTATCATGATCTGTGAGCCCGCTTTCGCAAACTATAACGGTGGCCTTTCTTTTGGTCTTAATCAAAGCGTGATCTAGGCATGTTCGATCGTGAGTAGGATATTGGTGACCAGGATAGAGGCCGTATTGTCCTGTTAAATCTAGGTACTCACTGGCGCGGCTGTCACGGGAGCCAGGCACAATATCTATGTTCAAATCGCCAGTCAAAACACAGTTAGGCAGTTTGCAAGTTTGTAGAACATTTTCAAGGGAAGTACAAAAGTTACGAATGTTATAGAACGATGGTGATCTATATATAGCACAGATAGTTACTTCCTGGTTTATATGTATCAATAAGCAGTTAGCTTCTTTGAAAGGTGGTTCTTCTATCGTTATATTAAGTTCAGATTTTGAGAGTATTGCTATTCCATCGTTTTGGTTAAGGTAGGATTTAGAGTAATGACACTGATAGCCATTAAGGTGTACCATGGGAGTATTGGTGTTTATGCGGCACTCGGTTAATATAATGACATCTGGCGTGAAATCTAATCTTGTCAAAAGTACGGTAAAGTCATCGAAGTTTTTTTGAATACTTCTTATATTTTGATTAACAATAGAAAGCCGAGATTTGTCAGTACATAGGTAATTTATGCATGATTCCAATTCGCTCAGCTTAACACTAGAAAAAATATCGGTATTGTCAATGTCGCTTATTAAATCATTTGGATTAGCCATTTTTATAAGTATATAAGCTTAAGAATTTAAAATAATAATAGTCTTTAGATAAGGAAAAAATAAATCGTGTACATATTAATATTATTTTCGCTTTGAGAGGTCTATCACTAAGTATGTGTGTGTGTATGACTTGTAATGGAAATTTGTGTGTGCAGTATGTTAAATAGATGAGTCGATTGTGTATGCATGTTAATAAAATAGTTATGTGGATTACAATACATATTTTGTTGTAATAAAATTCGCTGAGACTGATATAATAATAATATAAAAGTAACAAAAATAAGTAAAATTTAGTTACGAGATAAGTTATTCTCGCGGATTTCCTGGAATGTGCTTTCGTTCTTGATGATGATATGTTTCGCACCCTCTTCTTTTCGCAGAAAGATCCGGCCGTTTGCAATCCAACAAAACTTGTATCTTTCCGTGAGTGCAAAATCGCGAGCGAGAAAGTGCAATCTTCTGGCTTTGTTGGTAAGATGGTCAGAAAAATAAATTGGTGTAGCCGAGCCATCTAAACCCAGGTGTGACGTATTCAGGCGGGATGATTTGTTTTCGTCGTTGAATTGCTTTAAATTTTTTAAGAATTTCTCCTTAGACATCCTTACATTCTTTTGTTCTCACGGGGCGCAGAGGAGCACTCGAAACACCTCCGCACTCTTTTTGAGAGGTTAGTTGAATACGGCGTCGTCGTTAACCCTGCAAAGTGCGTGCTAGGAGCCAAAGAAGTTACCTTCCTTGGCTACAAAATCTCGAGGGCCGGTATACGTCCCCCTGAAGATAAAATCTCCGCGCTGCAAGAATTCCCGCTTCCTAAGACGGCGCAAGGCTTGAGGAGGTTCTTAGGTATGATCAATTACTACCGACAGTTCCTACCTAATGCGGCCAACACGCAGGCGCCGCTTGTTGATTTCTTGGCTGCTTCTAAATTGAAAGGTCACAAGCCCATGCCCTGGACACCAGTACTGGAGAGCGCTTTCCATGCATGTAAGGACAGCTTATCCCAGGCTACTCAGCTCGCTCACCCAATACCTAACGCCCGTTTAGGGTTGTATACAGACGCATCCGGCACGCACGTGGGAGCATGCCTGCAACAGTGGTCAAATCGGGGCTGGCAACCCTTGGCTTTCTTTAGTAAAAAACTGACCGCAAGTCAGTCTACCTGGCCCGCTTACTACCGGGAGTTGTTGGCTGTCTATGCCGCGGTGCAGCACTTCCGTCATATATTAGAGGCACAACACGCCACTATATATACGGACCATAAACCTTTACTGTACGCATTCATTCAACGCAGAGAGAAGCTGCCACCACCGCAACTAAACCAGCTGACATTCATTTCTCAATTTACAACCGATATCCAGCACGTCAAAGGTGAACACAACGTCGTAGCCGATACGACGTCGCGCGTCGAAGCGATCTCGCTCGACATCGATTATGCCGCACTGGCTATAGAGCAAGCAGTTGATGATCAACTCAAGGTCATTAGTCATAACTCCTCACTTAAACTCGTGCCTACACCTATTCCAGATTGCGGTGTGATAATTCTGTGCGACGTGTCCACCGGGAAGCCGCGGCCGTACCTTCCGCCGCCGCACCGCCAGCTGACGTTCGAGCGGCTGCACAGCTTGAGCCACCCTGGCAACCGCGCCTCCGCCCGCCTCGTGGCTGACCGTTACGTGTGGCCTGGCATGGTCAAGGACTGCCGCTCCTGGGCACGCGAGTGTCTACCCTGCCAGCGCAGCAAAGTAACGCGCCACGCGTCCGCCTCTCTTGGCACCATACCCTCTCCGACCGCACGTTGCAGGCACATACACATAGATATCATCGGTCCGCTCCTCATCTCCGACAACTATACCTACCGCCTAACAGCAATAGATAGATTTACCCGATGGCCGGAGGCGTGGCCGATGACTACTATCACTGCAGAGGAGGTGGCCGCGTGTTTTGTGCGCGGGTGGATCGCGCGTTTCGGCGTGCCCAGCACGGTCACTACCGACCACGGCCGCCAACTTGAGTCCACGCTATTCAGCCACCTCTTGATTATCTGTGCTTCCAAACGCGCGCGAACCACTAGCTACCACCCGCAGGCTAATGGTATGATCGAGCGATTCCATCGTCAGCTCAAGGCCGCCCTCATATGTCACAATGGCACCTGGCACCAGGCCCTACAATTAGTTCTGCTAGGGGTACGCTCCGCTCTCAACGACGATTTGAAATATTCTTCAGCAGAACTTGTCTATGGAGAACCGTTGCGGTTACCTGGTGAGCTCCTGGTACCCAGCGCCTCTCAACCGGAACCCTCCGACGACTTCGTAGGTAGACTACGTCGTAAGATGGCCGAACTTCGTCCAGTCCCGGCTTCCGCCCATACTTCGCCCGCGACCTTTATCTTCAAGGGCCTTTCAGGTTCGTCGCACGTCTTTCTACGCGATGACGCCGTCAGGAAAGCCTTGCAGCCACCGTATACGGGTCCTTACAAGATCGTGGGTTGTTCTGATAAAACTTTAACATTGGATATTTCAGGAAGAAAGGTAAACGTCAGCATCGACCGCATCAAGCCCGCCTACCTGTCACCTGACCCCGAGCGAGGCGCTATCACCGCTCTCCCCACAACCGCTGGTTGCTCCGCCGCGCCGCCCGTAGCTCCTGTTAATCCTATCCCAGCTAGAAACTCGGTCCAGCAGCCCGTTATTACTCGGTCAGGTCACCATGTTAGATTTAAGAAAATTTATGATGTGTAACTTGTTTGCGTGTACCGTAATTAAGACCTTCGAAACTTCATTTGTTTCTACTTACTGTGTACAATTTTATCTCTTTTTATTTACATAATTTGTACCATTAAGAATATTTAAATATTATATTTAATTTTGTGTGTAAAAATGTAATCATTCCAAACAAATACTTTTTTATTCTGCTTATTATAAATTATAAGCTATTTTTCTCCGTAGGGGGGTGGTTGTGGCAGTCTGCGCACTGTTCCTTTGCCTATTTTTGGAACGTAACCACGTCCCTACGGGGAGTTGCATGCTATGGTAACTACGAACAAATGTACGGGTACGTTTTTCGACAAGAGCGCCTCTATTAGCAGTATCATGAATTAATTGTGTTACTATATAGTTTTCAATAGATGGCGATATTACAAAATTTTGCTGCGGTAGCCATAGATTACAATACGGTAGCGTGTACTTTAGTGTTGCAAAGTAAAAATTCAGTGGGATATTTTGTTTTAGTCTACAACAACTTAAATCAATGAAAATGATAATTTGTATAAATAATATCTAAAATCTCAGCAATAATGCCATATAAAAGTACAATTGAGCTAAACAGGTAATATCAATGCAGATTAAAATATTTAACTGAATAAGATTTAGTGGAAATATTGAGATCATCTAGCAACACTGTTTTTGACACATCATGTTCGACGATTTCTAACAAGAAATTTTTTTATTTATGCGTTTGCTCAAAGTTAATTTCCTGTTTTTCTGTGTATTTGTGGTTTTTCTACAACCTAGTAGGTTGAGATAAACTTAGTTCCTCCGGCCAGGCATCGAGAGTACCTAAAAATGCTAAAGACTTCTATTTTGTGGTGAATTTGATAAATTATGTCATCATGACTTAAAGATCATGTTGTGTACCAGGATGTTTGGTGAAGCTTGGAGACGGTAAACGGACTGTGACGATGCTGTTAAAGTCGCAGCGCATAATTATTATAATTATGACTCACAACAGAAAATAAAAAACATACAAAATATTTTTGGTTTATTTTTTCATGTTCGCCATATAATCCCATTTTGTAACTTGATTAATATGCTGCCTATTTTTGTGTGCAAACAAATATAGGCAGCATATAAATTAAAATAAAATTATAAAAAGGTGTCTATATACGTATATATACGTATGTATGTGTAGGTTGCTTTGACGACTTCAGTTTAGTTCATGATTCTTGGCGGCAGCACTTATGCAGACCTCTAGCGAGGCTCGAGTTGCCTATCTATATAGTATTGTAATCTATGGGGAGTTGATTGGGCAGCACTAGCTGTGACAGACAGAGCTCGGAAATCTAAATACAACTAGCATTTTTGTAAATCTAATTATTCCATTACAAGTGATCTTATTAGATTGGAGTTTTTCCATCTTTCCAACAACCTCCTGAAGATACGGGTCTGCGGCAACAGTGACCCATACAAGTATTCAAATTTTTATACAAATTTAAATTGAAGCTAGTTTGGTTCGTTAACTTCATAACAGCGTAGTATCATATCCCTAAGTGTATGTTTGTATACAGGAAAGGACAAAAACGATAAATGTAACAAAATTGGTTTTGGTTGGTTTATTGAAAAGTTGGTTTTTACAATAAAAATATAGTTGGAGCACAGTTTTTTCTTTAAATATGGTGTATTGCCTCCAAGTGCTTTTATTACAGATTCTAATCGGTTCCGCATAGATCTGATTAGGATTAATAATTAACGGTCTTGCGGAATATTGTTCAATTCTTGTGAAATCGCTGTTCTTAGTGCTGCCACTGTTGTGGGCACAGGATTTCTCGCATATATACAGCTTTTTTTAAACTGTCCCAAACATGCTCAATGGGATTAATTGGCTGCGTGCTGGCCAATTCATGGTACGTATCCCAACCTCTTCGCAATATTATCGAACTTGTGCAGCGGCGTGGGGTCGGGCATTATCTTGCCTTAGAATAAATTTCCGCCTATTAATCCCATTTAAGATACCATGTGAGTTTCTAAGACCTCTGCTTTAAAGCGTTGCGCCGTCAAACCACCTCTTCTACCGTTTTGACCATATCGATGAACACAAGTTCCGTTCACCCGATCATCGAAATGCCTCCTCACACCATACACGAACCGTCTCCAAAAGGAACACGCTCCTCAATGCAACTTTGAGCATATCTCTCCCCACGTCGACAATAGACTCTTCTGCGACCGTCTGCACCTTTTAAACATGTCCTACACTCATCGGTAAACAATATGGAGGCCCATTGCTCTTCAGTCCAATTAAGATGTTCTTGCGCAAATCTTAAACGAGCTTGTCTGTGAGCTGCAAACAGCTTTGGACCATTTGCTGTTCTAAAAGGGATGATTGCCGCTTCCTTATTGTTCGTGCACTCACGTTTACTCCACGCACTTCATTCAGCTCTGTTTTGATGTTTACTGACGTGAGGAAACGATTTCGTAGAGAAGTTGAAACAATAAATCGGTCGTCACGACGGGTGATTGCTCGAGTTCTGCCGGTACCGGGGCCCCTTTTGTAAGAATCTGTCTTTACAAACCTTCGGTATACTCTAGAAACCGTAGACTGGATTAAATTTAAATTTCTAGCAATAATTCGTTGATCCAATCCTTCCCGCACCAATACCACGATTTGAGCGGCTTGTTCGGACGAAGTAGCCATATTTATAGTTACGAAACTTTTGTTGAGTTTAAAAGACTAATAATCAATACTATTGGTAACAATAATTTAATAGCAAATGAAAAAAAAACAAAAGTAATTAATTTCAAACTTTACTCTAATAAGTAAATAACACACGAATTTGAGACTATGTATAAATTTTATTTTTCCGCCTATAATTTTATCTTTTACTGCAGTTCTATTTTTAAATTTTGTTTTTTTTATTATTAATGGACGCTCTCGACATTTTCATTTAGTTTAATCTAAAATGTTTGCATACTTATCAAAAATATGAATTCGAAAGTAATCCTGAACTTTGATTCAGTTTATGAGTCCGTCAGTGTATCTAAATTATAAGGTCTGTCTTACGCCCTGGAGGGATGGATGGAGCCTGGGGTGTGCCACACCCAAACTTCGTTAGTTAGTATGTATTTTGATCCCACAGTAGGTAAATAGGGCGAGCATGCTGTAACTGAAAATTTCTTAACTGGAAAACTCGTTATGGATTTGCCCGACAATATTGAACCTGAGAACTTGTTCACAGCAGTGGCACCCACATTTAATAACTATCTGACTACATAGATAATACACGCAAGAAAACATTGCATATACATATAATATTTTTGGTATACAATCAATATGTGTTAGCGTGATAATACTATGTACTTAATTATTATTCATACTACTTAATTCACATTTTCATTTTGGAGCATTGTGTCAGATCAACTTAACATATGGATGAATTGAATTTACATGTAAAAGAGTACATGCACATAAGATATCAATCTTTGTTTTAGTATATATACGTAATTGTGAATATAATAATTTTGTTTTATATAAAAATAATAACATTAATGCAGCATTCCTTCTTAATTTACTATAATGCCATCTATACATTAATTGTGACACGTATATGACATTTCCTGTTGGTTTACATATTTTACATTTTCTGTATCTGATAACAGTTAGTTTTGATTATCACTAGGTGGCACTAACTTAAATTTAAGGTTTGTATGGGTACATAAATATGCAATGATGCATCGAGGGATTCGTTATCTACTTGCTAAAGGTGCCTGTCTGTCTCATAACTGTGATCATGTCTGCTTGCGAGTTCGCATTTGACATATTATTTTCTAAGTCCTTTCCACAGTGGAAATATTGATATCCAAAAAATCTTAACAAAAAGAACGTTTTGAAACTCTCTAAGCACACAAAAACTTTACCAGCAGTGCCACCTTCGACTGCAGAAATCACACTGTTTTTGACCCCTAGCGCAGCAGAACACAGAACTTTGATCTACTTATTGCTTCCAATAATTTACAATTTGTAATTAATGTTAAAGCTTTAGAAAGCCTGAAACTCCAGAGGTTAATTTCCGAACATAAAATTCGAACTACATGGCGGGATACTCAAATCGCTGTCAACCAGCCATGAAACTGTTTCCATGGCAGCAAAAAGTTATTGTGATTACATTGTTTTAGTAACTTGATGGATACCAATAAATATATTATCGATTAGTTCCACTTTCTTATTACTTTATTATTATTACAAATAGCATTATAACATTAAAATGGATTTTCTCCTTAATTAGAAGACACGTATAAGGTTTGTTATTTTTTGACAATTTAAAATCTTATTAGGCCATGTAGCAGGTAAAATAAGTAGGTGATATTATTGCAAGGTCTTACATATATAAATTCTGTCGTAACTATGTTACATTGAAAACGTTTGAAAATACATCTACGTAAATACTTAGCGGTTCTTCTTAGCTGTTAAAACTTTGAACTAATCTATAAAATACAAAGCTGAAGAGTTTGTTTGCTTGAACACCCTAATCTCAGGAACTATTGGTTAGAATTGAAAATTTATTTTAGTGTTGGATAGCCCATCTATCGAGGAAGGCTATAAGCTATATAACATCACGCTACGTCTAATAGGAGCGGCGCATCAATGAAAAATGCAAAATCGGGGCAAATTCTCCTATGTGAAACAGACGAAGTTGCGTGGGTTAGATAGTAATTAATACTGACTTAAACTGTATTGTAAGATAACTTTTTAATACTTACAGAGTTAGTATTACTGTGAATCTTACTATAATCTCAGTAATCAAGTAAATCAATATTCATTCTATCCATACTAATAATATAAATGTAAATAAAATTTGCTCTGATGCTGTCATAATTATTTTGCTGGACCAATTATGATGAAAATTGGTATGGTGTTGGTAATCAAATTCAAAAGCTTTAAAATAACAGGTGCTATGCAATGCTATTACCTGCATTAAAATAAACATAAGTATTAATTAAGTTTTCAACCCACTGCTTAAATTAGACATGCTAGCCTGGCTGCCACAATGACCGTTGCTAGTATTACGAGCTACTACTAGAGCTACCTACATCTTAATTCCTAATACATGTAATTGCAGCTACAAAACTTCACTTTCCTGGTACCTATTCAAAAAATATTTACTATTTTCGTATTAACTTTTACAGTTACAAGTTAAGAAACCAGATTAAAGATGTCTGATCCTGACATCAAATCGGTAGCATCAGAAGAAGCAGAGGCTTATGTTAACTTATACACTGACCCAAGAGTTCAATGGTTAAAGGAGCGTGTCCTAGCCTACATTGGTTTGGATGATGAAGAGTTATTCTATGATATGCTGAATACTCCTGAGAATAAAGAGAAACTACTGTATTTCTTAACGGCTCCTATGAAACCTCATGAACAGAAATTAGAGAAGATAACTTTCTATGTTTCAAAGATAATTGTTGACAAGCTCATACATGAAGATAAGGAGTTTACTGAATGGAGTAAGGAATATTTAAGTGCTAATATATATATGTAAGATTATGCATATATAGGTTGCCTTATATGAACTATACCTTCTCGTTTTTCTACAATATGTTTCTCTAGCAAAAAATCTAGCCAGTTAAAATTAGAGAATAAAAAATTGGAATAAAATACTCTAATTATCCAGTTTGTACTATGCCCATTGTAAAGTTGAATGTATTCATATTTATCTGACTCATATCAAAGCTCTTTGCCACTACTGAGGCCAGTGATGTCAGTACTCAGTAATACTTTGTAGAATCTGGTAATTGAACCTATACACTTCACATCACATTAACATCAAAAGCTGTTTGTCACAAATATTTTAATAGATTTTTACATTTTATACCCTATTGTAAAGACATTCCTGAGTGCAGATCCAAATTTAAGCTAGCTATAAGCTAAATTAAATTCATTATGTTTACAAACTTCACTTTTTTGTCTAAAAACTAAATAGTTTTAAGACAAAAAAGTGAGAGAGTGGATGCAGTATAAATATACTGCGTCCATAATGGAAAATAATAGCCAATAAAACTTTCTCTACCTACTTATCAGGAATTATACCACCACCACCTCCACCGCCGCCTAAAGGTAAAGGTAGGAAACATAAAGGAAAGAAGACCCCGGAGCCTGAGCCCATTCCGGAAGCTGAAACGGAAACTGTTAGTAAGAAAAGCATGAAAAGTGTGAAGAGCCTTAAAAGTATGAAAAGCATCAAGAGTATGAAAAGCTCAAAGATAGTGAAAGGTGAGTTATAACAATAATATGAGTCTACTAGCTTTTACTTGCAACTTCACTTGGGAATAGTATTTTTATTCTAGATGAAAGGTACCATAATAAAACATCAAATATATATGTATTTATGTATGTTATAAGGTAACACTTATGAACATCAAAGTTGCACTTATTAATGTCAATTTATATTTACCTGTTGCCATGTTCAGCGAGGCAACGCCATAGAACCAATGAAAGGAACCGCCAAGTAAAGTAAGCTAATATTAAGTATTTGACATGTTATTTATCAAATAGGTAAGTATTTTATAGATAAACTTCGAAAAGCTTTACCAGTCAATAAAAGCTTGTCCAGATTGTATTTTAGATCCTATTTACCTAATGTGGGCGAATCCATTAGCGACAACCGAATATATTGGGGCACACACTCCGAACAGTTGGCAGGCTTTCAGAAACAGTGAACGAAATAACCCAGTAACGCTGCCTGCGCACACTGTTGGTGACGGATTTTTTCGCAATTTGCGAAGGAATGTGTAAAGTGTATAGAACTTAATCTATAATTTAGAACTATTAAAAATGAATGCCCTTATAATTGTAAAATCTGTTTACAGATGTTGAATCAGAGGATACGCAGGGTAAGTACACATACATAATCTCACGTCTATCTCTCCGAAGGTACACACGGCTACACATCAAGTTAGACATCCTATATACGCATAACTACGCTACATACAAAATAGAGAATTTTCGGAAAGGAACAGCGCATAGTGGTGTCGATGTAATTGTAAGGATAGAGCGTAACAAAAATATAACGCACTCTCTCGCATGATTCGCAGCGTTCAACTTCTAATAGTTTAAAATCCAAAGAGTCTGGGTTGATGTGTCGCTGTGTGTACCGTCTTCGTATTGTATTCGCCTTCGCCTTAGCCTAATTGGAGGATTATTTTGAACGCGTCTACTAAGTAGTTCCAGAATTACAAATAAACAACATACAAAAAATCCAGTTTGTCCTTTGTGTTATATAAGTAATAATGCTTAGCTATACTGTTTACTTCGCTCCTAAAAGTACACCAAATATCATGGGTTCGATCCCTCCACAGGATAAACATTTCGGTTAACCACGTAATTTGCCTTAAGTCTGATTGGCTGTAATTGTGAATACGCCCTCTAGAAAATATATCCCAATATTTATTTAAACAAAGATCCATTATTTTTTAAATCATCTCCTGCAATAAATCGTCATAAATCTTCTGTCTCGCGGGGAACTATACAAACATTCAAACAGCGACCGCAAATAACACCCAGACTCAGATCAACTATTTGTGGACCACGCAGATTTTGATCTCGTGTGTAGACTAAACCGACAGCTATAGCGTGGCAGTAGCGGCGAGACGACCACTTAAAACATTTTGCCATTCGTGTAGAGCTGGCCGGTGCAAGAGTACCCTGCTGCTATTTTTGTCCAATATCTGTATGATACATTTTATGTTTTTCTGGTTCAGAAATGGATGTTGAAACGGCTGCTGCAAAGGTGAGCGATGAGGACTTGATGGGTCAGTCTGAATATATAATAGAAGAGACAGAAGTGCCCGTTGTAGCCGAGGACAAGTATTACTTCCCACCCCGTGAGTACCCTATCCTTGCATATAAAAAGCAAGCAAAGCAAGGTTATTGCATTTGACGCGACCTTTAAGCTTTTGTCGGATGTTGAACTCATGAGTATTTACCACCCCGCGAGTACTCTATACTTGCATATAACAAGCAAGCAAAGCAAGGTTCTTGCGTTTCATGCAAGATTGAATTTTTTGTCGGTATTTCAAAATTAACCGTTGTTTTACATGATTGTGTGAATAGAGAACAGTAAGATCAGCCAATGCAAAAGGGTTTATAGAATAGAATAGAAAACGCCTAGAATTTCCTAATAGAAAACCGAATAAAAGCAGCGAGCATTGCACCTGAAAATTCACAACACCAAAAAAATGTAGCTTCGTTATGTGTATAGACTCCGATTATGTCAGCTTCCTCACTGAAGGTTATATCAGCGTTATAGTACATACTTGGCAACTTTAATACTGTAGCCTTTGCTCACATGTTTACGTGTCTTCAACATACTGCTCATTGAAATACTAAAACTAAACATGAATGCTGACTCTGTTCTTTTGAAAAGGAAGAAATTGCGAGTGCAGCTTTCTCGCAATTTTTTCCTTTTAGAATGAAGATACCTACAACAATTGCTGGAATACAAGACTAAATTAAAAAAATGTTGGGTCTGGCCGTCGACGGATTGTCTAATTGTTTAGTATACAAATCAGTTCAGTGATAATATAAAATTATTGCTTTACAGCACCGGAGGATCTTGATCCAGAAGTCGACGGCACTTTGGAATTCTATACTATTGTTGTAAGAATATTGATATACTTACTATAATGTAGACTCTGCGCTGTGGCAGTGCGGTCGTATACGTGCGTACACAACCGCACTGCCACAGCGCCGGGTTTGAATCCCAAAACGGAACTGAACAAAACTTTGTGTGATCCACAAATGGTTGTTCCGAGTCTGGATGTTCTTTGTGCCCGTTGTTTGAATGTTTGTAAAGTCCCCCGCAATACGGGAATTATTCCTAGTGCGGGAGTTATCATTTACAAAAAAAAAAACTGCCGGTCACACTGAATTGGTGTCTTGCTCAGGCGTGGAGTTATAGTACGTGGATATGCTATAGAAGCGCCCGTGTCATAGCATGCGGCAATTTTCATATCCCTCACATATGTTTCGCTCGAAGTAAGAAAGGAATAGCAAAATGCCTGAGCCACACCAACGCTAAACTCCATTTATATGTGGCTTGCGGCGAAAATTAACACACTATAGAAAAATAACGTAGGTACTTAAGGTTATTCGGTTGGTTTTCTGAATGGTTGTAATACTTCCTCATGATTGTGATTTATGTGCGGGTTTCACTATCACCTTCTATTATTTTCCTATTAGCATTTTATTTTACATTTTATTTGGCTATCGAAGTAGATACGGATCAATATAAATTTTTCTACGGGTCGACTTCAAAACTGCTGCAGACTTAGCCACGAATCTAATGATGTCAGTTTTCCTATTCATATATTACTTAAACATACATACCTACATACAGTCTCATGCCTATATCCCCGAAAAGTTGGGCAAAGGTGTGTCGCACCCATATTTTGCCTACTGTGTTATAGGAGGCAAGTTTATAGACACTTACCGCGTACAGTGGCAGACTAAGTGCTGCTACCGAGAACTCCTTGCCAAAAACCCAATAACACTTAACCTTACCGGCAATCGAACCCAAAAACCTCATTCACAGTAGTAGTATAGAGCTGCGCCAACGAGGCAAGCATTATTGCTTAAACGATTATTTATTTCAATACTAAATTTTTCCCCGGCTTCGCTCGCGTAAATGTAGATTAGGTTAGGTTAATAACAGTCCTTTTTTGGGTAAAACGCACCCCATGGCCTTTTCTGTTCCTCTGGCAATGTGTATGAGAAATGTTATGATGTTTCGTATGTGATGTAGCGTAACAAACAAACCAACTTACATTCGCATTTAAAATATAAGCTAGGATAGAAATCGTATAATAACGAAAGTGCCATAACACCCACAGCGTCCCGTCCCCCGAGTGATCCAATACCCGCAACTGCTCCCAATCTTCGGCGAGTTCACTCCGCAGGTGACTCAACGCCGTCGCCGCTACCTTTACTTCGTACGACAGACGCAAGAGGGCGTGCCACTGTCTGAGAACGACGAGATCACCAAACTGAGGATGTCGGATTATATCCTCACTGGGATGTTGAGTGGAAGGATGCTTGCGACTCTTGGACTAAGGCTAAAAGAGGTATTTATCCATCATATGGTGGTTGGGTCTCTAGTTTCAGGTCATCCCCAGGCAAGAAGAGGGTCAATAATCCTTCTTCTATATGTAAATATGTGAACATATGCTACATAGGCGATTTACAAAAAATAATTAAGTAATATTATATATATAATCCAAAGATGTATGACGTAGATATGGCCGGGGTCGTGGTACCTACTTAAAATTGTCTACACTAATAAGGATAACATGAAGGATGACCATTAAATATTTGACAAAATCACCTAAAACGCTATCGTATTAATTAAGAATACAAAAACGCATAAAATTACAGCTGTCTTCCATTTTGATGCACCGTACATATGTACTATAAGATGTTAATGTTATCGAAGATATGTGAAATCTGCCATCCGCACTGGGCCAGCGTGGTGGACTATGGCCTAACCCTTCTCACACTGAGTAGAGGCACGTGCCCAGCAGTGGGACAGTTTATATGCCTTTATTGGACACGCTACGAAGTTCAAATATGTTCACATCTCAGTTGAAAACGTTCTTATTCTATTTATATAATATAATAATGTCAGCCTTGTATATAGGTAGGTATACTATATTTAAAAGTATCTACTCTCCTTCACGTAGGCTTACATCCCCCTATTCGAGAAGCAGTTTCGTGAGGTGACTGTGATGAACCTGGAGCAGAGCCAAGCGTCGCTGTCCAGACAAGTGTCCTTCGCCGGTGCTCATCATAAAATGAACGACACAGGTTCGCAGGTACGATGTAAAACCTTTAATAATAAAATAATAAAGCTGTTTTGTGTCGCGTGAGTTAGGTAAGTTGGTGTATCTGGATCGTAATGTTGTTAAATGGCCGAGATAGGCAAATGTTTCTGTTTGTAAAATGTTCACGGTACACTGCAGTAGCCGCGCCGACTGTTACTTGTGGTACATAGGTGGCGAATAGCGAGCTTGTACACCTCTACCGATAGCGGTGTTAAATAAATGATCAATATAATATTGTCTTCTGTTTACGCGAATGTTATTCATTGAAATTAAACTACTGTATACGGATTTTATCGCGTTGTTTATTTAACACTCTATTACATAATTTAGAAACTGTTACAAATAGATTTGATAGTTTTAATAATTTAATTAGCTTAAAATTAGTAAAGTTTAATAGTATAGTATAGTAGTGTAACAGTTTCTAAATTATGTAATAGAGTGTTAAATAAACAATGCGATAAAATCCGTATATAGTAGTTTAATTTCAACAAATTATCAATATGCTAATGATAGAGTTGATATAACTTATTATGCTGGATGTAGGTATGTATAGTGAGCTGCAATGCACTACTATAAAATAAATAGAAGTAGGTAGATTTCATAATAACTCAATTTTGATAAATTTACTTTTTAATTCCTGTTTTATTTCTATTCACAATAGATTATTTAAAAAAGAACACATATCAGCGTAAAACAAGAAACAAAGAATTAGAAATGAATTTATGATTTTATAGTGGGTAGTTATTTTATAGATATTTTCGATGACTCGCTGTTCTTTTCGTACGCAAACATTATTCTGTCTCTGTGTTCGAGTGTCTTTTCGGTTGAGATTATAATTTCTTATAAATTGCACCTATTTGCTAAAATGAGGTAGTGTTGCAATATTTATAAAATGACGCCATCCAGTATATTTATATTGATTCTAATTCGAGTGTTCACAGGATTTTGGACCTTAAGGTATCCATGCACTAGTACAGACTGTACATAGAAACGCAGTAGTTTATGTAGTTTTGTGTTATGGCTTTGAGTGTAGTAGTTTCATCACCGCACGGGAGATTTGCTGACTCTGCCAATAACTCTATCAAGTCTGATCATTATTAAGTAATCTTCAAATTAATTTTATAACAAGATAGAATATTAGTTATTGCTGATGGTGTTACAAGTTTTACTGCCTCTGTGACGCGAATGCAGCGGTAGTGAATGCGACTGCTTAGCATGAGCTCTCGGGTTTGAATCCTGGGTCGGGCCAGCACGAAGTTATTAGCTTTTTCTAACAAGAGATCCTTAATGATAGCTTGGGTTTAAAAAGTTGGTTGTGTTTCTTTCCCCCCTTGTCTTGGAAAGTATTAAAAGCTGTTGGTCCTGCGCCTAATATCTCTCTGGTTGTAACGGACGATTGTCGCCCCATCGGATCCTGAGAGTTAAGGCACACAGAATGCACTTGTGTTTGCGCACATACTTGTGCACTATAATATCTCCTGCGCAGTTGTCCAGTCTCCGTTAAGATTGGTCGCCGTGACCAAAGTTAGTCTGGAGGACATTATTCATATTAATAATTTGGTAAACCTATTCTATCTACAGGTCAACTATCTCCGACCCTCGGACTACAGAAGGATGTCTAATATAGCAAGGGGAGAAAATGCTGAAAGAAGGTACACTACTATATGTTTTATTAAACATCTTGACTAATCATTCAATCATAGAAAACCGGTCAGTACTGCTTACTCTATGTATGTTTTCATGTCCTATCTTAATATTATAAATGCAAATATGAGTTTGTTTGTTTCTTATGCTTTCACGCCTTAACTACTCAACCGATTACTACGAAATGAAGCTTTCACGTAGTCACGGGTATAAAAACTTTCATCTAGAACAAGTTTATACTGTTCCCGAGGGATAAAAAATTGCCATAACCATCAATTACGCAAGCGAAATCGTGCGAAATCTAGTAGTTTCATGAAAACATTGAGAAAGTACAGATCGGTTTTCAGAGTTCGAAAATCTCTTATACAACAGCTTTGTCCGTGAGTCCGTCCGTCTGTCTGTTATACAACTTTCAACTCAAGAACCGTAAGAGCTAGAAACTCGCGGTCAACGCCATTCGACTCAGCATAGTCGATATACCCCCGAAACGACAATGACCTTTGACCTCTGACTGAATCACGTGGTATCACTTGACCTTTGCATATTACTTGAATAATTTTTTCGAACTCTAAGTTTTACGGTAATTCATTGCCGTTTCTCACTTGTCTTAGAATTATTTTTTTGTATTTTATATTATTTGTAGCTTGTCGTTTACGCCTCGTGGCCTGTTCCGAAAGACAAAGTCGCAAACTAATGTCATACATTTAATACACTCTATAGACTCAGGTAAATATGTATCATAAATACAAGATCATTATAATTGTCGTACGTCCTTTACTATAATAATAATAATAAAATTTATTCGGCTTAAAAAGGAGTACAATAGTTGACTTAAATCAAAATTAAAAATGAATTTTAATATCTAACAATAACTCAATGCCTTAATAAACTAGTTTGTAATCAAAATAATAATTATAGATATGACAGGATAATTTAACAACTTTAAATGATTATAAGCTACTTGCCTGAACTAAGTTAGTCTTGTGTTACAGGCGATCATTTGTCTATCTATTTTAAAAGTGGACATTTATTTAAGTAATCTCTTTGAACAAAAATATAACTAAATATAAACTAAAGCTCAAACTGCCTGTACACGTACAAGCAACTGTGTCATTCAATAAAATGCTTAGGTACCTAAAGTATAATCACATCATTTTAATATTATTAACAAATTCTCTATGTCTGCATAATTGAGTTTACCTAAATATTTCGTTATCATAACATTACAATTTTTATTACTGATGCTGTATATGCTTAGCAACTTAATAAACTTATTATACAGAAATGGACCTAAGAATATATAAAATCTGTTAACAAATGCATGCCTAGTTTGAGATTTGTTACAAACCAGGTATTTATTTCTCTTATCTGAAGGTGCAGGGATAAAAGGGAGTTCAGTGTGCTATTTCAGTATCGTGTGTAGAATAAATAATTGTCGGTCAGTTAGTACTTTACATGTCGTATAAAGCTGATGTGTTGGAAATAAAAACGGGCAAAAGTTACCCAGCTACCTTCAAAATTGCTCTTTGAGCACGTTCTAAAGATAGTAAAATTGACTTTGCAGCCCCACCCCAGGAAGTAATGCAATATGTTAGTATGGATTGACACATAGCTAAACGTACCTGTTTTATTAATGTGTAGTCGTCTATATTACGGAGATTCTTAAATATATATACCTATATATTAATTTACGTACTACATAATAAATCGATGTGTTTACGGCAATTCAGATTTGTGTCAATAGTGATAGGTACCTAGATATTTGATATTATTTGATTTCACTAAAGTGAGACAAGTGCATGCAATGTCGGCGTCTATTCTACAGTTATATGCGTATATGTTTGGATTACTGGTTGGCATGTTTGTGTTCCGCATTTTAAATAAACTTTATTTAGTTTTATCAGTATTTAAGGTTAGTAAATTATTGTGAAGCCAGTTATTTACTATGTATTAAATATTAAGTCGAAGGTTATCAATGCGTAATGTGCATAGTAAAAAGACTTCCATTGCAATAATATTCAATATGTGATACACTCTTAGCTTAGTCTATAGAGTGTATTAAAACATTTTGAAAATAAAGCCCAAATTAATGATTTTCTTTTTATATTGAATCGAAGTAGGCTTTACTTGGTGGAAGTCCATTGTAATAAAATTATTGAGAAGAGAGGAACCCGCCATGCACCCTCGTATTGCCCACCCCAACATTATAAATTTAAAAAAATACAACTCCCGCTCTTGAAAAATTTCTTGTGTTGCGGGGAACTTTACAATTATTCAAACAACGGACACAAAGAACACCCAGACTCCGAACAACTATTTGTGGATCACACACAGTTTTGTCCCGTGTAGAATTCGAACCCACAATACTCGGCACAGCGGCAGTTGCGACCCGACCACTTACACCACTACGCCATCCGTGCAGTATAAACCTCATGATAGTTATTTACAACGACGCCATTTTGAACAGACCGCAAGGCGTATACGCTTTTAATATTATTAATTTATTATTATTTATTAAAGGGTAGTATTTAACTGCTCAGCAAAAAAATTCTAATTGCGCAGCAAAATATATTTAAAGAGATCAAACTAAGTTGACGGAGCCCCGCTTCGCGGAACTCCTATTTTTGGGTGGGTTAAGAAGGAACCTAACATAACCTAACCATTCCGAGACGGAATGCAATGATTTGAGACATATAGGTGCTCGTTATGTTGTGCAATATTTGCTGTGCGATTAGTACTTTTGATAGTCATTATAATTATTTAATCCCTTTATTAAAGACAAATGAACAACATCACAGTATAAACCAAATCGTTGCACAGTGCAAACTCATATCCATAAGCTTCATTATGAGCTATACAAAAAATAACAAATCATTGCCATAAGTTTCATAACATAAAAAATTAACTAAACATCCATCATCTCACAAAATGTCAAACAACTACGACACACATCTATCCCGACGCAAACAGATTAGGTACACTCTGATTCTGATGTCCGAAGCATATTAAATCTATATATCTATACTAATTTATTATTAAGCTGAAGAGTTTGTTTGTTTGGTTGAACGCGCTAACTTCAGGAACTCCTGGTTCGTATTGAAAAAATATTTTAGTGTTGGATAGCCTATTTATCGAGGAAAGCTATATAACATCACGATCCATGGGGGCGGCGCAGTAACCATAAACGAGAGTGAAACCACGGGCACATCTAGTTGATTAATAAGATGTATTGTTTATTTGTAGAATAATGAATATGCATGCCGACTCATCAACGAGTGTGGATAAACCACGAGGGCAAGCTAGTCCGGAGATACAGGTTTGCTATTTTATTATCTAACCTTCTCTGCTTTTGTATATAGCGTCTAAAGGCTCGCATATTCTACGAGACACAGTGCCTAGTGGTATTTCTACAAACCATTATCGACTTTGCTTTTGTTGCGGAGAATAGTAGCTAATAAATAACGCATAGTTTTTCAACTCTAGCTAGGTCGCTAGCTGTCTTTACTCACGTACTTTAGAGTCGTAAACAAAACTGGATTAAAAAACGAAAATAGTGTGTTCGTTAGCGGCCAGTTATACTTTTTAAGGTTCAACATGCGACCTTTCATTAATATGACCAGCTCTTTCAGTTCCGCACTGGATGTTACAGGACTTTTGTACTCACTTATATTACGTTTTAGCCCGCCATATAGATTTGAAGCAAAATAATCTACAAAATTGTTCATGTGTAATTGGTCTTCAAATGCTATCCAACTCTGCAGCCACGTGCTAATGTGAATGGGTATCACGACGGGTGTTCGAATCGATTCGCTAAATTCATTAGGTACGTCAGGATGATCTCAAAATGGATTATTAATTAGCAGAGAATAAATTTTTGGCTAATCAATCTAAAAGCGTCAGCCTAGTTGCAGCTAATATAAGCGTCTAAGCTAGAATTAAAGTATAGTGCCGTACTAATATGTTTTGCTAATAGACGTCTCCTTGCCTGCAACTTTATCTTCACGCCATGAAGATAAAGTTGCAGATGCTTAAAGGTATAGCATGGTTAATAAATTAAAATTATCTGTTTGTAGGAGATGCAGTTCTCCGGAACATCGCTGGAAAACTTGGCAGAGCAGAAAAAGTCTACTGCCGAGGAAGTTATACAGGATATACAAGAGCTTATGGGGATTGTTGACTGGTTTGTATATTTACATAATATGTCTTGTTGTGAGCATTTAATATTATACATATCTATTGCTGTCCCGATAGGGCCAATTCATAACACAGCTTTAAAAATATTGTCCATTATACATATACTACATTGTAGAAAGCAATAAAGTTTTGAATTTGAATTGCGTGTAACTAGGTATATTCGTGAGCCTGCATGTGACAATTAAACTAAATTATATACCTAAATACTTAGCTAAGTAAATAGACAATTACCAAACAGGTAGGCGTCGTTACTAACAATACTCGTAACCCAATCAAAAAATCTAGAAATATTTTGTCTACGTTAATTATACCGGCAAAATATATTTGTACCCAAACCTATTTTTTTTAAGTCTTCTTAATATTATAATTGAACAACAACCTCCTTTTCCTCCAATCTTATGCGTGCGACTACTGCTGCCTCTTTTACGCATCGTGTATTTTTTACGTATCGCTCGAATACTACTTCTATGTATGTAATGGAATAATTATATCGCTAACATGAAACATACAAAGGCCCTTAGAAATTCTATGCATTGATTCATTTTCGGAGAATGATATGACAAACACGGTTACTGCCTCAAAAGCTATTGCTAATAAATGATCTCTCGTCCAAATTACTCATTCACTAGGACTAGATGAGTCTCCTACACTATTGCTGTATCCTTGAAGAGAATTATGTCTAGACTTACGGTGTAGTTGTCTCGTCAAATATTATGCTTCTTATTTTAGACGTGTCGTATTAGTTATAATTCCTTTATCACGACGATTATGAAGAAGACCCAGGCCCGGCGAAACGTTTTTTGGATTAATAATAATAATTTTACTTAACCAACTGATAAATTATGCCTAGTTTTCCATAGAATATGTATAAAAAATTAATTGTCTGATAAAACAACTCGTCTCTTGATATCAGAACCGGGCCTTAATCTCTTTGCCGTGTGGGATTCTTTTTTCTTTTCTTTGAAAAGAGATAACTCCTACACTAGGTATAATTCCTGTGAGGCGGATCACTACGCCATCCGTGCTGTCGTCGACGCTCGACACAACTTATACTCGATTTGTAATCATATTTGTAGGACAATTGAACATATAGAGGGAGAGATCCACCTGCCGATGCCAAGCATCTCGATTTTGACAGAGGAGCATCAAGGCGTGGTGGAGATATTGGATCCAGTGCTCGTACGTCAGCTGGAAGAAACCGTCATGATGTGGCAGACGCACATCGATGCCACCATAACTGCTTGTTTAAGCAAGGTATTTATATAATATCCTTCAACTTTCATTCTTTTTCAAATCATTTTCGGTGACGTTAAGCATAAGGATTAAATTCCACTGAATTCGCCACGACACTTCGTCGTGTTCAAACAAAGGACAAAAAGGACACCCAGACACAGAACAACTATGTGTAGATCGCACACATTTTTGTTCCGTGTGGGGATGGAATCCACAACACTCGGCGCGTGACAAGTATGCGTACGTACGCATGTGTGTTTGTTGTATTGGAACGTATGGGAATACTTGCACCAGTGCATTCGATGTTTTGAGAAGTCGAACTCAGTCTGTTGGTAGCAATAACCCGTCTGCTGAGACTACTATTGAGGTTATTCGTGTATGTGTTACTCAGGGATATGTACAGAGATAATTAAAATATAGAATTTTAACAACTGATAGTTTATGAACCTCTGTGTCTTCTTCGAAGAGGTTAATAAAAACACTATTTGGGTCTGTGAGTCTGTCTGTTAGTGATACTTTGTTAGTGACAGGCATAGCTCCGGAACCACTGGATTGATCGACCTGTAACTTGGTGTACATACACCTTGGGGTCATCCCGCAGTCGAGTTTGAATATGGGCCCTGTGGTTCATAAAACCCTCGAGATATAGGGATCGTAAGGTCATAAGGTCAGGAGATATCCACCAATAGAGTGATTTGGAAGTCCAAGCGAGAGGCTTTTGCCCAGCAGTGGGACATTACAAAAAGCTGATGAAAATCACATGTAGACGAAGATGTTGAATCCTGTGTTTTTATACCCATCTCGTTGTATGAGTACCAAACATACAAACATCGTAAACTTTTATACTCATAACATTAGAAAGTTTGCTTGATTAACTACTTCTTTTTTTTAATTTGTTATTTGATGTGCAGACTCGCGAAGGAGAAGGTCCCGTAGCGGAGTACAAATACTGGCGCGAGCGGGACGCTGAGATATCCCTACTGGTGGAGCAGCTGAAACAACCTATGGTCGTCAAAATACTGTACTTGTTGCAAAAGGCCAACTCGGCATTTCTTGAGGTACTCTTAACAACTAACGCTCTTATTCATAAAAAGTAACAAGCATATAACGTCATGATGTAAAAATCAAAAGGTATTGCTTATATAGGTACACTAGCTGTCCTGACGGACATTGCTGTGCAGGCGAAAAAAAGAAACAAAAAAACCAAATCTAAACCACCCTCGAATCCACATGAACACACAAAAATATATAAAGATACACAAGTAAATATAAACGTAAAATCATAATAAAGTTTAGTTAGTGTAACATTGACGTCCATAAGTGTTACTTTGTGACCTAAAAGTAATAAAGATATTTCGATTTTGATTTGATTTGATAAATATGTATACGTGTTCATGTAGCGGCTCTATATAGGCGAAGAGTGCTGAAAAACGACGAGAGATGGCGTCGTATACACTACTCCATACAATCCTGAATCTCGTAACCGAAGAATATACTACGAATTACTAAAATATATTATATACAACTGCCCGATATTAACTGTGGGGCTGCGGCTCACCATCACCTAGCCTGATCGAAGGATCTTTCATTAATCACACCACATTCCTCCACACTCTAACAAACTGGTGTTTATTATAAACTACACTATAAATCTCTTTTGGACCTTACCAAAACAAATTCTTCAGTATTTTGTCTTCACAGGGGTTCAGAAACTACAAGGAAAGGCTGTTAGAACAATACAACATGGCTAATGACAATCTGAAATTCCTTTCGACTTTGATGCGGTTCTTCACTGTAAGTATGGAGATCATTCCTTTTTTTAAGATACCACGTCCTTTATCCTACATCCATAGATACCTTGAGTTCTTTGACAATGGCTTAGGACAGTTTTGATGGAATTCTATTTAGCACCACCAGACAGATTTAAAATGAGAGAGAGCGACTACACATATTAGACAGACATGCCATGCAACGTACCACTACTAAAAAATTAACACCGCTAAAACTCGGGAATCAAATCCTGGACCCGAAGACCACAAACAAAAGCACAAACGTATACTATGGTCAATGCAAGGTTCGTATCCACTATTAATTAAACTTGTGCGTAGGTTGATTATGATAATATAATGCATATACTTAGATAGGTTATATACAATATTATAATATGCGCGGAGCATCGACAATATGAGACTGGCTACAGCGGTCGCTTAGCGAGCGGAGCCAATGACGCCCGATGACGCCCGATGACGCCCGATGACGCCCGATGACGCCCGATGACGCCCGATGATGCCCGAGTTCGCGTATACGGGTATCGCTCAGCGATGCTTGTGTGAATAATATTTATTTTATTGTGTAGGCTTTTGGTGTTGAATGTTTGAGTGCGTGATGCGTGTGAGTAATATGTACTTGAATATAAAATAATACGTAAATAAATATGAAATAAAATTATTATAGCTTGTATGCAGAGTGTAAATATATAAATAAAATAAACTATTATTAGATACGTGAATATTGGGTTACCTACGTTAGGGTTCACATCGATAGTGTAATGTGGTTAAAGAACGAACTCACAACCTCTTGATTACGGTAGCGATACCTTATCTTTTTTACGTGCATTGCATGCATTTACCGCGGAAAAAGAACAGAGAGATTATTTCGGGCTCACTCGGGGAAAGATGGAACGTCACTGGTACTACCGACTTAATCTACCACGGTGTGCCTACTCCTCCTGCCTGGAATGGTGGGTGGGAACTATTAGACTACTGCAGCTTTTTATTTTTATAGAAATAAGTTCGAACTAGACTGTGCCACACATCTTTGGGGTAAATTGAGAAACCCTAGTTAGGGTTTTGGCATCGTTAAAGTTGCTTGTACCAAATACAAGACTGCGGCAGGCATCAAGAACTAAGGTGTTTGAGGTACCTACATCCTGCACTAATCTGCAGAAATTTGCTCCAACGGTTATAAATATTCTAAATGAGGTTTTCCATCGTTTAGATATTTATGTTGGTTCTTTGGCGGCATTTGAGAAGGTGACACTGAAGGTGACACACACATTATCTTAGCTATCTTTAGTATAATAATAAATAGTTACGTTATTGTTCATGGTTGCTGCATTGCTATATTAGGTCTGTAACCTGTAATAACAATGCGTGCTGGATTCATATTTGATAATAAAATCACGATTCTATTTCGTAGGTGATAGAGGACGACTCGCCTCTAACGCAAGTAATAGAGATCCTGCCAGACTTGGTAGAGAGCATATACATGATGTGGGTGCTGTCCAAGGGGTACCGGAGTGATGAGACCATGATCCCGCTCATGTCCAGGATCTCTTGGGCGCTGTGTGATAAACTAGAAAAATACCTTAATGTGCATGTGCTGTTTGAGTAAGTTGAAAATAGAAAAGTATTTTTCTATGCAGTAAGTCTATTCATCGGAGGGATAGCTTTGCTTGGACCCTGGGATATTATACCTATCTTCTAGTCTTATTCGCTTTCGTCACATTCTTCTGTCAGTACGGAGATATAGTGTCATGTAAACTTAAATTGGCGATTGCTCCACTCTCAAGAGCTACGCTCTTAAATCAAAGAAGAAGAAGAAACTTTAGATTATGTTCTCAACATTTTTGAACTAGTCAAAGAATATTCGTCCATGTGTTCCCAATCTCCAATCCCGTCCGATTGTTCCATAATAATTTATAAACATAGCATAACATTATGTCTGTCAATATACGAGGGTAAGGATTATGTAAACTGATATTTCACTAGCTTTGTTAGGTTCCATGAGAAGATCAATGTGGAAACTGTTCAAAATCCTCGTTTACTGGAATCCTGGACGATGATCAATAGACGAGGTTACAATTTCTTAATCACTATGATCCTGGAATCGAACCTTTTACTGACCACCTGAGCGGCAATTACCGATTCGTCCACGATTATAAAATTTGACTAATACAGTTTGAAATATAATTACGATACCTATCCTATACCCTATATCTGTAGATACAAATCAATTTAAAATTGTTAGCTAAAAAAATTACAGCCATTTTTCCACGTTACAGTAAGCAGAACGATGAAGTGCTATCACTGGCCCGCACTGGTCAGAACATAATGTTGATGTGGCACAACTTATACAAGGAGACTCGGCGGCAGATAGAGCTGAGTGGCAAGGGTGACCGCTGGGAGTTCGACCAACCGCTGCTGTTCACGCGCACCGATTATATCGGCTCCGTGGCTAAGGACTTGGGTGATGTCGTGCAGGTAACATTGCCTGTATTTAATCACTAAAAACGCAATAAAATATAATATAGCGGGGCATATAGCGCACAGAACGGACGTTGGGGCAGGTTAGGAAAGGTACTGTAGTGGCGGCCACGCACCGGCACATACAGCATGGGTGTCTCCCCCAACGTGGACCGATCAGGTTGTATGCGTGTGCCCAACACCGGTCTGTGTGGAAAACCTTGGGGGAGACATATATCCAGCAGTAGACGGTTTTTGGCTAACATGATGAAAGAAACAAATATGCATTCTTTTTCATTGTTAGTAGTACAAAATCTTAACAAATTATAACCCTAAACCATCCTCATGAATCCCCTCTGTCTATTGGTACAAACCGCATGAAAATCCGTTCTGTAATTTTTGAGTTTATCGCGAACAGACAGACAGACAGACGCGGCTGGATACTTTGTTTTAAAATATGTAGTATCTAACGTTATATTAAATTTCTATGACAAACAACATTAGGTATATCGTTTAAATTTGATAGAAAATATTTTAACTTAGTTTTTATGCAAGGATATATCCTTGAAAGAAGTTATATTCGTGAGGGCGCCACGGTGCTAACTGTTTACATCGTCTCTGTAATATTTTCTGATTAAAAAAGTACAAGTGCATATAATCTACTAAAAATAACAGTTATAAAGAAACATAAGACTTTAAACATAAATTGTGGGCAGTATTTAAAAACGAGTGCATAAACAATAACCAGTGGATTCAACTCCAAGCTAAAGAAACTGTTGCTGTGCCGATATTAAGTGTCTTTCTCGAAACAAAAGCCAATATTGAGTGATCAGGCTCGTGTACGCTGCGTGAAGTGTTGTTTAAGCTAATAGTGAAGACTTTATAAGAAAATAATAAATATCATAACCTAATGCATCAGAGATACTGAACTTGACTTAATTGGTTCCTACCTAAGCAATAAACTACAATACGTTGATATCAACGGAAGTAGATCTTCTGGATTACCAGTCACAATGGGCGTGCCACAGGGCTCAATTTTAGGACCCTTTCTGTTTTTAGTGTACGTAAATGATTTGCCGTTCTTCGTGCAGGATTTGTGTGACATTGTTTTATTTGCAGATTACACATCTCTTATTTTTAAAGTAGACAGAAGAGCAACAAATTTACATAGTGTTAATGATTCGCTCGCGCACATCCTGAACTGGTTTACGTCGAATAATTTACTACTTAACTCTAAAAAAACAAAATGTATCAAGTTTACATTGCCAAATGTTTAGAGTCCTAACATAAATATAAATTTAAATAATGAAATTATTGCTTTCGTACAATCAACAGGTTTTCTAGGTTTGACTTTAGATCATAAAGTTCAGTGGGGCGCTCATATATGGTGTCTTGCAGGGAAACTTAGCTCAGCCGCATATGCAGTTCGGAAAGTAAGACAACTTACTGATGTAGATACCGCGAGACTAGTATACTTCAGTTACTTTCACAGTGTCATGTCCTATGGTATATTATTGTGGGGCAAGGCAGCTGATATCGAGACAATTTTTATTCTTCAAAAGTGTGCAGTACGAAGCATTTATAATTTAGGACCACGAGTTTCCCTGAAAGATCGATTTAAAGAAATAGGCATACTTACTGTTGCGTCGCAATATATATTTGCTAACATTATGTTTATTAAACATAATATTCACTTATATAATAAGAATAGTGATATCCATAACATAAACTCTAGAAATAAGCATAAGTTAGTAGGTCGATATCATCATTTACATTTTTTTTTTTCTTTCCTTTTTTATTTAGGGACTTTTATTGCTATGGCAATACGCCAGTCCTATTGTAACCAAAACTAAAACTTCAATAAAAATAAATATAATTTAACCTACCAGGCTAGATATTGACCTTGCAGCCTCACTCACTGGTTCGGCCAATATACTTTGGATGCTTCCCACATCAAATCTATTACACTTAAATTTATGGAATATACTTTGTCGTTGTCTCTCGTTCTTGACATCATTTACATAAAGTTCACAATACATTTGCGGGACTCGGTAACGTATACCGAGTCCCGCAAATGTATTGTGAACTTTTATTTAATAAACTACATATTAATATGATAAATTTACCATTACTTAAATTTAAAATCGCCGTTAAAATACAAATTATTCGGAAGGGTTATTATTCAGTCAACGACTACTTAAATGGCAAAAACTCATGGAACTAGTTGCTTGTTGCATACAGGATTAAAAGATCTGTATTACTTTTAAGTTAATTTAGTAATGTAGAGGTACCTCGTGATTATTTGTGATGTTAACAAGTAACTTGTTTCTTAATTTTATTATTATTGAAGAATATAAATGCACAACCGCATTTAGTCACGGACTGCCTTTGCATTGTCACAAAGTGTAAGTGTTTGCGCCATCATGCCATCTTACTGCCTATTTTAGATTTATATTAAAACATATACCTTAGCCCAAGTTATTTAATCTCCATAATATAAGTAAGTTATTATTGTTTTTATCTTTAGTTTTTTTATAGTCTGTAGTATATGGCATAATGGCTGCAACACCTTGTTAATCTGAGTTGTAAAATACTGAAATTATATTTAATTGGCGATTTAAAATAGTGGCCGTGAGTTTCTTGCAGGTTTCTTCTTATAGGCTCAACCCTTTGCCTGAACCTAGCAACTAACATTTATATACAGTATTTCACATAATTCCCATAATACAAATTAAAACAAAGACGAGATGAGCGTCGGATGATGCGTTATACGGACAAAGCGTTTTCTATGAATTAAGACGAATTTAAACCAAATAATAGAGTGAATAAGAATTTATCTGAGGAAATTTACGAAAACATTAAGCCCTTTATGCCAACTCCTTTGTCATTTCCTCTTCGCCTTGAGTGGTCTTAAGCAAACCTTTAGCTATGCCTGGGGTTTGCACCAAGAATTCCATCAAACCTTCAAATTGGGCGTAACTAAGACGATTTGTCATTGTATCTAAAATTGGAAACTTTTATTATGTACAAGATAAAGTTATTTTGATGTTTATTTCGTTTACGCTGCAATAAATAATTTTTTGAAAAATACAGAATTAATCTCCCTTAAATTATTCAATGGTATTTAAATTAAGTAGGTTATGTGTACTAGCAGGAATTTTAAAAATAAAAACAATTGCAGAAAGGAGGCAAAACAAAGTTTTCGATCGCAGAGCATTTTAATGCTTCGCATTATGAGTCGTGCAATATAAGTAATTATATAAAACATAGACCAAGAAAATAACTACATTGACAAAACAAAAATATTTCACTTAATAATTGTATATTTGAATATGATTGTACATTTGCTTACTACCCGTATAAAACTTTAATATTAAATAACTTAACGGACAATCAACTGTTGTTACTGAAAAGGAACCACATGCGAACAATATCTTTAAGTTAATGTTCTAAACAAACTTGCATTTCGAATTCACTTCTAATTTCTTCCACTTGACTTTATTTTTGAAATTTGAGAACTTTTATACCGTCTTTTTTTGTAGTATAGGCAACGATCCTGCCTCATACAGCCAAAGTCGTGTTTAATTTTATGATTTTAATCATGTTCTTACGCCCAAATGAATTTAATACGTTACAATTAACCAATTAATCAACTATTTATATCATATTTATTAATTAACCTTGTTATTTATAGGATAAAGCCTTTTAAAGCCCTATTAGTAGTTTATCGTAATGAGCTGAACAACACTATTGCGGGGCGAAACATAGCTAACTTCACGTGTAACAAAATAATCGCGGAGCAATCCCAATTTCAATCCAATGTTGACAGTATTGGTTTCAAGAGTACCAAATCACGTGACTGCAAAATTAACATTGGAATCGTATTGGCTTTAGATTGGAATTGGAATTAGTTTGAAGAGTAAACCCCCAGGTTTGTAAATAAACAAAACAGTATACTCAAAAACGAAGAAAATATACTAATATATAAGGAAAACATGAAAACTCAAATATCTCTACTCCACACCGAGCCTAACGTGACAGTACAGGACTACTACGATAAAATAATAAATTATATTACAGACAGTTTACAAGTAGCAGGCACTTCACATTCAGCAAAAGTGCGCAGTGCACTCGCATAAAATACAGAAAACTTTTAAAACGAAGACTATTGCGTTTTATTTTTGGTCCTTTGTAACTCACAAAGGACCAAAAATAAAACGCAAGCAATGAAAAATGAACTCAAAGCACTATACAAGTTAATAAGCAAATATATAAAAAAGATTATAAAAACCATAGAATTAATATCCTTCAAAAATATTTAGAACAAAGCGGAAGTTCAAAAAAAGGATATAAAGAATTACGGACAAATAAAACATGGATTGATAGTTTAAAAGGGTCGGGAGACAGTGCTTATAACCGAAAAGACATAATTAACACTGCTACAAATTTTTATAAAAATCTATATAGTACATCAGACCTAGCCAGAGACACAAACCACATGGAAGATGATTACATCGATATTGAAACGCCACAATCCCACATAGAACCAATAGATTGTACAGAAATTATTGAGACAATAAAAAGACTGAAACCAGACAAAAGCCCAAGATCAGATAACATCATTAACGACGCTATAAAAACCGCCTGCGTTATACTAGCTGCTCCATTAACAAAATTATTTAATTTGATATTTGAAACTGGTGCCACACCTTCTCAATGGTCTGTATCTAATATTATCTTGCTATACAAGAAAGAAGACCCAAGAGACATCAGCAACTACCGGCCGATAAGCCTTTTACCAAGTATATATAAACTTTTTTCTACTATAGACCACATCCACACATTAGAACTGATAATTGAAAATATCAAGAACAACAGAGACTGCAGTATATCACGTTTATTGATTATCAAAACGCTTTTGACACAATCTCACACGAAAGTATATGGAACACTCCAAAAGCCCAAAATGTAGAGCAAAAATACATAACAATACTCAAACACCTGTACAGTAATAGCTCAAGTAGAGTCAAACTGGAAACCATTAGCCCAAGCTTTCCAATCCGGAGAGGATTAAGACAAGGAGACCCCTTATCTCCAAAATTTTTTATCGTGGTATTAGAATATATCATAAGCAAATTAGACTGGAAAAATTTTGGTTTATATATCCAGGGTAAATACCTAAACCACTTACGATTTGCGGACGACTTGGTTTTACTATCAGAATCGAGCCTACAACTACAATATATGTTAGGTACTCTACATAAAGCAAGCAGACAAGTGGGATTAGAAATGAATATCACAAAGACGAAACTCATGACCAACTTCAAAAAATGTAAAGTAATAATCGTAAATGACCCATTAGATTATGTAGATCAATATGTATATTTGAGAAAACAAATTGGATTCAACAGGGATAGCAATGAACAAGAAGTAGAAAAAAGTCAAACATACTTGGATAAAGTATTGGAGTTACAAGGAGATATTTAAAAGCGAAATGTCTATCAAGTTAAAGAAAAGAGTCATGGACTCCTGTCTCATTCCTTGTCTGACGTATGCATGTCAAACATGGAAGTTTACCAACAAAATAAATAATAAAATAAACACATGTCAGCGAGAAATGGAACGCAGTATGTTAAATATCATGAAAATACAGAAATAAAACACACAAAAATAAGATCTAAAACAAAAGCAATAGATGCTCTCAGCTACAGTCAAAAGTTAAAGTGGAAATGGGCCGGTCATATAGCACGTCTTAAAGATCATAGATGGACAACAGTTACGTTATGGAAAGGCCCATCGGGTAAACGATATAGAGGAAGACCGTTCACTAGATGGGAAGATGATATTAAAAAAATTGCTGGTCCGCAATGGCAACAAATAGCCCAGGATCAAGAGAAATGGGAAACTTTTAAGGAGGCCTTTACCTGCGGGGTGTTCCAGTGGAATAATATACTAGTGCCTACCTACTTAAGATATGTTTTTATATTAATAATAATTAGGTATATATTAAGATAATTTAGGTTACATAGATATTAATTTCTTTATTTTATAATTCTTTTGTAACCTAAGTATGAAGGTAGATACAACTTTATTTATATTAATATGTAAAAACTGGAAATAAAAGGCTTTTTATTTTATTATTATATATTATATCCTTGAAAGTGAGTCTTATCCACACTGCAGCAGGTAAGGTTTTTAGCTCCCACGTTATAGAAAGCGAGCCTTTTGCCATTAACGGTCACAGTTCCAGACTCCATGCTACTACTGAGAATTTCCTGACAGAAAAACTCAATAACACTTAGATCGAACTCGAAATCCAACTTGAGACGCCATGCGCAGCAGCACACCCACACTGAAGCGTTAGAAATACATTTATTTTAAATACAACTTACAATCAGGGAAGGAAGGAAGTCAGGCAGTCCCTATACTTTAATGGTGCATGATGTCACACCTTAAAAAGTTAAAAAAATCATTCATCACTTAATTAACATTAAGTGTTAGTATTCCTTTATTATATTATATATATTATCCTTAACTACTGGATGTCCAAGTGAATAAATAAATTTGCAGGTGTTGATCGACTTTGAGCGTATATTCGGTCAAGAGCTCAAATCGATCATAAGCGACCCGACGCAGATCGACGATGTGCGCAAACGTGTCAAGAACCTTGTGTACCCGATACGTACTATCGACTTCAGCGTGTTCGTGTTCGACAACAAGGAGAACTGGGACGTCATCATGGGCGACTTCTGGAACGAAGTCAAATATTTAGAGGAAGAGGCCAAGAATTATATCAATCAGAGCTTTGGGAACCTCAGGTAAAATAATTATCGTAATACTAGTTTCTGACCGCAGCTTTGCCCGCGTGAATACATAACGGGATAAAAGATCCTTCCCCAGGAAACAATACATCTTCTTGCAAAATTTCAAAATCGTTTCAGTGGTTTAGCCGTAAAAATGTAAAAGACAAAGTATTACTTTCGCATTTATAATATTAGTATGAAGAAACGCCAATGTGAGAATTTTCACGAATTAGTTACTCGACCGATCATCATAAAATTACGCATACACGTTGTCAGGAGTGAGTACAAAAGGATATAGCGTACCTTACCACCGAAAAAAATATTGTTGAGGGATAGCTAGTACTTAATATTGGAAATGCAAAAGCACCTTCATATATTTATTATGTTTTCACAGCTAAACCGCTAAACTAAAATTGATTAAATATATATTAAGCTAATAAGATGCTTGGTCGGTTTTGGGTCGATTACATGATGCTGATCCTTGGTTGGATTGATCTGAAAGTGTTATTAAATTATTCTAATAAAAATCTATAGCAGCACATAACCATAACAGCTAAATTGCGTGCATCTTAATTGAATTGGTGTACTAAGCTGTAAAGTCTTCCGTTTAACTGTCAAAGGTGTATTGATGGCCATGATATCTTAACTAACAGAATATTTTGAGACACTGTGTTACTAAAAATTACTTTTATTTAAACAATCAGATTAACTGTAAACTGTAGAGCAAAGCCATACTGCGGGACCAAGGCATAAAATGTATGTTCTGACTGTACATAAATTTGTAGGTCTGCAGAAGAAGCTCTTTCAGTACTGTTGAAGTTTCTGGAGTTCGATACACGCGAGTCGATCAGACATCAGCTATCCAACAAGTTCGAACTTGTGATGAGGCAGTTCATAAAAGAGATTACGGCTATCGAGGACATGTTCACTGTTAGTACCTTGTATCTATCATTTTATTTTTGTTACTTCCTTTGAATGCACTATTGAGAAAATGTTGTCCCTGTAGCTCCTCTACATCATCTTACTCTACTAGAAAAACAAGACTTAGAAAAAGAAACTGCTAAAGGAATTATTGCTCTTATGGTGCCATCAAATAATTTACTTTGCTAATAAACCTTTAGTAACGAAACTAGCAAGATAGAAACTTTTAGTAGTTACAGTAATTAAATGCTCGTTGTAGTTTTTGCAGATCTTAAAAAGAAAATTCAAGAACAAAAATGAGTAGTATCTTCAAAGAAATTGCTGAAGGAATTAATGTCTTATACTTAGATTGTGGGCGCTCATAGCCAGTTGCACTCACTGATCGGTAAACGATTAGCAAGGTAAAGCAACGTTGGGTGCGGTCAGTCTATAGATGGGTGACCGCTAAGTGGTACCTATTTCATCTGAACGTCTCCGTGCTTCGGAGGGCACGTAGAAAGTCGGTCCCGGTTGTTGCCAAATTGACAGCAGTCGTTAAGCCATGTCAGAGGTCTACGGGCGGCTTGAAAAACTCTTGACAATAGGTTGGCCACTAATCACACGAAAAGAAAAAAAGAAGAAGAAAGTACTTATATTAAATGAACTCACATCAGTTGGCATAAAAGCTTGCATTCTTCTAATGATATACTGTGGATGGATGGATGGATGCATCAGCAGAGATAATATACTGACGCGCTGTCGACTCTGCTAAAAAGTAGTGTTCTCTGTGCTGGCAGTTTTTAGCGTAAAGACTACTACCACTGCTGCGTAGGAACTCCGTAAACTTAAATTAGAAATACACCATAAAGATTTTGGCTGCGATATTTTGCAAATTGGATAGATTGTGGCCGCTAAAGTACAAAAACTAAATGTTGGCCGACTGCAGTGACAACAAAATGCGAACGAAGGCAGTGGCAGTTCTCTAAAATTATATCTGTAATTTTTCTTTAGCGTTTCCGTAAAAATCCGCCGTTGCTTCGAAACCATCCACCAGTAGCGGGTGCCATATATTGGGCGCGGTCACTCTTCAACAAGATGAAGCAGCCAATAATGAAGTTTCAAAAAGTAAGCGATAGCTTCTTAATTTTTGTATGATTTCAAGGAAATTAGTAGAATATTAAATTTGTTTGAAAGATAGAAAAGATTAATTACCCAAACATGCTCCTTCATCGAACACATCGTCGCTTAATATACGGTAAGATTGTGATAAAGCACAAATCTGAAAGTAGCATACCCATCACGTGAAATATATATGGTAGCATCAGATGTAGGTATAGATTAGGCTTAGTGGTTTCAGTGTTTGCCTGCGTCGAGTGTCGCGGGTTCGAACCCAATACCAGACAAACTTTTGTGTGATTCACAAATAGTTGTCCCTAATCTGTACTGTCTGTGTTTCTAAAGTCCCCCGCGACACAGAAAATATTCCGATAGTGGGAGTTTTCTTTTTAAATTAGTTTAATTTCACTTCACTATCAGCCAGGGCTCGGCATATGATTAGATTAGTATTTTTCATGCGTCATCTCAGCTAATTAACATTCCTTCTGAATATCTGAAGACTGCGACACCGACTAACATCATCTGTTCACGTTTAGGAGTAACGACTTACGCTGCGCTACAAAATAAATAACCATAGAATACACTCGGGCAATATGATGATGATATCAAAGTCAATCTTGCGAGAAGCAGAAAATAGCGATTTAAAAAAAATTACGATTAGCTATCCAAGTGAGGGTGTACTAAAGTACACTGAGACTCGGACAGCTATTTATGTGTTATATTTGTCCTGTTTCTTAAAGTTTATAAAGTCTTCCGCGAGTTTTGGGACATAGTGAGATCGTTAGTGCTTGAGAAATAGCATTTAATCACTCGAAAAATCCCATTTTCCATCCATTGCCAGATCGATGTTCATGATTAAATAATCAGTGATTTCTTTGATCCAGGTGCCAGAGCTAAACGACTGCGAACAAAAAAAGGAAGCTTTTATGCAATACAAGGCCATTTCCAAATCAATCAAAGAGTACGAGGACGCCAAGTACAAGGAGTGGGTGCAAGACGCGGCTGACTTCGTTGATAATATGATGAAGAAAAACGTGCTTCAAGTCAAGTTTAAGGAAGAAGGTATAGTAATATTATATTAATACCAGATTTTGCGCGTAATACGTGGCCGCCGGCAAAATCTGGTATTGGGGTTAGGTTAGGTTTGTAACAATACTTTTTTCTAGATGTTAGGTACCCTATGCCCTATCCTGTACCCCTGACAACGTGTATGTGAAATTTCATCATGATCGGTCGAGTAGTTAAGGCGCGAAAGCGTAGCAAACAAATAAACAAACTCACTTCGCATTCATAATAGTAATTAGGATCTCCTTGTATATGCCGAAAGATACTGTGTCATACATATTTCTCTAATCATGACTGTGCAATAGAGACAACTGAACTCTGGGGTCTAATTATTTATTTTTAGGACCATAGAACAACAAACAATATATGATTATTTGTGTCTTTTTTATGTTAGGGAATGCAATGACGCATATCTCTCCGTGGGTTGGCGGACAGGTTATCTCGGATACATCCGGGAAAAATGGAACGTCCCGATCCAACTGATTAAACCTACCAGTGTTCCTTGATGTAATCAGTATTTTAAGCAATGCTATCTTACTTTAACATAAACTAAAAAAAATTTATTTATTTATTAGATACTCAACAGTTTGTTTTCTATACAAATAAATAAGAGAGTAGATAACACTAGGAATATTGAGCAACGCCTTAAACACTAGCCGTGTTACTTATAAACCCATTTTAAATATTTGACAGATAGTTATCTACTATATAGCGACTTTTCATGAGAAATCTTACTAATAAACGTTAGCTAGCGCTAAGAGTAAGTTTATCAATAACTAAACAGTAAAGAAATCTAAACAGTGGCGGTCTCTTGTTTGAGCATAGCTAAGAGACAATATGACAGATTTTCTGATCAACTGGGGCAGATTTGACATTAACGTCAATCGTTTACGAAAATATTAATTTCATTTAAATGAAATAGGTGGTATATCGCCTTGAAAAGTTTTATTTTGCAAGGAAAAATGGTACAGCGCTGTTTTCTCCGTACTGCGTAACTTTCCAAATCATTTAAAATTTTAAAGCATAGACAAGAAGAAAGAATTTCTATAAAGTGTGGTTGAATCCGCTTTACGATTTAGAAATTATGTGCTATATGACTAAAATTTTAAGTAGTGATTTACTAATATACTTCCATCATGAGTTGTAAAGTTGTAACTATAACTATATTTAAAACTCACCTATCATGAAATAGGTATAACAAAATCATTGCAAAATATAATCGAACAAAAACAGTCAGAAACTGAAGAAGTGGTATTTTGTTTATTGTTATAATTAAATGCACTTTTTAAGAAAGCATAGTATCGTTGTTATTAGATATTCATTAGAATATGCAGCAGTTCGTTATGATTATGTGTATTTAAAAATACCAGGGTATTTTTAACTTTCTAGGCACTTGTTTATGCCAAATTGTGGAAAAGTGTATTTTTATACGGTTTAAAATTATTTATTTCTCTAAGATTACAAACCACTTACAGAGAAAAAAAAAAGATAAATCAAAGCACAAAAATATATTTGAGGTTCACGAATGCACACACTTTTGACGGTATTCTTAAAAATATATTAAATATTGCCAGACAGGTATGTAGGTAAATCTAAACACTTTTGTGATCTTCGCTAATAACGAGTTGTTTGCTAATTACGAATATAGGGATCGGTTTACATGTTTATATTTAATATTTCTGTATGTAAAAAATTATTCATTTTTGAGATACGCCTTTAAATATGTGTTGTTTTAATACTGCTACTTACTCAGCCCTAATTTAATTGGCCCTGACCCCAGGACACTTAAAAATTTTTTTATTGCTTTCTTCTAATTTCACCACTTTCTTTAGTTTAAAGTGTAATTTTTATTAAAAATGGGTAAAACAGGCAATGCTTTGTTTCTTTGTAATCTTTAATGTTGACAGATTCTTGCCAGTAGCAGTGGTGCAAATTGACATTCACTATTCCCTTAGAATGGTTACACAAAGCAGGTAGAAATTTAGTTTCACTCTTGCGCAGTTATAGCGTATTTTTCTCTCTTTCACTCTCGTGGCACCGTGACGCCTCAGAATTAATTCTTTTCTTTTATTCAGTCGATACTTAACTGCCTCTGCGATCTCACGTGCTTGTTACGCTTACGTTTTTTTTTGTTCACTTTGTTTTGTTTTATTGTTATACTAGTTTTGTAACCTGTTAGTTAAGTTTTTGTTATTACTGTTACCTGTTGTTATTGGTAAAGAAATGGATGCTTTTACCAGTAAGGAATACGCGGACATGTTGTTAGCGTATGGAAGCGCTGATACGAATTCGCGTGAAGCGCGAAGGATTTATCAAGAGCGTTATCCCAACCGCCGAGTACCTAGTCATCAGACCTTTGCGAGTACTTACCGACGTTTACGACAAACCGGTAACCTGAACTTTCAAGAACCACGAGTGAACGCAGCACGAGCCGATACTACTATTGACGAACAAGTTCTTGCCGAGTTTGACGTGGACCCTACCAAAAGCATTAGACAGATAGCTTCAATACTTGGCCTAAGCATATGGAAAGTGTGGTCCGTTCTCCGGGCAGATGGTAGGCACGCTTTTCACTACATTCCCGTGCAAGGTAAGATTTTAACACATTTAATACATTTTTACACAATTATCTGATACGATTTTGTGGAATGTAGTAAATTATGAGATAGTTCAATTGATCGTTCCATTTTAACCTTGATTTCGTAACTTTCTTTATTAGTTGTTTTGCCTCATGTTGTTTTTAGCGCATTCAATTCTAATTTCAAATTAAATTCTAATAAACTACTCCTATTCGGCCGCATTCACGTAACAATCAGGCGGCCAGCGCTTGCAGGATTCGGTTTGCGCAGGTAGTCAGCGTAGGTAAACTTGCCAGCGCTTATCGCTCCTTTTCAGAACAAAGTGTGGAAAGTCGCACGCCCTTTTGTGAATGTGGTCTTACGTCTTTATGGCTAAGCCCTAAGGCCAAATAGGTACTTAAAAATTGAAGATAATTTAATTTAGATAATTGTAGAGTTTGAACTCGGAGGAAGAAAATATTCAGTATTGAAATCAATTCTTAGACGTGTTTTGTTTGTACTAGGTCTTGATGACAATGATTTTGGGAGACGTGTGCAATTTTGTCGCCATTTGCTGCATACCGGTGTGGACGACGTAAACTTTATAAAAAGTATTCTGTGGACGGACGAGTAAAAATTTGACAAAGAAGGGATTGTCAATTATCACAATCTTAACCATTGGGCACCTAACAATCAAAACCCACACGTTAAGAGACAAAGGGGCTTCCAGAGGAGATTCAGTGTGAATGTTTGGGCAGGAGTGATTGGCGATAAGCTAATAGGGCCTCATAATTTGCCCGACAACATCAATGCGAACAACTACTTGGAGTTTTTGATAAATGATTTACCATAATTACTGGAAGAAGTGTTCCAAGTAGACATAAACAGGCCTATTGTCTTTCAACACGATGGCTGCCCAGCCCACTGGAGTCTGATTGTACGTGAGCATTTAGATAATTGTTTCCCAAATTCGTGGATTGGCAGGGAAGGACCAATTCCCTGACCTCCGCGATCACCCGACCTCACTCCGCTCGATTTCATGTGTGGGGATGGGCAAAGGAACTAGTTTACACTACAGAAGTAGAAAGTCGAGAAGATTTGATAAATCGAATTAATGCTGCTTTCGAAGTTATGCGACAGGAGATGCTTCTGCGCACAACAACTGTAGAAATCAGACCTAGATGCCGCGCCTGTATTGTAAATTAAGGGTGTCAATTCGAACATCTGTAATTTATTAATTAAATAAATTATTTAAAATTATTTAATTGATTCACTAACGCACCTAACTGGTACAGCTATTTTCTTTGTACTTAATTTTAGAACTTACATAATTTCAATCGATCATTTAATTTTTACCAACCTTGCAGTATTAAATTTCGCAAAACATTTCACTTTCCGTGAAGGTAGCTTCGTCAATAATTTCCTACTTGATAAAATTATGAAATAACTAAGTTTTTTTTATAAAAGCAAATTATATACCATTAGTAAAGGTCACATACTAAGGATGTTTTGCTAGAATTGGAACTCCTCAATCATGATTTGTTTTTTTTTTAATGCAAGTCGAAATTAAGATTTAAGTATTTTTTACATCTTTCTGTAAGTTTGAGGAGTCATAACTTTTTTTCTAGCTAACATCTGAATAAAGCAACCGTTTTATAAGAATCTGTCAACATTAAGGATTAAAAAAAAACAAAGTATTGCCTGCTTTACCCATTTTTAATAAAAATTACACTTTAATCTTAAGAAAGTAGTGAAGAACAAGAAAACAAGATAGCAAAAAAATTTTTTTTAAAATTTCCTTGGGCCAGAGCCGTATAAATTAGGGCTGAGTAAGTAGCAGATGATCCCACCTATACACCATTGTCGTATATTCAACGTTCTGCCAAACACCCTGTATATCTTTTATATCTGAGACAACTCCTAAAGGAGAATCTAATTTTGAAGGAGCACAGTAAATTTTATTATTAGTAAGACTATTTATTAATTGCTACATTTTCAAACGCTTACCTTCACATTCCTTAAATGATTTGTAATAGTAATGACTCTTGGTTCGCTGAATTGAAATTGAAATTAAAAACATTCTGCCTCTCCGTTTTATACTTTGCTTCTATATCTTTATAATTGGGATTATCTTTATAATGTTGCCATGATTCGTTTCTTCTGTTGATTTTGTTAATTATTTTTTTGGTGATCCAGTCCGCTTTAGGGGTTTAAGGTTTTAGTTTTTATTGTTTTATTTCTATTAACATCCATCTGTATTATTTTATGTGGTTCTGTATAATCGTCAATATGGGTCAGGTCCAGGTCTGCCAAAGACTTATAAAGGCGAGTGTAGTTCATAGCTTTGTATTTTATCTTTTTGACTGGCTTGGGTTTATATCTCTTTACGTCTAGAAAGATCTGTTTATGGTCAGACATAGCCGACTCAATAATGGCAAGGTGAAAGCTATTCTCCTTGAGACTGGTTACAGCATGGTCTAATATAGTTTTTGTTGCTGACGTTTCTCGCGTACAATGTTTTGAATTTATTTTATTTAATATGTTATATCCATTTGCTAACAACGTTTCCTTATATGCACTTGTGTTATTGTCTTTACTGAGAAGATTAAAATTGAAATCACCGAAGAGAATTGTTCTTTTCCGTTGTTGCAGTTCAGCTGCTAATGTCTCAAGAATATTTGTTGTGTTTGTTCTTTCTGGCTTATAAATGGCACCAATGTCCAACGAAAACTTTTTTAGGCGCACCCATAAATAGTGATTATCGTTTTCACATGTACTACTTATAAATTCATGCTTCAAGTTTGTATGGACAAACTCCTCCTCTGGTATGGGTTCTGTAGTTATAGTAGTGTTCATAGTCAGGAAGTCGTAGACTTTTGGCTTCATTTTCAGATTTAATCCAAGTCTCAACTAATTTAACTACATGGATATTTTTTATAGCTGCCAATATACATTTAAGTTCGTCCATTTTGCCTGGTTTTACTAAACTACGAATGTTCGCATATATAAACCTAAGCGACGTTTGATCTTCTCCTAAATTATCATATTTATTCGTAATTTCATATGTTATTTTGTCCTGTTCTGTATCTTGATTTAGTTGGGTAAGTGTATTTAGTTTTTTGCTTGTTGTTTTAGAATTTTAGGAGTACTGTTCACGTATTTAATAATACGATCTTTCTCACCATTTAGGGTACGTTTTTGCAGCTCTTCTACTAGGTTTTCCATATATTTTTGTTGATATTGTGTCTGATCTTGATATATTTTAACAGGTTCCTTAATGGTTGATTTGTTATGCAAAATTTTCTTGGCGGTTTCTTGAGATGCTAGATAAACCTTGATAGGGCGATTTTTCTCTGGTTTATAAAGACCTATACGATGCATCTTAACAGGGTCTGGACATTCAGGAAGAACTGCATTAAGTAATTTGTTAACCTCGCTGTTGTCGGATGCATTCCGTTCTTGCTTATTGTTTCCTCTAGCTTCAGGTATACCCATTATGATAATGTTTCTACTCCTAACTTCTCTTTCGTGGAGTTTGGAAATGATATCGTCACAAGTTGGGTTATCGGCTGCTTGTCATGCGCAAGGAAAAGTCTTTAAATTTTGAACATCGGCTTCAAGGTCGACAATTTTAGTGTTTGTAGCATGCTGATACAGCATGTTTAATTTCAGCAATGCCTGCTTTTATTTTGTTTTGTTCCGAAAGAAGAGCATTCGTTGTAGTTTGCAGATTTTTTATTTCGTCTCTAATAAGTGACACATCATCTGATATTTTGTTCATGATTGCTGTTTGTTTTTCAACAAAACCATTCAAGGTGGTAGTTAATTCCTTGCGAAAATTAGCAAATTCACTTCTTAAATCATCTTGATCCGGCTCAGGCTGCTTCCTCTTCCGAAAGGTGACATGGGGTAGTGCGGTCTCATCCATATTTAATTTTGAGAGATCGGGTTGAGAAGATCCGCGTGGTGTTGATTCAGTTGGGGATTGTAGAAGACTCATTCTAAGTTTCATAGTTTATTAATTAATTATATGTATGTTTATTTAGTGGTCATGTAAACCTTCCTTAACTATTTTGACGTCACTCAACAACTGGTCTCACTTGCCTTGTCGCTGTATACAGAGCGAGATGAATTATAGGAGCCCATCTCTTTCACACCACGAGTATGAAGAGGGCAGAGGCACCTTTTGCCTGCGTCTGTGCTAGCTGCTCAGTACAAGGGTGTAACACACGTTGCAGAGCACCAAATACTAGTTTATACACGTTCACTTTAGATCTGATATCGTCTGCTGGTAATTTATTTATTTTAATTTAAAACAATAACACGTCTACTCTCTGTGCACTCAGAACGTAATCCGTTTTATTACCGTCTCTATCATACAACCAGACGACAAATTTAATTTCTTATAGTTAGCTTATTATTATATTTAGGCGAAGTGTTAATATACTCTTTCAATAAACAAAGTCTTTGAATTATCTAAAGAAAAATTCAGATTGCCATCTGTTAGAGACAATTTAAAGTGCCCACGCCACAGATACTAAAACCTAAAAAATGGTCTATTATCACTACAATTGCATTATTTAGTAAATTAGTTTCGTCATGCTCTATGCTGACTGTTAAATGTTGCAAGAAAATTGAGATTTGTGTTTTTGCGAGCTATCACCTGAGAGGCCGTTAAAATTGGTTTATAAGTAAAGAAATGTTATTCATTGATTATAGGTACGAGAGCTTCTTAGATAAGAGATAGCTAAGCAATGATTAGCGATATTTTAATAAGTAAAGCTGTAGGATTATCGTAGAATTTATGGCTAGTACTACCTACTTATAACAAAAAGTTATACTTAAGGCAATTACTGAGCTTCCTGCATCATCATGCATGTTTAGCGGTAAGAAGTGAAACACAGAGACAAACCGCATCGAATGTAGTAATTACTAGAGCCAAACAATGCCACAATGATATGACATGATGGGACATGCTGCGTGGAGTTATGCTATAAGTTAACAAACAACAAGAGATTGTAGGATACGCTCACGGTAGCTACTTTTAGAATGGTGGAATAAGTCGATATTGGAGAAACTGGCGTTGTAAGTTCGTAATGCTCGCTATATTTATGAGCCTATTTGCAAATGTGTATGTATCCTGTGTTGTATTGAGCAAGCGAGCATCAATCTGATTTATTCTTTAACGTGAACCAACATTAATAGATATAACGCTAACCACACGCAGACAACGAAAACGGAGCGGTAGTGTTGCGGAGCCGTGTCAGGCGAAGCGGTCGCGGTGCAGATGTCTACACACTGCCATAGCAAATGCGCGGGCGTGCCATGGTGGTGGTGAGGCGCTGTCAGTGCGTACGCGTCGCGGTGTTAGTGTACAGTGTTTTTACAAACATTTCGGATAACAGTTGTGAAGATGTATTTTTATCATTAGCTTTATCACTCAGGGAAAATTTGCAATAAAATCCATAAGAAACAGTAAAACAGTTTTGTAAAATATTACAACTCGACCGTTCGACTGTATTGTGTGACGATACGGTAGAAATAAATATAACGTATTTCGGGCGCCGCACCGCGCCGCCTCTGCCTCTTGTTTGAAGGGCCGTTACGTCCCGGGCCCCAACTGCACCACCTCTATTTCGATAAATGCAAACAAAACTGCCACCGGTACCGCTCCGCCTCAGTTACCGGTATGTGTTGACTTACTAGGTATATTACATTTTTAAAGCAGACTTAACTCATATTGATGTTACTTTATACTAAATATACATACATACATAAATTCACGCCTGTTTCCCAGAGGGGTAGGCAGAGACTACGGATTTCCATTTGCTACGATCCTGACACACTTCTCTGGCTTCATTCACTTTCATAATATTCCTCATACACGCTCGCCGGTTTAAGGTGCTCTTAACCTGGCCTTTATCCAGAACGTCTCCGATCTGATCAAGAAACTTTCGCCTAGGTCTTCCCCTTGCGACTGTTCCATTCACACTAGCCTTATAAACTTTCTTAGTCAGTCTGTTCTCGTCCATTCTTTCTACATGCCCAAACCAACTTAATATACCCTTTTCTATTCTCGTCACTATATCCACTTTTATGCCGCATCTCTCTCTAATCGCACTATTCCTTATTCTATCTTTCAGAGTCACACCACATATATTTCTCAGCGCTCTCATTTCTACAGCATTTATTCTGCTCTCATGCTTCTTTTGCCATACCCAACTTTCACTACCATGCATAAGTGTAGGTACTAATAGTCCTCTATGAACAGCCAAACGTGCCTTTTCGGATACATTTCGACTGTTCATAAAAGCGCGTAGAGCGCCATTCACTTTATTGCCAGCAATCGTTCTTCTTTCAATATGTCTCTCATGTGTACCATCCCTTGTAAACAAAGTACCTAGATATACAAACTCTTTCACTTGCTCCACTTGTTCTCCATCAATCATAATATTGCACATCGTCATGCACTCCTCCCTTTCAAATACCATTACTTTCGTCTTGCTTACATTTATTTTCTTTCCTTTACTCTCACTAGCATCATGCATAATAGTTACCATCGCCTGCAACTGTTCTGCCGATGACGTAAGTATTACTTGGTCGTCGGCATAAAGTAGACATTTGACAAGTAACTCATTAATTCTTAATCCCCATTCACAATCTTTTAAATCTTTCAAACAATTGTCCATGTATAGGTTAAACAGCCAGGGTGACGCTACACATCCTTGTCTAACACCTTTTTCGATGTTAAACCATTCTGTGTAAGTCCCATTTATCCTAACACAAGCTCTGGAATCGTCATAAAGAGATTTCAGAGCTCGTGTGAGGTTACTATTCACTCCATACATGGACAACACCGGCCAAAGTTCATTCCTCACCACTTTATCATAAGCCAGATCCACGAATGCGCAATAGACTTTTTAACCTTTGGCCAAAACTTTCTCGGCTATGCTCCGTAAGTAAAAGACCTGATCCGTACATCCCATACCCTTTCGAAATCCCGTTTGTGCATCCCATATTTTCTCGTCGGTTACTTTCACAATCCTTTCAATTAACAATTTCGCATACAATTTACCGACGACGCTGAGCAAGCTAATGCCTCTATAGCTTTTGCAATCTTGCTGTGAGCCCTTTCCCTTGTATAAAGGTACTATGACGGCCTTGCAATAATCATTAGGTACTACTAGGTATACTAAATATAATTGTTATAATACCAGAACAAGCGAAGAAGCCGGTAGCGCGGGGCATGACGCTGACGGCGGCGGGGCAAGCACACATCGCCAAGAGGAGCTCCAACGTGTCGTTGGTCGTGGCGCCCGCCGACGTCGTCAACAAGGAGCTCGCCGAAAAGCGCCGCCGGGACAAAGCGCGTCTGTATACTGTTGTTCTTTTGTACATGTTGCGGCAGTTTTAATAAAGTCCACATATGAAAATGAGTGAAACTAGACATCATTTTATCGCAATGAAAACGCAATGTGTAGACAATAACGACTGTATACTTACTATTCACATCAAAAAAAATACTGGTGGCATAAAAATAAGGAACATTTTAGACCAAAACTGAGTTTCGTACAATGTTTTTTAAACATTGTTAGAAAACTTAAGAAAACGTCCTCATTGTTCATCAGTTTTTATTAATTGACGTTAATTTGTGTCTAATAAGCTTTAAAACAACATAAAAACCACACCTGTATCCCAAACAATATAGTTTTTATGAAGGGCTAAACAAAGACCTTGCCGCCACCACGTCGCATCTTTGTTTGAAAATTGGATTATCTATCTCAGGTAGTTTGGGGTGGGGTTGAGGTGCAGGGTAAGGGATCAGGTCTACAGAAAGAATGACCTTGCCGCCACCACGTCGCATCTTTGTTTGAAAATTGGATTATCTATCTCAGGTAGTTTGGGGTGGGGTTGAGGTGCAGGGTAAGGGATCAGGTCTACAGAAAGAATCAGTCGCTCCGAATCATTCGCCGCTGCTACTTGTGTGTTCTTGTTTTGTGATGCCCCGTTGGAGTGATTTTCCTCCGGCGCATATCGCCGATATGCATTTTTATTATGGACTGTGTAATGGAAGTGCAAGAGGTGTTTGTACAACTTATTTAGCTACGTTTCCAACGAGACGACCAGTACCATCTGCTCGTAACTTTCAAGATGTTCATAGAAGATTGGCTACTACTGGACTTGGACCAAGTAGAGATCTTCGCGAGGCAAGTGCCATAATCGACGACTCTATTGAAGAAGCTGTACTGCGTGATTTGTTTGCTGATCCAAATATGAGTACAAGACGATTAGCAATGGCACATGGCATATCGCAAACATCTGTGTGGCGCATTTTAAAGAAAGAAGATCTACATCCCTATCACTATCAGCGAGTGCAACATTTGCATGAAGGAACTGACGCAATCCTAAGATGTGTTATGTCCGCATGGATTCAGAGACAAACAAGAGATAACCCGGTGTTTGCAAAAACTATTATTTGGATGGATGAAGCCCAATTTACAAGAGACGGTATTACAAACTGTAGAAATTTACATTTTTGGTGTCCTAAAGGAGAGAACCCGAAGCTAAAATGAGCTTCCACTTTTCAAGTACAGTTTTCGATCAATGTTTGGGCTGCTCTTATTGATGATATGTTGATTGGCCCATTAATACTTCTAAGAACATTATCTTATCTTATGTATGGGGGCCAGTCAGCACAGACCGGCGACACTTCGACCCATTGGGATCTTTTGTGTCAGCCCCAAGATTTATCCCTTAGCTATCTCCCTATGAATGTACTGCATCAGTCGTAGCGTACACTTCAGAGGGAGAAGCCTGAAGTCCTCAGGGTTTGGATATGCCAATCCCATCAGACCCATCCTCAATCCAGCCAACGCGTCGCATTCACATAGTAGGTGCGATATGGACTCGTCCTGTTCACCACAGGCTCTGCAAATCGAATTGTTTGACAATCTCAATAACATTATCTCCCTAAGAACATTAACTGCAGACTGATTTCTCCAACTTTTAAGGGATGATCTCCCATTACTTTTGGAAGATACCCCTACGAACACGACGTAGAATGTTTTTGCAAATGGACGGATGCCCTGCACATTATGCAAGAATAGTTCGCAATTATTTAAATGAAAGCTATCCCAATCGATGGATTGGTAGGCAAGGGCCTGTCGGGTGGCCTGCGCGTTCATCCGATCTGACACCCCTTGATTATTTTCTGTGGGGGACAATGAAGCAGAGAATTTATAACTCTCCCATCAATAGTGAGGCCGAACTGCAGGAGAAGATTTTAAATTGCGCCAGTGCCATAAAGGAAGATCCAACAATGATAAGACGAGCAACGTAACAGATTTTGCTGCGAAGTACTATGTGTTTACAACAACGTGGTAGTTATTTTGAAAACTTACTACATTAAAAGTTTTATTGTAGGTTGATGAAAATAAATAAACGTGCTGATTTCTACTTGATATTTTATACCTTTCGTACCTTTACAGAAAAATAAGTGGCACTTGCAGCCCAAGTGTATGTTTAGTCATTTATGGCAAAGGATTAGACAAGACCTAATTTTTTACCTGAGATAGATAATGCAATTTTCGAAAAAAGATGCACGTGGTGGCGGCCAGGTCTTTGTTTAGCCCTTCATAAAAACTGTTTTGTTTGGGATACAGGTGTGGTTTTTATGTTGTTTTAAAGCTTATTAGATACGGATTAACGTCAATTAATAAAAACTAGGGGCAATGGGGACGTTTTCTTGAGATTTTAACAATGTTTAAAAAAAACATTGTACAAAACTCAGTTTTGGTCTAAAATGTTCCTTATTTATATGCCTTCGGTATTTTTTTGGATGTGAATAGTATATAGTCGTTATTGTCTACACATTGCGTATTATTACTGTTTTTGTTTCAACACGATTAACCACCTGGTTCAAAAGTTACAAGGTTTTCTTGGTACAAGGTCCATAACTACTAAAGAAAAAATATGAATACCTAGGTATAAATCGAAGAATATTTTTTATAATGTTTTTAATTATTTTTCCTAGCGATAAAATGATGTCTAGTTTCACTCATTTTCATATGTGGACTTTATGAAAACTCACACTGTATATCCAATCGCTATATGCATAATAAAAGGATATTATTTAAAAAGAAACCTTAAGTTCATCACTTATGATAACATCACCGCATTAGTAACGTCACAGGCATAAATCTTATCGCTAGTCACCAACACACCGCCTGCTAAGTGCCAGCGCGCTGGCTACGACCCTCCAGCGAGGTGTTCGCTCGCTGGCGTTAATGTGCGTGATCTCGCTTGTAAACACGCGTCTCTCCATACGTTATGGTTCAGTTTTCTTTGCGCATACCTACTGGCAATCATAGTAATTGCAGTCAACGAAGAACATGATAACTATTGCAAAAGAAGATATTGGTTGTTCAATATGGGAGACATAAACAGTGTGCCGGCTACCACGCCGTGCGCAGGCCTCCCGCTGCAGCCGGCGGGCTCGCTGGGAGCGACGACAACGCGACGGGACTGGAGCGTCCAATACGCTTGTGGCGACACCATCAACTAGTTAATCTTGTCATTTACAAAATTAAGGGCCTATTCTACCACCTCCAAATAGAATTTATCTATAAGATAAAAGTCTCGCCATCTCTCTTCTTTAAACTAACAAGAGTGAGACAGCATGCGATTTATCTTTCGGTTAACTTTTACTTGATAGTTGCGAAACTGGCTATTATAGTTGTATTCTTAACTGCAAGTCATATGCTGTGTCCTAGCAGTACTGTTATGATGACCTTTAGTTTAGAGTCAATAGATTGTTCGACGTATTCGTTATTTAGTAGCTTGTATTGGTTTTAGTGATGCTGATGCGAATACCCGGACAGCACTATGAGAATGTCAGATCGCCTAGCTCAATATCTCTGCTAGCTAAGGAAGGATTGGTACGTAATAATATAAAAGTACATACAAATTGATTTTAATGAAACTTTATAACTTATGCCTTATTAGAATTATAACTTCCTCAAGTGATATCTATGTATACAACATAGATGAAGATATTTTTTATTTGTTTGTTTAAATGCTCTGATCTCTAGAACTGCTAATCAGATTTGAATTAATTTATTGCACTTTGTAGCGCATTTAGTAGACGTATAGGCTATCGGACATCACGGTACGACCGTTAGTAGCAGAGTGAGTAAAATCGCAGGATAAAGCTAGCTTATTACATAATAGTTATACAGTCGTACTTACATTGTTATACTCTGGCTAGTATCGAACATTAAAACCCCTTAATCAAAAAGCAGTGTCCCTGAATTGATTGGAGCACGGTGGAAATCAATTGGTTTTTAGTACTGTCAATGCTTACTAATACGATTTTAAACGTTATTTGTCGTTGTTAATTCAAATATACTGGTTACTTTCGTAGACTCTTGCTGGAATCAATTGGTTCCAGCCAAGGTAGGACAGTATGGAGTGTTGGAACCAATCGTTTCGGCAGTATTTATGTATGTATGTAGAGCAAAGCAGAGAAGAAAAAGGCAAGTGTGAACGGTCACATATTTTATTATTTTCGGAATACCAACAGCTTGAAATATAAGGATAAAAACTTAAACAGATAAAATCATAGCTATTGACAGGAATTGGAAAATAAAAAAATTTAATATATGCGTATTTTTTTTATATATAACAATACTTCTTTTTCGATAGACGGACGTTACATGGCGGGACCTAACCGTCCACAAACTGATGCAGGAGTATCAGCTGGTGTTCCACACCAACTTCGACCAACATATCTTTTTGGTCATACATGAAGCCGAGCTTTTGGAACAACTTGGTTAGTTATAATCTTTACCTCTATAATAAATTTGTTGACATTTATTCCATTACATAACCCTCAGAATCCAATGCACTACAATGGTAGTAAATTGACAAGGTTAACAAAGCCAATTAATTAAACCAGCAGATACGCTACTGCGCCTTTAATACAATGACATATGTATAATTTTTTTATGGTCTATTTGATCTCGTACCAGAAATTATTTGTGTGTCTATGAGGACTTTGCACACATTTAAACAATGAACACAGTCTTGAAATAAGTATGTGTGGTTGTCACATAGGACAAACCAGAGCTGGTGCACTCCATTTGGGTGCCCAGCTAATGCTGAGGTGGTCTACCTTTTCGGCGAGGACATACACATTTTGTATTAATTGTATGAATATTTTTGTGTTGCCGAGCACTGGTCTAAAATAATCAGAAGAATATTTTCTGTTTTATTTTGTTTTACTAAATGTGTTTAGAGCTCAAACAATTAGTTAAAACAAAATAAGTACGAAATAAGCGTGTTTATTTTTCTTTCTTTCTTTCTAAATACTCAATACTAATAAGTGTTATTAAATACATAGTATGTACTCGGCGCAATGGCAGTGGCCAGGCGACCACTAACACCAGTACGCCATTCATGTAGTCATCAGACATATTATAAAATTAGCATTTACAAACGTTTACTTCGATATCAACTCCAGGGTTCGACTTACCATCAAACATCCGCGACGTGGCTCTACAAAAGAACCGGCTGTACTACGAGCTGGAGGCGCTGAGCAAGGTGATCAGCAAGTACAACGCGAGCGTGGGCGCGCTCAGCCCCTCGGAGACGCACCTCATGAAGCAGCACCTGCTGCACACGGAGCGCCACATCCTGCCGGGGCTCACGCGCGTCACCTGGACCGCGCTCGGGATCGAGGACTACATCAAAGATATCACTAAAGGTATGTATCATCTTCCACCTTTTTAAACCATTCAATTGTTGGAATGCCAGACATCATTGAAAATCGATTATTACTGGCCACCAGTGTGCCACTCAACTCTCAGATATGCAGGTTATCTTACGATGTTTTCCTTCACTTGTTAAAGCGAGAGATAATTAAATCAAATTTTTTTTTTACAAAACTATGTATTTAATAGATATAACGAACGTCAATGCCTGTTCTGTATTAACTGTATTATGGACACTGGCGCCTTTCTCTAACGCACATAACGTAATCGGAATGTCAGAAGTGCCTTGGGCTCAAACTCGAGACCTCTACGTGGCAGTCCAACAATTTCCCACTAGTCTACCGATGCTTAACTTCATCGAATTCTTAAGTAACTTTTTCTTAGGTGAAAACTCACTAAGCGCCATTTACAAACAACTCAAGATGGTGGAGAAAGAGATTGAGTTCCTGATAGATCAACTGGAGGCATTCGACCTGTTCCCCGTCGTCCGGCCAATCGACTACGTAGACCCTTATACCAAAGAACCTGAACCTTCATGGTTGTATCCCTGCAAGGTAAGCTTCAACGTTATACGTAGACGTAATAAGTCGGGCACTGAAGGATCTCTGCTTAAACCTGGAAATGTTCTCAATTGATAACATTCCAAACCCTTTACTAGTGATATTGTGAATGGAAGAGTCTGCCATTTAATAGATATTTTGTAATGACGTGACGATATGTATGAGTTAGCTTGCGCTGAAAAGTACCACCTTCTAACAAGAAACTGGTTAGCGTAAGATTAGTAACACTAGTACTGAGTTTCACCAGGTAAGTAAGAGTTCCGGAAGGTAACATGTTACCTAACTCTCCCGTTCCTTTCCTTTCATCTTTAATTTTCTTTAAGGTTCGGATCTCACTAGTGATAGTGAGATGTTGAATGTCACTAATGTCACTATGTTTGGTACTTCTTGCTCGGTTTCCAAAAGAAAATGTAGTGAAACAAAAGTACATAAAATTGTTCACGTAAGTTATTAACGCAGTCATCACAAAATATGAAACTGTTATAAAGGAGCATACTTACTGCTTATTTCATCAGGCATACTTCGTAGAAGTGGAAAACGAGCGTCTCGATCGTGTGGCATACTTGGGACGTATCTACGAGCGCATCGGGCCGATACTGAAGAAGCTGGAGTACCTGATCCTCGGCACCAGCACCGGCCAATCCACTGTTATGACCGCCTACTACGATTACTGGGAGAAGAAGATATTCAGATGCCTCGTAAAGTTAGTACAAATCAAAAGAAAAGACTAGTTAACATTGTCTCGTTAGTACAGTCCACAGCTCTTGTATGTCAGGCGATTGTAAAGGTTCCGACACGTAAAAGTTTATTACACACTTGCCCAAATTAAGCCGGCATCCGGTTGCCGCAGCCTCCAAGCGTTTGTAACAGCAAGGGTATCAATCGCTTATTACTGAGGCACTTCAGATGAGTCGCTGATCTGCCAGCGCAACGAACTAAAACTTTTATCGTGGGACCAACCAAAAAAAGAATAATGTCATTCGCATCGTGGGGGAAGAATATTCCTCTACGGTTTCATCTGCGCGATTCAGACGTCATTATGTTATCGTTACTTTTCTACTTATATTTTAATGATTAGTAACACTATACATAAGTGCGTGCGGTGCGTTTTATACCAGACATATTTAAAAAAATACTTTATCTAACGTTCGCTTTGTCGCCTCTAGCAAAGCTAATGAAATGTTCGGGTACGGTCCGTCGAAGCAATAAGAAAGTGCCGCTTGTACTTATATTATAAGAAATAAACTAAACACATTTTAAAATATATAATTTTGCTTGTAATCAGTTTAATCCTGGAGAACCTGCAAGACTTCCAGGAGATGCTGAGTGAGAAGATGCCGCTGTTCCAAGTGGACGCGCTGCTCGTCGCGCCTGATATTACAATGCGACCGTCTCCGCCCGAAGTGTGCAATATACTCGGATATGACATTAAACATTTCTTCAACAGGTTACTTTAGAAGATTTTTATTATACTTAGCACCATGTATCGTTTAGACCTCACATAATAATAACAATAACGTTTGTTGACATATGTTAAGTTTACATCAATTTTATACGGCCTCTGTGGCGTAGTCGTTAGTCTAACCGACTGCAACGCCTGAGTTCGCGGGTTCGATTCCCGCACAAATTAAAGATGCATGCATGGACATGGATGTTTGTATTAGTTTGGGTGTTTCTATGTATAATATGTGTGTGTGTGTGTATATGTTTACAAATAAAAACTTATACAGTGTGACTGGTTAAACATTGTACGTACTTAAGGACATGATAATTTATGGTCAGACGTAACGTATAAAAAAATACATACATACATAGATTCACGCCTGTTTCCCAGAGGGGTAGGCAGAGACTACGGATTTCCATTTGCTACGATCCTGACACACTTCTCTGGCTTCATTCACTTTCATAACATTCCTCATACACGCTCGCCGGTTTAAGGTGCTCTTAACCTGGCCTTTATCCAGAACGTCTCCGATCTCATCAAGAAACATTCGCCTAGGTCTTCCCCTTGCGACTGTTCCATTCACACTAGCTTTATAAACTTTCTTAATCTGTCTTTTCTCGTCCATTCTTTCTACATGCCCAAACTAGCTTAACATACCCTTTTCTATTATCGTCACTATATCCACTTTTATGCCGCATCTCTCTCTAATCACACTATTCCTTATTCTATCTTTCGGATTCACACCACATATATTTCTCAGCGCTCTCATTTCTACAGCATTTATTCTGCTCTCATGCTTCTTTTGCCGTACCCAACTTTCACTTCCATGCATAAGTGTAGGCACTAATAGTCCTCTATGAACAGCCAAACGTGCCTTTTCGGATACATTTTGACTGTTCATAAAAGCAAGTAGAGCGCCATTCACTTTATTGCCAGCAATCGTTCTTCTTTCAATATCTCCCTAATGTGTATCATCCCTTGTTAACAAAGTACCCAAATATACAAACTCTTTCACTTGCTCCACTTGTTCTCCATCAATCATAATATTGCACATCGTCATGCACTCCTCCTTTTCAAATACCATTACTTTCGTCTTGCTTACATTCATTTTCATTCCTTTACTCTCAAAAGCATGATGCATAACAGTTACCATCGCCTGCAACTGTTCTGCCGATGACGCAAGTATTACTTAGTCGTCGGCATAAAGTAGACATAAATAAAATAAAATCTGTGTAACCTGCAAAGAAAACCTTTATGAAAATTAGTATGAAATATCCATGAAATGTGGAAACTGCGAGCGTCGCACACAGCTGCTACCGAGGCTAATGACTTTTGATAAGAAAAGGACGGGCGGGGGTGCAAATTCGGAAAAGTGCAGGGTGCGGTAGCGGGGAGCGGACGCTGAGGTTTTGTTTAGCTTTGGTATAAACGCAAGAGTGTCCACACATTAACTTTTTATTGGATAACTAGGTCAAATTTTAAGTACTTAGTTTTTTAGATATTAGGTTCCAGAATCGAGTACTGAATACCCTCCTTCCATATGTCCAGCCTTTTACCAATCAATCTGTATAATAATATGTATGTTTATCCATTGTCTAGCACTCATAAGCCACAGAATAGTTTCTTTTCTTAAATACTCATGCGATCTAGGGAAAAATTCAAAGGCGTTGGTCTGCGCTCGTCCAATAGCGTCCACATGTTGGTCCGGCTGCTATTTCGTGCTTGGCGAACATCGTCGTTATACCTACAAAATATATTATTTTCACAAGTCGTCATTACGTTATTATAATTATATGCGCTCATTAATTGTGAATAAGTCGGTGGAGTGCCATAATTAAATAAATACTAGCAGCTGCAATAACTTTTACAATGACCATATTGTTTCAATGCTCAATAAAGACTGACAGCGCCCAACGTGTGGACAGCTCTACATTGGCCGTTTGCATTGGTTTTTGTCAAACTTGCCGAATATCTAGACGGTGGTACTTGTCTTGTATCAGATTGCCTTCGCTCGCGTTGGCCTACGCTTGGCCAACATGTATTGCAGGCTTAAAGGCGGCACTTCACATGGCTATTCGTATTTGGTATTGGGTGTTTGCTGTACTTGGGCGAATATTTGACAAATAGGTAAACATACAGATATTGGCAACTATGACGTCTACACATGGAGCCAAATAAGGCGTCAGATAACAAATACACAAACATTTTGAATGAGCAGAGGCAATTATTTACCAACAGTATGGACGTCTTCAAACTTGCAGCAAGATTTTATTATTTAAACGCATGCTATTATTATATGCATTGTATTAAAAAATACAAGGTTGTAAAAAGACCATAGAGAGCAAGGCGCTGGTGGATGTTAAGTATGCACAAAAATATTTTTTAAGACAAGGGCCCGGGATGTCAAGTTCACAGCCCGCGCATTTGAAATTGACATTACTTGCCGCCAACGCTGTCCATTGAGTGGATGGTTTAGTTGCGTATTTGCCTATTTGCCGTCTTTGATAATCTCATTGATGTGCGTCGACAAGCACGCGGTAACGCGTGTTTGGTATATGCTGTACTTATCAAATAGACAAAAAAGGCAAATAGTTTGCCACACAAAACATCTACACATGGTAATTATTTGTCAAATTTATCAAATACGCAAATACAAACAGCCATGTGAAGTGCCGCCATTACACTCAGACTACTTAAACCACAACGACATCTGAGAAATTTGTTTTAAAATGATTTGTAGTTTCATTGGTTACCTCTGTTAAAAGATCTAGCGCTGTAGGTGTAGTCGCCGCACGGTGCGAAACATTGTTTCGAGTGAACTGTGTCATCTGTATATTTAAGTAAATTAACTCTTATGAGAATTAATTATTACAAATTTTAATAGCTCTGTCATTTATTGAGACCTTCATTTGTATATAAATTAAGGTGTAATAATTATACTGTTGTATACAATTTATGACACACTAATATTCTTGGTGCCAGATTAACTTCCTTCCCTCGTTGGATGAAGAAAACCTGCTTGCCCTGCGCCCCGCAGCGTATCACGGAAGCGACTGGCAATGAGTTCTATGTATTCTCATTCTTTGAGGATGTACTCCGGGTGGCGGACATCAATGACATCACAATACTCATACAAGATACTATATATAGGCTCACGGAAGATATTAACACTTACATACAGAAGTAAGTTCTTACAAACTGCTTTACCGGGCAATACATTTTAGAAAGACTAGTAGATTTCGCCTCGGGCAGAATGAATGTCAGTTACAAAATAATTGCGCAGAGGAACCTGTAACGCACCCTCGGATTGCCCACCCCAACTTCCTCTGGATAGCGACAGCCACGTCGTGGGATCCGAGCATACTTTTTATTATAATGGATTTCCGCCAATTAGCGCCTAATTCGACTCAATATAATGTCAGTTACTGCACCAAAAAGTCTAAAAGCGCCACTACCCGCTATTAGCTGCTGACCGTGGTCTGTGGACTGATCGCTTGAAACAGGAGCGACGGTTATATATTTATATAGATATATTATACGCATATGTATTATACGCAGCAAAGAGGTGCACTATTGGGTTCTGATCTAAAGTATTGCTAAATAATGCGAATAATAATGTCCTCCAGACCGAATTTCGACCATGGCGACCAATCTTAACGAGACTGGCCATCTGCGTTGGATATATCATAGTGCACAAGTTTGCGCAAACACAAATGCACTCTCTGTTCCCTAACTCTCATGATCCGATGGGACGGTAATCAGACACGACCGGAGAGAAATCACGCGCAGGATCAACGATTAAAGTGCCTTCCAAGGCATGGCGGTGTTTAACACCGCCAACTTTCTAATGCCGGCCTGCTATTAAGATTCTTTAACAGAAAAATGCAATAACTTTTTATTGGCTAGACCCTGGTTTAGAATTTGAGACCTCATGTGCAGCAGTCGCATTTACTATCACTGCGCCATGGAGACAATTGCGAAATATCATTACATGTAAACTATTGTCCTATGAGAACGCATTACATAAGATATATGTTAATCCAGCAAACTTAATGTTTCACGCGTAATTGAGTACTTTAAGAAAAATCTTTACCGATTTACTAACAAAATACACCTGTATTAACTTTCTAGGTGGCTTAAATACCAACATCTGTGGGGCTACGACAAGAACCTATCATGTGAGAAGTACATCAATAAATACGATCAAATATTCAAATACGACGAGAAATTCTTCTTTTTCGAGGATATTATCGCTGATTTGGACAACCACGTTAAGTTCGTGGACATCGGCGCTATTAGGGTTAATCTGAGGCCTATTATAAAGCAAATACAAAACCATGCGCAGGAATGGAAGAACATATTGGGACATAATGTTGTTAATAAAACCAGAATGGGCATGCATGAGCTTAAGAATATGATGGATGTAAGTTTTAATCTATTCTGATTTGTTGTTCGTCTCGATGTTTTGAAGTGCGAATTGAGGTTATTGTAAAACTAGGCATAGTGACGAACACTACTTAGGTCTTTCGCGATTCCACGGATACTTAGAGATCCTACCTATACCTAGAAAGTACCGATACTCCTTCTTTCTTTATACTTAAGAGCTTTGCTGTTGATTGTGGAGTATACGTACGCCATCTTTATCGATTTCTTTTCTGAAAGTCGAAATCGGTCAAGACCTTATAAGTCATTACCTCCGCCTTTTTTCTATTTGGTCTGTAAATCCCATTCTTGCTCTGCCCGTTCCTCTCTTTCCTTTTAATTTTCCTTCTATTATATTTTTTTAAAGTCGTCATGTCTTATGAGGTGCCCAAACATCTATCCTCTCCTGTTCTCAATTGTCGTCAAAATGTTGTGTTCTTTTTGCGACTCAGTACTTCCATGTTGTTTTTCTTTCCTGTCCAGCTGATTCTTTCCATGCGCTTCCAGCACCACATTCAAATTCAAAATCATCAATTCAAAATCTACCAGTCTTTCCTGGTCTTGTTGGTGTATTGTCCATATTTCGCTGCCGTATATAGCAATGCTCCAGATATATGTTTTTTTACTCTAAGCAAATGTAAATATTTAGAGTTATACAATTTTCTACAGAAAATAAATGCCTGTTAACGGTAACGTGGTAAGTTTCACCACGATTCAAGCTCTATGTATTTTACTTTCAATATACTGATTTTAGAATCGCATTTTTATATATGATCTATAGTATATGTTGCTAATATTTATATATATAATTATTATGTACGAGTATACGTCATTGCATTCCTCCTACTCCTAAACGGCTAGACCGATTTTGATGAAATTAAACTACTATATACGGATTTTATCGCGTTGTTTATTTATCACTGTATTACAAAATTTTGAAAATATTACTCTACTACTACTATTGATTTTATTTGACTAATTTATAAGCTAATAAAATTATTTAAACTATTAAATCTATTTATTTTTGGTTTACACTTTCCCCGACGTTTCGGGTGCTTTTCAGCAGCCATGGTCACGGGGAGTCTCCCCGTGACCTCTCAACGCGATAAAATCCGTATATAGTAGTTTAATTTCAATGAATAACATTCGCGTATACAGAAGACAATACGATTTTGATGAAATTTTTCGAGTGTTTGTGTTTGGTCCTTTTATGGTTCAAATTCACAAATAGACTGCACGGATAGCGTGTTAATACAAGAGGTCGCCTCGCCATTGCTACTCGGCCGAGTGTTGTAGGTTCAATCCCCACACGGAACAAAAAAATGCGCGATCCACAAACAATTGTTCCAAGTCTAGATGTTATTTGTGTCTATTGTTCAAGTGTTAGTAAATTTCCTCGCGACACAGGTATTATTCCCAGTGCGGTTGTCTTGAAAAAACTAACTAACAATTAGACCCGATAGGTGGCGCTGCGATCGGCTCGTTCAAGCAGGACAACGTCTGTCAGATAAACTAGTTGCATATAAAATAATATGTACCGTTCGCAGGCATTCCGTACAACGATCAACATGAACATCAAGGGTCTGGAGGACTTCAAGCTGGTGATGGCGACCATCACTCAGGTGCAGCAGTTCACCATCAACGCCGAGTGCAAGTACCACAACATGCAGGAGATGTTCCACATGCTCCGTCAGCATGGCATACAGGTCACTCCTATCATTTACTAGATTTTTCCAGCAGCTTCGCTCGCGTAAAAGTAGGTTAGGTTAAGTTATGTTAGTAATAGTACTTCTTTTAAATAAAATATATCTTATGTTACTTGGTGGTAATATAGCGATCTAATAGTGGATTTTTAAAATTTTAATTTGAATCTTTACATACAAACAAAAAATTAAAACTATTCTCTTTATAATATTAGTATAGACTAGATATTGCCAGCGCTCTCGTGGGTACAGTAGAAGAAGGCTAAGAATAATCTCAAGATATTTAATTACACAGCTGTGTTAAAAACAAAACACCAATAGATAAGTAGAAAGTCATCATACGAGATTTTGCACGCGGCTTTGCCTGTATTTATTTGTGTTAGGTTAGTTTATGTTAATAACACCGGGCGACGCAGGCGCCTAATGCCGCCATAGCGTAGGCTGCGGGCGGGAGAAGGAGGATTGCTCGTGCGCCAGCCATTGAGTCGGAGTGACGCCCTCTGTCGTGCCGGGGTGTTGATCGAGTATACATGTAAAATATTTGACTAGTTCCGTCTTTCTAGGTTGATGACGAAGATATCAACTTCGCTCATGGGCTACAAGGCGCATGGGGTGACTTGTACCAAACATCTATCTTTCGCGGAAAGGCCTTGGAGAACACCAAAGAGAAGTTCTCCAAACTGAATGTGGTGGAGATAGCAAGCTTCTTGAAGGAGCTCGACGAATTTGTGGAGAAGTTCGATACTGTAGGTCCTGGGACTGTCGGTGATGATTTGGATACAGGTCTTGTACTTATGGAGGTATGTATAAGTCTTGTCCCTATATCCCCAACTAGGTTATGTTAGTAATGCGGTGTTCTGTTGGCGGTGTCTTTAGACATCGCCAACGCGTTTAACAGTCTGCAGTATACAGCTGTGTCTAGGGGGCGCTCCGATATTACGGAGTAACTTTGTACCTGGAGCGGCTGGTGACGGACTGTCTAAGAGGCAGGAGTGTCCTCCTCGCAGTCCGAGGCGAAGTTTGGCGGCGGCCCACGTCGTGCGGTGTTCCGCAGGGATCTGTTCTTGATCCGCTCCTGTGGGATATGGGGTACGACTAGGCCCTACGTACTGTCCTACCCTCCGGGCTGATCGTCATCAGCTACGCTGAAGACACCCTCGTCATAGCCCGTGGGAGTACCTTCGAGGAGGTGGCCAGTTTGACCACCGTGGGGTTTCCCAGGGGATTGAGCATGTAACAAGTAGATGTTATATACTCCGACTACAGCAAGTGTTTTGAGCGTATACATCATGGCACGCTACTGAACAAATTATATAGCATGGGAATAAAGGGCAATCTCTTCAGATGGTTTATATCATATGTCAGGAACAGGTGTCAGATTGTTGTGCTGAATGGATTTCCGTCAAGACCATTTAACGTGACTTCGGGAGTTCCCCAAGGATCATTACTAGGACCTCTTTTATTCAATATCTTCATCAATGATATCGGCTCTTGCTTTACATACTCAAAGATATTATGAAAATCATGAGGCAAATCAAGACTATCGAAGATGCTCATTTTTTGCAGGAGGATCTTGAACGTTTCCAGACATACTGTTGTCGCAATAGTCTTGATTTAAATATATCTAAGTGTTACGTATGCACTTACTCTCGTAAACCCAATCCGATTATATATTCCTATACTCTTCAACATACGCATATTACCAGAGTTAATCACATTAAGGATCTAGGTATAACATTTGACTCTAATCTTACTTTTGATGTTCACATAGATACTATTGTGAAAAAAGCTTCAAAAGCCCTTGTCTTTATTTGTAGAATATCATCTGACTTTAAAAGCATCAAGACTATTAAAATCTTGTATTGTTCTCTGGTTCGTAGTCACCATGAATACGCCTCACCAGTATTGAATCCTATGTACGACGTGCACATTAATCGCCTAGAGAGCATTGAGAGAAAATTCGCAAGGCACATTCAATATCGCTCAAATTGCTATTTACCAAATTACATAAGCCGCTGTAAAAAATTTCATCTGCTACCTCTTACCATAAGGCGCAGCATTGCTGACTTGTCATATATGCTTAATATTATGAATGGTTCAATCGATTCGACGTAGTTAGTTAGCAAAATTGGACTACGAGTGCCCTCGGCGTTTCTACGCAGATCGCACCTTATACATACTCCCATGGTGGGTACAAATTATAGACAAAACTCTTACCTGATTAGGGCGAGCCGTACATACAACTCGACATACCAGAATGTTGATATTGACCTTTTTACCACTAGTGATTCCAAAATGAAAAATATTTTAAGCACTCCATTTTTTGGTAGCAATCGTGATGGATATTGCTAAAGCGTATTATTATATTTTTAATTAATTTTAGTTATATTTTGTTCTTCTATTTTTTTTTGTTTTGTATAACTTTTTTGTGTCAGTTACATTTTGTTTTATTTTTGTTAATTGCAATCTGTGTGGTATGTTAGTGTTTAAGCTTTATTCTGTTGATTTAAATATGTGTGCTGTGTAAGTATTAGTGTTTAAGTTACATTCTGTTTTGTTGTTATTATTTTAAATGTGTGTTATGTTAGCGTTTAAGTTAATTTGTGTAGATTTTTAATTTTTATTAATGAACATATTTTACTTGTGAAAACTTTTATTGGCCGTATCTATGTTATAAATGTGTATACTGTACCATTTTAGCTGTAAGTTTTCCAAAAATAATAAAATTAAATATCGAGGCGCTGGGTTGGGTTACGGGTGGCTTTTAAATGACACGGCGGAGGCCCTGGTCTTTCATGGGCCCGTCACAGTACACGTCGCATCGCCTCTATAATGGTGGGCTCGACGCTTGTTACCGTCCAGACCCATAAGGTACCTGGGTCTGGTCCTGGACGGAAGGTGGCGCTTCGACGAACACTTCAGACAGCTCGCTCCGAAGTTTCTCTATTGCCAAACTTGGACGGGCCCAGTGTCAGTTGCCGGCGACTTTACACGGGGGTTATCCGGTCAATGGCGCTTTACGGCGCACCGGTGTGGGCAGACTCACTGACCGCTCAGTACAAGAGTCTCTTGCGGAGACCGCAGAGAGTCATAGCGATCAGGGTAATACGAGGATACCGCATGAAGTCGGAAGACGCAGCTTGCGCGTTCGCCGGGACATCCCCGTGAGATTTGGAGGCTAAGATGCTCGCCGAAGTATATACAGTGAGTGACGACGTGCGGCAGGAGACGGGTCGTCATCCTGTCCCGGCAATTATAGCACACGCGAAAAATCGATCCCACCAGGGCATGATTTTAAAATGGAAGGCTGAAGGTGCCATTGGCCGGTTTCAGAACCGTTGGGGCCATCCAGCCGGTGTTAGAGCGGTGGGCAGGGCGGCAGCATGGGACCCTTTCCTTCCGGCTGGTGCAGGTGTTGTCAGGTCAGGGTTGCTTTGGCAAATACCTGCACACGGTCGTTAGGAGGGAACCGAGTCCCGTCTGCTACCACTGCGAGTTTGGGGAGGACACGGCGCAGCACATGCTCGAGCAATGTCCTGCTTGGGTAGTGCAGCGCCGTGAACTCATTGAGGTTGTGGGTGAAGACCTATCGCTGCCGGCCGTGATCAAAGCGCTCGCCAGACATTGAGTCGGAGCGACGCCCTTTGTTATACCGGGGCGTCGCCCAAGAGTCGTAATCCTAATTTATTATTGGACACTGCTAGATGGGTCGCTGATGTAGTCCCGATTCCAGCTACCCGCGCACTATACAAAGCAGCGAGTTGGCACACCGTGGGGTTTTGGTCCGTAGGCCCGAAGTACGGGAGAGCCGGACATAATTCTCTCGCCTCCCCTTGTGGCGAGAGGGTAGGCATCAGGTGCGTTTCCCCACGACAAAATAAAAAGGTTATGTTAGTAATAGTACTTTTTTTAAAATAAATTATATACAATTTTACTCGGTAATAATACAGCTTTCTAATGGTAAAAGAATTTTTATATCGGTTGAGTTGTTTTGATTTAAATTTTTACAAACAAACAAAGAAAATCAAATCTTCCCTCTTTATAATATATGAATAGATTTTATAACTCTGACCACCATAACATTTTAGATTTATATTCATGTCGGCAAATACAAATTGAATTTGAAATTCGATTTTGTAATATTTTAACTTTAACATACTTATCGTCCATATTTTAGGAATATGGCAAATACTTCGACGAGCTCGAAGGTCGTAAGAGAGTTCTCCAAGCGGCAGAACAGCTGTTCGAAAACCCGCTGGCGGACTTTTCAAATTTCAACCGCGCGAAGACAGACTTCCTCGCTATGGAGCAGGTATATAAGATCTACAAGGCACAGAAGTACGCCAGAGAGGTGTGGGCCAGGACTCTGTGGGTCAATCTGAATCCTCAGGCTCTCGTTGATGGCATTGAGCAGTTCTTCAAAGAGTTTAGGTATGTGGGATTGTGCTTATATTCACATCTTCCTAATGAATTTTAAATAATATTATCACAAGATTTTGCTTGCAACTACGCTCGCGTAAATGTAGGTTAGGTTAGGTTAGAAACAGTTCTTTTTCTGGATGAATGGTACCCTATGCCCTTTTCTGTTCCCTTGGTGAATCCCCCTGTATGCAAAATTTCATAATGATCGGTCAAGTAATTAAGGCGTGAAAGCATACCTAATAGACAAACAAACTCACATTTGCATTTATAATATTAGTTAGGATTTATAGAGATTCTCAACCTGTCAACTTTTGCAATGCCATACATAATTGAAAACCTTTTGCGACTGGCCGCCGCGCCGGTTTGTTTCTACAACTGAATAGGTTAAATCACTTAATATCGTAATAAGTGATTTAACCTTACTTTAAACCAATTGTATCTGGTCCTAAAACTAAAATTAATTGTAATTTAAGCTAAATAACTTGCTACCTAACTTCTCACATTCTGAGAGGTTGGTACATTGGCATTGTTGACAGCACGTCCCATATGACTGCAATCAATTTTTTTTTTGTTTTATCTGCGGTAACCATACATTCTTCTGTCTTTGAAGGTGCTAAAGCGACAGTGATGAGTTTACTATTTATAGTGCTGCATGTCTAAACTATATATAAAATCCACGCGGACAAATCCATGGTCTATAGTTGGCTGTTTAAATTATACAACATGTTACAGATATAACGCACAACCTCAAACACCCCAATTAGATAATTAAATTGTAATAATAATATAATCATTAAAATGTTACTTTTATGTAGGTACTTAAATATTTTAATTTAACGAATTAGTTCTTCACGCATCCGCGCACAATAAGGAGAACTAATTCGTTAAATTACTAATACTATCCAGTATGGGTATATTACAATAAATCTAACAATCTGCCTTTATTGCATCAAAAACCTTATTGCCTTAAATGTTGAAATGTATGATGCATTTTCGTTTATTTCAGCTGTTTAATGAATGGGTGACTATAATTTAATTCGTTTTAATTATTTTAGGGATAAAAATTACGTATATTAAAAATTGCTGGAATTGTAAATAGCCGATTTTGAACAAACTACTTTCAGGATGTGCGTTTATTATGTTACATGTTGTATATAGTTTTGCATTATCTTTCTACTCGTTATCTAACTGTTGTACCAGACTGCACGGGTGGTATAGTGGTTTAAGTGATCGCCTCGCCATGCTATTGCGTCGAGGGTTGTGGATTCGATCCCCACACGAGAAAAATTTGATTCAAAAGTAAATGTTCTGAGTCTGTGTGGTATTTGTTTACGTTGTTTGAATATTTGTAAAGTCTCACGCGACACGGGCATTAATCCTAGTGCGGGAGATACCCGCTTCAATGGAAAAGACTATAAGAAAACTTTACTTTTTCAGAAAATTACCCAAAGCAGTACGTACATCCACGACTGGTGCGATGCTTGACCTGAAGATGAAGCAGTTCAAGAATGTAGTGCCGCTCATGGTGTCACTCAAGAATGAAGCCATGCGGGAACGACATTGGAAAGAGCTCATGTTAAAGACTGGTCAGTCATATAGTTAAACAGACTATTTACTCAACGAATACCTACATATGGTCGATAGTTTTCACCATGGGATATATCTAATAATTCACCCATAATGTTCATTTATTTATTTTAGTTTGCTGACAAATGTGACAATAATACTAATCCACAATTATATACAAGTACATGAGGTTTTAGACAAAAATTGACACCCAATTACAAGTAAACACTACACGCACAAATAAAGATACCTGTAATTAATATAAATGTACAACTAAAACTTATAAACTAATGAAATATTCAGATTATTACTTTTCTTACTAATTTGCAAAAAAGTAAGTAAGATAATCTGCAAATATGTCGGCCGAATCACTACAGATATTGAGTAGTTTGCACGATCGAGAAATAGGAGAAACAGTGCCAAAAGCTTTTCTTTTAAGTGGTGAATAAAGAGGAGTGTATTTATATGGAACTCTTCAATTAGGTTTAGCCAGAAATTGTGGACAGTCTATCTTGTTTCGGATCATCTTGTACAGGAATACTAGGTCTAAATATTTCCTTTTTGATTCAAGTGAATCCATTTTAAAGTGAGTAAGTTTTTCTTTGTATGAGACTTCTGAATGTTCTCGAAGATATATGAAGTCTGCACACTCTCAGGTGCCACCTTAATGGACTATGACCAAAGCCCGTGCCCAGCAGTGGGACAGTTTTTAAACAGTAATAACATAAGGTTTGAGATATCTTTATTTCTCATAAGAATTTACAATAATTCACTTACATGAGAAAGTTTAAACACACAAACAAATTATAATCTTATCCTAGGTACACTTAGATATCGAAGCACTTCACTCAACACATTCAATCGAAAGTATACATTTTAAGTTATTTATAATTCTAAGATAATAAATGTACAATAGGGTACTAGTATATTATCTTATCTTATCTTGGGTGTGGCCAGTCAGTCCAGACCGGCAACACTTCGACCCAGTGGGATCTTTTGTGTCGACTTTTCCAATAACGACTGCCATAGATGTTCATGGCAGTCGGGACCGACGGCTTAACGTGCTCTCCGAGGCCCGGAGCAGGCGATAATTGTCAATTAATACGCACATAATTTTAAAAAGTCATATAACTGCCAAACGTCAGATGTGCGCGACGTGGGTCCGAACCCGAGACCCTCTGCATTGCAGTCTGTTGGTCTCCCCACTGAGCTATCGCTGCTCTAGGGTACTAGTAAAAAAACTTACATAAAAAAGGAGCAAACAATGCTTGAACGCGCACTTTACACAGATCGAGCGTAGCTAGATGCGACATGTAAAATAGTGAACTAAGATGCGCTCAAATTAGATGTTATATAGTATTTTAAGTGTTTTTTAAAGGTAGGCATTGATTTTGCTTCTTTAATATTTTTCGGTACTTGGTTATACAATTTAGCACCTTCGTACATTAAATTTCTTTGTCCATAATTAGTTCTTGGGTGAAAGAGGCAAAGGTCGTTTACGCGTCTAAGTCTCATTTTTTGTATTTGTTGTTTCTTTGTTAATGTTATTTAAGTATGTATATTTATTAATATACAAGTTTTATATATGTATGTTTGAGTTACTTTTGATAATTTTGTTTCTTCATATAATATATTTGTTGGTGTGAGGAATTTATATTTGAACAATATAATAATATTATAATATCAGCCCTGTATTAAACTGTCCCACTGCTGGGCACGGGCCTGTTCTCAGTGTGAGAAGGGTTAGGCCATAGTCCACCACGCTGGCCTAGTGCGGGTTGGCAGACTTTACATATCTTCAAGAACATTATGAAGAACTCTCAGACATGCAGGTTTCCTCACGATGTTTTCCTTCACCGTTAAAGCAAGCGATAATCATTATTTAATACGCATATAACTTCGAAAAGTCAGAGATGCGCGCCTTGGATTCGAACCCGAGACCTCTGCGTGGCAGTCCAACGGTTTCCCACTAGGCTATATATTTAAACAATATTTTAATTAATTTATTTTGGGACCTATTTAGTGATTCTAGATTTTTTTTTGCAGCGGTGCCCCAAATGTCAGTCAAATATTCTAAATGCGGTTTTATAAGGGAGTTATATATATTTTATCGAACTCGGTACGGTACACATGTAACCATACCCCGTAGGGCTCCAGAAAGTGAAGTTAATTTAGTTTTTATTTTAGAAACATGTCCATGTTAGGTGCGAGTCTAAGATTAGTCCAAGATATTTCTCTTGGTCAACTTTATTTAAAATTTGGTTATTTATCTTCAACGGTATGTAATGTGATATTTTTTGTTCTTTGCTGTAAATATTATATAGTTTGTTTTTGATATATTAATAGTTAGCCGATTACACTGAAACCAGATATTTAAAAGATCTAAATCATTTTGTGCGTCTTTAATGACAGAGTCTATAGAATGGCCAAAGTAAAATAGAGCAGTGTCATCGGCGTATAATGTTAGGTCTCCCGTCAGCCCGAGTTCTTTTATATTATTTACATATATAAGAAACAACAGAGGCCCCAAAATCGAACCCTGAGGTATACCACAGGGCACAACCCTGGGCCCATTCTGTGTTTCACCGATCTTAACTAGTTGCCGACGATTAGTGAAGGAAGATCTGAGTATTTCATTAGCCGTTCCCGTAATGCCAATGTCAGATAGTTTCTTTAATAGCAGGTCGTGACTAATTGTATCAAAGGCAATCCTTCTTTAAATCTATGAAGACTCCTAGTGCTATTTGTTTTTTATCAATGCTAATTTTCACCTTTGCTAAGAGGTCTACTGTAGCTGTGTGTTAGATTTCAGTCTGAAGCCATACTGCTGCTTATAAAAGAAATATAATACTTTTTCATAGATTTTTGACATTACGGGAAGAATCGATATTGGGCGGTAATTGCCAGGTTCCGACTTGATCCCAGATTTAAATATAGGTGTAACATTAACCATTTTTAAACTATCAGGGAAAGTGTCATTTTCTATATTATTATTTATGCAATTAGTAAGTTCATGAAAGATGATGTGTTTCACGCATTTTATTGATTTGCTATTAACCCCGTCTAACCCGGACTGGTATTTGTGCTTAAACTATCTATTAAATTAGCAATTTCTTCTGGTGTACATGGCTGAAACTGTGTCAGCACAATTGAACCGGCAGTGTTTGCTCCTTTTGTATATGTTAAGTTATTATGAAAATGTTCTGGTATTTGACTATCTAAGATCAAGCCCACATAAGAGAAAATCATTAAAGTGTTTACAGATTTACATCGACAATGTGAGCAAGGAAAGACTGTATATTGTTTCACTCTGCTATAATTTATTGTTAAAGTCGTTAAAAGTTGTTTCTAGTGTTAGAGTTATACATCAATTTAAGCGGAATAGCGAACTATATGTTATTACACAAATATTTAATCGTGGTGTTGAAGTGTGTGTGGAAAAAACCTTAAAATCATTTAGCAAAATCCGTTTTTATTTAAAAAGTAAGTGAACTTGACAGTGATAAACAATAGACTAGTATATACAATAAAGACTACATATAACTGAATCCTATTATCATTCTTACCATACGCAAAAGCAGTCGCTTATTTTGCATTGAGTAACAAAAGTGGCGTATTGGTTTTGCACACAGGAACAATTTTGGTAAACGCAAGTTCAAACCCCATAAAGTTTAGTTTAATGAGAATTTATTACATCAATATAAAACCTCATAAATATAAAAAAATTCATACGCAATTTATCATTAAAAATTGTAATAATAATTGTTTATTGAGATAATTGAATATTTTCTACGAAAAGTGATAAGCGCCTGTAATTAAAATACGAGCAATCTACGCAAGGAACATTACACAGATAATATTGCTTATTTACTAGGCTTCGAAATGTTGCCTGAATGTTGTAAAAAAGAATTAAACAAAGAAAGCAGCCTAGTATGTTCGAAGTGTAGGAAGAAATACCCCCATAAATGTCTTGGTATAAGAGCCGACAGCGTAAAAAGTGCAGAATGGACATGTCAACTATGTTTCGCCCTAAAAGTTAGAAATGAAACTACACCAGTACGAGTAAGTTCAGTAGGCACTGATATACACGTTACTCAACGTTCCAAAAAACGCCCAGCTCCAACTATTTCACCTGAGAAAGACCACGAACTGCCTATGTCGAGAGGAGACATCCGAGACGCAATAAGGGAAATTCTAAGCGAAGAATTGACTGAACATATAAACCAAATAAGAATGTCTATAAATCTAGTTCTTGATAAAAAACTAAAATTAATTCAAAGCGATCTACAGGACGTCAAGGATTCAATGGTTTTCATGAACAGCAAGTATAAGGAAATTATGATTAACCATAACTCCACTGTAAAACGTATAAGTTTTTTGGAAGAGCAGAACAAAAGCCTACAGTCATCTGTGAATGATCTCAAGAACCAGATAAACCTTCTCAAACAGCATTCTCGAGCGTGCAACATTGAAATTCAGGGTGCAAAAGAATCGAAATCAGAAAATATTATCAGTTTAGTGAAAAACTCGGCGACGTCATTAAGTGCCCAGTGGCAGAGAAAACAATTACAAATTGCACTAGAATTGCGAAAATGAATCGTTCTTCTACTATACCGAGAGGCATTGTCGTCCAATTTAATTCGCAGAACCTTAGAGACAAATTTTTGACTTCAGTAACGCTCTTCAACCGATCAAACCCGAAGGACAAATTGAACAACACCCACATTGGTATGCCAGCTGTCAAGGATCCAATTTTTGTGATGGAGCATCTATCACCTACCAATAAAGCCCTGCATGCAGCAGCGAGACAGAAGGCAAAGGCACTCGGGTATAATTTCGTTTGGGTCCGTAACGGTCGAATTTATGTACGAAAACAGATTGGAGACGTGCAGGTATATATAAAAAATTCCGAATCCTTAGATAAGTTACGTTAGGCAACTATGTGGTTAACCACCACACAAGCACTAGTAGAATGTTGTTCTGACTGATTTTCGTATATAATTCACTGCGTTAAATATATACTATCAAAATGTACGAGGTCTTAGAACTAAAACTCATAACTTTTATCGAAATTTGTGTTGTTGCACTTACGACGTAATTATATTAACGGAGACTTGGCTAAACGATACTATACTTGACAATGAGCTATTTGACTCGCGATACACAGTCTTTAGGAGAGATAGAAATGTTACAAAATTTTGCAACAAGAAGGATGGTGCCGGAATATTAGTAGCTATCTTAAAAAAACACAATCCATGTCGCCAAAAATCGTGGGAAACTGACCGTGAAAATTTGTGGGTCACAATCGAAATATTTCACAATAAAATATTGTAACTTTAGCTTTTGGTTCAGTATATTTACCGCCACCTGCAAACAGAGTAATGTTGGAAACTTTCATATCTAATTGTAATCGTATCATTGAACAACAAAATCTGTTGCCTTATATCGTAGGAGACTTTAACTCCCTAATATTGATTGGACATCATTCCATAACAGTAGACCATTTAATGTGGGGTCACAGCTAATACATTCACTTATAGACTTTATCCATGTCAATAACCTGCGACAATGTAATAGTGTAGCGAACAACAAAAATAAAATTCTAGACTTAGTACTATTGGACGACTCGCTGTCGTGCTCACTTCCGGTAGCTGTTGACGGGCTGAGTGCGGTTGACCGGCTGCATCCTCCAATAGAGTTTGATATTTTAGTTGCATCACCAAAAAAGCTAAAACAATGTAATAATAACACACAATATAATTTTGCAAAGGGAAATTACGATAGGATTAACGAACATTTAAATTCTATCAGTTGGGCTGCAGTTTTGAACTGTCAGGTTGATCCAAATAGCATGGTAGCGACCCTATACTCGATTTTAAAAGAAACGATCAACCAATTTGTGCCAAAATCAAAACCTAAAAACAACAAGTATCCTCTCTGGTTTAGTTTTCGTTAAATAGCTAAACTGAACAAAAAGAAAGAGTTATTGTACAAATTAAAAAAATATAATAACCCTCTCGACGCCTTAATTTTGAAAGATATCGATAAGCAATGCAAGAAATTAGAAATTGAATGTTATAATGCCTTCATTGACTCAGCTGAAGATAAAATTAAACAAAACCCTAAATTTTTCTGTTTTATATAAAAAGTAAGCGAGGCAATGTTAGTAACTACCCAGCGACAATGACAAATGGCTCCCAAAGTTCAAGTGATAGCACAGAAATCTGCAATATGTTCGTTAATTTCTTTGCGTCAATCTATGATACTGGAACTCAAAATCTAGCACAGTATCTTGAATCTGTTCCCGACTCCAGTCATATAGTCTCCTCGGTGGTCCCAATACTATATGCAGACAGCTCTTGCAACTTAATCCTAACAAGGGAGCGGGACCGGACGGCATTCCGCCGTTATTCTTTAAGAATTGTGCGAAGGCTCTAACCATACCACTTCATATAATATTCAACAAGTCGCTTCAAACTGGCATTTTCCCCAAGATATGGAAGCTTGCAAAAGTAGTTCCTATTCATAAGTCAGACGAAGACAAAGAGGTTCAAAACTATCGGCCGATTTCCTTACTCTCAACAATAGCCAAAGTTTTTGAATCATCATCTTATATGCCCAGTCGTTAAAAAACACTATAAATGTTTCTTAGCAGATTGTCAACATGGGTTCGTTAATTTTTGATCAACTTGCACCAACCTTGCTACCTATATCGATGATATTACTTCTTCCCTCGATCGTCAGCGGCAAGTGGACGTTATCTATACGGATTTCTGTAAAGCTTTCGACAAAGTATCCCATCCAATACTGTTAAATAAATTATACCGCTACGGTTATTCTGGTCCCTACTTTCGTGGCTGGAATCATATTTGAGCGATCGCAGTTTCTACGTCGTCATAAATGGCCATAGATCAAGGTCATGTAGTATAACTTCAGGTGTACCTCAGGGGCCGCATCTAGGTCCTATTTTGTTTAACATTTTTATCAATGACTTAGCCTCGTGCTTCACCTCTTCGGTCCCGTACATGTATGCCGATGACTTGAAAATGCTAAAGAAATAAGTAATTTTGATGATGTTAGCAAAATGGTAGAGGATCTTAACCAGCTTTTAATATGGTGTACCCAGAACTGTATGCAATTAAATCACCAGAAGTGTTATTTCTTGCGTTTTACTAGAAAAATTAACCCTACTGCTTCATCTTATAGCATACATAATAAGAGGCTGTCTGAGGTTGAGACGGTAAGGGACCTGGGTGTGATCCTTGACAATAAGTTAACATTTGTGCCCCACATAGAAATAATAGTTAAGAAGGCTTCCAAGATGCTAGGCTTCGTTATTCGTAATGGCAAAGCCTTCAAAAAATCTGCCAACAAAATATTACTGTACAATAGCTTGGTCAGAAGCGTACTGGAATACTGTAGCCAGATATGGAGACCACATTACGCCATTCACTGTCTTCGGCTAGAAAGGGTTCAGAAAAGATTCTTATGGCATCTGTGTCGATGTGAAGGATTGTCAATTACATTAAAATCTTACGAAGATAGGCTCCATTATTTCAGAATTCTGTCCTTGGCTAAAAGGCGAGACATTTTAGACTTAGTGTTCTTATTCAAAATTGTGAGCGGACTTATAGACTGCCCGAATTTATTAAGCAGAATAAATATAAATGTGCCCTCTAGACTCCCTCGAAATCCAATTGCACCGCTCGCGGCACCATTTAGGAAAACTGAGTTTGGTAGGTGCTCTATGATCCCGCGTATGTGCAGACTACTGAATGGATGCGGCGCGTCAACGGACATTCACTTTGACTCGCTCGCTGCCTTCCGGAAGGGAGTTGGCTAGTAGGTACTTAATTTAATTTAATCTGATTTTATTTACCACTTTTTAAATTATGAATGTATTTATTGACAGACAGACAGATTATTTGATTATCTATTTTTGTTATTTTAATCTTTAATTTGGCATTATATTTGTGTGTTTAATTTTAAATTGTTAATTATTATTTATTTTTATAATTTATTGAATTGATATGTCATGAATTTAATTTGATTTGATAATTTTGGGTTTAGTATTTTATAATTTATTGTTCTTAATGTATTTATTTAAATGTTGTATCACTTTTACTATAATATCTTTAAAGTTGGTCTAAATAACCTTTCTGACATACACACCGCATACTTCTTTCTTTTTACTTTTATTTCTAAGCTCATCTAATTGTGCATGCAGTGGCTGCCTTAAAAAGTTACGCAACCAACTAAAACTTGTCATAGTTTTTTTTTTTTTTGGATTGTTCTTGTAATCATTGGTGGTCCTAAATAAATAAATTAAAAAAATAAATACAGATAGCATTTTGGTCCGTTATGTAACCATTGGGTGTTAAAAGTTTATTTGGGAATGACGAGTCTCTTACTTTGTTGTTAGAAAGGTTATTTATCAGTTTCCACATCTTTTTGGAGTTACTCTTGCAGTCATTGAATGCTTTTAAATAATATGTAGTTTTAGTTTTTTGAATAGTTCTTGATACTTCGTTTCTTTCCTTGGTGAATGCTTTTTCTAATAATTTGTCTTCTGGGTTATTCTTGAATTTGTTTCATATTATATTTCGACTATTTATTCTATCTATAATTTTCCTGTTGATCCAGTCTTGGCAGGGTGGGTTAAGAATTTTAGTCTTTGTGAGTCTACTAATGCCGACTTCTCGCTTCAGCTTCTTTTCAAATAGTTCATATAATTTATTACCAATATCTGTGCAGCTTCCCATAGTTTTATATAATTGTTCGTAGTTAATAGCTTCATATCTAATTCGTCGCGGTGGTTCATGCTGGTATTTTTGTATTTCAAAATATATTTGCTTGTGGTCAGACATAAGGCTTTCAATTATGGTAAAATTGAATCTATGTCTTTTGAGGTTTGAGCAGACATGGTCTATTATTGATTTTGTTGATACTGTTTCACGTTTACTATATTTTTCGTCTATTTTATTCATTATATTGTAGCCATTCTCTTGTAGCACATCTTTGTAGTTATTAGTTGCCAGTTGTTGGCTCAGTAAGTTAATGTTGAAGTCTCCAAATACAACACCTCTGCTTCTTTCATGCAATTGCTTGGAATAAACATCGAAGAAGGTTTTTAAATTTGAAGGGTCTGGTTTCCGATATACTGCGCCGATATCAAGACAATGGTGGTCGAGATGCATCCAAAGGTAGTGATCGTTACCTTCAGAATGATTTTCTGTGACATGATGTTTTAGGCTATTGAAAATGAATATTGACACTCCACCACCTCTCATGTTACGCCTGTAGTTAAAGTAGTGAATATAACCAGGAATCTGAAGACTAATAGCTTCGTCATCTGATTTAATCCATGTCTTTGAAAGAATGCTTATATGGAACCTATTATGAAACGACTCAACTACGCGTTTTAATTCATCTAATTTCCCTGGTTTTACTATACTTCTTACGTTGGCATATAGGAATCGTAAAGAATTTTTGGTAGAAGAGATACCTTCGTAGTTATCAACAATTTCATAAGTAATTGGGTCTGCGTTGCACGATGGTGTTTGGAGGTGAGTAGTGTCGTGTAGTTCTAGTTTTTTGACGAAGTTTCTACAATCCTTGGCACGCCTCTAACATATTTTATAATTAAGTTTTTATTATTATTATTCAATTGGCGCTTTACTTCTTCTTTAAGATCTTCATAGTATTTTTGCTGTAGAGGGGTCTGATCTGCATATATTTTGAGATTGCCTAGTTCCTCATTTTTCTATTGCGTAGGATAGTTATAGCTGTCACTGAAGATGAAAAACATACTTTTATAGGATGATTTTTGCCGGGGATATATTTGCCTAAATGGTAAACTACTTTGGGCTGGAAGCTATCATCTATCGTCTTTACTATTTTGGTCACTTGTTCTATGTCGATATGTTTTCTTTCGTCTTTATTATTCGATACGGGTTCCCGTAGTCCAGCTATGATTATGTATTTGCTTCTATAATTTCGTTCTGTTATTTCAGATATAATAGACTCGTTAAAAGTGGCCGTAGGCTGGGTTGCTTGATTGGCTGACGTATGTTTAAGCAGATTTACTTCAGACTGCAAGACTTCAACATTCTTATTAGTAATATTATTATTGGACTTTATGTTTAACATATCAGATTTTATTGTATTTTGCTCCATTGTACGGTTCTGAATATTAGTTTTTATATCAGCCATCTGTTGTTTAATAGCTGAAATATCATCATTTATTTTATTGTTAAATTCTTGCTGACTTATGCTCAAATTTGTGAGCATCGCCATCATTTGTGACATTTGTTTACATAACAATATTATACTATCAAAATACTGTCGAATGCCAATAATCATTTGCCTTATATCTATTGATTATGGAATTCGGAAATTTGCAATTCCGCAATGGAAAACGAACTAAACTCGGTTTCAATGCCAATTGCGCGATAAAGAATTGTTATTATCCGCATCAGACCGCGCGTCGCTGCGCCGACGCGCCGTAACAATTCGCAGCTAAGTACCGTGTAGGTACTAAGTATTGGTATACAATCTTATAAGTAATCCATTGAAAACTTCATACTGCGCCCCATCCACTTCCAGACAAAATCGGGCTCCTCGAAGCGTCTCCTCATGAAAACAGCGCAGTCCGCACGGAGTATATCAATCACGCTCACTATTCTCCGACTTATCTCGTCATCACTCCCGATTGAACAAACTTTTTATCACGTAGCGCCACAAAATAAAATCGGGGTCACGAGCTTACCTGGTGCTAGCCAGCCAATCCATCGGTCGCTGAATAACTCGGTACAAATTCAGCATTTCTCTGAGCTTTTACCAAACACATCAACACATGCCGTATTAAACAAAGACCACAAACCTAAAACGATAGGTAATAATAACCTAACAACTAAATAACAATAACTTAACAAAAAACAATAACTGAAACTTATTAAGAAACCAAAAATAATAATTTGACTAACAAAAACGTAACCTAACAAATCTTTCACTCACGCGCCTCCAAATTGCTACAAGAAACTGTTAGTTCGGCTATCTTCGGTTTTGTGCGTCGCTTCTCGTTACCATAGATCTACAAAAATATTATGCAAGATCTGCCTCAGATGTCGTTGATGTAGCATTGTACCTTTTATCGTTACGTTAGTCACTAGGAACATTGTAAAATACATTACATTTTGTTGTGTTTTGTTGTAGCTGTGTTTAATTTTTTTACTTTAACCCGGCGTCATGTGGGTGTTAAATTGTAACGTGGAAATTGGGGCTGGTCAGTCTGACCCAATACTTTAACCTAAGATATTTTAATGTTTTAAAGTAAATAATGTGATATTTTCTATAATATGACTTTTTATGCATAGATTAAGTAAATAAAACAAGAAATTTTAGTGCAATCATTCAATTATATTTATGAAACCTCAACCAAACATAACACCCAATTTCTCCCCGTGAACATGGCTGCTGTAAAGCAACCGAAACGTCGGGGCAAAGTGTAAACTCAAATATAAATAGTTTTAATTAAAAATATATAGCTCAAATAGTAGTAAAGTTCAATAATAGTAGTGTTAGAGTTTTCAGAATTATGTAATAACAGTGTTATAAAGTAAAATAAACAACGCGACAAAATCCGTATAAAGTGTTTAATTTCAATGTATAACATTCGCGTAAACATAAGACAATTAACTTATTTTATTTACATGTATAAATTTTTATTTTATAAGTCTTTCATTTTATGGCACTTTTAGGTACTTAACATAATAGTTTTTGGAAAAATAAACAAAAACATTAATTGATTTCATTGTTGTAAATGCAGTCTGGGCAAAAATGTACAGTATGTTCAGGACAGATAAATTTATTGCAACCTTTACATGTGTGGGTTGTTTTACGGTTCTTTACCGCTGGTCGTACTTGACACCTTACACAAACTTTATTTCTTTTTGCTGGAGGCTCTTCTGAAGACTCACCAACTACTAGTCTGACCCTGTTTTGCATTTCTCGAGGCAATTGCATAACTTTCATGCAGACTTTCATCTGATCTGTCACAAGAGGCATCCCAAAGTTCTTTAAAATCGGCGTTGATTTTTATTTGACTTATTATTAGCCCAGACAATACTTCGTCAGAATCTGATTCCTGAAGAATTAAAATTCTTATCTGACGTTGCCATTCTTCTGGATCCATATTTAGAACTTCCTACAAAAACAATAAAACCCCATCGAATTGTGCCAAAAACAAGTTGTCATTCATCATAAAAGTGTAAAACATAAATGAATAATAATACGTGTTAGGCTTCTGTAGGATGTTACCAGATCATCTTAAATAATGTGTTGTCAGCTAGTCAGTGCGCTGGTCAATATTCATTGATTTCTCATCCTAACTAATACTATAAATGCGAATGTGACTTTGTTTGCCTGTTACGCTTTCACGCCCTAACTACACGACCAATCATCATGCAATTTCGCATACACGTCAGGGGAACAGAAAAGGTCAAAAGATACCTTTCGTCCAGGAATAATAACTGTTCCTAACGTTACCTAAACTATATTTACGCGAGTAAAATCTAGTAGTAAATATTTATAGATCACTCATATTTATGAGTCCTTTTTAATAACCGCACTGCTAATTTTATATAAAACATTTGTTGTGACATTCGTTCACAGGCCAAGACTTCGATATGTCACCTGAACGGTTCACGCTGGAGAACATGTTCGCCATGGAACTGCACAAGTACCAAGAAGTCGCCGAACTTATTGTCAACCATGCTATCAAAGTAAGACTAACTTATTATATTATTATTATTATATTAATCCTAAAGCTGAACGGTTAAAGTTACGAGCCTTGCTACCCCGATACATCCACATGATACTTGGGTCATATGTAGGTGGTCGTTGAAGTAGTTCCAGTTGCCCACCCACCATTCTAGGCAGCGTGTTGGCACATCGTAGTAGTCATAGTAAGTAGGACACGGGACTTCCCATTTCTTCCCGGGTGGGCCAGACATACCCTCTCCGCTCCTACTTTCTCGCGGAGACGGCGACGAATGCATCCCGCAGGCTCTTTGTGCCTGTTGTGCAGTAAGCAGCATTAACTTTATAGAATTCAAAAAAACTCTTATGGAACAGCTTTGTCCGTCTGTCTGTTATACAACTTTCAACTCAAAAACCGTAAGAGCTAGAGACTCATGGTCAACGCCATTCGACTTAGCATAGTCGATATACCCCAAAATGACTATGACCTTTGACCTCTGACCTTAAGGTTGACTGTTGAGCGTCTGATTAAAAAAGTGAAAGGAACGCCTTGGCGGTTATGAACACCTGGTGTTCACATGACACGCGAGAGATTAAGATTTTCGGCAATTAATTGCCGTTTCTCACTTGTTTGACAATTAAATGTTGTTTGTGGACAGGAGCTGGCTATCGAGCGCGGAGTGAAGGAAGTCCAAGACACATGGGCGAACATCAGCTTCACGGTATCGCGGCACTTCAACCGCGGAGAGGACCGCGGGTACACGCTCAACCCCTGCGACGAGATCACCGTCAAGTTAGACGACGACGCCATGACACTGCAGAGCATGGCCGCCTCACAGTACACACTCTTTTTACTAACACTAGATTAGCCCACGGTTTCACTCGAGTAAATGTTGACGGCATGGATGGCGTAGTGGTTTAAGTGGTCGTAGTTACTACGCCATCCGTGCCATAACTGCCATAACTGCCACTGCGCCGAGTGATGTAGGTTCAAATCCCACACGAGACATAACTTTGTGTGATCCACAAATGATTGTTCCCAGTCTGGCTGTTCTTTGTGTCCGTTATTTGAATGTTTGTAAAGTTCCCCGCGACACAGGACTTATCCGCAGTGCGGAAGGTGCCTTCTATAAAAAACAAATATTGATTTATTAATTTTTTTGGGTATAGTACTTTTTCTGGATTAAAGATACTATCTTAATATCTTATTCTGTATTCTTGACAACTTGTATGTGAAATTTGCGTCGAGATCACCGTCAAGTTGGACGATGAAACTGCAGAGCATGGCCGCCTCATATTTACTCACTCTTTATACTAACATAGTATACAGCTTGAAGAACGCTGTAACGCAAATTGATACAGGATATATGCAGTAAACTAAAATTTTATATAGTTTTATTTCATTGGTAAAAGGGCGTTAGCTCCTTCTAATGGTAAACGGTTCATTAACCATTTACCATCAGAAGGAGCTAACGCCCGTTTACCAATTTTGGAAGGATTCATCCAATGGATGGCATTCCATTGGGTGCTTGCAACAAATAAGATATGCCGCATATGACACTATGACATGTAAAACGTTATTTATAAAACAAACGTTTTGTCTTATACTTTTATAATAATAAGAATTATTTGTCCCACGTAATGGTGCTTCCACACTGGCTGTTACCAAATGTTTACAAACAGTTTTTAAGACTAAACATTGATTAACAAATGTTAGGAGTTGTTACATTCTGTTAAGAATTATTAGATGTTTTGAATGCTCCTACACTGATGGAAAATGTTTACAGTACCCGGCGATAAACATTGCACATCGACCTTTGGAAAGAGACAATCGGCTAATTTCGGCTTCGAAGAGCGTTATCTCTGTCGCACACTACCTATGTGACGTTTTGTCAGTCGTTGTTCAAGTGCGATAGAGTGCGGTCGCGTCCAGTTCAAAATATATATTTAGAGTTGTTAACGCCCCAAAATTTAAATAATTTAAAGTTGTACCATGGCATCTTTAGGAAAAAGAGGGAAACCTTTCCGAGGTCAGTCACGCGAAATTATCTACAATGTTTATAAATATTTTGTAACCGAAGATAACAGATTTTAAAAAATGAAGATGAAAATGTAAGTTGTTATTTTAAGAAGGTTCAAGAGCGAGTTGCAAATGCCACTGGAATTTCAAGAAGAACTTTGAACAATATATTAAACGAAGTTAGTACTGAAACACATTCTACTGAAATTAAGTTCAGCACTGCAAAACACGGGAGACCAAAAAAGCAATTTCGTTTGGATAAGGACGATTTTGATTATGATGTTGTTCGAAGAATGGTGTATGATTTTCACTTACGATTTAATGAACTGCCAACAATAAAATCATTAAAAGCTAAATTATCTGAAGCTATTAATTACAATGGGTCTGAAAAGACGTTGAGAAAAATACTTCACGAAATGGGATTTCGGTTCACTAAAATGGAAGATAATCGAAAGTTCTAATGGAAAAGCACGATGTAAGTCTCAAACGAATGGAATAGCTCGATAAAATACACAAATTTCGCGAATCAGTAAAAAATATTGTCTTCATGGATGAGTCTTACATACATACATCCCACACTAAAGGGAAATCTTGGAGTGATGATAAGAAAAAAAGAGTCAAAGCCAATTTCAAAAGGTCAACGTTTGATAATAGTTCATGCGGGAAATGAAAAAGGCTTTGTACCCGGTGCCTTTTTAACTTATAAATCCACGGACACTATAGTTGACTATCACAATGAAATGAATAACGATAACTACGAAAAATGGCTGGTTAATAAAATAATCCCAAATATACCCAGTGATTCTGTTCTAGTTATCGACAACGCACCCTATCACAACAAATATGTTGAAAGACCCCCCAACTCAAACACCATTAAACAGGAAATGATCAACTGGTTAAATAGACACGAAATTCCAGTTGATCCAAAATTAACAAAAACCCAGATTTACGCTATTATATGTCAGCACAAGGAGAGGTATACAGAGTTTTCCGTGGACAAAGTACTTGCCGAACATGGGCACACTGTATTACGATTGCCACCATATCATCCGGATTTTAATCCAATTGAAAATATATGGTCTCAACTGAAAGGCTATGTTGCTTCTAGAAATGTGGGTATGAATTTAACTACAGTAAAAACATTATTGACTGAAAAAGTAAACATGATCGGGGCTGAAGATTGGAAAAAGGTTTGCGATCATGCAATTAAATGTGAGAATGAATATAGAAGCATCAGTTCCTAATAGATACCGGACTGTTTGTATTTCGTGCGACAGAGATAACGCTCTACGAAGCCGAAATTAGCCGATTGTCTCTTTCCAAAGGTCGATGTGCAACGTTTATTGACGGGTACTGTACAAACATTTTTTAACATTTTAAAACATGATATCGGTTCGCTGTTTGGATTTACGTCCCGAAGCGTCTACACGAAAATGAAAGAAGATTTACTCATTGGATTAACTTTTATTTTTTGTTTAAAAAAAGAAATAGCGCTCCAACTGGATGCGTCAAACGCTAAGTGATAGAGAAAAGTATAGTATACCATGTCGTGTGAATAAATGTTTACGAACAAATGATAACAGATGTTTTAATTTGTTACAATTTGTTAAAACATGCATGAATTTATAACAATTTTCTTAGAAATGTTTTGTAAACATTACCTAACATGAAAACATTTTAAAACATTTTTAACATTTGGATAAAATGTTTGCTAAAGATGTTTACTAATGTTTGTAAACATTTTGTAACAGCAGTGTGGAGCACCATAAAAGGGAGCGAGCCTGTGTCGTTTACCGGTCACAATTCCAGGCTCAGTGCTGCTATCGAAATTTTGACAAAAAAGCCATTAATACTTTGTCTAAGAATCGAACTCGCGCAGTTACATACACTACCGCACCGAAAACTAACACATAAGATATTATTTTATAAAGTTTACGCGATAAAATCAGTATAAAATAATTTAATTTCAATGTATAACATTTACGTAAATGTAAGAAGATATTCTATGTTTTCAGGTTTATTGGTCCGTTCTTGTCCGTGGTGAACAAATGGGATAAGATGCTGTCCACCATATCCGAGGTGATCGACGAGTGGTTGGCGACACAACGCAAGTGGCTGTACCTAGAGGGGATCTTCGTGGGGGGAGATATCCGCACACAGCTGCCAGAAGAGGCCAAGAAGTTTGACGACATCGACAGGTCGTTTAGAAAGGTTTGTTATATTTATTTTATTTGTTCATAAGCAACCCAAACACTCAAAGAACAATGACCATTTTCTATACATGCGTTGACCTGTCAACTCATTTTTTTTTAGATCGCGTCTACTGATGACCTGTGTTGTACTAGTAGCAGAAGAGCCTTAAATGAATGTTATTGTTATCCAATTTTTTTTTGGAAGCCAGGGATAGATGATATCTTATAAACAATTTTGAAAGAAAACCTGTCAAGAATGTCATCGTGATGTACGTACATACTACGCCAGGTCGATAGCGATTCTAATCAAAGTATACACTACTTACTCTAGCGAAGAATGAGATGTTAAAAGAGTGGGAACTGGGCAAGAGAGCGTGGGATGTGTCTGGTGTCCCTTTCCACCTACTTATACAATACCGCCTGTGCGTCACTAGCGTAGAACTAATGAGTGATGAGGCAATCGGTAGGATGTTAATCAAGAAACCTGTAGCAGGTTTTCTATGAAAGAGCGTTTTATTTTTTTCATTTTTACTAAATAAACTCGATTTAAAACAATGTTTTCAAGAATTCAGTAACGATTGAGAAAAAGGTAGAATCGAAAAAGCACTTATTAAAAAAACTACATTTCGTAAAATACAGAAATGTTTTTTTTTATACGTTTTCGCAAACGGAACGTAATATTAGATTATGGATGGGTTCATTATGGCTGCGTCCTAAAATATAACTGCCAAAAGTGATTACTTTAAAAATCAATTAGATTTTTTTCTGGCTTCTATTTGATAATCTACTTAGTATTTTATGATCAGCGTAAAATGGGCAATTATTTGGTATCAATTTCATCACTAGACGCGCTTATTTAATAAAATAGATTTGACAGGTCAAAAATGGACATTGTTCTTTATTACCGACTTCAAAAATGGGAAGAGGTTCTCAATTCGACTGTATAGTTTTTGTATGTTTGTTACGCGATTACTCCGCTTATTAAGAAATTAATTTTGATGATTACAATGCGTTACACGATTTTGGTACCTTCTTAACCTTTAGCTCGAATGAATAGATAATGAGTCATAGATAAAATTGTCCAAACATATGTGGTATCCATCACGTCTAATTTTCGATGTTCATGTCAATTATTATTTCTAATACCCTCACTTTATGCGTAAAAGAAACAGTTACCGTTTTCTATGTATTGTACTTTTTTATTATTTTGTTTTGTTTAGTAATCGTTTCTATTCGATAACGTCGACATCTTTGTACATATTTATTTGAAAATCTAATATGAAAACTGGACTAAGCGGTCGTCGCAACTGCTTAAATGCACCAAATAAGTTTTGTTACGTTTGCGGACAGTATATTGTAAAATCACAAAAAAATAAGTTTCCGAAAAAGTGAGAAGTGCATATATTTTACTCTATTTTAGACGTGCTATTAATAAAGATAAACCATGGACACCAAAGATTTTTTGTGTTTCGTGCTATGCTACTCTCATATCTTGGTTAAATGGGAACAAGACGTCAATGCCATTTGCCGTACCAGCTTTATGGCGTGAACCTAGTAATCATTTTAATGATTGCTACTTTTGCATGACTGACATACGTGGTTTTACAAAGAAAATCAATCACAACATCAAGTATCCTGACGTACCTGCTATGTCGAAACCAGTACAAATCAAATCAAATCATTTATTGCATTTCATGTGTACATAGTTGTTACATTTTGAATATAGGATCTTTATACATGAAACCCTGTCAGGGCACAGCAATTTTAAAACATGCATGAATTTATAACAATTACTTTAAAATTGAATATTCCTATTGCTTTTATGTTTTAATTGCCTTACCAGCATTATGCTACAATTGTATTTTCTATTAGTAAATATACATTTCATTTCATTACACAAATAATATTAGCAATTAACAAATTAGATATATACAAGAATTAATTAATCAAAATATGTCAATAATACAATTAATATTCAGAATGTCAATTTTAAGAATTATGTCGAACATTACTAAACTACATAAAATAAAACAATTAATATTCAATATGTCAATTTTAAGAATTATGTCAAACATTACAAAATTATTAATAACCTACATCTACATTCTTATGTCCTATCGTCGAAAAAATCTTTCAAGCTATAGTAACATTTTTACGTTAGATATTGTGTTAATTTATATTAGAACATACTATAGCTTGAGCAGTCTTTAATTACTTGCGGTATTTTATTAAATATATTTATTGCCATTACATATGGACCCGAACGAAATAGGGCTAATGTTGACAAAGGCAGTGCCAGTCTGTTTTGATGTCTTAAATGCGGGGTTGCTTTAGACAATCTTTTACCTGGGAGAATATATTCGAGTGTTTCTTGGCAAAAAGGCAGATGTCTAGGATATAAATTGATGTCAGTGTGAGAATTTTGTAGTTTATAAAGTGTGGCTTGCAACTTTCCATACTATCTATATTTGCTAAGATACGTATACACTTTTTTTGAAGTACCTCAACGTGAAGAAATGCCTCCTCCTTTACTTTCCTCCAAAAATGAAATTGAGATTTCAGAAGAGCCAGGTTTGCCAAATGTTGTATAATATAATGAAGGAAACAGCGAAGATTCTGAGTTTTTACTATCAACAGGTTCTCTTGGCCGTCCACATCTGATAAATCAAAATGAATTGAATGATTTGATACGAGACTTAGATTTATCAATTAGGCAAGCTGAATTACTAGGATCTAGATTAAAAGAGTGGAATTTGTTGCCTCCTAACACAAATGTATTTGTGCAACGAAAACGTAATAAAAACTGGCTTCATTTTATTCAAATTTTGAAAACATATGTTACTGTAATGATATAGAAACTTTGATGAGTTAGTTGAACATTCCTTACGAAACACAAGACTGGCGTTTATTTATTAATGGTTCAAAAACAAGTCTGAAGGCGGTATTGCTGCACAATGGCAATAAGTATGCGTCAGAACCAATAGTATTCAACTGTTTTAAAAAAATCATATGAAAATATGAAATCAATAAAAAAATTATAAAATACAAAGATTACAGCTGGAAAGTATGCGCTGATCTCAAAGTTATAGCTATTTTGCTCGCATTACGGAGTGGATTTACTAAATTCTATTGTTTTCTTTGTATGTGGGACAGCAGAGCCACAGAAAAGCACTATACTACAAAAGTATGTCCAGAAAGTTCAGAGTTTGTTTGCGGAAAATCTAATGTGAAACATATATCATTGATAGATCCTAAAAATGTCATTTTACCACCACTCCACATAAAACTTGGGTTGATGAAATTTTTTGTCAAGGCTATGAATAAAGAAGGAGATGGCTTTTTATATTTAAAGACAGTCTTTTCAAAGTTAAGTGAAGCCAAACTCAAAGAAGGAATATGTGTGGGACCACAAATACGCACATTGATGAAAGACCTAAATTTTGACAAAAAGCTTACTAACAAGGAACTTGATGCCTGGTTATCACTGAAAGCAGTTATAAATGGGGTTTTTAGGGAACCACAGAGCCGAAAATGCGGAACAGCTAGTTAACGACATTTTAAAAGCATACGAATTGTTGGGTTGCAGAATGTCATTAAAATTCACTTTCTTCATTCTCATGTGTCTTTCTTTCCATCTAATCTTGGTGCGGTCAGTGATGAGCAGGGTGAGCGGTTCCACCAGAATGTAAAGAAGCGGGAAGAACGATTTCAAGGCCGTTGGGACACAACTGTGCTTGATGATTATTGTTGGCCTTTAAAACGAGAAGATCATTCAAAGCACAAAAGAAAAGGTTTTAATATCCTGCCAGAGTGTCCTCGACGTTACGCCAATTATCTAAACGCGCGGGCAGTCGTTTGGCATGTTAGCGATGATCCGCAGCTGTCACTTCAGACGTGTCGTGATAACGACCAATGGGAGCGCGCGTTAGCCGCGCGCTGCAGCACAGCGACTCGCGGGGAAGAAGGATGCTTGTTAACACGAATCCTTTCTTGTTAATTGTAAAACTATGTGTATTGTATATTTCTCATTCTCATGTACTCAAATTATTATTTACTTTATTTGTATATCTGTGCGATTCAATTATATACGCCTCTTACAAACTTGATTTATGGAAAAAATCTGGTTGATTTTATTAGATTTCTTTAAAATATGTTTTGGCCTTTTAATGTTTAATATAATTTGGCACATTACGGAAGAAAATAAAAGTGATGAAAAAAAAATTCTATGTATGTTTAATAAACGATAGGTATAAATAAGAAAACATGACATTTCAAAGCGGATACTCAATATGTTTTTTTATTTGTAACGCATTGTTAATTTTTGACGTTTGGTAGGTCATATTTTAGAGGTGATCCCATATAAATTTTACAGAAAATGAATCAACGCTTTTTAAAGAAATCAACAAAAACACAAAATATTTACATAGATGACATATTGGTTTTCTATGGTTCCGTTTAGCGAAAGTTTTGATAATAGATTTGAATAATTTAAGTTCGTTCATGTAGGTATAATCTTGAAGTCGGAATGTTTTTTTTTTTCTAAATAATAGCTTAATATTTCTGTGTGTATAAAATATTATCGCGCGATTAGGTTATGAGACAAGCGCTTACGCGTATGAGTTTATGCGATGACAAGATTTAAGTGTCCTAATAAGATGGTTATATTCGGTACTCGCTTCCCACTATGCAGTGAAAGCAACCGTAACCGCATATATCGAATTTAATATTTCGTAGCAATTACATAGCAAGCTATGTACCTTACTAATTCCTTGCCTTTAATCTTTGTTAGTCATTAAATAAATAAATAAGAAATAAATCGCAACTGTTGTTGTTCTTCTCGCTTCAGATAATGTTAGACACGGCAAAAAGGCTTAACGTGGTGGAATGTTGCACTATGACGGGTAGATTGGAAGAGTTTATTAATTTAGGCCTTGGACTTCAGAGGTAAGTGTTATAATTTTATTTATTATATATACTGCCTAGTTAGCGTAGCAGTGGTGAATGCGAAGGCTTAGATTCTTGGGTGGGGCTAGGTGTAACTGGAATTTTCTTTCCAGAAATTCTCAGTAGCACCACTGTGTCTGGACCTGTGCTCGGAAAACAGTGAAATCTAGTGAACTATAGGTGTATTGAATCGAAGTAGGCGTTACATGGCGGAAGTCCATTGTAATAAAATTATTGAGAAGACAGGAACCCGCCACGCACTGTCGGATAGCCCATCCCAACTATAGCAATAGAAAAAGATTAATAAGATAAGCCACGACGTGGGACCCGGGCGTACTCCAACTTAGTAGCAGTATTCCGCTTTGAACACAAAGTATGCGTCGATACGTGTTGCCTCAGCGCGAGGCATCTTCAGGACCATTTATTCGTTGTCAGCCGTGTGTGCGGCAGTTGCTCTTCCACGTTAGCAACAGTCGAAATCGTTCCTACCACCAGCCAAATGGCTGATGCTTGAATAGCAAGGAGGTGGATCATGGGTGTTCTGGTAATCATATTCAGCACAGGAGCAAAATACAAAGCCCAGTCTGAAAAGAGTTTTTTAATATTTCTACTTCTATGATTCACACGTGTCTCCATGAGGAGATGGGCAAAGGCGTACTACACTAACATTATACTTGTGACTTTGATGTCTACTAGGCACAATGTCAGATTCTATGCTGCTCCAGAGAGGTTTATGACAGAAAATTTAAATGTCATATTGTCTTACTCCGTCATCGAACCCCATACCTCATGCACTACAGAAACTTCCACTACACTATAATATAGCTTATACTAACGTTATTTCATGTGATAGGTGTCAGAAATCACTGAACGACTATCTAGACACAAAGAGACGTATATTTCCTCGGTTCTTTTTTATATCGACGGACGAACTGCTCTCGATACTCGGCAGCAGCGAGTGCTCTTGTGTGCAGGAGCATATGATCAAGGTATCTATGAATTGCTTGCTTACTAATAAGTTAAATCAAAGACCAGTTACGCTACTAGAATGAAGAATTTTGAGTCATTTTAGTCTACCACCATAACTTTCAGGTTAAAGTTACGGCCGATTATTAGGGCTCAAGTTGAATATCCTTGAAGAGCTGTATCTTATTAAGTGTAACCGTAAGAAATTTGTATGTAAAGTATCTTGCATCTTAGCATATGTGGGTCCTGCCACTTAAACCATTCTTCAATTTAATAACTTAAAAATGTAGTTAAAGTATATAACATACGGTAAATGCTTTAGTTAAGGTATAGAAGTTGTGGTCGATCACAAATCTTAATATTAATATTATAACATAATACAAATAATTTTTCAGATGTTTGACAACATACGCGCCTTGGAATTGTATGTAGATCAAACAAATCGTCCAGTGGCCTCTAAGATGATATCGGCCGAAGGAGAGGTAAACAGTACTATTCAAGGAATTTAGTATATTTTCCATTAGTTTATGAATAAGTAATGCTATAGAGTTATTACAATAACACTAATCACTATGCATATATTTCAGTTTGAAAATTGTTTGTGTAGAATCATTCTCCTTTTAATTTCATCATTATTATCAGCCGAATGACGTTTACTGCTGGACATAGACCTACCCCAAGGTTTGCCACACAGACTGATCATTTAATGTAATTTAACTCTAAATAAATTCATTTCTTATTAAATCATTTTATCTTTTGAATCGCAACGGCACACCCGCGACTAGATACAATAGAATTTCAATGTTGTCTAGCATGCCAAGATTTGACAGGATAAAGAGTATTTCATTTGCGACTAGATAATGGACTTTCGCAACGTGGTGTACACGGAGGGTCGAGTAGAAGACTGGATGAACCTCGTGCTCAACGAGATGCGTGACTCCAACAAGTTCCTTACGAAGAAAGCTATATTCTACTATGGGAAGAACTGGAAAGTGCCCAGGTATATATACTACTATAGCTTTTGCCCGCGGCTTCGCTCCCGTAAATGTAGTCTGGGTTAGTCTATGTTAGAAATAGTACTTTATTTTAATATTTATTTTTAGATCCTTACAAACAAACAAACAAAAATGTGAAATATATCCTCTGCAATATTAGTATATATTTGATGATTTGTGATTAAACCGTAGACATGATGATCGCCGTTCGATCAAATACGCGGTACCGAAAATTGGTTGATCAGTAGGTAGGCCGAACTTTGAATAACATGCTAATAGAAGGTATAACCAAAAACTAATAAGAATTAAATAGAAACATAAACAACAACAGTAACAAGCTAATATTTTCTAATTTATTTACGACTTTGGTTCGTGGTATTACTTCAACAATAGAAACCAAGAAAATAGCCATGCTTACGAGCAGCGGTTAACGCTTAGGTCTAAGCGACTCACAGCTTGTTCGTTTGCCACTAATAGCAATAAAAGAAGTGCGGTGAATATACTTATTTCTTGCTTCTAGAACTGATTGGATAATGGAATACCAAGGCATGGTGTGCTTAGCCTCTAACAATGTGTGGTGGGCGGCTGAAACCGAAGAAACCTTTATCCGTATACGTAAAGGGAACAAGAGGGCTATGAAAGAACACTTGAAGCAGCAGAACGAACAACTCGATGGACTTGTCGTCAAAGTGAGACAAGGTGAGACATGTTTGACTTTTACTATTGAAGTGGAGTATAAGCTTGCGGCCTGATGATGGCGTATCCCTGATATTGATTAGTAGGTTCTAACGGAATCACTGTGCTGTCAGGACAAAGCGCAAATTCACTGGTTTCTTGCTGATAAGATAGCATTTCCTATAGGAAGAAGCCTTATCAGTTCAGGAACAATTAAATGAAAATTTCATAATAAAAGGAAAAAGAAGGAGCTGCCTCGACAGAAGTCGAGAACAGTAAGTCTAGCAGTAAGTATGTCTGCCAACGATACGACCGCATGTTTGTTGTTATGTTGGAATTTTGTCGTAAGCCCAACACACACAGACCATAAACAATACACACACGATTCGGAGCGATCGTGTGTCTAATGATTCATACTAATTCGAACAACACAAAACATCCGCCACCAGTACCACTTCGCTGCCGCTATTTGTTTGTGCTAGACTTCACTGCTGAACGCTTGGAACAGTTGCCACTGCTTACAAAGTCTGTAGTCGCCTAAGTATATCAATGAAAGAAAAGTTATAGTTGCAGCTTAAGGCGATTGGTCATATTTACTTCAAGCTGCCCTGTGTATAGCTACTATATAATACCTACTGCTTGGGTTGCGAAGCAACGAAAGCAACTCGATAGCAGCTGTTTTATTTTGCTGTATGCTGTTTTTTTCTGTATCACAACTACATATTATAAAACAAAGTCGTTCGCAATAAACTCAATAACTACTGAACGGATTTTCATGCGGTTTTCACCAATAAACAGAGTGATTCATCAAAAAGGTTTAGGTGTATATTTTGTTAAGGTTTTGTTCTACCCGAGCGAAGCCGGGGCGGGTCGCTAGTTTTGTATATAAAATGAAGGTATATCACCAATTGTTCAAGTGGGTTGGTAAGCATGCTGTGCCGTCATTCTTATCCCTAACGACAGAGGAATTGCCAAGATTTTCGTTTTACCTTTTTTATCGTAGACCTTTCATCGAACGACCGTCTGAAGTTCCGGACGATCACAACTATCGACGTGCACGCGCGCGACATTATCGAAGGGTTCGTGCGCGACAACGTGACTGAGGCCAGCGAGTTCGAGTGGGAGAGTCAACTCCGGTTCTATTGGCTCAAGAAGCCCGACGCACTCTGGGTTAAGCAGTGCACAGGTTCGTAGTTCTTTACTGCATGCGCTATTAGTAGAAATCTTAACTATAGTAGCAGTTATATATAACTGCACTTGGTTTAGTTGATTAGTTTTAAGAGAAGATACAGAAGTAGCAAGTAATTCTATAATGTTATATACCTACATATTTTGTTCGCTCTCAAAGTTCGAGAGCCATGTTATAAACTTCGAATTGTTCTACTGTCTCCATAAATAATATTATTCCTCTTTCGTTCTTAAGAAAGTACAAACAATTCGATATGTTTATACTGCAGTAATAATCGTGCAGGGAAAGCTAATTGCTCTGAATATAGCTATTTAAATATTAGTATTGTTACTTAAATATTGTCTTACCGTATAAATCAAATAAAACTGAGTGACCCAGGTAAACTCACAGTCGCTATGTCATAATCAGGTAACTTCGTTCTTAAACGAGATGGGTGTAGAAACCCAAGATTCGACGTCATCGTCTTCATATGATATTTTTTTTTTGGCAACTTTTTGTAATGTCCCACTGCTGAGGCAAAAGCCTTTGCCTAGGAATTCCAAATCACTCTGTTGGTGGATATCTCCTGACCTTATGACCTTGTGACCCTTATATCTCAGGGGTCTTTTGACCCACAAAGCCCATATTTAAACTCAACCGAGGGATGACCCCAAGGTATCTGCACACCAGTTACAAGTTAATCGGTCCAGTTGTTCCGGAGCTATGCCTGTCACTAACAGACAGACACACAGACCCACATAATGTTTTCATTAAACTCTTCGAAAAAGAGTCTGAGGTTAATAAGGTGTATATGACCGCAAAGGTGTCTTGTGCATACTTAGGTATAAGTAAGTCGTCGTCGTAGCTTTGATATGAGAAAATTATTAACACTACATAATATTAAACAAAGTCGCCCGCCACGTCTGTCTGTTCGCGATAAATACAAAAACTACTGAATAGATTTGCACGTGGTTTTCAGCAGTAGACAGAGTGATTCATGAGGGAGGTTTAGTTGTATAATTTGTTAAGATTTTGTATTACCCGTGCGAGTGTGAGCCGGGGTGAGTCGCCTGTATTGTATATATGTATTTTACTTTCCTGTGTCAAAATAAATTAAATTTTACAGGCTTATTTGAGTATGGGTACGAGTACATGGGGTTGAACGGTCGGCTGGTGATCACACCGCTAACGGATCGTATCTACCTAACCATCACGCAAGCGCTCACCATGCAGTTGGGAGGAGCACCTGCCGGTAAGTACATAACTTACTAGTCGGCCTCGATGGCGTAGTGGTTAGCGTAACCGACTACCACGCCTGAGGTCGCGGGTTCGATTCCCGCACAAGACAAATATTTGTGTGCATGAACATGTTTGTCTTGGTCTGAGTGTTTCTATGTATAATATGTATGTATTAACAAAAAAAAAAGTATATATGTATGTTTATCCATTGTCTAGTACCCATAGTACAAGCTCTTCTTAGTTTGGGTTAAATAGTGTTGTGTGTATATGGTAGAATATTATTATTATTATAATTATATATATTATCTAACTCCACGCTTGAATTTCTTCTTATACAGACTGACTGGTAAAAGACTGGACATATTGAAGGAGGGTATTCAGTACTCGATTCTGGAACCGAATATCTAAAAAACTAGGTACTTAAAATTTGACCTAGTTTTCCAATAAAAAGTTAATGTGTGGACACTCTTGCGTATATACCAAAGCTAAACAAAACCTCCGCCTCCGCTCCCCGCTACCGCACCCCGCACTTTTCCGAATTTGCACCCCCGCCCGTCCTTTACTTATCAAAGGTCATTAGCCTCGGTAGCAGCTGTGTGCGACGCTCGCAGTTTCCACATTTTATGGATATTTTTTACAAAGTTTCATAAAGGTTTTCTATGCAGGTTACACTGTTTTTTTTATTGGTTACTATTGTCCATAAATTATCATGTCCTTAAGTATGTACAATGTTTAACCAGTCACACTGTATATCGTCTTTAGCTACAGAAGTACCACACCAACATTCCATGACTTAAAAGTGCTACGTGATAGGTTCTGTATGCTTTAATTTCTAGAAAAACATTCAAAATAATAACACTTATTCATGAAAGGTATTTTACCATATTAAATGCAACTTTAACCTGTTGTAGTTTATAACACGTTGAAAACGCATCTGTGATGGCCTCGAATAGATTGCTAAAGTTGAGATATTTTTACGTTCATTTTGATCGGTTTGTTACATATACATTCCTTTTTTGAAATATCAAACTCTTGGAATTCAATAAAATAATGAGCAAGTTATTCTGAAGCTAATCGCCTGTGTTTGAGAAGTAATTCGTCAGCCAAAACCTACATTTCCAGGCCCCGCCGGCACCGGTAAAACCGAAACAGTAAAGGACCTGGCGAAGTGCCTGGGGCTGCTGTGCGTGGTGACAAACTGCGGCGAGGGCATGGACTTCCACGCCGTGGGGCAGATCCTGGCGGGACTGTGCCAGTGCGGTGCCTGGGGCTGCTTCGACGAGTTCAACCGCATCGACATCTCCGTGCTCTCCGTCATCTCCTCGCAGCTACAGTGTATTAGAAGCGCGCTGCTTATGAAGCTCAAGCGGTTCACGGTTTGTTTCTTACTTCGCCAATACAACATATATATCACATTATACTATCATACTAGCAAACAATCCTATACGTTGCCTGATGGTAAGCGCTTCCCGTAATATCAGGAGCATCAATCGTATTTTGCCAACCTAGGTAAATTAAATTACATATGCATGAAAGGAGGGAAGTAGGACTTCTTACTAAAATGATAAATAAACAAATACTTACAAAGGACATATTTTCAAAACAAACCAAATTTTGTTAAATTTATCATAATTACTTATTCCATTTATTTATTTATTTATTGGTGACAACAAACAGCTACACTATACATGTTATACTTAAAGAATATACGTTGTAATAAGAAAATAGTTAACAATAGTGCAGCCCACAGCGTTATCCACAGATTAATAACTAAGCAATCGGTAGAAACAATTCAAAATTAAATAAATGACATTACGCATACAAATGTACATTTCAGAGAATAGATCACATAAAGTAAGTTTAATTGTTAATTGAGCCTTGAGCACTAAACAGATGATAGTTTATGTCTAAGGTCTTTTTTAAATTTAGTGATAGTTGTGTTAAATAAGTCTAAACTGACAAAGTTTTCGTTGTAAGTGTGAGCCATGCGGCGAGTAGGGACGCGATGTCCGCTGTTGGTACGGCACGACTTCAGTGCGAACAGGCGGTTTACGCGAGCCTCTCGCATTCGCACGGTTCTGGGTACGGCATAATTAATTTTTGAGACTAAACTTGTACAGTCAAAATAATTATTGATAATTTTATACAGAATACACATTTCTAAGTATTTACGTCTATTTTCTAATGATACTATGTTATATTTGTTGAGCAGATCGGTATAAATCATATAATTTTTGTTACATCTATATTGCATAGTACGCAAAAATTTCCGCTGGACTCTCTATAGCATCAGTATATTTATTATAGAAGGGGTTCCATATAATGGAACCATATTCTAGTTGAGAACGAACAAGAGTTTTATATAAGTATAGGTATGTTGAAGGGCGTTTAAACTCAGTACACGACCTCATTACAAAGCCATACATTTTGAAAGCTTTATTAATAATGTTATTGACATGGATATCAAGACAAAGTTTAGAATCCAAGTACACGCCGAGGTCTCTCAAATTTGATGTCTTAGTTAGTAAAGTATTGCATAGCTTATATATATATGTAAAGTTATTGATATTTTTAGTGAAACTAATTTGATTACATTTCGGTAGACTTAAATATAGTTTATTTATAGCACAGTATCTACTAAGTCGGTCAAGATCTTGCTGAAATTCAATGCAGTCGTCAATTGATTTGATGGATTTATAAACTTTAAGATCATCTGCATATAGAAGAAAATTTGTATTTTGAAAGCAATGCTTGATATCATTAATAAAAAGTATAAAGAGCAACGGCCCGAGAATAGACCCCTGGGGAACTCCAGAAGTAGCAGTGATACTCCTAGACTGGTACCCATTGACGACTACTTTCTGAGACCTATTCTGAATATATGAAGAGAACCAACGTAATAGATTACCCCGTATCCCGTTAAAAGCTATTTTGTTCAAAAGTATTTCATGATCAATTTTGTCAAACGCTTTTTTATAATCTGTATAGATTGCATCCACTTGAACGCGATTATCAAGGTTTTCAAATAAGAAATCTGTAAATATGAGTAGATTGGAAACTGTAGACCTGCTTTTGACAAAACCGTGCTGTTCTTCAATTAAAGTGTTATGTAAAATTGGATATATCTGATTGTGTAACAACCTTTCGAATATTTTCGATAGTGTCGGTAATATGGAAATTGGTCGGTATTGTTCAACATTATGTTTACAACCCCCTTTATATATAGGAGTGATGTTGGCATGTTTCCATATATCGGGGAAAGTACCTTCGAGCATGCACCTGTTATATATTATATAAAGGGGTTTATATATGCTCTTGGCAGTGTTTTTAAACAATATGGGTGGCAACCCGTCGGGACCAGCACCTTTAGAAACGTCTAGTGACAATAATACTTTTAATATTTGAGATTCAGTGAAATGAATGTTAGTGAGTATAATATTATTGTAAGATACATCTGGTGGTGGTTGCCATTGTGCGAGTGTCGGTGCGGACGGCTCGTACACGGATAAGAAGTAATCTGCAAACATATTGCAGATCGTTTCTGGATTACTAGATGAACTGTCACCAAGTTGCATGGTGGAGGGAATTACGGGTTTTACCTTTCGTTGCGAAATATAACGCCAGAAATGCCTTATATTATTAGTTAAGTTATCTTCTACTGATGTAATATATTTTTTATAATATTGTTTACACGTTTCTTTAAACTCTGCTCTGTAATTCGAGAAAACTTCGTAATCGGACTCGTTATGATACTTTTTCCATTTAACCCACGCTTTCTGTTTTTTATTAAGTATTTTTTTCCATATTCCAAGATACGGATCTTCAAGGTTTTTACATGATACATCAGGGCATTTTAAAGCAATCGCCGTTTGATTAATAAATGATTATTTAATTTGAAAAACTTAGTCGATTAGTGAGGTTATTTGACAGATGAAAAAATATCTATAATTATTTTATGATTGGGTAGGGCTGCACGACAAACAATAATTCGTTCAAGTCTTAAGATTTTTACTAATCGATTAGTTAATCGAAATTTGCTAAACAAAAAGATAGTTGAAATTAATGTGCAACTAAATACACGGTATTTAGAGTGATTTAAAATTTAAATTGATCTGTCAATTACTATCATTAAAGACCAAGCAACTAATTAATACTTACGTGCTACTGAAAAGTTCACTGTTGGCGATACCGTGTGCCGAAAGAGAGGTTCTAAAGATCATTTTGAAAAAGGTTGACTATGCTACGGGTTCGAATCACACATGGGACACACATTTGTGTTATCCACAAATCGGTTTTCCGAGTCTGGGTTTTTTTATGTCCGTTGAATCCGTTCCGTTTAAATGTTTATTAAGTCTTCTGCAGCACAATATTTAGAACTAAGGCGGGAGTTAAAAAAACGAAAAGTATGCGGCTGGCCACTGCAACTCAGTGCGAAGCAGGCGTAAATAACAAATTAAAATAAATTTTAATATATTTTGACCATTGTTAAATAATGTATCCTGACCGGCAAGAAAACTGGTATTTTGTTGACTATTCGTCACTGATTCTATCATGTGTTCGGGTGTTCTATTACTTTTGTGTGCTGACGACTTGGCTTGCTTACAGAATATTGATTACATCCTGATTTGGATTGTGCTTCTTCTTGAAGCAACAACATTTGGCTACAATAATTGAATACATAATAATAATAAATTGTTTTTTTTATCCATAATTTTCATGATACCAGCCCATCATATACCCATACCTATAGACTAGATTTATTAGGTTATATATGTAGCAATACACTTGTCGCGGCTAGTGTCTCGGTAAGTGTCCCATCTCATTCTCAATAAAACTCTCGAAGGGCCTCTGCATGTTGGACCCATGTCCCCGTGTAATTATATATCCCGGCGCACATTGGCGGCACTGCACGGCAGGGGATCCTTCGGCATCCCTACACGTAAGCGCACACTGGCGGTAACTATGCCGTGACATCCTTAATATGCTGCGACGTCCTTATAATATAATAATAATAATAAAAACATTTATTTCGGACATAATCCATATGAGTTAGTAACAATTTTCTTACAAACTATGTTAGTAAAAAGAAATAAATTAAGTATATATTACAGTTTTCCCGTAACGATGCCCACCCATTATGCCTGTATGGGACAATCATTACGGGACGCAATCATTTGCAGAATGCTGTTGGTGCTACTACGAAATCTCTGAAAAAGTGACGCCGGTTTTTCTGCATTATAGCGTGAAAGCCGTCAACGCACGCAACTGCAAACATCTGCCACGCACTGCAATGACGCGGTAGCCCCAACAACATTCTGCAATCGTTATTGTATTGTATGCGCAGGAAGTTGTAGGCTCGTTGCGTATACCGAACCCACAGCCCGCTCGAGGGAACAGATGGGCAATATATAAAAAGAGTTAATTTTACTTCATTAGTACATCGAGCAAACCTGCGGGCATATTACTCCTCACTGCCAACGCCCTGCGTTCCCTCTCTATATCTGGGTCATCCTTAAGTTCTTCCGATATTACATGGCCCAGATATTTAAAGGTTTGTGTAGTCTTCAGTACATTCCCGTCTACCATGATTGGAGGCACAGTAATGGGCATCTGATTCCCCGCCTTAAAAATCAATACCTCACTTTTGCGTGAGTTGTACCTGAGACCATGTTCTGAAGATCATTGATACAAATTTGTGAACAGTACGTTCACAAATTTGTATCAATGATCTCAGGGCGTTTACCGAGGGGGCTAGCAGAACCATATCATCAGCATAGCTTATGTTGTTGATGCAGGTACTGTCAATATCGGAGGCCCTGGTCTTTCATGCGCCTCGTCGCAGTCCACCCCGCGGCGCCTCGATAATGGTGGGCGCGACGGTCGAGGCGCGTTCCCGTCCAGGCCCATATGAAATATCTGGGCTTGGTGCTGGACGGAAGGTGGCACTTCGGCGAGCAATTCAGACAGCTCGCCCCGAAACTTCTCGGCACTGCGTCCGCTCTTGGGCGGTTATTGCCAAATTTGGGCGGGCCCAGTGCTGGTTGCCGGTGACTCTACACGGGGGTTATCCGGTCGATGGCGCTTTACGGCGCACCGGTGTGGGCGGACTCCCTGACCGCTCAGTGCAGGACTCTCTTGCGGAGACCGCAGAGAGTCATAGCGGTCAGGGTAATACGTGGATTCCGCACGGTGTCGGCCGACGCAGCTTGCGCGTTGGCTGGAGCACCCCCGTGGGATTTGGAGGCTGAAGTGCTCGCCGAAGTGTTTGCAGTGAGTGAGGCGGTGTGGGAGGAAACAGGTTGTCGTCCCCTCCCGACAGTTATTGAGTGCGCGCGCAATCGAGCCCACCAGGGCATGATTTTAAAAGGGAAGGCGCGGCTGGAGGCGCCCTTGGCCGGTTTCAGAACCGTTGGGGCCATCCAGCCGGTATTGGAGCGGTGGGCAAGGCGGCAGCATGGGATCCTTTCCTTCCGGCTAGTGCGGGTGTTGTCAGGGCACGGTTGCTTTGGCAAATACCTGCACACGGTCGCTAGGAGGGAACCGAGTCCCGTCTGCCACCACTGCAACTGTGAGGAGGACACGGCGCAGCACACGCTCGAGCAATGTCCTGCTGGGCGGTGCAGCGCCGTGAACTCATTGAGGTTGTGGGGGAAGATCTGTCGCTGCTGGCCGTGATCAAAGCCATGGTCGACAGCGAGAGGAAATGGGCAGCGGTCGCGTCCTTCTGCGAGATGACGTCCTCGGCGGCGGAGCGGATCCGTGAAGAAAGTATCCTTGCGAATCCGAGCCGTCGCCGGTGAACCGGGCGGCGCAGGCGCGCTTACGCGAGCCTTATGCCGCCATAATGAAGGCCACGGGCGGGAGAACGGGGATCTCCCGTCCACCAGCCATTGAGTCGGTCCGACGCCCTATGTAGTGCCGGGGCGTCGCCGAGGAGCTGTAGACTGCTGGATGGGTCGCTGAGGTAGTAATTGTTGCCAGCGGCCCATCCACTATACAAGGCAGCGAGCGTGCACACCGTGGGGCTTTGGCCCGTAGGCCCAAAGTACGGGAGAGCCGGACATAACCCTCTCGCCTCCCCTTGTGGCGAGAGGGAATGCATCAGGCGCATTGCCAAACGTAAAAAAAAAAATGGTACTGTCAATGTAGCATCCGATATGCTTTCTACTGAGTCCCTCGATCAACTGATTTATATATAGGCTGAATTGGCCAGGAGATGTTAGTCCACCCTGTCTTACCCCACATTCCAGTCTAAATTCGTTAGACATTGTAATATGGTGTATAGCCAATCTAACCTGATTAATCTGATTACAATACCAAAATTTTAAAATGTTGACGTTTGCGTATGACGTATGCCGTTGGCATGCCTGTCACCTTTCAGCTTTCGCTACAGTATATTATAGCATGCTTAGCATAAGCTAAGCATACCGAAGCGTCCTTAGGCATGCCGTGGCATCCTTAGATATCGTGCTCGCGTCTAGCTTTTTTCATAATAGTCGTATCGCTTCTTCAGAACGGTCTTAACGCAAGCTTGTAAGTGTATGTATAATGGTAGACTGGGACCAAGTGCTCATAGCAGTTCTTGCCGTGGTATTCCAAAGACTGCCAAAGCGTTCCGAGGGATGCCGAAGCGTTCCGAAGGCTGCCGACACAGCATGCCTAAGCATACCGCGGTATTGTTTTTGTACTTACGACTGTTAACATTGAAATTTCTCAAAAATTAAATTAAATATTTTTATTCGTCGCCTAAAAATACCTTGCCATGCCGTGCCGCCAATGGGCGCCGGACCTTAGCCTCCCAAAGGGCCAGTTTTTCTTAACGCATTAGGAAAATACCCGTGAAAGAGAAACAAATAAATAATTTAAATAGCTCATAATAATAAAGACGTTCAGAAATGTGGCCTAAATGAGTACATCATTTTTGACTTCCACAACTTTAATTGTAAGTGGTAAATAACTTTGATCACCTATAATTAGTAATTATTCCTTAGGTTTTTTTTAAACAATGACGATATTTATACCTTGCATATGTTTTTTACTGTATACTATATTCTGTTTGCTCAACTGCGGACACCGAATGATGTGTACCATAGCGCGATACGACATAATTATAGCAGTATCTATATAATTTCTAACTGTTTCGCTGCATTAAATCGAATGATTCGATTAGGTTATTAATTGATTTAAAAGTGACGCTACAATCGGACATTACTAAAATGTCTATGGTCATTGCAATTAATCGTTTGTTTACCTTTTAATTTTATTGGATTGGAATAGGCAATGTCAATAAACTAATTTTTTTTTCTTTTGTTATATACCTAAGTTATTGTAGACAACTGTCGCTAGACGAGCTTATTGATATATCATATAACTTTCTATAAACAGTTCGAAGGCACAGAAATAGTGATGGATAGTAAAGTGGGCATTTTCATCACGATGAACCCTGGTTATGCGGGCCGTACTGAACTGCCCGAATCAGTGAAGGCGCTGTTCAGACCTGTTGTGTGCATTCTGCCTGACCTCGAGATGATCTGTCAGATATCACTCTTCTCCGATGGATTCTTGACTGCCAAGGTAAGTACTAAGTAAGAGAGCTTATCTAGCGGGAAGTGCAGGATATTCATTACTAACAAATATGTAAATTGTAAATACTGTCATTCTAGAGGTCAGAATTCTTTAATGATTTATAGTTACATCGTTTTGGAGCAACAATTATGAATGACTTGGTAAAGTATAATTTTAATAGTATTTTGCTTTGAACTGCGTACTGACTTCAATAAAAAGCTTCTGGTGATAACTTGTTCATATTTATAAATATAAATAAATTATATACCTACATTTTATATTGTAAGTAGTGTAGGTACTCGTGACTACTAAATAATGTCAGAGATATAAATAATATCTAAAAACGACGACTATGAAAATTTCTGTTAGTAAACAGCTAGCGCAACCAGACAGTTGTAAGTTAAAATCGTGCTTTGAGGAGAGGTTCTATAAATTGCCCCGCATTTAAAGTAGCTGGCGATATTTATACCGCATGCAAAATGATGTGCCTGCAAGTTCCGCTGCAAAGTATATAGTCTAAATAATCGTTTCGACCGATGATGACGCTATTCCCCGCCTTTCAGTTTTCTGATTCATCAGCTATATATCATTCTGGTCAGGTGTTAGCCAAGAAGATGACAGTACTGTACCAAGTAGCTCGCGAGCAGTTGTCAAAGCAGTCGCATTACGACTGGGGGCTGCGCGCGCTCACCGCCGTGCTGCGCATGGCCGGCAAGCTGCGCCGCGACTCGCCGGGGCTCAGCGAGATCATGGTGCTCATGCGCGCGCTCAGGTATGTACTGGGGGCTGCGCGCGCTCACCGCCGTGCTGCGCATGGCCGGCAAGCTGCGCCGCGACTCGCCGGGGCTCAGCGAGATCATGGTGCTCATGCGCGCGCTCAGGTATGTACTGGGGGCTGCGCGCGCTCACCGCCGTGCTGCGCATGGCCGGCAAGCTGCGCCGCGACTCGCCGGGGCTCAGCGAGATCATGGTGCTCATGCGCGCGCTCAGGTATGTACTGGGGGCTGCGCGCGCTCACCGCCGTGCTGCGCATGGCCGGCAAGCTGCGCCGCGACTCGCCGGGGCTCAGCGAGATCATGGTGCTCATGCGCGCGCTCAGGTATGTACTGGGGGCTGCGCGCGCTCACCGCCGTGCTGCGCATGGCCGGCAAGCTGCGCCGCGACTCGCCGGGGCTCAGCGAGATCATGGTGCTCATGCGCGCGCTCAGGTATGTACTGGGGGCTGCGCGCGCTCACCGCCGTGCTGCGCATGGCCGGCAAGCTGCGCCGCGACTCGCCGGGGCTCAGCGAGATCATGGTGCTCATGCGCGCGCTCAGGTATGTACTGGGGGCTGCGCGCGCTCACCGCCGTGCTGCGCATGGCCGGCAAGCTGCGCCGCGACTCGCCGGGGCTCAGCGAGATCATGGTGCTCATGCGCGCGCTCAGGTATGTACTGGGGGCTGCGCGCGCTCACCGCCGTGCTGCGCATGGCCGGCAAGCTGCGCCGCGACTCGCCGGGGCTCAGCGAGATCATGGTGCTCATGCGCGCGCTCAGGTATGTACTGGGGGCTGCGCGCGCTCACCGCCGTGCTGCGCATGGCCGGCAAGCTGCGCCGCGACTCGCCGGGGCTCAGCGAGATCATGGTGCTCATGCGCGCGCTCAGGTATGTACTGGGGGCTGCGCGCGCTCACCGCCGTGCTGCGCATGGCCGGCAAGCTGCGCCGCGACTCGCCGGGGCTCAGCGAGATCATGGTGCTCATGCGCGCGCTCAGGTATGTACTGGGGGCTGCGCGCGCTCACCGCCGTGCTGCGCATGGCCGGCAAGCTGCGCCGCGACTCGCCGGGGCTCAGCGAGATCATGGTGCTCATGCGCGCGCTCAGGTATGTACTGGGGGCTGCGCGCGCTCACCGCCGTGCTGCGCATGGCCGGCAAGCTGCGCCGCGACTCGCCGGGGCTCAGCGAGATCATGGTGCTCATGCGCGCGCTCAGGTATGTACTGGGGGCTGCGCGCGCTCACCGCCGTGCTGCGCATGGCCGGCAAGCTGCGCCGCGACTCGCCGGGGCTCAGCGAGATCATGGTGCTCATGCGCGCGCTCAGGTATGTACTGGGGGCTGCGCGCGCTCACCGCCGTGCTGCGCATGGCCGGCAAGCTGCGCCGCGACTCGCCGGGGCTCAGCGAGATCATGGTGCTCATGCGCGCGCTCAGGTATGTACTGGGGGCTGCGCGCGCTCACCGCCGTGCTGCGCATGGCCGGCAAGCTGCGCCGCGACTCGCCGGGGCTCAGCGAGATCATGGTGCTCATGCGCGCGCTCAGGTATGTACTGGGGGCTGCGCGCGCTCACCGCCGTGCTGCGCATGGCCGGCAAGCTGCGCCGCGACTCGCCGGGGCTCAGCGAGATCATGGTGCTCATGCGCGCGCTCAGGTATGTACTGGGGGCTGCGCGCGCTCACCGCCGTGCTGCGCATGGCCGGCAAGGTGCGCCGCGACTCGCCGGGGCTCAGCGAGATCATGGTGCTCATGCGCGCGCTCAGGTATGTACTGGGGGCTGCGCGCGCTCACCGCCGTGCTGCGCATGGCCGGCAAGCTGCGCCGCGACTCGCCGGGGCTCAGCGAGATCATGGTGCTCATGCGCGCGCTCAGGTATGTACTGGGGGCTGCGCGCGCTCACCGCCGTGCTGCGCATGGCCGGCAAGCTGCGCCGCGACTCGCCGGGGCTCAGCGAGATCATGGTGCTCATGCGCGCGCTCAGGTATGTAGATACTGACTACGCCGTCACTTGACTGAATATCAAACAAATATGTATCGTTGATCACTTTCATTACAGAACTCACTAAGTTCTGAAAGTTAAGTAATATAAAATATAAACAAAATGTTTAGTAAATACACATCGACGCGTGTTTTAAATCGAAAATAAAAATAAATATTTAATTATATCTGTATATAATCAATTTGTTCGAACACGTGAAAACTCATTCCGTCCCTGGTAAGTTAAACCTGCATGGCTTTTGCACCACACAGCAACACATGAAGGACAGTTGCTTCAAAAAAATTTCGTGTAAGAAATCTGTAATTATACGTTACTATAGCCACACGGCCTAGTTTTATTAAGCCCCGCTCACTTTGTTTAGATTTTTCACAGTAATGAATAGAGCCACGAATACATACCTATTTGACAGTTTCATTAATTTCACTGACAACTCTTAGGGACATGAACCATCCGAAGTTCGTGTATGAGGACGTACCTCTGTTCCTGGGTCAAATCAAAGACCTGTTCCCGGGACTAGAGTGCCCGCGTGTGGGATATCCGGACTTCAACTCTGCCGTAGAGAACGTGCTTGTGAAAGACGGATATATTGTGCTGGCTCACCAGGTAAGAAGAGACCACTGATTAAACAGCTGACAACTCAACTAAAGAGTAATAACTATTACTACGGAAAGACACCACATTTACATCCCTTCTTTCTCATCGCCAATTTACCTTCTTCTGTAATCTTAACTAATATTGTTTGAGTTATTAACTTATTGAATGTGAGTTTATTTGTTTCTTTGATTGTTACGCTTTCACGCCTTTACTACTGGCCCGATCGTTATGAAATTTTACATACACGTTGTCAAAGTTACAGAAAAGGACGTAGCGTGCCTTTCATCGGGCAAAAACTAATCTTGTGTAGACAGTAAGTATGATCGTCCCACCAGGTAGACAAGATCGTGCAGTTGTACGAGACGATGATGACGCGCCACTGCACGATGCTGGTGGGCCCGACGGGCGGCGGCAAGACCGTCATCCTGCAGACGCTCGTCAAGGCGCAGACCAACATGGGCCTGCCCACCAAACTCACCGTGGTCAACCCTAAGGTACGTCACGAGTGCTAACACTGCATACTCAATGCCTATAATCTTCTTTTAAAAGTCTACTCTCGCATTTAAATTTATTTTTGTTTTGCGGAGAAACCAGACTCAGAACAGCTATTTGTGGATCACAAAATTTTGTCCCGTTTGGGGATTGAATCCACAACATTTGGAGTAGTGATAGCGGTCAGGCAATTAAACCATTACGCCATTCGTGCAGTCATAAATAATTTATTCATTTAGGTCACAAAGTAACATTTATGAACATCAAAATATATAGGTTGGTGAGTTTACTTTGTTTACAAGCTACATTAAGGTTATTTGTTACCTAACAGTTTAAGTTCAATAGAAATAGAAAATAACCTACCTCCTAAACTTTTAAAAATCGCAGAACATGCATCACGGTTCGGTTCAGAACATACACCATCTTTTTCATCTTCAGTCGTTAGTTCAGTGGCCTTCCTATATATTAGATTTCACAGAATACTCAGGACTGTTTAAAGTGTAATTTTTATATTGCAGGCATGTTCAGTTATTGAACTGTATGGTGTTTTGGATCCTGTAACCCGAGATTGGACTGATGGATTATACTCCAAGATATTTCGTGAAATGAACAGGTAACAAAACAATACGACAATAAAATGCTTGGACATTTTTACACGGACTTTTCCATACGTTCTAGGACGAGAAATAGGATTAGCATAGCAATAGACTCGCCTCTTATTTTACATGGGACCTCTGCTCAACCATTTTAGTCCTTAATGTATGTCCCATAATTATGGTATGGGTACAATGTTCACTGGACCAAGGTATTAAGTTTTGTCTTAGCAAAGATCAGACTTGACAACCATTGAATCCCGGAATTGTGTCCCAAGGTGTGAGTTTAATCTCAAACTATAACGACAGAAGCACCGAGGAAACAATAAGTTTGTTTACATGATGTGTTTATAAAACCATGTTTTATCAGACCTGCAGAGAAAAACGAACGTCGATACAGTCTTTTTGACGGCGACGTTGACGCTTTATGGATAGAGAACATGAACTCTGTCATGGACGACAACAAACTCCTCACCCTGGCTAATGGAGAGCGGATCCGTCTAGCGCCCTACTGCGCCTTGCTGTTCGAAGTGGGGAACTTGAACTATGCGTCACCGGCTACTGTGTCCAGAGCTGGTATGGTTTTCGTGGACCCCAAGAATTTGGGCTATGATCCTTATTGGGCAAGGTATGTGCATTTAGTATTGTAACTAATTTGATAGTCATCTAAATGTCAGCAGTTGTCCTTATTTACCAAAAATATTCTGTCAGTCCGAGTTAGATACACTAGTTTACCTAATTTAATATAAATTATTATTATAATCACAGAATCAAACATGCAGATTTTCTCACGATGTATTACTTCGCCGTTAAAGCAAGCGATGAATAACTTAAGTGATATTAAAAATACGCACATAACTTCGAAAAATCGGAGGTACGTGCCTTGGGATCAAACCCAAAACTACATGTGTTTCAAGTTTCCGTTCAAAGGATTATGCGGGATTGAATAACAAACATCCAAATAGCCTTACAAAGTTTCACATTTGTAATATTAAAAGGGTACAATACACCTATAATTCAATACACCACACTAGAATATCTGTGGTTGAAACTGTATTTTTTACGTAGAGATTGAACTTACAATACTTAGCGTGCGGTAACAAAGTAACTACACTGACGGACTCATAAACTGCATCAAAGTACAGGATTACTTTCGGATTAATATTTTTGATAAGTATGCATACTTTTTAGATTAAACTAAATGAAAATGCTAGGCTGTCCATTAATCTTAAAAAAAAAGAATAGAACTGTAGTAAATGATATAATTATAGCCAGGAAAAATTATGCATTGTCTCAAATTCGTGTGGTATTAGAGTAAACTTTGAGATTAATTATTTTTGTTTTTGTTTTTCATTTGCGATTTCAACTATTGTTACCAATATAGTATTGATTATTAGTCTTTTAAACTCAACAAAGGTTTCGTAACCATAAATATGGATACTTCGTCCGAACAAGCCGCTCAAATTGTGGCATTGGTGCGGGAAGGCTTGAATCAACGAACGATTGCTAGAAATTTAAATTTAATCCAGTCTACGGTTTCTACAGTATACAGAAGGTTTGAAGAGACAAGTTCTTAGAGACCCGGTACCGGCAGAACTCGAACAACCACCCGTCGTGACGACCGATTTATTGTTTCAATTTCCCTACGAAATCATTGCCTCACATCAGTAAACATCTAAAGTGCGTGGAGTAAACGTGAGTGCACGAACGATAAGAAGGAGGCTTAAGGAAGCGGAATCACCCCTTTCAGACCAGCAAATGGTCCAAAGCTGTCTGCAGCTGACAGACAAGTTCGTTGAAGATTTGCGCGTGAACATCTTAATTGGACTGAACAGCAATGGGCCTGCATATTGTTCACCGATAAGTGCAGGACATGTTTAAATGGTGCAGATCGAAAAGTCTATCGTCGACGTTGGTAGAGATATGCTGAAAGTTGCATTGAGGAGCGTGTTTCTTTTGAAGGCGTGTTCGTGTATGGTGTGGGTTGGCATTTCGATGATCGGGCGAACGGAATTTGTGTTCATCAACATGGTTCGTCAAAACGGTAGAAGAGGTGGTTTGATGCCTCAACGCTATATAACAGAGGTTTTAGAAGCTCACGTGGTACCTTACATGAGATTAATAGGCGAAAATTTTACTCTAATGCAAGATAATGCCCGACCCAAAGCCGCTGCACAAGGTCGACAATATTGCGAAGAAGTTGGGATACGTACTATGAATTGGCCAGCACGCAGCCCGGATCTTAATCCCATTGAGCATGTTTGGGACTGTTTAAAAAGAGCTGTATATTATGTGAGAACAGTGAATTCACACCAATAGAACAATATTCCGCAAGACCGTTTAATAGCCCTAATCAGATCTATGCGGAACCGATTAGAATCTGTAATAAGGGCACGTGGAGGCAATACACCTTGCCTCTTCTACGTAGAGAGCACATAAGAAAAAAAATTTGCAACATTACACAAACGGACAAACGTATGTCCGCTCGACACTTGACTCATTAACCGACCAAAACCAGTTTTTTGTTACATTTATCGTTTTTGTTCAAAATAATTGAATGGTCCTTTCCAGTATAAAAACATACACATGATACTACGCTGTTATGAAGTTAACGAACCAAACTATAGGATTCAGTTTTAGTTTGTTTAAAAAGTTTGAATACTTGGTTAAAATGTTTATTTCAAAGGTGTCTTGAACATTGATGCAGTTTATGAGTCCGTCACTGTAGTTACCTATACTAATATTATAAAGCTGAAGTTTGTTTGTTTTTTGTTTGGTTTAACGCGCTAATTTTGAAACTATTACACTACTACTACTATTGAATTTTACTAATTTACGGATTGAATTTTTCATGGGGAGTCCCGTGACCATGGCTGCTGAAAAGCAACCGAAACGTCGGCGAAAGTGTAAACCTAAATATAAATAGTTTTAATAGTTTAAATAATTTTATTAGCTTATAAATTAGTAACATTCAATAGTAGTAGTAGTGTAATCGTTTCAAAATTATGTAATACCATAGTACAAACTATGGTAATCCAGTGATTAATAAACAACGCGATAAAATCCGTATACCTACAGTAGTTTAATTTCAATTAATAACATTCGCGTAAACAGAAGACAATATTGCGTTAACGCGCTAATCTCAGGAACTACTAGTCCGGTTTGAAAAAATATTTTAGTGTTAGGTAGCCCATTTATCGAGGAAGGCTGTAAAACATCACGCTACGACCAATAGGAGCGCATCAATGAAAAATGTAACAAAAACGGCAAAATTCTCTTATATGAAGCAGACGAAGTTGCGCGAGTCAGCTAGTACCTATCGTATAATACTGTACAATACAAATATTTGTTTATTTTTCTTAGATATACTTTTTAGAGCCATGTTGACTGCCATCTTATTATCTAACTGGCAGATGGCTCCGTGGCCGAAATAACGAAGAGGAACGCGAGCAATTGTCGGGCTTGTTCGAACACTACGTGGCCGGCGCTATCAACTACATCATCTTTGGCATGTTCGGTCTGCAACAGCAGACACCACTCAAGACTATAGTGCCGCAGACTCCACTGAACTTGGTCAGTAAACTATAGTTATAATATCGCTTTTTGTACTAGTACTGTCAAACACAAGGGTTGTGGTCTTGTTTTAATTACGTTGTCCCAATGGTTGATTAGTAAAGCCTATTATACTATAAATGATTTTCTAAATGATAATAATATTGATATTCAATAATAATATATGATTTTGTGATGCAGACCAATTTCATTGACAATTACATTCTTTATTTATTATTGACAAATACACTAAATGGAATTATAAGTATTGTAAAGAGTTTTTTGATACATATTTTGATCAGTTGTTTATTTATTGTTATTTTGAATAATTAAGTGTAACATTTGCATGCCAGTTACGGTAAAATACAGTGGACTATTTTGCTTTATGTACCATCATCTCTAACCTGTGTTTAGCAAATAAAGAATTTTGATTTGATTTGATTTGAATGGTTAGACTATGCTGCCATGGCTACTGCGCCAAGCCTTATGGGTTTAATGCCCGGACAGGACAAAAAAATGTGTGATCCTCCAATTGTTGTTTCGAGTCTGGGTGTTCTGCTGAATACTTGTAAACTCCCCCGCGATACAGAATGTATTCCTAGTCCGGGAGATGTGTCTTTTATTAAAGAATACATACAAAAAGTGTAGTGGAAACTACGATTGCTTTTTCAGAATGCCCATTTATTTGATAGTGATAAGAGAATTTATAATACAATATTAAGTATCTGTGAGCATTCACATATACTTTCACACATGTAAACAGTAATATATGACTAAGTAAAATATTAAATAATAATTCAGCACAATTGAGTTATACTATTGAGGTCTTAATTACATCTAAAATATTGAGGTGACATAGTTGTAATGTGCCTACAAAAAGTTTATATAAAGCTAATGGATGAGACTAATACTGAATTAAAACGTGGCGTTGTACGTAGGAGCGGTTAGGATATTGCTATATTCAGCGTATTTATATCTTTTGATTGGAGGTGACAAACAGTCATAGCTTGGCTGATGGTTATTAGTTGACGTAGTAGTGTGGATGCTTTCAACAGCAGGTCATCACACGCTTATCGATGACCTGGCAAAATGCTGCAATGTCGAATTGATGTAAGTTTTCTTATTTAAATCTTTATTTAAATGTCGTCTCCTGCCTAAGTAATAATACCCGAATCGCCGGGGATTTTATAAACATTCAAACCACGGACTCAACACCTTTTTTTTTTTTTTTTTGATTCCCAGGAAAAATGCTTCATGCACTACCCGCCGACTAGGGGACGGCACCGGCGGGGCGTGTGGGACTCCCAGCAAGAAGACGCGCTGGTATACCCACTAAAAAACCTGGGGTGTTCCCTCTCTCACCCAATGGGGGGGGCCAGTTGGGAACTTAAAAGATTCAACCATAGCAGGCCCCCCCGTGTGGGTGCCGGCCGGGTCATTTTTTTTCGGACCCGACCACCTCTCGTCCCCAGGGGAGAGCCTGACTGCTCTCCCCTTTCGACATCAGAAAGGCGCGCGGGAACACCGCGCGCGCCCTCTCGGGGCTTTTAGTTTACGGGTGGCAGGGTCCCCTGAGGCCCCGCCACCCGGAGCCCCTTGGTGGGGGGCAGGAGAGCGACATAAGCGCGTCTCCTGCGCCCCCTCCTCCGGCGGCGGACGTCCGGGGCGTAAGGATCGTCCTCACGCCCCCGCTCCGCCGCCTCCTTCTGCGAGATGACAGTCTCGCAGAAGGAACTCATTGCGCCCCTGCACCTGTCGTCGCCGACCATCTTGGATATGACGGTCGGCAACGAAAGGTCGGGGCCAATCACGGTGACCAGGGCACAGCGCTCCGCGGCCCACGCCGGGCACTCCTCCAGCGTGTGCTGCGCCGTGTCCCGGTCACACACCTCACAATGGTGACATCTGGTTGTCGGCTCCCTACCGGCTATCTTGCAGAGGTACTCTCCGAAACACCCGTGTCCGGAGAGCACCTGAGTAAGCCGGTAGGTGAGCGGTCCGCGCCGTCTGTCCGCCCATTCTCTTAGTACTGGACGGACAGCCTCGACTGTCCTCACCCCGTAGCGGGGCTGGGCCAGTCGCTCATTCCACCTGGCCTCCAGGACCAGTCGAGCCTGGGACCTTCGCGTCTCCACCGCCCTGTGCGTGGGCTCCTCGCCATGGAGGCGGAGGTCAGCGCGCCAGTAATACACTGACGCTTGGACCTCCGCCTCCAAATCCCAGGGCGGCGATGCCGCCAAAACGCACGCCGCCTCATAGGAGACGGTGCGGTACGCCCGCGACACCCTGATCGCCATCGCCCTCTGAGGTCTCCTTAGGAGGGCGACGTTTCGGCGATTCAGGGCGCCAGCCTAAATGGGCGACCCATAAAGGGCCATCGACCGCACCACCCCCAAATAGAGGCGGCGGCAGATGACACTCGGCCCCCCGATATTCGGCAGCAGAGAGCTAAGCGCTCCCGCCGCCGACATCAGCCGGGGGGCCAGGCGGCTAAAATGGACGCGAAAGTTCCAGCGGCCGTCGAGGTGGAGCCCCAAGTATTTCATACTCGGCTCCACCCCGATGCGGACCCCTCCAACAATGATGTGGGCATCTGGTGGCGGCGCCCTCCGAGGCCCGTGAAATAGAAGGGCCCCGGACTTTTCCAGCGCCACCTCCAGTCCCAACATCCTAATCCTGCCGACAACCAGAGCCACTCCAGCCGTGGCAAGACGGGCAGCTGCCCCGTAGTCCTCTCCCCGGGCCGTAACCAGCGTGTCGTCGGCGTAACAAGTTACGCCGACGCCCGGGGGCAGGGCGCCCCGCAGCACCCAGTCGTAACCGATGTTCCACAGGAGCGGACCCAGAACCGATCCCTGTGGAACACCGCACGACACCTCCCTCCGGAACGTCTCTCCGTTCCGCCCCACACAGAATACACTTCTCTGGTGCAGGTAGTCCCCGACTATTCGGCGCAGGTAGGGAGGCACCCCATGAAATCGGAGCGCCTCCCTAATAGTCGCCCACGGCAGGGTGTTGAACGCGTTGGCGATGTCCAAGGACACCGCCAACAGCACCCCGCGCGAGGCGACCGCCTCCTCCGAGAGGGCCTTGACGCGACTGATTGCGTCAATCGTCGATCGGCCCTCCCGGAATCCGAATTGGATTTCGGATAAGCCGGGGCCCACCCGCACCAGGTGTTTGGAGAGGCGGGCAGCCAACACGCGCTCAAAAAGCTTGCCCACCTCATCCAACAACACTATGGGGCGGTACGCGGAGGGAGAGTCCGCGGGGCGGCCCTCCTTTCTCAGGAGGACCAGCTTGCCCGTCTTCCACATGGAAGGGAACCGTCCCGACTCCAAGCAGGCGCTAAACAGCCTGAGGAGCCGGTCCCCTAGGGCGTCAAAGGCCAAAACCCAGGCGCGGCCAGGAATCCCGTCCGGCCCCGGAGCGGTGTTTTTGCCCCGGAGCCGCACCATTGCCGCGCCGAGTTCCGCCATTGTTAGTACTGGCACCCCGGCATCGGCACCGCCCTCCTCAATTTCGGGCGGCGCCATTACGGGAGGCGTGTGCTCCGCTCTCGAAGGAAAGAGAGCGGAGACCACCTCCTCTAATTGCCGGGGTTGGAGACTCTCGGTGACCGGTGGGGCCCAGGGGCGCAACTTGCCCCTGACCGCCTTATACGGGCGGCCCCACGGATCTGCCTCGAGAGTCCCCAGGAACTCTTCCCATCTTTGGGCTTTGGCCTCGCTGATGGCGGACTGCAGGGCGTACTTCCGCTGTACGTAATCGCCCCGCAGCCGTGCCTCCACGGTCGCGTCACGGTACCGCCTGCGTCGGCGGTACCTAGTGTACTGGCGACGCGCCGCAATGCACGCGGCGCGTTTTTGGCTGATGTCGTCAGACCACCAGTACACCTGACGCCTTGGAGGTCGAGCACTGGCCCGGGGCATCGACGCGTCGCAAATCCGCGTCATCGCGCCCCGGAACCACTCCGCCTCCGACTCAACCTCCACAGGCCCTTCACCCATCGGGGTCCAGGCCTGGACGATGGAGGCTTCCACCAGCACGTCTACGTCGACACGTTTCAACGCCCATCGTGGGGACGACGGGATGTGAACTCTCCTCGGGCGATCGTCCGGGATCGCCGGCGAGGCGGAGATGTCGAACCGTATGTAACGATGGTCCGACAGCGACTCCGCCTCGACCAGCACTCGCCAGTCCCGGACGTAGCGCGCTACGGCAGGGCTTGCGAACGAAATGTCCACGATGGACTCGCCCTGCCAGCGCGCGCAAGTGGCGACCGACCCCCGGTTAAGAACCACGAGGCCGGTCGCAATCGCCCACTCCTCCAGCGCGTTGCCGCGAGCGTTGGTGACAGGGGATCCCCAAGCCGATGATTTGGCATTGAAGTCCCCCGCCACCACGACCGGACGCGATGGGTACCGATTAATCACGGTGCCCACCGCGCCCAAAAATCGCTCAAACTCGGCGAGGCGCCGGTTCGGAGAAAAGTACATCCCGATCAGGACGGTTCCCTCCCAATCCACACATATATATCCCTCGCCCCTGTCTGTCATCACCAGGAGCGAGGGTCCGGACGAAACAATGGCCGCCGAGCCTCCGAGGTCCCCAAACCAGTTGTGTCGGCTGGGGACGCAGTAGGGCTCGGCGACCACGGCGATGTCTATTGACCACTCCGCCATGTGCTGCAGCAAGATATCCTGCGCCCTGGCGGAGTGGTTAACATTCACCTGTAGGAGGCGATGGGCCATAATCAATTAGGTTTCCATCGCCTCCCTGCTGCTCCCTGTTTGGGACGAGGCCGGGGCGGCCGGAGTCCTGGCGACCGCCCCTCTGGCCTTACGTTTTTTGGGTGGGGAGCAGAATTTGCTCCCCATTCGGTGCTCCGCCGGCTTTCCTGCAGCCGAACAAATGCTGCAGGAAAGTTTTTCTGCGGAGCAGGCGGCGGCCTTGTGGCCGGGCTGGCCGCAGCGAAAACAAAAATCGCTGCGGTCAGTTTCGGCGGTGCATTGCTGCCTCACGTGCCCCGGTTCGAGGCAGCGGTAGCACCGCCTAGGCCACGGACTCAACACCTAGACTCGAAACAACTTACTGTTTATGGATCTCATAATGTTATGTCCCGTAACACTCGACGCAGTGGCAGTGGTGTGGCGACTACTTAAATCACTACGCCATCCGTGCAATCAACAACTCCAGTCTAAACAAGAATTGGAGTTTCTCATAAAATGTTATTTTCAGATACTTTGATATTTTTATTACTTGCTTGTAATTTGACAGGTGGTACAACTGTGCTTCATGATAAGCGGGCTGTTACCGAACAGAGAAGATACCAACGAGGAATTCGACAGATCTGTCGTCGAATGCGTGTTCATGGTGGTATGTTTCACTGTCAACTTTATCATAAAATAGATTTAGCCCGCGGCTTCGTTTGCGATGGTATAGATTTTGTCAATAATTTTATATTCCTCGGGAATAGTAGGTACTTCATTGAAATTAAACTATTATATACGGATTTTATCGCGTTGTTTATTTAACACTGTATTACATAAAACTGTTACACTACTATAACTATTGAATTTTACTAATTTATAAGCTAATAAAATTATTAAAACTATTTATATTTAGGTTTACACTTTCTCCGACGTTTCGGTTGCTTTTCAGTAGCCATGATGACGGGGAGACTAACCACTAATAGTAGTTACTTTCTTTCGTGTCCTTTTCTGTACCTCAGACAATGTGTATGCAAAATTTCATGATGATCGGTTGAGTCATTAAATTCACATTTATAATATTAGTTAGAGTCATACTAATATTTTTGTACTTAATTATATTCAAATGGCACAACAAATAAAAATCTGTATTCCTACCCATATAACCATATAGGTAATAAATTACAATAATAAACAAAACGAAATATGATTTGTGTAAAATACTAAAATTAAATAAATAATATGAAATAATGTCAAGTCAAAGTCAAAGTCAAAAATCATTTATTCATTTAGGTCACAAAGTAACACTTATGAACGGAACTAATAAAACATTTTATTTACTCAAAAACCTCACCGTTATGACTTTTAATATGTTAGGACCGACGATACATTTAATACTCGTATTATTCTATATAAGTAAAAGAACGTCTCTAATCCTAACTAATGTTATAAATGCAAATGTGAGTTTGTTTGTTTGTTTATCACGCTTTCACGCCTTAACAACACGATCGATGATCATGAAAGAGATGTTTCATTTTCGGCTATGAAATGTACTATCAGCCAAAAAATAGCAAAAAATACCAAGAATCGGAGAAAATATTATTTCCTGAATTTATGTCGAATTACGTTTGCGCTTAAAAATAATAGTTTTTATATTATTGCCATTATATTATATATATATATATATTATTTTATATTATTCAATATGGCGGTGGTTCTCGGTAATTTTGTAAGCGTTCATAAATCATATCGAAAGTACGAAAGTACTGAATTATAAATAATGTAAATAAATAATGACATATATGTCATCAATAAATATGATTTAGAGTATCGTTTATTCATTTTAACTATTATACACATATTTTCAACAAACAATCAACATAATAAATATATTCATATAATACAGGTAATACTGATTTTGCAGGGTGCACTCCGGAACGAAACATTTTGTTTTTGTTTGACATTAGCTGTCAATGTCATATTAACTGATAATAAATATTCTAATGCTAAATTGGTGTTTCATAGTACACTTTCCTGAATTCATACGTTTTCCTTTCATATTTACAAGAATTATCAATTCTTCGGTGAATATTATTCCAGCGAGAGTTCTTTTACTTCTGACAATTCCAGCATTCTAGGTTATGTATAAATGTAATCTATCAACTTGTCATAGATAGACAAACATCAAACATTTTATATTTAATTTTGCGCAATGAAAACACTAGAAATTAATATAGAATTGCATAACTAAATGTATTTAGGGGTACATTTCCTAGGTTTTCTGAGGATATACAAGTTATAGTCGGAGTCCTATACAAAAGTGAAACATCTCCTTTACGCATACACGTGACCAAGGGAATAGAAAAGGACATTGGGTACCTTTCATCCAGAAAAGGGTACTCTGTTACTAATCTAACCTAATCTACATTTACGCGACCGAAGCGGACAAAATCTAGTAATATATATTTGTTTAAAAATGATACAATCGGAACGTTGAAACATTTATCAGATAATAGTTAGCATGTGTTGTTACATAATAACCGGCTCAAGGTGACGCTATCTGTGTACGCGTTAAGAATTATTTATAACATTCACTTTTGTTTTCGTTTCCGACGTGGCGACTAAATTCGATTAATGGTACAACGGGGGCGTAGCTCAGATGGTAGAGCGCTCGCTTAGCATGCGAGAGGTACCGGGATCGATACCCGGCGCCTCCAAGTTAAATTATCTTTTTAAAGTATTTTGAAATTTTTACGTAATTACTCTGTACATAATAATATGAATAATTTAGTTTACAATAACGATTGTATGTAGTATCGTAATTTTGTTAGTTTTGGCTCCGTACGTTTTGCGTACAATATTATGCGCCTCGAACATTTTTTTTTTTCACTTAATGTTTGCCTTGAAATTAAGACAGGACATCCGTTTTTAATTATAAGTTCATGTGTTGTTTTGTTTATAATTTATTAGAATAATATATTTTTTAATAGCTTTATCATTTTATTACAATTCTGATATAGAATTTAATAGTTTCTATTTTCGTCTAGATATAGACGAAAGTAATAACTATATTCGTAATATTATAAATGATGATTTCTTACATTCATTATTATTTATTATTTCATACATAATTTGCAAACTCGGTAGGGGTATAGATTACGAGTAACATTCATTAAAGCACGTCACAGACGCTCTACTATATATTATAACAAACTACCAGTCGGTGGAGGACGATTCCGAAGCTAACTCTGATATGCGTTTTGCTTTGCCATGTATAAAAAACTCCATATGTTTAATATTGTCTTATGTTTACGCGAATGTTATACATTGAAATTAAACACTTTATACGGATTTTATCGCGTTGTTTATTTTACTTTAAACACTGGTATTACATAATTTTGAAAACTCTAACACTACTATTATTGAAATTTTACTACTATTTAATCTATATATTTTCTAATTAAAACAATTTATATTTGAGTTTACACTTTGCCCCGACGTTTCGGTTGCTTTACAGCAGCCATGTTTACGGGGAGACTCTTATTTATGCTGCGTAAGTCAGTGCGATGTGTTCGAATAATTTGTATTAATAACTTTTGACTTGCCTGTTTTAAGATCTTAGCGCTTCCTCGTATGTCTTTCTTGGATGATATCTTGACACACGTCTCCCCGTGTAAAGTAAAATAAACAACGCGATAAAATCCGTATAAAGTGTTTAATTTCAACTCCATATGTTGCTCATACTTCCATTTGAATTGGTAATTCGCCGCTTGACCTGTAGAAATGCTTGCAGGCTAGTGCAGCATGGATAAAAAGGCATTTTGTGTTCGCAAATACATCAAAATATGCGTTAAAACGTTGCTATATATTTACATATTTTGATGACGTAATAGAAATATATATTAAAGCTGCGAGTGTGGTCCCTTAAAGATAATATTGAAATTATAGCGTCTTATATAGAGCTATAACTAATATTAATATACAGGGTGTCCCGTAAATAATGGTCCAAGCGTAAGGCAATGATTCTTTGCCTAATTATCTACAACTTATTTTGGATGATTTTTTTAAGTCGTAGTGTTGTCAAAATATAATATATTTCGATTTTCAAATTTAACTACCTTAATTCAAGTTTTTTTAAATAGGTTCAGCATATATTAATATTTTTGCAAATTTATCTTTGTAAAATATTGCTTAATAGTTTGCCCATGTTACAAAATAGCAATTTAGATAATATCAGTATAGTTTTTGGAGAAACAAGGTCGGAAATTATGAAGTACTTTTTCCGTATTATGATTATCCAAGTTTCATAAATTCCACTGAAAAAAATGTACCACATCGGAGTGACCCATGACTTTAAAAACATGTACACTTATTAAGGTTTATAAAATGGTATACAACTTATGTCTAGTCCTTCTTAGTTACAAAGTTATTGCTATGAATCTGAGGAAGGTGCTAATTCAATACAATTTTCTTATAATTTAAAATGCATCCAGACTAATATTTTATTATTTTAAATACCTGCCTATCATCTTCTCGTTCATTTCAAAACGCGCACGCCTTTTGTTTTGGTTTAGCGGTACGCCGCCGCGACACCTGCGCTGGAGCGGGACGGCAATAGTTTTTTTTTCTACTACATACACACAACACCATCTAGCCCAAACTACGCAGAGCTTGTACTATGGGTACTAGACAATGGATAAACATACATATACTTTTTTTTGTAAACATACATATTATACATAGAAACACCCAGACCAAGACAAACGTTCATATTCATGCACGCAAATCTTTGACTTGTGCCCGCACGAACCCGCGATCTCAGACGTGGCAGTCGGTTACACTAACCACTACGCCATCGAGGCCGATTAATCTTTATGACTGCAATTATCTGGTTGCTATGTGTAAAAGAGATAGATAGCACCGGGATTGTTTGTTGTCGCGTGCTATCACAGGGTCACTCCGATGTAGTACATTTTTTTTACAGTAGAATTTATGAAACTTGAATAATCATAATAAGGAAAAAAGTACTTAGTAAAAACTATACATATATTACCTAAATTGCTATTTTGTAACATGGTCAAACTATTAAACAATATTTTACAAAAATAAATTTGTAATATATTAATATTTGCTGGACCATGGTGTATAAATCTTGAAATTAGGTAGTAAAATTTGGAAAATCGGTAAATAGTAATATTTCGTCAACCCTAAAAAAAAATCGTCCAAAATTTGTTGTAAATAATTAGGCAAAGAATCATTGCCTTACGCTTGGACCGTTATTTACGGGACAACCTGTATATTATAACTCTATCTATGACCGGCTTTTTTATTCAGTTAATAATAAATACGAGGGGTAGTCCAAAAGTTCGTGGAATGGAGGGGATGGAGTGGGGATAGGGGCGCTCGCTTAATGCCATACCACTTAGGGACTCATCATTAGTATATAAATAGAGTTTCAGCCCTGTTGCGTCATTCCTTTACGAACACTCGCCTGCTAAACAAGTCAATCCGGATGAAAACTGAACACCGTGCCGTGATAAAATGCCTTACCAAGCAAGAAAAGAATGGCCAAACTATTTTAAATGAAATGCAAGCCGTTTATGGCGCAGATTGCCCTGTTAAATCCATGATTTATATAAGTGGCATGGTCTTTTTAAACATGGTCGAGAGTCGATTAAAGACGACCACCGCTCTGGACGGCTAGTTGAGGCCAGCACATCAGACATCATCGAAAAAGTGGAAAATCTTGTACTGGAGAACGCCCGTTTGAAGAAAAAACAGTTATCTGCATTAGTTGGAGTATCAGATACTACCATTTTGCGGATCCTACATGACCATCTGGGTATGACAAAAGTCAGTGCAAGATGGGTACCGAGAATGCTCACACCGGTTCAGAAACAGCAGCGTCGATGCTTCAAAGCAATTTTTGGAGTTGTGTGGAGATGAACCTGTACAGATTTTGGAACGGATTGTTACTGGAGATGAAATATAGGTCCATCACTTTGAGCCTGAGTCAAAACAGGAGTCCATGCAATGGCATAAAAAGGGCACACCACCCCCAAAGAAATCCAAGGTGTCAGAATCGACTGGAAAGTTGATGGCTACTGTTTTTAGGGATTGTGAGGGGATAACACTGATTGATTACAAAGAAAAGAGAAGAAACATAACCGGAGAATACTACGCATCGATACTAGACAAATTAAAGGAGGCCATCAAAGAAAAATGTCGTGGAAAATTGGCTAAGGGTGTGTTGCTCTTGCAAGACAACGCACCAGCTCACAAGAGCAGTGTTGCAATGGCTGCTCTGCACGCACGGCTTCGAATCACTAGTCCACCCCAACCTTCCAAACCAGACCTGGACCCTAGTGATTTTCATTTGTTCCCCAATTTAAAAAAAAGACTTAAGGGGAAGGAAATTTTCCGACGACAATGAGCTGAAGGAGGCAATTTTAGCCCATTTTGAGGCGAAAGACAAAAAATATTATTTCGAAGGTTTAAAAAATTTATTCATAGATCCAATAAATGTATTCATTCAGCTTAAGGTTGATTATATTGAAAAGGAAAAATAGATTTATTGTTTCATTTAATTTAGAACCCTTTCATTCCACGAACTTTTGGACCTCCCCTCGTATATCAACTTCTATAACACTTAGCCCACGCAAAGCCTAAATCCATATAACCCTGTGTTTTTATTTCGTTTTAACAGCTAAGTCGTTAAACAGAATTTGATGAAATGTTGTATTGAAATTTTAACGCATTACCAGCTGGCGGGCAGAAGCCAGGTCCGTAGCTGGTAACCGTTAGGGTTATATTGAAACACGCAGACTGATTCAACTGAGAAAATATTATTTACAATTTTTCACCTATCTTATATCCCATTTATTAGTCATGCAAGTAACGCTAGCACTAATTTGTACAATAATCATTTACACCAATAAGTGACAAGTAAACAAAAATCTAACATTTACGAATGATTTCTTGGAAATCTGTTCGCGAGTGTAAAAATAGTGCCACGTATAAAAGGCAGAGGGAAGTTTCGCGCGTCACCAGTTCGAAAATTGATATCGTCGCGGCTAGACGTATGATGCTCCGTTCGATCGCCTTCGCGCGTCGCTTGGTTTCGGCGCGGCTAGTTGTACGATGCTCCGTTCGATTCCAGGTTTCTCGTAAAGTTATATGTTGTCTTTGCGTATATACATACGCCACAAGATACTTTAAGAATGACAAAAGTCGGGTAAAGTTTCGAGTATCAAGGCTTAACGTATTTGTGCTCACCAGTGAGCGCCACTAGCGAGTAAGGTCATGTCAATCCTGTCAAAAGCCATACCTATTTGGCGATGATCAGTGTCGGTTTATATGGTTACTGTTGAAGTAGTAGTATAGAGTATGAAGTCTAAAGACCTCACTATGCACAAGCACCTCTAGCAGTGAATTCAAGTAAGTGCGATAGCCCTTATTAAATACGTGTATTTTATTTCAGTCAATGTATAACAGCCTGGGCGCCGCTATTGTGGACAAAGGCCGTATGGATTTCGACATCTACGTCAAAAAGGCGTGCCCCATGATGCTGGTTGAAGATACTCTGGAAAAGAAAGCAACTACAAGTAATTATTACAGAAAATTTCCGTACCATACGGATGGCGTAGTGCCTTACGTGGTCGACTCGCAACGGCCACTAGGTTGAGTGTTGCAGGTTCAATCCCCATACAGGACAAACATTTGTGTGATCCACAATAATTAATTGTACAAGTCTGTATGTTCTTTGTTTGAATGTTTGCAAAGTTCCCCGTCACACAGGATTTATTCCTGCGCGGGAGTGGTCTTTTTATAATGTATGTATGTAATAATCCCTGTTTAATAGTATCTATATAATGTATATACAGGGTGTCCGGTAAATAATGGATAACCTTGAAATGTCTTACAGTAAAACTGAGGGCCGTTCAGAAATAAAAAATCAAAAAGGTGCAATAGCTAGTCATACTTTTGACTGTCTATCTATTAGCATAATTAGTGTTTAGTAATAAAACAACAAAAACCGATGGAATTCATTCATTTATGGTCGTAGTATACAAAAAGTCAAATATAGTATTTAAAAAAAGTCATATCTCAGGTAGTAGTTAGGATAGACATTTTTCATAATTTTTCTGGACGACCATCAGTTCTACTATAAGACATTTCAAAGTTATCCATTAATTACCGGACGCTCTGTATATAGATAATGTGACGAAATGAATAGTCCACTCATTTTGTAACAATATATTATGTATATTATAGTTATACTGATCCAGACGCGTATACCCAAAGGGTAAGCGTGTGTATTACACACTAACATTTCGCCTGGTATATTTAAAAGCCAAACATCATAATGAAGGAGCCTTTTCACAGTATGATGATCCTAGACTAATAAGTTTCAAACAGACCTACCCAGTCACACGTTGCCCGACCAGAAAATCAAGCCTATGACTTCATGATAGGTCAGAAGTTAGAACCCCAATTTGTCACTGAAGCTACTCGATATTCAATAACTGCCTCCGTGGTGCAGCGGTAGTGAATACCATGGTCTCAGGTTCGAATCCCGGGTCGGGCCAACAAAAAGTTATTGAGTTTTTCAGTTAAGAAATCTCAATAGCAGCCCGGAATTAGGAAGTTGGCGGTGTAAAACACCCCGTGCCACGGGAAGCACGTAAAGCCGTTGGTCCTGCGCCTGATCTCTCTCCGGTCGTGTCGGATTACCGTCCCGTCGGATGATGAGAGTTAAGAAACAGAGAGTGCACTTGTATTGGCGCACACACTTGTGCACTATAATATCTCCGGCGTAGTTGGCCGATCGCCGTTAAGACTCTCTCCATTAAGACGCCGCCGTGGCCGAAATTCGGTCTGGAGCATATTATTATTATTATTATTCCCCAGAACACTTCCCAATGACCTACGAAACGCTATACGACTATTGCCTCGAACTGACGACTAAGACGTGGGAGGCGTGGGAGTGGCTCGTGCCGGAGTACGTCCACGACCGCGAGATGAAGTTTCCCTCCATCCTGGTGCCCACAGTCGACACGCTACGGCTCACCTGGCTCATCAAAATCATGGAAAGCGTAAGTCATATGCTGTACTGTCTTAACTTTTGTATGTAGATGCTATATAGGAATCTAGTGTAACGAGGTAAAGATACGAATGACAACAAAAACATAAGATGCCCAACATTGGGAAAATCAAAAATGGGCCATGACAGTATAAAAAACGCATCAATATAGTATCAAAAAGTGTTTCGGAAATTTACTCGTAGTTTGAAATACGTGGCGCCGTACCTGATTTTTTTGGATTATTCTTCATTTTCCATGACGACCTTACGAATAGAATATTATTTTAGTGGCAAAAGCCGCGGGCGTAGGCTAACAAGATACTTATTAGCCTACACCGCAGGAACCGCGTGTGCTTTACCCGGGGAATAACGTTTGCAGTAGCCTTCGTAATTTCGGCATGAATGAACCGGCTCGACGGGAATAGTACTACACTACCTTAGAATATCGACGTAAAGTAGCTACTATTGTGTTTCGTTCGGTGTGAGAGCACCATATCCCAAACTCGAACCTATCCTTCTCTTACACCTGCCACTCTCGAATAAAGGCCACGATAACTGTTTACCATCAGACAACAGACTCTGTGATTGTTCGTCACCAACAGCACTTTGGGTGTGTTAGCTTTTATTTATTAAGAATAATTATAAGCCGTGCCCATAAGCGATCATTAACTTACCGCTTACCTTTAGATGAGCCGCTGGCCTGCCTGTCAACAGCAGCAATGAAAAAACACCTAATTACCATCTTAATTTATTCATTTATATATTTATATTTTTTTTTCTTCATTTTATTTTATATTATCAACTCTATGAAACACGAGCATAATTTTAATTCTTAAAATGCTTAGTTTCATGTTACCCAATAGAACCATAAATCAATTTTACAGAATTTGCTTGCTACCATTATGTTACCAATATAATCTACTAATAATATTTTATCTAATAAACATAATGGCAATTTCATATAACGTGAACAACGAGGCAGCTCGATTATAAATGTTGTATTTCTTACAGTATTTTCATTGTATAAATAAAAAAATACACACCTGTATAAATACATACCTACTATTATTATTTACTACTAACATCTGTTACGTATAAATCTGTACAACAACGTGTTTCTAAGTAACATTTAAATACACAAACATTACAACTTTTTTTTTCATTCGACCCTCACGTATATACACAGATTAACATATTATTATACACTTTTATTATAACTAGGTTTCGCTCAGTGATCGAAAGTGGAACCTAAATATAATTGAAAATCTTGGAAAACCATATATGAATTTACATTTATAAACATAAAAAATGGAAGGTTTCCAAATATTTTTTTATTGATTACACTGAAGTTCGTCCATACATGAAGTGGACAAACAAAAGACAAAATGGTACTGAACTTTGTTTTTGCCTATATTAATATATAAGTTCATAACAATGTTATAAAAGTTAACTTTTAACAGTTTATTGTGCAACCAAAATATTATTAAAGTAAGGTCATCATAGTGGGCTGATTGATTGATTGATTGAAAAAATCACGAATTACTTTATAACTACTATTAGTAATTCGTGATTTTTTAGGTAGTAACACACAATCTTCGAATTCTTTGAAATTGGAAATTGAAAAGAAAATTCTTTGAATTACACATCGTCATTTTATGCAAATTGCTTAAATAATATATGTTCGTTATTGTTTTGTTTCATAATATAGTTCAAGAATTACATATAAAAGAAGCGTTTAGTTACATTATTGCCAAAAAGCAGCAAACACTTTTAACGAAATTAAAAAATATATGGAAACAACACACTTAACTTTAAATAATAATGTTTTGTTTATTATTATATTCAATATCCTGTTAAATCTATAAATATGTATACAATTAAGTATTATATAAATACTAATATTATTATTTAGTATAAATTACTGTTTTCTTTACTTTACCATTCATGACCACCTTCTACCTAAATTATATAAATTGTTTTATTTTTAGGTTATATAATATGTATATTATTGTCTACATGCACCGAATACATGCGGGCACTGCAAGAATACCAGCGTTGTGGTTACACTGCAACATTGCTGAAACAGGACCTTATTTGTTCTTTTTACATTGGTTATGTTTCCTAGAAAGAGTATAAGAATATGAAACAAATAAAAATATGTTTCTTTCTTTCTTACTTTTAACCAACATTTTCTCATACTTTTTTGAAAAATATATTAAAATTGGTTTAGTTATGGAGAAGGATACGGGAATGCGTACATATTTCAAAGTGGGAATTTTCTTGGCCTCCTTGAGTCGCAACGGCACACTAGCGACCAGACACAATAGGTTTTTAATTATGTGTAGCATTCCAATACTTGACACGTTTATTGAATATCGCATATCGCGGTATAAGGAAGCACGATCTGATATTAAATACTTTGACCAGGTTGACAGACCTGTGCTGCTTGTGGGTGAGACGGGAACATCCAAAACTGCCATAATCACCAACTATCTACGTGGACTACCACCCGAAAGATATGTAAGTATTAGATTTTGACAATAAATTTCTATTACTCGGGAACAGTACTTTTTTCTAAGTGAAAGGTATATATGTCCTTTTCTGATCCCCTGACAACTTATATGCAAAATTTCATAAAGATCGGTCGATTAGTTAAATCATAAAATCGTAACAAATAAACAATAAAAGCATCATGATATCTCTTAGCCAAGTGGCAACTCTCCGTCGAGATCGACAAATTCATATTAACATTATAAACCGAGATAATTTGCACAACATTTTGGATATCCAACATTACCCTGACTTTAAATTATTTGTCAAGATACTATAGTATCTTAACTTATTTTTTGCTTTATTATGTTGTACAATATATTGTGACATCTCGGGTTCGATGCCCGGTTTGTGCAAAGTGTTATTAGCCCCTCCTGTATGGAAATTTTCAGTTATAGGCTCTAGCCAGAACTGGCTCGTTTGTAGCAGACGAAATATAAGTGTATTACACCTCTGCTTAACCCTTTGAGCATAAACAGGCGTTATCATATGCATGTAGGTATTATTAGATAACAGTGTATTATGGCCACAAATCTGCAATGTCCAAAAAACAACATAAAATCCGTAGAGTTTGATGTAAGTAGTACAAAACCTAAAAAGATATACACATTAACCATGAATCACTCTGCCTATTGGTGAAAACCGCATCAAAATACATTACTACATCAGTAGTTTTTGAGTTTATCGCGAACAGACGCTGCGGGGTACTTTGTTTTATAATATGTAGTGATTGTAGATAAAGTATTAGGTACTTCCGGTTTACAAAGAACGCTTTCCAAGCCACTTTTAGCTATTTCGAAACTACAAGGTAATCTGAAACTGGATTTATAATTAGAATGATTTCACTGTCGATAAAAATAATGTTAATTTTAAACTCTATTTTCGTCGGGGGCGTAGCTCAGATGGTAGAGCGCTCGCTTAGCATGCGAGAGGTACCGGGATCGATACCCGGCGCCTCCAAAGTTTATTTTTTTGTTATTTATTTTTATATAGTATATCAATAATAATAGATGTGACATATATATTGGTTATGTTTGCTATTTTTATTTACATGTTTAATTACTTTATAAATGATTAGAGAGAGATGTGGTATGAAAGTGGATATAGTGACAAGAATAGAAAAGGGTATGTAAGCTGTTTTGGGCATGTAGAAAGAATGGTCGAGAAAATACTGACTAAGAAAATTTATAAGTTTAGTGTTAATGGAACAGTCGTAAGAGGCAGACCTAAGCGAACGTTTCTTGATCAGATTGGTGACATTCTGGACAAAGGCCAGGTTAAGAGCACCTTCACTCAGCGAACGTGTATGAGGAATGTGATGAAAGTGAATGAAGCCAAAGAAGTGTGTCAGGATCGTAGCAAATGGAAATCTGTAGTCTCTGCGTACCCCTCTGGGAAACGGGCGTGAATCTATGTAAGTATGTATGTATTTATATAATTTATAAATACATATGTTAATTAAAAATTATCTTTATAGTTGTATTCGTGTTTCAATGAACATTCTGTACCTTTATAAGTGAGTAACTTACACCTCTGACTTCGTTTATGTTTGTTATGTTCAGGCCAGGCTCTACTTAATTTTTTAATTATTTTGTGTACCTATTATATCTACCTACATAATAAAACCTTATAATCATTTTACTATATTACAAACTTCTTAAGTTTCTTAAAGCACTCCGCTGTAAATGTGTTGGCTGATTGCAGTTATATCTGTGAATAGAATCGATCGTGTTAAAAAAGTCAATATTAAGAAATTACTATATTTATTATATGGATTTTGCGTTATGTCTAAACAAATCGATAGATAAACTGGCAGACAAAATCATAATACCCATGATTTTGGACTCAGATCGCTATTACTTAGAAAAAAGTATGTAATAAACCATAGGTACTGTACTTGTATTAAAAAATACTTCGTAAATTCAGCAACATCACTGTCAATAAACACTTGTGAGAGTACGATTGTCTTTCAAAATTATTACGTGTTAAAGTTATCTATAACTGTTAGATATTTATAACATTCATAGTTAAAAATAGTTAATTTAATCACAGTTCATATATACAGAAAAATAATCAGAAGGTTAAAACTCTAATTATATTCTTACTAACCTATAAATTTTGACGTTCATACCTAAGTGTTACTGTGACCTAAATAAATAAATTATTTTGACTTTGCCTTTGACTGTATTTATGAAATGTGTGTAATAATTAACTATTTTACAAAATTTTGCATTCATCAGCTTCTTATGTTCTTGACTGTATCATAAATAGCCTAAGTCACTTTTCGGCCGTTAACTAATTCAATGCAAAAATCTATATACTAATACGTGAAACAAAAACTTTGTACCCTTTTTACCAAAATTGCGTTGACGGAGGTGTATGAAATTTGGCACAGTTAAAGTTTGTATGGAGAAGGAGTGGCTAAACCTAATATTTTATTTTATTAAAACAAAATAATTAACATTAAATTATGCAAAAACACTACACGCACACAACCATACATTTGACACACGCAGTCGAATCGCGTTCGTAGTATTTCGGTATTGCTCGGTTGATGTCGTACAATTCTTCGTAAACATGTTAACAAACAGTTACATACCTTACTTATTTATTTATTTTATTGTTATGTAATAAAGAAAACAAAGTAGCAAGCTTAGGAAAATCCTCAATGAAAGAGTATAGTTAAGTAAATATTAATTTGTATGAAAAAGATAGATAAATCAAGCTGTTTAATAGCCTTGACGAAATCTAAATGAAATGTGATTATAAGGGTAAAGTTATAGACAATAAAAACTTAATAACAATCAAACTTAAAATTTAAATCAATTATAGTCGAATTTCGACCACTGGGCGACCGCTAGTTCATAATTATTCCTTCCTATTGCTGCGTGAATCAAAGACAAACCGGCAAAATACCGAACATACTATCGCAATTAAATTCTAATCTATCCTAAATCGCGGTAATCTAGATCTCGTCAGTAAATTTCTACCCCTTGGGAGCAGTACTTTTTTTCTCGATAAAAGCCTATATCCTTTTTTGTACCCGTGACGCATAGACGTCATGCGAAATTTCATCATGATCGGTCGAGTACTTATGGTGTGAAAGCGTTACAAAGAAACTCACATTTGCATTTTAAATATTAGTTAGGATTAGCACAGAGGTCACATTAATACTACCTACTTAGGTACATGCAATTACAATAACTGACACAGGTACCTAATTTGGTCTCTGTATATATTTTATTGTATTGTGAAAAGAAGATACAAATAATTTTTTTTTCTTTTTTTCTTTCAATTTATTATTTCATTGCAGATAGTACAACAGATGAATTTCTCATCGCGAACATCGTCGATGGACGTGCAGCGCAATCTGGAGTCAGTGTTGGAGAAGCGAACTAAAGACACGTTCGGCCCGCCCGTCGGCAAGAAGATGCTCGTCTTTATAGACGACATGAACATGCCTATCGTGAGTATATAATATACACCACATAATACTTGTACAATGAGCATTTTTAGCTTTTAAATGTAATCCATGATGGAACCTTCATGAGTTCCATTTCCCATTTGAATAAATTTTTAAAACGTAATATAAAATTTTTTTGAAGCATATTCTTAAGTAGACTTGTATATTCATCACAACTGGCCGATTGGAGCGGCCAATCCGCGGCAACCAAGTCTATTTTTCGGGTCGTCACTAAACTAATTATGTAAACATAAACCGTATGCCAAAGACAATTATTATGAATTATGGCAAAGTATTATTATGCCAAAAAATATTATGCCATCCTAGTTATGCCAAAGTATATAAGGGAAAATCAGTATGCGTTAAGTAGGGATCCCACCCATACATTACTGATCGAGACCTGTTGACTGGCCTTTACAAATATGACATACTAGATTTTGCCCGCGGCTTCGTTCGCGTTAATATAGATTTTGTTTATAAATTTCTATCCCTTGGGAACAAGACCTTTTTTGTATGAAAGGTATCCCAGATCCTTTTCTGTACAACGTAACATAGGTAAAGCGATATTCCATGATGATTAGTCGAGTAGTTACAAAAGAGTCACATTCGCATTTATAACATTAGTTAGGATTAACAGATACAATACATATACAGAGTTAGAACAATTATTAGTGGATCACACAAGTCCGTGTGACGGCGATACACCTGCTTGTAGGAGAGGCGTGTCGAGCAGTCCAATTTAAAAAACGTCTCGTGACTTTGTAGTGTTGTGCAATTATGAGTAGTAAATAATATAGTTCTCTCAGAAATGATGAGTTCTAATACAGTTCTCTTGCTGGCTAAGCCTTTTAATTAAAAGTGTAAGTTAAACGAAAAACATGTTGCGTAACGAGCAAAGATTTTGTTTTACGATACCAACGTGGTAAATAAGTATACGGCCTGCCTTATGGTAAACGGTTATTGTTGCTTATGATCGCTTACAATATTCGAGGGTTGCTGATCCCAAGGAAGAGATTAAAGATGCGTTAAAAGCAAAGGAATAAACGAGATAATTATGCGCCAGCGGAGGTCTGACTAGCTGAGCGAAACGCAGTAACAGTGTTACAACTCTGGCGGCCTCGATGGCGTAGTGGTTAGTGTAATCGACTGCCACGCCTGAGGTCACGGGTTCGATTCCCGCACAAGTCAAACATTTGTGTGCATGGACATGGATGTTTGTCTTGGTCTGGGAGTTTCTATGTATATCATATGTATGTATTTACAAAAAAATATATATGTGTTTATCCAATGTCTAGTAAACATGGAACAAGGACTGCTTAGTTTGGGCTAGATGGTGTTGTATGTATGCGGTAAAAATATTATTATTATTATTAACCCTAACGCTAGTTTTAAAAGTGGTACTTCCCCAGGCGAGTCTTATGACTCCTCGTACCTACTCTCACCAAATAGTTGGCATACTGCCATCTTCCAGATATAAAAGATTCTTTAAATTCGTAGCAAATCGCAATAAAATAAATAAAAATAGTAGTGCTTTTTCGTATGTAAGAAACAATTATAATACCCAATATAAATTGCCAGAACAGTACAATAAAATACTCACTGTTAAAATTAATAAACTTTGGAGGCGCCGGGTATCGATCCCGGTACCTCTCGCATGCTAAGCGAGCGCTCTACCATCTGAGCTACGCCCCCGATAGATAGTATAACAATATATTACCACTACTACATATTATTGTGTAAGTGCACTCAGCAATAACTATATAATGCCTTAAGCAACGACGTGACAACCAACTCGAAGATAAATAAAGACGTAAGTATTATATCAAAGAATAGTCTTGAATTCATTTACCTTTTAATATTATTGAGTAACACAACGAGATTATGCCCGCGTCTTCGCTTGCGTTAATCTAGATTTCGTCAATAAATTTCTATCACTGGGCAACATTACTTTTTTTCTGGATAATAGGTACCCTGTGTCCTTTTCTGTACCCGTGACAATGTGTATGGGCAATTTCATGATGATCGGTCGAGTAGTTAAGGCGTGGAAGCGTAACAAAGAAACTCATATATGCATTTATAATATTAGTTAAGGTTGGGTGGCACACTTATTGTGTATTAGTGCATGCTTTAATAATCAAAGCTATGTTTTAAGTCATTGTGACGCACTCATATTGGTAGGTAACAATTTTTATGTTATGTCACCAAAAATAGTATTTAGGTATTTGGAGGCGCCGGGTATCGATCCCGGTACCTCTCGCATGCTAAGCGAGCGCTCTACCATCTGAGCTACGCCCCCGATATATCGTCTGCTAAAATATCGATCTAAACATTTTCATATGTGGTACATTTTGCCTTTACTATCTGAGGTAGGCTCTTTCAAACATTGGTATTGACCGAATATATTTCTTTGTATCGCTTAGGCCCGTTTCTATATTCAAGAAACTACTCGTTTTAGCTACAGACAGTTAAATTTTGACATAATTATGTTATGTTTTCTGATATTCAGGCCCGGTTGCCTAAGTAACAAAAAAGACAGGGTAAGACATCGTTATCGTAATATATAATTTAAGTGAACAGAGGGCGAAGTGGTTTGTGTGACTACCTCGTTACTGCCAGTGCAGTGCGCATAGTGTCGAAGCCGTAGCGACTTGACTACCACATGGGATGAATATTTGATGCACAAATAAATTGATCTGAGGCTGGGTGGTTTATAACAACGCTTATATTGTGATTGTAATACAAATAACACTTGTATTAGGGAGCATATCGGATAAAGTTAATCTTGTCGTAAATAATGTTATTAAGCTGTTAATAGGTATATATCAGCTATATCTATACAGTTTATTCTATCAATCGACATATAACAAGTAAAATTTACAACAAATATAAATATTAAAGGTATGCAAAACTCGTCAGTTTAGTGGCCTTATATAAATCACCTCAAATTCAGATCACCGGGATATGGTTAAGTGATTCGTTAGGTTGCATTTAAATACTGCTCCACTGCACGTTATAAAACATTTTTTGAATTACATTTGTCGATATTTTTTGTCAGAAATATAAGCTTAAACGATTTTAATGGTATAATCATGTAAAGTACGTATCATTACAATTTTACCAGTTTAATATGATTGTTACTATAAACAGGTTGTCCACACGGGTTTGATGCTGACGGCTTAATTAAGTATATTATTTTATAAAAATAACTTATATCAAATTTACGTAATATTGTCTTATGTTCACGCGAATGTTAACTTAAATTATTGAACATTGAAATTAAATTGTTTATTTACCTTATGTTGAGAAGCAATCAGTTTCAATTATCTGTTTTAACTGTGCGATCATTAATAGATTGCATTCATTAAGCTGGCCATCGCTATACACTAAAGTAACTGTCAGAGTCAAAGTTATATTATAAAAATATTTTTTCATCATATAGCACAGCACCCTTAGAGTAAATCTGCTTCAATATTATTAATGATTGGTCGAGGTATTTGTGAAGATTCTTTCCATCCGATAGCTACCCTTCCTATTGATAAGTTACATATGATATCTATTGATCTAAATCCTTCAGAAAGAATATCAATTGGAATCATTTTATTTATATGAGTGAAAGAAACAATCCGCTCCTATGAAGTGTTAAAAAACTAAAGTACCCACTTACTTAATTATTTGTGTGGTATCTATGGTAGTAAAGAGTGGGTAAGTTTAAATAAAAAATCAAGCGTTTTCATTTTATCAAAAATAATTTGATAGTTTTATGAAACAAAAGTATTTTTTTATTACGTCATAACTCATAACATAACAGTAAAAATGAATTATGATACATATTAACCACAAATAAATTTAATAATCTTTGGAGGCGCCGGGTATCGAAGAGGGATGTCTCTAGTAGAAAGCAAGCATAATTCGGTTTTAGGTATATAAGTACCTAGGTACTGTGTGTAAACCGAATTCGAAATCTAGAAAATATTCGAATACCCAGATAGCCATTTCGTTTGCTCAAACGGTGGGATATAAACCAAAACAACAACCAACAAATGCCATATGCATCCAGGACATTTTTCTATCTAAAAGGTAGCGGAACCACGGCGACAATGAAATGGCTTACGTAACTAAAATATAAATTATAATTTTATTCTAAGTACTGATTGTTACGTTGTTGCCTAAAGTATAATGTAGTTATTAGTATTACGGAGTGAACTTACACAAGAATATGTAGCAGTGTAATATATTGTTATACTATGTAACGGGGGCGTAGCTCAGATGGTAGAGCGCTCGCTTAGCATGCGAGAGGTACCGGGATCGATACCCGGCGCCTCCAAAGATTAATATTTTTTTTTGTTAACAATATCCAAAACTGTATTCAAAATTATACTTTAAGCTATATAATAATTAAACCGTATTTAAATGTAAATTTTGAATAACATTTTATAAGAAACGTACACATAAAAAACATAGATTTCAGATGTACACTATATGAATTAGTATGTTACATTATGTCTATATATTCCTTACAGGTGGACAAGTACGGCACACAACAACCCATAGCACTTCTAAAGCTGTTGTTCGAGAGAAAAGGCTTCTATGATAGGGGCAAGGACCTCAACTTTAAGCATGTAAAGGACATTGGTTTCTTGGCCGCTATGGGCCAAGCAGGCGGCGGGAGAAACGATGTAAGTACGATTACGTCATAAGACACTGAACAATGTTATTATAAAACTAGTTTTTTCCCACGGCTGCGCTCGGTCGGGAAAAGTTGTACATATTTTTTTCTTAATGAAAGGTAAGTCCTATTTCGTACCCCTAAAAATGTATGCGAAGTTTCATGATTATCGGTCGAGTAGATAAGGCGTGAAAGAGTAAAAATAAACTCACTTACGCATTTATATTATTAAATAAGGATTTAGAAGCAAGTAAGTATAATATCTGTTAATCGAGTAGTTGCCAATGTTTGATTTTATACCTACGTTATTTGTACACAGCAGGAAATGATCGGTCCTGCAGTCCTGGATTTCAACAAAAAAGACCTTTACATGGGATTGCGCTGAAATTACTTAGAGCTCAGTTCTTGCCCAGGGCCTTTATTGCTACGGCCAAGCTGAGTTCTTGGTGTCGTGGACCGAGAAGAGGCCTATACCCATCTATAGGAAAGTTTATATACATCTTCATAATTCCTTGTTTCTATCCGTTCAGGTGGACCCTCGCTTCATCTCGATGTTTTCGGTATACAATCTGCAGTTCCCGTCCGAGACCACATTAAGGCACATATACACATCAATCCTAGGTGGACACTTCAGTATCTTCCCCGATGAGATACGAGAGATCGTCGACAAGATTGTACAGATGACGCTTGACTTGTACAAGGTGAGTTACACTACGGACGACAACATCTGCTATGATCGTTACATATTACATTATTGTTGTGGCTTAGCAGTGCAGAGGGTAATTAATGTAATATAATGTAATTGGACTCCCTTTTCCGCATTTGAACTCCAGTTTGGTCCAGAGTCAGTGCAGAGGGTAAGTATGTATCGTATATTAAGCTCAGCTAGAAGATTCACTCCTTGTAATTTGGACATGAATGACGATATTGCTAGTAATCTTATTTAAAAGAAATCTTTATTAGGTAAAAGGTAAGAAATATTTGGAGGCGCCGGGTATCGATCCCGGTACCTCTCGCATGCTAAGCGAGCGCTCTACCATCTGAGCTACGCCCCCGATACATGTAATTATATAAATAAGTATTGTATAGACTACTAGTATAATTCACTTTCACCCAAGAGTTCTATGACTTCGTCAAATGTAAGAACATTTGAACTCTTATTTAGTCACCTGCTTAATAACCATTTATTATGAGCCCAGAATTCTATCCATTTAATTGAAATATATGATATATAATCAAAGGTAGCTCTGCCTTTAAACTTGACTTAATAACTGTAAAACAGCCCCTATCATTTACAAGATCACAGTTAGGTGGCCAACATAACACTACTGGCGCTTGTTTAAGAGACGCTATATCTACTGTTATTTAGCGTGTCGATTGAAATATTAACAATCTATGTCAACGCATAAATGTTTTCAGCATTCTCTGTCATAGGCTCTAGATCATAAGTTTATCTGTTACGTCACATGCACATCAAGACACACAGGAACTATTTTGACACAGGTATCTTATACGGTACGAACAGTCAGCCTGAAAATTCGGGTTAGCCCCATTTGTCACCCCCAGCATTGCCCCCTCCGGAGGCAAATGGGACATTTTCCAAAAAACATATCCCATTCGCCACTGGTGGTGGCGAACCGGTGTCAATTGGGACATTGCTACGTAGAAATGTCCAGTCACTGCTGGGAGTCAATAGTTACTTTATCATAATATTTTAAAAGGCTTTTTCTTTTTTCCATATGATTGGTCGTTTTAGGGAGAAACGAGATGGGTGTAAAATCCTATGATTCAACCTCTTCGTCTTAAATGTACAAGTAATAAAAATAAATTACCCTTATATCTCAGGGGACTTTTGACTCACAGGGCCCATATTCAAACTCGACCGAGGTATGACCCCAAGGTGTCTGCACACTAAGTTACAAGTCAATCGGTCCAGTGGTTCCGAAGTTATGCCTGTCACTAACAGACAGACACACAGACCCATATAGTGTTTTCATTAACCTCTTCGAAGAAGACTCAGATGTTAATAAAATATGTCTTAATAATGTGATGTTTCAAATCAGATTACTTTGGTAAATATTATGAAAATTTATTTGAGTAGGTAGGTATCTACGAAAACTATAATTTATGATTTTTGTAATAAAGATAAATCGCCGATTACTTAAAGCAAAGTTATCTTTAATATTTATTATGACATCATAAAATAAATACATTACGTGAAAACAATAATATTAATTAGGGTCATGGTCTAGTGCACATGCGGGTAGCTGTTAACAAATGAAGTTTTGATATGAATAGTAAGCTGTTCGTGCACTAATATCTTTTTATTTTACCCAATTATTATAAACATTACTTAAACCTGAATAGTCATCCTATTCTATTTACAGTTAATACTAAATTCTTAGCCATACCTACTACAAACACTATAAATGTCATTCCAAATACAAGTACTTGCTCATGTTTAAAGGTGGCAACTGAGATTTTACGTAAGCAACATCCCATTTGCCACCCGGGGTGGTGAATGGGACTAACCCGAAAATTAGGTATTTACGTAGCGTAGTCACTGAAAATTACTAAGCTGGATACATATAAGTATCTTCAGTTGACTGGATATCGGTGGTGTAACGCATGATATATAGATTCACGCCTGTTTCCCAGAGGGGTAGGCAGAGACTACGGATTTCCATTTGCTATAATCCTGACACACTTCTCTGGCTTCATTCACTTTCATAACATTCCTCATACCCGCTCGCCGGTTTAAGGTGCTTTTAACCTGGCCTTTATCCAGAACGTCTCCGATCTGATCAAGAAACGTTCGCCTCGGTCTTCCCCTTGCGACTGTTCCATTCATACTAGCCTTATAAACTTTCTTAGTCAGTCTTTTCTCGTCCATTCTTTCTGCCCAAACCAGCTTAACATACCCTTTTCTATGCTCGTCACTCTATTCACTTTTATGCTGCATCTCTCTCTAATCACACTATTCCTTATTCTATCTTTCTGATTCACACCACATATATTTCTCAGCGCTCTCATTTCTACAGCATTTATTCTGTTCTCATGCTTCTTTTGCCATACCCAACTTTCACTTCCATGCAAAAGTGTAAGCACTAATAGTCCTCTATGTACAGCCAAACGTGCCTTTTCGGATACATTTTGACTGTTCATAAAAGCAAGTAGAGCGCCATTCACTTTATTGCCAGCAATCGTTCTTCTTTCAATATCTCCCTCATGTGTACCATCCTTTGTAAACAAAGCACCCAAATATACAAACTCTTTCACTTGCTCCACTTGTTCTCCATCAATCACAATATTGTACATCGTCATGCACTGCTCCTTTTCAAATACCATTACTTTCGTCTTGCTTACATTCATTTTCATTGTATTTCATTTCATGTAACGCATGAAGTAAGAAAAATAGCGGATATCAGTACTTTTAAGAGTAGTAGAGCCTCGCTGATTTCAGCATGAATGGCTCGACCGGGGAACGACTACCCCCTTACAGAATATCGAGGTGAAATAGCAGTATTCCTACTGTTGTGTTTTGTTCGGTGAGTGAGAGTGCCAGAGGCACAATCACTCTCTTTCCGCCTTTCCGCTCCTTCTCTTACCCACTTCCTTTCCTAAAGGGTCGGCAAAGCGCAAGTGATGCCTCTGGTGTTGGAGGCGTCCATAGGCTAGGATGAACAATTTAATTTTTTTGTACACCTAAGTTGCCAAACGAGCATTCGGCTTACCTGATGGTAAATGGTCATCCTATAGATCATTAATAATAAATGTATGTACATGCATGGTACAGACTAACAGCTAGGAAAAGTAGATAGATAAACACAGTTCTACAAATAGCACAATTACACACAGAAATACTTAGCTCACAAAATGTTTGTAAGCGTCATAAATTGCTATACAAAAATTGATTACATTTTACTAAAATTTAAATGAGTGGAAATAGATGGATGGATATTTTAACGTATTTAGGTATCCTTGAATACATATACTATAAAAAAGAAGTCAAACTAATTTTCCTGTAATAATTGCTTAATTTATTTATCATTTTCTTATTAGCGTTTATTAGGTACTAGTTTTTGTCCGCGCCTCCATAGAAATGATTTTTCGCGATAACGAGCATCGAAGTCAAGTAGGTAGTATCGCAGTGAAAATCTTTATCACGTTACGTGCATCGAAGTCTAATGACTTCGCAGAGACGGTCTTTTGCAGTTACCTGCATCGCAATCTTGTAGCATCGTATCTATTAGCATTTATAGATATTTTGTGCATCATGATTCCATATTCTCTTTTGATAGTTTAGGTATAGCTTCGTTTATGCATCAATAATTTTCTATGTGTTTTCTAATTTAATTTGCGAATAGATGATGCCCACTGTGTTCAAATTTCCTTAAATGGCTGATAATGAAAACTAACAATTTATTTTTTTATTATTCTTTGGCATCAGATAATTATAGTTGTGCTGCCGCCGACCCCTGCGAAGTTCCACTACATTTTCAACTTGCGCGACTTGTCCCGTATCGCGGCGGGGCTGTGCCTCACGCACCCCAACTACTTCAGCGAGAAGCGCTGCGTGGTGCGCTGCTGGCGCAACGAGTTCACGCGCGTTATATGCGACAGGCTCATCAGTAAGCAGGTAATAGACAAGTTCCGCTATGTGTATCAGCGAGAAGCGCTGCGTGGTGCGCTGCTGGCGCAACGAGTTCACGCGCGTTATATGCGACAGGCTCATCAGTAAGCAGGTAATAGACAAGTTCCGCTATGTGTATCAGCGAGAAGCGCTGCGTGGTGCGCTGCTGGCGCAACGAGTTCACGCGCGTTATATGCGACAGGCTCATCAGTAAGCAGGTAATAGACAAGTTCCGCTATGTGTATCAGCGAGAAGCGCTGCGTGGTGCGCTGCTGGCGCAACGAGTTCACGCGCGTTATATGCGACAGGCTCATCAGTAAGCAGGTAATAGACAAGTTCCGCTATGTGTATCAGCGAGAAGCGCTGCGTGGTGCGCTGCTGGCGCAACGAGTTCACGCGCGTTATATGCGACAGGCTCATCAGTAAGCAGGTAATAGACAAGTTCCGCTATGTGTATCAGCGAGAAGCGCTGCGTGGTGCGCTGCTGGCGCAACGAGTTCACGCGCGTTATATGCGACAGGCTCATCAGTAAGCAGGTAATAGACAAGTTCCGCTATGTGTATCAGCGAGAAGCGCTGCGTGGTGCGCTGCTGGCGCAACGAGTTCACGCGCGTTATATGCGACAGGCTCATCAGTAAGCAGGTAATAGACAAGTTCCGCTATGTGTATCAGCGAGAAGCGCTGCGTGGTGCGCTGCTGGCGCAACGAGTTCACGCGCGTTATATGCGACAGGCTCATCAGTAAGCAGGTAATAGACAAGTTCCGCTATGTGTATCAGCGAGAAGCGCTGCGTGGTGCGCTGCTGGCGCAACGAGTTCACGCGCGTTATATGCGACAGGCTCATCAGTAAGCAGGTAATAGACAAGTTCCGCTATGTGTATCAGCGAGAAGCGCTGCGTGGTGCGCTGCTGGCGCAACGAGTTCACGCGCGTTATATGCGACAGGCTCATCAGTAAGCAGGTAATAGACAAGTTCCGCTATGTGTATCAGCGAGAAGCGCTGCGTGGTGCGCTGCTGGCGCAACGAGTTCACGCGCGTTATATGCGACAGGCTCATCAGTAAGCAGGTAATAGACAAGTTCCGCTATGTGTATCAGCGAGAAGCGCTGCGTGGTGCGCTGCTGGCGCAACGAGTTCACGCGCGTTATATGCGACAGGCTCATCAGTAAGCAGGTAATAGACAAGTTCCGCTATGTGTATCAGCGAGAAGCGCTGCGTGGTGCGCTGCTGGCGCAACGAGTTCACGCGCGTTATATGCGACAGGCTCATCAGTAAGCAGGTAATAGACAAGTTCCACTATGTGTATCCTACTTTAGCGAGAAGTGAATACCTAATAGAATAATAAACCAGTTCAAAAGCATCTTAATTTCTGCATGCAATGTCGGTTTTTAACAAAAATCAGATGACTTATGGATTGATTGATCTACAAAATGGCGGTTGCAATTCTATGAAAGTGTGCAATTCTATAAATACGTATAATAATAATAATAATAAACCCCTCTAGGACAGTCGTTATCTCATCATGAGACTAACGCGATATCGGAGGGCACAGTATACTAGCTTTAAAACTATCACCTTCGCCTTGTGATATAAACAAAAAATGTATCACCAGGTTAAATTAAAGCGCACAAACCGCAGGGCAGCTTGTGGCGGGCTGAATGTGAGTGGCGACACTGCGGTCCTGAATGCCTCAGAGAGTTGGTTAGGGCCTCGTTCCCGGCTTGCCGTTAGTGGTTGGCCGGGGTGGAACTTCAAGAGCGCCCGCAGGACTCTCAACTCTGGCTTGCCTTGATCGGCCGGTCAGAGGGAGGCCGCTAGAGCTATATGCTTGGGGGTGGAAGTGTCATTTTCAAGGGCATAACTACGGGGAAACCCGCTCTGGGTCTCCGTTGTCACGAGACCCGTGATGGTGAAACCGGCGCCGCACCGCTCGATACTCCTAGCCACTTGCACCGGTGTTGCCCTCTGCTGCTGGCTTGTATGCCTATAGTGGCTTATCAGGGGGCCCATCTAGTGAGTTGGCGAGTCACCGTCTGCCCATTGTATTGATGCTATTAGAGTATTCAGGGCAGACGCCGTTTTTCATCCATAGTTAGCAATATACCGGTCCACCAAACACCCATACCTATAGCCCATACATTAGAATCCATACGTAGCAATAGTCCTACGCCTGCTGCGGCTAGTGCCGCTGTAGGTGTTCCATAACACCTTTGATTAAAACTCTCGAAGGGCCTCTTCACGTTGGACCCATGTCTCCGTGTAAGCCTCCCAAAGGGCCAGGTATTTTCTAATATAATATGTTAGAAAGTACCTGTGATAAGAGAAACATAATAATAATAATTTTATTTCAAACTAATATCCATTGTGTTAGTATTACATAAAAACTTACAAGCTAGTGTTAGTAATTATTAATAAGACACAATTAACATAATATAATAAAAAAAACATAAATAAAATTACACAACAGGCTTGCCAAACTTAGCGCTATCGGTTTTGCTCCTGGACTACTCCAGCTACTTGCTGACTATCTCCGCGATAGACAGCAGTTTGTCAGACTTGGTGTTTATGAGTCTAAGCCCTATCACACGCGCTCTGGTGTGAGCCAGGGATACTTGGACCCCTGTTGTTCTTGCTCATGATCAATGATCTTCCTTCAGTTCTGCAGCACACCCGTTGCTTAATGTATGCCGACGACCTTAAAGTTTATATGGAGGTGAGGTCTGAAACTGACTGTTTAGCTATACAGCATGATATCGATTCTTTATATCAGTGGAGCCACACGAACAAGATGGATTTTAACCCCACTAAATGCTATGTTGTAAGTTTCGGTCGTGTGCGACACCCAATTGAACACGACTACAAGATACTTGGTCAGAGCATAAATCGGTCAACCACCATCAAGGATTTGGGTGTCACTTTTGACCGTAAATTAACATTCCACGATCATGTAACTGCACTAGCAAAAGAATCTTTTAGACGTTTAGGTTTCATACTGAGGAATTCCCATGACTTTAGTAGCTATCCAGTTATAAAATTGATTTATGGTGCTTTGGTTCGCTGCAAACTAGAGAGTGCTGGGTGTGTGTGGAACCCACATAAAAAAAAGTACATTCTTCTGCTTGAGAAAGTACAAAAGGCTTTCCTTAGGTACCTATACATGCGTATCCATGGATACTATCCACTTATGTACCCTACACACTTTCTTCTGGGTAGCCTATGCTATAACTCCTTAGAGGTAAGGCGTGAGATGAACCAACTCACAGTAATGTGTAAAATCCTCAGAGGTAAGATTGATGCACCGGATCTTCATGATGAGTTGTGTCGATTATATGTCCCTAATAATTACCGTCGTAACCGGAAACATGTTTTGTTCGCCGTACCGTCATGTCGCACTGTGGCTCGTGCAAAGTCACCCATACCGCGCACCCAGTCTGCTCTCAACACTCTCCTTAGTGCCAATCCGGACTGTGACTTGTTTGCGGACGGATGGCATGTAATTATGTTGGTGTGTTTGCGATTCTGTGAAAGGAATCGCATACACACTAACTAAACTTATTTTTGTGTATTGATTGTGTTTCGTGTATTGTGTTTTGTTTATACATTATGATTGTCAGTTCTTTTTTTTTTTTTTCTCTGTATATTTTAATTTTGTTGAATTTATTTGTGTGCTCCATTTAATTATTGTTTTTTCCTCTTTGTTGTTATTTATGTGTGTGTTACCAACTATAGTTTTGTGTTAATTAATGTAATTGGTGTTATACCGTTTTAATTAATTAATTAAATAAAAAAATTAAAAAAAATGAAGCCGCAACCAATAACAAACAATGGGGCTATCCCACCTGTCCGCTATCGTGCTGAGGATATTATTGGCGCTGCCTCGCACCCTATGCATGATGGAGGCGCATCGTTTTCGCATAATTGCATAGAAATTATCTACTGCCGCCTCGGTAAACATGCCTGACGCACTACAATAGCGCGGCAGCGCCATCAACATCCTAAACGCGTTATTGTACTGTACGCGCAGGGCGCTGTATGTCCTCTGCGTGTAGTTAACCCATAGGCTGCACGTGTAGAAGGATTGGCAGAACGCTGTAAAAAGCGTCGCCTTTACTTGTTTTGTACACCGTGCAAATCTACGGGCCAACATATTGCAACGGACAGCCAGCGCCCTACGTTCACGCTCGATGTCTAAGTCATCTCTAAGGTCATCAGAGACCCAGTGCCCCAGATATTTGAAACTAGTGACTCGTTTTAGTGGATTACCATAAAGCTTAAGTTCCGGTATATCAGTGTAAAGTTTATTCCTAGCCTTAAATACAACTAATTAACTTTTTGCAACATTATATCTGAGGCCATGAGCCTCCGCATACCTTTCACATATGTCGAGTAGTCTCATCATAGCGCTAATTGATGGGCTTAGCAATACCATATCATCAGCATAACTAATGTTGTTAAGACATATTCCGTCCACATGACATCCAAGATAGGCATTGCTAAGCTCAACAATCAGCTGATTTATATACAGGCTAAAAAGTCTAGGGGAGGTTAGCCCACCCTGCCTCACCCCGCACTCCAGCCTGTACTCATCCGATATTGACCCCGACCACCTAACACAATTTGTCTGATTACTATACCAATAACGCAGTATTGATATAATTGCCCTGTCCACCGTGGTTTCCTTGGCTAACTTATCCCAAAGTAAATCATACAGCACCAGATCAAAGGCCTTGGAAAGATCTAGAAAACACGCATCTACAGGCGTTTTTCTTGTCGTGTAGTACTGGACGGTGTGCTTGAGAGACAGTACTGCAGTCTCCGTGGACAAACCCGGCCTAAACCCAAACTGCGCGTCACTCAGCTTGATACGTTTTGCCATGTGTCTATCAATCAAACCGTCCAGCACCTTGGCCATTATGGTAGCAAGCGATATGGGCCTGTAATTTGTAGGATCTGATGTATCACCCGTCTTATCTTTAACAATTGGGACTACATAGGTTTTCATTAATTCCCCAGGCAGGTAGGAGTGACTTAGACACAGCGTGTAGAACATTGCCAGTACTCTTGGCAGGTGTACGCCAGCGTTCCGCAAGTGCTCGATGCTGAGATGGTCGTGTCCCGGAGATTTCCCTCTTGACATATTGTTAATAATATTATCAACCTCTTTGGCAGAAAATCTAACATTTAACCCCGTAAACATTTTAGAATCGACCACTCGCGATAAAGCAGTTTGAGGAGATACTACTTTAAATTGCCTTACAAACAAATTTGCTATATCAGCAGGTTCGTTACACCGCGCTACACTAACGGGGATGCTAGGCCTCGGCTGCAATCCGTTTGTACTCTTCCAGAACCTAGAAAAGTCTTTATTTCTATGATGCTCTGCTATGATGTCCATCTGTATTTGTTGTTGATTAGATTGACACCATTTTAATTTTGATTTAAATACTTTTCTAGTCTTACACATCTTACTAAAAACAATTCCCGATTTTGGCTTCCCAGACACAACCCAGCAATGAAATGCAAGCCTTGCCTCCCCGTGAGCTTGTTTAACATATTTATTCCAGCCAACTACATGTTTATGCCTTCTACCCCTATTTTCATGGCCAGTACATTGTGCAGCCTCCGAAAGTATACAAACGATATTTTTGTACATTTTGTTCAATACTTCTCTGTGGCTACTAGTCATTACAGAAACCCTCTGAGCACTTCTGAAATTCTATAGGTAGATAAATTTCTCTCAGTTTAGCATGAGATAATTCTTTGTATTTGTCAATATTACTAGCGGCTCGTTCACCCCAAATAACATTATTAATAGAAGGTTTGGTTATAACAACAGTAGATCTTATAATATTAAAGTTACATTCCAACTGTATTGGCATGTGATCGGACCAATACGTATCATACAATACACTAGCACTAACAATTATACGCCTCGCGGCTTCGGTTACTACGCAATGATCGAGCCAGCGCTGGCAGCCGTGTGCATCGCTTATATATGTGTACGTACCTTGCGGTAATAGATCCAAGTCCGCACACGTCCAGCACTGTTCCATACAAAAATTTTGCAACTCATTTCCGAACAACTCCCCCGGATGCGCGTTATAGTCACCTAACATTATTACAGATTGCACATTATTACTTTCTATGATTGCACTCATCTCACTAAGACAATCCGTAAAATCACTTAAATTATCATTAGAGTCTGTAGGCATGTACACCGAGAATACAATTACCGAACGATCCCCCGTCACGATCTTTATAGCTATCAGACGCACACTGGAACACTTTATAACCGTCACTGATGGAAATAGATTCTTCCTCCACAGTAAAGCCACTCCTCCATATGGTCTACCACGTAGTACAGCAGCAGATGTGTCAATCGCCGACTTACCCGTAAAGGCAAAGTCATTATCAATTTGTCCCAGGAAACCAACATCGTGAGGTAATAGCCAGGTTTCTTGTAATGCTACAATATCAGCCGCTACACACAGTCGCCTCACACAGTCAACCGACCTTTTTATGCACTTACAATTAAAACTTGTCAATTTAATAGTGTTATACATTATGGTTTTTTAACACTGCCATTATTCAGAGTATTTTCTCTGCCTCTGTTCTTCTTAGAGAAGTCTATAAACTTGCGATATGATATACCTTCCGGCCAAAAGTCTTCACTCATAAATATGTTAAATTTGTGTTTTGGCACAAATATTTTGTATGCGTCATAGTTTCTCAACACTTTCATTTTCATTTTTTCAATATCAACACATATCTTTGCCTTTCGTTCAACATACTCTTGGATATCCTTCTGGTTCACCTGTTTATCGACTTTGTAAATATATACAATAACTTTTCATCAACGGCATTAAACTTCCCTTGGGGTTCCACTATAGCTTACCAAAGTTTCTACAAGCACAGGTGATTAAAAATATCAGACCGAACCACAGCGAAGCATAGCCGGATTTTGTTAGTTGTAAAATAATTGTTCAATTCTGCAGGACAATGACGTGATGTGCACTCACATACAAGAACATATCGTTAAATATTTCCCTGAAGAAGAGCCCGTCGTACTCGAGGAGTTTATCGTCGCTGAGGAAGAGGAAATCAAGGAAGAACAAGAAATAGACGGTACTGTATGAGTAACAAGACGCCTATTTAACTTTATATAAACCGACAACTTTCGCACTAGGTATATAACAAACGTTTAAACAACGGACACAGAATAGCCAGACTCAGAACAACTATTTGTGGATCATAAAAGTTATTGTACCTTGGGGTTCGTATCCGCGATACTCGGTGCAGATGTTATAGCGATGCGACCGTTTAAACCACTACGCCATCCTACTACGTCATCAATAACGATCGAACGAGTCTCTTAATAAAGCGCTCAATGATTCAGCATCAAGCATCATTGATTAATGCACATCCAAAGTTTCAATATTGTTTATTGTAATATTAGTAGGATTTTGTTTATAGCTAAAAGTTTTACAATAGATTGATTGATTGATTTTCTTTGACCTGTCAATTTCTGATTTAAAAAACTTCAGGACGCTCGCGCCACTGTGACACAATAGATTAATGATTTCCGCTCCCGCTGAAATCAAACATACATATACAATAAAACATACTTCATAAACATAATATCGGTATCGATGGTGCAAAACAAGCTTACGTAAATGGACGCCTGGAAAACCAGAATAAGACACTCGTTGCGCACCATAATATTTATCTATATTTATACTTTTTTACTAATATTATAAAGAGGAAAGATTTGGTTATATGTTTGTTTGTTTATAATGATTTAACTCAAAATTACGCAACCGTTTTTAAAAATTATTTCTTGCTTTGAAATCTACACTCGGGTGTAATGAAATGCACATGTGATTTTTTTTTATATATATAACAACTATATATTTTTACTATGGAGTTAAAGCTGGTTTCAATACCTATTTAATGATACTATATAAGCCTTTACAAATTTACCCTACTGCCAAAAAGTAATAAAACAAATACTCCCTTAGGTCACCGCAGTTTGCCAGACTAGTTGCAGGTATACAAAGGCATGTTTTGAGTAAAAAGTCATCAGTTGCTTGTCAACGCTCAAACTGAAAGGAAGTCCAGTGACTACAGCTGCATTTATTAGAAGAAAATGGATACTACTCCAGAAAAAGCCGCTCAAGTCGTTGTTCTAATTGAAGCGGGCCAGAACCAGAGTGCTGTAGCTCGACAGCTAAATATCAGCCAATATTCAGTTCGTCGTGTCTACTAGTGCTATCGGGAGACTGGTGGCTATGAACGACGACGAGGATCTGGTCGACCCAGAGCTACAACTGAGCGCGACAACCGATTTCCCGTTACGACGGCTTTGTGAAATCGTCACCTGACTTACGTTGATCTTGCGCATCGTCTGCAAGAAATGCGTGAAGTGGAAGTCAGCCGGTGGAGGGTCAGAAGAAGACTTGCTGAAGGTGGCTTGAATGCGCATAGGCCAGCAAACGGCCCTAAATTGACGCGAACTCACCGTCTGGCCCGTCTTCGATTTGCACGAGAACATGTCGACTGGACAGTCGACCAATGGAGAGCAGTCCTGTTTTCAGACGAGTCCAGGATGTGTCTTCATGGCAATGGTGGACGAGGACGGGTCTACAGAAGGCCTACAGAGAGATTTGCCCAGTGTTGTATAACGGAACGTGTCGCATATGACGGTGGTTCGTGTATGTTCTGGGGAGGGATCTCTCTCGAAGCCATAACTGAGCTTGTCTTCATCGCTGGGGCCCATATAAGGCATCAAGACAGAGGACTAACTGCTCGCATGTACATAGAGGAAGTTCTCCAGGAACATGTCATACTATTTAGCGGTTTCGTTGGAGATAACTTCCTTCTTATGCATGACAATGCAAGACCCCATACCGATGTTATTGTACGACAGTATCTTCAAGAGGTGGGTATTCCCGTAATGGAGTGGTCAGCTCGGAGTCCGGATCAAACACTTGATAGAGTCGATGGAACACCGGTGTCGAGTGGTAATTCGGGCAAGAGGAGGTAAGACTTTCTTTAAATAAAGATATTTTAGTAGAATTTGTTTTTTTTTTAATTTATTCCCTAATTTTCAAACTTTGTTAGTTAAGCAAAAATATTCCAATAAAGATAAATTTGTTATTGTCTTTTTTTTCGGCATTAAGGTAAACTTATTACCGCTTATGTGGTGTCACTGAAGGGTGCGCCAAAGTTCACCTAAAATTTCAACTCCGATAATTGGAAATCCGAAAATTTTCTTCCTAACATTTTTCATCCTAACAATCACAATTCCTAATTACTTTGTCTCTAATGTTAATAATTCCGGAGCTTTCAACTTCATAATGTCAGTAGCAATAAACATCTATTATACTTTTATTTGTTTTCCTATATTTTCTCAACTTAACCATCGTTCATACTATTATTCAAAGTCATATCTTTTTTGTTTAGATTTCTTTTTATTCATAATAATCAATATTATATACATTAATTTTGCGTACCTAACTTTGTTTTCACATAACATGTAGGTATAACATATAAGAATAATAGTACCATGGTACAAGTAGTTAAATACATGTTTTCATATATACATTTCAATTAAATAAGTTTAATATTAATCGAATCGGTCCTATTCCTAATTATTGGTTTAGGTTAGGTTAGAACTGTGACCCCCAGATCGCGGCAGTCGGATCGATTGCCCTCTCGCTCCCGACCGTAGTTCAGTCTATGGTCCGGAGTGAGAGGTCGTGGAACGCCGTCGCCTCCTTTTGTGAGGAAGTAATTTCCATCAAGGAGGCGGCGGAGCGGGAGAGGGAGCGTTTGAACCCTCTCCCCAACCGCAGAGCCGGGCGCCGGAGGGCGCGCGATGACCTCCAGCCACCCTGAGGTTTGACCTGGGGGTGGCGGGCTTTGTGGGCCTGCCCGCCATTCGTTCAGCACCAGGTCCGAGAGGCGGCGTGCGTGTTCTCACGCGCGCCTCTGTGTTGAGTCCGTCTCGTCTAGAAGTAAGTACCTTTGGGTAGGTCTTTTGTGTAGTGGCCTGCCGTTTCATACGGCGGGCCGTAATCTTGGCGGGGTCGCGACCGCATGCGAAAGCGATTCGCGCAGCCCCGTCGATAGTGGTTGTGTCGAGGAACACCGTGGTAGGTTTAGTCGGTATTCCGGGAGGTACATTATCTTTTCCACATCTTTCTTTACCCCGGCGAGTCCGACATAATCCCTCCGCCCGCCCCCGCGGAGGGATATGCGTCATAGTATTCCCACAGGTAAAAAAAAAAAAAAAAAAGATTTGTGACCCCAACGCACGAGCCGAGCGAGCGTAGCGAGCGTGCCGCGGCAGCGGCCGGCGAAGTGCCAGAACCGAATTGGTCCTTTAGTTATTGGTTTAGTTACGGTTACGGTAAACTCCCAGGCCATAAGCATAACCGTAAATGAGTCGTGTTTTATGAATTTCATTCATTTAAGACTATAAATTAAAACTTTAAATATCATCTTCTAGCCATATATTTTTTATTAGGTACACTTGGTAAATATTTCTTTCTGAGTATGAGTGAAAATATTATGGTGAGTATGTTTAGGGATAAAAGCGTTATGATAAAAAACAGTAGGAGTTTAAATATATTTACATTAATGATGTTATTAATTACAATTTTCGGAAACATCAGTGTTATGAGCATCGCCGGTAGCACTACAAATAGTATGAATGAAAACTTTAGGATGAAAATTTTTAGGAAGATCAATTTCGGGTAAAGAACTTTAGGTGAGCCAATATGGACCCGTCACTGAATAGGTATTAAAATAATCTTTAATTCCATATTAAAAATATATATGTATTTCATTAAATGAAAATAAATAAACAATATTTTTCAAAAATTGTTTATGTGTGCGATTTCCTTGCACTCAAATGTATATTATCACCGAGTAACATAGGCTAGATTTTATTCTCTTACGCGAGCGTATCCGCGGGTAAAATAGCTAGTTAATCAATAAATTACAGAATTTGATATGGATGACAAGGCGGCACTGGCTGATAAATCCCAAGTCGTGTCCGAAGTCATTGAAGAAGAAGACGAGGAAGAAGAAGAGAAACAGCTAACGGTACGTATTTATCTTATGAAAAATGAGCATTTAGAATCGGTTTTAATATATAAAGACGAGTCGTTTTAGCTACAGAGAGCTAAACTTTGACAGATTTTTTATAGAATATGTAATAATAATAATATCAGCTTTGTGTTAACTGTTGCTGTTGCCCACTGCTGGGCACGAGCTTCTTACTGTGATAAGGATTAGGGCCTTAATCTACCACTCTGGCCCAGTGCAAGTTGGCAGAGTTCACATACCTACGAAAAACATTGTGAAGATCTCTCAGATATCCAGGATTCCCTACGATGTTTTCTTTCAGCGTTAAAGCGAGCGATAATTAACTATTTATAACATGTACATAATTGGACATAAAGATGCGCTCCTTGGGATCGAACCCGCGACCTTTGCGTGTCATACCAACGGTCTCCCACTAAGCTGTCTGTAGGAAAAAGGTCTATTTGAAATTGTAACTGGCCTTTACATAGCGGATTATATAAGTGGTAGGCGATAAACTTTTAGAAATATTATTGCGTTGAAAACTTGACACTGTCTACTATCTTTATGACTTTCATTCGACACTTCGGGTTACTTCAACACTGTGTTGAAGTTACCCGAAGTGTCTATGTATACGTGACACATGACGTCGTCGCTCCCAGACGACTAGTCTACTATGCTAATGGATAAAAGTTTCTTAAAAAATTATTACTCAAGAAGCGGATTTGATCTTAAATGGACCTTACTAAAACTTCATGATAATTACCACAGTCCAATTTAAAGTAAGCGTGTAAGAAAATATAGCAATAATAATAATATATTTATTTGCATGAGACATGATATAAAATGATGTTACAATTGTGAAAATATGTTATACATATTTTGCTTAACATTTGAGACATAACCTGATGATATGCACAGAATTAACATTTTCAATGAATTCTTTTTAGCACTATACAAATTATTTTCATTAATCCATTTATATGATTGTATTTTAAATAATCAATTAGTGAACACTTTTAAGTGACAGAGTATCTTATTAAATATGCGTATACACATCACTAGGCAGCTTTTATTATATTAAGTCAACCTAACAGCATCATTAAGCACATTTGCAAGTCAAACTGTTGTTGATTGTGTTATTCTAGTTAGAGGAGTACGTGCTCCGCGACCCGCTTTTGTTTGGCGACTACCGCAACGCACTGGACGAGGTAGAGATCAGATACTACGAGGATCTGCTTGACTATGAGGCCATCTACTTTCTCTTCCAAGAGGTATTCAGTTACATTAACTTTAAAGCATAACAAACATCGGTATTACATACACACACATAGTCTGTTTCATCAATGTAAAATTCTCAAAGCTTCAACAACTATAATTCAATATATTTTGTTGGATGTATGCTGTGTATTTTGAACTATCTTTAAATTGGCAATTGGATATATTCTTTACAAAATTGTATGTACTTTACAAAATTTGTTAAGTGAGTAATTTTCTCACGGATGACTCTCGAAGGTGATATTATCTCCAAATTTGCCCAAATCAAAATGTAAGAATCCAAATTACTGATATCGTGCAAACGAAAAACTAATTATAATATAAAACTATTTAGATGTCTATCTATTATTAAGTTACCGCTGTTATTTATATACTTTACGACCACCCCTTTCTGTTCTATTATCATATAGTCATTTAATCAGATTGTAATGGTTAATGGTAAATTGATAATATTTTGTGACCACCACTGGCAAAACTGTGCATAACTTTTCTAAACCTACAGTCGGCCAACAAAGTGGTCTACCCGTTTTGACAAAAGTTTCTGTGAGATCTAATTATTGCTAAGGTTGACACATGGCATGACGTAAATATATATAACGTGTTAAAGAGAGCAATTGTCACTGGCATAATATTATTGCAAGGGAAAATCGGCCTTGTTGTTTCATGACGTTCAAATGAATCTTAACCGTAGGGTGGTGGACCACATTTTTGGCCGACTGTACAGCACATAATTATGTACACGATCATGTTTATCTTGAGTGTGATTTGCCTTCAGTCGTTAACATGGATGTGCGGGTAAACGTATTGCTTCATGCTGTAGCTTGGCGCATATTATGTTGCTTAAAAGGAAATGAAGAAGGTCAAGAAGAAAACTTGGGTCAGGTCCTTCCTGCAGCTACGTAACCAAAAAAGGAAAAGATTTCTAGAATAATTAAAAATCATCCCTTGATTTGATACTTCGGTAGTTATAATTGAAAATTTTAGATATCTCTTGAGATGCAACTCAACCTGCTTTAAGCCCACCACATACACACAGCGGAGGCGGAGCGATAGCGGTGCGAAGGCGTGTGGTTGTGCCAAGGATATAAAATTTCAGTAGAATCCATTATAAGAAATTAAAGTATTGTAAAAGAAATACAGTTTGATAACCGCTGTTAGCACGCTTCCGCACCGTCACCGCCGTGTATTTGTAGTATAATGCCGGTATGTCCTGCACCGACCCTGCCATTTATCATTCACACACGATCCGGAGCGGGAGGCATTCGCCGCGCAACTGAGGGTTACATACTAATTAGAACAATACAAAAAATCGAGAGCCGAAACAAACTTGTGTCTGAAATTGAGACCTCTGTGAAGAAAGTCTCGGATTGGGGCAGACTTAATTTGGTCCGATTTAACCCCACAAAGACACAAGTCTGCGCGTTCACTACAAAAAATTATCCCTGCCGCCTCTTTTCGCCATCGTCCTATGCGACAGCATTTTCATACCCATCATTTAGATGGTTGGCAGGACAGTTGTGGACACAACTGTGCGTTTCTCCAAGAATTTTCTGCCTCGCACAACAAAACTGTGGAATGAGCTGTCGCCCGCGGTATTTCCGGACCAATACGACCTTCACTTCAAGAAAAGAGCGTACTCCTTTTTAAACTGCCGGCAATGCACTTGCAACTCCTCTGGTGTTGTGTGTCCATGGGTGGCGGTAATCGCTTACCATCAGGCGATCCGTCTGATCGTTTGCCACCAAATCCATAAAAACAAAGCGCCTTCCTCACCGCTCCGCCTTCGCTGTCTGTGTGGCGTAGCTTAATATTTCTATCCTTATAGTCAATATGTCTGGCATTTCATAGTAGGTACTGGATGTATTTCGATGACTTGTATAAATCTATCCGATTCGGACCAGTATAAGCGACCGTAATGAACGAATTAGGGACTAAACTCGTCGAGCCCAGCCCATCGAATATAACTTTTTTATCAAGCAGTCTGTTCTTTCATTTCTAAGTTGAGGTGTCAAATATTCATTTTGTTGTGTTAATGTGTGATTGTGCAGATTCTGGACGAGTACAACGAGCGCGGGTCAAAGATGTCGATCGTGCTGTTCGAGGATTGCCTCGAGCACCTCACCCGCACGCAGCGCATCCTGCGCATGGACCGCGGCAACGCGCTCATCATCGGCGTCGGCGGCTCCGGCAAGAAGTCCATCTGCAGGCTCGCTGCCTTCGCCGCCGGTACGTACACCGTACATATACATTTGCACATATTTCTAAAGACCTCTGCATTGTATTTTAAAACCTACATCTTACAACATAATGCTCAATATTGCCCACTACAAACAGCCAGCGGAATCGGAGGCGGAGCGATACCGGTAGCGGACTTTTGTATTATTTGAATTAGTATGATACATTACACACACGGTCCAAAGCGATCAAATCAAATCAAGTCAAATAGTTTGTGTGATACATAGGTTTTATACAGGTGTTCATTACATAATTATTTAAGAACTTAAAAATGTTCATTCCATTATGTATGAATATTATTTAATCGTTTGTATACTCAAGTGGCTCATCCACTTGGGCATACAAACGATTAAATAATATTTAAAAAATATGATCATATAAATTCTAACGATTTGATATTATAAATTCCATTGAATATTAAACACAAATTATATTATTACTTTTAGTCGGGACATACGCACGACAGTCAAAACAATAAATTATGGTCAAGTGTACATGAAACATTTAAAAAATTCTAGTCGACAAAAAATTATTTACATAGTAATATCAATTTTCTATAAGAAATTGGAACGAAGTTAGGTATCTTATTGTAGATCTTTGCGACCATAGCAAACATTCTTTTTCCAAAGAGGGGGTAGTTATACAGGGTGTGGCGTAAATAGTGGTCCAACGTAAAGGAGTCGATACACCGTGTTCCTAGCTAACATATACCGGGATATTAATCATTTTAAATAAAAGGTCTCAAAAAAAAAAACATTTTTTTTATTTTTTTAGAAAATCGTTACCTTGCATTACAAATTTGGCTGTATTTTCGACAAATATTATTATTTTTTCATTCTGTTTTTTTATTATTACTGCTAATTACATAAACCAACTTATCCAAATGTTTTTTTTATTATCAAGTTCACAAGTAATAAAAAAAATGAGTTTATTTCCAATTTTCATTACTCACTCTAGCAAATCATGTGACTTTAGGTGCGTGTGGTGTAAAAAAATTGTACTACACCGTCAGTGCCCATTATTTAAAAAAATAGATCACTAAATGCAGATTCTAAAATAGTACAATACTAAGTGGTGGAAGTAAAAACAAGAAAGTTATTGGCATTTAAAACAAAAAGGAGCTGAATTAGTTTAACACCATTTTTTTAGTTAAGCTTTAAAAGTGTTGCAATTTTGTATGAAATCATTCATTGTAACATTTTAAACATTTGACATCAACAGAGTGTAACATTAGCTCACCCTTAAACGTACCGCAGGTAAAAAAAGGTCAAGTTTTTTCTAGGAAATGGGTAGCAGAGCAGAAAACAAAAGCCCATTGGAATGTATCGGCGTATTACGTTATGGGGAGTGAAAAGGAAGGAATCCGGTGTCTTCCTAAAGAGAGAAAGAGACAACCAAAATAGCAACTCAAACAGGAAACAAACATAGCCCAGCTAGCCAGTGCAATACCGTACGTCGCATGCGCTCGTCGTTTTTATCTGTGTTATCTCTGCCGTCGATTTGTTTTTTCTTTCTGGACTCTGTTTTGCTTGTGATATGGACTCGTTGTTTTGGTGATCCCTGCGACTTTGCTTACGTTATTTGGACTTTGAAATTCTTGACGATTTGGACACACGTGCAGTGTAGTGGAGAATTAGCAATGTCTGAATACACACCGCGAGAGTATGCCGACATGCATCTTATTTACGGCGAATGTGGATGCGTCGGAAGAGAAGCAGCCCGAGTGTATCGGGAGAGATATCCTAATCGTCGACATCCGGATCATCGTGTGTTTGCGAGAGTGCATAACGCCTATACCGAGGGGAGGATACCCGGCACGGGCGTAGGCGGCGCTAGTGAGGGACGACCAAGGGTGTACAATGATGAAGAAATATTGGAATTAGTCGAGGAAGACCCAACAACGTCGGTTCGTACCATAGCACGGAGGACAGGTATATCAACGAGGACGGTACATCGAGTTCTACTACGACATGAACTCTACCCTTATCATTTTCAAAGGGTACAAAGTTTGTTGCCACGAGATAGGCCATTAAGAGTTCAATTTTGCCGAGAAATGCTTCGTAGAATGAGGGAAGACCCACAATTTTACGATAAAATACTGTGGAGTGACGAATCGTCGTGTAAAAAAGATGGTTATTTTAACATGCATAACCTTCATAGCTGGCAGCTAGAAAATCCTAATTTAATACGGACAGCCAGATCCCAATATCAATTTAAGATAAATGACAATATCAATTTAAGATGTGGACGGCGATCATTGGTGGGCAAATAATTGGGCCTTTCGAGTTACCTGAAACTCTTAATGGTGAGAGGTATTTGAATTTCTTAGTAAATGACCTCTCTGAATTAATGAGAGACGTTGACCCACAACTGCGAGAAACAATGTGGCTGCAGAATGATGGCTGTCCAGCTCACTATGCTGTTATTGTACGGGATCATTTGCATGCGACATACCCAGAAAGATGGATTGGGCGGCTAGGTCCAATGTCGTGGCCACCTCGTTCACCGGATCTCAACCCCCTGGACTTCTTTTACTGGGGGTGTTTGAAAGAAAAAGTCTACAAAACTGAGATAACTTCTATCGATGACTTACGCCAAAAAATTCAGTATGCAGCTGAGGAAATAAATGCCAGCGGATTTGCACGCAGGCTGAAGCGATCTTTTATTCGGCGGTGCAGAGCATGCATCGCCGCTAATGGTGGCCACTTTGAACATTTAGTTTAAAAAATCAATGGTTTTATTAATAAATGCTTATTTGTTGATTTTAAATTGCAGTTTTTATTTTTAAAATCCATTAAAACAACTAAAAACTTAAAATAAAACTTACTGCTAAATCTAAAACATTTCACAATACTTGTAACTTACCTTACTAATAAAAAAAATCTTACCTTAATTCAGCTCCTTTTTGTTTAAATGCCAATAACTTTCTTGTTTTTACTTCCACCACTTAGTATTGTACTATTTTAGAATCTGCATTTAGTGATCTATTTTTTTAAATAATGGGCACTGACGGTGTAGTACAATTTTTTTACACCACACGCACCTAAAGTCACATGATTTGCTAGAGTGAGTAATGAAAATTGGAAATAAACTCATTTTTTTTATTACTTGTGAACTTGATAATAAAAAAAACATTTGGATAAGTTGGTTTATGTAATTAGCAGTAATAATAAAAAAACAGAATGAAAAAATAATAATATTTGTCGAAAATACAGCCAAATTTGTAATGCAAGGTAACGATTTTCTAATAAAATAAAAAAAATGTTTTTTTTTTGAGACCTTTTATTTAAAATGATTAATATCCCGGTATATGTTAGCTAGGAACACGGTGTATCGACTCCTTTACGTTGGACCACTATTTACGCCACACCCTGTATACTGACTGGTAAGGTTATATACAAGTAACTTATATTTCGCGATTTAAGCTCTAATGTATTTAGTGGTAGATGATGTCTAATAAACAAAGCCATTTCCAAAATACATATTTAAAGATGGCACTTAACGACCCATCTTTATACAACGTGTCCCAAAATTCAACGATAAGCGGGCACCAAAAGGTGGACATACTTATGACTACTCGAGAAAAAAAGAAAAATTCTATCTTGATTTTGTTCTTCATTACGAAAGAAAAGCGAAATCCTTAAAAAATTATTATATTTTTAGGGTCCGTCCAATAAGATCCCCTGCTTAAGTACCATTGCTACAATTTTACAAATACTTCCGTGTTTTTTTTTTGTATTGGCAACGTAAGTAGCTGCTATCCATCACAACCACTAAAAATCCCAGAATGCCTGTAGTTTTTACACAAAAATTTACCAAACTTACTTTTTCTTAAATAACGTAAGATTTTGACTTTCTGTTCACTTTCAATCATCGTGGTGAAAAAAAAAGTATTGACACTACTATGGCAAATATTTGTAAAAATTGGCGCATCTAACAACGATTCTAAAATGGTATAATATTCTCGGCAAACTAGCCACAAAAATATGTATAGGTACAGAACAACAACCAAATTTCGTAAATTGTTAGTGTTGATTCATCACTTTTACTATTTACTCAAAATAGGTCTTTTGTTTCTGTGACTAAATCAAAACAAATGATACGAACATTGAATTCATTTATTTATTAATTCACTATATTATGAAAATCACATTAAATGTTCGAAATGTTTGCCATTGGCAGTAATACAGGCACGACATCGCCTTAAAAACGATCGTTTTATTTTTCGTGCATACCTTCTTTACTATGACTGCAAGTAAAAAAAATACTCTAGTATGTAACTACATATGGGATTGTATTATTTTATTTAACGTTTAAATTATTTAACTACTAATATCAATAAAAATGATTTGTTGATTATGTTTGTAAAACAATTATATCAGGTTTTGTATAGATTCTAATTATTTTGAAATAGTTTTTAGTACCATAAGTAATCATTGTTTGTTGTAGCAATTTATAAATTTAACTATGAAGTGCGTATTTGAAACAGACTATAATTTGAACAATACAACGAAAACGCCACCGGTATCGCTTCGCCTACGCTGTCTGTATGTAGTAAGCTTTGAAGTCATCCCGAAAAATAAGATTTTAATCTTTTGACGCAACGATTTTGAAAATTTTCTCGATAGCTAGTAATTTATTTAATCGAAGTTTAGCTCGCATAATCATAAAGCTTACTGCACTGTTATAGGTTGTCACATGTTCGAGATAGTTATAATGCGCAACTACAACGAGACCTCGTTCAAGGACGACATGAAGAAACTGTACAACATGCTCGGTGTTGAAAATAAAAAGACTGTCTTCTTGTTCACTGCATCACAGGTTAACGACAACACTATTACTTTTACTTATAATCATAACATTAATACATAAATATTCAGCTTCATGCCTATGTTATGGTAGATAGAGGTGTACCTATATGGTTTTAGGTTCTAATGCTGGCACTGCCTATTCAAAACTGATTTTTATAAAACTAAATATTTTTTTAGGCGATGATAGAGTTTTAAACTCCTTTGAGGCTTAAACTGTGATCAATATTATGGGGCTGAACGAAAAATATTAAACCTCATAGATAGATTCACGCCTGTATAACTTGAAAAGCACAGTTTATATACATTCATATTTCGCCATGTTTTGTTAGGTCTCACGTAAAAGGGGTGAAATGGAGTCACAGCGTTTCATTACACGGTATCCACTGACGGAAGTGACACAGCAGACTACAGCTGTCACTATGTAGGACACATTCACTAGAATGTGACTTCAGTGCATGAGGTTCCGGGTTTAATTCCCGGTTCGGGCAAAATGTTATTAGGATTTTTATTGAAAAAATGCTTAGCAGCAGCTCGGCGTTTACAGCTGGAATCTGAATGAAAATGACTAGATCTTTACTCCTGGCCTGAGGCTAGCGGGCGAAATGAGCCAGATACTTCTGCCTATCTTTTAGGGGTTATAGAACATGGGGATATCTGTGTTGGATACATTCCGTCTGAAGAATGTATAATACTGTTGTCTCCATCAAATCGCTTTTCAGTCATGATGCTTGTACGGTGCAACCGTACATTTCTTAAGTCAGCTTTTTATGCGATGCACGCGTTTTTATTAATATTATGTTCAATTTGCGTTGAGCCATTATTAACGCCGTGCGTTCTCAATTAACATATCGCGTCATTTCATACACATTTTAGATTCTAAAATTTATTTTCGATATATTCAATTTTTTACAGTCCGTTCAATATTTTCAGTCCGTACTAACCGAAGCGCCTTATCATATTATCGATCAGCAAAGTTGTGTGATAACAAGATCAGACATCTTTTTTGGTCCATATAGAACGACATCCATAGGTCGCTGGTTCAAATGGCTCGAAGGCATCGCATAAAAATGCTGACTTTAAATAATGAACGGTTGCATCGTACAGTGCTTCAATAATTCCAGATAGTGGAGGAAGGTTTTCTAGAGTTCATTAACAACATCCTGATGATCGGCATAATCCCCGCGCTGTATGACGATGATGAGAAAGATGTTGTCATTAACTCTGTGCGCAACGCCAGCGGGGAGGCGGGCTGTGGTTTAGGCAAGTGAGTATGAAACAAGCACACTAACGTATCACCAGAGATTCCATCCATTTGCATAAAATTGTAAAATAATATAACATACTTTTGTTTGTCCTAGTTATATTTACGCATAACAGCTTACGCATAATATTTTTAAGCACAATCATAACGTTGTATATTATCACAACTGGCCGCTTGGGGTAGCTCAAGGGCCAACCTGAACCTATTTTTCGGGTTGACACTAAGATAGTTATGTCAACATAAACTGTATGCCGAAAACAATAGTGGAAAAGTATTATTGTGCCAAAATAACGCCAAAATAGTTATGCCCTGCAGTGGGACAGTTTAATACAGGGCTGATATTATATTGTAATCATTAAATGTATGTAAGTGCAGTACTTTGATAATCTTCGTAAGAAGTATAGAACTAGTCATTGAAATAGTTCTGAGTAAAATTGGTCGAGTTCTATTCAAATGCAAAATGACTCTCTTTATTATTAGGTCATTATAGTTTCGTAAATAATTCTGTACGCGTTATCTTCGCGTATTTTAACATGACTTATTTAAATTCTAACTATATCAATATACTCAACTTCTTATATCATTTTCGGAGATACAGAAAAGGACATTGGGTATTTCTTATTCAGAAAAAGTAATGTTTCCGAGAGGTAGAAATTTATTAACAAAATCTAGATTAACTCGAGCGAATAAGTGTGCGGAATCTAGTTTTAATTATATATCACTTAAGCAAAGCCACAGGTGCAATTGAAATTAAATTGAAATTAAACACTTTATACGGATTTTTTCGCGTTGTTTATTTTACTTTATAACACTGTTATTACATAATTTTGAAAAACTCTAACACTACTATTATTGAACTTTACTACTATTTAAGCTATATATTTTTAATTAAAACTATTTATATTTGAGTTTTGAGTTAACACTTTGCCCCGACGTTTCGGTTGCTTTACAGCAGCCATGTTCACGGGGAGACTAAGATGGTAGTTGTCCCAACGTTCTCAAGTGTACGCATTATATTCTACCAATTTGACAATTTATTTACCAAATGGCATGTAAAACTTAATTTGCAATGTTTCTAACGTTGCATATATCAAATGCGGCATTTGTTGCTGATCCTTTGCGAAGGTACAGGTGAAAACTAATGAACTGCTTAGTTAATAGTTCACCACTTTTGAATGAATCATACTCAATAATAACGATATGTCAAAGGGACGCGGTGTGGAACTTCTTCTGCAACAGATGCGCAGACAACCTACACGTCGTGTTGTCTATGTCTCCCAGCGGCGATGTACTCCGGAACAGGTAAATAGCTCATTTGAAACAATTTTAATATGGCATACCTATTTTATAACATAAACATATCTTTATTTCTCTGAGCACAATATCATGTTACATAATTGTTTATAACTTTTATATAGCATTAGTTTATTGTGGAAGACTGGTGCCTACACTAGGCGTTAGCCTGTATTTCAGACCACCAGGCTTCCACCCCGGTTTTATTTAATTTGCTTATATAAACAATTCAGCGTAGTTGAGCCAGGTATGGTGTTTAGCCTATTACAAGTGGTGTCTTTGATTAGTAAGGTTTTGTGTTTGTTGTATGTGTGTGTGTTTTGTTTATATAATTAAATGGCATAAGCCATTCAGTCACCGCTTACAAGCTAACATTGTTAGCGGATACATATTTATGGCTTTATTTATTTTATTATATATGTACCCTCCCATAAAGTAAAAGAAACTATTGGAAAACTGATTGTGGTAATAAGACTGGGTGCGATCTACGGGTTTGCGCTATCTTTTTCCTTGGAGCGATGGTGGACTATATGTCAACAACGAGTGCTGTCTGAGTATTGTGTGTAAAATATACAGTTGGTGTACTGTTAAAACTTTGCTCTCCTTATACAGATCTTCCGTTGGATAACAGAATGGCAGGAAAGATGAGACTTTGAGGATTGCCTGTTGTGCTCGCTCTAACTGTAGTAAGGTGGTTTTGTGTGCACCGCCCCAAGTAGTGACACAGTAAGTGAGCAAGGATTGGCAAAGAGTATAGTAGACCATTCTCCTTAGGCTTTCATCCGCCACGTGTCTTAAGTTTTTAAATATGTATATAAGTTTCCTTATTCTGCCAGTAAGAGCTTCAATGTGTGGATGAAAGCTCAAGGACGATTCAAGAATAATGCCGAGGTATTTGTTTTTATTGGTTCTCTCTAGGAGCGGGCATGAACAGGCTGATTTGGATGGGTTATGGCAGGAGTGGACGGTGATGGAATTTAAAGCTGATGATGAAGGTGCAGCTTGAAGAGAGAATGGTATATATTTTGTCTTTTCCGCGTTTAGCGACAGAATATTGGTACGCAGCCATTCTGACACTGTGTTTAGTCGCCTCTGGACGGTCTCATATACACTTTTCTATGTACTGGAGTGAAACAAAAGCGCCGTGTCGTCTGCGAAGGTAAAATTTTACCTTTATGTGGATTGAGAGTACACAGATCGTTAATGTAGATCAGGAACAGGGATGGCGAGATTAAGCTGCCTTGAGAAACTCCATAAGTGGTAAAAGTTCATTACTTGTATGCTTTTCTATTTTGACGCTCTGTGCACGACCTCTAAGGTAATCTGCGAACAATTTAAGTTGAGTACCCCTTATTCCTACGCGTTCCATCTTCTCTTCAAGGATGGGGATAGAGACCGTGTCGAAAGCTTTTTTATATCGAGAAAGATACCTAAAACTTTCTGTTTGTCGTCCAGTTTTTTAACAATATGGTCGGTTAGGCCATGGACAGCATCACTTGTTGACTTGGCAGCTCGGAAACCATACTGTGATACAGACAAGGCGCCATTTTGTTCAAAATAAATAATTAGTCGCTTATTCAATATGCGCTCAAATACTTCAGACATAAATGGCAATACTGCAATGGGTCTATAGTTTGTGATTTGGTCTCTATCTCCACCCTAAAAGATAGGGTTTATTATGTATTTTTTGGAAGTGTTGGGAATATACCAATTGTTAGCAATAAATTACATATGTGTGTCAGCGGTGGAACTATAATATGTTTGTTTTGCTTTAGAATACTTGCAGAGATATTGTCCCTATGGCGAAAGCCATAGTATATCATAGTATAGTATAGTACATGCAAACGTGATATATATAACTTGTTATTAGCAAAGCAAAATACTACGTGCCGTAATACATAATAGTCAATATTCAATCACCACATCGTCGTTTTAATTGGTTTATAAAGCAGTGACCCCGACGTGATCTATTGGTCTCTAGTGCTGATATAATACCGGGACGACCGGAACCCAATTTGGTTTTCAGCGGTGAATCTAGAGAACAATAGTATTACGATATTATCACATCCTCATAACGTCAGAAGAAAAATGGCTCCACCAATAACTCCTTCAAAAAGCGACTCAGGCTGCGAAACTGTTGCTGCAATCACGGTCACGGAAAAACTACCGCAATTTTGGACAGACTCACCACGATTATGGTTCGCTCAGTTTGAAGCCATCTTGGCACCACAAAAACAGGGCGAAGACTACAAATACAATATGGTAATATCTAAATTACCAAAAGAGGTAGTCCATCAGGTTAGTGACATTTTGACTAATCCTCCCAGCGATAATAAGTACTCCACCATCAAGGAACGTCTAATAAACTGCTACGAAGAGAGCGAACACCGACGTTTTCACAGACTACTATCAGAAATGGACCTCGGAGACCAAAAGCCTTCCCAGCTCTTGAGAAAAATGAAGGAAGCGGGATGTGGAAATATAAACGACGACACTATTCGTCTTCTGTGGCTAAGACAACTTTCCGCTTCGCTAACAGCGATTATATCGGTTACAAACAATTTATCATTAGACAACTTGAGCGAGTTAGCCGATAAAATATATGAAAACTTGACCTACAACAAGAATACCACTCAAGAGACATCGGTTGACATTAATTTAATAACAAACATATCGTCACAACTTGCAGCTATGCGAATAGAAATAAATGCATTACGTAGCGCACGCGAGCATCAACCTATGCAACGCAGCAAATTCCATTCACGCCATACGTCACACTCACGGTCAAGGTCGCGCCACAGAAGCTCGCATAATGGAATTTGTTATTATCATAATCGTTTCAAGCAAGATTCGTATAAATGCAAGAAGCCATGTTCGTGGAATATGAACAAAAATATCAGGCCGTCGGAAAACTAGAAAGAGCACAGAAAACGACGGGTCTCTGTGCTATTCACCCAGCAAACCGTCTAACTATAACTGACTCAAACAGTGGTTATAGATTTTTAGTCGACACGGGTGCTAACATTTCCGTTATCAATCGCACAAATAACGAGAGCAAAGCATGCGAATACAAATTATTCGCCGCCAACGGCAGCCCTATAAATACATACGGGGAACGCACTTTAATGCTTAACCTAGGACTTCGCCGAAGCTTTAAATGGACATTTACCATTGCCGACGTCAAGATGCCAATTCTGGGAGCTGATTTTCTGGATCATTATCAATTATTAGTAGATATACACGGAAAAAAACTGATCGATAAAAAGACAGGTTTGAAAACGCCTGCCAAAATAGTGAGAGCAAACATTGCATCAGTCCGATCGTTAAACGCTTCTCTACAGGAACCAATAAAGCGATTGTTAGAGAAATATGAAGACATTACAAAGCCTAGATCGATGAACCTACCTACCAAGCACCAAGTACAGCATCAAATAATAACAAAAGGTTTCCCAGTATTTACTCGAGCGCGTCCATTACCTCCTGATAAATACAGAATTGCAAAACAGGAATTCCTAGACATGATGGATATGGGAATTTGCCGACCATCAAGCAGTCAATGGTCGTCGCCACTTCATTTAGTCAAGAAGAAGAATGGCGAATGGAGAGCATGTGGAGATTACCGCGCACTAAATAAAATAACAGTACCAGACAGGTACCCACTTCCAAGGCTACTTGATTTTACGTACGTGGCAAGCGGAAAAGGAATTTTCAGCAAAATAGACATAAAGAAAGCTTTTCACGTTCTGCCCGTAGCTGAACCAGAGAAAACAGCGATTATAACCCCTTTTGGACTTTTTGAATTCATCAGAATGCCATTCGGATTACGAAACGCAGCACAGTCCTTCCAAAAATTTATGGACTCCATATTCAGAGACTTGGACTACGTATTCGTGTATGTAGACGACATATTTATCGCTGATAAGAAAAATAATATTAAGGAACATTATGAACACTTAGAAGAGGTGTTTAAGCGCTTGCATGATCACGGCATAACAATAAATACAAACAAATGCGAATTTGCCAAGTCGGAAATTGATTTCCTCGGTTATCATATAACGAGCCAAGGGTTGACTCCTACTATGGAAAAAATTCAAGCCATAAACAATTACCCTAAACCACAAACGATAAATTAATTATGACGTTTTTTGGGTATGATTAACTTCTACCGAAGCAGTATTCCACATGCAGCAAAACATAAAGCACCATTAAATAAATATTTAATTAATTGTAAGAAAAATGATAAGACAGTTATACAGTGGAATACCGAAGCAAACCACGCGTTTGAATGTTGCAAGCAGGACATTCGACAATTAACTACATTAGCATGTCCGGACAGCAACGCGCAAATAGCTTTAATGACGGATGCTAGTCTCAAATGCGTAGGCGCTGTACTACAGCAGCGAAGAAACAAAAAATGGGAGCCGATAGCTTTTTTCTCCAAATCACTAAGTGAAGCCCAAACAAAATACTCTACTTACGATAGAGAGCTACTAGGAATTTATATGGCTATAAAACATTTCAGAAGACTCATCGAAGGACGAGAATTTACGGTCTACACGGATCACAAACCACTAATGCATGCTTTCGATAAGAAGCCGTCCTTGGATGATACCACTAGACGAATCAGATATCTGGATTATATATCACAATTCAGTACGGATATCCAGCACATCAGCGGCCACAAGAATTTGGTAGCCGATGCTTTATCTCGAGTTATCGAAACGATATCCTTACCCTTGTAACCTTTAGAGTGGTTTCTACAGGAGATCTGTTGATCTAGAAGGAACAGGCTACGCCGTAGGGGCGTGGTGTCCCAAGGTGAATTTAATGAGAGAGAATAATAATAGATGGTATGACAATTACACTTTTAATATATTTAGAATACAGTATAGGAAATAATAATCTTTACTATATAACAATAGTCAGGGCGTGGTTCGTTAAAGACTTGCTTCGTGGTCCTTGTAGAATCAGGACACTTAGCTGAAGATGTGGAGCCGGGCCGCAAGGAGAACGTCCAGGACGCGATCGGGGCTTATATACCGCTACCGCCGGGCAGGAGGGGAAGGGGGGGGCGACAGCCACCACTCCGACTCGCGCGCAGCCGTCAAGGTCGCGCGGTCCGCGTTACACACCCCCCTCGTTAGGGGAGAATTTTTCCTCGGGAAAATTCGGTCTCCCGAGGACTCCCCTCTCCTCCGGCAGCAGCTTCCGATCGGCATCCTGAAACAGGTAGTAGAAGTGGTGTCAGTCCTTTAAATGATCAATGGTATTTAATAGACGAGAATCTATAATAGATAACACCGTAGCTGCGAACAGATCATAATAAAAGCAGCAGATAACAATAAAAAAACACGTTAAAGGCAAGGTGATTCATTCATTAGGAATGCGAACTCGACAGCTGGCCGTTAGATAATAACACGTTTTGAATGTCAACAAAGTAATTAGCTAATGAGTTTGTTATGAAGATCAATAAACGACAACTACGGTGAAATTGTACAATACAAAAATATAGCGATTAGTACGCTAGCAAGCAGATAAGAAGAACCACTATGAATGCAAAAAAATATGTTGGGAACAAAAAGACTGAACCTGTAGACCGACTTGACCGTGGCAATTTAACCACTGAACCACTGGTGAAAAAATTGAAATGTTTAGATTTCGATTAGTATTTTCGAAAGCAATAATTGATATGAAGATAGAATGCGTAATTAAGACACAAAGTATTGTCTAAAAAATTTTATAATACATAAAAAAAAATTATAGACAGATACACGCATTGAAGTACGCAGTTTAGAAGTATATATTTTCTAGTGTTACGCTAGGAAGTATTACTTTTGTAGTTAAGTAATTAGGTTAAATATAAACAAATCACAAAAGAAAAAAAAATCAAGACAATGTCGTGATCTAGCTAGCCCTACGACGAAGTCTTGGGTTTGGTACAACAAAAGTCCACTAGCTAGAATCACCAAACTATTCCTTATAGTTAATTAGTTTCAAGTCTTTAACATGCCACTCACCGAGAGGTTTACCAGACATATCAGACAGTATATATACTAACGGAGACTTCTTGGAAACAATTTTACATTTAATAAATTTAGGTGCCATTTTTTTATTAAAATATTTATTCTTATCGTTGCGGTAAAATGTTCTTCGCCAAACAAAGTCACCCGCGTTGAATTCAACCGGTTTATTACGTAAATTATATTGTTTACAATTAGGTTGGCGTGCGATGCAAGAATCGCACGAGTTTACGCACTTTATGACGTCAGAGCCCATGCCCGGCCAATAATAATTAAGTGCTAGACGCTTATAAGTTTTAAAAATGCCAAGATGGCCAGCTGTGGGCGAAGAATGGATTTTTGTTAGGATGTTAGACCGTTGCTCAGACGGCACAACCTCTTTCCATTGAAAATCTCTAGTGAGAGGGTTAAGACATTTTTTAAAACGATATAATTTATTGTTTATGACTTGATAGTCGACAAACGAACTCGGGGAATTAGTACACCCGTTATAGATATTTAAATACCAAGAATCGTTAGTGGAAACTGGCGTATTAAGAGAACAATTAGTATGTTCATTAATATCGTTTGTAATAGCAGAAATAGGTATTGAGCAAGAAAGACCACCAAGATCACCTGCATCAATAGTACGTGAAATACGTTTTGTGCAACCGAGACCCCGCTTCTGAGAAGAATTATCGATGAACTTAGGGATTAGGTTGACAGCGGTAGCTCTCTGATTGGCTTTTAGAAGACCATAAGAGACGAGATGAGTACCGACATTCGTCTGTATCTCAGCGACGTGCGCGTCAGACTTGTTTAAGAGCAAGACTGATTCCAAGTGTTTAGGAAACAGACCAAAGTTTCTCCAAAAATTCATACCAAGAATTAAAGAATTTTGCATATCAGGAACAATATGAACGACCAAGTTAATTACTTTATTTTGAAATTCAATCGGTATAGAAACCGAGCCTAATGTACTTAGTTTGTGTCCGCTCGCGGTTATCAATTTTAATTGTTTAGAATTATCGAGTTGATAGCTATTTAGAAAGTATTTATGAGAATTGTTTCCAAGAATTGTCACAGAAGAACCCGTGTCTAGAAGGCCAACGGCGCTTTTGCCATTTACGGTAAGAGAAATATAAGGGGTATCTTCGATATTAGAATCGGGGGTTGAGGACGAGCGACAATGGTTAAAGAATTCAGAAATATAAGTTAACCAATCAGACCACTCAGTTTTATTGAATTTAGAGTGATTATTATTTCCCCAATCTTTGCCAATTAGTTTCTTTGGCGGAGTAGTAAGTTTAGACTTACAATTAGGACAATCAGAAACACGGAAACCCTTCAAACCGCATTTAAAACAGATTAAATATCTCGGCTGGCGACAAGCGTCGAGTGAGTGTGACGTACTCCTACAGCGAGGACAATATCGATTATTACAATTAGGTGCAGATCGAATAACATTCACGTGTGCCTTTGAATTAAAATATGTACTAGGCTGATTATTAAAGTTTTTACTTTTATAATTAGGAGACTTATTATAAAAGTGTTTATTATTGAAACTGCCCTTATAAGGACTAGAAGAATTATAAGAAGGATAATTGTACGCAAAATCAGGTGCCAGGGTACTAGGGGACACTTTAGGTGGTTCCTTAAAGTCCTTAGAACGGCTATCAAACCTTTCAAAGTTTCTACACACGTTAATCAGAGAAGGAATATCTATTACATTGGTAGTTAAAAGGCAATTAGTGTAGCACGGCCTAATGTTATTTAATAAAATTTCTAATTTATCAGATTCACTAATTGGCACATCAAGACGAGAAAATAAACCTTGCATTTTTGCTATATATAAGGTTATGTTCTCAGATTCGCCCTGAGAACGTTGTCTTATTTCAGACATCAGTTTGTAATCAAAATTATGAGGACTAAAGTCTCTTTTCAACAACTGACATAATTGACCCCAAGAAGTAACGCTATCCCGAATACTACGAAACCAAGTCAACGCGTCATCGGAAAAGATCTCAAATGCAAAAGAGAATAACTTATCCTCAGGTATGTTCCTAGCTGACATAAATTCATTAACCTTCTGAATAAAAGCACGCACACAAGACTTGCCATTATATTTAAATTTAGAAAGTTCTGAGAAAAGTTTTCGCTCATAGAATAATACATTTACAGGCTCGATCTGCTCGCAAGCTCTAGTGCTATAATTTTGAGAAGTTGATTCCTCCGGCTGAGAAACTAACGATCTAAACGAAGCATATAAGCCGTGGAACTCATCCCAAATAGATTTTAAATTATTTTGAATCGACGGTTCGTCGAGACAAACGCGGTTTAGTCTATGAAAAATATGATGTAATAGTGACTCAGTTCTAGCTGATAAATTACTGTCTAATCTATTACGCAATACTCTGACATTATTTGATGCTCTGAATAATGAGGTCTTTAGAGCCGCGATATCGTCTTCCGGAGACAAATGAGACTCCAAAATGCTCTCAGAAGGAGAACCTGGTGCGAGCTTGGCGATTGATTTTCGAAGTTCATCGACCGTGTTAGCTTCACCACCACGCAAAGTAACTTCATAAAGTAATTCTGATTTATTCAATAACGGAAACTTAATCTCGTACGCCATCTTGTTTAGAAGGATCGCGACGCGCACGAGGTACCGAACGACCGAGAAATATTACTAATTACGCAATATAACACGACAAGCAGCGAAATAAGAACACTATCAATAGAACACAGTGAAATACAAGCGTATGATTCTGGCCAAGGATGCAAGGAGAAAAAACGCGATAGCTAATAAGCGTAATAAATGTAGCATGTGCAATAGAATTATCTTGAATATAATAATAACACGACGTGGGTAATGAAACTGTTAGTAATTTCACTACGCGATCACGCACGTGGTTGGTTAGGCACTTAAAAAAATAAAACTTACATACCCTTTGAGCAGAATACACACGCACAGTACACAGTATATAGCAATAATATAAAAAATACCACGTAGCAAGCCTTTAAACTTAATAGCCGGGCGCCATTGTAACCTTTAGAGTGGTTTCTACAGGAGATCTGTTGATCTAGAAGGAACAGGCTACGCCGTAGGGGCGTGGTGTCCCAAGGTGAATTTAATGAGAGAGAATAATAATAGATGGTATGACAATTACACTTTTAATATATTTAGAATACAGTATAGGAAATAATAATCTTTACTATATAACAATAGTCAGGGCGTGGTTCGTTAAAGACTTGCTTCGTGGTCCTTGTAGAATCAGGACACTTAGCTGAAGATGTGGAGCCGGGCCGCAAGGAGAACGTCCAGGACGCGATCGGGGCTTATATACCGCTACCGCCGGGCAGGAGGGGAAGGGGGGGGCGACAGCCACCACTCCGACTCGCGCGCAGCCGTCAAGGTCGCGCGGTCCGCGTTACACCCTCTGCAATCGATTGGTACGAGGTAGAAAAATATCAAAAGAATGACAGCGAGTTAAAACGATTAAAAGCCAATAAATCGTTAAAAATAGAATTAATACATTTTCCAGATAAAAATATTAAGATTTATTGCGATATATCAACAGGAAAACAACGCCCTTTTATGCCCCTCAAATTCAGGAAAACTATCTTCGAAAGTTTTCATAACATTAGCCATCCTGGTAAGAATACTACGAGAAAACTGATTTCAACTTACTATATATGGGAAAATATGAATAAAGACGTAAATAAGATGACTGAGACATGTTTACAATGTCAACGAGCAAAAATACATCGTCATACAAAATCACAATTCGGAAAATTCATGCCAACAGGAAGATTTTCCCATCTTCATATTGATTTAGTTGGGCCTCTACCCACTTCTAAAAACAAACGATACATAATTACAATGATAGATCGTTGTACTTCATGGCCAGAGGCATTTCCCATAGCTGATATAACTGCAGAAACCGTAGCCAGAACGGTATATGAAGGCTGGATAACCCGATTCGGATGCCCTGAATACATTACCACAGACCAGGGACGCCAATTTGAATCTGAAATATTCAAAAATTTAGCAAACTTAATGGGAATTCATAAAATTCGAACCTCCCCATATCATCCACAGTCAAACTCTAAAGTAGAACGACTGCACAGAACATTGAAAACGGCATTGATAGCAAGAGGTAACACAATCAATTGGACAAAAGAGTTAGCTACCGTTTTACTTGGCATACGTACGAGTTTACGGCAAGACACAGGATACTCGGCAGCTGAATTAGTATACGGTTCAACAATTAGATTGCCTGGAGCATTTTTCGAGACACATAATAACTCAACATACGCAGATTTTATCAGAGAAATTAAGGACAACTTACAACACATGATTTCTGTTCCACAAAGACAAAGTAAGAACGACAAGATATTCGTGCACCCACAGTTATCGGAATGTAAGCACGTTTTCTTACATTGTGACCGATTACGGCCAAGACTTACACCGCCGTACGATGGTCCTTATCTTGTCATCAGTCGAAATGATAAGATCTTCACGATCTTGATAAACGGACGACAAAAAAGTGTAGCTATCGATAGAGTTAAACCTGCATTCATGTTAAACGATAGCAAGATAAGCAAACGGACAATAGACGACCAGATAACGAAAACTTCACAAGCAGATAAGAAAACAGAAACAAGAACACGTTCTGGTAGAATCTCCCGCCCGACGGTTAGATTCCAATTATAATATATAAGCTAGAATAACACTACTTTATGCATTCACTTAGCACAGCGTCGAAACAACACATAGCATGGGATCAAACTCGAGCCACGAGAAGGAACAAATCAACATTGTGCAGAACAATGCAGTAAAACCAGAAGATTTATTAAACCTGCACTCCCAAGTGGTCGAGGAAGTACAAGGGATCCGGAGCTGGATAATATTCATGACGATAGCAGGGGTTGTCATATGTACAATTGCAACCATAGTCATAGTATTCAAATTCGTAAGCAATAAGATCGAGAAGAGGCTTACGAAAATAATTAGAGACGCAAACGTTGTTTAGAAACGTAGGCATAAAATTAATCTGTATTATTATTTTTTTTCTAATCTAATTATTACTATGTGTAATTTAGTTTTTTTCTTCAAGGGGGGAATATCTATGGCGAAAGCCATAGTATAGTAAAGTACATGCAAACGTGATATATATAACTTGTTATTAGCAAAGCAAAATACTACGTGCCGTAATACATAATAGTCAATATTCAATCACCACATCGTCGTTTTAATTGGTTTATAAAGCAACACGCAATATCCCACCCAACAGCAGAATTACTGCGCAGAGACACAACCAGTCGCATCATCTCTGTCTCGTCTGTTGGCAGTAATACCATTGAGTTGCAGAAGGCCTTTGTGGTATCACAAGGTTGGCGTATATTAGGTTGGATACTTCCAACTAGTATTCTGCCAGTATTGACAAAAAAATCATTGATTGTATTAACAGCCTGGCCAGGTGCAGGTGCGAAAAATGAGAAGGATAGCGGAACTAGCTCTTGTTGTAGTCCTATTTGTAATCTTATTAATTGATTGCCATAATGATTTCATGTTGCCGGTAGCTGTTTTTAATTCGTTTTTGTAGAAGTCCCTTTTAAATTTTTTAAGTAATTTACCAAAATAAATTCTGTATCGTGTGCATGACGTTGCAAGGTTGGTATCATTGGGTGTGGTTTTCAGTTTTTTGTGCATGTTGTCTCTGTGCTTTAGACAGCGAAGAAGACCTGGTGTGATCCATGGCTTAAGTATTTTTTTGCGATCGGGACGCTTGATCACTTTAGTGTTAGCGTCTACTATCTGCTTAATGGAGCTAACCAGGAATTCTGCTGCATCATTTGCATCTTGCATATTATAGAGGGCAGTAACATTTAATTCGGATAGTTTAGTATTTATTTGTTCATAATTTATTTGGTACTAAGTGTAGGACGTTTTAAATTTTGGAGATATAGAGTAAGACAGTTTCATGGCCTGTAAGAGCTGAGTGTGCAACAAGAGCCTAGGCGGAATAGTTAGTCTTTAGCATTATGTGGTCCAAGCAACTAGTTAACCGTGTGGGCAAAGTATGTGCCGGTAGTAGTCCAAATGACGCCATTAGTGTTAGATAGTTGTTTTTGTTAAGGTCCTGGGAGTTGTCACTTATATTAATATTCAAGTCCCCTGTAAGAATTACCGTATTCATGTGGCTGATTGTAACTAACGTCTGACCAAGTGAGTCAAGAAATGATGTTGTGTGTCTTGCAGCTGGGGATCGGTATACGGCTACTATAGCTGTATTGCTATTAATTTTTATTAGCAGACAGTTTGAGTCTAACAAGTGTGGTTCCTCTACAGTTGAGGTGTACTGACGGAATGTTGGTCTTATTTATATAGACAACAACACCCTCATTTTGTGTTCTATTGTTTTTTTGTTGCGTATTAGCCATATCCGGAATTATCCGGATATGAGTTGTCGACTCCGCGAAGCCTACACTCCGTCAGTACTACTACATCCCACTTGACTCGGGTTCTTTCGAGTAAAGTCTCAAATTCATCTATATTTTTATTTATGCTACGTATATTTTGGTTTAAGAGCTTAAAATTCTTTCTTAAGTCCAAGCTGGGTGGAACACAGTCGCCCAGATCGCAGTGTGCGGAGTCGGCGACAGAAATGGTATCGATGCAATCAATAACACTGATGTTTGAGTCACGCGTAGTCAGCTTCTGTCGGAAAATTCTTAGTGGTCAGTCAAATATGCAGATATTTGAGTGATCATTAAGAATTTACCGGCAGGCGAAAGCCAACTATAAAATTTAATTAGAAAAAGCTAATGCTGAATTTAGGCAGATACAAAATATAAAATGTATATGTTAGGTTTCTGTGACATCTGTGATAAAAAGGACAAGCGCAACGGACACGAACATAATCCTTACCCTGATGTATTATTTCGATAATAATGTATGACAGAAAAGCCTAATACCATCACATTATTTTTTTCATTACAGATGTAGGAGTTTTCCCGGACTGGTAAACAATACCACTATAGACTGGCAGTTCCCTTGGCCCAAACAAGCGTTACTCGCTGTTGCAAACGTTTACCTTGCTGACGTACGTATTAATGAAATAATTATTTAAAGGAAACATAAGCAGATGAGACTTTGACGTTTGTCTGGTTGGAACAATCACAAATATTAAAACAACCGACATACCTATAGCAAAACCAGACGTGGATGATATAGCAGTGGTCGAAAGTTTGTCTCGTTCAGGGATACAATCAACAGTGACGAATTAACCACTGAAAGTTCTGCAACAAATGTGCAAACAGATTTATTGACAAAAAAAATCAATGTTCAAGTACTTTTTTATATATCTTCTTCTCCTTAGCGTATCGTTGGCAAACTTTTAAATTATATATTTTTATATGCTATTATTAATCGTACAATGCGGTAAATAGTATTTCAGTCCCTTTGCTCTTTAAACACAAATCTACTTCAAAGCGTTTAACTTACTTGTTTATACATATATTATTAGTATTATGAAAAGAAGACTATTTTCGATAGTTTAAATAGACCTAGAGGTCAAAAGGAACTCTACTGCATAACGAAAGCCAGAGAGGAAAGAGCGAAAGATATCAAGCATGTGAAGTGTATGAAACACGATACTGGCAATGTTATGTTAAAAGATGAGAATATAAGAGATCGCTGGAAGGTTTATTTTGAAACACTTATGAATGAGGAGAATGCTTGGAGCGGAAGGTTAAAAGATGTGGACATAAATATCGGTATGGTGAACGAAATTTGTACAGAAGAAGTAAGAAAGCCAGTGCAGAGTATGAAAGATAGGAAAGCGGTAGGACCTGACGCCATACCAGTAGAAGTATGGAAGTTATTAAATTCTTCAATAAGTTGCTGCATGAAACGACAATACCCGATGAATGGTGTTCTAGCACGCTAGTGCCCATTTTTAAAAATAAAGGCGCCGTTTAAGACTGCTGCAACTATCGAGGAATAAAGCTCATGTCTTATAGTATGAAGGTCTGGGAGAAAGTAATAGAGAAACGATTGCGAGAAGAATGCGAGATCACCCAAAATCAGTTTGAATTCATGCCTGGTCGTGGGACAACGGACGCCATATTTGCACTCCGCCAACTGTGTGAGAAATATTCGTAGACCTAGAGAAGGCCTACGATAGAGGCCCTCGAACGGTTTTGTGGTGGGCCATGAAAGAAAAAGGCGTACCTGTAAAGCATGTAGAGTTGATTCGTGCGATGTATGATAAGTGTAGTACGCATGTACGCTCAGCCGTTGGCAACACCGACGAGTTCAGTGTGGTAGTAGGCTTGCACCAAGGCTCGGCGCTAAGTCCTTACCTCTTTCTGTTGTTAATGAATGCTCTAACATCGGACATACAGGAGGAGGCACCCTGGTGCATGCTCTTTGCCGATGACATCGTTCTCGTCGGTGAAGATGGGTCCGAGGTCCAGAACAAACTGGCAATTTGGCAGTGTAGGTTGGAGATTGTTGGCCTCAAGATCAATAGATCGAAAACAGAGTACCTGTTTTGTGATTTAGGCGGTCTCTCAAATTCTATACCCATGGCCTTGGATGGTGAGCCTATACCAGTTTGTTGCAACTTTCGGTACTTTGGCTCGCTCATCCAAGCTGACGGTGACTTAGATCGTGCAGTAAAGAACAGAATTGTCACAGGATGGATGAAATGGCGGCAGGTCACGGGGATAATTTGCGACCCCTAAGTCCCCCTTAAGCTCAAGGGAAAAGTCTATAAGACCATAATAAGGCCTGCCGTCATGTATGGATCGTCATGTTGGGTTACAAGAGTAATGGATGAGAGACGTTTGCATGTAGCAGAGATGCGAATGTTAAGATGGATGTGTGGTGTAACCAGGATGGATAAAGTAAGGAATGAGTATATTAGAGGAAGTTTGAAAGTGGCACCTGTGACGGAAAAATTGAGGAGTGAACGTTTGTCATGGTATGTACACGAAATGAGAAGACATGAAAGAAATGTTGTTAGGAGAGCTCTGAGTATGGAGGTGCAAGGATTATCTAGTAGAGGAAGACCCAAGAAAAGATGGATGGACTGCATATAAGATGATATGGCCAGGAAGGGTGTGAGTGCTGAGATGACGAGCGATAGAAATTTATTGAAAAGAGAGACATGTTGCGCCGATCCCAAATAGTTTGGGATGAGGGCAGGAGGATGATATTAGTATTATGCAGCAATTTGTGATTATCGATTAAACATACCTACGAAATATTCCAATTTTATTCGACCGTATACTAAATATTTGTAATAATTAAATACGTTGCTTGTTCGTTGCTCATATAACAAAATTAACATAACACAGACAAATATCGATTATTCTAAAAGGTGTCTTTTGATTCAATCGACATTAAAATTTGATTCGATACGATTTTTAGGATGTTATTGTTGATGATGTTTTACATAAAAATAATCGATAGTATACTACCTACGTAACAAGGTAACGCCTTAATAACAACAACCAGGTAGACAAGATACCGGAGGAATTCCGTTCGATAATAGTGGAGCACGTGGTCCACGTGCACATATCCGTCTCGTACTACACGGCCGAGTTCCTGCTGCGCCTGCGCAGGAACAACTACGTCACGCCCAAGCACTACATGGACTACCTCACCAACTATCTGTCGCTGCTCAACGAGAAAGACTCCTTCATTGTTGCACAAGTCAGTATCAATTATTTAATTAACCTACAAAGCTCTGATTTTAATGAGTAAAAATACTGAAGGCTCAACTTATCGATATTTCCCATTCCTTTCCTTTATCCCATCTTTAATATATTTTTCCTAGAGACCGAACCCGTTCGCGAGTGTACTACCGGTATTGCAGCAATCATGACGCTACAGCAACCCTTTATCATCGGGCGTGTGGTATTTTGGCTTACCACCTAGTATGAATAATATGCATAACTCAATTACGTGTCTAAACTGCTGTATGCAATTAGTTTGCCTTTTTATAAAATTAAGAAGAGATATCCTTATAGCTCTCAGCTTAAGCTTCATCCATGGCGATCCTGTCACCATACTACGGACTCTATACAAAAAGCATAAAATCTTTTTAAAATGTCTCATATAGCATAGCTCTTTTCCCAGTAAGAGTGAGAATAAGCCTATGCCCAATAGTGATATACCTTAAATATAGGGCTAATATTATTATTATATGCATTTTCCACTTGACCCCTATAAAAATAAATACATAATAATGAGTATTGTCTAGTGCGAGCGTTTGATAGGCGGGCTCGCTAAGATCGAAGAGGCAAACGTGCAGCTGGCTGACTTGAACGCGAAGCTCGCCGTGCAGAAGGTCATCGTTGCCGAACAGACCAAAGAGTGCGAGATGCTGCTCAAGGAGATCTCCACCGGTCAGACTATATTTTATTATTCACACATATATGGTATATGTATATAATATGGCCACACTATTGAATTAGGATATCCCTGTAATGATAGTGATGATGAGTTAATAAATAAATAAATAAATATTGTCTTCTGTTTACGCGAATGTTATTCATTGAAATTAAACTACTATATACGGATTTTATCGCTTTGTTTATTTAGCACTGTATTACAAAATTTTGAAAATATTACACTACTACTACTATTGATTTTATTTTACTAATTTATAAGCTAATAATATTATTTAAACTATTAAATCTATTTATTTTTGGTTTACACTTTCCTCGACGTTTCGGTTGCTTTTCAGCAGCCATGGTCACGGGGAGACTAAGATGGTAGTTGTCTCAATGTTCCAGTGTAGTTATTTCAAAGTACCCGAACATAATTTAATCATGGGTGTTTCTATTTACGCAGAATGAGCTAAAAGTATCATGAAGTCTAGCTGTGGTTTGTTTCTTCTTGGGTTTGACTATTTGAAGTACTGGATCCCAAGCTGGTGGTACATTCCAACTATCTTCTCTATTGAAATTGGGATGTTTTTTGATTTCAATAGCCTCGCGAAGCATCCTTGGTAGGAATCGGTGTTCTTTAGCGAGAATCTGTGGTTTGTCAAATCTCAGGTAGTGGTTGGTCCCCTGTTGTACATGTTTACACACAGCAGACTTCAACGAGCGTTTGTGTTTTACGTCAGCTGTGTTCTTTTATGCGGGTGCCTATGCTTCTCTTGGTTTGACCAATGTATGAGAGTCCGCAGTCACAATCTATTTTATAGATCCCTGCATCTTGTAAAGGTAATTGGCACTTGACGGATGGTAAAAATTGACTTATCTTCGTTGGCGGCTTGAAGTATGTTTTGATTGAAGCTCGCTTCAAGATGTAGCCAATCTTGTCAGTGACACCCCTTACATAAGGCAGTAAAGCAGGCTGGCGCTCGACTGTGGCTGGCTTTTCTCGGGATCTGTGATAACGGCGCGGATCCAGTACTTCAAATAGTCAAACCCAAGAAGAAACAAACCACAGCTAGACTTCATGATACTTTGAGCTCATTCTGCGTAAATAGAAACACCCATGATTAAATTATGTTCGGGTACTTTGAAATAACTACACTGGAACATTGAGACAACTACCATCTTAGTCTCCACGTGACCATGGCTGCTGAAAAGCAACCGAAACGTCGGGGAAAGTGTAAACCAAAAATAAATAGATTTAATAGTTTAAATAATTTTATTAGCTTATAAATTAGTAAAATAAAATCAATAGTAGTAGTAGTGTAATATTTTCAAAATTTTGTAATACAGTGATAAATAAACAAAGCGATAAAATCCGTATATAGTAGTTTAATTTCAATGCTATATGTATATCAAGATCTAGGCAGAGACGTGTTGCGTGCCAAGCTATACTTGTGCTGTTGTCTTAACTGATAGTGGAAATGAAATTAGTTTAATGGTTTATGTGCAACTGGTATACGAATACGACAGCCGTGTGTGTGAGAAAGCGTTGGGTCAGTGCGGTAGCTTTGAGTGATGATGGCTGTTAAACAAAGCCAAAGCGACCTGCTCGCAGGCTTGATGTGACTTCAGCTAAAGATGCATTGCGTCTACATTTCTATATAGCTTTAAGTCTTACCGCTAGTAAAATGCCCGCCTATTATTGTCTACCAAGCTTCACGCTGCAACAATTTTTTGCAAAATAATTTAACTCTGTTGTCAAATTCTCACGATCATACACACAAATTTAAATCACGAGACGAACGACACCATATATCTAACATTACGTTCCGTACGACATAAATTACGTCCAATATAAAATTAGTGTTGAATGAGTCTTCACTTACCCGCGATACGTAGCTACGCACGAACACAAAAACGATTGACGAGCACATTCTTATCGTCTTACGCCGTCTTCGTGCTATTGTTAACGCTCGATGCAATAACAAGCGTCGATGTGTATACCACACTGATATAACGCCACCTTTGTTTAAATCTAAGATTTTCGTTTTGATAGCAACGGAGGCGGCTACTGCGAAACAAACGGTAGCGTCAATAAAGTCGGCCGAAATCACGGAGCAAAGCGCTGTCATTAGCGTGGAGAAGGCCGAAGCCGAGGAAGCGCTCTCTGCTGCGCTCCCCGCGCTAGAGGCCGCGCGCCTCGCGCTCGCGGACCTCGACAAGAACGACATCACCGAGATACGCTCCTTCGCCACGCCGCCCGAGGCCGTGCAGGTACCGCACACTATATGTACCTTGACAAGAACGACATCACCGAGATACGCTCCTTCGCCACGCCGCCCGAGGCCGTGCAGGTACCGCACACTATATGTACCTTGACAAGAACGACATCACCGAGATACGCTCCTTCGCCACGCCGCCCGAGGCCGTGCAGGTACCGCACACTATATGTACCTTGACAAGAACGACATCACCGAGATACGCTCCTTCGCCACGCCGCCCGAGGCCGTGCAGGTACCGCACACTATATGTACCTTGACAAGAACGACATCACCGAGATACGCTCCTTCGCCACGCCGCCCGAGGCCGTGCAGGTACCGCACACTATATGTACCTTGACAAGAACGACATCACCGAGATACGCTCCTTCGCCACGCCGCCCGAGGCCGTGCAGGTACCGCACACTGTATGTACCTTGACAAGAACGACATCACCGAGATACGCTCCTTCGCCACGCCGCCCGAGGCCGTGCAGGTACCGCACACTATATGTACCTTGACAAGAACGACATCACCGAGATACGCTCCTTCGCCACGCCGCCCGAGGCCGTGCAGGTACCGCACACTATATGTACCTTGACAAGAACGACATCACCGAGATACGCTCCTTCGCCACGCCGCCCGAGGCCGTGCAGGTACCGCACACTATATGTACCTTGACAAGAACGACATCACCGAGATACGCTCCTTCGCCACGCCGCCCGAGGCCGTGCAGGTACCGCACACTATATGTACCTTGACAAGAACGACATCACCGAGATACGCTCCTTCGCCACGCCGCCCGAGGCCGTGCAGGTACCGCACACTATATGTACCTTGACAAGAACGACATCACCGAGATACGCTCCTTCGCCACGCCGCCCGAGGCCGTGCAGGTACCGCACACTATATGTACCTTGACAAGAATGACATCACCGAGATACGCTCCTTCGCCACGCCGCCCGAGGCCGTGCAGGTACCGCACACTGTATGTACCTTGACAAGAACGACATCACCGAGATACGCTCCTTCGCCACGCCGCCCGAGGCCGTGCAGGTACCGCACACTATATGTACCTTGACAAGAACGACATCACCGAGATACGCTCCTTCGCCACGCCGCCCGAGGCCGTGCAGGTACCGCACACTGTATGTACCTTGACAAGAACGACATCACCGAGATACGCTCCTTCGCCACGCCGCCCGAGGCCGTGCAGGTACCGCACACTGTATGTACCTTGACAAGAACGACATCACCGAGATACGCTCCTTCGCCACGCCGCCCGAGGCCGTGCAGGTACCGCACACTATATGTACCTTGACAAGAACGACATCACCGAGATACGCTCCTTCGCCACGCCGCCCGAGGCCGTGCAGGTACCGCACACTATATGTACCTTGACAAGAACGACATCACCGAGATACGCTCCTTCGCCACGCCGCCCGAGGCCGTGCAGGTACCGCACACTATATGTACCTTGACAAGAACGACATCACCGAGATACGCTCCTTCGCCACGCCGCCCGAGGCCGTGCAGGTACCGCACACTGTATGTACCTTGACAAGAACGACATCACCGAGATACGCTCCTTCGCCACGCCGCCCGAGGCCGTGCAGGTACCGCACACTATATGTACCTTGACAAGAACGACATCACCGAGATACGCTCCTTCGCCACGCCGCCCGAGGCCGTGCAGGTACCGCACACTGTATGTACCTTGACAAGAACGACATCACCGAGATACGCTCCTTCGCCACGCCGCCCGAGGCCGTGCAGGTACCGCACACTATATGTACCTTGACAAGAACGACATCACCGAGATACGCTCCTTCGCCACGCCGCCCGAGGCCGTGCAGGTACCGCACACTATATGTACCTTGACAAGAACGACATCACCGAGATACGCTCCTTCGCCACGCCGCCCGAGGCCGTGCAGGTACCGCACACTGTATGTACCTTGACAAGAACGACATCACCGAGATACGCTCCTTCGCCACGCCGCCCGAGGCCGTGCAGGTACCGCACACTGTATGTACCTTGACAAGAACGACATCACCGAGATACGCTCCTTCGCCACGCCGCCCGAGGCCGTGCTGGTACCGCACACTGTATGTACCTTGACAAGACCGACATCACCGAGATACGCTCCTTCGCCACGCCGCCGAGGCGGTGCAGGTACCGCACACTATATGTACCTTGGCAAGAACGACATCACCGAGATACGCTCCTTCGCCACGCCGCCCGAGGCCGTGCAGGTACCGCACACTATATGTACCTTGACAAGAACGACATCACCGAGATACGCTCCTTCGCCACGCCGCCCGAGGCCGTGCAGGTACCGCACACTGTATGTACCTTGACAAGAACGACATCACCGAGATACGCTCCTTCGCCACGCCGCCCGAGGCCGTGCTGGTACCGCACACTGTATGTACCTTGACAAGACCGACATCACCGAGTTACGCTCCTTCGCCACGCCGCCGAGGCGGTGCAGGTACCGCACACTATATGTACCTTGGCAAGAACGACATCACCGAGATACGCTCCTTCGCCACGCCACCCGAGGCCGTGCAGGTACCGCACACTGTATGTACCTTGACAAGAACGACATCACCGAGATACGCTCCTTCGCCACGCCGCCCAAGGCCGTGCAGGTACCGCACACTATATGTACCTTGACAAGAACGACATCACCGAGATACGCTCCTTCGCCACGCCGCCCGAGGCCGTGCAGGTACCGCACACTATATGTACCTTGACAAGAACGACATCACCGAGATACGCTCCTTCGCCACGCCGCCCGAGGCCGTGCAGGTACCGCACACTATATGTACCTTGACAAGAACGACATCACCGAGATACGCTCCTTCGCCACGCCGCCCGAGGCCGTGCAGGTACCGCACACTATATGTATCTTGACAAGAACGACATCACCGAGATACGCTCCTTCGCCACGCCGCCTGAGGCCGTGCAGGTATCGCACACTGTATGTACCTTGACAAGAACGACATCACCGAGATACGTTCCTTCGCCACGCCGCCTGAGGCCGTGCAGGTACCGCACGTATATATATATACATATGTGTATCTCGATTAAACGACCAACAAAAGTCCACATACACCTTTAAATACAACAAGTATAACTATATAATTTTAGGAAAATAAATTAAATATCTATCTATTTTGCTCATTAGGTAGTAACCGAATGCATAGTTATAATCCGCGGTATCAAAGAGGTGAGCTGGAAGGGCGCTAAGGCTATGATGGCCGACCCCAACTTCCTGAGAACCTTACAAGAGATGAACTGCGACCTAATCACGCAGCAGCAGGTCAAAGCTGTCAAGACTCACATGAAGAAGAGCAAGAAGCTTGATGCTATGCAGTCAATCAGTAAAGCTGGGTAATTCGTTTTTTATTTAATTCTATAGTGCAAATAAGCAATCGACCTGCCTCGTGTCAGCTACTCCAGGTTTTAAACGCTTTTACTACGTGAGGGACATCTCTACAGATGTTCGTCTAAATGCACAGGTTTACCTCTTTCTAGAAAAGAATGATATACCAAATAAGGAACAGTTGCCCTTGGTCTTTCTGTGGATTGCATAGCGTCTCCACAAGGAACTTTGAGGGTGACTGCACATTTCTATTAATATACATTTTCTTTAAATTGGCAAGTATAAAGCACCCCTCATGGATTTCTGCTAGGCGAAGCTTTGAAACACAACCAAGTCGCAGTTTACTATAAAGCTTATCAAATAATATTTCAGATCAAACATTTTATTTTTCAGATACGGTTTACTAAAATTCGTTATTGCTGTACTGGGATACTGTGCGGTATACAAGGAAGTTAAACCAAAGAAGGAGAAAGTGGAAGCTTTGGAGAAAGAATACACAGAAGCTTGCAACTACTTGGCGTCGCTGAATCGTGAGATTGGCCGTCTGCAGAGGACCTTAGATGGACTCAATAAAAAATACGAGACAGCTATGCTGAGAAGGCAAGAGTTGCAAGAAGAAACGGATATCATGTTACGTAGGTTGATAGCTGCTGGGAAACTTATGTCTGGGTTGTCAAGCGAGCAGAAGCGCTGGACGGAAGACCTGGCGGCTTTATACGTTGAGCAGTCCCGGCTGATTGGCAACTGCTTGCTCGCAGCTTCGTTCTTGAGTTACACGGGACCGTTTTCGTTCTCCTTCAGACAAACCATGATATACGATGATTGGATGGCTGATGTACTGGATAAAGGGATCCCGTTGACTACCCCTTATACCATTCAGAAGAATTTAACTAACGAAGTGGAAGTTAGCGGGTGAGTTACCGTTCATGATGTCATTTCAGGTTTAAAGAAATTTATTTCTCATAAAACAATTTTTGTTCATTTACAATGAGATTGAGTAATAACTAGTAATAAATTATTACAATGTTATAAAAGTCATTAGTATAAGTCTCTAGCGCATTGTTGCTGTTATAGTGTTAATACATATTTTTTTAGCAAATTTTTAAAGGTATTTATGTTATCGCAATCTTTTATCTCGTTAGGTAATTTGTTGAACATCTGTGCGCCCTCAAACAATACAGTTTTTTTTCCATAGTTTGTCCTTGCGGTCGGTAATTGTAACTTGTTTTTATTTCTTAAGTTGTGTGTGAAAGTCTTTTTACGTAATTCTAGGTTTGATCGGATTGAGTTACTTGTTATTTTTTTGACAAGAATGCATGTAGTATATATATAAAGTTGTGTGATGTTCATTTCATTTCTGGACAATATTCTTTTTTCTAACCATGCATCTAATATTTTATGTTATTATGTTTATTCAGCTAATCCTTATAAAGACCTTCTTAAGAAATTGCACCCATCTGGTTACGTGACATAGATGTGACAAAGGTAAACTATTGAAATTAAACTACTATATACGGATTTTATCGCGTTGTTTATTTATCACTGTATTATATAATTATTATAATATATTAGTTTAATTTCAATGAATAACATTCGCGTAAACAGAAGACAATAAAGGTAAACTAGTCCATAGCTCAGCGTTAATTATATAAGCGCAACAATATAACATAGCAAAAGTCATATCAACATCAGGCGAGGAGTCAATTATTGTCAAAAAGTTGCCGAAACCGGCTCGTGTCACTTTTTAGGATCAGCTGATATATGCGTGTGTTCTAGGTGGAACTCGGAAGGTCTGCCGCCCGACGAGCTGTCAGTACAGAACGGCATCTTGACGACGAGAGCGTCGCGGTTTCCACTCTGCATTGACCCACAAACGCAAGCGCTTTCGTGGATCAAGAGGAAAGAGGCCAAGAATAATCTCAAAGTAAAAAAAAATTAATTGAAACAATTTTTTTTTTTTTTTTTAAAGCGCAGTGTATGAAGATGCTGCATTAATAACAAAACCGAAAATTATATAGTACATCAAGACAAAATGTCTGATACACAAAATTTAGCTAGATAAATGAAATTTCCAAAATTTAATTACGATATTTGCGACTTCTGCGCCTTTATGATCAGCCGCATGTACAGTTAGCGACATTAGTAGCTAAACATTGAAACAATTTGTCACATTAATTTATTATTATAACTTTCTGATTAGTATGACGAATTTATTAACTAACAATAAACTAACAATCCTTTAATTATTATTGACTTAAAAACATAAGCACGATAGTTACTTTGAATGATATAAGAATTCACAATCTTACAAATGTTTATCGTCTTATGTCGGTTACTGTACTTTAATGCATGTATTGACATTTAAAGAGCTGCGTACCTATACAATGTAAAAAAATGATTGAGATAGTTTTTTTATATGATCATTTGTTAATTTTCCAGGTGCTATCATTCAATGACCCCCAGTTCCTACGGCAATTGGAGATGGCCATTAAATACGGCATGCCAGTTCTGTTCCAAGATGTCAACGAGTACTTAGATCCCGTTGTAGATAACGTGTTGGAGAAGAATATTAAAGGTATGTCTACCAGCTACTGCCACAGAATCTTTGTTGTTGTTATAATAATTTAAACTTAATTTATTTAGCCTGCTAGCACTTGCACTGTGAGACAAGATGGCCAAAAAAAGTACGGGCTTACTACTTCAATAGCATCCCACCTGCTGTTAACTGAGTCGTAATTCATTAGTAATTTATAAAAGCAAATCCTTATATTAATCCTTATATCTTTTGTTCAACTGAAATATAAAAACATTTTTTTTTAAATACTACTCCCGATCTAGTATTAATTCCTGTGTCACGGGGGACCTTACAAACATTCACACGATGGACACAAAAAACACCAAATCTCGAAACAACTATTTGTGGAGCACACAAACTTTTGTCCCGTGTGGAGATCGACAACACACACACCCACAACACTCGGCGCGGCAGGAGTGGCAAGGTGACCACTTAAACCACTACGTCATGCGTGCAGTAATTTTTTTAGGCCCCCAGATCTAAATGCAATTTGGGTATAGAACCGTAGAATATCAATAAGTGGTACATATATACATAGACTACATGGAATGTATATTTATTATAGTGGAGAGCGGTCGCACGTTCGTGATGCTAGGCAGCACGGAGGTGGACTACGACCCAAACTTCCGCATGTACCTCACGACCAAGCTGTCCAACCCGCAGTTCAACCCCGCCGCTTACGCCAAAGCCGTCGTCATCAACTACACCGTCACCGTGCAGGTAAACTACAGTTTAAAAACACTTAGCACAGGTTTATAGTAAATATCTTCTATAGATTATGTACGAAGAAAAAGGCAATCCATGGAGCAGGACTTTAATATGTGACCTTGACAATGCTTGTCAAGCAATTTAGACTAAGCGATTTCCTTCTTAATTTACTACAATCAAGCGTAGAATGAAAATGCCTAAAATGTAATCGGATCGAAATTTGGGCTAAATAGTTTTCGAGAGAAAATATAGGGACAACGATAGCAGCTAAAAACTCCAGAAGAATTAGGCGAAATTTCTATTCTTCAAAGTAATAATCATTCTCATTTTTACAGTAGCAATAGGAATTAATTACCTACTATATAGAATAGGGTGGCCCAAAAAACCGAATAAGTATACTTTCTTGTCTCTTCTGGAAATAAGTCTAACTCACCAGGGGAAGATAGCTAGATCTCGGTCATACCGACGTCACCAGAGCCGGACGGGCCGCGCGAATCATTTCCACATGCAGATCGCAACCCAGCCGAGGCTTCGCGCCGCAAATATACATTAATCTATGCCCTACTGTCCCCTTGTGGGGGAGACGAAAACAACACGACAAAGAGGCGCGCGTGGGATCACGTACGCCGCCTCTCGGACCTGGAGCGAATCTGGTCGTGGGCAGACCTACGAAGCCCACCACCCCCCGGTACAACCTTGTGATGCCTTGAGATCATCTCGCGCCCTCCTGCGCCCTGTTCTGTGGTTGGGGAGAGGGTATGAGCACTCCCTCACCCGCTCCGCTGCCTCCTTGATGGAAGTGACTACTCAGAGAAGAAGGCGACGGCGTTTCACGATACCCATCGCTTCGGATCATAGACTGAACCATGACTGGCAGCGAGAGGGCAACCATACCGACTACACTCTTTGCGCTGTAGCTTGGTGCGGGTGAAAGTTTCAGTTACGTTTCATTTCACTCTTGAAAGTTGCCGCGATTTACAAATTATGACTTAGTATTTCAGCTGTACCACATTCGTAATATATTAAATCATTAATTACTGTAGTAAATTAAATGAAACCCAACCAGAATGTTCTAGTCTACAAATAAAATCTAATGGAAAGAAAAATTAAGCAACGTGTTATGTGTTTTTTATTTAGTGATGGGATGTACTGGTACGATGGATATTCGATGTTTTTTATAATAAAAACGTAATATTGGGCGTAGTTCAATTATTATTGTAAAAAGTCTCTAATTATATTAATGAAACAACAGAACATATATAAAAAAATAGATTTTATTCGTCTAAACGCATATCAGAGTCAGGAACATCTGAATTATCACTAAATTCATAATCTGTATCTGTGACGGATATTATTAACGATGACTCCATTATATTGTCAATATGGATGTCACGATCCGAATCAGACATAATGTCCCTTTTTGTTTTATTCACAACCTCCGACCAGTCTTCAGGTTGAGCATTATTGATGGCCTCTTGTAATAGGGCCAACATCTTTCGTGGTGGGAGGCGTCCGCATCAGCGTCGAGAAATCGATGAGGTATTTGGGCCTCATCCTCGACGGCCGATAGGCCTTCGGCGAACACTTTCGAAGGTTGGGCCCCAAATTGATGGGCGCGGCCGCAGGGTTGTCGCGGCTGCTACCTAATCTGGGGGGGCCAAACACCTCCTGCAGGAGGCTCTTTATCGTGCGGGCGATGGCCCTATACGGGAGCCCCTTTTGGGGTCATAACCTGACGGCTTGTAACGCCGCCCTGCTGCGGAGGCCGCAGAGGGTGATGGCCGTCAAGGTCGCCAGAGGTTACCGCAGGATCTCCTTTGAGGCGGCAAGCCTCCTGGCCGGATCACCAGGAGGCCAGACTTCTCGCGTCGCTCTACCAGTGGCGCGCTGCCAGTGCTTCGGGAGGTACTTGTATCGTATAGGCCGGGAGGAGACGTCTTGTTGTCACCACTGCGGTGACGGCCCCGAGGATACGGCGCTGCACACACTCGTGGAGTGCCCGGCTTGGGAGGAGCAGCGCCGGTCGTTAACCGGGGCACTGGGTGTCCAAATCCTCTCGCTGCCGGAAATGGTTCTGTCCATGGTCCGGAGCGAGGGGGCATGGGAGGCCGCCATCGCCTTCTGCGAGGCAGTGATGTCCGCGAAGGAGGCGGTGGAACAGGAGAGGGAGGTGGTCTCTCCCCACCCAAACCGCAGGAGACGTCCAGGGCGCCGCCGTAGGGCGCGCGCAGACCTCCAGCCACCCTAAGGGGCGGCCTGCGGGCGGTTGACTTGGGTAGTCTGCCGCCCGAGCAGCACAGGCCCGAGGGCGGGGCGAAAGCGTTCCGCGCGCCCCTCTCAGTGGAGGGGAGGGCTGTACCGTCTGGTCCTCCTGCAAAGAGCTGGGGCCCGCCTAGTTACGTGGCGGGCTAAGACCTGTCGGTGTCGCGGTGAATGCTAGCGCGAAACCCGTGGCTTCGACACTAGGTACTGGAGGAACGTCGTCAGGGGTTTAGTGGGTATGGGGCCGGCTTCTCTGGCTCGAGCTCCACACACCCGCGCCCTGCCCGGGCGCGGACGTGGCGTAAACGTATTCCACCGACGTTAAAAAAAAAGGGCCAACATCTTACTTGCCGTAAATGGCGGCGAAGTATTATTTCTTGCAGCGTGACCTTTTATTTGGGCCCAAATCAGCTCAACAGCGTTATACTGGCAATGGTAGGGTGGTAGTCGAAGGACCTGGTGGCCTTTTTCTTTTGCTATTTCGTCCAGAGCATAGGTAGGAGTTGGTGGCTCATGACGCCGTACTAAGGCAATAAGCTCTGTCTTTAACATTTTTATATCTGCTGTAACTCCATTTTCATTCAGCCACTTCACCAACTCGGTTTTGCGGTTGGATTGATTTTGGAGGTTTATTAACTTGTACCGAATGGTAGGGTGCGTTGTCCATTATTATGGTCATAGGCTCTTTTAAATTATTTAATAGACCTATGAACCAATCTTAAAATTTTTCGTAGTTCATCTCCTCATGATACTCTGTAGTTTTTTTTGACTTAAAGGCCAGCATACAATTAGGGATGAATCCACTTGCTATACATGCGTGACAAATAATAAGGCGTTCGCCTTTGCCCTCCGGCACTTTGGTACACGATTGTGCCGTATCGTAGGTCCAACTTTTACCCACTGTGTGGTTGGCGTTTAGCCACGTTTTATCCAAAAAGACAACTTTGCTCCAATAACTTATGTTTTTGGCCTTTCTTAAAAATGAACATCTTGCTAGGGCAATGTCAGTCCTCTCCATAATAATCTTCCTTTTGTTAACTTTTTTGTAAACAAAGCCAATATCTTTTATAACTTGCCGCAACGAAGTAATACCTCCTTTGAACAAGTCAGCTTCTTTTAATGATTTTAGAAGCTTGAATAATGTGGGTAGCTCCATTCTTCTATAAATATGATTTATAATAGCAACCTTAGCAAAATCATCTAAATCTGTGATTGCATTCACCTTGGTTCGCTTTTTGTTGGGTGTCGATAATTTATTTTCTCTTATCTTATCTTATCTTGGTCAATTTTCTCACGTGTTATACGCGAAACAGTATTGCGGCCAATATCAAAAGCTTCGGCTACTTGTTCTACAATTCGATTCAATGGTAACAACGGTACATTATTATGTTGTTCTCTTTCAAATTAGTTTGAGAGGCGACCAACAAGCTTCCTGGCCTGACTACCCAACAACAAACGACAACAGTTTTTTTTTGTATTCTTATGCATGGTAATAACAACAAACTCAACAAACTATAACAAATAACAATTTAACAAAAATTAAAACAAACAATGAAATAGCAATAAATACGTGTCACATACCCGCTACCGCTAGCATTCGTACTGACAGCATCGCACGAGTAAACAAAATGGCCGCCGCGCCGATGCGTCATAGAGCAAAAATGTGCTCACGAAAAAAAATCATAAACCCGATTTTGATTATTTTATATAAGTACAAAGATATTATTATGTAGCCATAAAATATATAATATATATATATAATATATAAATATATATTGACAAGTTTATACACGTAGTTACACTGCACAACTGAATAACACACTAATTTTCATAACACTAACACATATAATAAGAACTAGATATTTGCTGCGAGTATCGTTAGTGATAAAAATGAATTGCATAAAGTCACATCCCTAGTGATACTGACAGATGTCAACGTCATACAGACAACTGTCACCCGCACCATGCTACAGCGCAAAGAGTTTACTTGAGAAAATATGTCAGCTTATAATGTTCTAAGAGCGCTGTTAAAAAGAGCAGCTTGATTAATTTATTTTAGAGACCACTCAACATTTTTATTTAATGCCGACATCGTCAAAAATTTATTTACTTATTTCAATATTTTTCTTGTCACGATATTAAAAATAAAAAAGATAATGATAATTTCAAATTACCTTTAGAAAAAACAATTAGAGAACAGAATAATAATTAAAAAAACGTGTACATTCTTAACACAAGCTTATTTAAATATTTGCTACTTATGTATATCGCAAACTGTACGTGTATTACGATAAAATATAATACCTATTTGTAAACGTAGGGTCTGGAGGACCAGCTGCTGTCGGTGGTGGTACGCGCGGAGCGCTCGGATCTGGAGGAGATGCGAGAGACGTTGATCGTGGAGACCAGCGCCAATAAGAGCCTGCTGTCCGGCCTCGAGGACTCGCTGCTGCGCGAGCTCGCCACCTCCACCGGCAACATGCTCGATAACGTCGAGCTCGTCGACACACTAGAGAACACCAAGGCCAAGGCCGCAGAGGTCCATATCTCATCACGCACCTACTATACACTCATAACCTGTATGTTCCTAAAGGAGTACGCATCCACCGAGTACGAGTCGGAAGCCTACTGCGCTCGTCCACAGTCCGCGTGAAGTCGTCAAGGCCATATGAGGCTAACAAATAACACACACAAAAAGATAAAAGCTACCGAGTTCATTACACACGCTTATAACCTGTACATTCTTTAAAAGGTACCTAGGCACTCACCGAGTACATTACATACACTTATAACCTGTAGTTTCCCAGCAGTCCAATGGGCTATCGCTGCTATCTATTATATGGTGGCAGGTGATCGACAAGCTGCAGCTGGCGGAGAGCACGACGCGCGACATCGAGGTGCTGCGCGACGGCTACCGGCCCGTCGCCAAGCGCGGCTCCATCCTGTTCTTCGTGCTGTCCGACATGGCCGGCGTCAACACCATGTACCAGTACTCGCTCTCCTCCTACCTCGACGTTAGTGCACATCCTTATACCACCTCTCTATACCATCCTTACACGGACGTCTCGACTCTTCGACGACTTTAGCGTTTAGGAAAAAATGAGTTATTGATGGAATCTGATTCAGTGTTTTGAGCTACCCCAATCTGGATATTTAAAATGTTAATATTCGTAACAAAAATTGTTTCTGCTACCCAGAAAATACCACAGCATAAACACTTGTCTTTTAACAATAATGTTGTGAATAATATTTCAACTCGCTACAAATGCTGTATAAGATACAATTTTATAATTATAGAACATAAAGAGCTAAAACAATCTATGTTTACCTATTTAAGTTGTTTTATTAGAACACTCAAAACGAAACAGTAAAGATTAAAGTAAAAAAAATAAAAAGAGGTATTTTGGATTTTACTACATTTAATCCTCGAAGAATCTCGAAGCTCTATCGCGCAAACTGCTAAGTCCCTCAAAAAAAAAGATAATGGAACCCTTACCAAATATATTTTATTTTATGGAACCCCATATCAAATGATTACAAATCAATGACACTGTAATTTAAATAAGAACAAAAACTTAACCCCGCCTCACATATTTTACGCTATTTCAAAATAATATTTGATATTATATAACTGCTAAAAAAATATATTTCATGGGACCCTAGTGACTTTCCAAAGGAACCCTGGATTCCGCAGAACCCACTTTAGGAATCGCTTAACTATCTCACTGCTAACCACGGACCTCTTCTCACTATTTCTTATAGTTAGGCGTTATTCCGCTGGCCCAGTACTGATTAGCAGACGTCACTTATATCTGTGAACATTATGTACAACGATCACTCACAATGTTTTCCTTCAACATTAAAGCAAGCGATAAATAACTATTTAATACGTACATAACTTTGAAAAGACAGAAGTGCGTTTCATAGGATTGAAACTAACACCTTTTCGTGGCAGTCCAAAGGACCCAGTATGCTGTTCAACAATACATTCCTTGATCTAATCGTTTTAGAGAACCTGGGTGTACTGAGTGAAAGCATACTGTTAGTTTCAGTGATCTAATCGTTTATGTTAATATCTCATTAACTATTGATGATGGTTAATAAGGGGTATTTGATCGCGTTTGATAACCTCGATGTAGCGAATAAATGCGTACTGTTAGTATCAGCAATCTAGGCGCACTGTTAAAATTACATCTATAAAACAGTCTACACTGTAATATAGCAGCTTTTGAAAATTTTATGTATTAAGGCGTTTTCCAAATTTAACTATGTTTGTATTACCATGAAATATATTCTTGCGTGTGTATTCTAGGTGTTCTCGTTCTCGCTGCGCAAGGCAATGCCGAACGTGATCCTGATGAAGCGCCTGCGGAACATCATCGATATGCTCACGAAGAACGTCTACGACTATGGATGTACAGGTACAGCAAAATCTTAGCTTAGATTTGGTATTTTACACTAACGAAAGCAGTTTGCCTGTGGATATACCTCCCTATAGAAGATCACTGCCAAACATCTGCAGAGCGGTTCCAGGCTCTGTAGAAAAGTACTTTTACAATGAAAAAGATACAATCATCTTTATGAACAGCAGTAATCGCTTTTCCATCAGATGGGCAGCTAGCTCGTCTTCCACAAATAGCACTAAAAAGATATGTGATTAACGCTGACAGCCGGTGAGAGTAAATAAAACATGGCAGCAGTACTTTAATACTAACCACAGTTTGTTATTGACACCACAAATATTTGTTGAAGTTTACTACTAAAAAATTGACGTTACTGATAATGGGGCAAGACGGTTATTAGCTATTCTGTTTTACACTTTTTACTTAATGGTGCCAATTCTGTTGTCACAAATTCTCTAATCTTAGCTAAAAATCTCTAAAATTTAGTTTAGTCCTGTCAAACGACATTTCGTATTCTGAAATCGCTAAACGTGATAGGACTAAAATAAATTTTAGAGATTTTTAGCTAAGATTAGAGAATTTTGTGACAACAGAATTGGCACCACTGTCTATGTCAAGAAGTCAAAGTCATAGATATAAATTATACGTTACTATAGCGACACAGCTTAGTTTTATTAAGCCACGCCTTTGACAATAATACCGAGAATAATACCGTGGTGCAATTTTTTGCGGTAAGAATACTTCCATGTTTTATTTCCTTTTACTGCTGACAGCACAGTCATGACTTTGTCCGTAATGAATCTCCAAGGCACGGTGAGATGTTAGGGCCTTTAAAAATGGTCACATATCTCGAATTGGAAGTTTTGCGCTAGCTGCATATTTTGCGCATAGAAAATTTTACGCCTTAACGCCTTCTATGTGGCAAGAATTACACAATATTAATATAATTAGACAGTATTAAACTATTAAATCGAAGATCGAAAATCCTATTCGGAAGAGTTCGGTATTGTCTACCTTTTTTTTATTGTAGTAGTTGGGGTGAGCAATCCAACGGTGCGTGGCGGGTTCCTCTCTTACCAATAATTTTATTAGTAATAATTTGTCAAGTCTCAGAATACCAGACATAATTTAAAATCTATTGAGCTTCGACACCGGTGTGTCGCTGCAACTCATTAGGTTAATTACCCTCATGGATTGATCTATCCGCGTGATGACTGCTGCCGTTGTTTCCCATGTGTGCTGTTACATTCCCCGCAGGTATATTCGAACGGCACAAGCTGCTATACTCGTTCCAAATGAACATCAAGTTAGAACAAAGCGAAGATAGAGTGTCGCAGATGCAATTGGACTTCTTCATCAAAGGCAATGTCTCCGTGGAGAAGTCTTTGACTCCCTGCCCTGCTACCTGGATACCATCGCAGGTAACTACGTCACTAGCCCAGTATTTTAATAATAGCCTTGTTTTAAACTGTCTCACTGCTCGGCACGGGCCTCTTCTCAGTGTGCGAAGGGTATAGTCCACCACGCTGGCCCAGTGCGGGTTGGCAGACTTCACATATCTTCTACACTTGAGAGCAATAAAATCGCACACCCCTTGTAATTTGGTTTATTACTGATTGTTTTCTAAAATCGAAAGATATTGAGTAAAAATCATTAGACAAAATTAAAGCATACAAGCTTAGCTTTACAAAAACATAAAATTAAAATCATTGACCTTCACGTAACTTACAAAAACCGACCGTACACCGAATTCCCCAAATTCACGCGTTTGCGTTGTCACTACTTGCACCCTTAGCCGCAGGTATAAAAAGGTCAGTTTATTGGAATTTTTATTCAGTTGCATACCGAAGGTCAACGTGATAACATCTCTACTGGAAGCATACGGATTTACTGGAAAAATATGGATACCACGCCCGCAGAAGCCGCTCAAGTTATTGCCTTGCTCGAAGCAGGCCATAACCAAAGTGAAGTTGCTCGACGGCTAAATTTGAGCCGCTACTCTGTTCGTCGTGTATACCAGAGGTTCCAAGAGACCGGTGGCTACATTCGGCGACCAGGATCTGGCCGGCGACGCACAACATCAGAGCGTGATGACCGCTTTCTTGTGACAAGGTCTTTGAGAAATCGGCAACTGAACGCGGTTCAACTGGGACAACAGCTTCGAGAAGTTCGCAATGTCAGTATAAGTCGGTGGACAGTTCGAAGAAGACTAGGTGAAGCAGGAATGACTTCACATCGCCCAGCAAATGGTCCCAAATTGACCACAGCTCACCGACAAGCCCGGCTACAATTTGCTAGGGAACATTTAAATTGGACGTATGACCAATGGCGGGCTGTTATGTTCTCTGATGAGTGCAGAATGACTTTACATGGTCATGATGGACGCTCTAGGGTCTACAGAAGGTCATCAGAGCGATTTTCACAATGCTGCATAAGCGAACGTGTGGCTTTTGGAGGTGGATCGTGTATGTTTTGGGGTGGCATAATGTTGGACACTAAAACTGACATTGTATTCATCACTACGGCGAATACCGGCCCGAGATCGAGAAGTTTGACGGCTGCACGATACGTCGAAGAAGTGCTCGAAGAACATGTGAGGCCGCTTGCGTGGCTTATGGGAGAAGATTTTCTCTTAATGCACGACAACGCCAGACCGCATGTCGCTAGAACAGTTTGCGACTACATGGAAGATGTTGGAATCACCGCGATGGAGTGGCCAGCTCGTAGTCCTGATCTCAATCCGATTGAGCATGTCTGGGATGAGCTAAAAAGAAGAGTTCGAGCAAGAAGCCCTGCTCCTACGCGCCTCCAAGAGCTTCAACTTGCCATTGAAGAGGAGTGGAACGCCATACCACAAGATTTCATGGTGAAATTAATACGGTCCATGAAAAACCGATTAAGAGCTGTAATCAAGGCTAGGGGAGGGAATACACCTTATTAAAAAACAATTTGATCAAGCATTTTGAGTTTTATTTTTATTCTTTGTTAAGCTAAATTGGGTAATTTTATCCGTATGTTGGGTTTTGTGCCCTAAAACTCCCTATGGGTACTTTTTTTACACTGTATTTGATATCATTAGAAAGGTACTGAAGTAAACATTCAAATAGTGTAAGTTTTATTTTAATATGTATTCACATTTATGAAAAAAACTGCTTTAACAACAAAAAGTCAACGCATATTGCTCTCAAGTGTAGAACATTATGAAGAACTCAGATATGCAGGTTTCCTTACGATGTTTTCCGTCACCGTTAATGCGAGCGATAATTAACTATTTAATACGCACATAACTTTGAAAAGACCGAGATGCGCGTCTGGAGATCGAACTCGAGGTCTCTGCGTGGCAGTTCAACTGTGTCCCACAAACACATACCTAATGCCTAATCCCTTATTGTGAATATCTAAATCTGTGCTGCAATAGTACTTTAAGTAAAATCTAACCTATAAGTGATCTCTGGAATATATATATTTTTATTTCATTTAAAAGTCATATATATTGAAACAATATTAAAATCTTTTTAACATATAAGTAATTTGTCTGATATGTTACTTACGTGTTACATAACATTGACTGCTTATAGAGAAACAGGTAACTGAGAAAAATACATATAAAGAGGCCCATGTAATGCTAGAAACATTTTTTATTGTTTGTATTTTAAGGGTATTGTCCTTTAATATTTCGTTAACAAACACATAGGCAAACACAAAACAATTCAGTACCTTTTTCTTCTCTGTTTGCCAACCCATTTGCTTTTTTATTCTGGTTGAACCTGAGAAAATGTATTTGGTTCACTACTGCCTACTCTATCTAAGAAATTCAAGCGTCAGTTTATACTTAGTCTCTGGCCATAAATACTGTTACAATAAAAAAACATCATATTACATTTGAATTTGGCATCTGTCATTTTTATATGAATATTCATTGTGTTTTTCTCAATTTTGCGCCAATCGGTGTTAAATATTTTTGTGATATTAAAATGGAGTGAGGTGATAAATAAAGAGAATCAAATTGCTGTTATAGCATTACACAAAGTAGGTATGGAGCCATGCAAATTTGAAACTCTCCATCTGCTTGGATTAGTCGAATGTTTGTATACCGGGCTATTGATGACCATGAAACCTCCTCTGTTTGTGACAGAAAAAGATCTGGCCATCCACGTAGTATTCGTACGATAAAGGCTATTAGAGCAGTGAAGGAAAAAAATAGAAGAATCCTGTCCGAAAAAGATTTTAGCTCGGGAAATGAATATAGCACCTAGAACCATATCGTGTATTTGAAAACATAATAATAAAATAATTAATAATAATTTATTTATTTTAATAAAAATTCTCAATTTTACAATTACATAAAATGCACTTATAGATATTTGCCCGAACTAGGTTAAACCTGTATTTCGAGCGACAAAGTGCTTACAAAATTAAATTTAATTTAATTATACTGATAATAATATTATTATTATCAGTATAATTAAATTTACATTATATTAAGTTTTATAATAAACTAAAGTTAAAAGCAAAAACAATTAAAATAAGTTTAATATTCTACTTTAAAACTAAATTTGCAAAATTTTATTTACAGATTGCAAGTTTGAATATAAGTAGAAATTAGGTTTTTGTTTATAAATGCTGAATTCTCTATTTAGTCCATTGTCCGAAAATGGCCCTGCAAATGAAAAAAGATCTATTTGTAAAAATATGTTATGGGCATGATTGTGTGGTGCAGACTATATCTTGCTGTCACTTGTTATTTATGTCGGCGTTATCGGTAAGCAGCGCATGTTGTTTTAGTATTATGTGCTTAATGAACATTTGACGGACAGTCATTACTTTGCAGGATTTATATAATATGCCTGTAGGAAAAAAAAAAGGGCGGCAGGTGGCTACTTTTAAAATTGCTCTCTGAGCTCGGTCAAGAGACAGCATAATAGTTTTCACTGCTCCACCCCATGAAGTAATGCAATATTGGATAATTAATTGACATAAAGCTAAATAAACTTGAGTAATCAATCTAATATCTGCTACTGTTCGAAGTTTTTTAAATACAAAAATAAACTTTATTTACTAAACTATCAATATGTTGTTTAAAAGAAAAAGTATCATCGACTATGCTCTTAGTTTGCAGGATAGGAGGACAATTACATATGTTTGTTGCGGGGTTTTGAAGCGGACTTTTGTGTGCATATATACATAGGCGGGTTAGTTATACTATAGTTATTCTTGCGCATAGCAAAGAAAATATATATCGTCTTATCGGAATTTGTAGTAAGTAAATTTTGATGACAATGTTAAAGCCAAGCTGCGCGTTCCTGTATAATTCGTTGCTGGTTTTAGCGGTGATTGTTAACACGGTATCGTCGGCGTATGATATTGTCTTGTCGTTTTCTAATATAAGATTACATAAATCGTTAATATAAATCAGAAGCAGCGTCGGATTGATAATACTTCCTTGGGGAATACCAAAACCAGTATTTTTCTCATAATTGCTAGTAGTATTATCTATAAAACGCGTTGGTGTCGATCACTTAAATAACCTGTAAAAATAAGTTTTAGTTGATTACCCTGTATACCCAAAGCCTCCATCTTGTTAAGAAGTATAGAAATAGATACAGTATCGAATACATTTTTTAGATCAAGAAAAATTTCTAAGGCCTGATTACTCTTGCGAAGTTCCTCTGTGATATAATGAATCAAGCTGTGAACCGAATCGGCGGTGGATAGTTTGGCCCTAAATCCAAATTATTTGGGTGAAAGATAATTGTTATTTTTTAAAAAGTTAGTCTGCTTTTTATCTAGTGTTTATAATTCGTTCTAGTATCTTAGATATTGAGTGGAGTATGGATATAGGTCGATAATTAGCAACTAAATCTTTGTTTTCAGATTTAAAAGTGGGTAAAACTATTGCTTTTTGAGGCATTTGAGGAAAATCCCATCAGAAAGTTAGAGCCTAAATAGATACTTTAATGGAGGTACTACGATATACCAAAAATATTTACGGATCTTGTTTTTTATATTATCGCATGTGACAGTAGACTCATCCTTCATCCCTGAGATGATTCATTCTATTTCCTGTTGGTCAGTGACTAACATATCAAATGATTTTAGACTAGCGGTGTTTTTCGGTTTTTGACGAGTTATAGCAGTGCGATTACAAGTTTGTATCTGAGTCCGCTCAGCAAGTTTTTTACCTACATTCACAAAATAGTTATTTACATTATCAGCTGTCAAAAGCGCTGAAGAGTGCAAGTAAACACGAATTTGATTTATGCTGTTTAGAGACATAAGTGACGTTTTTAATATGTTTTAAAATTTGGTTAGTGTTTTTAACCTGCCTTATGCAATATGTGTCTATCATAATTAATTTTTAATTTCTTTAGAAGGTTATTACAGTAATTTCTGTACCTCTTATAAGTTGTTTGAAGTACCAAGTTAATATGATTTAGGACTTCCAGCCTATAACAGTCGCACTGGTAATTTTATTTAACTGATAATTTAAAAATGAATATGTTTGTAAAATCAAAACAACTTCTTATGAGGTACGCAAAGGAAGGCTACAGATTTTTTTAATTTACTGACGGGATTTTTTTACTGTTGAGCAATGCAACAAGTAACAAGCAGAATGGCCGAATTTATGCTTTAGCTCTATATAAGCTTTCCAATTAGTCACCAGAGTACAACGTGGACATTATCCGACTTCAGTGATGGTTTGGTGGGGTGTCAAGGATGCTATTAAGGAGCGACTGAGCCATGTTTTTGTGATAAAGTTGTCAAAACATCGGTACAACTGTAACAAGATATAATTCTTGAGAAGGTAGCTAAGCCTCTTAACAACATCATTTTTCATCATGCTTCATAAACAGAAATGGTCCCTTCAGCAAGACTCAGCACCGGGTCATAAAGCTCGATCCACATAAGCGTGGTTGGAAACGAACGTTTCGGACTTCATCAGAGCTGAAGACTAGCCGTCATTTAGTCCCGATCTTAATCCTTTGTATTATGATTGATGGTCAGTTTTAGAGAGTATGGCATGCTCTAAACGCCATGATAATTCAGAGTCCCTAAAACAATCCATAAGAATGGCGTGAAAAATTTCCTATGGAGAGTGCGTGTTTCTATAGATAACTGGCCTCGACGTTTAAAGAACTGTATTAAAGCCAATGGAGATCATTTTAAATGAGCTTCATATATTTTTAATGTTATTATATTAATGTATAAACTAACACACATTACAGTAATAAATGTTTTATGCAATAGAAAAAAAGATTTTTCCCTGTAACAATATTTATGGCAAGACTAGGTATACATCCATGCTAAAAATAATGTTGTTTGCAGAGCTGGCAAGACATTATGAAGTTAAGCACAGAATTCCCTGAGAGGTTCTCTGCTCTTCCTGAACACGTCAGTAAGGGACTAATTCACTGGCAAGAGGTAATTTATTATAGAAGAAGATAACATCGTTATATTAAACGGTTCAGATAGTTTTACATTTGGTTTAATTATGTCGTAATAATCATAATATAAATAGCTCTTCCAAATAATTTCACCCTTTCCTTTCCTATTATACAGAATAACCTGAATAAGTACTGGGTTTAGTGACACCCTTACACGGTAGAGTTGATTAAAAGGCAAACTAAGAAATGCGGCTCCTCTTATCTTTGTCGAACTTTTGAAATTTAGAATTCCCTACCGAGGCACGTGTTTCATTGTTCCTTCGGTTCTGAGTCCTTTAAGCGGGGCGTTAAAAAGCACCTCCTAAGGCAGACACACTAGAAACCTCGGCACTATATTTCGTGACGGCATGGTGTGGATGGCTCTGTTCGTGGACTACACGACTGTTTACCATCAGGCGAAGTGAAATCATTTTGAGGCAATAATAAACAAAGATCTAAAAAAATTACCTGATGGGCGGGCGATTTACGTTCTCCCGCTCGTGGTATAAGGCCGCGCGCCTGCGCCGCCTTCCGCCGGCGGCGGCTTGGAGCCGCAAGGATACTTTTCTCATGGATCCACTCCGCCGCCTCGTTCTGCGAGATGAAGTTCTCGCAGAAGGATGCGATTGCTACCCTATTTTTCTTCTCGTTGTCGACCATGGCTTTGATCACGGCGGGCAGCGAGAGGTCATCAACCAATACCTTAACGCGGTCACGGCGCGGGATAACTTAATTCTTTAAATAAATCAATAAATTGTTGTTATATTATTGTGTAAATAACTGTACACTCTAATTGAAAATAAAAACAAAAATCAATGTGATGATCCCACATACGCTCAGCGTCCCATTATTCACTGATGATATTTATGATGTAGATATAAACAGACTACCAAATAGCTGGTCTAGCTATTATTTAGTAATAAAAGGTTGAGTGTTCATTTTTACGCGACGAATACAACCGCAAAGTTTGTGCATTATACGACGCACCTGTAACTTGACACCGTGATACTGCGCCGAACTGGTTCACACACTTGTTTCTGTCGCCCGCCGTGCCTCCCGTCACGGTGGTTATGCCGATCGCTGCTACGATGATGCGTATGGTGTGCTATATGCATGCGGCGTGTGCTACATGCATGCATACATTCACTGCAGCAAATTTCCCGTGGCTAGTCTATAACTGTAATTTATCGTATAGCAAAAGCCTGGTAGAATATGGTTAACATAAAACATTTACTTTGACTGATAGTCACATCCAACTGTGGTTTATTAGTGGTTCGACAGCGACACTCCCGAGGCTAACGAGATTCCCAATGGTTACCGCGAGCGGTTGAAACCATTCGAGAACCTGATGCTGCTGCGATGCTTCCGAGTGGACCGCATCTATCGCGCGCTCACCGACTACATCACCGTCACTATGGGCGAACAGTACATCACGCCGCCCGTCATCAGGTAACACTACAATACACCTGGAGCTGTTCTCTAACCTGATTCTGCTGCGATGCTGCCGCGTGGACTGCATCTACCGCGCGCTCACTGACTACATCACCGTCACTATGGGCGAGGAGTACATCACGCCGCCCGTCATCAGGTAACACTACAATACACCTGGTGCTGTTCTCTAACCTGATGCTGCTGCGATGCTTCCGAGTGGACCGCATCTATCGCGCGCTCACCGACTACATCACCGTCACTATGGGCGAACAGTACATCACGCCGCCCGTCATCAGGTAACACTACAATACACCTGGAGCTGTTCTCTAACCTGATTCTGCTGCGATGCTGCCGCGTGGACTGCATCTACCGCGCGCTCACTGACTACATCACCGTCACTATGGGCGAGGAGTACATCACGCCGCCCGTCATCAGGTAACACTACAATACACCTGGTGCTGTTCTCTAACCTGATGCTGCTGCGATGCTGCCGCGTGGACCGCATCTACCGCGCGCTCACCGACTACATCACCGTCACTATGGGCGAGGAGTACATCACGCCGCCCGTCATCAGGTATCACTACAATACACCTGGTGCTGTTCTCTAACCTGATGCTGTTGCGATGCTTCCGCGTGGACCGCATCTACCGCGCGCTCACCGACTACATCACCGTCACTATGGGCGAGGAGTACATCACGCCGCCCGTCATCAGGTATCACTACAATACACCTGGTGCTGTTCTCTAACCTGATGCTGCTGCGATGCTGCCGCGTGGACCGCGTCTACCGCGCGCTCACCGACTACATTATCGTCACTATGGGCAAGGAGTACATCACGCCACCCGTTATCAGGTATCACTACAACACATCTGGAGCTGTTCTCTAACCTGATGCTGCTGCGGTGCTTCACCAGAGCATGGTAATGGGGTGCTGTAACTAAAACCACGGCACCGATACCCTTTTACTATGCCTTACGTACAAAACCCATGCGGTGAAATATCAATAAGAAATGTTACTAGAGGCTCTTAACTTTCATCTGAGACTTTAATTTTGTTGGTTGTTTGCAGTTTGGACATGATATTCGAGCAGACCACGCCATTCACGCCTGTAGTGTTCATCTTGAGCCCTGGCTCTGATCCTACAGCCGACCTGATGAAGTTGGCAGACCGCTGCGGCTTTGGAGGTGGCAAGTTCAAGTACTTGTCGCTCGGACAAGGACAGGAAGCGGTAAACAACATTTTAATAACCTCTGAGTCTTCTTCGAAGAGTTTAATGAAAACACTATGTGGGTCTGTGTGTCCGTCTGTTAGTGACAGTTTGTTAGTGGCAGGCATAAATCCGGAACCACTGGTCCGATTGACTTGTTACTTGGTTTGCAGACACCTTAGGGTCATACCACAGTCGAGTTTGAATATGGGCTCTGTGGGTCAAAAGACCACCGAGATATAGGGGTCACCTAGGTTACATGTATTTTAAATGGCAAAATATTCACTTGTAACTTGGTGTGCAGGCACCTTGGGGTCATACCTCGGTCGAGTTTGTATATGCGCCCTGTGGGTCAAAAGACCCCAAGATTTTAACATACTCTGGTAAATAAAGAAAATTACAGAACATCGATGTTTAGAATATTTTAAGCTGAAGCTTCAATGCCGTGGTTCTAAAAGGTGGTACTTTGCGGAATCAGTTACTGTTTTAGAGTAAAAAATAAAACCCAGCTGTCACTCTTCGGTCCATTCACTGCAATATGTATACATTAAATCACGTCGTTACGTTACTCTGTTGCTATATGTCAGAACAAACAACAACAAACAAATATTAGTAGAGATATTAGAGAGATAGAGAGGTTATCCAGTCATATTTTATGTATGTACTACATAATTATGTATATCAATCATATGTGTAGACGGCAGTCTCTTTGCTGGAGGGCGCCATCTCCCACGGACAGTGGCTGATCCTGCAGAACTGCCACCTGCTGGTGTCATTCCTGCGCGAACTGGAGAAGCAGCTGGAGCTCATGACTAAGCCCCACCCCGAGTACCGACTGTGGCTTACTACAGACCCCACGCCCACCTTCCCTATTGGCATACTGCAAAGATCGCTTAAAGGTCAGCTTACACTTAGATTAAGTACACATATGCATAGACAACGGCAAAATCGATTGATGAGTGACGATTATATGCGCCGTAGGCCAACTTAACGCCCGCCACACTCAGACAGCGTAGCGGTACCGATGGCGGGTTTTGTGTGGTTAGAATTAGTATGAAACATTACACACATGATCGCTTCGGATAGTGTGTGTGATGTAAAACGCCACTGGTACCGCTCCACCTCCGCTGACTGTGTATGGTGGGCGTAAAAGATTTAATTTTCGGATTTAATATGACACGATAGCTATTAGAGCCTGCGTGTACTAAAACCAGAAGAAATGCGATAGTAATATAATATTTCACTAATTAATTTAGGATAAGGATAATAAAAATATAATTTAAAGTGAAGATGCCTGCATGCTTGATTGAATTCTCCTTCAATTTCTCTACCTAAAAATACTACTCTTGCACTAAAGAGAATTAAAATAAATCCAAATGTAGTGGTGACAGAGCCCCCCAACGGTTTAAAGTTGAACCTGCGCAACACATACTTCAAGATGCGCGCGCACGCGCTAGACGAGTGTCCGCACCCGCAGTTCAAGAAGCTGGTGTACGTGCTCGCATTCTTCCACGCCGTCGTACAGGTATGTGCCCAACTACACATCACTATTTAACGCGTATATGTATATGTACCACCTGGGTAATTCTTTAAAGTTAAGGATAATAGGGTTCTAGCTAGTATGCCGCTTAATATCCTAAAGGAAAATCATATTTCCCTATCCTTTAACTTACTAATTCAAATATCCATATAGTAATATCACCCCTGTAATAAACTGTCCCACTGCTGGGCACAGGATACTTCTCTGCAAAGAAGTAATAAAATAGTAAGCCTATCCATATACAAAAGAAAAATGTTCAATATAATAATTCGATCTCAAATAAACTCGAAAATTTGTTTGAGACGTCATTATCTCGTGTGTCCGACGCTCTTGCAACATCACACGAGATAATAAGTAGCTAAATTATCGATTGGAATTATTGATTGTCTTTCCAAAAAAGTGTTGGTAGTGGCATTATTTACAATAGTCTTTTCATTTATTTGATTATCTAATGTTCACACATATTAGGATTTTGATTATTTAATGTAGGATAATGTCCAAAAACACATACCTAAATATTTTGACAAAAGCAATGATACTATAACAAAAATTTTTTTTGTTATCGCAACCGTAGATATCATACTTCAGAATTTAAATAATTAGTAACTGATTGTCTTTCTTGTCTATGACATGGTTATTTAGATGAAGAAATATATTTAGGACATTGCTCAAAACAAGATAGCATCACAATATTTTTTATTACGTACTTGATGTAAATAGAGTCTCTTGAATCACATCTGACTTGACAGACCAACGTTATTTCAGTACATTCCTAAGTGCAAAAGAACATTTATGTACAAACAGGTCGGCATTTTAAAATGCTTTACTCTCGATGTGACTGACATTTAACTCTACCATTTCCTAGTGCATAGTTCTAGTTTCTAAAACCCTTCTCAGTGAGGAGTTAGGTTGCTATAGTAAAATTGGTATCGGCAGGAACGGCGCAAGTACGATAAGATCGGTTGGAACATATCATACGACTTCAGCGAGTCGGACTTCCTGGTGTGCATGCAGATTCTGCAGTGCTACCTCGAGCGTTGCTACTCGGTTAAAGGACCCGTGCCCTGGGCTACGCTCAAGTATCTCTTCGGAGAGGTACGTTTAAACATTATTACACGGTTTATATGTAGGGCCATGTAAATTTTTTTCGATAGAAACTCGTAATTATGCACGATTCTTCATGTCTTTTTTTTCTGGGTGAAATGTATCCTGTGTCTTTTTCTGAACTGATTCTGATGCAATACATTCGCATACACGATGTCAGGGGCATCGTGTATGCGAATGTATTGCATTATGCTCGGTCGAGTAGCTAGGCCATGAATGCGTTACAAACATACAGACATTCGCATTTACAAAACTAGTTAGGATTAGTAAAGCTTATGGCTAGCCATTTAGAAGTCCGACGGATAAACGAGCTGTGGTATAAAGAATTTGTCTAATTATTGATCCCAGCTGCTATTGGCATAATTGATAGTTTGATTTAGTCGTTAAATATTTTTTTACAATTGAATTGGAACATCAAATATATCACAATTGCTGCAAAGAAAACTAATACTCGAATAAAAATATTCGTAACTAGCACGAGAGACCCTAATTATCAAGTTGCTGACAGCAAAGCGCCTAGTTAAAAAAGTATGAAAAAGAAATCTGACAAGTGGATGGTTCATAAGTGATAGTTAAACATTCGGCCGTAAATAATGATTTATTACAAACGCTAACAAACTTGTAGGTGATGTACGGCGGTCGTGTGATAGACGATTTCGACCGGCGCGTGGTAAGCACCTATATGGAGGAGTACCTGGGCGACTTCCTGTTCGATAAGTTCCAGCCATTCCACTTCTTCCACGACTCCACCTTCGATTACATCATCGCTCCCGACGGAGAGAAAGATGAGTATATTGGTAAGATAGATTCTGTCAAGTTGATTAAGTGCAATCACCCGAGGACCACGAAATATACGCTTCAAGCGAATGCTGTGATAATGTAAACGTTGCGTCATCATCGCCACTAAGCAATTCGGTCAGGCCTAATGTTTTATAATCCTCGAGTAAGGCTATATTAAAGTCTTAAACTTACTTCATTGACTATTTCCACTAACGCCTTAATATAATTTTAAAACTTTTTGAACGTTCTGTAATTCTCTGCAAGGTAAAATAAGTTTTAAAACCTTCGTAAAATTTCCTGCGTAAGTATTTTGCAGCTATATGTAATAGTTAAAGCGTTGTAGATATATCATTTATATTGTTGGTTCCTTTCTCTAGAGTTCGTGGACACGTTGCCGCTGGTAAACACGCCGGAAGTGTTCGGGCTACATTCCAACGCGGAGATCGGCTACTTCAGCCACGCCGTGCGCGCCATGTGGGGACACCTCATCGAGCTGCAGCCGCAGACCAGTACGTACCATACTGCACTTGTTCAGAGCTCGTGGACACGTTGCCGCTGGTGAACACACCGGACGTGTAGAGAGATCGGCTACTTCAGCCACGCCGTGCGCGCCATGTGGGGACACCTCATCGAGCTGCAGCCGCAGACCAGTACGTACCATACTGCACTTGTTCAGAGCTCGTGGACACGTTGCCGCTGGTGAACACACCGGACGTGTAGAGAGATCGGCTACTTCAGCTACGCCGTGCGCGCCATGTGGGGACACCTCATCGAGCTGCAGCCGCAGACCAGTACGTACCATACTGCACTTGTTCAGAGCTCGTGGACACGTTGCCGCTGGTGAACACACCGGACGTGTAGAGAGATCGGCTACTTCAGCCACGCCGTGCGCGCCATGTGGGGACACCTCATCGAGCTGCAGCCGCAGACCAGTACGTACCATACTGCACTTGTTCAGAGCTCGTGGACACGTTGCCGCTGGTGAACACACCGGACGTGTAGAGAGATCGGCTACTTCAGCCACGCCGTGCGCGCCATGTGGGGACACCTCATCGAGCTGCAGCCGCAGACCAGTACGTACCATACTGCACTTGTTCAGAGCTCGTGGACACGTTGCCGCTGGTGAACACACCGGACGTGTAGAGAGATCGGCTACTTCAGCCACGCCGTGCGCGCCATGTGGGGACACCTCATCGAGCTGCAGCCGCAGACCAGTACGTACCATACTGCACTTGTTCAGAGCTCGTGGACACGTTGCCGCTGGTGAACACACCGGACGTGTAGAGAGATCGGCTACTTCAGCCACGCCGTGCGCGCCATGTGGGGACACCTCATCGAGCTGCAGCCGCAGACCAGTACGTACCATACTGCACTTGTTCAGAGCTCGTGGACACGTTGCCGCTGGTGAACACACCGGACGTGTAGAGAGATCGGCTACTTCAGCCACGCCGTGCGCGCCATGTGGGGACACCTCATCGAGCTGCAGCCGCAGACCAGTACGTACCATACTGCACTTGTTCAGAGCTCGTGGACACGTTGCCGCTGGTGAACACACCGGACGTGTAGAGAGATCGGCTACTTCAGCCACGCCGTGCGCGCCATGTGGGGACACCTCATCGAGCTGCAGCCGCAGACCAGTACGTACCATACTGCACTTGTTCAGAGCTCGTGGACACGTTGCCGCTGGTGAACACACCGGACGTGTAGAGAGATCGGCTACTTCAGCCACGCCGTGCGCGCCATGTGGGGACACCTCATCGAGCTGCAGCCGCAGACCAGTACGTACCATACTGCACTTGTTCAGAGCTCGTGGACACGTTGCCGCTGGTGAACACACCGGACGTGTAGAGAGATCGGCTACTTCAGCCACGCCGTGCGCGCCATGTGGGGACACCTCATCGAGCTGCAGCCGCAGACCAGTACGTACCATACTGCACTTGTTCAGAGCTCGTGGACACGTTGCCGCTGGTGAACACACCGGACGTGTAGAGAGATCGGCTACTTCAGCCACGCCGTGCGCGCCATGTGGGGACACCTCATCGAGCTGCAGCCGCAGACCAGTACGTACCATACTGCACTTGTTCAGAGCTCGTGGACACGTTGCCGCTGGTGAACACACCGGACGTGTAGAGAGATCGGCTACTTCAGCCACGCCGTGCGCGCCATGTGGGGACACCTCATCGAGCTGCAGCCGCAGACCAGTACGTACCATACTGCACTTGTTCAGAGCTCGTGGACACGTTGCCGCTGGTGAACACACCGGACGTGTAGAGAGATCGGCTACTTCAGCCACGCCGTGCGCGCCATGTGGGGACACCTCATCGAGCTGCAGCCGCAGACCAGTACGTACCATACTGCACTTGTTCAGAGCTCGTGGACACGTTGCCGCTGGTGAACACACCGGACGTGTAGAGAGATCGGCTACTTCAGCCACGCCGTGCGCGCCATGTGGGGACACCTCATCGAGCTGCAGCCGCAGACCAGTACGTACCATACTGCACTTGTTCAGAGCTCGTGGACACGTTGCCGCTGGTGAACACACCGGACGTGTAGAGAGATCGGCTACTTCAGCCACGCCGTGCGCGCCATGTGGGGACACCTCATCGAGCTGCAGCCGCAGACCAGTACGTACCATACTGCACTTGTTCAGAGCTCGTGGACACGTTGCCGCTGGTGAACACACCGGACGTGTAGAGAGATCGGCTACTTCAGCCACGCCGTGCGCGCCATGTGGGGACACCTCATCGAGCTGCAGCCGCAGACCAGTACGTACCATACTGCACTTGTTCAGAGCTCGTGGACACGTTGCCGCTGGTGAACACACCGGACGTGTAGAGAGATCGGCTACTTCAGCCACGCCGTGCGCGCCATGTGGGGACACCTCATCGAGCTGCAGCCGCAGACCAGTACGTACCATACTGCACTTGTTCAGAGCTCGTGGACACGTTGCCGCTGGTGAACACACCGGACGTGTAGAGAGATCGGCTACTTCAGCCACGCCGTGCGCGCCATGTGGGGACACCTCATCGAGCTGCAGCCGCAGACCAGTACGTACCATACTGCACTTGTTCAGAGCTCGTGGACACGTTGCCGCTGGTGAACACACCGGACGTGTAGAGAGATCGGCTACTTCAGCCACGCCGTGCGCGCCATGTGGGGACACCTCATCGAGCTGCAGCCGCAGACCAGTACGTACCATACTGCACTTGTTCAGAGCTCGTGGACACGTTGCCGCTGGTGAACACACCGGACGTGTAGAGAGATCGGCTACTTCAGCCACGCCGTGCGCGCCATGTGGGGACACCTCATCGAGCTGCAGCCGCAGACCAGTACGTACCATACTGCACTTGTTCAGAGCTCGTGGACACGTTGCCGCTGGTGAACACACCGGACGTGTAGAGAGATCGGCTACTTCAGCTACGCCGTGCGCGCCATGTGGGGACACCTCATCGAGCTGCAGCCGCAGACCAGTACGTACCATACTGCACTTGTTCAGAGCTCGTGGACACGTTGCCGCTGGTGAACACACCGGACGTGTAGAGAGATCGGCTACTTCAGCCACGCCGTGCGCGCCATGTGGGGACACCTCATCGAGCTGCAGCCGCAGACCAGTACGTACCATACTGCACTTGTTCAGAGCTCGTGGACACGTTGCCGCTGGTGAACACACCGGACGTGTAGAGAGATCGGCTACTTCAGCCACGCCGTGCGCGCCATGTGGGGACACCTCATCGAGCTGCAGCCGCAGACCAGTACGTACCATACTGCACTTGTTCAGAGCTCGTGGACACGTTGCCGCTGGTGAACACACCGGACGTGTAGAGAGATCGGCTACTTCAGCCACGCCGTGCGCGCCATGTGGGGACACCTCATCGAGCTGCAGCCGCAGACCAGTACGTACCATACTGCACTTGTTCAGAGCTCGTGGACACGTTGCCGCTGGTGAACACACCGGACGTGTAGAGAGATCGGCTACTTCAGCCACGCCGTGCGCGCCATGTGGGGACACCTCATCGAGCTGCAGCCGCAGACCAGTACGTACCATACTGCACTTGTTCAGAGCTCGTGGACACGTTGCCGCTGGTGAACACACCGGACGTGTAGAGAGATCGGCTACTTCAGCCACGCCGTGCGCGCCATGTGGGGACACCTCATCGAGCTGCAGCCGCAGACCAGTACGTACCATACTGCACTTGTTCAGAGCTCGTGGACACGTTGCCGCTGGTGAACACACCGGACGTGTAGAGAGATCGGCTACTTCAGCCACGCCGTGCGCGCCATGTGGGGACACCTCATCGAGCTGCAGCCGCAGACCAGTACGTACCATACTGCACTTGTTCAGAGCTCGTGGACACGTTGCCGCTGGTGAACACACCGGACGTGTAGAGAGATCGGCTACTTCAGCCACGCCGTGCGCGCCATGTGGGGACACCTCATCGAGCTGCAGCCGCAGACCAGTACGTACCATACTGCACTTGTTCAGAGCTCGTGGACACGTTGCCGCTGGTGAACACACCGGACGTGTAGAGAGATCGGCTACTTCAGCCACGCCGTGCGCGCCATGTGGGGACACCTCATCGAGCTGCAGCCGCAGACCAGTACGTACCATACTGCACTTGTTCAGAGCTCGTGGACACGTTGCCGCTGGTGAACACACCGGACGTGTAGAGAGATCGGCTACTTCAGCCACGCCGTGCGCGCCATGTGGGGACACCTCATCGAGCTGCAGCCGCAGACCAGTACGTACCATACTGCACTTGTTCAGAGCTCGTGGACACGTTGCCGCTGGTGAACACACCGGACGTGTAGAGAGATCGGCTACTTCAGCCACGCCGTGCGCGCCATGTGGGGACACCTCATCGAGCTGCAGCCGCAGACCAGTACGTACCATACTGCACTTGTTCAGAGCTCGTGGACACGTTGCCGCTGGTGAACACACCGGACGTGTAGAGAGATCGGCTACTTCAGCCACGCCGTGCGCGCCATGTGGGGACACCTCATTGAGCTGCAGCCGCAGACCAGTACGTACCATACTGCACTTGTTCAGAGCTCGTGGACACGTTGCCGCTGGTGAACACACCGGACGTGTAGAGAGATCGGCTACTTCAGCCACGCCGTGCGCGCCATGTGGGGACACCTCATCGAGCTGCAGCCGCAGACCAGTACGTACCATACTGCACTTGTTCAGAGCTCGTGGACAAGTTGCCGCTGGTGAACACACCGGACATGTAGACAGATCGGCTAATTCAGCTACGTTATACTTCATACGTTGCCGCCGTTGTTTGGCATATGCTATATGCGCCGATATACTAAACTAAATTAATTATATCATAAATAGTTCATACCATATTTTAGATATATACAAAAAAATCTCTGTCGCGCAACAAAGTTTTATATCATAAATAGTTCATACCATATTTTAGATATATACAAAAAAATCTCTGTCGCGCAACAAAGTTACTTCTATGACATAGCATATACCGCTTTTCTTGAAAAGGCACGGTTCTTGCACATCCATCATAAAGATTTAAGTAACATAATAATGTAGGTATAGTTACTCGTATTAAAAGATAACAAAGACCGTTTTATTTGGCCGGTATTGAAAAGAACTAGCTTTTTCCATTTATCGTATTTTAAGAATATCTCATAATAGTAACAAAAAGCATTTTACACCTCATTAGAAATATTTACCGCCTGTCAAAGACACGTTTTACACATTGTAAAATAATATTGTGATATAATTATTTATCTTACTTAAATTGTATAATATATATACCTTATTTGTTTTTCTTTTTACACGCTCCTTTAGCACCGATATGGATAGGTAAGTACCATATATTGCTGAATGCAGCAAAACTCAAAATTTAATATTTTCTCGTTCACATTCGATTACATATGTCAATTCTAACGATAAATAATATGATTTTTTTATTTACACTGCTAGATGGCATCAAACTAGGTAAGTTGAAATCGTGCTTATTATTACAGATATGATTATGTTTTAAAAATACTGCCCCGTTCATCCAGTGCCTTAAATTTGCAGTCAATTGTGATATCCTACGTTTGGTATCAGTAAGTAAGTCTTATGAAGATTTGTGTAAAAACAATTTCAAGGGTAGCAAGGCTTGGAACAATGCCTGAGAAACAAAAGCAGATCTCGTATCTCGTATCTCACCCACACAAATAAAGCCAGGTAGGTAATCATGGAACACTGGCAAGTCCAACGCAGGACTGATCCCAAAACTCTATTGACAAAGTTGAGATAGATAAAGTTAAAAATCATTTTTCTTTATTCAGTCATGTTAGTATGAAGAATAAGGTTGCATTTTATCGAAATTTAAGCTGATTCTAAGCAACGATATGGTGTACGATGCAGCACCTTAGTCTAGCAGGTACCTCCCTCAAGTTAAAATCAAAGTGACAGAATTTAATAAAAAAACAATATTTAATTAATTAGTTATAGTTACAAATTCGAGAGTCAAAGTCATCACCCAGGTTGTAACAAAATTTGCACATCCTGGACCCACCCCGGATAGAATTGGTTGCTATGCCTATTAATATCATGAATTCATGGTACCTATGTGTACAATTTGCATCCAAAGTATCATCCATACTTTGCCGTATAACAGTTGTATAGAGAGAAAAGTTTTACTAATTCTCGACGATTATCTTATCTTATCTATATAGACCGGCTACACTTCGACCCAGTGGGATCTTTTGTGTCGGCCCCGAGGTTTATCCCTGAGCTATCTCCCTAAGAATGTACTGCATCAGTCGCAGCGTACACTTCAGAAGGAGAAGCCTGAAGTCTTCAGGGTTCGGATATGCCAATCTCATCAGACCCATCCTTAGTCCGGCCAACGCGTCACATTCACACAGTAGGTGTGATATGGACTCGTCCTGTTCACCACAGGCTCTGTAGATCGAATTGTTTGACAATCTCAATCTGCACAGGAAGTCGTTGGTGCCAAAATGACCAGTAAACGCTCCTGTGAGTAGGCGTATTTGGCCCTTGTTGTACCCGCAGAACTTCCGGGTAAAGCCCGTGGCTCTGTTTGCAATGAATTTCTTGGAGTGTTCCAGACCCCTAAGGGCCATCCACCTCGTCTCCATTCGTCCCTTGTGGGGACCTTTATTTTAAAATTCTTTTTGAATATGTGCATTGGTTGCATTTTGTCACATCCCATGCTCATAATCTCTTTAAGATCCTTCGAGATCTCCAGTTTTGTGTGTCGAGTTACTGGCATGTTGACGCTCCACAGCCCATGTATAGATAGTCTATGTAGCGCCTTCATCGCCTCTAACTCCACAACAATGTGTAGCGGCGTTAGGTCCAGCAGGATCTCTAACGCAGCCGTTGGCGTAGTAGGGAACGCCCCTGTTATAGCCATGGAGGCTAATCGCTGCACCTTCGACAGCGCTTTCCTGCATGTTGCTAGTTTGGTTCTTGGCCACCAGACAACGCTTTCATATGTGATTATGGGTCTTATCATCATCGTGTATAGCCACTTGATGACCTTGGGCTTCAGGCCCCAGGTCTTCCCATAAGTAGAACGAATCATACCGAAGACCCGCTGGGCCTTCATTATGGCTTTGTCTACATGAGGTTTCCACGTTAGCTTGTTATCTAAGGTCATGCCTAGGTACTTCACCTCCGTGGACCATTGTAGCTGTGTAACATACATGGATAGAGTTCCCAAGCCAGTCGGATCTCTCATCCTAGTGAACGGCACGACAGTAGTTTTCCCTGGGTTGATCGATAAATGGTTACTACTGCACCATTTTTCTACCATACTCAGGGCCCTCTGCATGAGACTGGATACTGTGCTCGGAAATTTTCCATTGACAAGTATCACCAAGTCATCCGCATATCCGACCGTTAAGTACGGACCTTTGTTGAGTTGTTCTAAGAGTGAATTAACCACCAAGCACCATAAGAGTGGTGAGAGTACTCCACCCTGAGGGCAGCCTATGGTAATCATTGCAGTCATTTCATCCCCTAACAACTCAGACCTAATAATTCTTCCTCTGTGCATACAATCGATCCACTTGCAAATGGTTGGCTCTATGCCGTGATTTGCCGATGCCACACTAATGGCATCAAAGGTGGTCCGATCGAAAGCTCCCTCAATATCCAGGAATGCAGCAATGCATACTTCCCGGTTATCTAATGCATGTTTATCACAAAATGCAGTGCCGTCTCAGTGGATTTTCCCGACTGGTAGGCACATTGTAGCCCGTGGAGGGGCAATTTTTTCAATGCTTCCTCCCTGATATGTCTATCTACTAACTTCTCCAGGGCTTTCAAGAAGAACGACTCAAGACTAATAGGTCGATATGCCTTGGCTTCTTCGTAGTCCTCTTTGCCCGGCTTCGGTATGTAGATGACTTTAACTCGCCTCCATATCTTTGGAATGTATCCAAAAGCTATGCAGGCTCTGTATAGTCTGCACAAATGCGGAACCAAGAGTGCAGCTCCCTGTTGTAGGATAATGGGATAAACCATGTCTGGACCAGGTGACTTGAACGGTTGAAAACCATTTAGAGACCAGCCGACCTTCCCTTCATCCACTACCTTCCTTGCAGTGTCCCAATCTGCTTTGGTTGTACAGTAGCCTAGTTCAACCAGGCTAACCGGGTCCTCCTGCTCCTTTTCTATTATCTTACAGTCCGGAAAGTGTGTGTTTAGCATCATTGCTAGTGTCTCCTTACCGGACCCTGTTCGCTGCCCATTGCCATCTCTGATGGTTGTCAATGGGTGTGCTCTGACAGTCGAGATAGCTTTGGAGAGTCTCATTCCTTCAGGAATAGTACTGATGTTTTAACAGTGGGCTCTCCAAGCTTTCCGTTTGGCTTTCCGCACAGCTTTGTTGTAGTTGGTCAAACAGCGAGCGTAACCGCTATAGTCCCCGCTGGTCCTAGCATTATTAAACGCTCTTCTGGCTTCAAGCCTCAGCTTGACCAACTCTGGCGTCCACCTCGGTGCCCTCTTGGGCCTAAGTTCCCTTTCAGAGCAGTTACTTGTCCAGGCCATATTTACAGTCTGGACCAATTTGTCTGCTGTAAACTCTATGTCTAATATAGAATTAAGCTTACCCTTAGAATCCTCCAAATCTATTCTGAGGTCACTCCTGAAGGAGTTGCAGTCCGTATTTCTGGGATTCCTTCTACGTGCTATAGGAGCTGGAACCAGCGTCCTATACTTAAAGCATATGTAATTATGATCTGACAAGGTAATCTCATCAGACACATGCCACTCGACAATCTTAGTGCTAGCCCTGTTGGTGGCTAACGTGATGTCAATTACCTCTGCTCGACTACAGTTGACGAACGTTGGCCTGTTTCCCTTATGTAGAATTTGTAAAGAGGTACTTACCACATACTCCAGTAGCTTTTCCCCTCTTACATTCACATCCGTGCTCCCCCAGACTGTGTGGTGTGCGTTGGCATCGCACCCCAGGATCATGTCCAGGTTCTCCCGGCTGCCATATTCAACAAGGTCCTTTATCTGTCCAGATACAGTTTCCTTGTCCGTATAGTCGAAGTATGCAGAGGTCAGGATTACAATAACCCGCCCTCCGCTCCCTCGCACATCGATCTTAACTGTCGTAAGATCCCTAGAACAAAAATTGTATAAGGGCATTGCAATTTATGCCATTTCTGACATACACACATGTCCTTATATCATTAGTGGAACAGTTATGATAAATTACACCTCCTGTCCCACCCAAACCTGTGATCTTTCCCTCTTTAACATAAGGTTCCTGGATCAGGGCAATATCATATTCCTTCATCCGCAGGTGGCGGGCCAGAACGGCCATCGCCCCGATGCAGTGATGAAGGTTTATTTGTACGCACCTTAGTCCCGCCATTCGGTCTGCCTATGGTGGCGTCTACAGTGGCAGGCACTGCCACCCCCCCTTAATCCCTTCCTCCATCAGCGCCCCCGAAGCCTCCGGCGACGACAGATCTAGACAATCTATATGTCCGATTATGTCGTCGGTCTTTGGAGACACGCATGGCGATGACGTGTAGAGAGCCGTACCTGGTTCAATCACCACTGGATTCACGGGCTCCTCCCCGTCCCCCACCTGTGGTGCCGTCGCCGCATGGGCCTCCTCCTCCACGCTGGCACCCACTGTCACCTTCTGCACGTTCAGATCCTCAAGGATCTTGAACGTGCTTTTGTCCATGCCAGCATGGAGACAGACGCCGCCTGCTTTTATGGCCGCAGCCGACACGCTGTCCACCAGGACAATGCGCCTGGTGTGCGTCTCCTCGACCTGCGTGCTCAGCACCTTCCACTTCCACCACACTTCGCAGGTCCTCAGAGAGGGGTTGAGGCGCTGCAGCATGGTCAGCACCCTGGAGGCATCTAGGCACCAGGTATTCGTGGTCTTCCAGGCCATCTTTATTGGCCTTGGAAGCTCCTTGGCGCTGACCACTCTGAGCTTCACGTCCCCAACGGTTTTACCGCTGAGGCCGCGAAGCCACTCTGCGGCTCTCTCACCCTCACACGTCACGTGCAGAGCTCCGCCAAGCAGTGCACCGACACTAATGGCCGGCCGAGGCCGAGGATCCGGTGTGGCCTCCAGCTGGTCCCAAATGGTCACCCGTATGGGTTCCACCAGCTCTGCATTAAGCAGAGCGTCAGGGAAGTTGTCTGCAACAACGGCCATTTTAACCCCCGTTAGCGCCTCCCTGTAGGAGTCACCTAGGGTCTTGGCACGTTTATAGCCATCTGCCTGAGCAACAGCATCGTCGCTCACTTCCCTAACCCTTTTTGACGAGACTGCATCGGGTGCCAGTTGCCGCTGCAGCTCACGCCGCTTGCGGTTGGCACACCCACTGCGCCTCTTCCTGCCCCGGGTATGGTCTGCGGAGTGTGCAGCCAAGTTTGGCTCCCGCTTAGGGTGTGCCTCGCCCGTCTGCTCCTTCCTGGCCTCCCCGATCCTGGAGGGCTGACACCCACTCCCCGAGGGTGTCCCGCTGGGATCCCCCTTTGGGTATTCCCTGCATGTCAGACGGCCACTGGGGCCATCACGACCATGCAGCTTGGGTATGTAGGTGCTCCCACGTGCAGCTCCTACACTATTGCTGACCTCTTCCCCTAAGGGTCCAGAGGTCCTTTCTTGCTCGCCCTTATCGGTCAAGCCCTTGGTTTTTTTTGTGACAGAGTCCATTGGTCTATCTTACTTTTCACCTGCTGGCTCCCCACCCACCATGGAGCTCTCAACGTTGGGGATGCCTTGTTCAGGCACCAAGGCTACCAGCTAGGTATAGCACCCCCAAGTGAGCTGTCCCCGAGACGTACAGCACTAGTCGCTCCACCCCAAACCACTGAGGTGGGAGACGAGCACTGCCGGCTGGAGACCTCTTCACCCAAGGGCACTCGCCTGGCGGCCGCATGAGCGGACGCCGCAGCCGATTGATCGCAGCTGGCTAGACTACGACCTCCCGTGTAAGAGGAAATCCGGACCAAAGGGGCGTGTTGCAGATCAGCAGCACTACCATCGCCACATCACCACTCAACCCCCAGGACTCCTTCATCCCTCCGTACGGGTCCCCGCGCACGGCACAAACACGCGGGAGGTCATTACTATCCATCGTCTGTCGTTCGACGATGGACCCGCTGGAACATGACCTCTCCATCCCAGGCTGTGGTCGACTAGTGGTTTTAGTTGCGTCTATTTCATAGGGAACTAGACCAATAACAGGGGGCAAGCACGTGAAGGATTTCCCACCAGACTTGTCTTAGGGATCTACACGACTGTTGCGCTCTCCCCTAAGACCATTGGTACCTTACTCGTCTTGAAGAGTCGAGTAAAGTGGGTTTGCATCTATACTAAACAAGCAGCCAATCCAGTGAAGCTAGAAGGCAGAGAAAGCAAGCTAGGCAGTGCAACTATTAAAGCATAAATACAAACCCCCCCCCCCAAATCTAATTCTCGACGATTAGGTATGCTTGTATTTTCGTTTACATCTGCAGTTGCAGTTAAAATATCTTTGAACATTTTAATTTATAATAATACCGGTGTTTGCCATGTGTTATTTGTATTTTCTTTTATTTCTTGTATGTCAGTACTTCCCAGAATTGCATCGTTATCAGCAAAGATACAGCGGGCAAAGTAGTGTGAATTTATTTTCTTATTTATTATTAGGAAATCGAATTGTTTCAACTTTTAAAGAGATGGGTGTAAAACACAGGATTCAACCTCCTCGTCTTCATGTGACCTTTTTTTATTTTTCATCAACTTTTTGTAATGCCCCTCTGCTGGGCAAAAGCCTCTTCCTTGGACTTCCTTGTCCGAGACGACCTTGTAGTTTCGTATTTGTAAACCATGTAAACTTGGCAAACTAATTTTATAGTCATATCAATCGATCTAACAAATTGCCACCCTTTTGTGAATACAACGTACAACATTATTTACACAACCACTATAACGCACAAATTCATGAAGTAGTGACATACAGCTTGCTACAGATAGGTGTTAATATTTAATAAACTGATACATGGCTATTTTATCCCTCCGACTAATTATTGGGAGTTTAATATGAAGTTGCCGTTTTGCATGATGAAAATCGGTGACGTTGTGGTTTTCATATTAACTTTTTTATTAACATTTTTTTAATAACCGTTGCTAACATAGAACTAGAATTATAACTTTAGTTCATTGGATGTATGATGTGAATCTCACATCGGTGTACCGATTGAAGTCTTACTCATCGGTATCCAAGCGTACCTATAATATCATTCTTTTGGCGATGCATGTCAACAAATTATACTTAATCCTTTTCTGAGGTATATCTAAAGTTCTGATTATCTGGATCTATTTTAAGACATTTTTATCGATAGGTATCATCATTTATTTTATAAAACATAGCAAAATGGCAGCTGTACAATATTGAACCCTATGTTTTGCACATGATTAGCGTACAAAATACTTATGCTGTTGGTATCAATGACACGCGTCTTATACAGATTTAAAACGGATTTAGATGCAACTAAACAGATACATATCATAGATTCAGGTGCGTGCACAAAGATTTCTGGTAGGGTATGCACGCCCTACCCGAAACCTCGGCGAGGGCACTACATTTCATTTATAAATGTTTTTGTGTGTATATATATCTGTGTACAATAAATAAATAAAATGTCTTACCAAATTCAATTCAGCGAATTTTCCATGAATATCCAAATAAGTGACTGATGGTGAGAACAAGTCACCTAAATGATATCCATTGTGGCCTTGTAGGTATTACAAGGCCGTGAGATGTTAAGAGTGTTTTTGCGCAAATGAACAAAAATAAATTAACGAAATTTCTAACATACTCGAATGTAGGTATTATTTTAATTTTTATAAATCAAATCAACGCGCCTGTCTTTTTTTAAATAATTATGTAAAACGTCGTCGTAAAAATTACAAGATCGTTTTAAAATAATTAAAAGTTCTTTTTCAATTGAAATCATAAACAAATCAGTGAGTCTGCTTTGGCCCTGTGTGTTTCGTAGATATGTATGGATTCTTTTTAAGCAAGAAAATGATCGTTTAGCCGATGCGCTACTAACTTGAATCATAACTACCTATTAATTTTGCTAATTTGTAAACTTCGGGAGATATGGCTGTTGTTTGTATGTAAATATTGATTAAGATCAAATATTCCTAACGTTTTTAATTCGTCTGATTTATAAACGCATCGGAGCTCATTCCTAAGGCGATCTGCGTTAAAGGAATGTTCATGCGAATTAATCGATTGCTCTGGAAAATTATTACAATACAAAGTATAATATTCATACGAAAGTAGATTGAAAACTTAAGGTCTTTTAAGTTTTTATAACGACTACGACACTCGTTCAAGACATTGTCAATAATCTCGTTAAACACGCGCCTGTAATATTGTTGAACATTGTCAACACCTCGTTTTCTTTTCGGTCGATCGCAATTTGGTTAACAAACAAAATACACTCGGCGTCAAAAAAATCGCACTTCTCTGAAAATAAGTTATAAAGCGTAATAATTTGCAAACCAGTACGTTTACCCCAAACAATGTTAATATTAATTGAAAGTACATTTAATTAGCTTTTATTAAACAACAACCTAATGAATAAATTCCTTAAACAACCGCATGTACTGCATGTTGAAGAAAATGATATCCAAATACTCGTTACATAGACCACAACTTGCCGCACTTTCATGGGCTATAAAAAGGGCAGTAAGCATCAAAATTAGGTCATTCGACATCCAGACGTTGTAGAGAACACATGAAAATACAGAACACAAGAAAACAGCCCTACAAAATGGATACCACTGCAGATCAAGCCGCTCAAGTGATAGCACTACTGCAAACAGGGATGCGACAGTGTGATGTTGCTCGACAACTGAACTTGAGCCGTTTTGCCATTCGTCGAGTGCTCCAACGGTTTCAAGAGACTGGGGGCTACACCCGGAGACAAGGATCAGGAAGACGGCGCTGTACATCTGAGAGAGATGACCGTTTCATTGTGACGACGTCATTGCGGAACCGTTTCTCCAATGCTGTTGAGCTGCAACAGCAGCTCCGTGGGGCTCGTAGAACCGCAGTGAGCACATCTACGATTAGAAGAAGGCTGCGAGAAAGGAGTATTGCGGCCAGAAGACCAGCCAAGGGCCCGAAATTAACGCCACAGCATCGTAGAAAGCGATTACAGTTCGCTCGAGAACATCTCAACTGGGATCTTGAACAATGGAGGACCGTACTCTTCTCAGATGAGACGAGAGTATGTCTCTTCGTTAACGATAGGCGAAGGAGAGTGTACAGAAGGCGAAACGAACGGTTTTCTGAAGCTTGCTTGGAGGAGACAGTGGAATATGGAGGGGGATCTTGCATGTTCTGGGGCGGAATTTCAGTCGACGGCAAGACGGAACTCGTTTGCATATCCCGGACTGGAGGTGCTCGTGGTCAGGGATCACTAACCGCTCATCGGTACATAACCGAGGTGCTGGACATGCATGTAGTCCCATATGCAGGATATGTTGGGGATGGGTTCACTTTAATGCACGACAATGCTCGTTCCCATACCGCAGTAATCGTGCAGGATTATCTACACGAGGTTGGGATTCCAGTTTTGCAGTGGCCAGCGAGAAGCCCAGACCTGAATCCAATAGAGCATCTCTGGGATGAACTAAAACGACGAGTACGGTTACGTGATCCTGCCCCAGCAACTCTACAAGACCTCCATGATGCTGTAATTGAAGAATGGAATAGGATTCCTCAAGATAGTGTGGTACGGCTGATTGGGTCTATGCAAGAACGAATGGAAGCTGTTATTAGAGCAAGGGGGGGTTGCACTAGGTTTTAAGTAGCATTTTTTATTAATTTCTTTTGTTGTTTTGTAATTTTAATGCCTGTTTTTGTTTGAATATTTTTTCCTAATAAAGATAATTTTTTCACTTGACACATGCACCTTGTTTTTTTTTAAACGATTGTAATTGAATACATATTTCTGTATTTTACTGTTACTATACCTACCAACCTTTCAAATAAATAGCATAAAACAACCATACAAAGGATTAAACGCGACATAAACCGAATTGAATTAAATTTTTGCAAAGGTGCGATTTTTTTGACGCCGAGTGTAGTTTATTTGTGTGTACACAGCCTGCTAGCCAGCTATAAATATCATAATACTTTTTATTAAAAGAATGAGTCCTATTACCTTTCTGTTGTTTTAGATCTAAATCGCGAACACAGCGTCCAAGATAAATTATTTTATTTTTGTAATCAAAAGACAACGTCGAGAAAATACCAGTTTTTAATTTATTTAAATACACATCACCAACACAATTTTCCATAATTTACAGTAATGCCGGTAATTTCACTAATTATTTAGTTATCAATTACAAAGCGCTCAAAATCCCCTCGACAGCTCTGTGAAATAATTAATAATGGCGTACGATGTTATATTGCTAAAATAATAGGCCTATAATAAACAACAATTATGATGTTTTGACAACTATGTAAACTGGTTAGATTTTCGTTCTAGGCAGTGCCTTCAGTCGGCGAGCACACACGTGCATTTTACACACACAAGCAAAATATTTGTCTCGTAGACAGCGTAATTGATTGACGTTTAAATGTACTGCTAATAAGCACGATTCTTTCTGCTTCCAGACACATCTCTATTATAATAATATATTCTATTTGTTTAGTAGTTCGCTCAAGGACCAATAGATGGCAGTGGCACAAGCTATTTGTTTAGTAGTTCGCTCACGGACCAATAGATGGCAGTGGCACGAGCTCTTATTGTATCTGATAATTTTATAGTGTATTTATTATTATTCAGCTTGTAGTATTTAATAAATAGATTTTGATTATATAGATTTACATAGGCCAGCGGACCAGGGTATGCAGTGCTTATTTGCTTGTATGAAGCGCACGCGCCTGCAATCTAAGTTAGATTAACACAAGATATTATAGGTACATATAATATACTCGTTTGAGGTATATTTTATTGCAGTGACAAATATTATTTTTTTAATCAAAAGTGTCGAAGGCACGGCAATTTATGTTTATGGCCGTCCAATATACTTACGTTTTTCAATAAGAGGGACTTAGTTAGGTACAATTGGCCAAAGTTCTGTATGGTTTCCAGAGAACACATAGAAAGAAAATCCTAACTAATATAGATAGTATTATAAATGCGAAAGTGATTTTGTTTATTTGTACCGCTTTTCGAGCAATCATCATAAAATTTCGCATACATGTTGTCAGGTGTACAGAACAGGACATAGGGTACGTTTCATCCTAAAGAAGTGCTGTTACTAACCTAACCTACATGTACGCGAGTGAAGCCGCAAGCAAAATTTAGTAAACTGCATTAATAAGAGATGATATTGTTTGCCAGGCGAGGGTGCCGGCGCGATGTCTCGCGAGGATTTCATCGACATGACGGCGCAAGATGTGCTGAAAAAGCTGCCGGTAGAGTTTGAGATCTGGCGCGTGCGCAAACAGTTCGAGATGAACATCACACCCACGCTCGTCGTACTACTGCAGGAGCTGGAGAGGTAGATACTACTCTATTGTAATTATATCACTGTGCTTACGCACACACACTATTATTTTCTGTATGGGAAACGGCAAATGTGCGGTTCAGCTATATCATTTACTAGTTTATTTATTTAAAAGGATCTCTTACAATAAATACACATATATTGCAATTAAAAGCTAAGTACAATTGTAGGTCTTATGTTTTCTTACTAACAAGAGATCACAGCATGCGACAAAAAATATTACATACATAAATACAATTAAAATATTATAATACAAAAGCAGTAACTGTGAAATTAAAATTACTACAAAATAACAAAGAAAAAGAGAAAAGCAATCTACGAACCATTTCGCAAATGAGCTGCAAGAGCATTTTGAATTTTTTAATTTTCTTCTGATAATCATTAAATATATCTATGTCATCCGAAGCCTGCGACACGTCATTGTAAAAGTAAGATAATCTTACTATCGGTGAATGCCTACCAAGGTTAGTTCTATGTCGTGGTGGATTAAGTAGCGAGACAGACATACTTTACTTAGAAGTTCAGGGCAGTTAAACTGGTTATTGAGCAGCTTATACAAGAATACCAAATCAGAGAGAGTACGACGTGATTCTAGAGGAGTCATCCTGAAATGAGTAAGTCTATCATCGTAATAACGTAGTTCTCTTGCAGCTCTGTCTCGAAAAAATAAATGACGAACCACGTTCTTTTGTGTTCGTTCTATTCTAGCTATATGGACTTGGTAGTTTGGGTTCCATGCTATGCTGCAATACTCCAACCTACTCCTTACAAGACTATTGTATATAAGTACTATGGTTGATATTCTTGAATTCTTTAGCACTCCGAAGAACAAACCCCGGAGCCCTATGGGCAGCGGAGACAGTCCTAGCAATGTGCTCGATAAACCTCAATTTGCTATCCACGTATACTCCCAAGTTACGAATGACATCTAATTCCGTCAACACGTTTATAATAATAATAATAATAATTTATTTATTGATTACAGTGGTAAAACATGAATACAGTCCATAAAGTACTTAATATAGGTAATATAATATGGGTGCCTGTACTAGGGTAAACCTGTGCCACAGGCGTTAAGGGCACTTACAATATACTACTAAGAACTAAATTATATACAATTAACCATACTTATTATATAAATATATGTAAAAATAGGCTAAGATTATAATTATTATCATGGAACTTGTTATTACTTATTTAACAACAATCAACAAATCTTCAGTATCCTCATAATTTAAAGTTTGTAAGTACTGACAGACTATCCGCTTAGATCTTATATAACTTAGGTCATATATAGTTGTTTGTTTATTTATCTTGTTATAAAGAAAAGGCCCTAAGAATGCAAAAAATCTATTTGTAAAAACAAACTTTGATTCAGAAAATGTGGTACAGACAATATCTTTTCGTCTTTTAGTGTTAGTAAGGTTGATGTTATACGTAAGCGTTGCGTGCTGTTTAAGTACAGTGTACATTATAAAAAGCTGTCGGACAGTTAATACATTACAATTTTCATACAAAAGATGTGTGGAAAACCGGTAGGGTCGTCGGGTTGCTACTTTTAAAAGCACTCTTTGTGCTCGTTCAATATTTAACATTAAGGATTTTGCGCTACCGCCCCATGAAGTAATGCAATATTGTATTAAAGACTGACACAATGCCTTATAGATCTGTATGATGAGTTTTTGACCAGCAATAAGGCGTAATTTTTTGAAAACAAATAATAATTTGCGTACTCTGTTAGTTAAAGCAGTTATATGTTCTTTAAAGGAGAGTGTGTCGTCTAATATAACACCTAAATATTTAATATTAGTAGTGTTTGAGATAACAGGACATGTGCAAGCAGTAATGTTATTACAGTAATGTGCATATAGATTAATGTGACTTAAATGAGGTTGGTGTCTACGCATACAAAATTTAATAAATTTTGTTTTTTCAGTATTCAAGGTGAGCATATTATATTGAAGCCATTTGTTTACTATATTAAAACCGCACTGTGCATATTCATGGACTTCCGCAATGGTGTCAGCGGAAAAAAGGAGCGCAGTATCGTCTGCGTATGAAACAATTTTTCCATGATGTAGACTTAGATTACAGAGATCGTTAATGTACACCAGAAAGAGGGTACCTCCGAGGACGCTTCCTTGAGGAATACCGAATTGGGGTAATTTAAAATCGGCACTGACGACATTATCTATCTTGATACATTGGTACCTATCTTGTAGATAGTCTGTGAGAAGCTGTAACTGTGTGCCCCTAATTCCTAGTGCCTCCAAATTTTTTAGAAGCATAGGAACAGACACGGTATCAAATGCCTTCGCCAGATCAAGGAAAATACCAATTACCTGCTTACTCTTCCCAAGTTCCTCTGAGATATAGCTGGTTAAATGATGTACTGCGTTTGCTGTTGATAACTTAGGTCTAAAACCGAATTGCATGTCGGAGAAGAGGGAGTTCTTTTCAATATATGTTACTAATCTTTTATTAATAATTTTTTCCAGTATTTTGGAGAAAGAAGGTAATAGTGAGATGGGCCTGTAGTTCGTCACGAGATTTTTATTACCGGATTTATGTATTGGTATTACTATTGCTTTCTTAAGACATTTGGGAAAGATGCCATCCGAGAGGCAATTTCGAAAAATATGCGTTAATGGACGCACCAGAATGTGCTTACAAGCTTTGAGAATATTAGTGGAGATATTATCCCATCCTACTGCACAATTATTTTTAAATTTAATATTAGGTGTTCCACCTCACTTTCATCTGGCTCTAACATGACAAAGGATTTGCCACTTTTAAGATGGGTATAAGGTCGTGAGAAAGTCTCGCTTGTGTTTCTACCGCATTGATTTTGAACTTTTTCAGCTAGTGTTTTGCCAACGTTTACAAAATACCTATTTATGTTGTTAATAGAGGACCACGGAGAGCCATGTGTTTTCAATAAACTCGTATTTGTCTTATTTTTGTTAGATGTGAAAGTAACCTTTTCAACGTATTTCCACAGTTGTTTGCTGTTATATGAAGCTTGATGTAATTGTGATTTTTCATATTCTATTTTTATGTTTTTCAATAGATTATTACAGAAATTTCTGTATCTCTTATAAGAAATTTGTAGGATAGAGTTATCGGGACACTGCTTGGCTCTCTTATGTAGTTTGTCGCGGTTTCGTATGCATCGAACTAGGCCCGGGGTTATCCATGGTTTGATATTATAATTTTTCTTACTTAGTTTAGTTACTATCGTGTTGGCTAAAATAGCTTGTTGTACTTTATCAATAACGTACGACATGGAAGTGTTAACGTCAGCGGTATTGTAAACTGGGTTAAAATCAATGCCGCATATATCACGTTCAAGGTTACTCATGTTTATTTTCGACCTTAGTTGTGGGCGATGTATATGCTTAGACTGCGATAATTCAAGTTTAAGTAGAACAGCGCAGTGGTCAGTTATTGATGAGTTAGCGACAAGTGTTAAACACGGAAGCCTAGTTTTAAGCATAACATGATCTAAGCAAGAACCACTTATGTGTGTCGGGTAAGTATGTGCTGGCAATATGCCATAGTACGCACAAAGATTTAAATAATCATGCGTCCCAGTGTCATAATTCTCACTATTTATGTTAATATTTAAGACACCGGTTATAATAATAGTTTTATAAGATGAAAGACTTTCTAACGTATTACTTAAGGCATTAATAAACATATCTACTTTTCTAAACGATGGTAGTCTATAGATTGCTATAATCGCGATATCAGTCCCTATTTTAATGACGAGACAGTTGCAGTCTTGGACTTCCGGCTCCTCAACTGTGGCAGCTAGGGATTTCTTTGTATACACTACCACGCCATCATTCTGATTAAATGATAACGTAGTATTAAAAGTATTGTATTCTGGTAATACTGGTAGATTGCAAGTTCTATTAGACAGCCAACATTCAGTGAGAATAATTACATCACATTCTATACTAAGCCTGTGTATAAAGACGGTTAAACTATCTATGTTCTTATATATACTACGAATATTTTGGGTTAGTACTGTTAATGGGTTGTCATAATCGGAAAAGAAATGTCTGCAATTTTCAGTGTCACACACTTTCGATTCATAAATGTGATTATTGTCTATATCATTAATTAAGTGTTCTGCAATAGATTTAAAACTAAAGTAATTAATCAAAAATACCCTTAAAAGTTAGCTCTAAATAAGAAATAAGAAAGGCGGCGCTCTTAGGCGCCCTTATTAAAATCTATGGAATTTATATACCTCGTTTCAGCTATTTTCTTCGCCGGGCATTCTAGATCACCTGTTTTGTGGCTGCTAGGTTTCTTGAAACGCAAGCATGTTGCACATTTCGGTGAATCGGACTTCTTAGTGCATTCACTGACCTGGTGTCCTAGTTCACCGCAATGTCCACACGTGTAGATGGTCTCACGGCAGGTCTTTGCGGCATGTCCGTACTGTTGGCATTTGAAACACCTGGTCACAAGGGTGAAGTCACGAACTGGGCAAGATGTCCAATTAATAAATACCCGATCCTGATTGATAAGGGCCTTCCTTATGCTAGGTGGAACTTCTATAATAAAGTTGCATGTATGTGCCTGTCCTTTTTTCCTGATTTGTGGCTGAGTTTTATAGAGGACAAAAATGTTTCACGGCTTAGATTAGGAAGCTTGTCAGCTATATTTTGCTCATATATGCAATCGTAAACTTCTTTATCACTAAGGGCAGGGGTTTGCCTGAATATTGTAAGAAATTAGAATTTTGTTACGTTTTCGAGTGAATTTAATATGGTTACATTTAGCACAATTGAGATACATGCCATTGTTATCACACTATTGAACCAAACTATCAATATCCGTTTGGAGTAACTGTTCGTCAGATACATCCTTCACAATACGAGTTAGCTTAAAGTCGTCTGCGAAAAGATAAGTATTGGAATGTACAAAAATGTCTGTTATATCGTTGATAAATATATTGAAGAAGAGAGGTCCTAAATTAGATCCTTGTGGAATGCCAGAGGGCATCCTCTGGCATTCCATTCATAGAAATTGAGTGGACTCCTCTCCATCCACCACAACAGATTACAGAGCACTCAGATATGACTTACACCACTCTAGGGTAGTACTGGTAATTCCCAATGACTGCATTTTACGCAATAATACGCTATGGTTAACCTTATCAAAAGCTCTGGTGAAGTCAGTGTATATTGCATCAACTTGCTCACTTCGATCCGCTGCAGCTGTTAGGTCAGTAACGTAATGTACAAGACTTGTGTTAGTAGACCTTTTAGTTCTAAAGCCATATTGACTATCAGATAATTTATGTCTTACGTGATCGTAGAATATTGTACACACCAAGCAACGATTCAAAGATTTTTGACACGGTGAAAAGAATCGAGATAGGACGATAGTTCGATATAATGTCTCTTTTACCAGTTTTGAATATAGGGACAATCATTACACGCTTTCATGTTGTAGGGAATACACCTGATCTGAGGGATATATTGTATATTGTTGTAAGAGGTACTGCAACAGATGTATTTGATTCATTTACGACTTGATGTGGGAAAAGACAAACCAATAAACTCACGTAAGCATTTATAATATTATTAGGGTAACTGCGATAGTGAATGTGACTATTGATTTCGATGTCCGGGTAAGACAAAGAGTTATTTAGTTGTTATGACAGAAAATTCTCAGTATCAGAAGACAAGACGTGGGACCTAATGACAATACGTGAAGTGTTTGAGGTTTGCTGATCATCCTAACTAATATTATGAATGCGAAAGTGAATTTGTTTATTTGTTTGTTACGTTTTCACACCTTAACTACCCGATCGATCAACGTAAAATTGCATACACGTTGTCGGGGGTACAGAATAGAACATAGGATATATTTCATCCAGAAAAAAATACTGTTACCAACGTAACCTAACCTACATTGACGCGAGCGTAGCTGCGGGCAAAATATAGTATGGAAAAAACGCACCAATGATACTAAGAAACAATTGGTATAATTCTGGATATTCTTTGTGGCCGTTGTTTCAGTGAACTAAATCATATGTTATTTTTTTAAAAACATCTTAATATTATAAATGTGAATGTGAGTTTGTTTGTTTATTACGCTTTCACGCCTTAAGCCTCGTATCCACTAAGCAACAATTGACGCACAACAGGTGATGCTCAACAAGATCATCAACAGTGCACAACAACGCGCGACGTTGCTAGCTGACTCGCAACATGACGCGCAGCTTGTTGTTTTTTTTCCGTTTAAGTGCAGTTGAGCATTAAATGTTGACAAGTGGAGACGTGTAGAAGCCGCTGAAATCAACGCCAGTTCCTCTGCGAAATCATGTACCTATAGACAAAGTTGCTGAACAAAAGTTCCGCGCTGACTTTCAACACGTTGAGCAACATGTTATGCAACATGTCGTGCGCCAAATGTTGCGTAGTGGATACGAGGCTTTTAAGTAGGTACTCGACCGATCGTCCTGATATTTCAAATGTTATTTATTTAAAACAAACATGTTTTATACGTAAATACTTATTGTTTGTAGATTCAACCGTCTAATATATCGCATAAGGTCTACATTGATAATGCTGCGCAAGGCGCTGGCGGGTGAGATCGGGATGGACTCTGTGTTGGACGACGTGTCATATAGGTTGTTCAACGGGCACCTGCCGGAGGTATGGCGTGACCTCGCGCCCGCCACATGCAAGGGGCTTGGCGGATGGATGGACCACTTCATGGCCAGGACTAAACAGTATACCGACTGGGTAATTTATTTCTCCTCCTTATTTATGTGTGTTTGTTAATGGGTAATATATACACCGTGTAATTTATTTAATTCACTGTTTTCCCGAAACGTATGTAGTCAGTCAATGATATACGAGTAGAATATTTCTGCATCGTTAATTATAAAAAACATTTAATGAAAATTAATCAAGAATAGACACTATCATTTTTGTCGAAAACACATGCTTTTATTTTAAACATGACTGCAACACAGTAATGCGACGCGCGGCACGATTCAATGTGTAGGTATAAGTAATGAAGGTAAACACAAAGTTTAGGCATCAACGGCCGACCGCCCGACCGCGCCCGCGCCGGCGCGAACGCATGGACACAGTACATAAATATACAGTATTGTAACTCGGCCGTATCTTTGAAATAAATGCCTACAGCCGCGCGGTACTTAAACATGCGATAGGGCTGCCCACCAACAGCATTTTAATTAAATCTGCCTACTTTGAGTTTCTATCTATTTTTGTGATTGTAAATATTTTTTATTTTATTTAAATAAATAAAATACTTTGTGAATGGAATAGGAAGTGTTCAATAAATATGCATGTTGTTTTTTGATTGCTAAATTTAATCTTAAAAAAACATGCTTATGTTAGATTTAAGACTTAATAACAAATCGGTCTTATAAATTTGCGACTGAAAAATATTTGCGCCTCGACCGAGACGTACGGAATGCTTTATTATTATATTTTAAAGTATAAAAAATCCGCATTCGAATATAAAGATTAATTAAAAATTATTTTGGGAAACATGGACAAGGAGGAGAAAAAGGAATATCTTTTACATGGTTATATATACCTGCAGCTACTTTACAATTTATATGTTTAGTTTTAAAAGAAGTTCGGAATATTTCTTTTTTTCTATATATTCCACGAAATCATCGCTGGGTACAATTAAAAAAGTTTGCGAATTAATCTTACTGTAGTCCCGGTACCTTTTGGGAGGGGGAAAAATCCTTTAAAAGGACTTAAATTACGTAGCTACATACTAGTAAGTATGATCATTTTATAGTGTTACCTTTCGGAGTTGCCAGGTAATCTAAAAAAAGTTATCTCTGGGTGCGTTATTGAGGAATTCATGCAACCAAAAACAGCACAATATATTCTACTTGTCATATTAAATAGGCTGTACTTGTACTTATTTTGGGTAAAAAAATCGCACGGTTACTGTTTAAAAAATATCACACCGTCCGTTCGTCACTGCGGCGCATTCGCGACTGGTTGGGTGCCGAGCGCATGCCGACGCCGAGGCGCGTAGGTATGACTCGAGTTAAGACCGTTTGTATGAAGATAGGTTACTATAGATTTATGTACTGTGGCATGGAGTTCGTACCCCCTCTCCCCGCTCCCCGCATCCCTTTTGTTTGACCAACTTTCGTCTATGTAAGTAGGTCAGTGTGCCATTTCTTGCTAAAAGGGATGGCCGTTGACCGTAGTGCGTCTGTACCTCAATTAAATCCCGCGCGTGAGTGAGTTGGTAAAATGTCTTCGTATTCTAACGGAGAGTGGTTAGACATGGTGCGGTTTTATGCCATGCTGAAGACAATTTGGGAGAGCCTAGGCGCGGCATCAGGAATTCACGTGTTCCTACACCTTCGACCATACTGTCAGCCACACAGAGCCTGAGGGTCACATATGTGCAGTTCCGAATACCTACACATGTTTAGGCTCAAGGACGACCTCACCAACACTCTCCTCAATTGGAAGAAGATATTTTATCATTTTTTGATGAAGAAGATGAATTAAATCATGAAGATCCACGGTGCAGTACTAAAGAAGCAGGGAGACGATTTGGTGTTAGTCACTACTTCGTGTGGAGACTATTGCATCAGATCGGAATACATCCCTTCCACTTCAGACGTACATAAGCTCTTCATGATAGTGACCCACAATTACGTATTAGTTTATGTCAATGGATATTAGAGCAGCAAAACATAAACATTTTATGGATAGACGAGTCAACATTTACGAGAGTGTGACTTTTTAATATCCATAATGAACATTACTGGGATTTTAATTATCCCCATGTGATTGCGGCACATTCTCATCAAGTGGGGTTTAGTGTTAATGTTTGGGCTGGGATAGTGAATAACGCCATCATTGGACCGATTTTTATTGACGGACATTTGAACGGTCACAACTATTTAGAATTAATAAGGGAAACGGTACCGCTACTGTTGATGGACGTGCCATTAGTATACACCCTCGATACGTTCCGCCAGCATGACGGATGCCCTGCACATTACGAACGCAATGTACAAGCTTATCTAAATTAAGAATTCGGTGAAAAGTAGATTGGGTGAGGAGGGCCAGTAGCGTGGCCACCAAGAAGTCCGGATTGAACACCGCTAGACTTCTTTTGTGGTCTGAAATCAAGAGAATTGTGTATCGGAAGGAAGTTAGTACTAGTTCGTAGTGCGGAACATTTAAAAAGAAAAATTGTGCGTGCTTTTAACAAAGTCAAAAGGGACACAAATACATTACCTACGTTTGTTGATAGTAAACTTGTTCAAACGCGCAAGATTGTGTACCTATTGAAGTAAACGGTCAACACTTCGAGCAATAGCTTCAGTACAGGTAGTTTAAAGAATTAAAATAAGACATTCATAGGGTAAGTGATTTGATTCATCTAATCGTTGTAAATAAGAAAGCTGATTCTCATTTTTTTAAATACGCTTGAATGACAACTGGCGGTACCTACTAAGATTCTGTTGTTATTACCTATTATTTAATTAATTGGTAACTACTTATTTTATTATGTCGCATTACTAATAATTGTGTAATTCAGACGGTCCTAAGCCCGGTCAAATATGAAGGAGAAATTGGAATCGTTTTTATAAGCTAGTTTGGTAGAGTAGGTAATAAGGTGCATCGACCTTAGGCATCGAGCGCGCAATCGCCGGCGCCGGCCGTATCACAGTACATAAATATACAGTAACCTATCTTCATACAACCGTACCGGGACTACAGTAAGATTAATTCGCAAACTTTTTTAATTGTACCCAGCGATGATTTCGTAGAATATATAGAAAAAAAGAAATATTCCGAACTTCTTTTAAAACTAAACATATAAATTGTAAAGTAGCTGCAGGTATATATAACCATGTAAAAGATATTCCTTTTTCTCCTCCTTGTCCATGTTTCCCAAAACAATTTTTAATTAATCTTTGTATTCGAATGCGGATTTTTTATACTTTAAAATGTAATAATAAAGCATTCCGTACGTCTCAGTCGAGGCGCAAATATTTTTCAGTTGCAAATTTATAAGACTGATTTGTTATTAAGTCTTAAATCTAACATAAACATGTTCTTTTTTTAAATTAAATCTAGCAATCAAAAAACAACATGCATTTTTATTCATCACTTCCTATTCCATTCACAAAGTATTTTATTTGTTTAAATAAAATAAAAAATATTTACAATCACAAAAATAGATAGAAACTCAAAGTAGGCAGATTTAATTAAAATGCTGTTGGTGGGCAGCCCTATCGCATGTTTAAGTACCGCGCGGCTGTAGGCATTTATTTCAAAGATACGGCCGAGTTACAATACTGTATATTTATGTACTGTGGCCGTATCGTTTACTCCGCTCTAGGTATTTTATACGAAGACACCTCGTGTCGTAGCGCAGTAAAATATTGATTTTGATGAAAACACCGGATTTGAAAACAATTTTATTTTATTTTATTTATGAAGAATAATTGCAATGGAAAGCTTCTATATCATGAACTGATACATACTTTTCGGGAACACAGTGAATTAGATTCCACCGTGTATACATACATATATTACCCATTAACAAACACACTTCTAGATCGGCATTGAAAAGATTAAATTCTGTCAAATCTAAATAAAACTCATAACTTCGATCGTAAACTATTTATGTTTGTGTTATTGTAATACCGATCAATTATATCTTAAAATGATGTACATCGAACGTTGGTACATAATGTACTCAAGCCGTTATCGCTGTAAGTACACGAGGTAACAACATAATGTGCATTGATTGTGGCTCTGCGGCGCGCGGCGGAGCATACTCCCTAGCAGAGCCACTTAGAACACGTACTCAGGACAGATGAAACCCACTGTTTTTTTATGAAAACTGATGTACGTATACTGTTTACTACGTACGTATCGGAAAATACCATAATTAAGATATGGTTCTAATTATTTTCACTTTACTGTAATGTTCATAGAAAACGCCTTGACATTTTGTTGATCTGCCCCTGAATTAAGTTAAAACATAATTAAGAATTAATTCGTGGCTTCATTTAGTACGGACGTGTCGAACTGCTATTAAAATAAACAAATAATAATTTATTGAATCGTGACCTCGTTTTGACAATAACGCAAACCGTGTTATATGTTCGGTATAATAGTTACGACAGCGAACTTGTGGAAATGTTTAATACATAACAAGTAAAACAGTTTTTAAAATGGAAAATAGCTCATTTAACCGAAGTGGCAGGACAGCACGCGCCCCGCCGCCGACGCCGGCGCCCGCACCTGCGCCCACCCCGCGCCCTAAAGCCCCGGCCCAACCAGACGATGTTCTTGAAGTCATCTCAACGCTGGAGATTCAATCCTGGATGTCATCCATTGAGCAGTGCCTCAATGAGGTTTGCTCTGTTGCAGCCTAAGGAAAACTGAACTCTGAGCAGAAATTGCGCATAAATGGCTTATATCGTAAAATTGGCAGCGGTACATCGCATATGGCAGTGCAATACCAGTTCCTTAAGTATAAAGCCGTACAAGCCTACTCCTCTAACCAGACTTTACAAGACCAACTTGATCTGTTACAGCGACTGCAGGACTTTAAGCGGAGTGTTGAAGAATCTTCGAAACATGCCACGAGAACTTCCTTTGCTGATAAAGTTAAGCAAGGTAGTAATAATTTTATTCAGCCGCTTAATTTGAGCTCAGTGACTATTTACCCTAATGATAAATTAAAATCAAGCGATGAAACGATATCACTTGTCCAAAAAATTATTTGTCCAACAAAAATTAAACTACAAGTGAGAGGAGTACGCAAAACCAGGAATGGCAGTGTTATAATCAGCACAGATACGAAAGACGACATCGAGAAGATTAAACAATCCGTGCAGATAACCAACTCAGACCTAAAAATCGAGAATACTTATAAACGAAAACCTAGAGTGGTTGTTATTGGGATGCATCTATGGAAGAAGAAGTTTTTCACTGTTTGTTCCATCAGAATCTAGCTGATAAACTCGAAAATACGAATCTTGAGTCGTTTATGAGTACGATAAGATTAAGCCATAAGTCGGGCAAGAAGGAAGCTGATGCCTCTAACTATATAATAGAAGTATCTGCAGAATTTCGAAAAGCACTAATAACAAAGCAAAGAATATTTATGAATTGGTCATCTTGCCCTGTGAAAGACTTTAGCTTAATTACTAGATGTTATAAGTGTCAACAGTATGGGCATGCGGTAAAGACGTGTAGGGAAACTACCTATACCTGTGGCCACTGTGGCGACCAAGGTCCCTCAATAAAGGACTGCACGAAGAAGGCTGATCAACCAATCTGCGCTACTTGCTTGCACTTCAAAAAGCCAAGCACGCATAAAAATAATGGCTGGAAAGAGATATATAAATTCGGTTGATTATGGAGGCACCTAATAACTTGTGCTGCTTATTTTAGATAATAGCACTTCTTATCATTTAACTAATACCTATATAAAATATAAAGATTAGTACGCAACATTGAGTTTCACACACATTATTATTACATACTAGTATTGTTGTTACGTAAGTAACTATATAATATTGTTACGGCTAATGCCCTCTATCGGCACTGTGGGGAAGAGTCGGCGCTTTCTAATAATAATTTATTACAGCACCATCTATTGACATCTTACGGAACTACGTATTTGTCGCTACGAGTTCAGTGGAGAAAGCGCTGGCACATTCTCGAAACATCGCGCTGTTGCGTGCCGTGTGTGACGTTTTCTGGAAAACTCCAGAAGCACTTTACCCGCATATAAATAGAGCGCACGCGCACCGCCGAGTCAGTTTACTATCGTAAGCGGTCAAGTGTTCATCGAAGCGAACGGAAGCGACAATACTACGGAGTTTGAAGCAGTCAAAGTGGAAAAGTGTAGTATAGTGTTTATTGTGTGTTAACGTTAATTGTGTACTAGAATAAAACGTGTTTAGTCGGTAATATTGTTTTGTATTCTTATCCGTCGAACCCAGCACGTAACAATATGTTAAGCAATGTACAGGGCTTGCAATAATAAATATGAGTATTGTTTACATTAGGTACAGAATTAGTTAGCTTTAGTTTATTATATTGTGTTTGATAATTATTATTTTTTTTAGGTAAACAATAGATTTTGTTTCGTTTAGATTAATATTTAATGCCATTCTTGCTTATAATTGTATTATGAATATCATAGCTATATTGATACATTTTTGTAACTGAAGACCCTGCTTACCTGTGATACAGTTTGTAACTAGTACATGAGACAGGTGATCATTTACACAATTTTTCAGAATCCTTAGTCTTAAGTTTTATTTGTGCTATTATGTATAATCATGTATGCCTGTATTTTGTGCAATAAAATTATTATTATTATTATTTGTGTTATTTTTTTTCTCAGCTCGTTTCTGGTTTTAACTACATTTACGGGCCAAGACTAAGTAAATGTAGTGTGTGCTTAAATATTATGGTATAGATGTTATCTGTGTTTGCTTTATAAAAATTTCGTATAGGTGTTTTCTGTAGGTTATTTTTCAAATCTTTTATTTCCATTGCTACAGTAACTTAGATGTATTACATATGTAAACTCGCTGTAATTGTTTAACGGCGAGAAGCGCTCTTAATTCTATTAATTAACCTACGTTATACACATTAAACAAAGAAATAAAAACACAATAAAAATATAAAAACGAAAAACAAAAAGTAACTAAAAGTAAATATTATTATTCTAATTTAATTTAGTGGTATATAAGTACATATTGCATTAATATACCACTAATTTAAATTTCATTTAACAATGTGTTTCCTTTAGTCTTTTTTTTAATAAGGTCGTATTAATTTTAGGACTTTCTCTTAACATGTCTATGTTGTTAAATACTTTAGGTACAACAAACTTATTTGTTCTCTCTCCATAATAATTTGTTATTTTCGGTGTAATTAGTCTCTGTTCTCTAGCCCTCCTGGTATTATATTTATTCTCTAGAAGATATTTATATTGTTCGCTATAATAGTATTCCAGACCTATTAGATATTCTACTTTATTTTCTATTGGCAGAACATTGCATATATTAAATAATTTATCATACTGTTTATTGCACATAATTTTTACTTTCTTACTAAATAAATACTTTACCAGCCTTATTTGTAAATTTTTAATGTCCTTTATGTAAGTGTTAAACGTCCGTCCATACACAATTAGTCCGTAGTTAATCAATGAGTCTGCAAGGGCGTAGTATACAACTCTTATTGTTTCTACATTTAGTACTCTAGTTAGTTGATTAAACTTACATAACACTGATCTTAACCTATTACAGACATCAGATACATGCATTGCCCAGTTAATGTCCTATTATGGCATTATCTTGTAAGCTTGTATTTTTCGCCCCTAGGTTGTATGCATGCATTTTGTTTTATTTAAATTTAGTATGATGCTATTGTCGTGTGCCCATTTCGTGATATTTTCGAAATCAAACTGCATATTTCTTTGTACTTGCGAGATATCTTTCGAGGCATATACGACACACATATCGTATGCATACATAAATACCTGACATCTGCTTACTACGTTTGACACACTGTTGACGTGCATGACATATCCTACTGGCCCGAACACTGACCCGGTCGGCACACCTAAATTAACTACCGCGTCCTCTCCGGTCACTCCGCGATAATAGTGCGTATTTTTCTATTAGTTAAGTAGTTTCTAAACCAGTTATTTGTGGGGCCGCGTATCCCGCATTCATCCATCGCCTGCAATAATATATTATGATATAGGGTATCGAATGCTTTTTTGTAATCGATAAAAAGTGCTATCAGCTGTTTGCCGGAGTCTAGGGCTTCATTAACATAATCCGTGAAGCTTGTCAAGGCAGAGACAGTGCTCCTACCTTTTCTAAAACCGTGCTGTGTATCAGAGAGTATGCTATATGATTCCAGGAATTTGCTAATTTTTCCGACAACAATTTTTTCAACGATTTTGTCAATTACTGATAATATTGCTATTGGCCTGTAGTTTACGTATTCTAAGTGGCTTCCGGATTTGTAAATTGGGCGTACTATAGCATTTTTAAGTTGGTCAGGATAAACACTTTTCTTTAAACACATATTAATAAAGTTTGCTAATATAGGACTAATTCGTTTTTGTAAATATTTTATGTCTCTTACTCGTATGCCATCCAAGCCTGCTGATTTCTCACTCGATAACATATTTATTACTTTTCCTACGTCTGAAGGATATACTTTATAAAATCTACAACTCACATCACATGGACGCCCGTATGTCTTTCTCTCTAGAAATGTAATATTACATATATGCTTAATATCTTGTATCTCTCTAGTAAACGTTTGTTTAAAATTGTTACATATGCTATCGATACTGTCCATTTTACCTAAATGTTTCGTTATAACACTATCTAAACTAACCTTATGCCGACCTAGCCACGAGTTTAAATTAGCCCATATCTTTCTAAAATCCCCATTACATTTTATTATTTCAGTCTGCCTATGTTTATTTTTTGCTTCATTTATTCTTTTATATACTTTATTTCTAAATTTCGTATATTCTAAACGCTTACTGTCTCTAATTTCGTTATGAAGTAGTAGGTCCGCATGATAAACATGTTTACTTCTTTGCTCTAGCTCATGCGAACTCTAGGTTTACCAGCCTTAGTGGACGCAGGTAAAAAGGCATTGACCTCCTGCGCAACAGCTAAGGTTGGTGTAGGATAAATTATATTTCGTGGCGGTAAGTCCCGTGTTTCAGGAGTGGCTGGAGAGGCGGCATGGCGCCCTCACCTTCCGGCTGACACAGGTTCTGACTGGCCACGGTTGTTTTGGCCGGTTCCTGTGTCGTATACGCCGGCAAGAGACGCCCGGTTGTCACCACTGCGGCGACTGCCGCGACGTTGTTGAGGACACGGCACTGCACACTTTGGCGATTTGCCCCGCCTGGGCATCGCAGCGCCGTGAATTGATCGCGGTAGTCGGATCGGTTAACCTCTCGCTCCCGGCCGTAGTTGAGTCTATGGTCCGGAGTGAGAGGTCGTGGAACGCCGTCGCCTCCTTCTGTGAGGAAGTGATTTCCATCAAGGAGGTGGCGGAGCGGGAGAGGGAGCGTTTAAACCCTCTCCCCAACCGCAGAACCGGGCGCCGGAGGGCGCGAGATGACCTCCAGCCACCCTGAGGTTTGACCTGGGGGTGGCGGGCTTTGTGGGCCTGCCCGCCATCCATTCAGCACCAGGTTCGAGAGGCGGCGTGCGTGTTCCCACGCGCGCCTCTGTGTCGAGTCCGTCTCCCCTCTAGCGGGGAGACAGTAGGTGAAGTAGTGCCTATTTTGGGTAGGTCTTTCGTGTAGTGGCCTGCCGATTCATACGGCGGGCCGAAACCTCGGCGGGGTCGCAACCGTATGCGAAAGTGATTCGCGCGGCCCCGTCGATAGTGGTTTTGTCGAGGAACACCGTGGTAGGTTTAGTCGGTATTCCGGGAGGTACATTATCTTTTCAACATCCTTATTTTACCCCGGCGAGTCCGACATAATCCCTCCGCCCGCCCCCGCGGAGGGATATGCGTCATTGCATTCCCCGACGTAAAAAAAAAAAAAAAAGGATAAATTATATTGTTTTAAAATTTAATGATTAAGTACTTAGTACAATTTAAAAATAGATTAGTAAATATTCTTAATTTAATTTATCAGGAAGATAAGTTAAATTGTATTATTATAGTAAGTATTTCATAGGTTTATTATTTTTTCACATTTATTTATTATTAGCCAATAAAAATTACATTTTTAAATATATAATTATAAAAAAAACACATTTAAAATATAAAAATTATGGATGCCCACCGGCATCGAGACAAAGCTCTAAAGTCCAAGCTGTTGGTGGGTAGGGGTCCAGAGAGAGGAACCTCCTCACTATGCGTGCCGTATCGAGGAGGACTGCCTTCTGCGTCTGACCCTTGACGATCTCGTGTGCTAAGTCCAGGTATTTTAATTCTTTTTCCTTCTCAGCTTTCACGAGGTTGCCATCATGAAGGATGGTAATATCGACAATCATTGCACGGCGCTCTGATCGATCTATTACCACAATATCAGGCTTGTTGGCAACAACAGTCCTGTCTGTGATGATAGATCGATCCCAGTACAGTGTGATATGATTCTTTTCGAGAACTGGTTCTGCTACATACCTGCAGTAAGGCACCTCAACCTCTACAAGTTCAGAGCAAGTTGCTGATGGATAATTCTGGCTACTTGGTTATGTCTGTGCAAGTACTCGCCGTTAGCAAGACGAGAACAACCGGAAACTATATGCCTGAGGGATTCACCGGGTTGGTGGCACGCCAGACATATGTCAATCGTACCATCCCTCAGGATATATTTCTTGATAACTTCGTCCATAATTGCACAGACAAACTCTTCGGTTTCCCCAAAGAGGTCATCGAAGCGTAGCCAGTTCACGGAGGCGAGAAGGTCTACATCAGGCCCACATAGGGCCTTGTAGAACCTACCGAGAAGCTCCTTGCTCTGCCATACACTCTTGAGGTCGTCAATGCTCAGTACTACATGGATGCGCCAGCTCTCTTTAGCCAGATTAAGCGGGGTGAATCCGTTATCCACTGCGACAACATCACGATGCATATCCACGTTCATTTAAAGGTAATACTCTCTAAGGTTGTACACCTCACGGTTATGGAGGGTTTTGGCATTTAGAAAACCTCGACCCCCACATTTCCGCGGGATGTACAAACGAACGAGGATGATGCATTCGGTATGCCGTCAACAGTGTACGGACCTTCCTGTCCAGGGCATCTAACTCTTTGAGTCCACTTAAGTATGCCAAAGGAGTATAAAAGATGCGGCATGACCCAACCGTTAAAAGCGCGCACCTTGTTGCCGCCTGATAAAATACTGTTAAGTACTTTTCTCAGGCGACCAAAGAAGCGCACCTTCAACGATTGTTTCATGTCCGCTTTATTTATACCTAAGCCTTGTGACATACCCAAGTATTTGTAGGTATCAGTAATGAGAAGCGATCTTAGGTTAATGGAATCTGAAAGTTCAATGCTCTAAGATTCCACCATCCTTCCTTGCTTTACATTCATGACTGCACATTTATCCACACCAAACAGCTTTAAATCATCCATGTATAACAAGTTTGATACGACCTGACCACCTCTCTTTAACCTGTAACCTAACCCTGAACCCTCTAATAATGTACTGAGAGGGTTCAACGCTAAGCAAAACCAAAGAGGACTCAGACTGTCGCCCTGAAATATACCTCTCTTAATCTGTATTAGGTCGCTGGTCGCCTGGGTCTGTCGATACCCTGGGTAAAGAGCCGTTTTCCATTACCCCATACACAAATTCAAGAAGATGCATAGAATTGTATTTACTTTATACAGCTCCAGCACCCTCAAGAGCCATGTATGCGGCACTGAATCAAACGCTTTCTTGTAATCTATGCAACATGTCGCCAGACTCCTGCAATTACGGCGAACCTGTTGGCTAATGGCCATATCAGTGAGAAAGAGTTCCTTCGTACCACGAGCCCCCTTCTTATAACCATTCTGAGAGGCCGACATAATAGAATTGATTTCAATATGTTTCGAAATTTTGGCTCTCAGAATAGATGTAAGAAGCTTATTATTATGGGGATTGTTTTAATACTCGGCTGTAAGCCGGTGTTTTAATGACGGTTACGGGTTGACACCAAGTAGCCGTCATCTAAGATATAATAAGAGCGTTATCTTCTGTGTGTCGTGGTTCGGTCTCATCACTCTGCATAAATTTTCGTACTATTCTACATGTGTTTAATATAGCTGCTTTTTGAATGTTAATATAAGTATTTGGTGTTAGGTCGAGCAATTTAAGACTATGGTGTAAATATTTTGGGATTACCCCAGTGGTGGATATCACAATCGACACAATGTAAACTTTGTTGACTTTCCAAATTCTTGTTATTTCTTCCTTTAGTTCTGTGTATTTGTTAATTTTCTCCGTAATAGTTTTTAAAAGGTTATGGGTATTCGGTACTGCTATGTCAATTATGTATGCTGTATTTAGTGATTTATTGTGTATTGTGACATCTGGTTTATTAAAATATATAGTCTTGTCGGTTAGTACGGCACGGTCGTAGTATATTTTGTGACAGTTGTTTTCTAATACGGTATTCGGGTTATATTTATAGTAGGGTGTATGTGTATCCTGTATAAGTTTATACTTAATGGCTAATTTTTGATGGATAATATTTACTATTTGGTTGTGGCGATGTGTATGATCAGTTTGCGTGAGTGTTGTGCATGCTCCTGTAATGTGTTGTATAGTCTCAGGCTGCCTGTGGCACTTACGACATCTATCATCTGTTAAATCTTTAATAATGTGTTTTCTGTAATTTCTAGTATTAATTACTTGGTCCTGAATCGCTATGATAAAACCTTCTGTTTCCGGGAATAGATAGCCGCTCGTGAGCCATTTGTTTGAGGCTTGTGAGTCTACATGCGATTGTTGTAAATCGTGAGGGTGACGACCATGCAGTACTTTGGCTTTCCATTTTTCTATCCTATCTTTTTCAGGATCTGTCGGTTGGTTTGTTATCTGTAAGTTGTTAGGTCTTTCTGCTAAGTAAGAGAGTTAAATCTAAAATCATTGCTAACAATTACTCTATGTAACTCACTTGTGTTTGCTTTATTAAGGAAAAATGACCTGAGATTAATTATTTGCTTTTCCCACAGCCAAGTTACATCTATTAGGCCTCTACCACCTTTTATGCGACTGAGGGGCATTCGTTCTATTGCTGATTTTGGGTGCAAATAATTATTTCTTGTAAGTGTTGTACGGGTTTTTATTTCAAGGCTCTTTAAATCTATCTTCGTCCATTTAATTATTCCAAATGAGAATGTTAGTATGTTATTATTATTATTTTTATTTTATATTTAATCTCCCTTTTATTTCAAAGGGGTAGAAACCTGACACACGGGCCTTAGCCAAGTGTGCCAGAGGGGGCAAGTTAAGAAGTAGATGATGCAAGAAATTTACGTGTGAGGCGACATGTGTTAAGAAGAACGGCTTTTTGTATGACTGTGATTGTAGATTTTGGCATGTCAAGTATGCTCAGGCTTTGTAGAAGTGTCTTAGGGACTACTCCGGTTGTAGATATGACAATAGGGATGATTTTAACAGTGTCTACCTGCCATTGCCTTTTTATTTCGGTAGCTAAATCAACATACTTCGACATTTTTTCCGCGTGCGTAGTGAGGAGATTATGTGTGTTACATACTGCGATGTCTATTATGAAAACAGATTGTTTTGTTTTGTCCAGTATAGTTATATCTGGTCTATTGTAGTGTATGGTTTTGTCGGTAATAATGATCCTATCCCAGTACATTTTAAAGGAATTTATAATTTTATTGAATGGCAACCATTGAGCATGTTATTATAAATGATTATTGTCGAGATAAAAACTATATAACTGTTAACAAAATACAATAATGAAATAGATTATGTTATTATATATATTTATGTTACATTATTTATTCAGTTACCTATTTATATTGATTTATGTCCTCGAAAACATGTATTGCAATATTAATACGTTTACTAATATTTTGTTATTATCTTAATAATATAAAAGGGTTAAGTACTTACGTATATTCTATTATGCATTATATTTATATTGAAATAAGTTGGAATATGCGAAATAATGTTTTAAATAATTGGCCATAACTATATAGTACATTTTAACATAATATTTATGTGGTTGAGTTTAATATATGATATTTTATCTTTTTCTTGAATAATGGAAAGTATTGGATTCCTTTAATGTCTTTCGGCAGCTTATTGTATAGTTGAGCCCCTTCATACATAATGTTTTTAATTCCATAATTAGTGCGCGGAGTCCGTAAGCACAGATTATTAGCATATTTTCTCATTAAACGTTACTGAATTTGAGCCTTCGTAGTGAAATTTATTTGAGTAGGTATGTATAGTTTTATTTATAATTTTTGGTATGAGAATACATGTATTATATTTGTAAGTATATTTGTGCTAATGTCATTAGGCCAGTCCTATTGTATACTATACTTGACGGTTTTTGATAGTTGAAGTGGAACAATAGTTTGATTATTTTATTTTGAGAGATTTGCAGTATTATTATTATTACAAAACCGTCGCTGCTTACGTGAACAAATTTGATCTTTTCTGACCGATTTTTTCCTTTTTGTTGTAATGTAATAACGATTACAAATAACCAATTTGAACCGTGTAGGTACACGAATTGCAATACACCCTATACACAAACATTAATTATTCTCGCCAGCGTTTGAATATCAGTAGCTGGGAATTCACTACAATGTCATAAGATTTCTGTTTTACTTTTTACACTATTTACAAAAATGTCTTTATGTTAAAATTAAACTATTACATACGGATTTTATCGCGTTGTTTATATAACAATTTATTACATAATTTAGAAACTACTGTTACTACTATTAAATTTTACAAATTTTTAAACTAATTGCTCACAATTTGCTTCCTTTAATTCTCCCGTTAAATACTCTGTATGTTTCATGACAAAATCATCTATAAGCATCAAAACACTATGCTATGCAACAATAAAAATTTAATATTTTAAAGTAGCTTTCTACATTACCACTACTACTAGCAACATCTGATGATTCAGAAATGTATGATGGAGTGGCCGGCAATGTCTCCCTCCAGATGCAAATCCCATAGAAAATGTGTGGTCCTACGTCAAAATGCAACTCAGAGAGAAGCCAGTATACACGGAGAAACAACTCTCTTTTCAAATATAAAAGATATGGCGTTCTTTACTGTTAGAGTACCTACGCTGAAAATCTTGTCGAAAGTATGTATGTAAACATTGGGCAATAACTAATAATAAGTACGTACCTTTAACATAAAATATGAAAAATATTTGTGATTTAGCGGTGTCACGTTCTTGTTGAACACACTGTATGTAGGGTGTATTGTAATTCGTATACATGGCTCATATTCGTTGTTTGCAATCGTTATTACATTACCAGAAAAAAAGAAGAAAATTCGATCAGAAAAGATCAACTTTGACTTTGAAAAGATCACACAAGCAGCGACGGTTTTCAGAATAAATATATTTTGTTTCTAATTATATTTTTAATTTAAATCAGCGGCAGATCGTTTTAAAAATACTGCTATTACAAAATAACAAGGCGTTTTCAATGAACATTACAGTAAAGTAAAAATAATTAGAACCATATCTTAATTATGGTATTTTCCAATAAGTACACAGTCAACAGTATTCAAACATCAGTTTTCATAAAAAACAGTGGCTCTCATCTGTCCTGAGTACGTGTTCTAAGTGGCTCTGCTAGGGAGTATGCTCCGCCGCGCGCCGCAGAGCCACAATCAATGCACATTATGTTGTTAGCTCGTGTACGTACAGCGATAACGGCTTGAGTACATTATATACGTTCGACGTACATCGTTTTAAGATATAATTGATCGGTATTTATTATGGTGGCTCTGCGGAAGAGCACGCCTTTATTTAGCCTAACTGAATGCATTTATTAGGAGTGCGTTCACATCGGTAGTACCTACTATGGATAAGATTCAAACCACGACCATTTAATCGCCTCATCAATTTAATGATACTAACTTTGAATTATAGTGTGTTTTAAATACGAAGTCCCATTTGACAGCTGATCATTGATAATCAAAAGCAATAGTGAAAAGACAATATCAATCGACATAGCACGATATCGATTAGGTAGGTAGGTACCTAAAGATGAATTATGTGCTATGAAGTGTAAAAAGGGACTTCTTATTTGAAACAGACTATACCTAAGTAGGCGATATTATTTATTTATTCACGATTTCGAACAAAGAATATACTTACTACAAAATTGCTTCAAACAAATGAACATAAGTTTTGTATAGTGTATAACAGTCCTTCTCCTCGATTCCTTCAGTTATAGATGACCACACATAAAATAGAAAAATTGAAATTAATTTATAAAAATAAGCTATAGGTACGTTAGGAATAAATGAAAGTTATAGCAAGAGTATGAAGTGATCGGCGAGTATGTTGTGTCGCAGGCCACGATCGAGGAGCCGATAGTGATCTGGCTGTCGGGGCTGCACATCCCCGAGGCGTACCTGGTCGCGCACGTGCAGATCGCGTGCCGCTTCCACACGTGGCCGCTGGACCGCTCCACGCAGTTCACGCGCGTCACGAGCTGGGTCTCGCCCGACGAGATCGAGGAGCGCCCCGTCGTCGTACGTTACCTTACCAGTTACCAGTTACCACTAAACACTAAACACTACACGCTACACGCTACAATCACACACCAATCAATCTCTTAAGCAATCCAGTTAACAAAATTACGAAAATACAAAAAAGCTATTCAAATAGAAGTAGATCTATCATAACAAAATTTACGTTTTAATAGTCTGGTCAAGCTCGGATGCCGGCGTCCTAGCGTTGCTTGAGAGTTTAAAGTAGATACATGATAATTGCCTAATACGAGTCGTAAATTATACAGATGGCAGGATAAGGCGAAGGCATGGCAGAAGCATGGTGCCGCTTCAAAAGTTTACCATACAAAAATAAAACGGATGGCGTAGTGGTTAAGTGCTCGCCTCGCCGCTACCACTGCGCCGAGTGTTGTGGGTTCAAATCCCACACGGGACAAAAATTTGTTGTTTGTTGTTCGTAGTTGTTCCGAGCGTGGGTGTTAGTTGTTTGAGTGTTTGTTAAGTCCCCCGCGACACAGGAATTGTCGTTTTCAGATAAAAAGAAGTAAATAGTACTAACAAACAACTGCCCGAGGCCGTCTAACAAAACCATGGCCAAACAAGAACTTTAGATTAAAAATTAATTCAGATACCTCCGATCTTTCCTAGGTTGCTGGTTTTGATAGAGTCTATTTGACAGAATACCGTCAACTTAAAAAAGCATTGGCGTATATATGTGGGTGGTCAGGTGGACTGTACCCACCACATAAGCTAGTATGTACCCAAAAATATAAGTGTTAAATCAAAATTCTAGGGCGGTACGTAGCCTTCGCTATTAAGGGGTCTAATTCTTCCTGGAAAAGAACCCTAAGTATATTAGAGTAAAACAAATGTCGGCTATTTTCTAGGGCTGCTATGTACGAGGGCTATACCTGGAAGGTTGCCGATGGGACTTAGAAGAGGGCTGCCTCAAACGGTCTCATCCCAAAGTGCTGGTCACCGAGCTACCCATTATGTTCATCATACCCATCGAGTCCCACAAACTCAAGTTACAGGTACCTAGTACACGTATTCTGTACAAAACTTAATTAAGATCTTTAAGGATTTTGTCGTCTGCATCACCATTACGTGGATTACATAGAACAGTTGTAAACGCTTGTTACAGAGGAAGCCCCTCCAATTTAGCATTTATAAGGTATACGCTATATGTATATTCTAGCTGGCATTGTATTGGCGTTCGGCAAAAATGCCGCGCGCCAATACCCACCCGAATTTAAGTGTCAATTTAACCCAGGCTTTAAGTGTCAATTAATATCAATCGGAATTTGAAGATAAAAGCGCTAGTAATATCGCTACAAGTTTCTTCGGGTCAGTAGCCTTATTCCTCAAAAATTGCAGACCCGAACATATAGGTACCTACAACTGGTTTCTGAAAGGCAGATCAACAAAAATAATAATTAGTACCTACATAGTAAAAACGCATCTGAACTGCACTGCCGTCGTAATTATAAATGCAGTAATCGACATTTATTCAAATTTTTGTTTTTATCGAAAATGAAGGTAAGAGACACATATCTAAGTAATGGTTAATTAATATTTAAAAAAAAAGCTTGGAAGTTAGTAAAATCATAAGCACAAGTGCAGCATTCGTATGACTTTTCCGGGAGTTTGTTAATTGAAATGCAGTAGTAATAAAATACAAGGATAAAATGCAGTACTAATATCTATGCTAGACATTTAAAACACATTATTAATCTTATCGTAGGAATAAATGCAGTATTTGCATAATATACTGCATTTTAATGTTGTACCTCCATTTTATATTTCTATGATTCTTTCCATTCAAATGCAGTAAATGTGTATACTGCATTTGAGCGTTGTGTTAGTAGAGTGTTTCATGACGCTGTGCAAAATATGACATGTTTTGAACATTTCATTTGCTCTTTTGGGCAATTAAGAATGTGAAGAATGTGAAGGTTTTAACATACACCAGCCTACGTGCCAGGAACCCGCATCATATGATATCTGTAATTCCTATAAACTGCACAAGGAAACATACGAAATGGCCAGAAAATTTTATCAAGAAGATGTTGAGCTGTCTACGAAATCATCGGATAAAGCCTTTTATTTTGCAGATTTACAAAAAGTTATTATGCTGCCTAGGATAGATATGTTCAAAGCGGTTATTTTTTGCCCGAAAATTATAGCGTTTAATGAAAGTTTCGTACCTTTGGGATCTAGTAAGAGAAATTTTCTGCCGTTCGCCGCAATAAGGCACGAAGCAATTGCAGGCAGAAGGCAGGAACACATCATCAGTGCTTTTAGAGCATTTTTCATTTACAAGCGTGATTGTAATGAAATAGTAATATGGACTGATAATTGGTCTGGTCAAAATAAAAATTGGTAATTTTTTACATTCGTTGTCCTAATAATAAACAGTTCTTTAATTAGTGCCAACAGTATTACAATAAAATATCTCGAATCAGGGCATACTTTTATGTCTGCTGATAATTTTCACCACCAGGTTGAAAACCAACTAAACAAAGCAAAGAAAGTATACGATTTCGCTGACTTTATTGATTGTGTGCAATTGAGTAACTCAGGCAAAGTAATAGTGAAAGCCATGGAAGTTACTGATTTTTTAAATATGTTGATCATTCATCTCAGCCTAAATTAAAAAAGAGTATATATCGTAAATATTTGAGAAATATAGTTATTGTAGACAAAACTTTAATTTATTTGTCAAGACGGAATATGATGGGGTGATCCGAGAAATGGACTTCCTAAAACTTAAATATAAAAAAATATTGTCAATACCCGAACCAATTCAGAACACGATTCCTAGAGGTATATCTAAAGCGCGTAAATCTGCAATTCTTACTACTTTGTCTAAATTAATTCCACCAACCAGATTACCCTTTTGGCAAAATCTCCACACCGATAATAATTCTATTGATCTCGTTAATAATTTAGATGTAGAAGAAGAAGACTGTTAAAGTGCTGTTATAAATTAGTGTTAAGTCCTTTTTATTTTTGTTTTTCGACGGTGGCAGTAGCCCGTCTAAATATTTATTATTGTTTAGTGTTACTGTTATACTTAATTTTAAATGAGAATAAGCAAGTCATTTTAGAATAATAATGAGTCTTTTTAAATTTTGTTGATTTTTGTGTTTTGTTTGGTACAATTATTATAATAATGAGAAGACAGTTAAAGTGCCATGATAAATTAGTGTAAAGTTGCCCGTTTAAATATTTATTGTTTAGTTACTTTTACTTACATTATAAAAGACAATAAGTGAGTCATTTTAGAAGAAAGATTGTGTTTATTAAGTTTTGTTGATTTTCAGAGATTTGTTGAATACAATTTTTAAGAAGACTGTAATTAAAGTGCCATTATAATTAGAGTTAAGTTCTTTTTTATTTTTGTTTTTGCCTTAATAAAGTATAATTTATTATTTTATATACATGTTCACTTTATTTGTTATTTTTCCATATATTCATATATTTTAAATGAATATGTATACTGCATTTATGTAATATTTATAAGATCGGTTCATTTCGATATACTAAAACTTAATGCAGTATCAAGCATTCCCTAGACATAAATGCAGTACTAAGCACAAGTACTGCATTTCACTTAACAGTACACACATAATATTAGTTATAGGCACAAAGTTAAAATGCAGTATTCAGCATTTTAGATTAAATTCAATAATAAAATTGTTTTTAATGTTAAAGTAAATAATGAAGTGTATTATTTTGTGCATCGTGAATCAAAAATAATATTCATATTAGGTCAGAAATTGTAGAGAATGTAAAAAAACGTTTAACCGCGTTTTTTCCGAAACGGCCATTCTGCGAATACTGCATTTATAATTACGACGGCAGTGCAGTGATTGGGTGAATGAATTAACTACAGCCAGTCAGAGCATTCGACATGAATTAGATTGGTCGTAGACACCTTAATTAGTCTTTCATAAATCCATCTATTTGTGTTTTCACAGTACATGACAAATAATTAAATTTTAAAATCTGTTACGATTCGTAGATATTTATGACAAAATCCGTATAAAGTGTTTAATTTAAAGATATTTGAGTTAAAACCGCGGGTTTTGTTGCAACAAATATATTGAGACCGTATCAATACTTAATTGCGCGCCAACAAAACAAAATATAGACAAGATAAAAGCAGGAAAAATATTTCTTGGGAATCCGTAAAAACATTTCTTTGAACTAACTCTTTGTACCTAGTTTGACGAAATCTCGTGAGCAGTGCATGGCAAATATTCTGACCTTAATTTGATAACCTTCTTGTTCATTCCTCTCAAGGGCAGAGTTTATCTCGACGTTTTTTGTCTATAGATAAGCACGCCATTTGTTTAGCTAGTAAATATAACGCATGGGTCATCAACTCATCACATATGGGTACCATAATAAACGTATCAGACAAATAAATAAACAACATTCAGAACTAACTTCCCTTTTTTATGTACGCGCATTTATTTTTTGTGATTTTTCGAATCCAAAAACACAATATTAAAAAACCTTGACCCATGACAGTTGCCATGAGCAGATCCTTGTAATATTATCCTGTGTTATTGAATTACATATTTATCTTATAGGTACAAACTGTCAGGTTACAATACAGGTGACATAGATGTGGGGCCCCAGTTTCACGTGTATAAATACGCACTCTGTCCCGTCCTCAGAATCAACGTCCTTACTTACGTATTACGCTTAATGATCCCGACTATAAGCGTGAAAGAATCGGTACGTACGTAATATTTACTTAACACTAATTAATATATTTTCAGAATACGTTACGTACACCAGTATATACGACGTCGAAGCGTCGTGATTCTATGGGAGTGGGCCTAGTGTTCGAAGCCGATCTGTGGACCGCCGAGCATCGCAGCCATTGGATCTTACAAGGCGTCTGTCTTATTATGAACACTGACATTTAAATGACATCACCAACCAAGCTACACAGGCCACAATAGCAATTATAACTAGTTTAGTATTCAATACTAATGTGTCTACTCAAATGTTTAACTACAAGTCCAGACACAAACGAACTTCATGAATGCCTCTGACTCACTAAACGACTGATAAATAATATGGAGAGATACTTATTTAGCACAACACACCTGTCTGACACCTTAGAGCAAATTACACCTACAAGATGTTATTTAAATAACCAATTGGATGAATTGATATTGATTATCTATTTAAAATATAATTCCTAGTCATTTATTTCATTAACATGCATTGATATCATGTTAAGTTTATTATTATGTTATTTAGATCTTAATCTTTGAAATAAAGTCTGATTAGTATTTAATGTGTTTTTCATTTAAAATTGTATCACAATATACATATTTACTTTTATAGGACAAACACAACATTGAACTTTGCCTTGTTTACTGTCTCAGTAGTTTGGACATCAAATGATATAATGGCCATGACCTAACTTTTGAGAACTTAAATACATAATAATTTCAACATTATATGTCAATAACACTTCATAGTATTTACACATGTGATATAAATACATCAATAAATTCTGTATTTTGTATTAAGTATTATTCATTGATGGACTTTGCTTTAACTTGAGGAAGACATAAGTTGTAGAATGATGTGTCCAAGAAATCAGATAACCGCTGCCATTTAACCCATCCTTTGTGAAACAGGAATTCTTTTGTTTTCTCCTTGCCAACATAGTGTGGGTCCTGAAACACAAAGTTACGATTGAGGTCAGTTCCATTCAGTCCAGTGTTCAATATCTATATTCATATTTAAGTTTAAGCTTAAACTAACTTACAGTACCATTATTGAATCATCTCAATGAAAATAAAATAGCTTGATGGTATAAATCCACTGCAATGCTACTCAATTACTCAATAAATCAACGACATGGAATCAGAGTAAAAGATGTGACTACACAGATGGTGCAGCAGGCATAACGGTATGAATTCCATTTGTAAAGTGACACAAGCTTTCTCTGGGTTTTTATTCATACTCTAGCAGTAACATGTTTAACCAGTATTTTAATGAGAATCAGTAGATCTCTGGCAGCCAGATACTATTGTTTTTTTCATACCAATAATTAACAGGATTCATAAAAAAATAAAGTAATTATTTAATAAAATGTCTTCTTACCACTATTAACAAACTAGCATCTCTCTGATCAACATGAATACCTATGATTCCTTTAGAAGAACAATCAACATCGCCACCCATCATCACAGGACTGCCAAACTTGACAAAATGATTCACCAGTGTTTCCACTATTGTGGACAGCTCATCTCCCTTGTTCACATGGATGATCTTGCATGGAATGTCATACAGTTTGTCTATGACCAGGCATACCTATAATATGGAGATCATGTAAATTTATATGTGAGTATAATATTATTTTAACATTATTTCAAACTATCTTTTATATCTGTGATAAACACAATAAAACTTAGTATTGTTATGCAATTATTATAGCTAGGATGCAGCAGATCCTTTGGTCACATCCAGAAAGGAACCCAATCATAACAGAAAAATCAAGTAATTTTGCGATGAAGTCATTCTGCCTACCTGGACGTTTTATAATAAATATATGTAAATTAGCAACTCGAAAGTTTTGCCTACCCAGTCATTCTGCAATCTAGTCATTTTGTTTACTCAGACTTTACTATCCAGACTTATCTGACCCTAACCCATTAGTTCCAATAAGAAAATTTCTTTGCGGTGTTCACCAGCAATGCAAAGATATTTTAGAATTCTTCAAAGTGATACTGGGCTAGCCGCACCGAGACCAGAAATCTATCTTCATTTAGTCGCTTACAATGGCATAAGTTTTATTTGCTTGACAGTTGATATTTAGTAGATTCTACCACTAACCAAGACGTTGTCTTAGTTGTTATAAGGTATACCCATAATTATACGACAACAAAACCGGAAGCTGTTCTTACCTCAAAACTACCGATCCATTGCCTTGACCCCGAGAATGATGGAGATTTATCTTCTAGTTGCACCAATATGTCTTGTATTTCACTGATAGATGGCACCTTGACGTCACATCCTTGGTTGTTACTCATCCAGGAACATATTGTTTGTAACGTTCGATAACCACATCCCCAACCCTGGACAAAAATTAAAATATAACCTTAAAATTGAGAGTTAGGAAATCCTATATAACGGATAAAGAATACTGTAGAAACGTACCCTATCATCGAAACCATCACAAAGGTAATGATAATACTCATAAGTTCCAGAAACAAGGTATGATTTCCCAGTCTCTTTCAAAATTTCAGCTGTTTTGTGGATATTTGTCAACAAACTTGACATTTTTAATAAAATGTTACTAGGTACTTAATAACCGCCTATAGAAAACGATACACTTAAAAATTAATGTTAATTTATATTGTTATTTATAATTAAACATAAATATCCGCCTTTGTACATAAGCTTCAAAAGAAGCATTATACATATTATACAATACTTCTTTTATTATTTTATTATTCACGCTTTTATTACCTTCACCTGAATTTATTTTTGTTTGTTTGTATCCGACTCCGTTGGACTTGATTATGACCCACTTCAAACGGTCAGATTTCATTTAAACATTGTAGACTTATCGAGGACCGATAACAATATAATAATATGATAAGATTATCTCATCCTGATTAGGATCGTCAGGATTAATGATTTTCTCACAGATCCTATGTGTGAGAGCAAAAATAATAAAAACATGCTGTAGTAGGATGGCAAGCGTGGGGCGCTTTCTAAGATATTTTGATAATGACGCTACATGGTGCGTTATTCACTCCACGCTTTATTACATTAAAATGATTTATTTTATTAATCAATACATCATTAAGATGAATTATAAAAAAAATACTGCTTTTTAGTTTGGTTTTTTAAACAAATCGTATTTTTATAATTTTTGTTATAGGTACTAAATATTATTTATTACGTGACTATTCCACCGGACTAGTTATAATTTATATCTAGTTCGAGGGAGTTGCTAATGCTCGAAGATATAAATCAGTAATACATTACATATAAGTCAGTGATGATAACGTATGATTTATGTGAGAGACATATTGGCGGCCTTGATGGCGTAGTGGTTAGTGTAAACGACTGCCACGCCTGAGATCGCGGATTCGATTCCCGCACAAGTCAAACATTTGTGTGCATGGACATGAATGATTCTCTTGGTCTGGGTGTTTCTATGTATAATATGTATACCTACATGTATTTACAAAAAAAGTAGGTATATCTGTATGTTTATCCATTGTCTAGTACCCATAGTACGCTCTGCTTAGTTTGGGCACAGATAATATAATACTATACTAGTACAGATACTCAATCCCATACAAAAATCTTGGATACGCCTAACTCTGGCTATTCTACTTGCTATTTTGGTACCTATCTTTTTACACTAGATGGCAGCACAAAACTAGTGCCACTGCTGCCATCTACCTATAACAAGTACACAAGTTCCGAATCCTATTTGATAACAGCTCATAAGAGATGGCGTTGTGACAGTAAAATAGGTACTTGACTGTTTACCGCGGATAGAACATATTTAAACGAGGCGATGCAAAATGTGCGCAATCTTGAAAATAAAAGTTATTATCTACCTATAGTGTTGTGTGCCGAAATGCGTACGATCACACTTTGGTGATTCTCATTTACTCGGTCGAATTTTCGTGAATATATCGTGTTGTTGTCAAAATTTGACCTTGTATATATTTTTTTCATATAATTTTAATGAATGCGTTGTAAAAAGTTTTAATAAAACAATATATTTCATTATGTATGCGATTGTGATTAATGTTCAGGTACTTTGAAAATAACTCATTGGCGTATAGAATTCTACTTTGGCAGTTAGTTATCTATATTTCACTATAATTGTACATATAAAATAACATAAAATATAGCTCTCAGATTTTTTAAAACAACTGTGCAATGCCTAGTATTTAGTCTCTGTTGAAATATACTGAGTTATGACTATTTATAAAATACATCACATAGATTATTTTGAATTTAACTATCGAAAAATAAATATAATAACCAGCACTTTTTTTAAAAGACTCATATGGTTACTCTTTTGCCGTATAACAGACTCAACACAAAAAATCTGTTGAACATAATTTATTTTCTGTGTGAGAATCGAACCCATAACACTCCGCACGTCGATAAGTACCCGGTTTAAACGATTAAACCACTACGCCATACTTGAAATCAAATCACACGCACGCGCGAGTATCGCCCGGCGGCGGCGATCGGTTTATTCCGGTCAGCTTCGTGAATTTTCGTGTATAATATCGTGTATGAGCGCTGTCGGTAGCAGCGGCGTCGAGTAGCGCGCCTGCCTGCCGCGTCGATTCTCAATAAAGAAATTTTGTTATTATATTAATATGTAATAATAGTTTAAAGTCAAGTAACAAAACAATAGATAAGCTACTTAATAAATATTGTGGTATTTATGTAAGTAAAGATCACATTTAATATACCATGATAAATGCGATGTTACTAATCCTAAAACACTATTCATGCTTTGGTATGATTTATTTAAATATTCGTGTCTAAATAATAATTATAAGGATATATGGTGACGACGACCGACGTCCAAGAAATATTTATCTCATGTAATATTACTATTACAGCCGAATATTTATTACAATGTCAACTAAACCAGATATGAACACATAACTAGTTAAAAAATGTTGATTGTGATGTGTGAGTGATGTGAGTAAAATAGTAAAACCGGGCACGCCACAATCGTGGCGGTAAGTCCCGTTTTTGAGGAGTGACTGGAGAGGCGGCATGGCGCCCTCACCTTCCGGCTGACACAGGTTCTAACTGGCCACGGTTGTTTTGGCCAGTTCCTGTGTCGTATATGCCGGCAAGAGACTCCCGGTTGTCACCACTGCGGCGACTGCCGCGACGTTGTAGAGGACACGGCGCTGCACACTTTGGCGGTTTGCCGCGCCTGGGCATCGCAGCGCCGTGAGTTGATCGCGGCAGTCGGATCGATTGCCCTCTCGCTCCCGGCCGTAGTTCAGTCTATGGTCCGGAGTGAGAGGTCGTGGAACGCCGTCGCCTCCTTCTGTGAGGAAGTAATTTCCATCAAGGAGGCGGCGGAGCGGGAGAGGGAGCGTTTAAACCCTCTCCTCAACCGCAGAGCCGGGCGCCGGACGGCGCGCGATGACCTCCAGCCACCCTGAGGTTTGACCTGGGGGTGGCGGGCTTTGTGGGCCTGCCCGCCATCTGTTCAGCACCAGGTCCGAGAGGCGGCGTGCGTGTTCCCACGCGCGCCTCTGTGTCGTGTCCGTCTCCCCCTTTAGGGGGAGACAGTAGGGCCTTTATTTTGAGTAGTGCCTATCTTGGGTAGGTCTTATTGTCGAGGAACACTGTGGTAGGTTTATTCGGTATTCCGGGAGGTACATTATATCTTTCGTTTACCCCGGCGACTCCGACATAATCCCTCCGCCCGCCCCCGCGGAGGGATATGCGTCATAGGATTCCGCCAGGTAAAAAAAAAAAAAAAAAAAAGGTTATATAAGTAATACTTTATTTTCAGGTCATATACTTTTTTACCTAAGATAGTAAACATACTCTATTTGTTCAAAATAAAGGTGACAACCCTAATCACAACTGTGCCTATTGCCTAACTAGCTTTCAGGCCCTTTGAAACAGATTTAGTCAAGTTGCGTCTAGTGATCAAATAATACGAGAAATTGCGTAAAAACCAAACTAACAAAGCGGTATAAACAAATAACAGTCTTTAATTTTATAGAATAATAATTATTATGATAGCTTACTTAATATTTACCTAACTATTTTTAGTAAAATGTTGCTATGATTTACTAAAACTCTATTTCTATCGGCATGTCTATCGTAAGTTTGTAATTCAATTCAGAATAAGTAGGTAGCACAGAGATAATGATTATTATAACGCCGACGAGTCCAACGACTGCGCTATATCTACTTCCGCTCAAGCAAATGAAATTTGACAATAGAAGTTACGAGAACCGACCAGGTGTTCAGCCATCTAGCGTCTCATCTAGCCCTATAGGTAAAATAAAATGATAGGTAGATTACCTATGTGTGATGTAAAAAATACTGATATATCGATATCATTAAATCATAAAATAAATGCGTTTACCTTGATACTCGTTAATTAAATATGTACAATGTTTATTTATAATAACATTTTATGGCTAATTTTCTTCCAATAAAGCATTTTGATTGATTTTAATATTAACATTGGAACACATAGTGCCATCTATGATCTATTTTTGGAACTGTTTACTTTTAGTTCTAATTGGTACCCCATGGTTTGGGCTAGTATAGATGGTGTTGTGTGTAATGTCATACTGTCATAGAATATTATTATTAATATATTAAAGTAGATCATTCAATACGACACACGTGGAGCCTTAGGTACCTATATTTGGTAGATACGACAGACACAAGTTTAAAAATGTCTATCAAAGTAATAGGTCTGGCCTTCATTGAACTATGTGTACAGAACATACTACGCGCCGGGTTTCTTTTAGAGGCGAAAGTAATAGATGGCGCCGCCAGCGCTGATCGCAAGCATTAGAGCCAGCTCGACAATATACTTAAACGTTATAATTATTTGCATAGCCTGTGTCGTTGTCACTGATTCACTTGGATTGTATAAAATTTTAATTAAGGCGCCTCTTAAAGAATGCTAACATGTTCCATGCGCCATGGGGTTATGTTTGTATCAAACGCGGGAGTAACTTGTAGTAGGTACCTACCTACCTAAGCGTAAACACTATCTACCAGTTTCTACCAGCAGCAATAAAAATTCAAATGTCTTCGGTATCTATTCTCCTGGATGATCTTCAATCCAACATGATATAATAATAATAATACTTCGGTCGAGACGATGCCGCACTTCTTTTCACTCTTCTATTCTGTTGGCACTGTCCAGTTCGGATTTCCCCAACAAACTATTCTCAAACGATCACAAATAGATACGTAGATATCTAACTACTTATTTACAGAATTGAATTATATCAGGTAGAAATAATTCAATTCTACATAAAGATAATATATACATAAGTATATATTATCTTTATGTAGTATTCTTATGTTGGTAATCGTACATACTTGTTTTTGTTGCCTTGTGAATCTTGTCCATTATAAGATTCACAATAATTCGTAATAAGTAATTATAAAACAAACAACGTCTCAATACGTTGGTTGTTTCACCATACCTACTCTTTAAATAATTACCGATATTTCCTAATCCAATATTCTGTTTGAATAGGCCTCTATGCTTAAACAAATATATGGCTATGCCTAACTTACATGAGTATCTAATAGCATCCTCCTATTATTATATTTAATTTGATTTGTAGAAACGTTCATTAGATTTACACAAAAAAAATCTGACTTATTTTAGGTACCTATCCCCGTGGTACAACTACTTGGACATAATTCCACCGTTGTACTACGGGTCATAATCATAAATTGACTGAATTTTATTGACTTACCATAGGAAAACATCATTTTATACATAAATAAAGCAATACAAAATGTACATAATACATGTAAGTACATATAAGATTTTTGTATTTTATTTTATATTTTTTACTAGCTGACCCGGCAAACGTCGTCTGGCCATAAAAAAATATTTGGCAACAAAATTAAAAAGAAATGTTAGGGGTGGACAACCCTTATTATCACTAAGGGGTATGAAAAATAAATAGTACCGATTCTTAGACCTACTAAATATGCATATAAAATTTCATAAAAATCGGTCAAGCCGTTTCGGAGGAGTATGGTAACCGGTTTTTCAATCGTCAGATAACTTTTATCTGGGGAATATGTTTGACGTTTTGACAGCTTTTGTATAGAAAATATGTCATACGCCATATTTACTCTTCAGATAAAAGTTATCTGACGATTGAAAAACCGGCCCTAAGTAATGTAAGTAGAGCATATATCATTGCGTCACATAAAAATTTCAATCAGTGGCACGAAGAGGAAATGAAATGCCTTCTTGTACCTAATGTGCCTATCATCCCAAATTTACTGAAAACCTGAAAAGCATAGTTAACTCAAATAATAATAGTTCATTGTCGCAGATTTCATAAATTATCTAAAAACTAGGTATATTACATAAAAATAAAAGCAATAATTAATGTAGCTATTCAAAAAAAGCTACTCCAGCATAGCGTAAACTGAATGGTTTGTTTTGTTTAGGTACAATATGGCGACTTTAATATGAAACGAAATGTCAAATGAAAGCTCGTAATACGGTACCTATTTGCCAGGCAATACTCGATCACCTGTCACGTGACCGCTGACTGGCTGGAGTTAGCACGTTTATAATACGAAATTGCAAGGCAGTTTACATTACGCTGTATACTGGCTGGAAATAAGAGTTTGTAATAAGGCCCCAGGTCAGCTGATGCAACAGCATTTTGACGGATAAAATCTACATTTAGGTATATTATATCATAACAACAAGTATAGGTAAGTACCAACACATAATTATATACATGATTATACGAAACTCTATATTATTATTATTGGCGGTCGGTTGTAGCAGTTAATCTAATCTATTGTAGTAAAGTACCACGCATAGTTCTGGAGTTCAATCCTAAGACGTGCATCTTTGTCTTGTCGAAGCTATGTGCAAATTAAATACTTAATCACCGTTTGCTTCAATTTTGAAAGAAAACATCGTGACGAAACCTGCTTGATTGAGAGTTCTCAAAGTTATAGAATGGTGCCAATTCTATTGTCACAAAATTCTCTTATCTTAGCTAAAAATCTCTAAAATTTAGTTTAGTCCTGTCACTTAGCGATTTCAGAATACAAAATGTCGTTTGACAGGACTAATCTAAATTTTAGAGATTTTTAGCTAAGATAAGAGAATTTTGTGACAATAGAATTGGCACCATTGTCTGCCAACCCACACTGGGCCAGCATGGTTGAACTATGGCCTTACCCTTCTCACAGCGAGACGAGGCCCGTGCAGCAGTGGGACAGTTCAATACGGGCCTGATATTATTATTATAATTATACCAAATTAAGTAAGAATGACACTATTTACTACAGAAATTGTAATTGTTTATATTTGCATTACACAAACAATCGAGATTAGGTATCTATTTATCAGTAAAAACAGAAAAAATAAGTAGACAAACATGCCTTATATGCCGCGTCTAGAACAGACACAGCTGTTCATTTATATAGCATTCAGAATTAGCGGAATTATTTGAGGAAAAACTTTACGCAAAGTGACCAAGATGTTTGTTTTTATTCGTAATATTTGGACGGGTCGACAGGTTATCGACGTCTATATAAGACAGACGAGTTCAAACTTTAACACAATCATTATTCAGTTTTGTACTTAAACGGTCATCTGTGATATTTGAATCTAATATGAAGGTGTTTTTGGTAAGTCATAAATTCATAATTCAATAATCGTTGCATTATGTCATGGGAAATAAAAACAATATTATGTAAACTGGTTTTGCTACTATGAAATGGTTTTAAAAGTTTAGTAATGTTAGGTATTTTGATTTAATTAAACCGCAGACGTGACTTTATTGACTATTTAGGGATCCATAACAAATATGCTAAAAATGAATCCTGTACGGTACACTTTGTCTGTGCATCTGTCTGTCACAGCTGCACATCTCAACAACTATTGATGCTAATTACTAATTTATTGGTACCGCAATTGGCAAGTATCATTTAATTTTTCATATCATATCTTTATATTTCAAAACACTCTACCTATGAAAAAACAAGAAAGCGACATAGTAAGTGTTTTAAATCCCATACCATTGCGTTAACGATATACCTACTTACAAAAGCCATTAACGGCAAAAATATATCTTAAAATCAGTTAATATTTTGTCACAAACATTAAGTTAATAAAATGATAAGCGCGTGTGCGCTAATACGGCTTTTCACTTCAAAACTGTAGTCCATAAATAGTAGGAATATACTGGTAATATTAAGGTACATTTCGTCCGATGTTTTCAAATGTGGTCTCATAAACAGGCTCAGAAACGCCCCTTTCCTTTATTCACACTTCTTCTTGAAGTTCCTATAATGCATAGCTGTACGGATGGCGCGGGCGCAGTGATTGAAGTTAACGTCCCGCCTCTGCTAGTGCAGTGGCTTAAACCCAGGTTCCACTAGCAGTGGTGGGGCGATAACGTCCCCATACGTAATAGAAAAGTTTATGATCCAATATATATCTATACTCTATTTGGTTAGGTAAGTACGTAACTAAAGGTAAACAATCTTGATGTGACTCTTTACATTTACATACACACATATTAAGCAAATAAACTACTGCTTAAACTAACGGTTCAATTGATTTAGTAATCGTTATTGTTGTATTTACATTGATCTTTAGCAGCATTTTATTTTTAAACTGAGTTTCCAGATAAAAATACATATCAAGATTGTTTACCTTTAATTAAGTACCTAACCAAATGGAGTATTGGTGTTCTTTCAATGATTCCAAAGTCCCAAGTGTCATGAATGAGATTTATCTTTAGTGCAGTGTTGTCTTACTAAGAAGACAGAACATAGAACTCATATCATTGACCTACACAAATTTCATTAGTCCCAAGCACCAACTGAAGAGCAAATATTGAATCGTTATTTCACACAATGAATCCATAATTATCTAAATTGTTTACATAACAAAACACATAAGTAAACGTTGGGAGACGAATTTATTATATTGACATAATATTACGAAACTTGTTGGTAAAAAGGAAGACCTTGGCTTGGTCATTTGTCGTGTGAGTTAATATTCTCGTTGACTATTATAATAGATAATGTTTGACTGGACTTGAACATAAATATACCTACATAATTCACACTAGGTATATAAGTAAATATAACAAAATGGCGCTTTAGATTTTATTTTCTAATTATCGTATACTTTCTAATAAGACGTTAAATATAATTTTTAAATGCAGACTCTAAAATTGCTTATTTATTGGCTTATAAATATTCTGTACCTATGTGTAATTTGGTTATTTATCTTTCGTAACGCCAAACAATACCAACTACATAACTTTAAGATCAACTCTTCAATTAAAAAGGAGGCGTTTGTTTCAATTGAAAAAAATTACTAATACTATTAATAAATTATTAAAGTTTAAGTTCTTCTGTATTTATGAATTGTGCAGGGAATTGAGAACATATAGACATTGTTCTGCTCCAACTAAATATCTCGTTTACCGATCAGTAAGTGCAACTTGCTATGAGCGCCTACATAACATCACACTACGACCAATAAGAGCGGAGCAGCAATGAAAAATGAAAATTATCTTATACATATAAAGCAAACGAAGTTGCGCGGGTTAGCTAGTATATAATAAAGTCATGGATCATATCATAATTTATTCAATATTTAGCTTACTATGCTTACAGTTCTTTTTTATTACTCGTCTGCCAAAAATACTTCTATCTGTATAAGATCATTCAAATACCTACAGATTGTCTTATCGCTAAGATAAAAGGAAATCAATACATTTATTTTCACGTCAATTATTTGAGTTCGATTTCCTGTTTGATGTCAATGTTTGGTTTACAAGTGAAGTGACTCCAGTACACTAGAGAAACAGAATGCAGTGTTATATTTCTTTACAGGTATTCGCTTTGGCGCTTGTAGCCGTGGCGACCGCTGATAGAGGTACGTCTATCTCATACTTTCCTATTAAGGCATTTCATTTTAGTAATTAAAGATTCTATTAATTTGCTGTGTCTTCAAAATTATCTTATTACAAATGGGTTAGTGCTTGTATCATCGATCATGTACTCGTAAATTGATTATGGCTGCCATTAAAATGTAACAAATTGTACTGCCTAACACCCTCCCATGTAGGCGTTGTATGCCTTAGGAATTTCATCACATTTACTATATATCATACAAGATCTAGCCCGCGGCTTCGCTCGCGTAAATGTAGGTTAGGTTAGTAACAGTAGGTACTTTTTTGCAGGATGAAAGCTACCCTATGTCCTTTTTTGTTGCACTAACAACGTGTACCTATGCTAAATTTTATGATGATCGGTCGCGTGGTTAAGCCGTACACCTACATAATATTATAAATGGAAATGTGCCTTTTTTATTTGTTACGCCTTCTCGTCGTAACTACTCAACCGATCATCATGAAATTTTGCATACCTTTACGTTGTCAGAGGTACAGAATAGTGTCCTATTCTGAATTATGCAAGATGTCTCTTTCATCCAGAAAAAAAGTAGTAGTACTGTTTCCGAGGGGAAAATAATTATTGGCAAAATCTAGATTAACACGAACGAAGCCGTAAACAAAATGTAGTTAGTAGGTATATAATCATAAACGTGATCATTTGTTTACAGTGAACGTGGTGGACAATAACGGGGGTAAGCTATGTACATTATCTAAAGTTTAGGGCATTGATTGGTCTACTGCCTAGTAACGAAACTCTTTACCGTAAAATATATAAGTACTAAAGTCACATTTTGGTTAAAATTTTTTAGACGTGCAATTTTTGGTTTAAAAGTTATCTTATTATTATTTCCAGTATACTAAATATGTAAACATGTATAATAATTAGTGTTATACGCGGGGCACATAATTATTAATTTAATTTATATGTGATTTTATTGTATTCATTATAAGCGTCCTACGGAGCGAACAGTAAGAACCAATACCCGGCTAACTAACAAAAGAATATATGACGGATGACCACGTAGCATATTATAATAAGCACGATACATTACCGCTTTTTAGTCATTTATATTATGTATTGTTTACAGTGCACGTAGTGGATCATTACCCAAATCATAATGGAGGTAAGCATACAATCCATACACCGCTTTGATAACTAGAAGTCACTTAATTCATATTCTGTAAGATTTTCTTACGCAGAGTAGGTAAGGGACACCACACTGAATGATTATTTTATTTTAGTTATTTTAGGCATATTTACAGGGTAAACACAGGCATTCACATATAATTGGCAATTATTTATCAAAGTGCAGGTGGTAACCCACAGAACAATATGCACAGCACTGGTAGGTAGACAAAATGCAAAAACTAAAGTTAAAACTTAAAGCTTAACTAAGATGAAGTATTTTCTTCAAAAGGTCGCTTACGGACTTACAAAAATACACACATAGGTACCACTAAAAGTCATTTCGTTAAATCAACGTCGACGACGTTGACGTCATCTTGCTACTACTTCTTGCATTACCAACGTACATATCTTTAAACATTGTTATTGCATGCGCAGAAAGTAGATAAAACGGATTATAATGATACCTCGCCATTGCCAGTATGCGGCATATTGTGGTTAAAATGTTCAATCCACACACAAAACACAAAAAACTTTGGGTCATTCTTATATTGTTTTCCGGTGTCGAAAAAATAAAAAAATACTATTTATGCCTATTGTTTCAATATTTGAAAAGTCCTCGCGACACTGGATATATTTATTTTTAGCACTTTCTGTTCTTATTTAATAAGCTATTCTTTAATAGATAATTCAATAAAACTCTTATGAGTTGTTTAAAGGTGACTGCCCACTGAGACTTGTCACCTAGGCCCAGACGTGGACAGTTAAATATTATAAATGTATGCCTTTTTAGGTTTTTAAAGGTGTAACTCATGGTCATAAGTAAAACAAACTAAAACGCCGCCAAGCTATTACAATGAACATAAATTGAAATAAAAATAAGCCTTGTAGGGATGACAAAAGTATGTGTTAGATCTGAATTTAAGTGTTTGTATGTAGCTATTGTTATTTATAACAAGAAGCTAAAACTATGTTTGTATATGCTAGTATAGAGTAAGGTACATAATTATCAAAATCCAGATTTTTATTTTTGGTTATAAGTATGAAGAAATTTAAATAAGAAAATCATTTAGTTTTCATCTTTTATATTTTCATTATCATAATTATATTATTAATATATCGTCTAAGAAAAGAGCAGGCAGCATAACATTATTTTCAAATCTAGTCCAGCTAATATATAGGCATATTATGGTCATTAAATGTGAATAGCAACCAACCGTGCGTTTGCCGGCGATACAATTACAGTAGTAGATACTACTGTAGTGCTTCCCTAATAATACAGAACTGGTAATAGACTCTTGGCGGAGGTATAACGTAACTTAAAAATCATATTTTTTTCTCTAAATGATTGCACAATTCATTTAAAGCTTATTCTGGTGTCCACTAGAAGGCCTGGAATGGGCTGTCTCCTTTAAGCGTGTATCACTTATACACGCTCTGTAACGCGTTGTCTTCTTCTCGCATATGCAATGGCAATGTTATAGGGAATTCGAATGGTGGCACGGTTCTTGGTTTTTGACACCAACACTTTGACTACTCAAATTCTAAAGACTTATTTCGTAAATTAATGACGTCTTAATTAATAAAGGACATAGCTTAGCAAGCATTTTATCAACATGTACCTACGCTAATCATATTAAAGGAGTTATTCGTGATATCAGCTTGCTTATGTTGATATCTTAAATATTTATAAAAAATGTTTTTGTACACATCGTAAATTAGAACAAGAAACCATTCATAGTCGAATATCTAAATTCTCAAAGGGATAGGCAGACATGTTCATAGACCAAATTTCACCAATCATGATGTTTGGTTCCACCTTACAGTAGGCGAGTTTGTTATCATCTAAGAAGTTTTAACTGTAATACCTACGCACTTTGCTTGACCTGTAAATCGAACCTGAGACATAATGCACAGTATTGCATTTAGTATCACTGCCCCACCGAGGTTGCTAAGCTAAAGGTTGAGCTATCAATCAATTATTTATAACTCACAGGTGCCATTAAATGTTACCTACACTGTGTTGCTTTTATTATAATATGGTATAATAATTATGCATAGCACAATGCTACACTGCTTTGTTAATCACATGTCATACATTGTTTACAGTGCATGTAGTGGACCATTACCCTAACCATAATGGAGGTAAGCACAAGTACACTGTGTGAGGGACGGCGATACGAAGATATAGTATTTTTAGGTTAGAAGTGAAAATAACTTTAAAAAAGATACAAGTCAAGAACACAATGCTTTTATATTTTTCACCAATTAACAAATAACTTAAGCTATAGGTTTATTAGTTCTAATTACACACAATAGTGATTGATACCGCACTGAATTTAAGAAAATAACCATAAAATGACTCACGCCGCCGAACGTACAGAACTCCAACCGTTATGACTGCTCACAAGCAAATGGGCTCGATATAAAAATACACTTCCTTTTATAGTCACTAGTAGGTAGTTTAACAAAATAAGTGGGAGTTTTGCTTATACGGCTTCTCCTGACAGGGCTTCGTCCTCGATGCCGATGTTTACAGGGACTCCACTGTGACTTGAGTCGTCTGCTGTTAAGGGTCCGGCTTCTGCCGCCGTGTGAGATGGGACCATGGATGGTCCGGCGACGCCATCTGACACCGCTGCAGTCTCGACATTATCTGGGCTTTCATCTAAAAATAACATGTTTGTGAGAAATAGGATTAACTGTAGTTAGCCTTTCATTACTGTTTCATTCACTTAATTCAGACTTCCACACTCAAACATCGTCTTACAACCAGCACATATAAACCCTTACATTCATCATTCTTAAGATAATAGAGACGTCTCTCTTTTTTAAAATCACACCATACCTAGGCCTTAAGTATCGATACTCAGTGTCCTCTCTTGGCTGGAGGGGTGGCTGAGCTAACTGCAATCGATACTGCATCTGAAACACGACCCGACGGACAGGTCTGACCCGACGAACAGGTCTTGCCCGACGAACAGGCTATAGACTAATCATCATTGATCGGTCTATTTGTTGCAACTTGGGGCCCTCCAAGTGCCAACATGGTGACGAACACCAGGCGACGTTTCGCCAGAGTGGTTAGTAAGTGAAACTTACTTCACTCAAATAAATATGACGAACGCAAAGGCGACGTTTCGCCACTTACTTTCGAAAAAGGCAGCACACGTCTCAGGGCACCACTCACCCCGCCACGGCACCATATACTGTGCCGCTGCCTGTGTTGTCTTGCCATAGCCACCACTCAAAAGGCGGAGAGCATAACGCCCACCTGGCAGCACCTCGACCACTTTGTATGGACCGCGCATGCCGGGATCAAGTTTTCCAGTGACCTGAGAAAACTTTATAACAAAAACACAATCATTTACATTAAATTGATGTGGTAGACGCCTTTGTTTATTGACGCGCTCATCTTGTTTAGCCTGGTTGTCCCTCAGCAGCTGACGAGTTCTATTTCTGGTGATTTCTCGTAGGGCCTCTCGATTGGGTGATGACGATTCGATAGCCACATCACGTACTAGCCCTCGAATGACAGGGGTGGTGGCTTCGGTACCGATTAAAAGGTTCAATGGTGAAGCCTGTGTAGTTTTCTGTTTCGTCACGTTCAGCACTAGTTGAAGCTTCCATACGGTGTCAGACCATAATGTGTTCTTGTGGTTAACTTGAATGCGTAACATGTTGAGAACTGTTCTGACATACCTCTCCACTTGTCCGTTTGCATGATGCATTTCCGGAGTTATGGTGTGCAGGTCACAACCTAGCTCGTTAATCCACGTCGTGAATTCTTTTGACTCGAACATGCGACCCTTGTCAGCAATTATTAGCTTGGGCACACCGAACAGTGATATAGCTTGCGTAATAACTCGTCTAAGCTCTGAAACGTCTTGGCGTTGAATGGGGTATAAAAAGGTGAATTTACTAAAAGCATCTACTATGAGGAACACAAATTTGTATCCTTCCGACTGTGGCAGAGGACCTAAAGCATCGACATGAATAGTGTGAAATGGAGTGTCAGGTTTTTTCCACGAAGTAATATTCTGCAAGGGTGCACGCGGAACCCTTTTCTTAGAAATACATGTGATGCAGTGCGCTATATATTTGATCACGAATTGTTTTAGCCCTGGGAACCAGAAATATCTTAAAATAAGATCGTAAGTCTTTTCAGCTCCTATGTGTTCGTGTTCGTCATGGAACACTCTGAGAAGACTAAGTCGATGCCCTTTGGGGATGTAACAAAGAAGGCGTTGTTGTTCACCCACTGGAGAGTACTTGTAATACAAAAGATCATTTTGTACGAAATAACGGCTAGAATCAAGGTCACCATTAAGAAGTTTCTGAACGAGCTCTTGGGTCTCATTATCAGCTCCCTGAGCTATTTGAGCCCAATTACGAGGTTTAGAAATTTGGTTTACGCTGATAACGGGGTTGCGGCTCAAGTAATCCGCGTGTGGCATTAATGCACCTTTTCTGTATTCAACCGAGAACTCGAAATCTTGCAAGTAAGTCCACCAACGAGCTACACGGGGCAGTAAGTCTTTCTTTCGTGCTGTTGACTTGAGCGCATTACAGTCAGTCACCACAGTGAACTTCAGCCCAACAAGATAATGCCGAAAGGTCTGAAGGGCTTTGACTACCGCCAAGGTTTCGAGCTCGTAGGAGTGATATTTACTCTCAGCCCCCTGAGTTACTTTACTAAAATAAGAAACGACGTGTTTCTTGCCATCAGGGTGTATTTGTAAAAGTACAGCCCCGTAGCCTACACTACTTGCATCTGTATGAACTTCCGTAGGAAGGAGTGGGTCGAAGATGGCGAGGACAGGTTCGTTTGTTAGTCGCGTAACCAAATTTTGGCGAATGGTTTCACACTCAGCAGTCCAACTAAATTTAACGCCTTTACGAGTCAAATCAGTGAGTGGGGTAGTCAAAGTGGCATAGTTCTTTATATACCGGCGAAAATATCCAGCAAGGCCAAGTAACTGACGTACTTGCTTTACATTCTCTGGCGGTGTCGTATTAACTAGAGCCTCAACTTTTCGTGGGCTCGGCCTAACCTGACCCCGACTAATAAGCCTACCCAAGTATTCCACCTCGGTAACTAAAAAAGAGCATTTCCGAAGGTTAACAGAGAAACCGGCCCGGGTGAGCGTATTTAGTGTTTTGCGTAATAGTTGGATACCTTCTGTAACTGTACTACTCATGAGAAGAACATCATCGATGTAAACTAGCACGTTACCCTCGTTAATAAGCTCATGCAAAGTATCGTTTATGATACGCTGGTACACAATAGGAGAGTTTGCCAAACCATATGGCATTTTGACATACTCAAAATGCTCTTCTGGCGTAACGAATCCAGTAAGAGATATGCTCTCCTCTTTAAGGCGAATCTGATGGAACCCTGTGGCCATATCTAGACTAGAGAAGTATGTATAACTGCCTAGCCGGTCAATATGATCGTCAATCAGGGGAAGGGGATAGCGATCCTTTATAGTGATACGATTGAGGGCTCTAAAATCAACGCAGAGCCTATCAGAGCCGTCTCGTTTCTTGACTAGAATTATAGGGCTCGCATAAGCTGATTTAGAGCGCCTTATTATACCCTTGTCCAGAAGATCTCTAGTTATTTCCCTTACCTTGAGTTTTTCCTGATGAGAAAGCTTGTAAGGTCTGTATACTACTGGTATCGAACTAGTGAGCTTGATTTCCATCTCGCCCGTCTTAACAGTAGTATTGGCAGTGCCAGAAATCAAAAAATCAGTGAAGTCTTTTATAACTGACCTAAGAGCTTCTAACTCTTCACCCTGAAGAGGCGTATTTATCTTAAGTTGGTCAATTGATTGCAGGGTATTAACAATTCGAGCGTTATTGGAGTGCGTAAGGTTTTGCCTATCTTTTGTTCGCACAAAAGTTATACCGTCACGGTTAAGAACGTCCGTACCTATAATTATTGGAGTGTTCATATAAGATGAAGGAACCACTACTAAATCGACTTCAACCGATATATCGCTAAACTCTACTGTAGTGGTCACATAAGATGTACAGACTAACTCTTTATCACTTATGCCTTTTAATATGCAACGTTTAGGTTTTGGTTGGCATGGAATATATTTTAAGACATCCGAAGAAATGAGAGATACATCGAGGGCCCCGCTATCAATGAGTACATCTACTGGTACACCATCTACGACAGCGCTGACTACGTCGTTACCTTGAGTGGGCTTCACTTGACTAGAGCAAAGGTTAACATTACGCGGGTTACGAGTTTCTGAACGCGCCTTCGCGAAACAGGTATCCTCGGTGTGTCCTCGCTTTCTACAGAACGTGCACGAGTCGCTAGCTACTGTTTGCTTGTTGGGAGTCGCATCTGCCTTTGACCGTTTGCAGTTACGACTTATATGTCCGCGTTGGTTACAATTAAAACATTTAGGACCTATACGAATGGTAGGTTTGTGTGACGTTGAGTTCTTAGAAACAACAGAGGTGTCACTCTTTCCTTTATTAGGTTTCTTATAAATCGATAGAAACGAGACAATGCTTTCAGGCGATAAATCTGCATTGGCTGCGGTCGCACGAATTTGAGGGTTATCTATACCACGAATGACAATGAGTGTTCTCAAGTCGTCACTTAGTCCCTGAACTATCCTCAAACGTAACAAGGTGCGACGTGCATATTCTGCGTATGTGGGATATTTATCTGACGTCGCATTCATAGCGTCAAACAAAATGTTTGCATAGTCCAACTTAGTAGGGCATAAAGATTTAAATTCTCGTTTAAAGTTAGACCACGTCCGGTCATTGGTAACCCACTCACTTAGCCATACCTTGGCATCACCCTTTAGACAGGAACCTACACGTGACAGACACTCCTGATCGCCCCACCCGTTGGCGTCTTTGGCGCGATCTACTTCCTCGCACCATACTTCGATGTTGTTTAAAGATGGGTCGAAATGAGAAACGAAGTAGTGCTGTGATCTCACAGGTTGTATGGTTTTAATAGCTTGCATTAAAGCATGTGCGAGGGTAGATGCCTCAGAGGTCGCCGAACAGTCTACCTGTAACGTGCCTGACCGAACAGGGCTTGGCGTTCTTGTGACAGGCGACCGGGCCTTATGCACATAATGCTTCGCGTTACGAGAGCGAGAACATGACCTTACACGAGTGTGACTCCGAGAACGACCCCGCGATGAAACGTTGGAATCACTACGCGACCTATGTCTATTTTTGTTACGCGGACGACGCCTAGTCTTATCGCGAGAACCGTGCCTATCATCATCACTTGAGTCGGACCGCGTCAAGCAACGTGAGCCATTACACAGATCACGACGCCGTTCCTGGCTGCTAGGACTACGTCTACGAGACTTACCACGCGAGGCGTGCCTACCGCGATGTCTATGTTGTTGCCTATCACGCGATCTACGTCTAGATAACTCTCGTACACGGCTACGTGATCTGGATCGTCCCATTTTTATTTTTATTTAAACACTTACACTTATACAGCACTTGAACACAATAAAGAAAACAATCAAGTGGGTAGATCAATCACCATTTGATTAACAACAAAATTCTAGACTGTTTTCACTGCATGTGGGTGGAAGAAGTCCTTTATCCCACTTCTGATTTTAGGTTAGAAGTGAAAATAACTTTAAAAAAGATACAAGTCAAGAACACAATGCTTTTATATTTTTCACCAATTAACAAATAACTTAAGCTATAGGTTTATTAGTTCTAATTACACACAATAGTGATTGATACCGCACTGAATTTAAGAAAATAACCATAAAATGACTCACGCCGCCGAACGTACAGAACTCCAACCGTTATGACTGCTCACAAGCAAATGGGCTCGATATAAAAATACACTTCCTTTTATAGTCACTAGTAGGTAGTTTAACAAAATAAGTGGGAGTTTTGCTTATAGTATAATATACCTATATAACCCAATAATATATCCCAGTAATATTCTCGTAGTCATAAAGCTCTTACAATAGACAACTCGCGCACTAGGAATAATTCGGGATTAAATATAATGACTATCAAAAATACTAATTGCACAGCAAAATATGCTTACTAAAATATATCATAACGAGCACCTATACGCCTCAAATCCATTCCGTCTCGGAAGGTAACCCTTCCGAGACGGAATGCAGTGATTGTTGATTTGTGTTATGTTATGTTAGGTTCCTTCTTAAACTCACTCAAAAATAGGAGCCTCGCGAAGCGGGGCGCCGTCGATTTAGTTTGTCGTTTGATCTCTTTAAATATATTTTGCTGTGCAATTAGTAATTTTGGTTAGCATATTTTGCTGTGCAGTTAGTATTTTTGGTGGAACAAAGGCAAAACATTGAGAAACAGTTAAATACTACCTGAATAATTCTTGTATCGCGGTGGACTTCACAAACATTCACAGCGGACATAAATAACATCCAGACTCGATCACACAAATCTTTGTCGCGTGTGGTATTCGAACCCACAACGCTCGGCGCAGCGGTAGTGGCGAGGCGACCACTACGCGATACGTGCACTCATAATTATACTTCAGTAATATATTAATTTGTATTGCCGTCCCTTGCATTATAATAATGAAGTTTATTTTAAGTATTTAATAGTAAGCATACATACATAAAACAGAATCACGCCTGACATATCTACGAAGGGACAAGTAGAGGTGTATCAAGATCACATTTTGCCATTAGTGTTTTAAAACGCACTTAATAGAAGGCAACTGTATTGCCAAATTCCAGAATGAAAATGACCTACCAGAAAATTCTAATGAATCTGACCTGACTTCTGAATCTAACCTAACGAAATCTTAAACTAAAAAAACAAGCAATCTATAATAATACGTTTTATTATTATATCCTTGTGAAGATTTCACGCACTATTATAGAACGCAATACTTACTGCTTTGTCATGGAGGACATATTATTGCCTTTATTTATATTCAAGTTACCTTTAAGTGAACTTATTTCTATTAATGCTATTTAAAAAAAGTTTAGTTATAACAAACTTATTTATATTGTGTCTACTTATTTTTAAATAACCTGATCAAACCAAATCTATAATTTTATATTAAGTAAATACTGTCATATGATTCATTTATTGTAGTTTACGTTTTACAATTACAATACGAAGACAATTATTTCAACAGAGTTATAGTACATATAGGTATTGGACAAATATTACTATTTGTGTAAAACAGGTTCAAGTTCCGGTTAGCCTCTAAATGATCCATTTTGCTTTGTTCCAGTAACTGTAGTCGACAACCCTAATGGAGGTGAGCTTGTAATTTTTAGTATCTAATGAAATGATATATAATATACATTTATACTAATCCCAAAAACATTCGATTCACGACTTTGTATACATTAATCGCATACCAGGATAAAATGCATAATTTGCTTTAATTCGGGGTTGTTCTCACTGTTCAATGATTTACGTATCTTTAATTAACAAACAGCCGAACATTTTCACAAACTTTTACATTTATGTATGTTGTAATGAGGTAGATAAAAGTGTATTGAGACCACATTTTGCCAATTATACAAAGAAAAATAATTATAACGACGTAAAGAAGCGACACCTTCATGTAGAAGTAACACTGGCAGTACTGCAGTGATGGTGTTATCGATTGTCACAGCTCGCGCGCGGATGAGTAAGAGTTATACTATTACTATGATAATAGTAGTAGGTAATTAATTCAGCTCACTTGTAATAAATGATGACACAAGACTCAGGAGGCAGCATTTTAAATTTTAGGTACATAAATATTTTGCTGATTCACCACTAACGAAAAGTCTGTTATGTGTTTTCGCATTAATTAAAATAATACACAAAACAAATTACGCATAACGGGCAATGGCTTGTCCTTCTGGTTTTTCTGTTATTCTTGGTTTCTCACTTCTTTTTTTTTTGTTTCAGTGAACGTTGTTGACAACAATCCTAATGGAGGTAAGGTTATTTACTTTGTTACCATAATCTTATCCTTACTAATATTATAAATGTGGCAGTCTGTGAAGATGTTCAGAGATTTGTTACTTAATAACTTATTATAAATGTGGCAGTCTGTGAAGATTGCGGGCAATGTCTTGTCCTTCTGGTTTTCCAGTTACTCTTGGTTTCTCACTTCTTTTTTTGTTTCAGTGAACGTTGTAGACAACAATCCTAATGGAGGTAAGGTTATTTACTTTGTTACCATAATCTTATCCTTACTAATATTATAAATGTGGCAGTCTGTGAAGATGTTCAGAGATTTGGTACTTAATAACGGGTAAACCGTTAAATGTATTTGGATGTAATACATACATAAATAAACCATATCTATATAATAATACTAACATTATAAAGCTGAAAAGTTTGTTTTTTGTTTGTTTGGTTGGTTGAACGCGCTAATCTCAGGAAAGGAACTAATGGTTCGATTTGAAAAATAATTTTAGTGTTGGGTAGCCTATTTACCGAGGAAGGTTATATAAGGTTATATGAGGAAGTTTTATAGGCTACATAACATCACGCTACGACACACGGGGGCGGCGCAGTAATCATAAACGCAGGTGCGTTGCACGCAGGATCATAAAGAATGGCTGAAACCGGGCACATCTAGTACCATATTAAATAGAATACTGTTATAATATATACTATTTTTTATACCAGTATGCTTTCCCATGGAATTCACATGGACGAAGCCGCAAAAAGAAGCTAATTAAAATATATTTATATCTTATGTAGATAGCTGATCTATTACAGAATTATTAGAAAACGTTTTTTGTATCATTAACGAATTGCTTTTTGTCGTAAGTTACTCTGGTGCCTGATTGTGATATTTGAAATAGTAAAAGTATACACATATCATTTTTGTATTGTAGGAAGGAAAGAAATACGTCGAAGTATTTTTTTAATTCTAATACGTTTTCACACATTGCTTCAATTATTAAATAAATTTATTTTGTTTGTTTGCAGTGCACGTGGTAGACAACAAGCCTGGAGACGAAGGTAAGAATAATTAATCCGCAATATTTGATTTCAATACAACAGTAAACCTGATATAGGCCAGGTCCTGTCAAATGTGCTCGTAAGATGTTCGCAACCCAAGCACTGGTCTAGAGCATAATAATATACTCATATTCGACAAAATAAGCTTTGTTTTGTATCGCCTGTGTAGACACTGATCCGCTTATATTGTAAATGACATGAAAAGCGGGGCGTTTCTAGCATTGAGCTAGAGTATTCCGTTAAACACTTTTGCTTTTCTGTAACATATTCCTTTGTAAAATACAGGCCTGCTCTTATGTTTAATTCGTCATATTCATCTTAAATCTAATTCCTGTTCTCTTTTGTTACAGTTCTCATCGCCAACCGTAAGTATTTTAAACATAACATGCTTAATCTACAGATAGCACTGACGCGAACTTTACATACCAATATCTCTAATTGAAAAGCGATACACTCGAAGCGAATATGGTCAGCCCGTGGTTATGCGATCATACAATTACCTATTCCTAACAAAGAAATAACTACACTTTTGAATGAGGGTAAATCAATACAAATAACCCACCCGGCACCCCGGCACGATAGAGGGCGTCACTCCGACTCAACATACGGTCAAACCTATGTCAACTGTTGAGAATGGTTGATTCGATTCGGAATAGCCAATCAAATCAATTAACACGTCATTGATTAGCCTTCAGAAACTGGGTGCTAGTGTCATCTTCTTCGGCTTGTAATATAAATAATAAAACTCGACTTGTTTAGAATTATTAACAGCAAGAAACTAAACTTACATAATTTAATTTAAGCCTAAACGTTTTAATCATACCTATTTGTTTTTTTTTCTAGCTGATTCATTCTTCTACGGTGGCGGTCAAGGTGAGATTTGTTTATTCGTAAATTTAATACTCAATATTATATCGTAAAATAGTTCTTATAAGAAAAATCCATACATATTTGACAGCTAGAGCTTAAATGTATCGTCTTATCCCCAGGCCCTGCTGGTGCTGCGGACATTTCACCCGCCTACGTAGAGAACAGGCCCCCATATCCATACCAGGACAGTAAGTAAACAAATATTATAAAATATAACCTTACAATATAAAATGAATGTGTGAACTATTCTGCCGTCCTAAGGAAAAAAAGATGTATTTGCCAAAATTTTTATATTTAATGTAAAAATACTGGCAAATGCGTCTTTTTTACTGATTCCGAACACGTCATAAATTCAATTTAGAATATGAAATTTTTACGTTTTTTTAACCGACTTCAAAAAAAGGAGCATGTTCTCAATTCGACTGTATGTTTTTTTATGTGTGTTACCTCACAACTTTTTTCTAGGTGAACCGATTTTGATAATTCTTTTTTATTTGAAAGCTGATGCTTTCCATTTGGTCTCATTTAATTTTGATCAAGATCTGACCATTCGTTTTCGGAGTTAACCTTAATAATACGTATTTGGTTGACTTCGGCTACAATGAAGATGTTATCATTTTTGGCAACAACAAAATAAAAAGCTGTGTAGGATGGTGTGGAAGTCCCTCGTGGTATTTCGAGGTAGCCCCGTTCTAATTTGGTGATGTTCTGATAAAGATCTTCGGTTGTATACAACAGAATTCTTTAATAAATGACAGCATATCTGCCGTGATTGCTACAATCACATTATCATGAGAAGCATTATGGCCAAAAATGATTTAAATAGAATATCCCTATTTTTCCTGTCCAAAACATTTTTCATGTAAGCCCGCATTTTCGTAAGCCTACTTTTGCGCTCTTCACAAGTCTCTTTTGAGATAGGCGTTTCTCCCTTTCCTCGTTTGTCTTATTTAAATGGCGCTGACTCATATGAGCAGCGCCTTTAGTTGGTCTACCCAAATTCAGACAAATAAAATCTGTTATCGAACTTCAGAATCACTAAAAAAAGAAAAATAAACAAAAGTTTTAACTAAATAGAAAACCGACTTCAACGTAGAATATTCTAAACCAAAAAAACGCACTAAAAAGTTAAAAATAATTGCATATTCTTGTGAATAATTATATTATTGTTATTTTTGGAGTCGGTATCAGCCGCCCGCGCCGCGTGCTGCGTCTATATGTGTTATTGTACATGCCAATGTTATGTTACGATTATAGTAAGACATCTCATGTTTAAGTAGTTACAAACATACCATGGCTGACACCGACTCCATTAATAACAATAATTTAATTATTCACAAGAATACGCAATTATTTCTGACTTTTTAGTGCGTTTTTTTGGTTTAGAATATTCTACTTTAAATTCGGCTTTCTATTTTGTTAAAATTTTTGTTTAGTCTTATAACCGCATTGTTGTAATTATTGTCATGCATAAGACATTAGACTTCCGATTGAGAGGTCGTAAGTGTCGTGGGTCCAAATACTAGCAATAGGAGTATTTGAGTTTAGCTGGATACAAGTATCTCAGCTTAGAGAGCTCATCTCTCGTCTACGAAACGTTTGCCACAAAGAAAGTTTAATCTCTTCGTCTCCTGGCACTTTAACCAGTATCTTACACTTGTGATCCTATTTTTAAACTAACATAAATTTTGTAGGTATATATGTTGGTACCTAGGTTATAGGTATTTTATTACCTATATAAGCTTTTCCCATGCTACTTAGTATATCGTGCTTATGTACGTAATGAATATTATATACATTACAAAAGTGTCAACCGCTGTCATTAATTAATTATTCTTCTTTATTTCAGAAGATAGGCCCTACCTCCGCAGCGGCAACTAAATTCTCCACTTGAAATTTTGTTAAGCAGTTATTTCGAATTAAAGAACTTCTAAATATATGTAATTGACTTTTAATTATTTATAACACTACGACCTTCTATACTTAAGAGAGTGAAGCAGAGATGTATAGCTTTTTAAAAGAATTACTTATTATAAAGAATTTCAAGAAACAAACCTATCATTTTCATAGTTAAAATATAGGCTCTTATTCTATAGAAATACGCAACCCATTGTTTCAAATACAATAAACGGGCCTTGACTTGGATACCCCAACTTTAGCAATAAATATAGGCTAAAAATACTGTTCTGGTATAGAAAAAATCTCGTCTGGATCCCATACAGACATATTCAAATTTGCAGTATTCTTTTTTGTGAAGCATCCTCAGTATTGTCTAAACTGATGCAAGATTCAGAATTTATTTATAATATCGCCTTATGTATACAAAATGCATAAAAAGAATTGTCCAACCCACTTTTCCAATATCAAACACAGACACGTTTCTCGGTAGTGCAGCATTACTTAAAGCGATTGCTGTCTGAGGTCTCGGGTTCTTATCCCAGGGCAGGTGAAGTATTTCGGTTTTTTCGGAAATTAAAACAAAAGAAATTCTAAGTAGCAAGAGTCTGAAACTGTGCCCGAAAGACTACAATATGCTCGTCGCCTATTATGTGGGAAATAAAAACATAGCGAGCGAAATATGGTTATTATTATATGTATCTTTGTTTTTCCCATCGGGGCTTAAATATGAACCTGTATCGGGTAGGCAACAATAGTCTTACACCATAATATGTGATACCGAAAAATATTTGTCTACATTTTATTTTATTTTATACATGTAAAACCTTACAGCTAATTTGACATAACAGTGATCATTCTAGTATCCAGACAGCCAATTCCAAGTTTTCACTTTTAGGTGACATTCTATATGGGAAAGTGATATACCTCTGGCTTCATGTCATTAGGGACATTAGATACACTCGATGCTATGATTGAGTCAGGAACCTGCTTTGCCCTACGTCCCAAGACTAGGGAATAATTTTACTACAAGCCTGTTTCAGCATTTTATGTGCAAGCTTAGGAGTTCTTATAAATAATAATGTGTGTCCTATATCTATACTAATATTATAAAGCTGAAGAGTTTGTTTATTTGTTTGTTTGTATGGTTGAACGCGCTTTTTTATTTTTTGCTTTGAGCCAGTAGCTCTCAGGAACTACTGGTACGAATCGAAAAATTATTTCAGTGTTGGATAGCCCATTTATCGAGGAAGGCTATATAACATCACGCTGCGACCAATAGGAGCAGTGCATAAATAAAAATGTTGCAAGAACAGAGAAAATTCTCTTATGTGAAGCAGACGAAATTGGCGGGTCACCTAGTTTATCTATAGGTTGCTTAGTGTTCTGTGGCGCAGTGGTATTAAATGCGACTGCTGTGCAAGAGGCCTCGGGTTCGAATCGCGGGTCGTGCCAACAGAAAGTTATTCGGTTTTTCTGTTAAGAAATCTCTATAGCAGCCCGGGGTTAGGAAGTTGGCGATAAGTATTACACACCCCGTGCCTCGGAAAGTACGTAAAGCTGTTGGTCCTGCGCCTGATCTCTCTCTGGTCGTGTTGGATTGCCGCCTCATCGGATCATGAGTCAAGGAACAGAGAGTACATTTTTGTTTGCGCATCTGTGCACTATAATATTTCCTGCGCAGATGGCTCGTTAAGATTGGCCGTTGTGACCGACATTTGGACTGGAGGACATTATTTATTGTGCGGCAAAAAAGAATTATACGCAATTGTATCCCCGCATATTGGTATTGGAGCAATTAAACCATCGAATAATCTGAATGTACATGTATTAGTATGTCTACACCTTATTTCAAACACAAACATAAACTTAAAGACACTAAAAACTTACTACCATTACGATAATTGTTATTCATCGGTTATTAAGTTATAATCAGTGACCCGTTATTTACTTTACGCAATATAATTTAATGTTGTAACACTTGTAACAACATTATATCAAGACTAGACATAACACTGGTGCCTTGCGTGTTGGGATGAGTCTGATATATGACACGGTTTATTTATGTACCTAATATGATAAAAATAAATCAAAGTTTATACATGTCATGCCGTATAAAACATTTAATGACGTCAATTGTAACTCAGTAACGTTATCGCTTTAACGACACAGCTACCTCATATAATTAGCTAAGTTATAATGCAGCTTTGTTAGTATATATATTTTTATTTGCTAATAGTTATACATATGCTAAAATCTTTATGACGTCATTTAGCAATGTGACTTTTGAAAGTCGAAGTTCATGTTTCTTTGTGGTTGTACTTTTACCCTCTTCTATAATATAGCATAATACCTAATAGGAGATCATTGGACTGTCACACGGAGGTCTCGATTTCAATCCCACGGCACGCCTTCTTTCAAAAATATGTGCCAAGTAAATAGGTAACTATCGCTTTACTGGTGAACAAAAACATCGTAAGGAAACCTGCGTGTCTAAGATTTTGTTCATAATGTACTCGAAGTAAAGTCAAGTCTGCCAAACCGCACTAAGCCATCGTGGTGGACTATGGCCTCATACTTCTCACAATGAGAAGAGGTCCGTACCGAGCAGTGGTTCAGTTTATATACAGAGCTGATATTATATTATATAACATATAGGGCGGTTATGTATGTAGTAAAAAAGAAAATTAAACTGAATTCATTTGACTTGATGATGTAAAAGACTTTTTATTGGTTATAATGACTGGAACATAGGTGGTTTATGTACACTGATGGTGATGTGAAAGCCAGAGCTTGTAGTATGAGCATCGTGGCTGAAGTTACTTGCCACTGCGCTTCATGGGGTTGTCATCTGAAAAAGAAAGGCATTCGTTAAATGAAATAAAATAAGAACAAAGTCGCAGCGGCACACCGGTGACTAGACACAGTAGATTATAATTATGTCTGTTATTTTTGAGGTTCATTTGAACGTCATGAAACAACAAGGTAGTTTTCCCCCTACAATAATATAATGACAGTGACCATTCCTCTCCTTATCATGTATTATTAGGGTATCCCAGATGTCGACGTCAAGCCGGTATCAGGTAACCGGCTAAGTTATAATATAGCTATCAGAAAAATATAAAATATCTAGGTGACGTATTTTAAAAATTATAGGCATTTTAAAAAATATTAAAAAAATCTCCTCCTCTTTACGGTCTTTTCAATCCTGTGAAATATAGATACCTATTTACTTTTGTTTTCTTTTTGTTATGTAATCTCGAATAATGCTTCTTTAAGCTCTCACCTAAAATTTAAAGTCCTTTGCTTCAGCTTGGAAGTAAATGTCACCTTTTTTCCAATCAAAGATCACAGGAGTATCACAGGAGTGAAAGACCGTCGCAGGGTGTAGATATCTGTTCTTTTTTTTAAATGCCTATAATTTTTAAAAACGTAACCCTTATTTTTTTAGATATTTTTCTGCTAGCTGTTACTTATAACTTAGCCTATTACCTGATTTCGGTTTGACGTCGACTTCTGAAACACCCTGTATGTGTACCCTGTATGTCACGCCATGTGTAAAGTCAGAAGACCTTAGCGATAATTTGACCGAACAGAACCTTTAGTCAAAACTGGTAGACCACTTTCTTGGCTGACTGTACATCGCTGGACACATGACGTTAAAACATTTGTTCTACCTAATGGTATGAAGATTCATCACTCGAACATTAGCAATTTACCATTTTATCTAAAAACGAAAAGTGGATAGCTCTGTATTTTGTTGGTTTCAAAAAGTTTGATGTGGTTAAGACAAAGGTACATATATCACTTTTATTTATTGACGTTATTAACTGCAGGCATATGATTTCTATAGCCTCCAAGAATAATCATTATTATTATATAGTTATAGATGTTCCCGCGGTTTCACTCACGTTTATCGTTACTGGACCGCCCCCGTGGGTCGTAGCGTGATATTATATAGTCCATAGCCTTCCTCGATAAATAGGCTATCTAACACTAAAAGAATATTTCAATTCGAACCAGTAGTTCCTGAGATTAGCACGTTCAAGCAAACAAACAAACAAACTCTTCAGCTTTATAATATAAGTATAGATATATTATTATATTATAAGAGCTGATATGTTTTCTTATTATTTATAATACTATTAAGATACTTACTGACTCTGTCCGGGTATGGGACGGCTGAAAATGAAAGCATTAATTTAGAAAAGGGTCTTTACAAATTATGTCCCACGCTACAAATATGCAATATTATTTTAGTTTAGGTATCATAAAATAAAATAATCTTTATTCTGTAATACTCACGTCGTTGGCCGGGGTACGGGTATTGACCCGGATAGGGGTTTTGGCCCGGGTACGGGTATTGACCTGGATATTGGTTTTGGCCCGGGTACGGGTATTGACCTGGGTATTGGTTTTGGCCTGGGTATTGGTTTTGGCCCGGGTATTGGCCAGGATACGGACCCTGGTCGACAGGCGGGTATACAAAAACGGGTGATATATCTGTGAATAATATTTAGGTTATAAATAAATGTCGATAATATTTAGTATAATTAAGGAACGTTTATAAATATAATGTTATTCCTGACAGAAAGTTTAGAATTCAGAGAACTTTGAAATTATTAGTCTCTAACAACGGGTAGGTACTCCCAGTGTCGCTTGGACCATATTATTTAATACACGCTTTTAGAAATAATGTGTTTATGGAAAACCACTTACCAGGTACTTGTGGCCCAGCGGAAGCTATAACAACAATGACAATTATGTTATTAATAAAATAAAAAAGTTATTATATAATTGTAAACCTGTATTAAACTGTCTCAGTGTGAGAAGGGTTAGGCCATAGACCAACACACTGGCCCAGTGCGGGATGGCAGACTTTACTATTCGAGAACGTTATGAAGAACTGTCTGACATGCAGTTTTACTCAACTAGTATAGTATCAACTAGTATAGTATTATATTATTTGTGTCTCGAGGGTATTTTAACCCTTAAAGCAAGCAATAATTAACTAATTAATACGCGCATAGCTTCAAAATGTCAGAGGTGCGTGCTTTGTGATCAAACTCAAGATATCTGCGTGGCAGTCCAACTGGGCTATTGCTGAAGGCACTCTATCGGCGCGCTAGTAGGCGCATTATTATATTAATTATATAAAATATTATTAAAGTATTATTAAAGCTACTTACGGTAAGATGGCTGGTAAAAAGCCGGATCAGCTGAAAAATACATACACAGTTGATATTAATACTAAAATAAACTTAAAACACCCTTCCTCTAAGCCCAGATTATTAAGGTCCATATTTTACAATATCTAGCTGTAAGTAAGGTCACAAGGTTAATGTGTGACTTAATTATACATTGCGATGGCACTTCGATAAGAGTACCATTCAATTGTTAGACAAAAATTGTATAAGTGCTCTTCGGCTTAATATTATGTGACCCTTAAGCTTTAAACATGATCTATTGGCAATGGTGCTTATCGTAAATGTTTGTATTTATATGATTGTCCGTCAGTGGCTATAAAGTAATTATTCTTTATTCAATGCTATATATTACAAAGTATGAAAAGTGGTTTATAGCTCACTATGAACTAAGTAAAGTAAAAGTAAGCTCTCTCTCTCCTACAAATTTTATTAATTGTCTATTCAATAATATACTAGTTACTTACGGTTATTAAGATCTGTAACTAAAATAAGAGCTAATTAGAGACTTCGAAGGGAAATAATATAAAATAACACAAATAATACGCAGGCTCAGAAGAAATATGCTATACATACCTATATATCGATATTTCTTACATATGGGCATCGATGTAGGTACATTATACTGCCCATAGACAGCGTCTACATGGATACATAATCTATGCAGACTTTACATGGAGAACAGCAGAAAATTCTGTTGTGTGCATAGACTTAGAATATTTTTATTCTATATCTATGGCTACGTGGCTCTAAAGATTAAAAAAACTGTTACTTACTTCCTTGGGGATATGCCATGGCGGTGACCGCGAAAATCAAGATCTGTTGAGCACAAAAGTAACTAATTAGATAACTGTAATTATTGGTAACACTGTTCTTAGTAAGGAACATACATAGAATAAAAATATAGACGTGATTGGATTTATAATCACATATGATATCACTTAATCTTTCTGATAAGATTACCTATAGCCAATCTTTGTTTCTTTATATCGGAGTGTTTTCTTTGTGTAAGTATTATTTTTATCGCCATTTAATTGTGAAATTATTTATATTTATCATCAAGACAAGCGGATATGCGCATGTGTGTAATTAGTCATATAAATTCTGCAAATATTATTATTCTTTATCTATGCTATTAAGCTACCAACTAGAACAAATTTTAAAGAAAAACAGATTGTTGTTGAATCTGGTTTATTGTAACAAATTCTAACTATTAAGCCTGTACCTCGAAATATTTACACGATTTCAAATAAAATAATAATTATACTATCTTATACATTATTGTGTCTCAAACGGGGAACTTGTGTCGGTTACATATATAAGTTTAAAATAGCGCATAAACCGAAGAAAAAAAAAGACTAACATGTCCGGTTGCGTTTTTTATGTTAATTTTATTTATCTGTCATAATTTATTATATCTATTAATAGTTTAACGGTTTTCGATGTCAATAATACACTAGCTACCTTACCTAAACATGCAGTAAAGGGATGTCGTATAAGATTTAAGAGTGTAGAAAAAACTTCAAATGTAAGTTATATAACTTTTTAAAAACGGTGGTGGCGAGCCCTTATAAATTCTAATATAACAAAGATACAGAAAAAATTTAATTAAGAAAATTTCAGAGAAATAAGTTAGCATATAGCTCTGTCGTTTCCTGCATGACTGATAGTGCTGTTGCTCTAATCTGACTGTTCATTTACCTTATTTGCTAACGTACTTAAGAAAGTCTTAGACTCACCAAAACGCTCTTCATTTTTAACAAGTAATATCACAGACGTGCGTTCACAAAGCTGATAAATGAGTAATCGCATTGAGTTTTGGGTAGCTAGCTTATATATCGAGACGATAATAACCCGTCCAAACTAAGTAAATAACAAACAACTAAATTCTTATTAAAAATGTCCATGAACTGACGCACACGGTTTGTACAGAGATTAATTTTGAAACAAATAAAGGGGAATAAACTCTCGCTTGAATTCTTAATTTTTTTATAAATTACCTTATTTTCTAAGAAAGCTTTACATTAGTCCGGCACTTTGTTCCGTAGCCGACATAATAATATAAACCTTGTTGATAAACTGCCCACTGTTGGGCACGGGCCTCTTCTTAGTATGAGGAAGGGTAAGACCAAAGTCCATCACCCTAGCCTAGTGCGGCTTGGCAGACATCACTTATATAATTATGAAAGCTTTACGGAGACCAAATATTCAGGACATACACATGACACTGATTCATACTTTTATGATAAAAACAATAATAAGATTGATTATCTTTATCTTACGAGTCAGCCACATGACAGATTTTTTTCACTTTCGTTACAGGCTTTTTCAAATATCACCACCAAACTATCATCTGAATCGGCTGCTATAGTGTGCGGTTTTTACAGTATTTTTTACCTTAGCCATGGCAATAACAGTTGGTTACTATGGTTACTGGCGAGGCGACAACTGAATACGAGATAAGTTTTTAACAGAATAGCACGGCATCTAGACGTAGATATCTATCGATACTAATATTATAAAGATTTGTGTATTTGTTTTCAATGAATAAATACACAAACTAGAGAACCGATTTTATGAATTCTTGCACCATTAGAAAGCTTCACTATTTAGAAGTAACGGAGGCTATATAACATCACACTACGAGCCACGGGAGCGGAGCAGCAATCGTAAACATAGGTGAAACCACCTTGAACAGCTAGTATCAAAGATTACTAGTTAATCTCCTTGGGTGATATATGTACTTATACTAAACGCTGACATAGATGAATCAACTTTATTGTGACGTTTATTGGAAAGGCATGGCCAAGCATGCAGCTGAGGTTGGTACAAAACAAGGATGAGTTATGAATAAGGGATGAGTTGAAATGGTTTGGGCTTAAAGTATTGGAAAATATATAAAAAGCGTAATAATATAACATCAGCCCTGTATCGAACAGTCCCATTGCTTGGCACAGGCTTCTTCTCAGTGTGAGAAGGGTTTTTATTATATTATATTGACGCGTGGACAACATTTCGATACCTGTAAAATATATTTGTTACAAATCTATATACTCTGTAAAAATTTCAAAAAAAAATTGTTAGTTGTCAGCACTGGCGTCGTAGTGTAATTTACCTCGATGCTACATACTGCACCGCACTCGGGTCATCCTAACACTAAACAAAGATTTGTGTGATAAAGTTGTTCTGAGTCTGGATGACTTCCTGTTATTTGTGTCCGTTATTTCAAAACTTGTAAAGTTCCAGCATAAAAAAAGTAGCAGTAACCTAGTAGAAGACCGTTGGACTCCCACATAGAGGTCTCGAGTTAGATCGCATGGCGCGCATCTCTAACTTTTCGAAATTATGTGCATATTGAATAGTTAATTATCGCTAGCTTTAACGGTGAAGGGAAAACATCATAAGAAAACCTCCATGTCCGAGAGTCTATAATGTTCTCAAAGATATGTGAAGTTTGCCAACTCGCACCGGGCAAGCGTGATGGACTTGGTCTAACCCTTCTCACAATGAAAAAAGGCTCGTGCACAGCATTAGGACTGTTTAGTACAGTAATGATATTATATTATTATAGGTATATAGTTTTAGCGACACAGTGATTTATTGTAGAATAGGAGATGTAATTTACAAAATGTTTAGTGTACAACGATATACCTGTACTATACAGGTTTATATAGACTGACTTAATTTTGAACAGAGTACTATTCATTGAAATTAAACTACTATATACGGATTTTATCGCCTTGTTTATTTATCAGCATCAGCAGCCATGGTCACGGGGAGACTCCCCGAGTCTCCCCGTGACCATGGCTGCTGAAAAGCAACCGAAACGTCGGGGAAAGTGTAAACCAAAAATAAATAGATTTAATAGTTTAAATAATTTTATTAGCTTATAAATTAGTAAAATAAAATCAATAGTAGTAGTAGTGTAATATTTTCAAAATTTTGTAATACACAACGCGAATAAAACAACGCGATAAAATCCGTATATAGTAGTTTAATTTCAATGAATAACATTCGCGTAAACAGAAGACAATATTAAGAGTACTATTACTATAATGTCCTCAACGAAACCGCCGGCTTCGCTCACGTAAATAAAGGTAACGTTAGATCAGTAACACTACTTTTTTCTAGGTGAAAGGTACCCTATGACCTTTTCTGTACCCCTGACAACGTGTATGCGAAATTTCATGATAATCGATCGAGTAGTTAATGCGTGAAAGCGTATCAAAGTCACATTCGCATTATAAGTATAGTGTACTCGTAGTATAAGTTTCATTAAAATCTATGCAGTACCTTCCACGTGATGCGTGTTCAGGCGGACGGACAGACAACAATTTGGTTTAAGTTTCTCCAGTAATATTATCCAAGACAAATATTTAAGAATATGAACCAACTCGACCATGAAATTTTATTATTTGTATATAGATAAAGCACCTTATTGTATCTGCCGTACCAAAGAACGTAACCATGACCGCATTAGGGCAATCTTAGAACAAATAGGTATATAGTGTTTTACGCTTGTATCATCGCAGAAGTAGGCAGAGGTGTATTGTTCCAGGTATGGCACTGTTACTACTACACGTCTCGGATTCGAATCCCAGATCGGGTAACAATAACTTACTAGGATTTTCTTTCACCTCCGTACCCCGGAAAGTACGTAAAGCCGTTGATCTAGTGCCTGATCTTTCTCGGGTCGTGTCGGATTGCCATTCGAATTATGAGAATTAGGGAATAGAGTGTGCACTTGAGTTTGCGTACACACTTGTGCACTATTATATCTCCTGCGCAGAGCAGTCTTTGTTAAGACTGGTTGCTGTGAAATTCGGTCTAAAGGACATTATAAACTAGTAGTTCCCCGCGGTTTCACCCACGTAAGTCCCGTTTCCGTAGGAATATCAGTATAAAAAGCCTATGTGTGAATCCAGGTCTCCAGCTATCTACATACCAAGTTTTATCGCAATCGGTCCAGTAGTTTTTGCGTGAAAGAGTAACAAACATCCATACATCCATACAAACTTTCGCGTATAATATTAATAAGGATAGGGGACGAACCTATTGTCTGCCTCTTCCGCGCACAGTTCCAGAAAACACGAAGCCGCTACTAAAAATTTTATGATAGAAAAGCCAATAGCAATTTGCTTAGCTCGGGTATCCAACTCGAGATTTCATGCACAGTAATACTATTCTCTACCTCTGCACCACCGAAGCAGACATGTGAAGGACATAATTATAATTTTTTAAGCTTATAACAACAAATAGTTAGTTAGGTATATACAACAAATCAATGACAATTCATGCAGGAAAGTCATATTCTCGGCCACTGCGCCACTGAGGGAGTCACTAAACAAATAAGGAAAGTATACTAAAAATATTCATCTGCTAAAACAATTATTCCAATATTGACATACGCGGTCATGAGTTTTATTTACATAGGTGGTGTTTATTCAAAATGGTGTTACGAAGAAATGTAAATTTGTTCGCCAGGGGCATAATACATTTTGGATATAGTCTTCTTGGAATATATGAAAATAATATTTAGATTGTATACATAATATTGCATCAGGCTTACGTTTCGCTGAAAGCATAGACTGAGGCGTAATACACTCATATTTAAACGTCCATTCTAAGGACCCACGGGTGGGTTTATCTACTTCCAGAAAAATCCATAACGATCCAGTTGGTCAGGGTGTCAAACCCGGGACTACACGTGTGATTTAAATACAAACATTATTTATTTTTATTAATATATTAGTAAACATTAACAGCAACGATAGCCCTGTGGGAAACCGTTGGACTACCACGCAGAGGTTTCGAGTTCAATCCCGAGGTGCGCATCTCTGACTTTTCGAAGTTATGTGCGTATTAAATAGTTAATGAACGCTTGTTTTAACGATGAAAGAATATATCGTGAGGAAACCTTCATGTCTTGAGAGTTCTCAATAATGTTCTCAAAGTTATGTTTTTTTTTTATGTGTTTATTCACTTGTTTGGCATAAATTACAAAATTCAAATTTCCTCGCCAACCTACACAGCTTGTTGGCAAAAATACGCTCGTTAGCAATATTCTATATAGCTTTATTACTAAATAAAGCGAAATCCAAGCGTCGACTGCACCGTGGGAGTGAACCTCAATTACCTATGAAGTCTGCCAACCCGCACTGGGCCAGCGTGGTGGACTATGGCCTAACCCTTCTCACACTGAGAAAAGGCCCGTGCCCAGTAGTGGGACAGTTTAATACAGGGCTGATATTAGTATTATTAGTTAATTGACATGTCTAAGAATTATTAACACATTTTTATTGAAATAAAGATTTTCTGACTTTGAATAACACGCATAGTCTTATGCATGCATACGTTCAAGCACACTCACATCTTGGCATGGGGTCTCGGATTAGGGTCCTGAACCTGAACGTCTAATTGAATTTTTGTCAAGAATGCTTAGTACCAGTACCAGACGACAATATATAGGCTCGCCTTTTATTACAAGAGAACTAATACCAATAGGGTGTTATACCTCCTGCTTAAGGAAATTAGCAATATGCTATGATATGTTAGTAATACGTAGTAACCAATATGCAGTTACGCATGCTATGCGTATATAATAGAAATCATCATCAAAATCATTTGCATTCATCGATCCAGTTTGGTTTGCTATTAAAGTAACCCGGGTTTTCTTATAAGCTTCTCTATAACGGCACTGCGCCTAGGTTTAATTGACTTTAGACTCCTAAGAGCATTTTTAAAACGATCCTTTCAAACAAAAAATCTTACTGCTTGATGCTTTTAATAGTACTATTCAGTGTTCGCCGGTTATTGACAACACTCGTCAACAATAAGTCACCCAAACCGCGCTCGATTTCTGCTCTCATCGCTCTCCTGTGCGCCAATACTGACTGTGACTTGTTTGCCTTGTTTAGATGGACGGTCGAATATATTGTTGCGGAATATAGTGTCAGCGAGTTTGTGAGAAGAAGGAATGATTTTGTTTGTCCTATAATTATTTATTTGTTTTAATTTTTTTATTTGTGTTTATTGTTTTCTTATATTTTATTATTGTAATAAGTAGTAGTGTAAAAACTGATATCCAGTCAAATCCGGTTAAACTAGAAAGCCGACCCCAAGTGACTTGGGAATAATAAAGGCTAGGGAGAAGTTATTATTGTAATAAGTGTACAACCGTTATAATAATTCCATCAGGTGAGCCACTTGATCGTATGTCACCAAAAGCAATAAAAAAAAAATTATAAATAAATAAACAATTTGATAAGTACTTATTTGATAGTGTTTACACGTAGTGCATCAAGTTTTAGAGAGATATAATGAATAGCAGCTAACATACATTGCATTTATTGATTATAGTAAAGCATTCGATTCTCTAACACACGAAAAAATATGGATACTAGAACAAGGAATTGAACATAAATACATTTGATTAATATAAATATATACAGTCGCAGTACAGCGAGAATTCAATTAGAAAAATAAAGAAAATATTTAAATGGAGATGGGCTGGCCACGTGATAAGAGGACACGACAAATGGAGCAAAAGAGTGACACGGTGATATCCCAGAGAAGGCAAAAGGAAGAGAGGTAAACCGCAGAAAAGGTGGGATGACGACATCAGACAAGTGACAGGAGTCATGTGGAACAGAGTGGCTCAAGAAAGGAATGAAAGGAAAAGGTTGGAGAAGGCCTTTGCCAACCGGCAAACAGATCTAAGGATGATAACCAAGGAACAGATATTAGTTTGAATAGTTTATTTAGTTTAAGAGTCCAGCATTAGTGTTTTTAAGTTTAAATTCATTGTAATCTGTTAAGATATCTGAATAAAAGACTATATTATTATTATTATTATATTTGATAGTGTAATTGGTTGTAATTGTTACCGTTCTAATTTAATAAATAAATTAATAGGTACTAAGTACAGTTAAAATAAATTTCCACTTTTTATTTAATTGACTGCTTCGTCTCTGCATATTGGCTCTAACTACTAGCTAGTGTACACGCATTAAGAAAAGTCTGCGTTCACTTGGAAAAGTCGAGATATTTTTCTCGTGTGAAAATATAATCAATGAATGCATTATTTATTGCTTTAACATTCAGAAACACACAATTTTAATATGAAAATTTCTACATTCTTTTTGTTTTTCGTTAATAGAAGTAGAATTTTCATTCTCTGTGAAATTTGTAATTTAAAGAAATGCGAAGATTTGATTAAAGTAAATAATTTTATTGATTTTTATATACTTATTTACAAATTTAATACAAAATGACTCCTCCCTTGGCTTGAACGCATGCGGATATCCTCCTGGGCATGCTGTAGATCAAGTTGTCCAATAGCTCTTGTGGTAGCTTGTACCATTCTTGAATGGCGGCTTTCTTGGTCCCTGACAGAGTTCTTGGAGATGGCTGACGACTCCAAACAACTCGCTCGAGAGCGTCCCATGCGTGCTCGATTTGGTTTAAGTTCGGAGAGCCGGTAGGCCACTCTTACCACGTGATTTCGTACTTCCGAAGAGCAGCGCTCACTCGTTGAGCTCGATGTGCCGGCGCATTATCGTCGACCAACACGAAATGGTTACCATAATTTATCCTGAACGGTCTGATGATGCCACCAATAACAGCTGTCTTTTACAAATAGTTGTCATAGAGCCTTGGTACGGGATCAAAGATGTTCGAGCTCCAATCATTATGCCGCCCCAAAAAGATACCGATTTGCCACCTTGCTGAACGGTTCCAGTAGCAGTTCTTGGCGTTTCGGAATTCCCAGGCCGTCTCCAAACTCGGATATATCGGTTATCAGTGTTCGTACTAATCCATGTTTCGTCAACGAAAAGACAATTAATTACCTACGTCAAACATCTTCTTCTTCGTCTTCATCGTTTTGACGTTGCCTGGCCCTTTGCAATCTGTATCGCTGTCGTTCCCGTGTATTCAAAGGTACTCGCCAAGTTCTCCTTTATCGTAATCTAAAGTGGTAAGCAATTACGAATGGTCTGAGTGCTAATATCCAGTCCAGTAGCAGCTCACAGCTCTAATCTCAGTTTGGTAGCATTAATTATTGGATAACAGGCGGCAAGAAGTCTGATGTAGCGCTTTTAAACATTACTAAGGACAGCCAGGCGGCCACTGCGAGGTCGATCAGCAAGGTTGCCAAGGCTCCAGAACCTCTGCAGGGTAGTAACGACGCAGGTTTGAGAAACGGAGACTCTGGCTGCGATTTGCCTTGTAGAATATCCATCTTTTTTTTTTAATTTATTCGTCTATATGATCACACTCCGCCTGATGGTAAGCAGTCGTGTGGTCTAAGAGCAGTGGCCTCTATATCGTCCTCATAGCAGCCGAGGTGATGTTGAGGTCCCTACTTTGACGGCCTGAGAAGGTTCTTTTTCACGCCCCGCTTAAAGGCCCTAGGATTGAAGGAAGAAGGAAACACGTGCCTTGGCAGAGAATTACATGCCTTGATCGTTGAGCAGAGGTATGGGTATGGTTACTTCGTTCTTCACGCAATAACATTGTTCTTGCTTGCAAGACTTCAGACAGTCCACCTGGCATTTTTCAAACGAACAATTTTAGAAAAATTATTAAAACAGCGTTCAGGCAGAAACAAGAATGAGGGTCATATTCACCTCGTTTTTATATTAAAAACCAAAGAAAATTTTAGGTTTTCTACATTTAATTGTTTTTAATTATTTGTTCGTTTTTAAATATTAAAGCAATAAATAATGCATTCATTACCTAATTATATTTTGACACGAGAAAAAATATCTCAACTTTTCCAAGTGAACGCGGACTTTTTTTGATGTGTGTATATTCCTACGGATTATACGGTCTCAGGTTTAAATCTCAGGGATGAATCGGGCCAAACAAATATTATTAGATTTTTTTGACAAGAAACTCTCAGCCCCGCGCTAGGAAGACTTGGAAAGCACATAAAGCAGTTGGTCCTGCGTAAACACTTATTCTACGGTTGATATTTCTCTAATTGTGACTGATTGCAGTGCTGAGGAAATAGAAAGTGCACTTTTGTTATGCACTTACATGTGTATGCTACACGTGTAAGAACAAGAACTATCACATCTCCTGAACAGATCGCTAATCTCTCCCATGACCGAAAGGACATCGGCGAATTTCGGCCCTCACAAAAACAACAGACAGAAGTTAAATGTATACAGAAAAAAGTACTTCTTTTTATTGATTGTTAATTACTGTAAACAGAAAAATCTATGGTTTAGATATAAATATCACGAAAAAACGTAATAAACGTACTGTAAAACCAGAAGCAGTTGTTCTTTCGAGTTTCTAATGTTTTTAATATACATTACATGGTCTCGATTGTCAGTTTGAACAGTTATAATAGTTTAAATAAATATCAATCACGGTAAGGTATGTTTAACCATAATTACCGGCGTTTGACTTTATGTTTATACGTGCGCTTCTTCTATTATTATTTTATTTTTATGTTGGATCAAAAGACTTATATTCAATAACAGAAACGGAATGGCAATAACAAACAATAAAGCTGTGAAAAATAGCAACAAGTTACATTCGTGTTAACTTTGCACTCGTGCGCAGTGAACGTTAATAAACTAGTACTTATTTTTGCGACTGTGATTTATTTGTGTCCTGGCTATTTATTTGGATTCTGAAACTGCATCTTCGATTGACCTGGCTTTGATGTTATTGGATATTTGTATAAGTTGTCAAGATATAATTACAGTCACTACGGGCTGATCCTCATTTTTCCCACGCAAGTTACTAATCGAAAGAGCAATAAAATAGTATTCATGAATATTACTATTTATACCTAAAATATTTTTATCTATTAAATATATATGATTTACTTATTATAATTATATAAACCATAAACAAATATGTACCTACAATTTTCGTACCTACAAAATAGTGTCATTATTATAACTTAGAATTATACATATAAACTCAAATATCTCTTTATTACCACCATTAATATACTTTTTTTTTACATATGATCATTTGTATGTTTTTAGCAGTAAATTGATTACATTTTCACTCTTGTCCGCGATGGGCCTGACGAACTAAGGGATTCCGCCGGTCTCCTTTAGACAAGAGCAAGATTTTTATTGATATGAACGGATAAATGAAATGCCAAGTTTATTATTCTGGTATTACTAATCAGGTATAAGAGACTAATTAAAAGACAATGTAAAAGTAATATGTATAATCAATTTATTTATGGATAATTTTTTCAAACATTTGCTTCACCTGCTGTTTGCTGCTCAGCTATGGGGTAAAGTTACCCGCCGCGGAGGTATGGGCGTTCTGGGTCATCTGGGAAAAGAAAGAATCTATTGTCAAAATTTCCAATGGCACTTTTTTATTTTCTCGTTTAATTAACATTGTATAATAAATTGTTTTGTTACCAAAGATTTAAAATATAATATTTATTTTGGCATACATAAGCATAGATAGTTTTTATTTAAATCTGTCACTGAAAAATAATTGGCGTAATAGAAAAACAAAATAATTTTAATTTGCTAGATTAATACATTGCGCTAATAATAAAAGAGAGAACTATTAATTCTAATCTGTAAATACGCAAATAGTATTGTTAGTATAGGTTGTTTTATAGTTCTATATTAGTTCTATGATATACAAAGCTTATTTACACCGACATATCGGCATTTATTTTTACTAACGTCTTCTGAACAAAGTACAAGTGACACATTAGTTCACAGGTGTATGTAGTGTATAGATTGAATCTAGAAAATAAAGCATCTGTGTTAAATTTTCACCTACAATAATAATTATAGTATTGGTATAGTTTCTATTAGTTTTAGTTACGGACACCCTATGGTTTTTTAACCGACTTCAGAAAAAGGAGGAGGTTCTCAATTCGACTGTATTTTTTTAGGTGTCCTCAGAACTTTTAAAAGTATAATAATAAATATTATACTTACTTTGCCCAGGTGCGGGTCTGTTGATATATGCAGGTCCAATATCTGTAATAAGGGACACATTTAAAATCAAGCCGATTTTTTTTTTAAGATCATCTCCTGCAATGGTAATTTGCATTGGTAATACTAAATAAATTAAGAACAGCGCAATAAATAAACATTCTCTTGTATTTTTTAAATATCCTTGTTAAACTTATTCATGATGTTATAGGAAGTCATATCTTATCTTATTCTCTCTACCCTTGTCTCCTGCTTTTCTCTCTAGCAATAAAATATAAAGGAAGTAGATACTTACCAACACTAACACCTGCGCCAGCTGAAACCAAACAGAAGCCATAATAAAGTTTACATCGTATTTATTATGATATCAGCAAAAGTAATAATTCGTAAACAAATCGATAATACTTATAATGAACTATATGTACCCCAGTAATTTTTATAACTAAGTAAATAAATTTACAATAATTGCATGTGTGTGAACTAGACGAAACAACACACTCTATACCGAGACCATCCGAATCATTCTGTAACTGTCCCATTCTAAACATTACAAAGTGTGTAAAATATTTGGGTGTTCAAATTGATAATGTCCTCTCCTATCATCCATATCGCAACCTTCACTAGTAGGTTACGAAAAATGTATTATACATATATTTTCGTAAACTTGTAAACTTGTAAATATTTATCCGATGTCCAATCAAGAATGCAAAAAATCTATTACGAAATGGCTATTTGAATTAAATTATGACGAGATAGAACATTTTATACTAACAATAAAATAAAATAAATAATATATATATACGTATGTATATTAATAAAAATAAAATAAAGTATATCGCGAAGTAAATTAGACAAACTCAAACTCTCGCAACTTACACCACACACTATTATGCGCACACGCACCTTTTACCTATACAACTTCACACTCACACACTCACACATTCACAAACACACAATCACTAATACACTATTCATCCTTATAGTGGTACAGTAGTTACAACCTGCTATTACATACATACATAGATTCACGCCTGTTTCCCAGAGGGGTAGGCAGAGACTACATTTGATTTCCATTTGCTACGATCCTGACACACTTCTCTGGCTTCATTCGTTTTCATAACATTCCTCATACACGCTCGCCGGTTTAAGGTGCTCTTAACCTGGCCTTAAATTTATTTATAAAATATATATTTATTTATTTATTTAAATTTATTTATTTAAATTATAAATGAATACAATGATGTGCTATTTGGATAGTGGAGGGCCTGGAGATTTGTAATACAGGCCTCGAACCTAGTACAGACTCCAACAAGAAACTCTGTAAATTTTTTAAAATTATTTAAGTAGCTAACCCGCTGTACCTTGTGAGAGAAAATAAATCTATTATTATTATTATTATACTGCTGTATCTCCTATACAGTAACAATACGAGATGTTCGTAGCAACATCAGTCAGATAAACAGCATACATTTCAATCTAGTTTTAGTAGAGATCAATTTTGAATTCTGAAATGTAATGTCTGCGTTTCAATGCAGTACATAGTTGGACATGTTTTTAATGTATTTTACACCTACATATGTATTAACTAAATGAGAAATAAGTTAGTATTAATGCATAGAAATGCAAGCCATATAAAATACAATAAATGGATGGCGCAGTGATAAGCACTACGCCGAATGTTGTGGGTTCGATTCCCACACACACGACAAAAATTGTGTGATTGGCAAATTATTGTGTCTAGTCTGGGTGTTCTTTGTGTCCGTTGTTTGAATGTTTGTAAAGTACCCCGTGACAAAACTATTGTTCCTAGTGCAGAAGTTGTCTTTTTTAATTAAAGACAAAATATTGTTGTAACATTTGCAGTAATGTTACCCCTTTTCTGCCAGTATGTTTTCTATGTTACCACTTGCCTATCTATGCTAATATTATAAAGCTAAATAGTTTGTTTGTTTGTTTGGTTGAACGCGCTAATCTCAGGAAATACTGGTTCGAAATGATAAATTTATTTTGTGTTGGATAGACTAGTTATCGAGGAAGGCTAAGGCTGTAGGCTATATAACATCACGCTAATACCCACGGGGGTGGCGAAGTAACCATAAACGCGAGTGAAACCGCGGGCACATCTAGTTAATCAATATGACCTATACCCATGCGTTTAAAAAGATAAGTACTTACGTTTCGGTCGGGTGAAAAACGGATCAACTAAAAAGATAACAACAGTATTAGTAAAAGGTCAAGATCATTCACAAATAAATATTCAGGTAAGTTACCCCAAATCATTGAAATTTGATTACTTTATTAATTTATAGATTTTATTTGGTTCATTTTGATTTACACGTATAATTTCATAATCTCAATATAAAACTTATGTAAGATACTACTATATAACCATACTGCCCTTCCCTGCAATATAACTCTCAACACTCGATATAGAGCTGAGTGTTGAGATGTGGGTTCGATTGCCACACGACCACACCAGACAAAAATCAAAATCAATATCAAAAATACGTTTATTAATGTAGCTCTCAAAATAACACTTGTTAACGTCAAAGTTACACTTGTTAATGTGCATTTACATTCATATTTACATGTTGCCATGTTCAGAAAAGCAAGGGCGTAAAACCAATAAGAAGAACTGGCAAGAAACTCACAGCCACTCTTTTTAATCGCGAGATTCATAAACAACTGTTCTAATAAACTCCTGTAATTTTCTTGTAAACATTTGCACACCAGAAAATTATTTATTGTAACAACTGCATGTAACCTGTATAGCGCAAATAAATTGATTTGATTTGAACTCAAGTAGTACTTTGTATTCGTTTATTGTGTGTTTGTGAAGTCTCCAGCGACACTGAGCGCCATGCATGCAGCGGGAACGTTGACATTTAAATAGAATTCTCGTTTATCTCGGTACTTCTCTCTCGGTTTGTAATTTTATTAATTAACTTTTATCTGAAGACAATGCTTGACGTTTTGACAGCATTTGTGTAGAAAATATGTCAAATCTTCATATTTATTCCACAGATAATAGTTATCAGTCTTAAATACAATAACTAATATTATTATTATTATATAAATGGTTATTATTATTATTAACTTTAGGTAACATGCATTGAATATTCTTACCTCCTTGGAGCCCTTGTGCGGCCGCCATTGCTATGGCAATCAGCGCCACCATAAAAATCTGTAGAACAGAGAAACACTTCATCGTCACGATTATTTGCACCTTCAATTGCACGAAAACTACTGAACCTCAATTATGCCTTCAACTACTAAATATCAATTAGATACAAATACCGATATAACACTAATATATTAATACACGATATTATTTATTGCACTCTTATTAGAACAGAGAATTATGAGTATTTCAGTTTAAACTAATTTCAACTCTGTTGCTATTATTTGACACAAATATAATATTAGAATTTATGTCATGTATTTAGGGTTCAAATTGAATAACTTCCATTTGAGATAAGTCTCTTTTTTATTAAGATTGCGAATTATAAACTAAAACTCGATAAGATTGTGATTGTTTTTGACAGTTCATTATCAACTTTTTGTTTTAATACATTGCTAATCCATGTTTATAAAATAAATTAAGTTATTCATTTTGGTATTAACATTATTTGGCTTTATTATGTTAAAGTTTGACTGCACGGATATCGTACTGGTCGCCTCGCACTTGTGGCTAAGACGAGTGTCGTGGGTTCGAATCGCACACGAGGCAAAAAATTCTGTAATCCACAAATAGTTGGGATTGGGTGTGCTTTGTATCCGTTGTTTGAATGTTTGTTAAGTCCCTCATGAATCATGATGACACAGGAATTATTCCTAGTGCAGGTATTGTCCACTATCCTGCTGCCCCACTGTCCCACTGCTGGACATAGGCCTCCCCCAAGGATTTCCAGACATACCGGTCTTGGGACACCCGCATCCAACTGCTACCCGGGAAACATACCAGGACGCAGGTATTGTATTAAAAAAAAGGAACACTAAGTTAGCTATATCTATCTTCAGTAATTTACACACACGGCGTACTTAGAAGCTATGTAAATAGTAGGCTAGGAACGCATGGCCACTTTATTAATTACATGTAATTAGATAAGTAGATTTCCTGAACACTTGCGATAGTCAATACGTGTTCTTAGAATCCACAAATATTATACACAGCTATACATGTCTTCTTCTTCTCCCTAGCCTTTATTATTTCCAAGTCACTTGGGATCGGCTTTTCTGGTCAAACCGGATTTGACTGAATATCAGTTTTTACACGGAGCGGCTGTCACCTGGCCTCCGCAACCTAAAGGCTAACGATACCCTAAGGCTAGACCAGTGTCAGGATATTATAGGGCACTGACTTCCCAATAACGACTGCCATTGATATTCATGGCAGCCAGGATTGACGGCTTAACGTGCTCTCCGAGGCACGGAGCAGGCGAAAGTCATAAAACTTACGAAAGTCAGAGATGCGCGACGTGGGTTCGAACCCGAGACCCTCTGCATTGCAGTCTATTGGTCTCTCCACTGAGCTATATAAACAATATTTGGCGATTGTCTAAAACCTCAAGTGTTTTACATTTTCATTTCGCCAGCTTTGGTTTTAGACGGGTGACGATTACCGGACACAGTTTCTGTCACTGAGCATTTCTCGACAGAATAACACTATCACGCTTCGGTTTTTCCGAACCCGAATTCTCATACAAAACAGCCGCATTCACCATCCCCATATCCCATCATTTCACTGCAAATTCTATTGAAATGGTTATGGAAAACCTTTCGTGGATAGCCCAAGGAATAGCCTTAGGGCTCATTATTAATATATAAATTATGACTATGATTAGTCATAGTCATAATTTCACATTTTGTGTACAAGTTTTATTAATAAGTACTTTACCAGATATTCCAACTCTTATTAGATACTTTTAGCAACCGCGTCTAAATATAGACGTGTTATTAAAGAACAATATAACACCGAACAATAATTATTGCAATGACTCACCAAAAACGCCTTCATTTTGGATATATCACAAGCAAATGCGAAACCTCAAAGTATTGTGTAACTGAATTAAGAAATCTGCAGCTTATATAGCTAGAATATGTAAACTGTCTGAACAAATATTATGGTATTTTAGACAAAAATATTTTCCTTAACAAATAGACTTATCTGCGTAGTAATGTTTTCTCAGAAGGCCTTCCATTTAAATGGTATTGGTTGAAAGTATTCGGTTAGCATAACAAAATTATATTTGCCTATATTTTGCTTTACTTTGCCTCGCGAGCGTTAATTTCAAGATCTCAAAAATCGTACTATTTTCTGGATGTAAGGATAACTTTTCTGCTGCCCTGACAACGTGTATGCGAAATTTCATGACGATCGGTCGAGTAGTTAATGCGTGAAAGGATAACAAACAAAAACTCACATCCACATTTATAATATTAGTTAGGATTAAGAACTAAGGATGGTAGTCGCTTTGATTGCGTTCGTAGTATCAGCTATATGTACATATATATGAATCGATGAAGTAGGTAGTGCTTGCTGTGTACAGTATGCAGTTTGTAACACAGAGTACTGTTGGTTTGTAATGTCGACATCGACATTGGCTGGCGTGCCGGAAGGTTCCACTGCTCGCATTAATTTTCTATTATTTTACATTCATACATGAAACATGCATTTGTGTGTACACTTGCAAAGTTGAATGATGATGTTGGTGGACCAGTTAATCGACAATAGTTGAAATGCATGATTAGTAGACTTGTCAGAGAGATAACTCGTCCATGAGACACATGGTTCGAGATGAACGGTGACACGGTTGCAATACAAAATTGGTGCGAGGGCCTTATTAACATTTCAGCTCATCACAAACAGACAGCGAAGGCAAGCGGTTCCGATGGCGGATGTTTTGTATTGTTCAAATTAATATCAAATATTACACACACGTTCGCATTAGATCGTGTGTGTAGTGTTTCATACTATAATAATATCAGTCTTGTATTTTACTGTCCCACTGTTGGGCAAGGACCTCTTCTCAGTGTGAGAAAGGTAAGGCCTACCACGCTGGCTGGTTTGGTTGGCAGACTTCACATATCTTCGAGTACCTACATTATAGAGAACTGACACATGCAGAATTCCTTGCGTTGTTAACCTTCACGGATAAAGCGATAATTAACTAAATATTACGCACATAACTTCGAAAAGTCAGAGACCACTGCGTGGCAGTACAATGCTCTCTTCCACTACGCTACCGGTTTAATACTAATTCGTTCAATAAAAAAATCCGCTAGCGATACTGTTCCGCTTTCCATGGTGCCGTCGCCACTTGATGCATACATTGACTTGTCGTTGGCTACATCCCTTATTGTAGAGATGCAAGAAACCATAGTTTCGATCCAATTTATGGCTTCCATAATTAAATAAATTGTTGCAACTATAAACAACAGCTGTCATCATTGTAATTTAACATATTTATTTAAATTGTAATTAGGTACTTCTGCAATTCATTAAATAATGTTGCATATAATTTCGATATGACGAAATATGTGTCAATACGTGGTAAGGTATATTAATCCTTAAGATAAGATTTCGTACCTTTATCTTTCTTTTATAATCCACACCATATTATACTGATAGTTTTAAATATAATAATATAATTTAGCACATATTAGTCGTCGTTTCCGGTTGTGATGGGCATATGCAACAGTCGATATTGTTAGTCAATAGTAACCTAAAGTATCCTGACCTCTGGTCTGATTTTAGCAAATCGATGTCCCTTTAAGTTGAGGGTGTCAGGAGACTGCCACTCCTTATAAAAGCTGATATTAATTCGGTTACATAAGAAACTACGTATGCCGATACACTTGGAAATAATAATGCTAGAATAATAAAGAACTTGCAGTACCTACATAGTTATAATGTAGATACATATATTCTAGGCTGGTGAGATGGGCTTATGGCGCAACATTATGCTTGATTGCGGCCTATCATAATGACTCACTTACAAACCTACCTTGGCTGACACTGACTCAAAAAAAAAACAATAATTGTACATTATATTATTTTAATAATTTGATTGTCCTTTAAGCAGTCTACACATATATTTAAAAATGTTTGCTTAGGTGAACTCATATTAAATATTTTTATAATTGTTTGTTAGTCAAAGGTATGTGTTGAGACGTGAAGGTGAAGTGGGTACCTATTTTTGTGTGGTAAACGTATAGATTGTACATTAGTAGAAAAATAAGTTACAAGAAACACAAGTTTACAACTTGCAATAAACTTATATTTTAAACAATTATTAATAATTACTAAGCAATTATTTTTATTTTAAGTTTATTTATTGTTTCAGAGTATTTTTAAGGCGATTTACGTTTGTATTAATTTTGCTGTTTATTTCTTGATTTTTAGTGAATCTGAAGTTCGATTACTGATTTTATTTATCTGAATACGGATAAACTTACGAACCGCGCTGCTCATATGAGGCAGCGCCGTTTAAATGAGACAAACTAAGACAGGGAGAAACGCTTATTTCAAAATAGAAATCTATCTTCAGGCCATTTCAAAAGAGACTTGTGAAGAACGCAAAAATTTACTTTCGAAAATGCGGGCTTACATGAAAATTGTTTTGAACAGGGAAATCATTTTTGGACATAGTGCATCTCATGATAATTCCTAACACGGCTAGGATTCTATATTTATTCCGGAGTTCCAGTGCCTAATGACTTCAGCGTTATATCAAAAGTTACATTAAAGAAATAATTTTGTTATTAGCTTTTTTATGTGTACCTTTTAAGTTTTCATACACACATAACCCTATACTATCAAATGCTATCAAAAACCAATTTGAAATTGTGTAAACAATACATGTACATGTGATTGCGGCAATCACGGCACATTTGCTGTCAATTATTAAAGAATTCCGTTGTATATCACCGAAGATCTTCATCAGAACATCACCAAATTAGAATGGGACCACCTCGAAGTACTATGATGCGCTTTTAAACCATCCTATATAGATGCTTTTTGTTTATTTTACATCGACAAGTAAGAAAATGAGAATGTCATCAATGTAGTCGAAGTCAACCAAATACGCATGATTAAGGATAACTCAAAATACTGGTCAGATTTAGATCAAATTTAAAGGGGCCATGGGAAGCACCAGCTTTAATAAAAAATAATGATACTCAAAATCGGTTCACTTAGAAGAAAGGTCTGAATTAACACACATAAAAAAATACAGTCGAATTGAGAACCTTCTCCTTTTTATAAAGTCGGTCAAAAAGTGTGGCCTTTCCAGCTCCGAACTTTAAACGTTACATCTTTGTAAATTTTTATTGCTTTGTTTAAACAAAAAATAGGTGTCCATCATTTTTTGGTAATCTATAATATGAATTAATTAGAATCATTTATTTTAACCCTTAAATCTTGCCTATTGTATTAATATGTGTAAAGTAGAACATTCTATTGTTCTTCTACTTTCAAAAATATTAAATAAAAGGTTATTAATATTTTTCAATTAACCTAGTAGAAGGTTACACATCGATTGCAATATTAGCAAAATAATTATATTAGCAAAATAATTATATTAGAAACAATTATATTAGCAAAATAATTATAATAGCAACATAATTATATCAGCAAGATAATTATATAAGCAAGATAATTATATTAGCAACATAATTATATAAGCAACATAATTATATTAGCAACAATTATATTAGCAACAATTATATTAGCAACAATTATATTAGCAACAATTATATTAGCAACATAATTATATTAGCAACATAATTATATTAGCAACATAATTATATTAGCAACAACATAATTATATTAGCAACATAATTATATCAGTAACATAATTATATTAGCAAGATAATTATATTAGCAACATAATTATATTAGCAACATAATTATATTAGCAACAATTATATTAGCAACATAATTATATTATCAACAATTATATTAGCAAAATAATTATATTAGCAAGATAATTATATTAGCAACATAATTATATAAGCAACATAATTATCTTAGCAACATAATTATATTAGCAACATAATTATATTAGGAACATAATTATATTATCAAGATAATTATATTAGCAACATATTTATATTAGCAACATAATTATATTAGCAACAATTATATTAGCAACATAATTATATCAGCAACATAATTATATTAGCAACAAAATTATATTAGCAACATAATAACATCAGCAACATAATTATATTAGCAAGATAATTATATTAGCAACATAATTATATCAGCAAGATAATAATATTAGCAAGATAATTATATTAGCAACATAATTATATTAGCAACAATTATATTAGCAACATAATTATATTAGCAACAATTATATTAGAAACATAATTATATCAGCAACATAATTATATGAGCAACAAAATTATATTAGCAACATAATTATATTAGCGACATAATCATATCAGCAACATAATTATATTAGCAACATAATTATATTAGCAACATAATTATATTAGCAACATAATTATATTAGCAACATAATTATATTAGCAAGATAATTATATTAGCAACATAATTATTGTTCAGATCTGGTAGCAGTGGACTGTGGGGAATGTTGCTAGGTTGTTGGTAGGGCAGGAAGGCTTCAGTCTTTGGTGAAATAAAAATCTGGAGTTACAGACACGTCCATTTATTGCACAGTTTGGTTGGAAGAGAGCGATACAATGGTTTCCACAGATAATACAAACATACATTAAAAATGTTGATGTTGGTGTTGCCAACATGCTGCGGACTGCATAAAGCTATTTGTATAAAGTTATTTCAATTTAAATCTTGAGTTTTATTACATAGTTACCTACTAATTTAATTGATGAACTAACTAAAGACAAATCAATTTAGCATTGTTTAAGACTATTTACTTAATTAGGTATATCTTTTATTACTGTTTAACTATGCATCTTACAATTAAACTTACAGAAAGTATGAGTTACTGAAACTATTAACATCTAAGAGTTATTACTGTTATAGGACACAATGTTACATTTAAATATTGGTGATATAAGAAACTCTGATGAAGAACTATTACAAACATCATTAATTACTATAGACATTAAATATAGCAATAAGAAATGTTTTCCATTTTTAAGAAATTATTTAATAACATGCACTTATATCTATTATGCTTATTATCTAGTCAACTTACAACTACGGACTAAATGTATCAGTCTGTTTGATCTATAGGTAAAACACTAACTTTAGTTATGGAACGTACATGAGTTTTTCCATTAGGAGTTTTTACCTCCACAGCTCTAACTTTCCCATCATGACCTGGAAATACATTTGTTATTCTTGCCATGGGCCAAGATAAAGGAGGGATATTATTCTCTCTAAGTATAACCAGACTACCAATTTTAATGTTACACATACTGTCTAACCACTTAGGCCTATTTTGCAATTGATTCAAATACTGTTTATGCCACATTTTCCAGAATGATTGTTTTAAGTTGGTACATTGTTGCCAAAATGAAAATCTATCATGAGGAACGTTGACAATATCTGGTTCTGGATACATAGTTAAAGATTCACCTATTATAAAATGAGCCGGCGTAAGATAACTAAAATCATCTACGTCTGATGCAGACACTGGCAAAAGAGGGCGTGAATTCAACACGGCTTCTATCTCAGTTAAAACAGTATTAAATTGCTCGTACGTTAAAATGTTATTTTGTAAAATTCTTTTTAAATGGTGCTTTGTACTTTTAACTGCAGCCTCCCAAAGACCTCCAAATGCAGGTGAATAGCTTGGAATGAAGTTAAAATTAATGCCTTGTTGAGCCGCATGTTCATGAACCTTGCTCTGGTGGTCCTTGGAAGTCTGCAAATTATAAAGCTCAACCAATTGGCTCCTTGCGCCTTTAAATGTACTCGCGTTGTTACAGTGGATCTCAGTGGGCAAACCGCGTCTTGATATAAGCCTTCGTAAACATGCAAGGAAAGTGTTGGTAGTTAGATCTGAAGCCAATTCCAAGTGAATGGCTTTTGTCGTAAAGCAGACGAAAACGCAGATGTAACCTTTACCTATTATTGCTCGCCTCACACGGGAGTTTTTTACACTGATTGGCCCAGCGAAATCGACACCGACTTTCTTAAAAGGACGGCTGGTTGCATTCACTCTGTCGGCAGGCAAGGATCCCATTAGTTGTCTCGAGGCATGAGCCTTTTGTCGGAAACAAACTATACATTGGTGAGTGATTTTCTTTATAACTCTTAGAGCATCAATTATCCAAAATCTTTGATTTTAGTTTGATAACAAAAGTTTAGGTCCCGCATGAAGAAGTCTTTCATGCTCCTTTCTTATAATAAGATATGTAATCTGAGAATCTTTAGGTAATAATACAGGATGTTTTTGTTTGAAGGGAATATTGGCATAATGAAGTCTGCCACCTACTCTTAACAAACCTCGCTCATCCAAAAAGGGGTGCAGGCTCTTTAGACTACCCTTATGCTTGAATTATTTATTATTAAATCTATTTCCTTTTTATAATGAATTTGTTGCTCATGTTTAATTATCAACATTAAGGAATGCCTTATTTCAGTGCTAGTTAAATAGGGATAACTAATTTTGCTATTTTTTGATTTAACATTGTTATAAAACCTGAAAATGTAGTATATGTCTAGTCATTTTATTAATATCAGAAATGTTGTACAATTTATCAAAAGTGTCGTTGACCTCCTGAGAGGCTGACGCCTGATCGCTGGAGATTGTTGAACAAGATTTCATCTCGGGTACATCAAGAGATGGGCTGAAATTGGGAGCAAAAGAGTACATGCCGTCATGCAGGAAATGTGGACCATGCCACCACATATCGCAGCTACTTAAATCTTGAGGATTGACACCTCTGCTGATGAGGTCGGCAGGGTTGTCCCGCGTGTCGACATATCTCCATGTCCAGTCAGCTGTTAGCTGGTTAATCACATTTACTCTGTTCGCGACATAAGCTTTCAAGTTAATTGAATCTTTGCTTATCCAAGCTAGAGTAATTTGCGAATCCAAGAATAAATAAACACCGTGAATATTAATTTTAAGCATAAGCGTGCTGTGAACCCTTGCTATTAATTTTGAAAGCAATAGTGCTGCATTTAGCTCTAGTCGCGGCACGGTCAGACTCTTATCATTTAGCGGATTAATTCTTGATTTCGAACAGAGCAAATATTGATTAACTTTACCTGATTTATCGATGACCCTTAGGTATATACAGCAGGCATATGCAGTTGAGCTGGAGGCATCTGCAAAGCCAATTAATTGTACAGTGTCTGAATCTATAACTTATACATTTCTTTTTAAAGAAATTGTACCCATGAAAGCTAAGCTGTGCACAAACTGAAGCCATTCTTGCGTAATACTTTCAGGGGGGTCTGTCCAATTTACTTTGCTCAACCATAGTTTCTGCATAATAGCCTTTGCTTTTACAATGATGGGACTTATAAATCCCATAGGATCATAAAAGCTATCTATGTAACTTAATATCTGTTGCTTGTTAATCTCATTGCAGTCAAATGGGTGTGGGATACTTATTTTGAACTGATCCTCATTCATGTTTATGAGAAGTCCTAAAGCTTTAAGATTAAAATTTTCCTTTTGCAAATCCATACTATCAAAATGCTGGTCACTTGAAGGAATGTCAGTCAATATACGAGCGTCATTGGAAGCCCACTTGTGTGTTTGAAACTTACCTAAACTAAGCAAATTGCGCAATTGACTTTTTGCTTTAAGGATTGTTTGCAGGCTATGGTGTGAATAGATGACGTCATCAACATACGTTGAATTTTTTAATATTGCTGAAGCTAGAGGAAATTGTTGCTCATACATGCAAGCAAGTTCATTCAAGCAAGCTGTAGCTAAATATGTCGAGCTTTTTAAACCGTATGTAACGGTATCTAGCCTAATACATTTAACACTCCCATTGGGATGATCTCGCCACAATATATTTTGCAATGAGGTGTATTCAGAGCTGACTTGAACATTTCTAAACATGCGCCTTACGTCAGTTGTGAATGTGTATTGGCCAAACCTAAATAACATGATGATGTCAAACAGATCTCTTTGGACTGAAGGCCCATTCAGCATTAAGTCATTTAAAGATAACCTTTTGTTTGTTTTCATTGAGCCGTCGAATACTGTTCGCAGTTTAGTAGTTTTACTTTCTTGTTTAATGACTGCATGGTGTGGTAAGAAATAAATTGTATCTCTACTAAAAAGATATGAGTCTATGTCTACATAGTGACCATGACCTAAAGCTATGTATTCATGAATAAACTTTTGATATTCAATAAAAAGGGAAGAATTTTGTGTAGTTTCTTTTCTAAATTCAAAAACCTTTTCAATGCAAGATGAAATGAATCACCTAGTGTATCATTTACTTCTGATAGAGGTAATTTTAAGGGTAAAACGACTTTAAATTGATTGTTTTCTAACTAAACAGTACTCTTAAAAATGCTTTCGCAAAGCTGATGCTCTGAGGTTTGCTCGTTGAAAACTTCAGGCACACTTTCTGTTTTCCAAAAATTACTCAATGATTCACTGAGGTCTGATGTACAATCAATACATTTCAATCTTACCTTATTGCAGACCTGAGATTGGCACTGTTTTGGCAAACCGCCAGCAATGATGTGCCCGAACTGGGTGTTGATGATGCATGGCTCATGTGAGCTGTTTTGCAGCGCTGACTGCTCCTTCATCACAGGAACAGGCCTCTCCAGCGGCATCAGCACCTGAAAGAACACATCAGCACCCAATAGTACTTGAATCTCACTTGGCATGTAAAAATGATCATCTGCCAATTTTGCGCCTTTAGGTATATTAAACTCTGAAATGTTTAATTTAGTCTGAGGTAATTTGCACGTTATTTTGTCTACTACTTGGCAAGTAACTGTAGATTTGAACGTGGAATTTAATGAATATATCTCTATGGGTAAACAAAACCTTATTGTACTTTTCATATTAGTAATGCCAATGATGTTTGTGTCAATTTGCTTTGGTTCCAAACCTAGAACTTGCACAAGTGAACTTGTGACAAATGACAGTTGCGAACCACTGTCAAGCAGAGCCTTGACTTGCAGCTCTGACCCATTATGGGCAACAATCTTGATTTTAGCTGTGGGAAGAAGTACATCATTAGTAATATTGCCTGTCAATGATGTGACAGGAAGTGCGTTTGCAGCAGGATCGTGATATAATAGAGTGTTGTGTTCTTGCTTGCACTCTTTGCATCGGAAATGAAATTTACATTTCCCTGAATGCGCACTTAAGCATATTTTGCAAAGTTTATTACTTGTTGCAAATTGCACTCTCTCATGAGCGGTTAATAAATTAAACTTTTTACAATTAAATAATTTGTGATCTGTTACCTTGCAGTACAGGCATGAAGATTGCTTTCCAGCTGCAGCATTGTTGGCCACTTTGGGTCCCTGTAGCCGTGGTCCACGCTCTTGATCTACACTCTCCAGCGCAATCGCCCGCCTCTCAATATATTCTAGGAAGTCAGCCAGAACTGGTCTGGTAGGTTTTTTCCGTTCCAGCTGGTAGGCTTGCGAGGTGTACAAATCTAGTTTGCGGTAAAGAATGCACAACACTATAGGATCCCAGTATTTAACACTTGGTTCAATGTTTTCTAATGCGGCTAATTGTTGCTTTACATCAGACAGAAATTTTCTCAGATTACTACCTGTAGATTTAGCTATTGGTTTCATATCTATAAGAAAGTTTATGTGGTCATTTATTATTTTTTCTTCATTATTATACCTATCGTTTAATATTTTCAATGCTTGACTATAACTATCACTGACCAATGGTAAGTTTTTTATCAAGTCATATGGTTCCTCTCTAACGAAACTCCTAAGATAATACATCTTTTGCACAGCGTCTAGCGATTTATTGTCGTTAATCATTGAAGTAAAAACATTGATAAATGGTATGTAGTCGCTAAACTTACCCATGAATGTTTGAATTTGCACCTCTGGCAGTTTTATTCTTGCGAGCGCAGTGGCAGAATTAGCTGATGGTGAGGAACCTGAAGTTTCTAACATTTTAATTTGTTTATCCAAAACCCCAATGATGTGAAAGTAAATTGTCTCAATTTCGTTTACATCTTCTTCGTCCTTGGGGTGAAGACATAAAATTGACTTGTTAGCTTCTTCGTAATCGTTGAATACCTGATGTGCCCGTGTTCTCTTGTTCACAAGCTCTTCTATCGAGGATGAACCAACGCCCTTGGCGTCACTAGCAAAGTTATTCAACCGCGTGAGTGAGGCTTTTAGATAGCATCTTGAAGCCACGAGGCGCTTTAAATCTGGTTCTGCCATTGCACTCGCAAACACTTGAAACTAACACGATTCTTGGCAGTAATTACGATTATTAACAATAACTTAATATTAAAATAGAAGCTAACAAACACTCGTACAACAAGATGGCTACTCAAAAATACAGGTAGGTAGGTTAGGTTACGACCTACCTACCTGTATTTTTGAGTACCTGTATCTTCTACGGAAGATCTCGTTGCGTCACTTGGTTGCTTGCGTCGCACGCTGTCGCCAATCGCCTTGCACTTGCCGCGTCGTGATTCGCCGGAACGTCTTGCTGCCACGATTGACCGTATCACCCGTCCCGTTCGCACGCGCAGGAAATGTTATCGCTGTCTCACTCGTACTTGATGCGCTGTGTTGCGTCACGTCGGAGATTGCTGATTCGTTGACGACTCAAACCGAAGATAGACGAATGTACACGATGTCCTGCATGCATCAACTAAACCTTGTGTGAAGAAAAAATGTCCGCCATAGAAATCTTGCTCCATATTCACAAATCGCTAATTCTGTTGCCTCCTCCTCTTCAATATCCGGCTCGAAGGACCATGTTCAGATCTGGTAGCAGTGGACTGTGGGGAATGTTGCTAGGTTGTTGGTAGGGCAGGAAGGCTTCAGTCTTTGGTGAAATAAAAATCTGGAGTTACAGACACGTCCATTTATTGCACAGTTTGGTTGGAAGAGAGCGATACAATGGTTTCCACAGATAATACAAACATACATTAAAAATGTTGATGTTGGTGTTGCCAACAATTATATTAGCAACATAATTATATTAGCAACATAATTATATTAGCAACAATTATATTAGCAACATAATTATATCAGCAACATAATTATATCAGCAACATAATTATATTAGCAACATAATTATATTAGCAACATAATAACATCAGCAACATAATTATATTAGCAAGATAATTATATTAGCAACATAATTATATCAGCAACATAATTATATCAGCAACATAATTATATCAGCAACATAATTATATCAGCAACATAATTATATCAGCAACATAATTATATTAGCAACATAAATATATTAGCAACATAATTATATTAGCAACATAATTATATTAGCAACATAATTATATTAGCAACATAATTATATTAGCGACATAATTATATTAGCAAAATAATTATATTAGCGACATAATTATATTAGCAAAATAATTATATAAGCAGCATAATTATATAAGCAACAATTATATTAGCAACATAATTATATCAGCAAGATTATTATATTAGCAACATAATTATATTAGCAACATAATTATATCAGCAACAATAATATTAGCAACATAATTATATTAGCTACATAATCATATTAGCCACATAATTATATTAGCGACATAATTATATTAGCAACATAATTATATTAGCGACATAATTATTTTAGCAACATAATTATATTAGCAACATAATTATATTAGCGACATAATTATATTAGCAAAATAATTATATAAGCAACAATTATATTGTGAGGGAGACTTGATGTAACATGTATATAAACCCATGTATTCTTATAATAAAGGCAGTATTTAATCATCATTCGGTGTATCATTTACTCGAACCCAATACTATCCGTACATGGCGACCCTGCCATCGCATTAGGTGTTAGGTGTGAGTCGCGTTTGTTTACATTCCTTTGACCAAATTGGGCCGCTTAGCACCACAATGCAGTACTTCAAATATATTCTACATTTGAAGCTTGTAGCGACTAATACACTTTGCGTTAAAATCTATATTTCGAAAAATGGGCACCACTAACACCAAGGAGGAAGTTATAGTACCCCAGAACGCAGCGGGAGGTAATAACAACGCAGATATACAACAATTGGCTGTGCACGTCAGTTCGACGAATATCATTTTATTGGTATTGTTGCTGATTGCATCATTGGCATTTGTATACGGCATTTTCACGCTATATAGAAAATGTCATCGTAAGTGGATGGCTAACGAGATAAGACGAGACAGATGGCGCGTCTCGTTATGGAGAAGAAGGATTGACAACGAAAGAGACCTGAGGGAGCTGTCAGATATGAGGAGCTACAAAAAAGGAACTGGAGACATCGCTTGAGCCGAGCGATTTGCGGCATCGTTTTAAACAAAAGACCAGTGCGCGTAAAATTATCATGAGTGGCGTCTCGTAAATATATTATCTACCTATGTGCGTATCTGTGCGCGGAAATTTTGTGCGTTGTGCGTATACAATAGTGCGCGTCAATTCCGTGTGTTGCGTAGTGCGCGACAATATGCGTTATGTGTCAACTGGACTGGGTATGCGTAATGGACTTTAAGACATAGTTAAGGCTAATTAATCATAAATATAATAATTATATTTCGTATAAGTATGTAGTAAATGATCTATGCAATAATGTTTATCTTGATAATTATGATTTAAAAAGGACATATTGATGGCTGAAAGGTTAAGAGGCTTACAAAATAATCTATTGGAAATAAGGAAATACTTGATTAAGATTGGTCCAGATAGGAGAAAGGGTAATATTATTGCTGTCAAATTAGCAGAAGCGGACAAATTATTATGTGAGTATAATTTATTTTTAGAATATTTTATTTCAGCTCAAAATTCCTTCAGTAAATCTGAATGTTCAGTCATTCAAGAGCTTTGTGCACAATTCGATAAATCATATAAACAAGTTTTAGATTTATGCACAAAAATACCTTGTAAGTCAGAAAATATGACGAATACTACTAAATTTGATCTGAAGGTTGCTTTAAATTTATTGCCAGTTTGTAAAGATGACGAAGCAAGCATACGACAATTTATTGAAAGTGTAGAGTATTATAAATCTGAGTTAGATGAAGGTTCGCAGGGGAAGCTGTTAAATTTTGTGCTAAAGAGTAGACTTTCACAGGCCGCGAGATTGAAATTATCTTCAGCGTATACTACTATTGATGATTTCATAGTGGATATGAGAACACAACTACTGCCTAAAAAATGTGCTACGGCAATTCAAAGTAAGCTTCAAAATTTTAGGCATAATAATTTATCTATCGATGAGTTCGGTAAGCAGATAACAGAAATGTTCGTCGAATTAACAATTTCGCAATCGGATGGCAATGATGCGAGTTTCACGGTATTAAAACCCCTTAACGAAAAACAGGCTATTAAGTGTTTTGCAAATGGTTTAAGAAACCGTCGTTTGGATACAATCATTGCAGCCCAAAAACATACTTCGCTGAAAGACGCCATACAGTCGGCTATCGATGAAGACATCACAGCACCATCAACTTCCAATGAGATTCTAACCATGAATTTCAAAGGCATGTCGTTCTACAATCGCCCGCAGCGCGGAAGGCGCTCCTCGTTCACAGGCAGAGGGCGTCGACGAGTTGGCTATCAGCCGGCTCACCAGACCCGTCAACAGGCTCAGGTGTGGAGAGGACCACAGACTAATGTGCACAGGTCTACTCATACATATCATGCTACCAGAGGTAGGTCCAACTTTTATTCACCAAGGTACCAGCATTCCCCTCGTGCGCATGTACATACTTTGACCAACTCTGAATCGCATTCGCAGCCTAGTTCAAATACAAGTAACACTAACCAGAGCCAACAAGATGAAAACCAGTTTTTTCGGGACTGAAAAATTTTATATTTTCATGCAATAGTGTAGGCTACGTTAATATTAAATCGCGTAATCATTACTCATATAATTTGTTAGTTAACACCGGCGCATCCATTTCGGTTGTTAAGTATAAACATATTCTGGAACAGAATATTCCTATCCATATTGAGAATAGCTATGTAAATGGAATCGGTGGTAAAGTGCAGTCAATTGGATATGTTTATATAAACTTTGTTATTGGAAATCACATTATAAATCATAAGTTCTTTGTTTTTAAAACATTGCCATGTAAAGGTAGTGGCATTCTAGGACAAGACTTTTTAAGCAAGTATAAATCAGTGTTGAATTTCGGTAACCAGACTTTGTTATTATGGAATAAAAATCTTAAGATATCTTTACCTTTAATTATGACGAACAATAACATAACAATACCGGCAAGGTCAGAGTCCATTCACTTTATTCAGGTATCTGAGACTGATGAATGTTTAGTTAATACGACAGAACTGCAAGAGGGAATCTTTATTGCGAGTAGTTTAGTTAAGCCAACGAATGGGCAAATACCCATTCGCATATTAAATACAACCGAGTCTGATTTAGTTTTAAATTCTATTCATCCGACTCTTTTCAAAGCATCTGATTACGATATATGTACGTTTCATGAAACTAATAATAACGCTGATCGTGTCAAGAAAGTATTTTCCTTGTTATCTCTAAATCATTTGAATAAGGAAGAACAATTGTCAATCGAAAGTATATGCGCGAAGTACGCCGATATATTTTTTCTGCCAGGTGATAAGTTAGGCACAACAAAATTATATGAACATACGATAACTTTGAAACCGAATATACTCCAGTGTACGTAAAGCCATATAGTTTGCCACATGCTCAGAAAGCTGAATTAAAGAAACAGGTGGAAAACTTATTGGAACAAGGGATAATTGAACCCTGTTCCAGTGAGTGGTCTAGTCCGGTTCTATTAGTACCGAAAAAATCTGATGCTAACGGAGAAAAGAAGTGGCGGTTAGTTATAGACTACCGTAAACTTAACACTTGTATACAGGACGATAAATTTCCTTTACCGAATATTTCTGACATACTAGATTCACTAAGTGGCTGTATTTACTACACGCATTTAGATTTAAATCAAGGGTTTTTCAATGTAGGCCTTCAGAAAGATTGTAGAAAATACACATCATTTTGTGCAGATGGGCAGTATCAAATGACTAGAATGCCCATGGGTCTTAAGACCAGCCCAAGTGCATTTTCGCGCATGATGACCATAGCAATGGCCGGGTTATCATACGACAAGTGCCTAGTATATATGGACGATTTAGTTTGTCTAGGCAGAAGCCTTCAGAGTCATAACAAGAACCTAATGAGCATTTTTGAAAAACTACGCAGTGCAAATCTCAAGTTAAACCCTTCAAAATGTGATTTTCTCAAAAAGGAAATTTTATATTTAGGCCATATGGTGTCGGGCAATGGTATATTGCCAGACCCAGATAAAATTAAAGTAATTAAGAATTACCCAGTTCCCAAAACTATAGACGAAGTGAAACGTTTTGTGGCCTTCGCTAATTATTATAGAAAATTTATTGCTGATTTCGCAGAAAAAGCATACCACTTGAATCTCTTATGTAGAAAAAACGCTAAATTTGTCTGGGATAAAAATTGTCAAAATTCGTTTGAAACTATAAAACAAAGTATTATGTCACCTCCAATTCGCCAGTATCCAGACTTTTCAGAACAAAATCAATTTATAGTACAAACTGATGCATCTGGGTATGCAATCGGCGCTGTTTTATATAACTCAGACGGCCATCCTGTAGCTTACGCTAGTAGGAGTCTCAACAAAGCGGAAAGGAATTATCCCACCATAGAGAAAGAACTCCTAGCTGTAGTTTGGGCCGTTAAATACTTCAGACCTTACTTGTACGGTCGTACATTCAAAATACGAACCGATCACAAACCTTTAGTATATTTATTTAATTTAAAAGACCCCTCGAGCAGATTGTTTAAATTCAGACTTATTTTGGAAGGGTATGATTATGTAATCGAGTATGTGAAAGGAAAGGAGAATGCGGCTGCAGACGCATTATCCAGAATAAAAGTTACTTCTAAAGAACTGAAAGAGATGAACGAATGCTTGAATGTTATGACGCGAGCTCAAAAGAGACAGTTAGACACTGTTCCTTCGGATGATATGCTACCCACCAGCGATTGGCCTGATCAACCAAAAGTTGTGGACACCCATATCAAACCGAAAGATGCAGTAGAGTTAAGATTTGGTGACGACAGTATTTTAAAGAAAGTTAAAGATGATAAGTTAATAACTTGTGAAAGTAATATATTATTTTATGTTGCGCAACAGAAGACAATATTCATAAAGCAAGTGTCTCAATCACAAATTACGCGAGCCGAATTTGCGAGAGAACTTAGCGAATTTTGTGAAAAAATTAATATCGTCGAAGTATACTTCATTAAAAATAAAAATAACTACGTGTTTATAGAGAAATTAATAAGTGAAATAAAAAAGCAAACTAACTGGAAAGGGCCCAGGTTATGTATAATAAAAGATGTCGAGAGAATAGAGGATAAAGACGATAGGAAGGTAATAGTTAACGACTTTCATCTTTTGCCCACAAGTGGCCACGCGGGCATAAGAAGAATGTTAACTAATATTAAGAAATATTATTATTGGCCGGGTTTAGAAGCCGATGTTAAAAATTTTGTTAAAAAATGTCCCCAATGCCAGAGGCATAAGTATACAGTTCAGGTTAAGGAGCCAATGACAATTACGTCGACCGCTCATTCTGCTTTTGATAAAATCTTTCTAGACTTGGTAGGACCGTTGGACAAAGATAACAATGATTATTGTTACATACTTACACTACAGTGCGAGTTATCAAAGTATGTATGTGCGCATCCCCTTCTCAATAAAACTTCAACAGAAGTAGCTCGTACCTTTGTGAATAATTTTATACTTCAGCATGGCGTACCAAGGGAGATAGCTACCGACAGGGGCACGGAGTTCATATCTGAAACCATGAGACAGGTTTGTAAGAAACTAAATTCAACTGCGTATCATCACCAAAGCATCGGATCGCTAGAAAACGCTCACAAAAGTCTAGGCGCGTTTTTGCGAATCCAAACTGAAGAAAAACCGGAATTATGGAGTAGTTGGTTACCGTTCTGGTGCTTTGCGTATAATACGACAGTTCACACGTCGACAAGATTTACGCCTTTTGAACTTGTTTATGGTAAAAAGTGTAACAGAGCCCCTTTACAACTACGATAGTTACCCGCTTGAACTTAAATATCGACTTCAGGTTTCTCAAACCGAAGCGCGGAAAAATTTAGTTAACAGTAAAATAGAAAGAAAGTGTAGATACGATAGTTATGTTAACCCCGTGTGTTATAAGCCTAACGATAAAGTCTTAGTTAAAAATGAAACTGGTAATAAACTTACACCTCTGTACTCCGGACCTTATACTGTAATCAGGGATATTTCACCCAATGTTGAAATTGAAGTAAATAGTAAAACCGATATTGTACATAAAAACAGAACTAAATTATACTACAGTTAAAATTGCAAATGTTCAGCACCTACATTTAACCTGATTATGATAAGTATGACTGTACTATGTAACCTATACATATAGTAAAAACGAATTTATTGCATAGTTCATTGGTAAGCGTAGACGAACCGCGGATGCGAGACTGTAGGTTCATATATTATTTCAATTGTATAATTTAATGTGTATCAATAAAGCATATTATTATATGATGTCATGTACATGCACATGTTTATTGTTATAGAAGTACGCGCCATTTAATTGTGGTAAGATATATACGTATTTCATGTATCTCTAGACTAAGCTATTTTCTTTTCCTATAATAAAATAAAACGATTATTTTATTTTATTTTTGTAATATGGGGGAGATGTGAGGGAGACTTGATGTAACATGTATATAAACCCATGTATTCTTATAATAAAGGCAGTATTTAATCATCATTCGGTGTATCATTTACTCGAACCCAATACTATCCGTAAAATATTAGCAACATAATTATATTAGCAAGATAATTATATTAGCAACATAATTATATTAGCAACATAATTATATTAGCAACATAATTATATTAGCAACAATTATATTAGCAACATAATTATATCAGCAACATAATTATATCAGCAACATAATTATACTAGCAACATAATTATATTAGCAACATAATAACATCAGCAACATAATTATATTAGCAAGATAATTATATTAGCAACATAATTATATTAGCAACATAATTATATTAGCTACATAATTATATTAGCAACATATATATATTAGCAACAATTATATTAGCAACATAATTATATCAGCAACATAATTATATTAGCAAGATAATTATACTAGCAAGATAATTATATTAGCAACATAATTATATCAGCAACAATAATATTAGCAACAATGATATTAGCAACATAATTATATTAGCTACATAATCATATTAGCCACATAATTATATTAGCAACAATTATATAAGCAACATAATTATATTAGCAACATAATTATATTAGCAAAATAATTATTTTGCATCAGCAACATAATTATATCAGCAACATAATTATATCAGCAACATAATTATATCAGCAACATAATTATATTAGCAACATAATTATATTAGCAAGATAATTATATTAGCAACATAATTATATTAGCAACATAATTATATTAGCAACATAATTATATTAGCAACATAATTATATTAGCAACTATTTTATTTCTTTGTCTGTCTGTTTGCGGTTACTTATATTATAAAAAGGAAAGTTTAGTTTTTGTTTGCTTGTTTGTAAGAGTTAAACTTTAAAACTAATTAACCGATTTAAAAAAATCTGTCACCATTAGAAAGCTATATTATCACCAAGTAATATAAGCGATATTATATTTTTTAAAAGTACTGTTTCTAACATAACCTAAACTACTTTCACACGAGCGAAGTCGCCGGCAAAAGCTGGTCAGCATGAACCACAAGTATCAGTTTATTAACTTAAAAGCTAAACGTTTTTTCATCTAAACACGTTAAGTAGAACCAGAAATGTAATGTACAGTGTGACTCGCAATTAATTATATTGTCGAACTACAATTTACGCAAATGATGTCGCCGACAAATGGTACTATAACCTACTAAAATTATAAATGAGAAAGTTTGTGAGGAGGGATGCAGGATGTTTGTTACTCTTTCACGCAAAAATTACTGAACGGTTTTTGATGAAACTTTACAGTATTATTATTTATACATCAGAATAACATATAGGCTACTAAAAAATATATTTTAACATTCACTCTACATTTGACGGCCTCGATGGCGTACTGTTTAGTGTAACCGACTGCCACACCTGAGGTCACAGGTTCGATCCCCGCACAAGTCAAACATTTGTGTGCATGGACATGGGTGTTTGTCTTGGTCTGGGTGTTTCTATGTATAATATGAACGTATTTACAACAAAAAGTATATATGTATGTTTATCCATTGTCTAGTACCCATTAAGCTCTGCTTAGTTTGGGTTAGATGGTGTTGTGTGTATGTGGTAGAATATTAACACGAGCAAAGCCGTGGTCAAATACTAGTTATTAATATTGTAGCTACTGCGAATAAATAAATGACGCATTGATTTTTGACATTGAACGTACTTTAAAAACGAGATCTAGACAAATAATGTTTACATTATCTATTAAATTTGATAGTGCCTCCGACCTCTACAGTGTTTATTTAATCTATACTCATATTATAAAGCTGAAGAGTTTTTAGTGTTGGATAGCTCATTTATCGAGGAAGGCTATAAGGTACAGTTACCCCGAATGGTACACTTCAGAAATTATTCGCAACATAAAATTAAAAGCTTCTCTACACAAGAAATACAAAATTACAGGCTCGATGAGTGATTATGGGGCGTTTGCCTGTTGTAGAACTACGGTTAAAAATATGATAGAAGTAGCTCATAAACAATATCAATATAACGTTCAAAATAGATTACAGAAAGACCCGAAATCATTTTGGAATTATATAAATTCAAAAAAGTGTAGCCATAGTGTACCTATTATTAAGAAAAATATTGAATGTTTGACAGGGGTGGATTGTGCCGAGGAATTTGCTAAGTATTTTTACTCGATTTATAGCAAAAAGCGTGCTGAGCTTAACGTAAATACAGCGGTCACTGAGGCGGCAAGCGTCAATGGCGCGGCGAGAGTTCAATTAAATCAGCTAGTTTCAGGTGACGTAATGAAGGCGCTTAAAGAACTGAAACCAAAGAAATCGATTGGACCGGATAGTATTCCACCCTTCATTCTTAAGGATTGCCAAATAGTACTGGCCGCCCCACTGTTACATATGTACAATCTTTGTCTTCGAAGCACAGTATTCCCGGAAAGATGGAAAATTACGAGGGTTGTTCCGGTACCAAAGGGAGGAGCTGGCAACAAAGACAAAGTAGAAGGATATAGACCTATAGCTGTACTATCAACTCCTGCAAAGATTTTGAGGCTGTAATACAAAAACGTATTTTAGCACAAATCAACGGACAATTCACTGACGCTCAACATGGGTTTAGACCGACTAGGAGTACCTCTAGCAACTTGCTTAGTTATATGGCGGATCTGATACCATCGGTGGATGGTGGAGTGCAGATTGACTCCGCCTATTTCGATTTTCAAAAAGCATTTGATTTAGTCGATAATGATGTGTTGCTAAGTAAACTAGCCGGGTTTGGTTTCACTCCTCATCTGCTGAAATTCCTTGCGAGCTACTTGTGTGAAAGGCAGCAGTATGTGGAGTATGCAGGATATGCATCCAAGCACTATTACACGCGCTCGGGAGTGAGTCAAGGCACGAACCTAGGACCCATGGCATTTATAATTATGATAAATGATCTACCTAAAGTAATACAAAATGCTAAATGCTTACTATTCGCGGATGACTTTAAGTTATATATGCCTATAAACAGCCACGTGGACTGCTTAAAATTGCAGGCCGACATTGACCAAGTGGTGGCGTGGAGTAATAAAAACAAATTACAATTTAACACCTCAAAATGTGTAACTATCACTTTTACTCGTGGACGTACTCCAATCCAATACAACTATAACGTAGGGGGCGTTCCATTGGCACGGGTCACAGAGGTGAAAGATTTAGGAGTATATATAGACAGCGGGCTAACGTTTCGTAGTCACATAAACAAAATCTGTAAAAAAGCTTACAGAAACCTTGGTTTTCTGCTCAGAACAGTGCGAAATTTCAGTAACCCTTGTGCAATAGTTACACTGTATAATGCATTGGTACGGAGTCAGCTAGAAAGCAATGCAATCATCTGGAGCCCACATGAAATTAAATATAGTCTCATGTTGGAGCGCATTCAAAATAAATTTATAAGATACCTTTATATGAAATATTATGGGGTGTACCCCTTTTACCCTTTGTTGTATCCAACCTTATTCATCTTGGGTATGGTTGGATATAATGAATTGAGGGTGAGAAGGGAATTAGCGCTGCTCTTGTATTTATTTAAAGTATTAAGAGGCAATATACATAACCCACAGATATTAGAACGCATCCACTTTAACGTCCCGAATAAGTACACATATCGACGGAAAAACCCACAACTGTTACGATTGCCGCGCGCACGCACCAACTTACTACAGAGGGCGCCTCTATCGCGCGCATACGGTACGCTTAACCAAGTTGCAGATACTATAGATATCTTCTGTTGTACACTGAGTGAATTCACAAAAACGTCACTATTTGTGATTTGTTATAAATAAATAAATATATATATGTACCAAAAGTTGTCAGGTGAATTGTTAATCTTATATGTATAACAGATTTTTTTATCTTTTTTTAAATGTAAGTAAATTAGTATATAGTATACAAAGTAGCTACATTATTGTATTAGGGTGCACCCTGTAAAAATAATGTATGTTTGAAAAATAAATAAATAAAAAAATAAATAAACATCACGCTACGACCCAAGGGGGAGGCGCATTAATCGGCGCATAAACGCGGATGAAACCGCGGGCACATCTAGTATAATATAATAACAATAATTTATAGTCTCAAAAAGGGCACATACAATTTATATATTCCCTAGACCGTACACTAGGATACCCTGTATCGTGGGATCTATTTGTCGACTAATGTTTCATTGACTGACAGTATTGTAAGTTTTGATTTTTCTAATCATTGATGTATACTTGTAATTATTCTTATCGACATTGTTGCACTATCGTTACATATGTATGTTCTTTACTTTATTTTGCATGCTGTGATCTTCTGTTATTGACGAAACACATGTCCCTACTATTTAAGTTTAAATCTGCCTTATAATAATGATATTCTATGACATCTATCTACCCCAAACTAAGCAAAGCTTGTACTATGGGTTCTAGACAATGGCTAAACATACATATATTTTTCTTTTGTAAGTACATACATATTATACATAGAAACACCCAGACCAAGACAAACATCTATGTCCGTGCACACAAATGTTTGACTTGTGCGGAAATCGAACCCGCGAATTTTTTTTTTTGTGGTCCACAAATTGTTCCGAGTCTGGGTGTTTTTGTGTCCGTTGTTTGAATGTTTGTAACCTGGATACAGGAAATATACTTAGTGCGGGAGATGACTTTAATAAAATAATAGGGGTTAAAGTATGAAGTTGCCGTTGTATAGGATACTTTGAATTGACACAAAACCTTCATGGTTTGAGATTTTTGAGTGAAACTTTTGCACATGATACCTATGAGATTCTTCTTTTAAAAAATGTGCAACTTTTGATTTTCGACTTTCAATTGTTTTTTTATTGACCTTAGACGGGAAAGATGGATACTTCGAAAAATCGAGTTATTTTTCAATACGAGTTCCGACGCGGAACTAACGCGGTAGAAACGGCTTGCAATATCAACGCTGCATTTGGAGAGGACACTGCTAATGAACGCGACGTGCGTTTTTGGTTTAAACGCTTTCGTAATGGAAACTTCGACTTGAAGAACGAACCACGTGGAAGACCGCCTACACAGGTGAATAACGCTGAAAAAGGATATGGTGGAAGCCGATCCGAGTCAAACTACTCACGAATTAGCGGCATGGTTTAACGTTATCTAGAATATTGGCTCATTTGCATCAAATCAATATCATATATCAAAAATGAGTGCCTCATGATTGGACTGATCTGCAGAAAGAAATGCGTGCTGAAACTTTGTGTTGCCTTGTTGAATCGGTAAAGAAATGAAAGAATATTGGATCGAATTGTGACATGTGACTAAAAGTGGATTCTTTACGATAACCCTAAGCGAAAAATGCAATGGCTGATCCCAGCTCAAAGGCCGCAACAGTGCCCTAAAGCAAAGCTTACCAATAAAAAGTTAATGGTAACTCTTTGGTGGTCTCTTCATGGTGTTATTCACTATAGCTTTCTCAGGTCGGGTCAAGCAATAACAACAGATGTTTACTGTACCGAACTTCGAACAATGATGGCAAAACTGGCAGTGAAATAGCCCCGACTCGATCGATCTTCACCATTATTGCTCCATGATAACGCAAGACCTCACACTGCACGAGAAACCGTTGTAACTCTACAGGAGCTGCAGTTAGAAACCATACGTCATCTTCCGTACTCGCCAGACTTTGCTCCAACAGACTACCATTTTTTTTCGTGATTTGGACAATTTTCTACGTGATAAAATATTTTCTTCCTAGAAGACAGTACAAAATGCTTTCACACAGTTTGTCGAATCTAGATACCCGGAGTTCTATCGTAAAGGCATAAATGAACTTCCATTTAGATGGCAGCAATGTATAGATAATAAGGGTAAATATATCGATTAAGTAAATATGGAACATCTTAGAAAAAAACGAGTTTCAATTTTTCAGTACAAATATATAAATTTCATCTTCGCTATGAACGGCAATGCTTGGGCGATACGTCTGCTGTTACAAGTGATCACAGGCTATAGTAACGAGCTACCATCAGATAGGTCCCTGGCATCGACTCCATAGGCCCTGGGCCTGCCCAAGAGTCCCAATGGCACTATCTGCAGGGCTCAGCCCCCGAATGTTTTGTCCTATGCCTCTAAGTAATTGCCACGAATTATATGAATTACAACAATATTAGTCAGTTTTCGGTTATTAAATAACGTGTAACACACACATATAACTCACAACCTCAAACACCCCAATTAGATTATTAAATCGTAAAAATAATTAATCATTAAAATGTTACTTTTATGTACTTAAATATTTTAATTTAACCAATTAGTTATATCATTTTTGTGCGCGGATAGTATGGGTATATTACAATAAATCTAACATTATTGCCTTTATTGTATCAAAAACCTTATTGCCTTGAATTATACATTTTCGTTTATTTCAACTGTTCAAAGAAAAGGATGATTGATTCTGAACAAAGTACTTTCAGGAGTGCGTTTAATATATTACACGTTGTATACGGTTACTTAATTATGTATATATTTTTCAAAAACGTTTGACGGACTATATTATATTATTAGATATTATATTATATTTAATATCCAAAGTAATTATTATAGGTTTAAATGCGTATGTGAGTTTCTTTGTTACGCTTTCACGCCTAAAATACTCGATCGATCATCATGAAATTTCGTATACACGTTGTCAGGGCAACAGAAAATCTATAACGGGTACCAATTACCCAGAAAAAGTACTGTTACTAATCTTATCTAACCTACATTTACGCGAGCGAAGCCGCGGGCAAAACATAGTTAGGTACAAAAGTTAAAATATTTTTATCATGTGCGCGCTCCTGGTGATCTTATCTTATCTTGATCCGGGGGCAGTGGGATCTTTTGTGTCGGCCCGGAGGTTTATCCCTGAGCTATCTCCCTATGAATGTACTGCATCAGTCGCAGCGTACACTTCAGAGGGAGAAGCCTGAAGTCTTCAGGGTTCGGATATGCCAATCCCATCAGACCCATCCTTAGTCCGGCCAACGCGTCACATTCACACAGTAGGTGTGATATGGACTCATCCTGTTCACCACAGGCTCGGCAGATTGAATTGTTTGACAATCTCAATCTGCACAGGAAGTCGTTGGTGCCAAAATGACCAGTAAACGCTCCTGTGAGTAGGCGTATTTGGCCCTTGTTGTACCCGCAGAACTTCCGGGTAAAGCCCGTGGCTCTGTTTGCAATGAATTTCTTGGAGTGTTCCAGACCCCTAAGGGCCATCCACTCCAGCCTGTGTTTATCATTGCCATGTGCATTCAAAGCTGCCTTGACGGTACTCTCAGAGAGACCTACGAATGGCTCGGGGCCCACAAATTGTTGCTCCGAGCCCTTTTTGGCTAATACATCAGCCTCCTCATTACCCTGCACCCCTGCATGCCCCGGAACCCACACCAGCCTGACAGTGTTTTTCCTGCCAAGTTTGTTAAGGGCTTTAACACAGTTCAGGACCAGTGCTGAGTTCACCCTACAGGAGTTCAGAGCCTTAAGAGCAGCTTGACTGTCACTGAGAATATAAACAATCTTGTCAGTGACATTGTTGTTAATATTCTCCTGCGCACAGGCAATTATAGCATAGGTTTCCGCCTGGAAGACCGTTGCATATTTGCCCATGCTTTGGTTCACCTTGCAGTCGTTGGCATAAATACCAGCGCCTGATCCTGTTTCTATTTTGGAACCATCGGTGTACCAGATGAGACAACCCTTGTCAGGGGATCGTAGACCTCGTCTCCATTCGTCCCTTGTGGGGACCTTTATTTTAAAATTCTTTTTGAATATGTGCATTGGTTGCATTTTGTCACATCCCATGCTCATAATCTCTTTAAGATCCTTCGAGATCTCCAGTTTTGTGTGTCGAGTTACTGGCATGTTGACGCTCCACAGCCCATGTATAGATAGTCTATGTAGCGCCTTCATCGCCTCTAACTCCACAACAATGTGTAGCGGCGTTAGGTCCAGCAGGATCTCTAACGCAGCCGTTGGCGTAGTAGGGAACGCCCCTGTTATGGCCATGCAGGCTAATCGCTGCACCTTCGACAGCGCTTTCCTGCATGTTGCTAGTTTGGTTCTTGGCCACCAGACAACGCTTCCATATGTGATTATGGGTCTTATCATCATCGTGTATAGCCCCTTGATGACCTTGGGCTTCAGGCCCCAGGTCTTCCCATAAGTAGAACGAATCATACCGAAGACCCGCTGGGCCTTCATTATGGCTTTGTCTACATGAGGTTTCCACGTTAGCTTGTTATCTAAGGTCATGCCTAGATACTTCACCTCCGTGGACGATTGTAGCTGTGTACCATACATGGATAGAGTTCCCAGGCCAGTCGGATCTCTCATCCTAGTGAACGGCACGACAGTAGTTTTCCCTGGGTTGATCGATAAATGGTTACTACTGCACCATTTTTCTACCATACTCAGGGCCCTCTGCATGAGAATGGATACTGTGCTCGGAAATTTTCCATTGACAAGTATCACCAAGTCATCCGCATATCCGACCGTTAAGTACGGACCTTTGTTGAGTTGTTCTAAGAGTGAATTAACTACCAAGCACCATAAGAGTGGTGAGAGTACTCCACCCTGAGGGCAGCCTTTGGTAGTCATTGCAGTCATTTCATCCCCTAACAACTCAGACCTAATAATTCTTCCTCTGAGCATACAATCGATCCACTTGCAAATGATTGGCTCTATGCTGTGATTTGCCGATGCCACACTAATGGCATCAAAGGTGGTCCGATCGAAAGCTCCCTCAATATCCAGGAATGCAGCAATGCATACTTCCCGGTTATCTAATGCATGTTCTGCCTTATTTACCACAAAATGCAGTGCTGTCTCAGTGGATTTTCCCGACTGGTAGGCACATTGTAGCCCGTGAAGTGGAAATTTTCTCAATGCTCCCTCCCTGATATGTCTATCTACTAACTTCTCCAGGGCTTTCAAGAAGAACGACTCAAGACTAATAGGTCGATATGCCTTGGCTTCTTCGTAGTCCTCTTTGCCCGGCTTCGGTATGTAGATGACTTTAACTTGCCTCCATATCTTTGGAATGTATCCAAAAGCTATGCAGGCTCTGTATAGTCTGCACAAATGCGGAACCAAGAGTGCAGCTCCCTGTTGTAGGATAATGGGATAAACCATGTCTGGACCAGGTGACTTGAACGGTTGAAAACCATTTAGAGCCCAGCCGACCTTCCCTTCATCCACTACCTTCCTTGCAGTGTCCCAATCTGCTTTGGTTGTACGGTAGCCTAGTTAAACCAGGCTAATCGGGTCCTCCTGCTCCTTTTCTATTATCTTACAGTCCGGAAAGTGTGTGTTTAGCATCATTGCTAGTGTCTCCTTACCGGACCCTGTTCGCTGCCCATTGCCATCTCTGATGGTTGTCAATGGGTGTGCTCTGACAGTCGAGATAGCTTTGGAGAGTCTCATTCCTTCAGGAATAGTACTGATGTTTTCACAGTGGGCTCTCCAAGCCTTCCGTTTGGCTTTCCGCACAGCTTTGTTGTAGTTGGTCAAACAGCGAGCGTAACCGCTATAGTCCCTGCTGGTCCTAGCATTGTTAAACGCTCTTCTGGCTTCAAGCTTCAGCTTGACCAACTCTGGCGTCCACCACGGTGCCCTCTTGGGTCTAAGTTCCCTTTCAGGGCAGTTACTTGTCCAGGCCGTATTTACAGACCAATTTGTCTGCTGTAAACTCTATGTCTAATATAGAATTAAGCTTACCCTTAGAATCCTCCAAATCTATTCTGAGGTCACTCCTGAAAGAGTTCCAGTCCGTATTTCTCGGATTCCTTCTACGTGCTATAGGAGCTGGAACCAGCGTCCTATACTTAAAGCATATGTAATTATGATCTGACAAGGTAATCTCATCAGACACATGCCACTCGACAATCCTAGTGCTAGCCCTGTTGGTGGCTAACGTGATGTCAATTACCTCTGCTCGCCTACAGTTGACGAACGTTGGCCTGTTTCCCTTATTTAGAATTTGTAAAGAGGTACTTACCACATACTCCAGTAGCTTTTTCCCTCTTACATTCACATCCGTGCTCCCCCAGACTGTGTGGTGTGCGTTGGCATCGCACCCCAGGATCATGTCCAGGTTCTCCCGGCTGCCATATTCAACAAGGTCCTTTATCTGTCCAGATATAGTTTCCTTGTCCGTATAGTCGAAGTATGCAGAGGTCAGGATTACAATATCCCGCCCTCCGCTCCCTCGCACATCGATCTTAACTGTCGTAAGATCCCTAGAACAAAAATTGTATAAGGGCATTGCATTTATGCCATTTCTGACATACACACATGTCCTTATATCATTAGTGGAACAGTTATGATAAATTACACCTCCTGTCCCACCCAAACCTCTGATCTTTCCCTCTTTAACATAAGGTTCCTGGATCAGGGCAATATCATATTCCTTCATCCGCAGGTGGCGGGCCAGAACGGCCATCGCCCCGATGCAGTGATGAAGGTTTATTTGTACGCACCTTAGTCCCGCAATTCGGTCTACCGCCCCCCTCACTCCCTTCCTCCATCAGCGCCCCCGCAGCCTCCGGCGACGACAGATCTAGACAATCTATATGTCCGATTATGTCGTCGGTCTTCGAAGACACGCATGGCGATGACGTGTAGAGAGCCGTACCTGGTTCAATCACCACTGGATTCACGGGCTCCGCCCCGTCCCCCACCTGTGGTGCCGTCGCCGCATGGGCCTCCTCCTCCATGCTGGCACCCACTGTCACCTTCTGCACGTTCAGATCCTCAAGGATCTTGAACGTGCTTTTGTCCATGCCAGCATGGAGACAGAAGCCGCCTGCTTTTATGGCCGCAGCCGACACGCTGTCCACCAGGACAATGCGCCTGGTGTGCGTCTCCTCGACCTGCGTGCTCAGCACCTTCCACTCGCAGGTCCTCAGAGAGGGGTTGAGGCGCTGCAGCATGGTCAGCACCCTGGAGGCATCTAGGCACCAGGTATTCCTGGTCTTCCAGGCCATCTTTATTGGCCTTGGCAGCTCCTTGGCGCTGACCACTCTGAGCTTCACGTCCCCAACGGTTTTACCGCTGAGGCCGCGAAGCCACTCGGCGGCTCTCTCACCCTCACACGTTACGTGCAGAGCTCCACCAAGCAGTGCACCGACACTAATGGCTGGCAGAGGATCCGCTGTGGCCTCCAGCTGGTCCCAAATGGCCACCATTATGGGTTCCACCAGCTCTGCATTAAGCAGAGCGTCAGGGAAGTTGTCGGCAACAACGGCCATTTTAACCCCCGTCAGCGCCTCCCTGTAGGAGTCACCTAGGGTCTTGGCACGTTTATTGCCATCTGCCTGAGCAATAGCATCGTCGCTCACTTCCCTGACCCTTTTTGACGAGACTGCATCGGGTGCCAGTGCCAATTGCCGCTGCAGCTCACGCCGCTTGCGGTTGGCACACCCGCTGCGCCTCTTCCTGCCCCGGGTATGGTCTGCGGAGTGTGCAGCCAAGTTTGGCTCCCCCTTAGGGTGTGCCTCGCCCGTCTGCTCCTTCCTGGCCTCCCCGATCCTGGAGGGCTGACACCCACTACCCGAGGGTGTCCCACTGAGATCCCCCTTCGGGTATTCCCTGCATGTCAGACCCCCTCTGTGGCTGCCACGCCCTCTAAATTGGTAGCCCTTTCCAGGTTTACCCCCTCTCCATTTCTTAATGCTGCCCGTGTGAGCACCACTCCCCTGGCTCATGCTCGGACGGCCACTGGGGCCATCACGACCATGCAGCTTGGGTATGTAGGTGCTCCCACGTGCAGCTCCTACACTATTGCTGACCTCTCCCCCTAAGGGTCCAGAGGTCCTTTCTTGCTCGCCCTTATCGGTCAAGCCCTTGGTTTTTTTTGTGACAGAGTCCATTGGTCTATCTTACTTTTCACCTACTGGCTCCCCACCCACCATGGAGCCCTCAACGTTGGGGATGCCTTGTTCAGGCACTAGGGCTACCAGCTAGGTATAGCACCCCCAAGTGAGCTGTCGCCGAGACGTACAGCACTAGTCGCTCCACCCCAAACCACTGAGGTGGGAGACGAGCACTGCCGGCTGGAGACCTCTTCACCCAAGGGCACTCGCCTGGCGGCCGCATGAGCGGACGCCGCAGCCGATTGATCGCAGCTGGCTAGACTACGACCGCCCGTGTGAGAGGCAATCCGGACCAAAGGGGCGTGTTGCAGATCAGCAGCACTACCATCGCCACATCACCACTCAACCCCCAGGACTCCTTCATCCCTCCGTACGGGTCCCCGCGCACGGCACAAACACGCGGGAGGTCATTACTATCCATCGTCTGTCGTTCGACGATGGACCCGCCGGAACATGACCTCTCCATCCCAGGCAGTGGTCGATTGGTGGTTTTAGTTGCGTCTATTTCATAGGGAACTAGACCAATAACAGCGGGCAACCACGTGAAGGATTTCCCACCAGACTTGTCTTAGGGATCTACACGACTGTTGTGCTCTCCCCTAAGACCATTGGCACCTTACTCGTCTTGAAGAGTCGAGTAAAGTGGGTTTGCATCTATACTAAACAAGCAGCCAATCCAGTAAAGCTAGAAAGCAGAGAAAGCAAGCTAGGCAGTGCAACTATTAAAGCATAAATACAAACCCCCCCCCCGCTCCTGGTGATACTTTAAAGTTGTTTGTCACCTATATACAGTGTGAGTCTTTATAAAGTGCACATATTAAAAAGGGTGAAAATATAAACAATTTTAACGACGGAAAAAATGTTTAAAAAATCTAAAAAAAAATTATCTACTTTTAATTTTTTTTTCTCTCGTCTTGGTACCCCATGCAAACAAAGTGTTACTACTTTTAAACTAAATGTGATATAAAACAAAACAAAATTAATAATAATCTCGAATAATAGGCCGAGCTAATAAAGCTATAATTTTTTGAAAAATAAACATCAGAAATTAGTTATTAATGATTTTTTGAAGAAATTTTTGCAATAAATGTATGTTTTTGTGTTTACAACAGCGTGGCGGACATTTTGAGCAGTTAATGCATTAGTTTTAAGTTTCATGTGAAATAATAAATGATTTGGTTAACCTAACCTACGCTTCTTTGTTTTATGAATCACATAGCCTCTATAAGAAAGTAATTTATTTATCCTTTCGAATTAATAACACACCCAGTGAGCCTCTTTTTTAGCCTCTGATAGCAAATGTTGTGTTTTAGCTACAACCATGGGATTTTTACCAAAAACTAGCTAATACGATGTAGAATAACATAAAATAAGAAAAAAGTAGGGTAAAGGGGACATTTTTTTGATAAATTTTACATTTATTGCAAAAATTGGTAGACAAATGGTAAATTTTCTTCAAAAAATCATTGATAACTAATTTATGAGGTTTATTTTTCAATAAATTATGGCTTTATTAGTTTGGTCTATTATTAGAGATCATTATTAATTTTGTTTTGTTTTAATATCACATTTAGTTTAAAAGTAGTAACAGTTTGTTTACATGGGGTACCAAGACAAGAGTAAAAAAAATAAAAAGGCCATAAAAATATTAAAAATTTCTTAAGATTTTTTTTAACATTTTTTCCGTCGATAAAATTGTTTATATTTTCACCCTTTTTAATATGTACACTTTATAAAGACTCACACTGTATATAATATGTACCCGAGACGAGAACTGTCAGAACGCCGAGTAGCTATTGTAAGTATACGTGCCAGCGGCCCGTCTGACAGTAAGCGATTCCATCACTTATTGATATAACTAAGTTCATTGTAGAAGCTATGTCAAGAGCAAAGCTCTACTGCTCTGGCCTTTCTGGCACTTCTATATGACCACACGCTGCCTGATGGTAAGCGATCACGTAGTCCAAGAGCAGTGATCTCCACAATATCCTCATAGCAGCTGAGATGTTGAGGTCCCTACGTTGACGGCCTGAGGGGTACCTACTTTGACGGCCTGAGCCAAAATGTGCTTTGTCAATGAAATAAACAATAGGGTAGTCGTTGATAAAAATTTCCTCATGTTACGAGATATGAGGAATGCAAGCTGTCTGACGATGATGTCAAGGACAGCGAAGTAAAGAGCTAAGAGCGAGGTAGTTGTTCTACGGATACAATGAACACCCATCATTGTGTCCGTTGTCTGAATGTTGGTAAAGTCCCTCACGACACAGGATTTATCCTGGATGTAATCCTTTATGAACATAGGGTACCCGTTCATCCAGAAAAAGTAGCGTTCACAAGGGTTATAAAATGTACATAACCGACATACACGCGAACGAGGCCGCGGGCAAAATCTAGTTACATTTAATTTTAGGGCATCTTGTTCTCTGTGCTAGAAAAGGAAAGAATTAAGATTAATTTGCAAACAGATAGTTTATGGACAGAAAGAGCTTAATGTTCTTAAATAATATTTCTGATTTAAAACAAGCTGACACCCGCGACATGGTCCGCATGGAATTTAACAAATAAGTGTTGGTTCAGTTGGCAGGGAATTTTCTAAAATAAAAGTTGTCTAAGTTACTCTTTATGACATCAGCTGCCAGTTAAAGTCCCGTCAAAATCAGTCCAGCCGTTTCAGAGATTAGTCGGAACAAACAGACAAAAATTATTTAAAATAATAATTTTGTGATAATACTGATAATATATCTAAGTATATTCATATGCATTTAGTACGACGTTACAAACAGATACTGCAATTTTATAGTTATTATATAGTTATATATATTATATAGTTACTAGTTATTTTTCTGCAAAACTCGTACTTGAAGCCGAAAAGAAGCGGATGTTGTCTAGATTCACATAATTTTTCGTTCGGGGATTTACCTCACGTAATGCTAAACTTATGTTCAAAATCTTAGATAAACATTCTATTATTAATATTATGAATCATAGTTTAATCATCACGTAAGACATTAATGATATTGGTAGATAAACATTAGCAGGCAATTATAGTTGAGCATACAACTCATTTTCTTCGTCTCAATATATGTATCTTAATTTTCGATGACCAAAGGCTGTCGAGACCTATACTATGTAGGTACTATGACCTATATAGATACAAGGTGTCTATGACCGATGGGCATTAAAATGGACAGAGTATTCCATATGGGCTCAGTGTTAATTCAAAACGGTTAAAAACTCGATAAAGATAAAAATAGTAAATCACTTTTTCAAACAAATTAAAACAATTTAATACGCAAACACCATTTATAAACATTTACACTAACCTGCGGTCACTTGCATAACAAAACGGCAACGTCGCATTCTGTTGTCTTTCATTTTGCCGATGGCGGGCGGCGGAGCCACAGATGTTTCAAGTGTGTACGTAGCTAATACAGTTTTACGGGCAGAACACAATTTTTAGTCAAAGAGAACACAATATTTAGTACCTACATAATTATTACTAACTACACAAATCACCTCAAATCTTTAAATTTTCAATATGTCCACCATTCTCATTTACACACAACTGATATCGACGTAAGATATTATTTTGTAGTCTTACAATGAAGTTATTGTCCGCTACCAAGCTTTTTAATTTATTGAATGCTACAATCATTCTATTTCTAAGTTCATCTATTGTATTTACATCCGTGGCGTACACTTCACCTTTCACGTACCCCCACAAAAAGAAGTACATAGGCGTTAGGTCCGGAGATCGGGGGAGCCATCGTACGGGGCCGAATCTGCCCAAACATTTCTGTGAGTCGCGCCCTGGAAGACACCACTGAATGTGGAGGCGCGCCGTCTAGCTGGTACCACAACCGCCGATATTCGGCTACGGACAGTTCATCTACGTACTCACTAACGGGACCATTTAATATGTCCAAAAACTTTGTCGCGTTATGGGTGCCGTCAATAAAAATAGGGTCGATGATATGATTTTTATGCATGCCCGCCCACACGTTCAGTGAAAAGCGGTATTGATGTTCGGACTCCCGAAACATGTGTGGGTTTTCTTCACTCCAATATCTACGATTCTGTCTGTTCTAAATGCCGTTGCGCGTAAATGTACTCTCATCGGTCCACACAATATTGGATAAGAAGTTATCGTCGATACTAACGTAATTTAACAGCCACTGACAATAACTATTCCTAACCGGCAAGTCTCGGCTCAATAAGGCTTGGACTTTCTAAATTTGTAAGGTTTGCGCCTATTACGTTTTAAAACCGTATGCACGGTGCCACGACTTACTCTGAATTGTTGCGCGGCTCTATGAAGGCTTGTAGGGTTACGGGCGAAATGCTCCAAGATTTGTTCTTGCAGCTCGTGCAGCGTGTATCCGCTGTGCAGCTACTCCCTCTTGATGCGGCACTATGGGTTTATTTTCCCGTGTCCTTTGTACAGCCTTAACTATAGTGCGGGCATTGCTGGGACATGTACGGCTGTCTCCATACCTTTCTCTGTATGTTCGTAGCGCTAGGGCGGCATTTCCGTGACATTCACCGTATATCAATATCATGTCAGTGTATTCGGACGACGTGTACGTGACGCGAGGCAATTTATTGCAATCAGCGTGTCTAATCAAGTAATCACAATAAAAACAAAAAACAAACAGTTTGTCACAAAGTTAAAAAGCCAAACACAAACACTATTTAATCCAAAGATCCGAGCGGCTCGGGCGCTGCGCTGTCGCAAACTAAAAAAGTTGTTTTAATTTTTGGAGATTTTTACTCGTTAGGATCCGGTAATTCCCGGACCCAAACAATAGGTACGATGGTCTTTCCAAATGTGGACGCCAGCCGTCGGGCTAATGACCGAGGCCCAATCGCTTTCAAGTGTGCATAGTGATCTATTTTCTTTTCTTTTACTCTTATTGAATAAGAGCGGGACGTTTATTATGATTTGTTCACTCTCTTCATAAAAGTGCAAGAGCGGCAACATTTTACGTATACGTATGCTTAGACTCTCGGTCAGCTAACATAATTATATCAGCAACATAATTATATTAGCAACATAATTATATTAGCAACATAATTATATTAGCAACATAATTATATTAGCAACATAATTATATCAGCAAGATAATTAAGCAACAATTTTATTAGCAACATAATTATATTAGCAACATAATTATATTAGCATCATAATTATATAAGCAACAATTATATTAGCAACATAATTATATTAGCAACATAATTATATTAGCAACATAATTATATGAGCAACATAATTATATTAGTGACATAATTATATTAGCAACATAATTATACTAGCAACATAATTATATTAGCAACATAATTATATCAGCATGATAATTAAGCAACAATTTTATTAGCAACATAATTATATTAGCAACATAATTATATAAGCAACATAATTATATTAGCAACATAATTATATAAGCATCATAATTATATAAGCAACAATTATATTAGCAACATAATTATATTAGCAACATAATTATATTAGCAACATAATTATATTAGCAACATAATTATATTAGCGACATAATTATATTAGCGACATAATTATATTAGCAACAATTATATTAGCAACATAATTATATTAGCATCATAATTATATAAGCAACATAATTATATTAGCAACATAATTATATCAGCAACATAATTATATCAGCAACATAATTATATAAGCAACATAATTATATTAGCAACATAATTATATTAGCAACATAATTATATTAGCAACATAATTATATTAGCAACATAATTATATTAGCAACATAATTATATTAGCAACATAATTATATTAGCAACATAATTATATTAGCATCATAATTATATTAGCATCATAATTATATAAGCAACAATTATATTAGCAACATAATTATATTAGCAACATAATTATATGAGCAACATAATTATATTGGCGACATAATTATATTAGCAACATAATTATATCAGCAAGATAATTAAGCAACAATTATATTAGCAACATAATTATATTAGCGACATAATTATATTAGCGATATAATTATATTAGCAACATAATTATATTAGCAACAATTATATTAGCATCATAATTATATAAGCAACATAATTATATTAGCAACATAATTATATTAGCAACAATTATATTAGCAACATAATTATATTAGCATCATAATTATATTAGAAACATAATTATATCAGCAAGATAATTATATTAGCAACATAATTATATTAGCAACATAATTATATTAGCATCATAATTATATTAGCATCATAATTATATAAGCAACAATTATATTAGCAACATAATTATATTAGCAACATAATTATATGAGCAACATAATTATATTGGCGACATAATTATATTAGCAACATAATTATATCAGCAAGATAATTAAGCAACAATTATATTAGCAACATAATTATATTAGCGACATAATTATATTAGCGATATAATTATATTAGCAACATAATTATATTAGCAACAATTATATTAGCATCATAATTATATAAGCAACATAATTATATTAGCAACATAATTATATTAGCAACAATTATATTAGCAACATAATTATATTAGCGACATAATTATATTAGAAACATAATTATATCAGCAAGATAATTAAGCAACAATTATATTAGCAACATAATTATATTAACAACAAAATTATATTAGCAACATAATTATATTAGCAACATAATTATATTAGCGACATAATTATATTAGAAACATAATTATATCAGCAAGATAATTAAGCAACAATTATATTAGCAACATAATTATATTAACAACAAAATTATATTAGCAACATAATTATATTAGCAACATAATTATATTAGCGACATAATTATATTAGCGACAATTATATTAGCGACAATTATATTAGCGACATAATTATATTAGCAACATAATTATATTAGCATCATAATTATATAAGCAACATAATTATATTAACAACATAATTATATCAGCAACATAATTATATCAGCAACATAATTATATTAGCAACATAATTATATTAGCAACATAATTATATTAGCAACATAATTATATCAGCAAGATAATTAAGCAACAATTATATTAGCAACATAATTATATTAGCGACATAATTATATTAGCGATATAATTATATTAGCAACATAATTATATTAGCAACAATTATATTAGCATCATAATTATATAAGCAACATAATTTTATTAGCAACATAATTATATTAGCAACATAATTATATTAGCAACAATTATATTAGCAACATAATTATATTAGCATCATAATTATATAAGCAACAATTATACATAATTATATTAGCAACATAATTATATTAGCGACATAATTATATTAGAAACATAATTATATCAGCAAGATAATTAAGCAACAATTATATTAGCAACATAATTATATTAACAACAAAATTATATTAGCAACATAATTATATTAGCAACATAATTATATTAGCGACATAATTATATTAGTGACAATTATATTAGCGACAATTATATTAGCGACATAATTATATTAGCAACATAATTATATTAGCAACATAATTATATTAGCATCATAATTATATAAGCAACATAATTATATTAACAACATAATTATATCAGCAACATAATTATATCAGCAACATAATTATATCAGCAACATAATTATATTAGCAACATAATTATATTAGCAACATAATTATATTAGCAACATAATTATATTAGCAACATAATTATATCAGCAAGATAATTAAGCAACAATTATATTAGCAACATAATTATATTAGCGACATAATTATATTAGCGATATAATTATATTAGCAACATAATTATATTAGCAACAATTATATTAGCATCATAATTATATAAGCAACATAATTTTATTAGCAACATAATTATATTAGCAACATAATTATATTAGCAACAATTATATTAGCAACATAATTATATTAGCATCATAATTATATAAGCAACAATTATATTAGCAACATAATTATATGAGCAACATAATTATATTAGCGACATAATTATATTAGCAACATAATTATATTAGCGACATAATTATATTAGAAACATAATTATATCAGCAAGATAATTAAGCAACAATTATATTAGCAACATAATTATATTAACAACAAAATTATATTAGCAACATAATTATATTAGCAACATAATTATATTAGCGACATAATTATATTAGTGACAATTATATTAGCGACAATTATATTAGCGACATAATTATATTAGCAACATAATTATATTAGCAACATAATTATATTAGCATCATAATTATATAAGCAACATAATTATATTAACAACATAATTATATCAGCAACATAATTATATCAGCAACATAATTATATCAGCAACATAATTATATTAGCAACATAATTATATTAGCAACATAATTATATTAGCAACATAATTATATTAGCAACATAATTATATTAGCATCATAATTATATAAGCAACAATTATATTAGCAACATAATTATATTAGCAACAATTATATGAGCAACATAATTATATAAGCATCATAATTATATAAGCAACATAATTATATCAGCAACATAATTATATCAGCAACATAATTATATCAGCAACATAATTATATTAGCAACATAATTATATTAGCAACATAATTATATTAGCAACATAATTATATTAGCAACATAATTATATTAGCAACATAATTATATCAGCAAGATAATTAAGCAACAATTTTATTAGCAACATAATTATATTAGCAACATAATTATATAAGCAACATAATTATATTAGCAACATAATTATATAAGCATCATAATTATATAAGCAACAATTATATTAGCAACATAATTATATTAGCATCATAATTATATAAGCAACAATTATATTAGCAACATAATTATAGTAGCAACATAATTATATTAGCAACATAATTATATTAGCAACATAATTATATTAGCATCATAATTATATAACCAACAATTATATTAGCAACATAATTATATCAGCAACATAATTATATTAGCAACATAATTATATTAGCAACATAATTATATTAGCAACATAATTTTTTTTTTTTTTTTCGCTAGAGGGCGCTTTCTGGCAAAGACACTATTAAGTAAGCTCCGTGTTATTATCAAATAAAAAATAGTTCTATGAATTTATAATACACGAATATGTGCTACAACAGTTCTTCAACCTCAGTAACAAGTGCATAAACTTTTGCAAGACTTAAAAACAAAACGATGACAATATATTTACAATAAAATATTTCGTGTGAACAATTTAATAATATGTGACAAATCTTTGGAATGGACATTAAAAACTGTGAAATATGTGTTGTAAAACTGTGACATTGAACCAACGAAGTGAAATTTATAAACAAACTACATTTTAAATTATTAAGTCTATCTGTGAGAACATTGAACTAAAACAATAAATCGTTTTTTATTCATATGTCTGACAAACTGGAAGTTTGACAGTGGTGCCACCTTGATAATGAACATTGAACTGAGTTCTCAGCATGAACACTTAATTGCAGTGAACTTTAAATCTCTTTTGTATTTTAATAATAATGCCATCTATTACCGCTTTGCGGAACTGAATAATAATCTCTGTTGCTTGAGACCACCAATTTGGTTAAATATTGTAAGAGTAACTGTGGCTGAATGGATAACGGCGTCGCCTACGCCATTTTGAGTCTGTTGGAACATGGTTCAAACCCTCGTCAATTAGTAGTCTTTTTGGAATATAATTAATATATTTACAATGAGTTTCTTCTCATTTAATCACATTTCGACGGAACAGAACGAAGTCAGAATTGATATTGAATGTTAGTGAACTAATATCGGCTCAAACGTCAAATGACACGAACATAAGCGTACCGGATATGTCAGACGATGAAGACGACGAACTAAAAAAGATGAAGGAGCAAATCGCTAATCTTACCAAAGAATTACAGAGCGCACATGCAGAAATAGAATTACTATCGTTACAAAACAGTGATTTGAAACAACAAAATGAAAGTCTTACAAGAAGAAACCAGTTAATTAAAAAGGTTACAAACAGTCCTGCAAAGATTAAACCATTGAGTGCTAAAAAACAACAAATAAAAATGCAAATGAAAAGTAAACAAACTCAAACAGAAATTATCTCTCCTATTAAAAAAATAACTTCTCGGTGTTCGTATAGTGACAGTTATATGAATGCGTACGAACAGAGTAATACAATAAACAAAAAAATATGCATCCTTAGCACAAATAATAAGGGCAACATTATTTATAATGCAGAAACGGTACTGAACAGTACAGAACTGTGTCATTACGTAACACCACATGGAAATACACAAATTATGCTCAGGAATCTGAAAGAGAAGTTGTATAATTTTACCATGGAAGATTTTTGCATAATACTGTTGGGTGAAGAGGACTTTAAAGTGACAAGTATATACTTTGACATTATTCTCAATATCAGAAATGTTTTAAAGGAAATTAAGCACACGAATATTATCATCTGTACGCCAACCTACAAATGTTCAAATTACACAAATCTTTACAATTCAAGAGTGGAAACATTTAATAATCTTCTATACCTAGACATATTGACGCACGAACACGCATATTTTTTAGATTCTAACAGAAACTTATTACCTGACTCAATGTTTGACTACCATACTGGTGTTATCAATAAATTTGGACTACGCACAATATTTAAAGACATTTCTTTTATGATTGCTGACATACAATATAATAATAACATTAATAATTTAAATTCAATTGATGACAACAAAATAATGACATCTAGTAAGGAACTTTTTCGTGACTAAACATATTTATGTAATGCATCAAAATATAGCTGGATTATTGAACAAATCTAACTCCTTAATTGTATCTCTGAATGAATTAGCTGAAAGAAATATACATATTGACATTATATGCATTACTGAACATTTCATAATGGACGGTTATGAGCACCTTTTGAACATACCCAACTATGTTTTAGCTGCACATTATAGTAGAAAGAATACTAAAAGAGGCGGATCATGCATCCTCGTTAGAAATGGATATGACTGGAAGGAACTTCAGAAGATATCAAAAATGTCTATACCTGAAACCTTTGAATGCTGTGCGATAGAGCTTATTAACCCAAATATTGTATTTGTATGTGTTTACAGAGTACCAAAATTGACTAACCTTAACGAATTCTTTGATAAATTGCAAACTGTACTGTTCGAAGTCACAAAAGGACGATACAAAAAAGTGGTTATAGCTGGTGATTTTAATATTGACATTTTAAAATCAAATTATCAAACAAGTGAATTTGAATGCATTTTGCTTAATTATAACTTTAAATTGGCAATAAATCAGCCAACACGGGTTGCGAGCCGTACATGTATTGAGAATTTTGCGCATAACTTCAATAAGACTTGTAATACGGAGATAATAGAATTTGCTCTTTCCGATCACACAGCACAGCTAATAAAATGCCCAGTGAGTAAAATATGCATTATTGATAAATATTACACTCTAAGATGTAACTACTGCAAAGAAAACTTAATAAAATTTAAGCAATGCATGGATAGTATGAGATTTTCTGATATGTATAACACAGACAATCCAAATGCTGCTTACAACGTCTTCTTAAAAGATTTCATGCTTTTCTATAATTTATGTTTCCCAAAAAATAGAGTATGCATAAGTATAAATAAAAAGACAAAATGGGTATCGCAAGGTATAAAAAGATGTACTAAACGGAAAAGACAACTATTGTGGCTTAACAGAAGAAAGCCTAGCGTGTACAATAAATCATGTTTTAAAACATACTCAAAATTATTAAAACGTATTATGTTTCTCACTCAACGCTCACAAAATGACTATAAAATAAAAAAATCTATTAATAAAAGTAAAACGACATGGCAAATAATTAATCAATCAAAATTAAATATGCCAAGAACCTACATAAATACAATTAAAATACATGACATTAATATAATAAATCCTAAACAAATATCTAATGAATTTAATAATTATTTTATAGACAAAATACAACCTATACCTATACCTTTAAAAACTACTTTTCCTATTACTAGTACATGTAAATCTATGTTTATAGCACCATGTTTACCACAAGATATACTAAATATAATTCATGGTCTTAAAAATACAAACAGTGTTGGTTATGACGGCATATCTACCAAAGTGATTAAGACTGTTGCCAAAGAAATAAGTAGTCACTTAAGTTATATTATTAACTTAAGTACAACTAATGGCATTTTCCCTGATGCACTTAAACAATCAATAGTAAGGCCTTTATTTAAGAAACAGGATAGGGCTCATGCAGTATTATAGGCCTATTTCATTAGTCCCGATAATTTCCAAAATATTCGAGAAATTCATTCATAAGCAATTGTATCAATATCTGGAAATAAATAAACTACTTTGCGATGAACAATACGGATTTCGTGAAAATAAATCACTTAATTTGGCTATTTACAACTTTCTCCATAAAGTCATGACAAATGTAGATAAACGAACGCCCGTGTGCGCTGTATTCTGTGATATGACGCAGGCGTTCGATTACGTCAAACATGACGTCCTAATTAAGAAACTTTATGCCTATGGTATTAGAGGAAATGTCCTTAAACTAATTAAATCTTATTTAGAGAACAGAACTCAAAAAACAGAGATTGTAAAAATAAACACCACTACCAAAAGAGAAGAAATATATCTCTCAGACGAGCGACAAGTACTCTACGGTGTGCCTCAAGGTAGTGTACTCGGGCCTCTACTTTTTACACTCTACATCAATGACCTGCCAAAATGCACATCACATCCTGTAACTCTTTTTGCAGACGATAGTACCTTAACAATAGCGTGTAAAAATAATGACATATTGCAATATAATTATGACATAACAAATTCCTTGACATCTTTAATAAAATGGTTAGACAGTAATAATTTAAAAATAAATCTTGATAAAACAAAAATAATGCACTTTAGCCAACGGACATCCTCAATTGTAAACTTACAGACTATAAATGTTCTTAATAAAAATATAGAAAATGTAACGTCTACTGAATTCCTCGGATTAACAATCGACAAAAGACTGGACTGGAAATTGCACATAGAAAAGCTTTGCAAAAAAATATGTACCTCTGCATATGCCTTGTACTCGCTAAGGTCTATTGTAAATACAGAAGCCGTAATTACGGCGTACTATGGTTTAGTTGCTTCAAGCATACGGTACGGTATCATTTTCTGGGGGAACTCTACTGATACTTCGATAGCATTTAAAGCTCAGAAAAGGTGTATCAGATCAATGATCAGACTTAAAACAACTGATAGCTGTAAACCTTACTTCCAGCAGTACAAAATACTAACATTACCGAGCCTATATATTCTGGATACTGCGATGTTCGTTAGAGCAAATCCTAGCCTATTTCCACGACTGGAGGACACAGTTTCGCGTAATAGACGTGATAGCAGCAGGTTGCGGTTACACATTGCTAAAACTGCACTTATGCGTAGAAGTGTATACTGTATGGCTCCAATCATTTATAACAATTTGCCAAAACAGTGGAAAGATATGAACAATAATGCATTCAAAACACAGTTAAAGGCTTTTTAGAGCATAAAGCATACTACAATGTAACCGAATTTCTTATTGATAAAATAATGTAAACTGGACTATATTTTCTGTATTTCTTTTGTTTTCTGTTGTAGTATATTATGTATTATAATATTTGTTACTATGTATTTTTTATAATTTGAAATATTTAATTCGTTTATGATTCCAATTATTATTGTTATTTTTTTATAATTTGAAATATTTAATTCGTTTATTATTACAATTACTAATGACATATGCACGCCTGTGGGTGGAATGTGGCAGAACTTTCATATAAACTGTGACAACTAAAATGTGAAACCCATGTTCGCATTAATAAATGAATTTGAATTTGAAAAAAAAAAAAAAATTATATCAGCAAGATAATTAAGCAACAATTATATTAGCAACATAATAATATTAGCAACATAATTATATTAGCAACAATTATATTAGCAATATAATTATATTAGCAACATAGTTATATTAGCAACATAATTATATTAGCAACATAATTATATAAGCAATATAATTATATTAGCATCATAATTATATTAGCGACAATTATATAAGCAACATAATTATATTAGCAACATAATTATATAAGCATCATAATTATATAAGCAACATAATTATATTAGCAACACTTATATCAGCAACAATTATATCAGCAACATAATTATATTAGTAACATAATTATATTAGCAACATAATTATATAAGCAACATAATTATATTAGCATCATAATTATATAAGCAACATAATTATATTAGCAACATAATTATATTAGCAACATAATTATATTAGCAACATAATTATATTAGCGACATAATTATACTAGTGACATAATTATATTAGCGACATAATTATATTAGCGACATAATTATATTAGCAACATAATTATATAAGCAACATAATTATATTAGCAACATAATTATATCAGCAAGATAATTAAGCAACAATTATATTAGCAACAATTATATTAACAACATAATTATATTAGCAACATAATTATATTAGCAACAATTATATGAGCGACAATTATATGAGCAACATAATTATATTGGCGACATAATTATATTAGCAACATAATTATATCAGCAAGATAATTAAGCAACAATTATATTAGCAACATAATTATATTAGCGACATAATTATATTAGCGACATAATTATATTAGCGACATAATTATATTAGCAACATAATTATATTAGCAACAATTATATTAGCATCATAATTATATAAGCAACATAATTATATTAGCAACATAATTATATTAGCAACAATTATATTAGCAACATAATTATATTAGCATCATAATTATATAAGCAACAATTATATTAGCAACATAATTATATGAGCAACATAATTATATGAGCAACATAATTATATTAGCATCATAATTATATAAGCAACATAATTATATTAGCAACATAATTATATCAGCAACATAATTATATCAGCAACATAATTATATTAGCGACATAATAATATTAGCAACATAATTATATTAGCAACATAATTATATCAGCAACATAATTATATTAGCAATATAATTATATCAGCAACATAATTATATCAGCAACATAATTATATTAGCAACATAATTATATTAGCAACAATTATATTAGCATCATAATTATATAAGCAACATAATTATATTAGCAACATAATTATATTAGCAACATTATTATATTAGCAACATAATTATATGAGCAACATAATTATATCAGCAATATAATTATATTAGCAACATAATTATATCAGCAACATAATTATATTAGCAACATAATTATATCAGCAACATAATTATATTAGCAACATAATTATATTAGCGACATAATTATATTAGCGACATAATTATATTAGCAACATAATTATATCAGCAACATAATTATATCAGCAACATAATTATATTAGCAACATTATTATATTAGCAACATAATTATATTAGCAACATAATTATATTAACAACAATTATATTAGTAACATAATTATATTAGCAACATAATTATATTAGCAACATAATTATATTAACAACAATTATATTAGTAACATAATTATATTAGCAACATAATTATATTAGCAACATAATTATATTAGCAACATAATTATATTGGCGACATAATTATATTAGCAACATAATTATATCAGCAAGATAATTAAGCAACAATTATATTAGCAACATAATTATATTAGCGACATAATTATATTAGCAACATAATTATATTAGCAACAATTATATTAGCATCATAATTATATAAGCAACAATTATATTAGCAACATAATTATATGAGCAACATAATTATATTAGCGACATAATTATATTAGCAACATAATTATATTAGCGACATAATTATATTAGCAACATAATTATATCAGCAAGATAATTATATTAGCAACATAATTATATTAGCATCATAATTATATAAGCAACATAATTATATTAGCAACATAATTATATCAGCAACATAATTATATCAGCAACATAATTATATTAGCAACATAATTATATTAGCAACAATTATATTAGCATCATAATTATATAAGCAACATAATTATATTAGCAACATAATTATATTAGCAACATAATTATATTAGCAACATAATTATATTAGCAACATAATTATATGAGCAACATAATTATATTAGCAACATAATTATATTAGCAACATAATTATATTAGCGACATAATTATATTAGCGACATAATTATATCAGCAACATAATTATATGAGCAACATAATTATATTAGCAACATAATTATATTAGCAACATAATTATATTAGCAACATAATTATATTAGCAACATAATTATATTAGCAACATAATTATATCAGCAACATAATTATATCAGCAACATAATTATATTAGCAACATAATTATATCAGCAACATAATTATATTAGCAACATAATTATATCAGCAACATAATTATATTAGCAACATAATTATATTAGCGACATAATTATATTAGCGACATAATTATATTAGCAACATAATTATATCAGCAACATAATTATATCAGCAACATAATTATATTAGCAACATAATTATATTAGCAACATAATTATATTAACAACAATTATATTAGTAACATAATTATATTAGCAACATAATTATATTAGCAACATAATTATATTAACAACAATTATATTAGTAACATAATTATATTAGCAACATAATTATATTAGCAACATAATTATATTAGCAATATAATTATATTAGCAACATAATTATATTAGCAACAATTATATTAGCAACATAATTATATTAGCAACATAATTATATTAACAACTTAATTATATTAGCGACATAATTATATTAGCGACATAATTATATTAGCGACATAATTGTATTAGCGACATAATTATATTAGCGACAATTATATTAGCGACATAATTATATTAGCGACATAATTATATTAGCGACATAATTATATTAGCAACATAATTATATTAGCAACATAATTATATTAGCAACATAATTATATCAGCAACATAATTATAGTAGCAACATAATTATATTAGCATCATAATTATATAAGCAACAATCATATTAGCAACATAATTATATTAACAACTTAATTATATTAGCGACATAATTATATTAGCGACATAATTATATCAGCAACATAATTATAGTAGCAACATAATTATATTAGCGACATAATTATATTAGCAACATAATTATATTAGCAACATAATTATATTAGCAACATAATTATATCAGCAAGATAATTAAGCAACAATTATATTAGCAACAATTATATTAACAACATAATTATATTAGCAACATAATTATATTAGCATCATAATTATATAAGCAACATAATTATATTAGCAACATAATTATATCAGCAACATAATTATATCAGCAACATCATTATATTAGCAACATAATTATATTAGCAACATAATTATATTAGCAACATAATTATATTAGCAACATAATTATATTAGCAACATAATTATATTAGCATCATAATTATATAAGCAACATAATTATATTAGCAACATAATTATATCAGCAACATAATTATATCAGCAACATAATTATATTAGCAACATAATTATATCAGCAACATAATTATATTAGCAACATAATTATATCAGCAACATAATTATATTAGCAACATAATTATATTAGCGACATAATTATATTAGCGACATAATTATATTAGCAACATAATTATATCAGCAACATAATTATATCAGCAACATAATTATATTAGCAACATTATTATATTAGCAACATAATTATATTAGCAACATAATTATATTAACAACAATTATATTAGTAACATAATTATATTAGCAACATAATTATATTAGCAACATAATTATATTAGCAACATAATTATATTTGCAACATAATTATATTAGCAACATAATTATATTAGCAACATAATTATATTAGCAACATAATTATATTAGCAACATAATTATATCAGCAACATAATTATAGTAGCAACATAATTATATTAGCATCATAATTATATAAGCAACAATTATATTAGCAACATAATTATATTAACAACTTAATTATATTAGTGACATAATTATATTAGCGACATAATTATAGTAGCGACAATTATATTAGCGACATAATTATATTAGCGACATAATTATATTAGCGACATAATTATATTAGCGACATAATTATATTAGCGACATAATTATATTAGCAACATAATTATATTAGCAACATAATTATATTAGCAACATAATTATATCAGCAACATAATTATAGTAGCAACATAATTATATTAGCATCATAATTATATAAGCAACAATTATATTAGCAACATAATTATAGTAACAACTTAATTATATTAGCGACATAATTATATTAGCGACATAATTATATCAGCAACATAATTATAGTAGCAACATAATTATATTAGCATCATAATTATATAAGCAACAATTATATTAGCAACATAATTATATTAACAACTTAATTATATTAGCGACATAATTATATTAGCGACATAATTATATTAGCGACATAATTATATCAGCGACATAATTATATTAGCAACATAATTATATTAGCATCAACGTTCTTTACGAGATAAGGTTCAAAATCGGTTGCAGGTGAATTTTAAAGCAAAACACGTCTGGCTTGTATACTCGATTTATTGTAACTAAACGGGAGGGTAAACAAATGCATATCTACGTACAGATAGGTAGGTACCTAGTATACCGCTAAGAGGGAATTTTGACATAACATACCGCCTGCCAAAAACAACAGTTTTTAACTATTATCTAAGCAAAGTGCTTAATCTATAACTTACAGGCATTGTTGCTTGTATTGATGCGTATCGACACTCATCACATCACTAACACATTTATCTCATGTTTTAAGTTCAACACTAAAGTAAAAAGATAAAGATTACAATACATTTCACTCGCATCACAACAAATAACTAATGACAAACGAAAGCGACGCCGGCGCAAGCCAAAGCAGATCGATACTGATCGAATTTTTTATTACATATCTAATAACAACAGCTCGCGTCGGGTAGGTAAGTATTGGCAACATGCCCGCGTAGGGTAGGTATCAGAAAACTTAGTAACCAACTAATACATAGTTACCTTACTTCCTAAATATGAAAATCTATATTAGGCTAACCATAATAACAAATTACATGTACAGTACGTAGCAATTTAAGCATAAACTTTAGTGGACTGTATGTTGTTTTTGTCTCAGTGACAAAGTTCTATGTGTTAAATGTATGTACATTTATTTGCTTTTATAGGAAAGAAGTTACACTATAACTAACTAAAATACTAGGTAATGTTACACAAACATACATTTTAGCTATTAAACATGGTAAGCGGCCAATGTAGCGTATGGACGCTTGAAAGTTCATATTAAGTAAATAAAATAACATTACATCGTTTAACTAAAACAAGTTAAATAGTACCTATTTGTGGTAAGTAAGTATAAGAAAACATTTACATATCTAGGATACTTAACCAAAGGTTTTTACAAATGTTTTATGTGGACATTTTAATATAGGTACTTTGTAAACAACTAATAAAGTAAATAACAAAACATTTGAGATAAAATTTCGTAAATATACAAGTATAGGTCATTCATTTACTTTATAGGTTTATTTCCAATCGGTACATCATAAATAACACGACGCGACATAAGTACCTACGACCGTTCTCAACAATTAATAGGTAAGTATGTTTATTAATGGTATGAATGAATACTAACAATGTTATTTAATGATTTCCTATATCAATGGTTGTGCTTATGTATTGAGTAGGTACAGTCAGCCAGCATTATTTTTAATATTATATTTATTTAAAACACAATATAAATTTGACCGCCCATCTTGACTTATTCTTTAATTACATGTTAACTTTAATCTGCGGTTTTAGGTAACAATATCAATTTGGATAACGGCCTTTTAAGAATGTGATCACCCTTGCACTTGACCGTAACAAGACGTACCAAATTGTCAGGACCGGCGTGTAAGTCCGTGATTTTGCCTAGCAACCACTTGGTAGGTGGTAAATCACGTTCTTTTATAATAACAATATCTCCTATACAGGGTGACTGTACCACATCATACCACTTCTGTTTTTGTTGGAGTGTATTTAAATAATCCGAATGCCATTTCCTCCAGAAATCTTGCATTTGTGATTGGATAAGTTGCCAGCGAGTTAATAAATGCACTTTTTTGTTTTCATACTTTATGTCAGGAACGTTGATCAGAGGTTCACCGACGAGAAAGTGTCCTGGTGTAAGTGGGTTAAGCGTATCCAGAGTTTCATCTAATTGACAAAGAGGACGGGAATTCAAACATGCCTCAACTTGTGCAAGTAAGCTTGACATTTCCTCATATGTCAATTTTGTAGTTCCATTGACTCTCACTAGATGGCGCTTAGCTGATCGAACTCCACTCTCCCAAAGACCTCCAAAATTGGGTGACTTTGGTGGCACAAAATGCCATGTGGTGCCGTCGTTAGCTAAAAGTTCAGCAATCTCTTTAGCAACGTTACTGGTGCTCCTTGACCACATATCTCTTAATTCCTTATCAGCACCAACAAAATTAGTGCCGTTGTCGCTCCATAGTTGTGCACAATGTCCTCTGCGAGCGACAAATCTCCTAAAGGCTGCGATGAATGCCTGAGATGTCAGACCTGTCACTGCCTCTAAATGAATGGCCTTAGTGCACATGCAGACAAATAAACAGATATAACCCTTTGTTGAGTTATGACCACGGCCTTTAGACGTTCTCAGGTGCACCGGCCCTGCAAAATCCACACCACTCTGATAAAAGGCGCGATTCTGAGTGGCTCTCGGAGTGGGTAATTGATCCATCAGCTGCTGTCTTGTAAGTGCGTTGTTCTTTATACACACAATGCAATTGCGAGTAAAATCTCGAACTGAAGATTTGAGACCGATGAACCAGTACTTGCTCCTGATGTAGGTCATCATCTGCATGATCGTCCCGTGTAAGGTTTTGGTGTGTGCATCCGCTATTATTAACCTTGCAATATGTTGTTTGCTTGGTATGATAATCGGGTGTTTATAGTTTTCAGGTAAGTCCGCTTTACTTAACCTTCCTCCAACTCGTAGCAAATTCTTTTCATCTATGTACGGCGTAAGTTTAATCAATGAACTCTTGTTTCTAACTTTACCTTTCTTTTTCAGATCTTCAAACTCCTGGCCATAGACCAATTGCTGATAATATCTCACGCAGCAGTCTTCAGCTTCATCCAATTCAGCAGCACTCAAGATATCACGTCTTTTGTTTTTATAGTCTAAAAATCTCTTACAGTGTGCTATTACTGTTTTCATCCTAATTAATGACGAAAATCTCTCCCAAATTGGTGTGTCTTGTATTAAAGTGTGAAAAGTCTTCTTCATCTCTAATTCCGTACTTGGAATCTCAATTGGTCTTAGTATCTCTGTATCCTTTATCTTTAGCCACTTAGGGCCACTCCACCAAAGATCATTGTTTGTCAGCTCACTTACTCTTATGCCTCTGGACGCGAGATCAGCAGAATTGTCTTCAGACAAAACGTGCCTCCATCGATCGTTGTTTATTTGCTGGATTATTTCTGACACTCTATTACCAACGAATAGCTGCCAACGACTGGGTTGTGACTGGAGCCAGGAAAGGACCACCATTGAATCTGTGTACGCATAGATTTTGCACATGGGAACATTCAACAAATCAGAAATATCATGCAGCAGCTTTGCCAATATCACCGCAGCACAAAGTTCCAATCTCGGGACTGTCAGTTGTTTCAGAGGTGCTACTTTTGTCTTTGAGGCTAATATCGTGACATGAACTACATCATGCTCGTCTACAACTCTGGCATAGACAACAGCTGCAAGAGCAAGAGTTGAGGCGTCCGAAAATCCATGCAGCTCCACTTCCTTGCAGCGTGATGACGTCTTTATCCAACGCGGGATCTCAACGGTTTGCAGTTCATGAAGTTCGTCTCTGAAACTCATCCACTCGTCGACCAGCTCAGTAGCCAATTCGTCATCCCACCCAAGATTACACAACCATAACTTCTGAATTATGATTTTAGCTGTTATTACAACAGGTGAGAGCCATCCAAAAGGATCGAATAAACTAGCGACATCTGATAAAATAACTCTTTTTGTTACAGGTAACCTGCTTGCTGGTAAGTTAACTGAGATGTGAAACGTGTCATCTTTCCTGTCCCAGGTAAGTCCCAGTATTTTAATAACTTTATCTAACTTAATTTCTTTCTTTTCTTTTACAGGTTCCGGAGTCTTCGTGCCATCAGCCAAGTCATTCACGAGTTCTTCAGAGTTACTAGACCATTTTTGCATTTGGAAACCACCTATCTTTAACAACTGATCAATTTCTTTACAGATTACCTTCAACTCGCCGAGATCTTCATGACCTGTCATAAGGTCGTCCATGTAGAAGGAATTTCTTACTACCGCCGCTCCACGAGGATAGTTGTCCTGTTCATCATCAGCAAGGCTTTGAAGGGTTCGTACTGCAAGGTGGGGGGCTGCTGCCGTTCCAAATGTAACGGTCATTAACTTATAACTATCTATTCTTTCAGATACATTATCCCGTCATACTATGCGCTGTAAATCTGCGTGTGTGTCATCCATCCTTATTTGACGATACATCTTTATGATATCGCCAACCACACAGATTTTGTGAGATCTCCATCTAAATATCAGACTACGCAGGTCGGGTTGAATCGTAGGTCCTACCATCATGCTGTTGTTTAAGGAGCACCCGTTGGAGCCCTTTGCTGAGCCATCAAAAACTACACGTACCTTAGACGTCTCCTTGTCCTCTCTGATAACAGCATGATGTGCAAGGTAAATCACGTTACCTTCATCTTCTGCCTTGACCTTCTTCATGTGTCCTAACTGTAAGTACTCATGTATCACTTTTGTGTATTCTGCTTTCAGCTGCTCATTTCTTGAGAACTTCCTCTCTAGTTGCTCAAGCCTGCCTACTGCCTGATGCTTTGTATTTCCACATGATCTTACAGTGTCTTCAATGTTTTTTTTCAAAGGAAGCTGTACCACATACCTCCCAGTTTCATCCCTAGTTGTTGTTTGTTGATATATTTCCTCGCATTTCTCTTCTTCTCTTGTCCACATGCTTTGTTTCGCATACAGCTCGTTCTCTACCTCCCAGAACCTTTTCAGGAAGTCGTTGTCTTCTTCTACTTGTCGTGTAACATGCAGACTAGTGATGTGCTGTGAAACATTAAGTGATGGATTAGTACCCCCTGACAAAATCCAACCCATGTGTGTTTTTTGAGCAACTACGTTGCCCGGACCTTTCAATAAACCTGCGTCTATGATTTTGCTGAAAACATCCGCACCAAGAAGAATATCAATTCTACCTGGCTTGCTAAAGGTAGGGTCAGCTAAATTCATTTCGTTAACCTGAGGCCAACTAAATCCTCTTATTTCCCTAGCTGGCAGCTGACGGGTTAACGACTTCAATACATAAGCACTCACACTGATAGAATAGGAAATATCGTACCTTGATGTAACATGTAACGTTACCAAATGTTTTATACACATATGGTTGTCCTCACCGACCCCAGAGACTACTCCGCTGACTTTAGATTTCCTCAAACCTAACAACTCGACCGCCCTCGCGGTCACGAACGAAGCCTCTGATCCCTGGTCCAAGAGCGCCCGAAGCACGTGTGACTGCCCCGACTCGGATGTGACGTGCACCAGCGCTGTCGCCAACAAAATATCTTGACCAGGTTGTAGTTGTTGTGGTACACTCGACGTGTGCGCCGCGACTAAGGTTTGTATCTTCTCCTTGTTTGTTTTTTCTACAGACGTGTGTGTTTCTTCATTTGCTTGTTTCTTGTCTCGGTGCAATAATGAATGGTGTTTTCTTTTGCAAATCTGGCAAGTTGTTTTTTGTCTACACTTAAACACGTTGTGGTTGAGTACTAGGCAATTGAAACAGAGACTATTTTTCTGCACGAAACTGTACCTGTCATCTATTGGTTGCTTGGAAAACTGTTTACATTGATAGATATAGTGATCTTCATTACAGAATGCACACTTCACTTCGCTCGGCGCGGTAACATGAAACATCTTTGTTTTCACAGCGTTGAAACTCTTTTTTGCAGGTTCGACCATCTCGAGCGTACGAAATCTATTTTCCAAGAACGACTTTAATCTATCAAAACTAGGTAAGTCATCCGTTTCGTCTCTGCTAATCAGTTCTTCCCACTCTTTATGCGTGCTCGAATCCAACTTTGATACTATGGAATAACTAACGATTGCGTCCCAATGATTCGTAGGTAAGCCTAGGTGTTTAAGTGAACTCATACATTCTACCGATGTATCCAATAATTGTTTTAAAGCTGCAGCCGATTCGTGTAATATCGATTTTTGTGTAAAGAATTTCTTAAAAACACAATTTGCGATGTATCTCTTATTAGCGTAGCGTTTTTTCAGCACTGACCAAGCTTCTGTGTAATTTTCAGCAGTTATCGAAAATTGACGTAATAATGTTTCAGCTTCTCCTAATAAACTGCCCTTCAAATAGTGTAGCTTTTGAACATCTTTTAATGTTTGATTGTTATGCACTAGTGCCATAAATAGATCGTGGAACGACTGCCATTCAGTGTAGTTGCCATTGAAAGACGGAATCGAAATTCGTGGCAATTTTCTTCACCGCCAGTAGACGGGTTAGGAGTAGGTATTTGTTGAGACTCACATTTCATCGGAACCAAACTTTCTAACTTAGACATCATTTCGCCTTTATATGCGTAATAAACTTCTTCAAATTCTTTACACATGCGCTCAGCAAAATAATTTATCTGCGGACGCTGTTCCATGGCAACCGATAAAATTAACGTCTCATGTACAGACTTAAACTCCTTCCAGTACATTTCCAGTGTATCTATTCTTCCCTTCACATAACCAGCTGTTAATCTTTCCCTAGGTGACTTCTTGTAGTTAACGTAAGCCCTTCTCACTTTTTCTAACGTATCTGCTTGAATAACTATACTTTTTTCGATTGTTTCCATTGTAATCAAAGTCTTTCACCACTAAATATCAAAAGTCTATCAAATATAGTCAAAACACTCGAAACACAGCACGAAAGTATGTACGTAACTATAGGAAAGTTCCAGTCAATTGTTAACTTTTTATGTGTAGGGTAAGCGAGCGCCGCGCACCACGGGATTGTCCACCAAACTTAGGTATCTATCTCACGACGGCTCACTATTGTAATATTATGCTGTCCAGTCTTAGTTACTTAAGCTACTCAACGTTATGATTACACGATAACTAGTCCTTTGTAGAATTATCACACTTCAAATCCGCAAACAGTTTTTTGTTAAAAACACCGAAATGTCTTAATCCTTAAAGTTCTTTTTACGTAATTCACTTGCCTAACATAATTATCCAACGAATTTAACACATTTTGATCAGAATTATTAGTTAATTCACTGAAATTACACCGATTTTCTATTGAACCAACTGTTTTTACGAGTCACTGTCAAGTATCCTGGTTCGATGGACCATGTTCTTTACGAGATAAGGTTCAAAATCGGTTGCAGGTGAATTTTAAAGCAAAACACGTCTGGCTTGTATACTCGATTTATTGTAACTAAACGGGAGGGTAAACAAATGCATATCTACGTACAGATAGGTAGGTACCTAGTATACCGCTAAGAGGGAATTTTGACATAACAATCATAATTATATAAGCAACATAATTATATTAGCAACATAATTATATTAGCAACATAATTATATTAGCAACATAATTATATTAGCAACATAATTATATAAGCAACACAATTATATAAGCAACATAATTATATTAGCATCATAATTATATTAGCAACATAATTATATTAGCATGATAATTATATAAGCAACATAATTATATCAGCAACATAATTATATCAGCAACATAATTATATTAGCAACATAATTATATTAGCATCATAATTATATAAGCAACATAATTATATTAGCAACATAATTATATTAGCATCATAATTATATAAGCAACAATTATATTAGCAACATAATTATATTAGCAACATAATTATACTAGCTACATAATTATGTTAGCGACATAATTATATTAGCGACATAATTATATTAGCAACATAATTATATTAGCGACATAATTATATAAGCGACATAATTATATTAGCGACATAATTATATTAGCAACATAATTATATTAGCAACATAATTATATTAGCAACATAATTATATTAGCAACATAATTATATGAGCGACATAATTATATTAGCAACATTTATATCAGCAACATAATTATATCAGCAACATAATTATATTAGCAACATAATTATATTAGCGACAATTATATTAGCTACATAATTATATTAGCGACATAATTATATTAGCGACATAATTATATTAGCGACATAATTATATTAGCGACATAATTATATTAGCGACATAATTATATTAGCAACATAATTATATTAGCAACATAATTATATCAGCAACATAATTATATCAGCAACATAATTATATCAGCAACATAATTATATCAGCAACATAATTATATCAGCAACATAATTATATTAGCAACATAATTATATCAGCAACATAATTATATTAGCAACATAATTATATCAGCAACATAATTATATTAGCAACATAATTATATTAGCAACATAATTATATTAGCAACATAATTATATTAGCAACATAATTATATTAGCAACATAATTATATCAGCAACATAATTATATCAGCAACATAATTATATTAGCAACATAATTATATTAGCGACATAATTATATTAGCAACATAATTATATTAGCTACATAATTATATTAGCTACATAATTATATTAGCAACATAATTATATTTGCAACATAATTATATTAGCAACATAATTATATTAGCAACATAATTATATTAGCAACATAATTATATCAGCAACATAATTATAGTAGCAACATAATTATATTAGCATCATAATTATATAAGCAACAATTATATTAGCAACATAATTATATTAACAACTTAATTATATTAGTGACATAATTATATTAGCGACATAATTATAGTAGCGACATAAATATATTAGCGACATAATTATATTAGCGACATAATTATATTAGCGACATAATTATATTAGCGACATAATTATATTAGCGACATAATTATATTAGCAACATAATTATATTAGCAACATAATTATATTAGCAACATAATTATATCAGCAACAATTATATTAGCAACATAATTATATTAGCAACATAATTATACTAGCTACATAATTATATTAGCGACATAATTATATGAGCGACATAATTATATTAGCAACATAATTATATTAGCGACATAATTATATAAGCGACATAATTATATTAGCGACATAATTATATTAGCAACATAATTATATTAGCAACATAATTATATTAGCAACATAATTATATGAGCGACATAATTATATTAGCAACATTTATATCAGCAACATAATTATATCAGCAACATAATTATATCAGCAACATAATTATATCAGCAACATAATTATATTAGCAACATAATTATATTTGCAACATAATTATATTAACAACATAATTATATTAACAACATAATTATATCAGCAACATAATTATATTAGCAACATAATTATATTAGCAACATAATTATATTAACAACATAATTATATTAGCAACATAATTATAGTAGCAACATAATTATATTAGCAACATAATTATATTAGCAACATAATTATATTAGCGACATAATTATATTAGCGACATAATTATATTAGCGACATAATTATATAGGCAACATAATTATATTAACAACAATTATATTAGCAACATAATTATATTAGCAACATAATTATATTAGCAACATAATTATATAAGCAACAATTATATTAGCAACATAATTATATTAACAACATAATTATATTAGCGACATAATTATATTAGCAACATAATTATATTAGCAACATAATTATATTAGCATGATAATTATATAAGCAACATAATTATATTAGCAACATAATTATATCAGCAACATAATTATATCAGCAACATAATTATATTAGCAACATAATTATATTGGCATCATAATTATATAAGCAACATAATTATATTAGCAACATAATTATATTAGCATCATAATTATATAAGCAACAATTATATTAGCAACATAATTATATTAGCAACATAATTATATTAGCGACATAATTATATTAGCAACATAATTATATTAGCAACATAATTATATTAGCAACATAATTATATCAGCAAGATAATTAAGCAACAATTATATTAGAAACATAATTATATTAGCAACATAATTATATTAGCAACATAATTATATTAGCAACATAATTATATCAGCGACATAATTATATTAGCAACAGAATTATATCAGCAAGATAATTAAGCAACAATTATTTTAGCAACATAATTATATTAGCATCATAATTATATTAGCAACATAATTATATTAGCAACATAATTATATTAGCATCATAATTATATAAGCAACAATTATATTAGCAACATAATTATACAGTGTGAGTCTTTATAAAGTGCACATATTAAAAAGGGTGAAAATATAAACAATTTTAACGACGGAAAAATGTTTAAAAAAATCTAAAAAAAAATTATGTACTTTTAATTTTTTTTTACTCTCGTCTTGGTACCCCATGCAAACAAAGTGTTACTACTTTTAAACTAAATGTAAAACAAAACAAAATTAATAATAATCTCGAATAATAGGCCGAGCTAATAAAGCCATAATTTTTTGAAAAATAAACCTCATAAATTAGTTATTAATGATTTTTTGAAGAAAATTTTTGCAATTAATGTATGTTTTTGTGTTTACAACAGCGTGGCGGACATTTTGAGCAATTAATGCATTAGTTTTAAGTTTCATGTGAAATAATAAATGATTTTGATTAACCTAACCTACGCTTCTTTGTTTTATGAATCACATAGCCTTCATAAGAAAGTAATTTATCCTTTCGAATTAATAACACACCCGGTGAGCCTCTTTTTTAGCCTCTGATAGCAATTTACCAAAAACTAGCTAATACGATATAGAATAACATAAAATAAGAAAAAAGTAGGGTGAAGGGGACATTTTTTTGATAAATTTTACATTTATTGCAAAAATTGATAGACAAATGGTAAATTTTCTTCAAAAAATCATTGATAACTAATTTATGAGGTTTATTTTTCAATAAATTATGGCTTTATTAGCTTGGTCTATTATTAGAGATCATTATTAATTTTGTTTTGTTTTAATATCACATTTAGTTTAAAAGTAGTAACAGTTTGTTTACATGGGGTACCAAGACAAGAGTAAAAAAAATAAAAAGCCCATAAAAAATTTAAAAATTTCTTTAGATTTTTTTTAACATTTTTTCCGTCGATAAAATTGTTTATATTTTCACCCTTTTTAATATGTGCACTTTATAAAGACTCACACTGTATTAACAACATAATTATATTAGCAACATAATTTATATCAGCAACATAATTATATCAGCAACATAATTATATTAGCAACATAATTATATTAGCAACATAATTATATGAGCGACATAATTATATTAGCAACATAATTATATCAGCAACATAATTATATCAGCAACATAATTATATCAGCAACATAATTATATTAGCAACATAATTATATTAGCAACATAATTATATTAACAACATAATTATATTAGCAACATAATTATATTAGCAACATAATTATATTAGCAACATAATTATATTAGCAACATAATTATACTAGCAACAAATTATATTTGCAACATAATTATATAAGCAACATAATTATATCAGCAACAATTATATTAACAACAATTATATTAGCAACAATTAGATTAGCAACAATTATATTAGCAACATAATTATATTAGCAACATAATTATATTAGCAACATAATTATATTAGCGACATAATTATATTAGCAAAATAATTATATAAGCAACATAATTATATTAGCAATATAATTAAATTAGCAACATAATCATATTAGCCACTTAATTATATTAGCAACAATTATATTAGCTAACATAATTATATTAGCAACATAATTATATTAGCAAGATAATTATATTAGCAACATGATTATATTAGCAACAATTATATATTATTAGCAATTATATTATTTGTATCGAAATAAATTGTATGCGAGCGAAATAGTGTAGGACAACTCTATTACGCAAAAATGTCTGGGATGGCGCCATTAATATATAACCACAGTATAAAGACTAAACTAAAACTATCTACCAGATTCCCTTAAAAATTATATATATATAAATTTAGGTATTAAGTTTCAAAACAAAGTAAGTAAGTCTAGTAAATAAATGCTACTACACGGTTGATGATTTTCTAAATGACTTCAATGTTTGTGTTATATAATTATAATAACACCTAAATGTTATATTAATTAATTTACTGTTCATTTTTATTGTAATTAAATTTTCTTTTTATTATTATGACTACACCTTAACAATGCAATATATGACTGGATTTTTTATTTAATATTTAAATGACTGTGAACTGTAAAGTTTTCTTAATTGCAATAAGCAATACTTGTATTTCCATGGCATAACATAGTGAAACATTTATATAATTTACAACACCAATCATATACACAGATACATGATTGGTGTTTAACAAATAAATTTTCATTTCATTGATTACGTATCGATATGAAATGGAGCGATAATCTTAACACACAGTGCTAATTAATAATATGTATATTATAATTATCAGTGATGACAGTAAACGCGGCTTCTGCGAACTAAGACCAGCCCATGGTCATGCTATTTTATATTGTGACATAAGATACCACGATAAAATAGTAGTGATCAAAAACAACTAGGATTGGACAAGAACCATGAATGCTAATGAATTATGGCCGCTTGCGAGATACAGAAGGATACGTTTATACAGGGTGGATTAAGCAGTGAGGCTTTATTTCCAACTACATATAGTATGTACCACATACAATCTCTACACCAAATTTCAGTTCAATAGTAGCAGTAGTTTAGCCACAGGATAGACTTTTAGTTTTTGCTAAATGGCAACGGGTTGTATCTGCCCTAACAGCTGACCGAGAGTCTAAGCATACGTATACGTAAAATGTTGCCGCTCTTGCACTTTTATGAAGAGAGTGAACAAATCATAATAAACGTCCCGCTCTTATTCAATAAGAGTAAAAGAAAAGAAAATAGATCACTATGCACACTTGAAAGTGATTGGGCCTCGGTCATTAGCCCGACGGCTGGCGTCCACATTTGGAAAGACCATCGTACCTATTGTTTGGGTCCGGGAATTACCGGATCCTAACGAGTTAAAATCTCCAAAAATTAAAAGAACTTTTATAGTTTGCGACAGCGCAGCGCCCGAGCCGCTCGGATCTTTGGATTAAATAGTGTTTGTGTTTGGCTTTTTTAACTTTGTGACACACTGTTTGTTTTTTGTTTTATTGTGATTACTTGATTAGGCACGCTGATTGCAATAAAATGCCTCGCGTCACGTACACGTCGTCCGAATACACTGACATGATATTGATATACGGTGAATGTCACGGAAATGCCGCCCTAGCGCTGCGAACATACAGAGAAAGGTATGGAGACAGCCGTACATGTCCCAGCAATGCCCGCACTATAGTAAAGGCTGTACAAAGGACACGGGAAAATAAACCCATAGTGCCGCATCAAGAGGGAGTAGCTGCACAGCGGATACCCGCTACACGAGCTGCAAGAACAAATCTTGGAGCATTTCGCCCGTAACCCTACAAGCCTTCATAGAGCCGCGCAACAATTCAGAGTAAGTCGTGGCACCGTGCATACGGTTTTAAAACGTAATAGGCGCAAACCTTACAAATTTAGAAAAGTCCAAGCCTTATTGAGCCGAGACTTGCCGGTTAGGAATAGTTATTGTCAGTGGCTGTTAAATTACGTTAGTATCGACGATAACTTCTTATCCAATATTGTGTGGACCGATGAGAGTACATTTACGCGCAACGGCATTTAGAACAGACAGAATCGTAGATATTGGAGTGAAGAAAACCCACACATGTTTCGGGAGTCCGAACATCAATACCGCTTTTCACTGAACGTGTGGGCGGGCATGCATAAAAATCATATCATCGACCCTATTTTTATTGACGGCACCCATAACGCGACAAAGTTTTTGGACATATTAAATGGTCCCGTTAGTGAGTACGTAGATGAACTGTCCGTAGCCGAATATCGGCGGTTGTGGTACCAGCTAGACGGCGCGCCTCCACATTCAGTGGTGTCTTCCAGGGCGCGACTCACAGAAATGTTTGGGCAGATTCGGCCCCGTACGATGGCTCCCCCGATCTCCGGACCTAACGCCTATGTACTTCTTTTTGTGGGGGTACGTGAAAGGTGAAGTGTACGCCACGGATGTAAATACAATAGATGAACTTAGAAATAGAATGATTGTAGCATTCAATAAATTAAAAAGCTTGGTAGCGGACAATAACTTCATTGTAAGACTACAAAATAATATCTTACGTCGATATCAGTTGTGTGTAAATGAGAATGGTGGACATATTGAAAATTTAAAGATTTGAGGTGATTTGTGTAGTTAGTAATAATTATGTAGGTACTAAATATTGTGTTCTCTTTGACTAAAAATTGTGTTCTGCCCGTAAAACTGTATTAGCTACGTACACACTTGAAACATCTGTGGCTCCGCCGCCCGCCATCGGCAAAATGAAAGACAACAGAATGCGACGTTGCCGTTTTGTTATGCAAGTGACCGCAGGTTAGTGTAAATGTTTATAAATGGTGTTTGCGTATTAAATTGTTTTAATTTGTTTGAAAAAGTGATTTACTATTTTTATCTTTATCGAGTTTTTAACCGTTTTGAATTAACACTGAGCCCATATGGAATACTCTGTCCATTTTAATGCCCATCGGTCATAGACACCTTGTATCTATATAGGTCATAGTACCTACATAGTATAGGTCTCGACAGCCTTTGGTCATCGAAAATTAAGATACATATATTGAGACGAAGAAAATGAGTTGTATGCTCAACTATAATTGCCTGCTAATGTTTATCTACCAATATCATTAATGTCTTACGTGATGATTAAACTATGATTCATAATATTAATAATAGAATGTTTATCTAAGATTTTGAACATAAGTTTAGCATTACGTGAGGTAAATCCCCGAACGAAAAATTATGTGAATCTAGACAACATCCGCTTCTTTTCGGCTTCAAGTACGAGTTTTGCAGAAAAATAACTAGTAACTATATAATATATATAACTATATAATAACTATAAAATTGCAGTATCTGTTTGTAACGTCGTACTAAATGCATATGAATATACTTAGATATATTATCAGTATTATCACAAAATTATTATTTTAAATAATTTTTGTCTGTTTGTTCCGACTAATCTCTGAAACGGCTGGACTGATTTTGACGGGACTTTAACTGGCAGCTGATGTCATAAAGAGTAACTTAGACAACTTTAGACAAATTTTAGCAAAATTCTCTGCGAACTGAACCAACACTTATTTGTTAAATTCCATGCGGACCATGTCGCGGGTGTCAGCTTGTTTTAAATCAGAAATATTCTTTAAGAACATTAAGCTCTTTCTGTCCATAAACTAACTGTTTGCAAATTAATCTTAATTCTTTCCTTTTCTAGCACAGAGAACAAGATGCCCTAAAATTACCTCGGCCTCGTTCGCGTATATGTCGGTTATGTACATTTTATAACCCTTGTGAACGCTACTTTTTCTGGATGAACGGTACCCTATGTTCATAAAGGATTACATCCAGGATAAATCCTGTGTCGTGAGGGACTTTACCAACATTCAGACAACGGACACAATGATGGCTGTTCATTGTATCCGTGGAACAACTACCTCGCTCTTAGCTCTTCACTTCGCTGTCCTTGACATCATCGTCAGACAGCTTGCATTCCCTCATGTCTCGTAACACGAGGAAATTTTTATCAACGACTACCATATTGTTTATTTCATTGACAAAGCACATTTTGGCTCAGGCCGTCAAAGTAGGTACCCCTCATGCCGTCAATGTAGGGACCTCAACATCTCAGCTGCTATGAGGATGATGTGGAGATCACTGCTCTTGGACTACGTGATCGCTTACCATCAGGCAGCGCGTGGTCATATAGAAGTGCCAGAAAGGCCAGAGCAGTTGAGCTTTGCTCTTGACATAGCTTCTACAATGAACTTAGTTATATCAATAAGTGATGGAATCGCTTACTGTCAGGCGGGCCGCTGGCACGCGTATACTTACAATAGCTACTCGGCGTTCTGACAGTTCTCGTCTCGGGTACATATTATATATATAGGTGACAAACAACTTTACAATATCACCAGGAGTGTTCACTTGATAAAAATATTTTAACTTTTGTACCTAACTATGTTTTGCCCGCGGCTTTACTCGCGCAATCGTAAGTTAGATAAGATTAGTAACAGTACTTTTTCTGGATAATTGGTACCCGTTATCGATTTTCTGTTGCCCTGACAACGTGTATGCGAAATTTCATGATGTTCGATCGAGTATTTTAGGCGTGAAAGCGTACCATTTAAACCTATAATAATTACTGTGGATATTAAATATAATATAATATCTAATAATATAATATAGTCCGTCAAACGTTTTTGAAAAATATATACATAAATAAGTACCCGTATACAACGTGTAATATATTAAACGCATTCCTAAAAGTACTTTGTTCAGAATCATTCATCCTTTTCCTTGAACAGTTTAAATAAACCGAAAATGTATCATTCAAGGCAATAAGGTTTTTGATACAATAAAGGCAATAATGTTAGATTTATTGTAATACCCATACTATCCGCGCACAAAAAGGATATAACTAATTGGTTAAATTAAAATATTGAAGTACATAAAAGTAACATTTTAATGATTAATTATTTTTACGATTTAATAATCTAATTGGGGTGTTTGAGGTTGTGCGTTATATGTGTGTGTGACACGTTATATAATAACCGAAAACTGACTAATATTGTTGTAATTCATATAATTCGTGGCAATTACTTAGAGGCGTAGGACAAAACATTCGGGGGCTGAGCCCTGCATATAGTGCCACTGGGACTCTTGGGCAGGCCCAGGCCCTATGGAGTCGATGCCAGGGACCTATCTGATGGTAGCTCGTTACTATAGCCTATGATCACTTGTAACAGCAGACGTATCGCCCAAGCATTGCCGTTCATAGCGAAGATGAAATTTATATATTTGTAATGAAAAATTGAAACTCGTTTTTTTTAAGATGTTCCATATTTATTTAATCGAAATATTTACCCTTATTATCTATACATTGCTGCCATCTAAATGGAAGTTCATTTATGCCTTTACGATAGGACTCCGGGTATCTAGATTCGACAAACTGTGTGAAAGCATTTTGTACTGTCTTTTAGCAAGAAAATATTTTATCACGTAGAAAATTGTCCAAATCACGAAAAAGAATGGTAGTCTGTTGGAGCAAAGTCTGGCGAGTACGGATGATGACGTATGGTTTCTAACTGCAGCTCCTGTAGAGTTACAACGGTTTCTCGTGCAGTGTGAGGTCTTGCGTTATCATGGAGCAATAATGGTGGAGATCGATCATTGTTCGAAGTTCGGTACAGTAAACATCTGTTGTTATTGCTTGACCCGACCTGAGAAAGCTATAGTGAATAACACCATGAAGAGACCACCAAACAGTTACCATTAACTTTTTATTGGTAAGCTTTGCTTTAGGGCACTGTTGCGGCTTTTGACCTGGGGTCAGCCATTGCATTTTTCGTTTAGGGTTATCGTAAAGAATCCACTTTTAGTCACATGTCACAATTCGATCCAATATTCTTTCATTTCTTTACCGATTCAACAAGGCAACACAAGTTTCAGCACGCATTTCTTTCTGCAGAACAGTCAAATCATGAGGCACCCATTTTTGATATATGTTATTGATTTGATGCAAATGAGCCAATATTCTAGATAACGTTAAACCATGCCGCTAATTCGTGAGTAGTTTGACACGGATCGGCTTCCACCATATCCTTTTTCAGCGTTATTCACCTGTGTAGGCGGTCTTCCACGTGGTTCGTTCTTCAAGTCTAAGTTTCCATTACGAAAGCGTTTAAACCAAAATTATTTAAACCAAATATATTTCCAGTATCCAGGGAAATTTACAAACATTCAAACAACGGACACAAAATACACCCAGACTCGGAACAATTAGTGGATCAAAAAAAATTTGTCTCGTTTGGGATTCGAACCCACAACGCTCGGCGCATTGACAGTGGCGAGGCGACCACCTAAAACCACTACTACATCCGTGCAATCAAAATTTACGATAGGATGAAAGGAAAGAAAAGGAGATGTAGTAGGTATGCGAACTAGAAGAGCAGCGATAGCTCAGTGGGGATACCAACAGACTGCAATGCAGAGGGTCTCGGGTTCGAACCCACGTCGCGCACCTCTGCCTTTCGGAAGTTATATGACTTTTCGAAATTATGTGCGTATTGATTGACAATTATCGACTGCTCCTTGCCTCGGAGAGCACGTTAAGCCGTCGGTCCCGGCGGCCCTGAACATCTATGGCAGTCGTTATTGGGGAAGTCGACACAAAAGATCCACAAAAGAGACACAGAAACTGGGTCGAAGTGTCGCCGGTCTGTACTGACTGGCCCCCACACAAGATAAGATAAGATAAGATAAGATGTGAACTAGATAGAACTCTTAAATGTAAGCTCATATGACAATGAGATACGAACTAATGCATATTCTTTTAAACATAGTTACTTTATTTTATTTTATTTTGAATCTCTAACAAGAAACACACATTTGGCGGCCTCGATGGCGTAGTGGTTAGTGTCACTAACTGCCACGGCTGAAGTCGCGGGTTCGATTCCCGCACAAGTCAAACATTTGTGTGCATGGACATATGTTTGTCTTGGTCTGGGTGTTTCTATGTATAATATGTATGTACTTACAAAAGAAAAATATATGTATGTTTAGCCATTGTCTAGAACCCATAGTACAAGCTTTGCTTAGTTTGGGGTAGATAGTGTATGTCATAGAATATCATTATTATAAGGCAGATTTAAACTTAAATAGTAGGGACATGTGTTTCGTCAATAACAGAAGATCACAGCATGCAAAATAAAGTAAAGAACATACATATGTAACGACAGTGCAACAATGTCGATAAGAATAATTACAAGTCAAAATCAAAACTTACAATACTGTCAGTCAATGAAACATTAGTCGACAAATAGATCCCACGATACAGGGTATCCTAGTGTACGGTCTAGGGAATATATAAATTGTATGTGCCCTTTTTGAGACTATAAATTATTGTTATTATATTATACTAGATGTGCCCGCGGTTTCATCCGCGTTTATGCGCCGATTAATGCGCCTCCCCCTTGGGTCGTAGCGTGATGTTATATTGCTTATAGCCTTCCTCGATAAATGAGCTATCCAACACTAAAAGATTTTTTCAATTCGGACCATTAGTTCCTGAGATTAGCGCGTTCAAACAAACAAACTCTTCAGCTTTATAATATGAGTATAGATTAAATAAACACTGTATAGGTCGGAGGCACTATCAAATTTAATAGATAATGTAAACATTATTTGTCTAGATCTCGTTTTTAAAGTACGTTCAATGTCAAAAATCAATGCATCATTTATTTATTCGCAGTAGCTACAATATTAATAACTAGTATTTGACCACGGCTTTGCTCGTGTTAATATTCTACCACATACACACAACACCATCTAACCCAAACTAAGCAGAGCTTAATGGGTACTAGACAATGGATAAACATACATATATACTTTTTGTTGTAAATACGTTCATATTATACATAGAAACACCCAGACCAAGACAAACACCCATGTCCATGCACACAAATGTTTGACTTGTGCGGGGATCGAACCCATGACCTCAGGTGTGGCAGTCGATTATACCAACCAGTACGCCATCGAGGCCGTCAAATGTAGAGTGAATGTAAAAATATATTTTTTAGTAGCCTATATGTTATTCTGATGTATAAACAATAATACTGTAAAGTTTCATCAAAAACCGTTCAGTAATTTTTGCGTGAAAGAGTAACAAACATCCTGCATCCCTCCTCACAAACTTTCTCATTTATAATTTTAGTAGGTTATAGTAACATTTGTCGGCGACATCATTTGCGTAAATTGTAGTTCGACAATATAATTAATTGCGAGTCACACTGTACATTACATTTCTGGCTCTACTTAACGTGTTTAGATTAAAAAACGTTTAGCTTTTAAGTTAATAAGTTGATACTTGTGGTTCATGCATGACCAGCTTTTGCCGGCGGCTTCGCTCGTGTGAAAGTAGGTTAGGTTATGTTAGAAACAGTACTTTTTAAAAATATAATATCGCTTATATTACTTGGTGATAATATAGCTTTGTAATGGTGACAGATTTTTTAAAATCGGTTAATTCGTTTTAAAGTTTAACTCTTACAAACAAGCAAACAAAAATCTAAACTTTCCTTTTTATAATATAAGTAACCGCAAACAGACAGACAAAGAAATAAAATACATTTTATGTTTAATAGTAGATAACAATTAGTTTTTTAAAAGTATCACTTACTAGCTGACCCTCGCAACTTCGTCAGCTTCACATAATAGAGATTTCCCCGTATTTGCAACATTTTTTATTTCTGCTTCTCTCCTATTGGTTTTAGCGTGATGTTATATAGTCTATAGCCTTCCTCGATAAATGGGCTATCCAACACTACAAGAATTTTCCAATTCGAACCAGTAGTTCCTGAGATTAGCGCGTTCAACCAAACAAACAAACAAAAAATTCTTCAGCTTTATTATATTAGTAAAGAAGTAAAGATGTACAGACACAACTTCGAGTTACCTTAATAATGATTTAGTTTTTAATTGTCTGACATGCTAATATGAATGATAATTAACTTCAAGATAAAGGTATACTTTGGTAGCTCTTTAGAGGTGCTGTTTATTTTATTCATTGGATGGTGTATGTGCTATTGATGTCCCTTATAAGGCAAATATCATATAATATGCTTAACCCGCAGATATATCTATGAGAAAATACTATAAATATACTTTGAAAATGGAAGACATCTAAATTATGAAGAGACTTTAAGAATTCCTTATTTAATATTGACTGATTCAATACCTTACTAAGCCATATTTGATCAGTCGTGTGAGTCTGCTCGACTGGCAGTCAGTTATCTATCCTCATCCATCCTTAGGACGCATGGTGCAGGCATCCCCAATTTATCTATCTATTTATTCATCACATAGTATATTGTAGGCCTTAGAGTATTAGGGCTGATAGAGCTGTAGGTACTTTAGGGTTCCGTAGGTTCTTGTCATATATTTGTGCGCATACAGTCCGTTACTATTAAAGAGACCACTGCATATTACCTAAAATTAAATGACTTTCACTTATTTATACTAATATTATAAAGCTAAAGAGTTTGTTTGTTTGTTTGCTTGAGCGCGCCAATCTCAGGAACTACTGGTCCGAATTGAAAATTTATGTTAGTGTTGGCTAGCTAGAAAGGTTATAGGCTATATAACATCACGCTATAACCCACGGGAGCAGTGCAATAATCATAAATGCGAGTGAAACCATGGGCACGTTTAGTACATAAAAAACAACAGTTGTGCTTAGTTGCAAAAATTTTTGAGAAAATAATTCACACTCAATTATATGCCGCATTAAAAATTTCTTTTAATGAATTTCAGCACGGCTTCATAAAAGGACGGTCAACAGTTTCCAACCTTGTCTTATTTCATGACTTCGTCACAGACAGCATGAGCCAGGGTAAGCAAGTCGATGTCGTTTACACTGATTACAGCAAATGTTTTGATAGAATAGATCATTCGACCCTAATCCATAAGCTAGCGGCAGCAGGCATACGGGGTGATCTGCTAAGATGGTTTACATCTTATATAACTAACAGATCTCAGGCTGTAGCGATGAATAACTACCTATCTAGTTGGGTTACGGTGCCCAGCGGTGTTCCCCAGGGCTCATTGTTGGGTCCCTTATTGTTTGTAATCTTTGTAAACGACATCGGCCAATGCTTCCATTCTTCTAAACTACTCTGTTTTGCTGACGATATGAAAATATTCGCTTCTATTTCCTCTCAAACAGACGCTCAGGCACTCCAGCTAGACCTATCACGCCTTGACGATTATTGCGCTAGAAATAAACTAGATCTCAATCCAACCAAGTGCTCCGTTGTCACCTTTACGAGAAAGAAGTGCATTGTATCCTCTAAATATACCCTGAAAGGACACACCCTGACAATATGTCATACTATTCGAGATCTCGGTATTTTGTATGATTCAAAGTTACTATTCGATGTACACATAGATTATATTGTAAAGAAGGCATCACAGGCATTAGGCTTTATAATGCGAGCGTCTTCCTGTTTCCGAGAAGCGAAAACATACAAAATACTATACTGCACGTACGTTAGAAGTATACTGGAGTATGGGTCGCAGATCTGGAATCCTAGGTATGACAAGTATATCAATAGAATAGAAAACGTACAGAGAAAGTTCTTAAAATATCTTTGCTATCGTATTAAATTTTATAATTATAAGTCAGATCAATACTTGAACGTATGCGCCAAATTCCATCTTCTACCTTTATATAAACGAAGGTATATTGCTGATATAACATACTTACAAAAAATTTTGTGTAATTCAATTAATAGCTCAGAACTGTTGTCTATGGTAGGTTTGAATGTACCAGCAAAATCGTCACGTCATCATACTCCACTACACCTACCACTCGTACATACAAACTACCGGCAGGACAGCTTTATGTGGCGCGCAGGCAAGGCACTTAACGCAGCGAGTAAATTGCATGACTTCGACATCTTTGACGCGAGTCCGGCGACGATGAGACAGATGCTGAGTAGAGATTTTTTTTATGAACTACGTAGATGTTTAGTTAGTTAATTTATTTTTATTTTATTGTAACTTTCAATACACATGGTTTATGTATAGCGAATTGTTTCTAACCGTGAGGACCTTTAATTGGCCAGATGCTACATATACCAATGTTATTATATTTAATAAGGCCGTTGGTCTTCTTATAAATTAAATAAATAAATAAATAATAAAGACAATCTTCATAGGGGCTGGCCATTCGCGCAGGAGATATTATAATGCTTAAGCATGTAAGACTATCTGCCAAGGCAATTGCACTCTCTATTCACTTGCTATCATCTTGTAATGGGACGGCAATACGACGGAGAGACCAGGCTTAAAACTAACGGCCTTATATGCTTACCTAGCATGTGTGAAACATCGCCAACTTCCTTGCTCCAGACTGTTACTAAGAATCTCTTGAAAGAGAAACCTAATCAGAAGGCCTACCATGAAACATACGTTCCGGTATTTCGGCCGTACGTTCGCGCTATTGATACTATGAGGCATAATTTATTCCGTAATTAGATTTCTAGGCGACCTCGATGGCGTAGTGGTTAGTGTAACCGACTGCCACGCTTGAGGTCGCGGGTTCCATTCCCGCACAAGGCCATCATTTGTGTGCATTAACTTGGATTTTTGTCTTGGTCTGGATGTTTATATGTATAATATATAAACGTAACGTAATATATGTATTTACAAAAAAAAAACAGTATATATGTATGTTTATCCATTGTCTAGTTACTCATAGTACAAGCTTTGCTTAGTTTGGGCTAGATGGTGTTCTGTGTATGTGATGGAATATTATTATATTATTATTATTGTTATTTCTCGTCACAATTTTGTCAATAAATTGCTGGATACCTCTTGAACAGTTCTTTTCCTGTGTGTTTTTTGTACCCTTGACAATGAGTATGCGAAATTTCATTGTGGTATTGTACATCGGTTGAGTAGTTCAAGCGTGAAAGCGTAACAAACAAACTCACATCCATATTTATAATTTATTTATTAGTTAGGATTAGGAAGTTAGTATAAACAGGCAGAAGAAGAAGGAGGATATTCAGTACTCGATTCTAGAGCCGAATATCTAAAAAATAGGTTCTTAAAATTTTACTTAGTTATTCAATAAAAACTTAATGTGCGGACACTCTTGCGCATATACCAAAACAAACTAAACTAAAGCTAAACAATATCTCCACCCCGCCCTCCGCTACCGCACCCCGCACTCTCCCGAATTCGCACCCCCGCCCGTCCTTTTCTTATCAAAGCCTCGGCAGCAGCTGTGTGCGACGCGCGCAGTGTCTACATTTTATGGATATTTCATACAAATTTTCATAAAGGTTTTCTTCGCAGGTTACACAGATTTTATTTTCTTATTTTTAACCCCCGACGCAAAAACGACGGGGTGTTATTAGTTTGACGTGTCTGTGTGTGTGTGTGTGTGTGTGTGTGTGTGTGTCTGTGGCATCGTAGCTCCCGAACGGATAAACCGATGTTAATTTTGTTTTTTTTGTTTAAAAGTTGAATTAGTCGGGAGTGTTCTTAGTTATGTTTGATAAAAATCGGTCCAAGATGGCCGCCGCCACAAAATGGCGGATTACATATTTTTCACAACTCCCTCAATATGGGTATCAAATGAAAGGGCTTGATTAGTAGAATACTATACACCATGATACATTTCAAATCTAGGATGGCCGCCACCACGAAATGGAGAATTAGATTTTTTTTTTCACAACTCCCTCTTTATGGGATTCAAATGAATATTGTGTCGGGGATTTTTAAAATTTTTAATTTATAGTTATGATAAGTTTGCAGTAAGCCAATAAAAAGACGATTCAAAACATTTCACTATACAATACTGCAAAATTACTATGAGCAAAGATTTACATGAGGTCACGAGTTTACTGGAACCTCTGCAACTCCGTAGGGATATTGCCTCTTTGGCATGTTTCTACAGAATATACCACGGGAAATGCTCTGAAGAGTTATTCCACCTTATCCCGCCCTCCCCTTTCCTATCCAGAACAACGCGGGCTGGGCTCAGATGCCATCCTTACACGGTGGCGTCGACTAGAGTGCGTACCAACAAGTTTGGGTCCTTATACCTCTGCCGCACGATCAAGGCATGAAATTTTCTGCCAAGGCACGTGTTTCCTTCTTCCTTCAATCCTGGGTCCTTTAAGCGGGGCGTGGAAAAGCACCTTCTCAGGCCGTCAAAGTAGAGACCTCAACATCGCCTCGGTTGCTATGAGGACGATGTGGAGGCCACTGCTCTTAGACCATACGACTTACCATCAGGCGGAGTGTGATCATTTCGAAGAGCAAAAAAAAAAAAAATTCACATGTTCAATGGACATTTCTCATGAATTTTACAAAATGAATTATACATTAAGTTTTAAATTTACACAGGAATTATTTTTATACGTTTCGTCTGGCTATAAATTTTCATGAAGTATGTACAATGTTTAACCAGTCACACTGTATATGAATCGTAAGCGTAACGTACAAACTTATAGTCTCATTTATAATATTAGTTGGAATAATTCGCGAGTTTCGGCGCGTCACTTTTGTTCATCCTAAATCTAGTTCTTATGTTGTTTGTTCTTTTCCCCTACCTGGGTTACGAATTTGAGAGCTTATAAACCCCAGCCTTATACGCAGCAAAACATCCGGCGTAATAAAGACGTGAAAATGAAGACGTGAAAACAATTAATCATTTCAATTATTCACCTTGACAAATAAACACGAGAAACTTAGATTTTTTGCTGCGTGTTAATTAGAAATGGATCAGGTTTTGCTCACATTTTCCTCATCTATTGTTTCCCAATAAAGGATGTATTACGTACTCACATGTAAATTAAATAATTAATAATTGCTTATTAGAGGAATCCTGATTGACATCGCGATAGCGGATGATTGCTTGTGTCCTAGAACTACCATTGTAATCGCATCGACGTCAAGTTTTTTCCAATGCTGTAATTAGCTACAGATTATCCCACGATTTATAACTCCTGTGTAGAAAGCTGATATAAAAGATGACTGAATCCGCATCAAAGTAGTCATTGATTAGAACTCGTTGAATTTATACAAAATGTCTCGTCTGGGGGTAAGTCCACTTTATTTTATTATTTAATATCCTAATTCTAATCCTAACTAATATTTTAAATGCGAATGTGAATTTGTTTGTTACGCTTCCACGCCTCAACTATTCGACCAATCATCATCAAATTTCGCATACACGTTGTCAGGGAAACAGAAAAGGACATAGCCTACATATTATTCCAAAAAAAGTACTGTTACTAATCTAACTTAACCTATATTTACGTGAGCGAAACCGCGGGAAAATCTAGTTATTTGAAAAGAATTTTTGACATTTCTCGATTTGCACATTTAGTACCGACGTCATTTTTTTACATCTTCAAAAGGATTATTTATAACCAACCAACTTAAAATTGCCATGAACAGCCTTAAAGTAGGCTGACATTTGCAAAACTGGTGTTGACTTACGCAGAAAGTGCAATATCTAACTTAGATTTTTAGTTTAACTACGTACATTACAAAACTACAATATAATCATGTCAGCATTTTCGTCACTGCATTCGTAATGCATTATATTTATATAAAAATTAGTTTACATCCGATCATCAACCGCATCGCGTGTACTCACTATCATTCTATAATTTATCATTTTGTAGGTACTTACCATTAGAACTTTAGCAGTAATAAACGTAACTACGGTATTTGCGTGTACGGTTAAAGCTTGGCTAGTTATCTATCGTTTTCATGTTATCAACTCACATTGTATTAAACAATGAAGTAATAACAAACGTAACAAATTAAACTCCTGTATGTATTCCTGGATTATAAAAGGAAATGTATAAACAATGTAAAGTTAAGTGAGTATAAAAGTGGGATTACAAGGTTATTTCATGCTATTTTTATTTTTTGTTCGGGCAGCATTACAAGCTAAAATTAAAACACAAATTAATGTAATAGAGCAGTTATTTACATGACTTACGTTCACGTGAAATTAAACCCGCTGTGCTATCCATATTATTTAAAGGCGCAGCGGGCTCTCTTTTGTGTCGCCACTGCCTCCGCATTTTATGTTGTGGGTTCGACCCTCATATCCATCAACAAATATTGTTCTGAGTCTAGGTGTACTTTGTTTCCGGTAATTGGACGTATGTAAAAAACAAAATTAAAATCGGTTCATCCGTTCGGGAGCTACGATGCCACAGACAGACACACACACACACACAAACACGTCAAACTTATAACACCCCGTCGTTTTTGCGTCGGGGGTTAAAAAGAAATAGAAAAAAAGCGGGACAAACGAAAATATCTTCTTAAAAAATTTGAAAAGTTAATGTGATTTATTTTCAATTTATTTTTAATACTGCTCTATGATCATGCTTGGCCATGCTATATTTAACTATGTCTGGCCTATGGTGATGACTTTACTTTTTCTGTGTTCATCAATGTGGTTCTTTTATACGCGTGGTGTCTAAGCACATATATTTCTTTCTTTGATGGAATTGTGTACCTGTATCTATCTTTTTATAGCGTACCTACATAAATTAAATTGGTAAAGTTAGGTACTTGAGATTTGCTCTAACTTTTCAGGGGCAATATGAAAGGTAATTGGGTAAAGCAGGTTTAAGAATACTACATTTGAAAACAATGACATTTTCTTTTCAAATAAAATAATGTAGTTGACCAGTTAAAAAACAAGACGATCGTAAAGACCGGTGTACTAAATCCAGCAGCAAAAATCACTCGTTGTGAAATTATGATGATACCAAAGATATCATGTCTCCTTAAAGAAGGACTTTCTAGTTACACATTTTCTAAATTTAAAATAGATAATAACTAATTTTGAATATATTTTAAATACTTAATATAACTACAAACAAACTATGTTGTCTTCTATACTTATTTATATTCGCTACAACATAAAATATTAACTCATATTTAATTATGTAAGTAATTATCGAAATTGCCCGACTAGATCGTGGGCTACGACCATTTTCTACTCGATGGCGCAGCGGTAGGTACTTATTCTCAAGACAAAGTCACTTACATGAGAACAATAATAAATTAACGTATACAGTTTATATTTTTGTTTTTGGTTTTACTTTTAGTGTTCTAATACGTACTGTGAAAATGTTAACTTGTATACGTTGAATAAGCTCACATTCTTTATATGGCAACTTATTGGAAATTTGCACTTCTTCGAAGGTAATACTTCTTTTAACATAATTCGTTCGTACTTTTGACAAATATGTATATATTCTATGTTACTCGGACTTCATAATAGGGAAACAATTTTAAAATCGGTTGAGTAGTTTTTGTGTTAAATCCTTGCAAACAAACAAACAAAAAACCAAATCTTTCCTCTTTTAATATTAGGATAGATTACATGACGGGTTATACTAGTTTAATTTAATTATATACAATTAAATTTTTAACACTTCACACTATATCGGTCTTTCTACTCTTCAATCTCTGCAGAAAGAAAACCAAAACATATCCTATGGTGATAGATGCTAAGAAAACAAAGCCTGGTATCATGAACACATTGACATGTTTTCTCAACACACTTTTTCCTCTTTGCAGATGTTCGCTTGCCTTCTAATGCTGGTAGCGGTGGCAGTGTGTCTCGAAATGCCACCAAACATGAAGCCTCCTGGCGACTTACCCAAGGACGCTCAAGGTCACCCGCCGCTTAACCACCCCGGTCACCCTGACGCTGGCCATCCTGATGGACAGCACCCCGATGCCCCCCGACCAGAAGGAGGTCAGCCGAAAGACTCCAAGCCTGACGCCAAGCCTCCGCAGGAGGCGAAAAGTTAAATTTACACCCGAATGGAATATAGACCAAAGCGATCGATGATAAATTTGAATTATATGTTTATACTATTTATGTAAGAAAATGCATATTAAAATAGCTGCAGCTTGTATGTGTTATATTATTTACAACCTAGCTATTGCCGCGGTTTTGCCCACGTTTATACTAATATCCTACCATAGCTCGTAGCGTGATGTTATTTATTATCCTATAAATATGTAATCTATTGCAAAAAGAATTTACAAGAGTTCGAGAGATTAGCGCATTCTAACCAACATGTTTATTTATTTGTTTCTAACTATTTATTCATCATTATAGGTTCTTAACCTAATGCGATAGTATAGTACCTAATATAACTAAAATCTAATACTTAAATACAATAAAACATCTTAAAACAAAGTTAAGGGTCTAAAAACTATACACAATTAGCCCTTGTTAATTAGTTCAATGAAGATGAAAATATTATTGTATTGAGCGTACGCAGCGCCCGTATCAACCTGTACCTGTGTATATTAAAAAAACACTTCATCTTTATAATATTATATAGTAAATCTTCTTATTAAGTGACAGTAGCACATCGGTGGCCAGACAAAAGGTTTCAATGATAACTGACTTGTAAAAAAGGGGCATGCCAAGACGCCATAGTAATTCGGGCTCACAGTGCATACATATAAAGGCTAATGATAATAATAGTAAGCAATGCCAATAATTAATTAGCAAAAGAAGTGATTAACAAAAAACTTGGCATTTTAAAGTTATCAAATCTTCTTATATCTCATCAATACTATTTATATTAAATATGTATAATTTTATACATTATTTTAATTTATTTCTGATTACAATCAATTAGGGATGAAATAAAATAGAATGCATTGCAGTTTTATAGCTTACTGGTAAAACTCTTCGATATTAACCGCAATAAATAAACAGTAACTGTCCCAATGGAGTTGCAAAACAAACAATGATATTAACATTGACATTTGCCGGAGTCTGACAAGTTGGAGATGGTGTTGCCATAATAAACACAAAACCTTGATACATCATTACTTTAAGTTCATCAATGTAATCTTGCAAAGATAAAAATAATAATTATTATTAGCTTTTGTATTACTTTTGTATAAAAAATTAAATGAACGATTAAAATAATAATTATATAATATAGCAATGTAAATTACTATTTTAATTAATCACCTGTCAACATATTTTGTTTAAAGGCAATATTTTTACGTTAATATACTTGCTTGCAAGCTCCATTACATAGTTTAGTCGTTTTCTTGTTTAATATTTTTAGAAAATATTACCGGCTTGTACAGAATAATAAATACAAAGAAGAACTAGGATAAATATTAATATATTTTTGTTTGTCGCTTCTTTCCATTAGTTAGTGAAGTACCTACGTGTGCGCGTAGCTTCGCTGTTTGTGTGCGTCGTCGTGAGCTCGGTTGAGTTCGAGCACAGAGTAGTTTACAATTCAGAAGCTACACAAGATGACAACTTCTAACAGCACTCTCAGATATGACATAGAAGATGGACCTGAGCAGGGAAACATGAGAATAGATGGATCACTTATTGATAAGGAATCGCCACCTTCCTACATCACAATGCGAAAAGATCAGGCATCGGAAATTCGACGCGAATTCAAGTCGTTTAAAGACCAAGTGCTGTCTATGATGGAGACATGGTTTGCTAAGCAGGATGCTAACTTTGTCAAGATGATAGATGAAATTGGAGATGTGAAAAAATCTCTCAATTACCTCAGTAACAAATATGATGATCTTGAGAAAGGTATGCAGGAGCTCGGAAGCCGCGTGCAGGTACTGGAACAGAGTGCCTTAACATATGAACCCCGACTTACTGCTATGGAAGCGAAAATTTCGTCCATGGAACAAAGAGCTCGTAGCAGTAATCTTGAAATAAGTAATCTGCCTGAAAAGCGAGGCGAAAATCTGATAACAATTATTGAAACCATAGCAAAAGTTATAAAGCAACCTTTATCAGTCAGTGACGTCACTGCCATCCATCGTGTACCACAGAGTAATCCTAACAACTCACGCCCCAAGAACATCATAGTAAAATTTTCTTCTCAAGCAATTAGAGACAACTTCATCTCAGCTGTTCGCCTCAACAAAGGTGTCACATCAGAGCAGATCAATATACAAGGACCATCGCAGAAGATTTACTTAAATGAACATTTAACTTTGCAAAACAAAACGTTATTTCGCCGAGTCCGGATTATTGCTAAAGAGATCGGAATTAGATTTGTCTGGATCAAGCACGGTGTTATTCTCACTAGAGCCGACGTGCCTACTGCTGTCATCGCCATTCGAGCAGAAAAAGACTTATCTAAACTTAAACCTTATGTGCCTAAAAGTTAAACATCTCACTATTTTGAATGCGTGTTCACTTTGTTATAAAAATGTCAGTGGAATTATCAAACGTAACGTACATTATTATCTTATAAATGTTTACCACAATATTATGTTCTACATGCGAGCTCTGCATCAAACATTACTCTGTGCATCTACAAGGTATGTGTTCACGTTTGCCACTGTTTTTATCTATACCGTCGTCAACATATTTTATAAATATAAAAACTTTCGTATCGAATATTTGTTGGATTTGCACTTAATTTCACACTATATACCTACTTTATTTTTGTTATACATATTACGCATTCGTAAATTTAACTAAGACCAAATATTTACTTTATTCGTTTAAGCAAATTACTTATGGTTACGGGAGTTATTGTGTTAAATATTTGTTAGTTTGGCAGTTATTTTTACAATATACACATTGTATTAATAACATTGTGTTGATGTATTACATATCTAGGGTGTTGGTTACAATAAATAAATATTATTTAGGTTTTAAATTTGGTCGTATCGTTGACACACATAAATGTTTCCTGTTGTATTGTGTTATGAATGTACGCCATGTATTTCTCCGGCTGAGAAATAGGGTGAGTTACTTGTATATAATTATGCTAGTATTATTTATTTACACTTATTGTCTACACAATGACCAATAACATATCATTTTATTACCAAAATTGCCGCGGGCTACGAACAAAGTTAAATACCTTATATAGTAATATCTTAACCGATTCTCACGATATTATTATTTTATCGGAGACATGGTTGGTACCTGAAATTGAAGACCGTGAATTTATCGATTCGAGGTATATAGTGTATCGTTGTGATAGAAATCGTGTTCTGTGTGGCAAATCTGACGTTGGAGGCGTGTTAATAGCGGTACGCCGTGGTTTACACGCATCGCGTATCGTTTTATCTAATAATGTACTTTGTCAGGACGATTATTATAATAACTTTATGCCACCTAATATAGACTATGTTCTGCTAAAGTTTTGTTCTAAGTCAAGTAATCGATATCACATTGTGTGCGGTTTATACATACCACCTAATCAATCGTTACCGACATACCAAGCGTTATTCGATCTCCTTGAAAGAGAATTATCTTGTCATACTATTGGCGACATATTTATGTTTGGAGATTTTAATCTGCCATATATCGAATGGATTGGACATAACACACCCGCGCTTATGCCCCGTATACATAGCAATAGCAGCTCTTTGAACAGTGTATTACTTAATTTTTTATCGACTATAAATTGTAAGCAGTATAATAATATTAGAAATAACTTAGACCGCACCTTGGACTTATTAATATCTAATAAATTTTGTGAATGTGTGCTTGCCCCTATGCCATTAATACCTATAGATAATTTACACCCACCTTTTTTAACGATTAGTTCGTTCGAGTTCTCTCATATAGTAATGCCTTAATTGTCGGTACCGCGATATCGTTTTATAGAAGCAGACTATTCTGCTATTAATAAGGATATTGATAAAATTAACTGGAGCACACTTCTAAGCCCATATTACTTTGGATTCTGCAGTTAATAGTTTCTATGAACATATTTATGAAGTTATTAAAACTCATGTACCGGCGAGGCCAGTCAAGTCCAATGAATATCCTATCTGGTTTTCTCGCCCATTGATACACATTTTTAAAAACAAAGAAAAGGCATGGGTCAAGTGGAAGAAGTATAAAAATTGTTCCAACTATGAGCAATTTTCCTTATATCGTAAGAGATTCAAGGCACTCTCTGCTGAGTGCTTTAATAAATATCTAAACTCAATTGAAACTAGCCTAAAAAAAGATATAAAACATTTCTGGTCGTTTGTGAAAAGTCGTACAACTAATGTAGGTATACCCAACACTATGTCTTATAACAGTGAGGTGTGTACCGGTCCCTTGCAAGTTTGTAAGCTGTTTTCAAAGTTCTTCAGCTCGGTTTATGAACCTATTAATAACACAATTACCGAAAGCTTGGAGGCACCGGTACACGGTCAAGTCACTTTATCTGATCTGTCATTCTCTAAAGATACTGTAGCTTCTTCACTGAAGTCTTTAGACATAACTAAAGGTTCTGGTCCGGATGGGATACCCCCTTTCTTTCTGAAACATACCGCCAAGTCGTTGAGTGTTCCACTTTCTTATTTATTTAACCGTAGCCTCAAGGAAGGCATTATGCCACAAGCATGGAAGACTGCTAATATCACACCGGTATTTAAAAGTGGCATTAAGAATGATATTTCTAATTATCGTCCAATATCATTGCTGTCAGCCATGTCAAAAGTCTTGGAGAGACTGGTCCACAATGCGGTTTACCATACGTTACACAATATCCTAATTCCTGAGCAACATGGTTTTGTTCAAAATCGCTCGACATTTAGTAACCTAGTCTTGTACTCAAATTTTTTGTTTGAATGTATGGATAACCAAATACAGGTTGACTCAATCTACACTGATTTTTGCAAGGCTTTTGACAAGGTTGACCATGCAATGCTTTTGCAAAAAATCGAGTATAACGGCATTCGTGGTAATCTACTCCGTTGGTTTGCATCGTATGTCCAAAATAGAACTCAAAAGGTAGTGGTTCAGGGGTTCTCTTCTGATGTCACCACCGTTACCTCCGGTGTCCCTCAGGGGTCCATCTTGGGTCCTCTGCTCTTTGTTCTATTCATAAATGACATTAACAAATGTTTCTTAAACAGTCAATTTTTACTGTACGCTGATGACTTAAAGGTTTTTAGAAAAATAGGATCCATCGAAGATTGTGTCAAATTGCAAGAGGACCTAGATAGATTCTCAGTTTATTGCCTTGCTAACAAACTTCACTTAAGTCTATCTAAGTGCAAATCAATCACTTTTACCAAGAAATTAAATGTCATCAATTTCCCTTACTCTCTTTGTGGTACGGTTTTAGATAAAGTCTCATTAATAAAAGACCTAGGCATCCATTTTGACTCAAAATTACACTTTGATGCCCACGTAGACTATATCACTGCCAAGGCCTTTAAACTTTTTGGTTTTGTTAGACGTACCTGTACTTTGTTCAAGAAGCCTGCTACTTTATTGTTATTATACAAGTCCCTCATTCGGTCGCAGCTGGAGTATGCCACGTGTATTTGGAACCCTCTATATGATAAATATAATGACCAAATAGAATTAGTACAACGCAAATTTCTCCGTTACTTGAATTATAAAGTTGAACGGAAACGGTTACCATATGAAATACTTCTCAATAAATTTTCTCTTATGACTCTCAAACATAGAAGAATGTACCTTGACCAAATGTTTCTTTATAAGATTTGTCAAAATAAACTTGACTGTGATAAGTTGATAAACCAAATATATTTTCGCATACCTAGTCGCTCGCAACGTATCCGTGACACATACGTTCATAAACTATTTGCTCCTATACCGAGCAGGACAAACGCTGGTGAGCGGGCGCCTTTAAGACGTTTAATGAAAAGTTATAACGATAATTTCACTGATATTGACATATTTGCTTTGTCCCTATTTCAGTTTAAAAAACAGCTAATGAACAAATTTGTGTAATATTTTAATATTAGAAATACTTTAGTGTTATATATAAGTGACATAACATATACCTACTTAACATTACCTATATAAACTTAATTTTATCTTTTTATATTCAATATCAACTATCTTTCAATGACACATGTTTGCCATAGTTGCTTGCTACTTGTTAAGTTCTTTTAAAATATATTAAGTTGTAGATAACGGTGTTGGTTGCGTGATTACATAAGTCTACTTTAAGATTCAATACTGTATTAGAATTAAGCGCATTACGCAATTGTTTGTTATCTCAAAGAAAATAAAATAAAAAATAAAATAAAAAATATATTATAGTATATATTTAGTATAGGCAAAATTTCACAATAAAAAATATTAATAGCTTATAAATATTTGAACCATTTCATGGCGAACGAGAGGAATGGGCAAATGTTTGTCTGTGTACTACTGTAAGTGAATGTTTGTAAAAGTCCCCAGCGACAAGAATTACTCATAGTGCGGGAGCAGGCTTCAAAATTAAGAAAGGTAATCATGTTGACGTTGGACATCAATATCAGTTTTATATCGTGATTTGTCATCCTAAACAAGGACCTAGAGGAAAAGTAGACAGCAACTTATTAGGTAAGTACTAAAATCGATGACAATAAAAATCATTTTAAACAAACGCCTGTGAATTATATAACATATATAACAGGTCGGCAACTTTAATTGGCAATTAAATAAATATATCTTTCAGGCGCTTGCTGTCATTACGACTAATATGAGTAAGTAGCTACCTATTTTTTATTATCCTTAATATTATTATAAATGTTAATGTGAGTCGATTTGGTTGTTTGTTACGCTTTCATGTCTTAAGTACTCAACCGATTATCATTAAATTTCGTATACGTTGTCAGGGGTAAAGAAAAGGATGTCGTGTACCTTTTATTCAGAAAAGAAGTACTTTTCTCGAGGGATAGATATTTAGAGATTTTAGAGGCAGACCGTAGAGAAAGAATTTCGCCACAATCTACCTCTCGTATGCTCCTTCATTATAAGGATGTAGAAGATACACTACATTCACAAATATAAATGCAAGAAAACATACCTACTAACTAAGAAGAACTGTAAGTAAAGTGCAATCTAATGCAACGGATCGTAGTACAAAAAAATAGAAAATAGGCTGACAGCTTAACATCCACTGTCATAATAATAAATTAATGAATGGATGAAAATACTTTTTATTATTAATCTACAGACTTGATTTGATAAGGTGATTATTATAAGAATTGCTTAAGAAAGGATAATGCTGCTTTACAAAATTAATAAAACCGCGTTAGCAGCTATTGATAAGGCTTTTTACGTAGACCGTCGGTTTAGAGAGCCATAGTACGTACATTTACTTAAATATCAAACAAAGTCCATTTTAAATATAAACAAACTCGAGTATGACTTATGCAACTTCGGTTTTAGCGTAGTTTACAATAGCGCTGACGCAAATATTTCTCAATTATATTTAATACAAGCAATATTTCGTAACACAACAACAATGACTACGAAAAAAAAGTACTATAATATTAGACCTTGGATTGCGCCTAGACTAATTCGATGTATAAGATACAGAGATAAGCTTCATCAGAGATCTAAGCGTTTCCCTAATAACTTGGTACTTCAAACAACTTACAAAAGGTACAGAAATTACTGTAATAACCTTTTAAAGAAATTAAAAATTAATTACGATTGACACATATTGCATAGGGCAGGTAAAAACAGTAAGCAAATTTGGAAGCATATTAAACACGTCACTTATATTTCTAAACAGCATAAATCAAATTCGTGTTTACTGCACACTCACTCTTGACCACATTTGTCAGGTAATAACGTTAATAACTATTTTGTAAATGTAGGTAAAAACACTTGCTGAGCGGACTCAGATACAAACTTGTAATCGCACTGCTATAACTCGTCAGAAACCGAACAACACCGCTAGTCTAAAATCATTTGTTATGTTAGACACTGACGAACAGGAAATAGAACGAATCATCTCAGGGATGAAGGATGACTCTACTGTCGGCTACGATAATATAAACAACAAGATCCTAAAATATTTTAGGTATAACTTAGTACCTCCATTAAAGTATACATTTAGGCTCTGCCTTTCTGAAGGGGTTTTTCCCAAATGCTTTGAAAGCAGTTGTTATACCCATCTTTAAATCTGGAAACAAAGATCTAGTTGCAAGTTATCGACCTATATCCATACTCACCTCAGTATCTAAGATACTAGATCGAATTATAAACACTAGATTAGTCAACTTTTTAGAAAATAACCATTTTCTTTCACCCATGCAATTTGGATTTAGGGCCAAACTATCGACCGCCTATGCGGTTCATAGCTTGACTCATTATATCATAGAGGAACTCGGCAAGGGTAATCAAACTTTAGGCATTTTCTTGATCTAAAAATGCATTCTACGCTGTATCTATTTCTATACTTTTGAACAAGATGTAGGCTTAGTTTTAGCTTAAACTTTTTACAGATTACTTAAGCGATCGACACCAATGCGTTAATACTACTAGCAATTATGAGAAAATACTGGTTTTGGTATTCCCCAAGGAAGTATTATCGGTCCGACGCTGTTTCTGATTTATATGAACGATTTATGTAATCTTATATTAGAAAACGGCAAGACAATATCATACGCCGATGATGCCGTGCTAATATTCTCCGCTAAAACTTGCAATGAGTTATACGGAAACACTTAGCCTGGCTTTAATTTTGTGAATAAGTGGATTCATTAAAATTTACTAACTTTAAATTGCGATAAGACGAAATATATTCACATTTCTATGCGCAAGAATAACTATAGTATAACTAAACCGCCTATATTATTATATGCACACAAATGTCCGCTTCAAAACCCCGCAACAAACATGCGTAATTATCCTCCTATTGCAAACTATGAGCATAAAATATCTTGGGATCATAGTCGATGATACCCTTTCCTTTAAACAACATATTGACAGTTTAGTAAATAGAATTCGTAAATTAATATTTATTTATTTCTCCATATAGTTATCTTTAATTACATAAACAAAGCAACAATCATAATTTACAACTTAACTAATATAAATAAATTAAATTAAATAATATAATTTATTTATTTTGAATTCGTAAATTAATATATGTATTTAAAAAACTCCGAACAGTAGCAGATATTAAATTGATTACTCAAGTTTATTTAGCTCTATGTCCATCAATTATTCAATATTGCATTACTTCATGGGGTGGAGCAGTGAAAACTACTATCCTGCCTCTTGAACGAGCTCAAAGAGCAATTTTAAGGTTGTGGGGTAATCCAGCATTTTAATTACAAAATATCATAAATAATTAGTACTATGTACCTGTAAGGATATTACGGTTTTCCTTGCTGTTTAAGAGATAATTAGATTTTTTATCAGACAAATTTTTCGAAAGAAATTATATTTCCTCCGTTTTTGTGCAGATTTAACTCCGGTGTCATTTTTGTATATAATAATAACTAATAGAAGTGATATCCAGCAAAAACTTCGGCACTTGCAAATTGAAATCACTAAGTCTATGAAAGCCGATTTTCAGCCCACCGTGGGGCGCTACGTTACTTTTGCGCGGGTGTTCACCACATCATTGTAGACGATAGATGAGTCATTGAGTCATGCAAGTGAACTGGCCTAGTCGCTACATGTATTCAAGTCAGCTGTTTTCCAAACATCAGAAATCTTCAATAATGTCGTTTAAGGTAAGAACTTTGTTCCTTTTTTATTATTTACGTGTTAAAAAAGATTATTTATTTTGTACATATTACCCTGTCATTAATGACTAATGTAACTTGTATTACTCTTTAAGTTTTGATCATTCAAAGCTGTATCAATTACATTATTTCAGTTTTAATGGAAGGTCATCAATATCAAGTACTTCTAAACGGCAAATAGGTATATTATAAACTGCTTTCATTGGTCTTTGTGGCTATTATAATGTCTAAAATATCTAACTGCCTCTAATTAATATGAGACTTAGGGCCGATTTTTCAATCGTCTTCAATCGTCGATATAACTTTTATCTGGTAATATATGTTTGACGTTTTGACAGCTTTTGTATAGAAAATACGTCATACCGCCATATTTATTCTTCAGATAAAAGTTATCTGACGATTGAAAAACCGGCCTTTAGTGTTTTTGTTATTGTCTTTAATTAGGTACCTTAAACTTATGCATAATTTTAATTACGAATAGTTTGTAGCGTTAGTTATTGTACACGTAAGTTCATAATATTTCTATTTATAACACCTAAATATTAGCAAGTACAGAAGTACCTAGTGTTCGTTCCAGCGGTTTGGCACTATGTTGTTCCTTTTTTATTGTGCCTGCTTGTTGTAGTCACACGTGTACACGTATACATTACAGACGACTGTAAGTTTGCAGCAAATAATATACATACATGTACGTGTCTTATTAAGGCACTTGAATACAGTGCATTGAACAGTAGATTATTCGAGTGCATGCTTCTGTATTTAGAGATCATTTTAAAATCACTATTGCAATACTTTTGAGAAAATATACCACCATTAGCCATCATTTTAAAATTTGATTAAGTATTGTATATTAATGTCATTTTTGTTTACCAGGTTTTATGTCTCGTGCTGGCCCTAGCTGTAGTATGCTACGGTAAGTAAACTTTCATTTTCCGCCCACGAAGCGATGGTAATCTGATTGTCAAAAATAGTACATACAGTATGTGAGACTCTAGTTGTAATAATAAATAATAATTGTAATATAATGTCTGGTTCTCTATTCCGATGTCGTACCTATAAATTATAATAATCTGCAGAACTAGCTTACATTACAATGTTTGCCAAAGTGTCCTTCTTCATGTGTATTCATTCAATGTTTATAAAGTCTCTCGCGATACTAAGTGTGTGACAATGTCTTTCTTTGTAAATATAATATTATTTTACAATCTTAATTCTTGCTGTCCGAACTTTCAAAACAATACAAAGAAATGTTCATACAATAGAGTCAACTTCACAGATGACTATCAGTCCGCAATAGACGATAATAAACTGACATAAAAGCATTATGTGTATTTATCACTTATTATAAATTCATGTTTATGTCGTGCAGGAATCCCGTATGGAGATGACGGCGGTTACGGCGACAATCACGGCCGTTACGGCGGCAACCAGGGCCGTTACGGTGACAACCAGGGCCGTTACGGCGACTACCAGGGCCGTTACGGCGACAACCAGGGCCGTTACGGCGACAACCAGGGCCGTAACGGTGACAACCAGGGTCGTTACGGCGGCAATCAGGGCGGCTACGATGGTAACCAGGGCGGATATGGTGGCAGCAGCCAGGGCGGTTTCGATGATAATGGAGGCGGTCAAGGCGGACACCGCGTTGGTTATCAAGAACACGGATACTAGAATATTTTGTATTAAAGATAATTTAGAAATATAAGATTTGCATATAACATTTTTTTTTAATATTTCCATTTAAATATTTCTAGGTTTCACAAAACTGATCCGGTTCAGCTGTTCTTTGTGTGGTTTTTGACGTTAATTACTTATACTACCTAATATTATAATTTCCCATCGTAAATAAGGCGATTTGTAATTTATTGATTTAACTGCTGTAGGTATCGATCTTGGTAAAATATATCAATATCCTAACTCCTGTGGAAAGACAAGACAAACAAACGTAAAATTTTAAAGATTTCTGGTTATTTAGTTTTTATTACTGTTATTACTTATTAGCCCCTCGAATTAAACTGAAATGCTTGTGACACGATCACAACTAAAACTTTGATTTTTGTTATGGATATACCTACTTAACTGAGATTTGGGGAGAAAGAGCCAGTTTAGGCCAGAAATAGATTACTGTTAAAAACTCTAAATTGTGGGCTTCAGTATTTATAATGTAATCTATAACAACTTAAAAGAGTGTGGTGCAGTGGACTGATCAAGCCGAGTGACTGTTTAAACAAAACGATGTCAATTACGATGTTTTGTTTGTCAAGAAACAACGCGATAAAATCCGTATATATTAGTATAATTTCAATAAGAAACATTTCTTTAAGGTACACACAGCGACACATTAACCTAGATTGTTTGGACTTTGAAATATTATAAGTTGAACGCTGCGAATCGTGCTAGAGAGTGCGTTATATTTTTGTTACGCTCTATTGAAACCACTATGCACTGTCTCTTTCCAACAATTATCTATTTTGTATATGTAGCGTAGTTATGCATGTATAGGGTGTCTAACTTGATGTGTAGCCGTGTGTACAACCTATAATAAACCTTATGATACATTATAACAGCGACAGAAGTGGACAATAATAACAATCCTATATAAACCTTTCTAATATTGTTGTGTGTGAGTTTGTTTATTACGATTTCACACCTTAACAACTAACAAGAACAGTCTACGTTGTCAGGGGTACAGAAAAGGTTATAAGATACCTTTCATCCAGAATTCAGTAATGTTGCCGAGGGTTAGCTTGTATGTATTATAAATTTAAGGGAGTATAAAGAAAGTGTAAATGTATTTCGACGGACTTGAATAAAACTTTGCATATAAGTGGTAAACCATGTTATACAACGTTATTATTACTTAGTACGAAACCTGAAAATAGTTTGTTCAGAATCAGCAATAAAATCGATTACAGTAGTTTTTAAACCATGTTATATTTTATCCCAAATGTCTATCAAAATTTGTTAAAATAGGACACTATTTAATAGGTAAAAAACGGCCGGCCGGCGGCGGCCGGTAGGCATTTATCGAACAAGCCACAATACATAGTTAAATGCTTATATCATTCATAGTTTGGGAATTCCCCTTTCGGTGTGCACCCTGCACCGCTACCCGCACCCCCGTCTCGTCCTGCGGGACGTCCCGCCCGCTCCCGCAGCCCCCGCCCTGGGCAGTGAGCGGTCATTGGTACATTGGGTGACAATATTTCCGCGAGGACAACGTTGCAACTATATCAGCTGATAGCTTAGTGAGGTTTTATTATTTCTGATTCTTGTTTAGTTTTATTGATTGTTCTTATAATAATATGTTTGGGGTGTTTCGGTTTCTTTTGTACCAAGTAAGAATAATGTTGTATATGTAGATCAGAGGTTCCCAGACTTTTTTCTCATAGACTACTTTCAAAATTTAGCTGGTTCCGGTGGACCCCCTGCAGCTACATTTCTACCACATTCCCAAAACTCGACAAAAATGTGAAGATTAGATCTAACTATGGAAATTTGCGTTGCGGCTGAGTTCTAACCACGAATTAAAAGTTTTCGAAGAAAAAAGTAAGAATTGGTTGGTTAATTAATTAATTGATTGGGCTGTGAGTGGATGTCTACATCTACTCATAGCACAAGGAACCAATCAATTCTCACTTATTTCATTTAGGAAATTCGGAATGGTAAAAATAAAAATAAAATAGTATGTTTTTTTGTGTTGTATTTATTAAAATATGTAATTACTACACTATTAATTATTATTGTTATTGTTATCATATAACATTGAAATAAATGAAACAATCGTAATCTAATTAAAATTAAACATTAATAACGTAACGTAACTTCTACAATGACAATCACAAAATAGTTATAATTTTAATGGGAGGGATGTACTTGATGGAACTGAAGTCAAATATTAATTATTTGCAGTCAGCAAATAATTAATATTTGCCTTCAGTTTTGTTACGACTAACTGCAAATCTCCCCATTCCGTGATATTCAATCGGCTCCTTTTATTTTGTTAAAGTTTTGTAACGAAAGTAAAACTTTTTTCGACAAGATATGACGAGGGAAACGCTATCAAAAGCTTCCTCACAATTCCCCACAGTTCAGAATATTTTTCCGGTATTTCTGCCTGCAGCCAAAATATTTGATACCCTCTTTTAAATTTCACCTTCAGCTGCTTATTAGTGCTAAGTTCGAGTAGCTCCTCTTGTAATATCAAATTCTCCACTTCCGTTTCGTCAAATGGATTTATGATCCATTGTGGTATTTCCATCGTCAGAATATCTTCAAATCTGATTTTGAAGTCATCATGCAGGGCAATTAAATTTTGAACGTATGTCTGAATATCCATCAAGGCATTCTACCTGTGACAAGTTTGAAAACTTCGCAAAATTCGCGCCGAGTAATATTTTGCTTTATAAATTTTTATTTTCCAAGAAAAGATGAAATTATAACCATTTGTTTTTATTAAATTGAGGTTGTCGCCTTGTAATTGTAAGTTTATTTCATTAAATTTTTTGAACAAATCTGTCAAATACGCGTCTTCTTTCAAATTGATCAGGTTTTCTTTTAATTCTAGATCATTACTTTCCAGAAAATCTAAAACTGATTCAAAAATTTAGTAAAATCTTGTTAAACATGCACATTTCGACAACCAGCGTACTTCAGTATGTAAGAGCAATCGTTGGAAGTCTTCATCATTTTCATCGCACAATTGTGCAAATAAACGTGTATTCAACGCATTACTTCTTATTTTGTTAACTGTATTTATTATTAATCACAAATTGAAGCAATTTATCACTCAAATTTTTCGCTTCTCGCAGTTACCTCTGTTATAATTATTTTAAGATGGCTTATAAGCCCACGATATCGCCCGACCATGGCAGGAGCTCCATCTGTTGCCACTGAAATAAAGTTTGTGTATGGAATCGACCTTTCCTTAAAAAAAATCACTCAGGACATTCATATTGATTCACCTTTAGTGTCCCGTCTTCAAAGTTTTCGCGAATAGTATCTCTTCATGAATTTCTTCGTTCATAACAAACTCGAACATATGTCAGTAATGTAATAATGCTTAATTACCAGCTAAAGTTGTTTCGTCCAGTTGAATAGAAAAATGAGTTGTTTGCAGATTACACAAGAAACTTTCAATATCAGAGCTCATTTTATAAATACGTCTATGTACAGTTTTGTTACTCAAAGGAATTCTTTTGAGGATGTCAAACGGAGATTTGTGCAGAACAGTTTTTAAAACCTCTTCCACAGCGGGTAAAATTAACTATTCACCAATGGTGAGCGGTTTTCCAGATTTCGCTATAAGTAATGAGATATTGTACGATGCCCGCAAGCCATCATCGTTACTTTCAGATGTTAAAGCGAACATACTGTGCACGGTGGGTCTCTTTTCATATTTTTCCTTCAATGCTTGAAAATATTTCAAACCTTTACCTATTTTATCAGGATGACACCTTCTTAGATGATCTTCGAGCTTCGATGGTTTCATAGAGTCATTGCTCAAAACTTTTTTGCATAAAAGGCATATGGGCAATCGCTTGTCTGCCTTTGATGGAAGGAAACCAAATTTTAAATAATCAACACTATACTGTCGACATTTCTTCTTAGATTCAGCCATGTTTCGTATCAGTTACCTACCTGTAAATAAAAAACACTTTGTTTTAGTAATCATAAGGCGGTCTTACTCAAAAAGATATGGCTATTTTAACAGAATATGATTACCTAATTAATTATTGCAATGGAATAAACATACTTTGTTTATTTCATTGCAAAAATTGCAAATTCCGACGACAAACTGATTCTAATTATTAAAAGCAATAAATCGCTTCATTAAACTCTATTATGGATCTTATTACTGCGACCGATTTTAATGTAATGTAAAACATTTTTTTATAAATATATTTAGATATATTTCTGTAAATTCGATAGAAAATGCTTGTAAATAATATTTTGATATGAAAACTTTGCGATTTTAATTATTTATTTATTACTTTGATACACGTTACGGGTACTTAAAGACGCGTACAATTTATGAAAATATGTTTAATTACGTCATTTAGCATTAGGAACCTGAAATATCTACAATCATGCAGGTCAATCATAATAAAAAATCATAATAAAAGACAAACGTAAGCGGTCGAGCCGCGCGCGGATAGCTCCCGGCAATTTATTTCCTAAATCGATTAATCTAATCTTTTTAGTGTTGAAAATGTATCCAAACGTGACATTTAATATCAATACACAAGTAGCAATTGGAGTACAGTGTTAAATTAGTGGACTTTTTGTAATTACAAACAACATTTGAGTGCAAACAAACATTGACAATAAACAAATCGCGGGTGGCGCGAAATCGGTCGAGCCGCGCGTCGCGCTCTGTCTCTCGCTCGCAAAACAGACTCGCCCTTTCCCGCTCGCACAGTGATTCCGCGAAATTCACATTTCAAAATGAACTGTGTTGTTTGCTGCAAGAAAATTGAACTAGCAGAGCTATTAAGATGTGTTGGATGTAAATCAGGATTCCATTATAGATGCGTGAATGTTACGCCGATTTCATTCAAGGAAGAGCAAGCCCATCTGAAGCGTACTTTTAAATGTGAATGTTGTCTAAACGTAACCCAACGCGTTCGCGTTACGGACGACACTCCAGTTCGCGCCGCTGCCGATGCCGCTAGCTTGATTAACCAATGTTTAGAAATAAATTGTAAGGAAAGCACTGGATTACTGTCGTCTGATGAGTCGGATTTATTGTCAGGCATAATGGAGAAAGTTAACAGTACAATAATGGAAAAGCTGAGTAACCTGGAAGCAAAAATTAAAGAAGAAATTAGGGCTACGGTTACAGTATTGGCATTAGAGAATAGTCAACTAAGACAAGAATTAAAGGAAACTAATAAAAAATGCATTTTGTACGAGCAAGAAATCATAAATTTGAAAACTGAAAGACAGAAAACTAGTGACCAAAAACCTAACAACAACATCGATGCCAATAGAAGTCAACTTCAACTAGGTACCCGGCCATCGTCTACGGCAGGTAGTACAGTCAGTAGCAAACACGTCGACCTCAACTCTTCGCCAGAGATGTCCAACGAGTCCGGCCGCCCAAGTATTAGTTACGCGTCGGTGGCCACGAAACCAGCGCATACATTACCTACTGTAGTTTTTGGCGATAATAATACTAATTCTTGGACGGAAGTCAGATATAAGAGGAATCCGAAGAAAGTAGGTGGAAACACGTCGATTGTATCCATTAAAGCAGTTGAACGTAAAAAGTTCTTACATGTATGGAGATTGGACAAATCTACCACGGAAGAAAATTTGAGGGAGTACATTAAAAATATATTGGGCAAGGATACTGAAATAGTTATCGAACAATTAAAACCTAAGACTGAGCGGAGTTACGCTTCATTTAAGATTGGCGTAACGGAAAGTTACTTCGAAAAACTCAGTAACCCGGACTTATGGCCACTTAATAGCGAGTTTAGTGAATGGATTTGGTTTCGTCGGCCAACCAAACCAACCCAACAACAAGTTAAGTAGAAACTTTAACATCTTATATCAAAATGTTCGCGGACTACGTACTAAGACAACAAAATTCTTATCCTTACTGGAATCATCCGGATCAGATATATTCGCAATTACGGAAACTGGTCTCAGTGAAGCTATCCAAGATGCGGAGTTCGTGTTACCCGAGTATCAAGTATTAAGATGTGATCGCGCGGATGGGCGTAAGCACGGCGGCGTACTTTTAGTGGCCACACCGCGGATTGAGATGCGGAAAGTAACAATGCCGAATACTAGTGATATCGACAGTCATAGGTTCGAGTTGATTTGTGCTACATTTTATAAACAAAGCCGATATTTGTTTACTTGTTGTGTAGTATATATTCCGCCACAAACAGAGGAAAATGAATATATGATAATGTTTAATTTATTAGAGAAACTTTGTATAAAATATGGGAATAATTTAATTATAATGGGAGATTTCAATTTATATTCGTGCAATATAAATGTTCGTAATTATTATGAATATTTTGTAGCCTTCTGTGAATTCGGTCAAAGCAATATGGTGCCTAATTGTAGTGGAAGGCAATTGGACCTTGTGTTGAGCGCGCGCGACGGCGGTGGCGGCGGCGTGTCGGTGAGCGAGGCGGACGAGGCCCTGGAACCCGTGGACGCGTATCACCCGCCACTCGCGGTACGTATCGAACTCGGCGGAGCGGCGTCGCGGGTGCCGGTGGCGCCCCTTGTACTCACGTCGCCACATATACCACAAAACCATAACCCGACACCGACAATAGGTAAACAATGGAACTTTATGAAAGCTGATTTTAATCACTTATATTATCTGTTGACTAGAATCGACTGGAGTGATATGTACGATATAAATGATCCTGACGTAGTACTTAATTTATTTTATAATAAGTTATATGAAGTTTTTAACATTTGTGTCCCTAAAAAGAAGTTTCACTCAATAAATACAGATAGATACAGTTATCCCGTATGGTATACGTCCGAGATTATTAGAGAAATTAAGTTAAAATATAAGCTTCATAAAAAGTACAAATCGAGCAAATCGCGTAGTGATTATAATGCTTTCTCTCAAAGTAGGGCGATAGTAAAGGCTGAAACGACAAAAGCACATGCCTTATATTGTGACCGTGTACAAAATCACCTGGCAACCGACCCACGAGCGTTCTGGGCTTACATGCGATCTAGGAAAGGTAGATTATGCAAACAGAAATTAACAAATAACGGACGCGTTTTGTCGGAACACGAGTGCGCCGCTGAGTTCGCTAGATTTTTTCACTCGGTATATAATAGTGCCCCGGCGGCGCTGAGCGTGGAGGCGGCGGTCGCGGCGGCAGCGCCGACGAGCGCGTGGACGCACCTCGCGCGCCTGAGCCCTAGCGACGTACGGCGCGCGCTCGCCCGCCTCACGCCTAAGCGCACCGTGGGGCCAGATGGTATTCCACCATTTGTTTTTAGAGATTGTCATATGACATTAGTGGAACCCTTGTTGCATTTATTTAATGTTTGTATAGATACAGCTACGTTTCCTGACCGATGGAAACTCACACGAGTGGTTCCTGTGCCGAAAGGTAAGGGAGGTCCGACACCCAGTGACTACAGACCTGTTGCAATCTTGTGCACTCCAGCCAAGGTCTTCGAAACCGTCATTCACAGCTGTCTTTATGCGCAAATAAGTGCCCAACTATGCGACGCGCAGCACGGGTTTCGCCCAGGGCGTGGAACAACAGGAAACTTGATGCATCTGATGTCACAATTAGTTCCGTCTGTAGATGCCGGCTTACAAGTGGATGTTGCGTACTTAGATTTTAGAAAGGCATTTGACACGGTCGACAACGACATCCTTTTATCGAAATTAGCCAGCTTCGGGTGCACACCACACACGCTAAAATTTTTCGCCAACTATCTGCGAGATAGATGTCAATATGTCGACTGTGGCGGATACCTGTCTGAACCTTACCTTACTAGATCGGGTGTGAGCCAGGGCAGTAATTTGGGGCCTCTTCTTTTTATCTTGATGATAAATGACCTACCTGCAGTCATAAATAAATCCACATGCTTATTATTTGCCGATGATTTGAAGCTGGTTGTTGAAGTGAAGAAGGAAACGGACTGCAATATACTCCAGTGTGATATCGATAGAGTTGCAAAATGGAGCCAAGAAAATAAACTTTATTTTAATGTAAACAAATGTTCAGTGTTGTCGTTCAGCCGTGCACGTACCCCACGCCATCACCACTACCACCTAGATGGGACACCACTACAGCGTGTCAATGAGGTTAAAGATTTAGGAATTCATTTTACGGTCGATTTAAATTTTCGAAAACATGTTACACAGCTTTGTAAAAAGGCATATCGAAATTTAGGGTTTGTTTTACGTCAAGCTAACCAATTTACAAACATTAAGGCTTTGAAAGCGTTATTTGAGGCTCTCGTCAAAAGTCACTTGGAGTGTAATGCAGTGATTTGGTCTCCATACGAAGCCAAATACAAATCTATGTTAGAACGGATACAAAATAAATTTATTAGATTTTTATATTCAAAATTGTACGGCGTTTACCCGGGATATCCACTACTGTATCCTTCTCTATTTACCCTCGGAATGGTAGGCTATCATAAACTAGAAGTACGTAGAGAAGCAGCCATGGTCTGCTATTTATTTAAACTTATAAGAGGTAAAATACATAACCCAGCCATCCTGCAGGAGATTCAATTTTTTGTCCCAGATGAGTATAGGGGGCGACGGCGGCGGCCGGCGTTGCTAGTGGTGCCGCGCGCGCGCACTAATCTCTTACAGCACGCGCCGCTGACGCGGGCGCTGCGTGCGCTTAATACCGTATCAGATCGGATCGATCTATTTTCATGTTCAGTGAGCGAATTCACAAAGGCTATATACTGGATATTAAGTTATTGTTAATAGATTTAAGATATTTTATTATATTACTGTATTTAAATGTTAGATTTTAGTTATGTTGCTATACTATCGCATTAGGTTAAGAACCTGTAATGATAGATTAATAGTTTTGAAATAAATAAATAAATAAATAAATAAATAAAAATATCTCTCCTTTAGTGAAACACAGTTGGGTAAAAATAAATTACTGATTAAAGGGACAAAAAGTTCAAATCACAACCTTTCTCGGCTTGCTGTTCTTTTATGGAAGTATCTAATAATGACTCTGTTCAGTATTTAATTTTGAATACGTACCTACCACACGCAAACATTACAAATATACTTATTACAACATAAAATAAAAGTATGTATAGCAAATAGGCAGGTAAATACTTACTTTTTCTGACACTGGCAAACACTAACATCGTTTCACTTTACATTACTTTTCTTTTCGAATTCCGGAAACAAATGAGTAACTTGTATCCTTGGCATTCGTATTTATATTGGTGAAGAATCAAACAAGTTCGTGCAAAATTGCAAGCACACACACCACAAGTCGTATTTCATCCCTTTGCACATCTGAACAAGCGTTGCGGACGGCGGCGCGGTGGCGGCAGCGGCGGCGCTTTGCAAGTCTCGACACGTTGTACTGAATATGGAATATGCAATTATCAGCCTACATTGAAGCCCGTCACAGACGTAGCTATAATATATATTAATATGAATCATAGCAAGGCATATTACGGCATATTTTCTATATAAATTTTCGGGTGACCACACACGCAGCTATGATATATATTTCTATGACGTCACCAAAATATGTCGACATATATATCTTGGTATATTTTGGTATATTAATATATTTTGATATATTTTGAGGATAGGGGTGTTCCATTTGAACGCCTGCCCGTCGTCCGTGCTCGATGCGCACGAGCTTAAATTATGTACTTTATTTAATTAAAATACACGTGTTAATATACTCGGAGAGCACGTTAAGCCGTCAGTCCCGGCTGCTATGAACATCTATGGCAGTCGTTATTGGGGAAGTCGACACAAAAGATTCCACTGGGTCGAAGTGTCGCCGGTCTGTATTGACTGGCCACACAAGATAAGATAAGATAATTAATTAAAATAATTAAAATACAATTGTTGCAATTGTAGGAGCAGGACTTCTGTGTAGGTACTGTAGCTTTGCAATAAGACGACGTTGTAGTGGTAGTAACGAATATATATTTTTGTCTTAACTTAGGCTAATTATATATACAAAGTTGGTCACGCAAGTAATGCTTGTTGTACAGAGCTCACAATTAGTACGGCGACAATCACAGAGGGCGCGCGAACGGGACGTGCGCGCGCGGCTCATATAAAAGACGTGACACGTAAAATCAGTTTCATCACTCCGATCCGAGCCGCCGTCCTGAGCGGTCGCTTGCTCTGCACACCCGTCGCGCCCCCGTCGCGCGCACGCTACCACTCCGACGCATTCCGACGTCTCGGGATTCCCGCTGCGCAGAGCACCCGCCCCGCACGCCTCTCACCGCTCCAACGGTCGATTGCGCTGGGGTTTTTCCGCCGCGCAGTGCGCCCACGCTCCGCACGACGCGCCACTCCATCCGGTCGCTGCAGCTGCCGTCATTGTCTTAGCAACAATAGCGTACCCTTGTCAGGGCTCCCTATTGTTACTTCGCCACGTCTCTATTGTTTAACGGATAGTTCGAGAACGAATAGTTCGTTACAAATAGAGACACCGTTTCTTAATAAACAAATTAAAGTCATAGACCCCCTTTGGGTAAAAACCAATAAAATTATTGGTCCCCGGTTGATACCTAACGGTGTTAACGAAGCCGGGTGAGGTGTAGCCCCGACACACCTTATCGCGCTCCCTCAGAGCAAGTCGGACGGGACTGGATCATTCGGCCTTGGGGGTGGCCCCTAGTCGAACCCAGTTATCGCCTCCTCCCACCTTACCTTACTCCCTATCTCCCATTCTTGGGTGTTACGTTTGGGTGTGCCGGCCTACCCAGGCCTATACCACCCCGGCACCCGAGCAGCCAGGAACCCTTCGCACATTGAGATTGGCGAAGGGATTACAAGCTTAGGGCTCATTACTTAAGCACACACCCTCCCAACCTACCCCGGTTGGGAGTGCAAGCACCCACTCATCCCGGGGTCACCCTCCCCGGGCCGATTCAATTAATAATCAGCCAGCCGGCAACTCGACTGAAATAATTTCAACAGAGCTGCGCCTAACGCACTCTCATATTCGTTTTAATATAGCCAATCTACCCCGGTCATCATGGCCGGGGTCCTTAGTCTCGATTCTATACTATCTAACCCTAGGGCGAACTCTGCTCTCAGAGCAATCTTTGGGGATGCCATCCCACACATCCCGGCCAAGGCCGCTCCCCCTCCGCGGCCCAATGCTCCTCGCTCTTCGCCCGCCTCCCCCTCACCCTCTCCGCCACCTACCCGGAGCCCCCGCGCCCGATCTCGCAGCCCGCTGCCTATACGCCCCCTCGACACACCCTCACCCGTTCTGAGCCGCCCATCAAGTGAGATGGACACTATCCCGCCCCCAGTGGAATTCTCAGATGCCTCCTCAGACGAAGAATCCGACGCCAGTGCCTGTTCTTCCTCGACAGAGGAGCCATTCACACTAGTGACCGGAAAGAAGCGCCTCCGTAAGGCAGCTAAACCCGTCTCCTCCAAGGCCAAAAAGACCTCCCCCGTAACCTCCGTTACGGCCCCGATCAGGCCGCAAATCCCCACTCCCCCTCCCGGGCCTAAGACCCTCGTACCGCCGCCACTGTTCATCCAGGACAAATCCAAATGGACGGCGGTATCCTCCTGGTGCAACGAGCACCATATCAATTATCGTTCTGCTCGCTCCACCCAGCAGGGCATAAAGGTCCAGTTGACCTCATCCAAGGACCACAGATCACTCACGCGAGTGCTGAAGGAGAAATCCATCTCCTTCCATACATACACCCTTCCGGAGGAACGTCTTCTCCGCGTGGTCATACGCGGCGTCCCTAAGGAAATCCCCACCTCTGAAGTCAAGACATCCTTGACCATGGGGAACCTCCCTGTACATGAAGTGCACCGTATGGTTCGTGGCAGGTCTCACGAACCATACGACATGGTCCTCGCCTCGCTGGACCAGTCCGCCGCTGGTAAAGAAATTTACAAACTTACCAGTGTACATGCCACCTCTCTGGCATCACTATAGAGCCCCCTCGCAAAAACGGATTCATATCACAATGCCACCGTTGCCAGCTTTACGGTCACTCTGCGCGAAATTGCTTCGCCAAACCGCGATGCGTGAAATGCCTCGGCGACCACGCTACCGCGGAATGCAAACGTCCGAAAGATAGGGCCGAATGCACTGAACCTCCCGCATGCGTCCTATGTGGCCAGATAGGCCACCCCGCCAACTACCGCGGCTGCCCCAAGGCACCGCACGCCCCCAAACAAAACGCTCGGCCTCAAACGGCTCGCTCACCCCTAGCGGCGCCCCGCCCTACCCAAACCGTCTCTCTGAGACCCCAGCGACCCTCACCCTGGAACGTACTTAACTCCCAGAGTGCGTTCCCACCCCTCCCCTCAAAACCTCATTCCCTCCTCCCGTCTCAACCCGTCCAACCTACGCAACCCCCTGCTCCCCGTATCCCAAACCCGGCTCCCCTCGCGCAATCATTAGCTAGGCCCGATAATAATAAAAACCCCGCGCAAAAGGTGGCTCAGCCCACCCAAAACCCGAGTCCAGCGCCGATCCCGGGATCCGGCGCCGCCCCCAATCCCCACGAGTTCGGATACGTATTCGCTCAAGTGGGTAGGTTTGCCAGTATCGCGAGCTACACTGAAATGCGCGCGTTGCTAGACGAGATTAGGGCCAATCAAGGCGATTCCATGGCGCTATTTCAAATATATGGCAAGTATGCCCATATATTCTACGCCTTGGAAAACTTCACAATAAACCCATAATGGATAAGCTACACTCCATCTAGGTTATCTAAAGTTAGGAGACCTAGGCACATATTAGATGAATCAGATGATAGGTTTACACTCGCTCAAGACAAAACATACACGGCTCGCGAAGCCATACAAAGTCGTCCGCAATTCCGCCCTCGCCGCAGAGGTCGGAATAGGCGTCGCGTTTTAATGTTAATCCCGTGGATCACCCAAGATCCACGTTGCCGACAACGCCCCAAGCCGAGGTCCGTGGTAGTCCGCCCTTGGGGGTCAACGTTGTCTAGTTTACTTTATAACGGGTTGGGAGCCTTCTGCGCTCACCCACAGTCCGCGTAAAGTTGTTAAGGCCGTCTGAGGCCAAAAACTAACACCAACAAAAAAAAAAAAAAAAAAAAAAAAAAAAAACAGTTTCATTCGGCGCTTGATGCCGCGGTGAGCGGACGTGTATAAATCTTTATTGCAGCTACAGTGGTCCCCCCCTAGCGAAGCGTACGGGAGTCTTCACGACTCTGCCGGATCTTGTTTTTTTCTGGTGCTCTTCGGTTGTCGTCGTTGTCACTGAAGGTGTGGCGGCAATGTCAGTGGTGGGTGTGAGGTTGTTATCATCCGTGCGTAGTGAATAAGCAGGTTTCAAGCGGTCGATTGATACGTTGATAGTGCGTGTAGGCAACCTTATCTTGTAGTATTTGTCGCTTCTCTCCAGGACAGGATACGGGCCTTCGTAGGGAAGTTGAAGCGGCTTCCGTACAGAATCAACACGTAGAAATACTGAATCGCATGTATGGAGATCTTGGTGAACAAATATGTTTTTATTGTTGCTGTGAGGTAGGTATTTAGGCGTCAGCTGTGTGATAACGCGGTGTAGTTCGTCAACGTACGTGTAGTCCATCTTGTTTGTTGTAGGTGTTGGTACGACGAAATCTCCCGGTAATCTTAGCGCTTGTCCGTATGTAAGCTGAGCGGCGCTTGTGTTCGTGTCGGTGCGAGTGACAGCACGTAGACCCATAAGTACTGTCGGTAATTCGTCGATCCATTTGCTACTTGTAGTCAATCTCGCCATCAATGCAGTTTTTAGTGAGCGGTGCCAGCGTTCTATAATACCGTTACTCTGCGGGTGGTAAGCAGTAGTACGTATTTTCTTGGCGCCGACAAGTCGTGTTAGTTCTGAAAACAGCTGACTCTCAAATTGTCTTCCTTGGTCCGTTGTTATGGTACTGGGCGAGCCGAATCGCGTTATCCATGCTTCATATACCGACTTCGCCACTGTATCAGCTGTTATTTCTCGTACGGGGATTGCTTCGGGCCAGCGCGTCGCGCGATCTATCATAGTTATAAGATAACGATGACCTTGCGCCGACGGTAGGAGCGGGCCAACGATATCGATGTGTAGGCATTGAAATCGGGCGCTTGGCGGGAACGTTGCAAGGTCGCTGTAGGTATGTCGTTGCACTTTCGATTGTTGACACGCAGTACATCCCTTAGCCCAGCGTCCGATGTCCGTGTTCATTGAAGGCCAGAAGTATCGTTCTTGCATCATTTTTCGTGTTGCGCGTATTCCGGGATGACTTATGTTGTGTAAGGCATCGAACGCAGTTCGTCGAAAATCAGCTGTTAGGTATGGACGTATATTGTTTGTAGACGTTTCGCAATAGATCTGATGGTTTGCCGTAGGTATAGCGATCTTCTTTAATGTTATGTTTGTTTGTTTGAGTAGGTCGGATATTGAATTATCTTGTTCTTGAGCGGCGGCGAGTTTTGTGTAGTCGATCGATGTAGGTATGTCGATCGCTTCTATTCGTGATAAGGCGTCGGCGACTGCATTGTTTATCCCGTTCACGTGTCGTATGTCCGTAGTGAATTCGCTAATGAATGATAGTTGGCGGCTTCGACGTTGTGTTTCGTTGTCCGACGGCGGCTTATGGATTGCGTATATGAGCGGTTTGTGATCTGTGTAGATAATGAGTTTTCTTCCCTCGAACGTTTTTCTAAAATGTTTTACGGCCATGTAGATAGATGATAGTTCTCGATCAAACGTGCTGTATCGTTGTTGTGCGTCGGAGAATTTCTTCGAGAAGTAGCCGAGAGGTACCCATTTGTTGTTCACGCGTTGTTGTAGTACTGCGCCTGCACACTTGTTTGATGCGTCACACATTAGCGACATCGGGTGGTCCGCGGAAGGCGACGGATGAGCGAGTAAAGTTGCTTTTTGAATGCTAGCTTTACAGGCCTCAAATGCTTCTAGTGCTTCGGTAGTCCAGTTGATTATTGATTTGTCGCGTTTTTTAGAATTGTGTAGAAATGCGTTGAGCGGGGCGTGAATACATGCTGCATTCGGTGTGTTGTCGCGGTAGAAATTAACCATTCCTAGGAAACGGCGTAGTTCTTCGACTGTTGTTGGCTTCGGGTATTCTGCGATGACCTTGACCTTCTCGTAGGGCGGCTTGATTCCTTCGCTTGATACGTCGTAGCCGAGAAATTTTACGTTTTCCTGAGCGAATACGCATTTTGATGGGTTGATCGTTATCCCGTATTCGTCTAATCTTCCTAGGACGGTGCGTAGGTCTTGGTAGGCGGTTTGTAGGCAGTCTGAAACCACGATCAGGTCGTCGACGAAAGGGAAGACAAAATCGAGTCCACTGAGTACTTGATGGATAAAACGTTGGAATGTCTGCCCGGCGTTCTTGAGACCTGGGCACATTCGCGGAAATTCAAATAACCCGAACGGTGTGGTGATTGCGGTCTTCTCGATATCAGGGCCATGGACGGGCAATTGTTGGTAAGCTCTGTTCAAATCTAGTACAGTGAAGACTTTCTTGTTATGTAGTAGGTATGTGAAATCTTTGAGTCGAGGCACGGGGTAGCGATCGGGCTTGGTTACCGCGTTTAGACGTCTGTAGTCGCCGCATACTCGGATGTCACCGTTTTTCTTTGGGACGACGTGAAGCGGACTTGACCAAGGGCTTTTGCTTGGGCGGCATAGACCTTGTTCCATCATAATTTCAAATTCTTTCTTCGCAGCCAAGTAGCGATGCGGTGGTAATGGTCGTGTTCTGCAGTGAAGTGGCGGGCCGGCGGTTTCGATGTAATGTTCGATGCGATGTTTGGGTGTTTGTTTCATGGAGGATGGACGAATGATATCCGGGTACTCGGCGAGGATTTGGTGAAAGTGTTGTCGATCATCGATGCTTCTTACGGTTGGCTCAGTAGATGGAGAGAGTGAAGTTTTGACGGATAAGTTCGTGACTTTATCGATGAGACAGCGGCCACGTATGTCGACGAGTAGGTTATGATATTTGAGAAAATCTGCACCGATGATGGGTTTGTTGACTGCGGCGATGACGAACTTCCATGTGTACGGTCTTCGTAGTTTCAGGTCTAGTACCAAAGTTTTCTCGCCATAAGTAGGTATTGATGTGTTGTTAGCGGCGTACAGTTGAAACGATGTCGGAGCCATCTTCGTTCCTCTTTGCTTCGGTATGACAGATATGTTGGCGCCGGTGTCAATGAGGAAAGATATACGTGAATTTCTATCTGTTATGAATAGGCGGTGCGATGTCAGGTGCGCGTCGGTGGCCGCCTCAGCCAACGCGGCAGTTAGTTTTCCGACGCGGGCGTCGACGATTCGAAACTACACGGTCTTGTGCATCGGTGAGCTTGCTTGCCGAACTTGCGATGATAATAACAAATGGACGGTGACTCGGTGCGCTGCGGCGTCCTACTGCGTGGCGGGCGTTGATAGCTCGGCGATCTTGTGTATCTATAGTCAGGACGATCGTTCCACTGCTGACGTCTTGGTTGATATTCTCGGCGTGATCTCAATGCTTCTATTTCCTGCGTAAGTTGTTGGGCTTTCAGTTCTGCTAGTTCCTTCGTAAGATTGTCGATCTTCTCGTGTAGCGAGCGTAAGTCGTACGAAGTAGGTTCGCATTGACTTGACGCCCGTGAAGTACTCGCGATGTTATTAGCGGCGGCGAGGGCGTGAGTGGCAGTTGTGGCGGCTGTGCTTGATGTGCTTGCGATGGCGGAGACTTCGGGACGGGAATGTTCTAGTATCTTGTCGGCCATAGATGCGAGATCGTTGAGTTCTGAGTGCTTCGCTATGTTTTCACTCACGGCGAGGACGGCACGTATTGACTGTGGAAGATGGTTTGTCCACATAATACGTAGTGTTGATTCGGAGATGTTTTCACCGGCGAGGCTCTTCATACGTCGTAATAATTGTGACGGTTTCATATCACCTAGTTCTATCTCGGAGAGTAGACGCTGTACCTGCCGTTGCTCAGATTCCTCGTATACTTGCAGCAGACGACATTTAATGGCTTCATATTTGTTCGTCTCCGGCGGGCGTAGAATTATGTCGGCGATTTCGTCGATGTCCTGTCTTTCCAGCTGCCCAACGACGAGCTCGTACATTGCCTTGTCGCCTTTCTTGTGCGGTGAAACGATAGCTTCGAATTGGACGAACCATAATCTAAGCCTATCGCGCCATATCGGTGGTATACGGAGATTTGTAGATACACCGGAGAGTTCTTGCTCGGGGATTGAGGTATTTGTTGTAGCCATGATGATGTCGTATAAATGCAGCAGGGATTTCTTATTCTTGAGGTTATGCAGCAGGGATTTCTTCGTCGGGGTCACCAATGTAGGAGCAGGACTTCTGTGTAGGTACTGTAGCTTTGCAATAAGACGACGTTGTAGTGGTAGTAACGAATATATATTTTTGTCTTAACTTAGGCTAATTATATATACAAAGTTGGTCACGCAAGTAATGCTTGTTGTACAGAGCTCACAATTAGTACGGCGACAATCACAGAGGGCGCGCGAACGGGACGTGCGCGCGCGGCTCATATAAAAGACGTGACACGTAAAATCAGTTTCATTCGGCGCTTGATGCCGCGGTGAGCGGACGTGTATAAATCTTTATTGCAGCTACACAATTATAATAAATGATTGAAATATGATTTGTTATTACTTCTTTCCTCAAGCATACTGCAAGACGTTCTTCAGAACTAATGCTTTTGCACATAACCGTATCGCATTTAATTAAGTAATTTTTTATCAATTCATGAAGCTCGATAAATGCCGATCTTGAACTTTTAAAATACTGTGCAAATTTATTCGATGATAAATTTTAATCATGATACAAATTAAATTCGCCACGAGTTCTCTTTTGTTTTATATGCGACTCAACCCAGATGGTTCTATTTTTCGTTTCTGACAAGGCAACATGCATATCAAATTCAGCATCGGAGTCATCCTCTGAGGTATTTTCAATTAGATCTAAAAGAAGTGCTCTTATCGAATTCATTTAGGTATCTAGATTGATTAGTGTTATTTCAAAATTTGAACATTCTGTACAGAAAATAAGCTTTAAAATCGTGCGCTTGCAAGGACGACCGCAGACCGAGTGAGGGCAAAATATATATTATAGTATAGCTCCCGTGTGTGACAGCTTGCTATACTATAATATATATCTCGATATATTAATATATATTATAGCTACGTCTGTGACGCGCTTGATAGATGAAGTCAAGCCAACATTTTAGTTCTTCACTATCGAAAGCAAATAAATTTTCGTGGATCCCGCTTACGAATTATGAACCCCCATTTTTTTGTTACGCCAACGTACGAGTCTCCAGTGGACCCCTGAGGGTCCACCTGGACCACTTTGGGAACTAAGGTAGTATACTAATTAACGTCGAAAACCACACAAAGAACGGCTAAACGGGATCAGTTTTGTGAACCCTGCTATGGAAATATTTAAATAATAACAAAATAATAAAATAAAGGATGTTATGCAAATCTTATATTTCTACATGGCTTGATACATCATAATTTATTTACAAGAAATATTATCTAAAGAGAAAAATAAAACAACAAAATAAGAAGCGTCATAGGTGTTCATAATATTGCTTCGCATCGTCGTCAAGTGGCAACGTGCCCAGAAGACTGGCAGCATTGCCACGTTGAATGGCAATACCTTTTTTTTCTAATTTACTTTTAATATTTAATATTCTAGTATCCGTGTTCTTGATAACCACCGCGGTGTCCGCCTTGACCGCCTCCGTAACCACCATTACCGCCGAAACCACCCTGGTTAGGGCCGCCGAAACCGCCCTGGCTGCCACCACCGTATCCGCCCTGGCTGCCGCCCTGGTTACCACCGTATCCGCCCTGGCTGCCGCCCTGGTTACCACCGTATCCGCCCTGGCTGCCGCCCTGGTTACCACCGTATCCGCCTTGGTTGCCGCCGTAACCGCCGTCACCTCCATACGGGATTCCTGCACGACATAAACAAAAATTTATATTATGTGTATATAGCTTTTATGTCAAAATTATGAAGTTTACTCTGTTCTTTAAACATTTCTTTGTATTGAATTTGAAAGTTCGGACAGTAAGAGATAAGATTAATGTAAAATATTATTATTTCAACAAAGAGAGTGTGGCAGTAGCGTATTAACTGTGTGTCGCGAGATAATGCCTGTGTCTCTTAAACACAGGCTATCCTGTAGCCTATGTAGGAGAACAGTACTCCTCCTACGAAATTGTAGATCCAAATTGTACTATCGATGTAACCTACTATTGTAGAAACCCTACAATAATTTTTATGTAAATAAAGTTAACATTATTATTATAATTTTAATTTATAAACATTGAAAATATAAACAAAAAGAAAACCTAGTCTCGGAATTTTTTGGACACTTTGGCAAACATTGTAATGTAAGCTAGTTCTGCAGATTATTATAATTTATAGGTACGACATCGGAATAGAGAACCAGACATTATATGTACAATTATTATTTATTATTACAACTAGAGTCTCACATGCTGTATGTATTTTCTTGACAATCAGATTACCATCGCTTCACTGACACACGCTGACGAAAAATAAATGTTTACTTACCGTAGCATACTACAGCTAGGGCCAGCACGAGACACAAAACCTGGTAAACAAAAATGTATTAATATACAATAGTTAATCAAATTTTAAAGCGATGAGGAATGGTGGCATATCTTTTCAAAATGGTGATTTTAATATGATCTCTAAAGTACAGAAAAATGCACCCGATAGTCTATTGTTGTAGTTGAGCGGATTATAAGACGTTTTTATAATATACTTAGTAATAATTCGCAGCTTGCTGTCTTCTGACTACAACAAGCTGACAACAACATAGTGCTATACCGCTTTTGAAATTAACACTACTTCTGCAATTGCTAATATTTATTTTCTATTAATAGAAAAAGTATAAACTAACGTGTACACTTACTAACTCTAAAAACTATTCGTAATTAACATTTTAAATTATGCATATAAGGTAGTTAATCAAATTAAGAAAAAATATATAACACAATAACACTGAGTCTCATATTAATTAGAGGCAGTTAGACATTTTGGACATAATAATATCCACAAAGCCCAATGAAAGCAGTTTAGATATTTGCCGTTAAGAAGTACTAATTGATATTGATAAACTTCCATAAAAACTGAAATAATGTCATTGATACAGCTTTGAATGATCAAAACATAAAGAGTAATAGAAGTTACATCAGTCACCAAAGACAGGGTAATTTGCACAATATAATAATTAAAAGAAATCAAGGCCTCACCTTGAACGACATATTTGCAGATTTCTGATGTTTGGAGTACAGCTGACTTGAATATACTTACACGTATTATCATCCAAACATTCGTGTTCATTGGCTTATATGAGGGGTGTTATCTCACGATATTAATGTGTGACCCCACACTGATGATCTCGGCATATTTACAGATAGGACTCTAGGATACTCGGAACAAAACATTATTCAAATAACAAAACATCTTAGTGCCTACTTTGATAATATAATTATTGTGAAATAGTGCAAATAATATTTTTATTTATTACTACTATTTTCATTAACTACAAAATATTAGTAATAGGATTGTCAGTTTTATTCTCTTGTGGCAAATTAAATTTAACAGGTATGCTTCTTTATACGGATTTTGTCACGTTGTTTATTTTAAAACACTTTTCTTACATTATTTTGAAAAGCAGTCATCATATTATATAAAAGACCGATACACCGGTGATTGTACACTTAATTAATATAAAATTAGTTCTAATAATTTAAATAGCTTAGACAGGAGTAAAGTTTATTAATAGTATTTCAAAATTACGTAATAAAGGTGTTTTAAAATAAACAACGCGACAAAATTCATGTAAAGTAGTTTCATTTCAATATATACCTAACAATTGCGCAAATGCAAGACTATTATACTATTTTTGATACAGATCGTATGCAAAATGGAAATGATGACATAACTACAAAAATAGTCAAAGCTACGTCGAATACTATTGCACCAATACTTAGTCACATTATAAATAGCTGCATAGAACGCGGCATTTTTCCAGACAAACTAAAAGTTTCTATAATTAAACCTATATTTAAAAAAGGTGACATGCAGGACCCAAGCAATTATAGACCCATTGCACTTATACCTGTGCTCTCTAAAATAATTGAAAAAGTAATACACAAATGTTTATACTCCTATCTAGAATCCAATAATATTTTAATTAGTGAACAATACGGCTTTAGGAAGAATAAAGGTATCACCTCCGCTATATTCAAGCTCATTGAACACGTACTAAATCAAGTTGACAATAAGTCACCTATCATTGCATTGTTTATGGATATGTCGAAAGCCTTCGACTATGTTAGCCATAAAATACTTTTAAACAAAATTTATAGATACGGAATAAGAGGCAACGTATTTGAACTAATAAAGTCATATCTCACAAATAGGGAACAATTTACATGCATAACCAAAATTTGTCCTTACACTAGAACAGAACGGGTGTATGCTTCTAATCTTCGCAAATGTCTATTTGGGGTACCCCAGGGTAGCGTACTTGCACCCTTACTATTTAACATTTATATTAATGACATGCCCAAAACTATTAATTACCCAATAATATTATTCGCGGACGATAGCACTATATTATTCGCAGGAAAAAATGATGATACATTCGAAACTGAAATAAATGACAACCTGAAACGTATTATAACATGGCTAACCGAAAACAACCTAAAAATTAATCTTGGAAAAACTAACTACATTTCATTTGAACAGAAAAGAAATAACATAAAACCTAATGTTAAATACAATAATAAACCTATTACTGAGTCTAATCATACAAAATTCCTTGGAATCTGGATAGATAGAAATCTAAACTGGAAAACGCAAGTAGAACACATATGCAGTAAACTGACTCAATATTCCTATGCCCTGTATAACTTGAGAAAGGTTGCAAGCCTGACAACACTGTTAACCGCATACCACGGATACGTATCATCTACTTTGCGCTATGGACTTATATTCTGGGGCTACTCACCAGACAGAGAATTGGCATTCAAAGCCCAAAAAAAATGCTTACGAGCAATATGTGGCATACAAAGCACAGAAAGCTGCGCACCGCAATTCAAAAAGCTCCAGATACTTACACTTCCGTGTCTTTACATATATGAAGTAGCCTCATACGTCAAAGCCAATATACATTTGTATGAGCACCTAAACAGTGCCCGTAATAAACATAGAGTATGCACTAAACGATATAAAAAAGCCATATTGACAAAAAATATACTAGGCATGGCACCCAAAATTTATAATAAAATACCTAAACGCATCATAGAAATAAACAAACTAGACCTGTTCAAAAAATGCTTTAAGGAGTTGCTAATCACGAAATGTTATTATACGGTTGATGAATATTTGAACGAAAGACTGTAGGCCTCATACATCCGATATATTTAACGTATGTAAATAACAATAATGTAATATTGCAATAATTCCAACTGCATGCTTAAATTTCTTATTTTCCTAAAAATTGTACGCTCTAAAGCAAAACATAGTTGGACACACACACTACCATTGTAACAACCCTTAATACCTATGTTTACAAATAAAGAATTTGAATTTGAATTTGAATTTGAAAATAGCAATAATCGTGGGTACTTGTAATCTATCGACAAGCAGCCATTTCAAGACATTTGTATAACATTATTTTCTAGATTTTGTGAAGTGCTGTCTATCGATTCCAGGTCACCTGGAATTGGTAAACTGCAATAGGCTTGACCTTTATCTTATATATAAAATTCTCGTGTCACAATGTTCGTTCCCGTACTCCTCCGAAACGGCTTGACCGATTCTCATGAAATTTTGTGAGCATATTGAGTAGGTCTGAGAATCAGCCAACATCTATTTTTCATACCCCTTAGTGATAAGGGTTGTCCAACCCTAAAATTTTTTTTAAGTCCTTTGGTCAAAACCACAGATAATATAATACTATACTAGTGTCAAAACATTTTTTTATGGCAAAACAACGTTTGCCGGGACAGCTAGTTATATATAATATAATAAATTTTCGATCGGCAAATCAAAGCTCTGCTAATTAATTATGTCTAATATACAAAAAGGAACATGGGCGCCGGCAGCAGGGTGCAAGGGGGTGCACTTGCACCGCCCTGTCAGGAAAGAAAATACATAGTAATTTTATTTATTTCGATTGGCGAAATATACTCAATCAAATACCCGCGCGATTTGAATTTGACATTACATTTATCTACATAACATGTATAATTCCATATTTTATATCAATTAATAGTAAAATGTGTAGATGTAGGTGCACCTTCCTGAAAGTAATTCTGGCGGCGCCCATGGAAAGGAATGATAACCTACTGAGTAAAATGACATCCACTAATCTAATCAATTTTAGATGTGAAATCATCTTAGTTGGTAGTACATTAACCTATAACGTCGTTGCGGCGCACTGGCGCGGCGCGGCAGCGGTCAGACACAAAAGGTTTTCAATTAAGTCTGGAATTCCAACAATTGACAGATTAAGCAAGCCATGTTTATAAAGACGGCAGACACAATTATTGGCAAAGGAATAGCTACGATCTCTATGCATTGTTGGACCATAACTTCTGATATCTGGTTACATAGGGGTAGGTCAATGACTATATTACTCGCTGCGATGCAATCAGAATAGCTGTATCATGAATTCATGAATCAATACCGTAAAATGAAAATATTACCAAACTCAAATAGCAACCATATGTAATAAAGCAATATTGCTATAAATAATCCCGCAGGCACTTTTAGGCACAAGGTCCTACTTAAAAATTATAATATATTATTTCATCTGAGGGTGTGTTTGTTTTTATTGTTTTTATTTGAACGCGCTTATCTCTGGAACAGCCAGTCCTGCTTACCTTTTTTTTGAGAAATTTTATAGGCTTTATAACATCATGCTACGGTAAAACCGCACACAGACAGATAGTAAGTATCATGAGTAAGAATACAGTAGGTATACATAATTTAAACTAGAAATAGGCGTAAGGTAGTAGGTCCGTATCATCGATTACATAATGTTCACAACGCATTTGCGGGACTTGGTATACGTTTCTTTAATAAACTACCCATTAATACAATGAATTTACCATTAGGTACATCAATTTAAAAGTGCCGTAAAACAGCTAAATCGGAAGGGTCATTACTTATTATTGAGTCAACGACTACTTGAATGACAAAACCTCATGGAACTAGTTGCTTGTTCTATACAGGATTAAAGTTTTGTATTACTTACAGTTATATGTTAATTTAGTTATGTATCACCTCGTGATTATTTGTGAAGTTTTCAAGTATCGTACCTACTTCCCATTTCAATTATTATTGAAAATAAAATTAAACATATGAATGCACAATCGCATTTAGTCACGGACTGCCTTTGCATTGCCACAAAGTGTAAGTGTATGCGCCCTCATGCCATCCTACTGTCTATTACAGATTAATATTAAATAATTCTACTAAATCCTTATTATTTCATCTCCTTTACATTATTCAGTAATTATTTATTTAAAATTATTTTTATAAGCTTTAGATTTATATAATCAGTAATATATGGCATAGTGGCTGCAACCCCTTCTTGATATGAGTTGTAAAATACTGAAATTATATTTAATTGGCGATTGAAAAGAGTGGCCGTGAGTTTCTTACAGGTTTCTTCTCGTAGGCTCAACCCTTTGTCTGAACCTAGCAACTAATCTAAATGTAGCTTCAGTAACTTAGTAAACTCACTAACCTATATATTTTGATGTTCATGTCATCAAGTGTTACTTTGTGGCCTAAATAAATAAATGATTTTGATTTGACTTTAAGAAAGAATGAGACAGGATCGCGGGGAAACAATCTTATCTGAGGTGATGAACCGTCGTCTGTCGCCGCAAATATCGCTGACGTTGTACGATGTCAAAGTTTTTCGAGAGTTTCAAGCCACTGGCGACTTCAACGTCTGCCAATAAACGATCAAAAACAGAAGTTAGTAGTAGTCTCTTAATGGAGGACAAGATAATATACATATTATGGCTCTCTAAACCGACGGTCTACGTAAAAAGCCTTATAAATAGCTGCTACCGCGGTTTCATTAGCTTTGTAAAGCAGCATTATCCTTTCTTAAGCAATTCTTATAATAGTCACCTTATCAAATCAAGTCTGTAGATTAATAATAAAAAGTATTTTCATCCATTCATTCATTTATTATTATGACAGTGAATTGTTAAGCTGTCAGCCTATTTGCCCAGACTTTTTCTCTCATAGACCACTTTCAAAATTTTATTGGTTCCGGTGGACCCCCTGCAGCTACATTTCTACCAAATGCCCAAAATTGGACAAAATGTGAAGATTAGATCTAACTATGGAAATTTGGGACGCGGCTCGCAGTCGCTGAGCTTTTTAAAATATTATCTGCCTATGTTGATAGGTGAAGTCAAAACAACATTTTAGTTCTTTACAATAGAAAGCAAATAAATTTTCGTGGACCTCGCTTACGAATTGTGAACTCCTATTTTTTTGTCACGCCAACGTAGACCCCCGTCGAGTCTCCCGTGGACCCCTGGGAGTCCACCTGGACCACTTTGGTAACTAGGGATATAGATAGAGTATTAACCCTACCTACGCCTGAATAGGATACTTTTTATCCCTATAATGCGATCCTGTGGTAATGTGCATCTAATGTGTTATATAACCGTGAGTTCGCACTGACTAAACATTCACATAAAAACATGTATACCTACTTGTTTTTTGACAATGTATCGCACTGAGTTCGCACTGTTTAACAACATTCTGTTGTGAAACATGTTTGACATATCAATAATGTTAACAGTGCGAACGTCAAACTAGACAGATACATCGACAAAACAATAACAAATCTTAAACATCGGTAAGTGCTAACACAGATAACAATAACTCTTGAGATACATTCAAAAGTTTTGTTGTTAGTCATTAGTGTGAACGCAACTAACAACAAAACATGTTATGAGATTTGTTACATACGATATGTCTCGAAACATCACATGTTGCATGTTTTTTAGTGCGAACAGGGAGTAATAATAGTAAGCTATAACAAATATCACATGTTTACGTAGTAGTAGTAGACAGAGTGTTATAGGTTTGAATCCTACACGTGAGAAAAACTTGTGTGATGGCAAATTGTTGTTTCGAATCTATGTGACCTAGTGTCCGTTGTTTGAAAGTGTGTAAGGTATCCCGACATAGGAACTATTCCTATAGAAGGAGTAAAAAACATCTAAAATAACACCTTAAGCTCCATTGCTCCATACGTGACCACAGGCAACAAAGCGAATATAGACACGTTTTAAAAAGAGATGCAAAGCTCCTTCACGACATATGTTTGGAATAAAAAACCTATCTTCAAATAAAAAACCAATCGTCTTTTAAATAAGTCTTTATATGAAAGAAATACGCTATTTCTTCTTCAGTCTATATCATCACTGGTACTGATGTTGCTTGTCATGGCCATTCACCGACCCCTTATATTCTTCAGCTCGTTCCTTATCGCCGCCGTTCCAAGCAGCACCTCCAAACACACCATGATGACCATTGGAGCCTGGGCCTCCAAATATACCGTAATCTCCGTTAGAGCCCGGCCCGAATGCACGAAGGCCCTGATATGTACTATCACCTAACTCGCCCTGTGGGTAGCCTGAAAAAAATACATATAACATTAATAATAATAATAAGGTGTTTCCCTCTGCTGCTGGCTTGTATGCCTATGGTGGCTATTCAGGAGACCCATCAAATTAGTTGGCGAGTCACCGTCTGCCCATCCGATTGATCAACATCGATTGATATTCAGGGCAAACGCCGTTTCTCATCCATAGTTACCAATATACAGATCCATCAAACACCCATACCCATAGCTCGTATATATTAGAATCCACACGTAAGTAGCAATAAACCCACACCTGCTGCCGCTAGTACCGCTGTAGGTTTTCCATCCCACCTTTGGATAAAATTCTCGAAGGGCCTCTTCACGTTGGACCTATGTCTCCGTGTAAGCCTCCCAAAGGGCCGGGTACTTTCCTAATATAATATGTTAGAAACATAAATAATAATAATCATTTTATTTGCCAGAATGTAGGTTACGAAGTATGTTCTTAATTTAAATATTCCCATTTACATTCTACTATTGCATATGGTGCGCAAATATTGATAATAATAATGTCATTCTGACCAAATTTTGGTCACGGCGTCGAATCTTAACGGAGACTGGCTATCGCGCAGGAGATATTATAGTGGACAAGTGTGTGTGCAAATACAAGTGCACTCTCTGTTCCCTAACTCTCATGATCCGATGGATGAGAGATCAGGCGCAGGACCAACGGCTTTACGTGCTTTTAAGTAATAACATTCATTCATTGTCGGCCTCGATGGCGTAGTGGTTAGTGTAACCGACTGCTACGCCTGAGGTCGCGGGTTCGATTTCCGCACAAGTCAAACATTTTTGTGCATGAACATGGATGTTTGTCTTGGTCTGGGTATTTCTATGTATAATATGTATGTATTTACAAAAAAAGAATGTATATATGTATGTTTATCCATTGTCTAGTACCCATAGTACAAGCTCTGCTTAGTTTGGGCTAGATGGTGTTGTGTGTATGTGATAGAATATTTATTATTTATTCATAGTAATGTAAGCTATATAACTTGCATTTAGTATTCTTAATTCTTGCTTCTATCTTGCGTGGCTTATGCTAACTAGATGCAATACTGCACAACAATTGATACACGGATGGCGTAGAGGTTTAAGTGGTCGCCTCGCCATTGCCGTCGCGCCGAGTGTTGTAGGTTCAATCCCCACACGGGACAAAAATTAAAAAGGAAAATTTGTGTGATCCACAAATGGTTGTTCTGGTTCTGGATGTTCTTTGTGTCCGTTGTTTGAAAGTTTGTAAAGTCTCCCGCAACACAGAAATTATTAATAGAGCGGGATGTTCTTAAAAAAATCATATCGCAATTGAATACCTCTACGCTTGAAGACATTGGGAATAAAGAAATAAGAAAATACCAGGAATGCGTTTAAGTTGGCGCTTGTAGAGGATGTAATAGTCAAACGCAATATTGTGATTTTAACAGTATTGGACTGCCATTACATATTATTAGACCAAAGGCGGTACTGCCATCTCATGTAGCATTTATTGCATGCGTGAGAGTCCTATATTTTATGCCATTTCATTTTGTTTTACTTACAAGTAGTTAGACTTGTTAATATTAGTTAAGGTGTATATTATTATTGTTTCTTTTGTACATCTAAATAATAGAAAATAAATACTATACTCACAACAAAAAAATGCGTGAGAACAAGACAAAGCTATACACTCCATAAGGCACTGTCTCGTTTACTCCATGTTAATGCTATAAAAGATGTTGATACGGTCGTAAAAATAATGGATCCATTATAGTTTTATTACGGCCCTGTAACTAGTTGCCTACGTTTCTTAAGAGTCATATTATCTTAATAACTTGAGGAAGATCAAATTTCAGTCAAGGCGGCGGCTAACCATTACAATGACTAGCCATCTACGCAAGAGATCATGGTGCACCATCGCGTGCTAACACGAGGGCACTCTCTATTCTCTAATTTTCCTAGACCGAAAATCAGAGAGAGGTGAGGCTTTACGTGCTTGCCGAGGCACTGGAACTGAACACTACCAGCTTCGGTACTCAGACTATTTGCTATTGGAAATTAATCGCGGATCGGTAGTAAAAACTATGTAGTTTTGATCCGATCCGGGATTCGAACAGAAACTCAGGCGCAGCAGCGGTACCGAGGCAGTTATCCTACATTAATATAATGAGATTAATGTTAAAAATTTATGATAACATTAATGTAAAATATTTATGATAAGATATTACTAAGTTTAATTTATACAGTCTGCTTAAGACAGCATAATCCTGCTAATGAATAGCTAATTTGGAGTACTTCGGAGTAGACTAAGGGAGTTAGAGACAAGTACCGAGTGACCACTTGATTAATCGGTACTTTCTGTTACCCGTCCACATCGGAGACAATAGTTAACATTCTGTATTGTACGTTTAGCTTGTTTCGTTTGATTAAATAAATACATTAGTTAAACGATGCTATTACTGCTATTTAATTTCTTTCAACTTACCAAGGCAGACTACGGCTAACGCCAGGACTAAGCAAGCAACCTGAAACATAAAAGTATACACAAAAATTATTCGTAAGAAAAGCTACAAGCCAATAGTAGTGCTTGTTCTTGGTCTGCTGGGGAAGTATATACTTATGTAGTATAGTATGGTGTTAACTAACATATTCTTATATGAGCCAACATCTACATAAATAAAAATCAATTGCCACATGTAAAGCATCACTTATAAACGGCTCGACCTTTAGGCTGATTTTTTTTAAATTGTATTTTAATTGTTAGGACGAGGTTTGTATGAAAGAAAACTTGCGATAAATCCGCGGGAAATGTCGAAAATTTAAATAGTAAAGTACTATAAATTTTATTTGATTAAAAAATTATCGACGGTTTGAATAAATTATTTAAATTCAAATTCAATATCAAACCGACGATTAATTTTTTTGATTACGTGAAATGTATTTTTTATAGATTTTCAGGACAACGACTGTCGGGTCAGCTAGTATATAGCTATATATAATGGTACGAGGATTTATCATGACTACATAATATATTTTTATCTCAGTGTATAAAATGTTATATATTAAAAGTAAGCTACAATCCAAGTTTTGTTGGGTCGGGACCCATTGGTCCTCTAATATTCGTCCCCCAGAATAAAAGTTTCGGCACCTATATAGGCGCCCATTGGTCCTCTAATATGAGATTCAATATTAATTTATTTTTAAGGTACCTACTCGTCCCCTGGAATAAAAGTTATAGACTCGGCACCCGCTCAGGTGCCCTTTGGTTCCCTGATAGAAAACAAGCCATAGCAGAGTGAACATATCAGGGGACGAGTGGGCACCTCAAATATTTGAGGGGACGAAAGGGCACAGGGTGCAAATTTCAGGGGACCTATGGGTATCGACCCCTTTTGATTACTTACAATTTATATTTAGGTACACTTTCATTCAAGGTTTGTACACACATTAACTTGCAATAAATTAAAATCTAGCATATTTTAGCAGCGATAGCCTAGTGGAAAACCGCTGGACTGCCACACACAGGTCTCGAGTTCAATCCCAAGGCGGCGCCATCTCTTTTTCTTCGACTTTTCGAAGTTATGTGCGTATTAAATAGTTAATTATCGCTCGCTTTAACGGTGAAGGAAAACATAGGGGAAAACCTGCACGTCTAAGAGTTCTCAATAAAGTTCTCAAAGATATGTGAAGTCTGCCAACCCTCACTGGGACGGCGTGATGGACTATGGCCTAATCCTTCTCACACAGAGAAGAAGCCCGTGCCTAGCAATAGGACAGTTTAATACAGAGCCGATATTATATAAAGTCAAATCACATCATTTATTTGCAAACTAAGTGTACACACATTAGGTCTTAAATGTTTTATAATTATTGATTAAAACTTAGTGGGCTATAACCGCCATAGCAAATTAGAGGGCAATGCAAAATAATTATTTATTTGTAGCTAGTTCATATAAAAATGAAAGCATTCTAAACAAATCCATATAAAATTTATGTATTGTCATCATAATTGAGTAAATGCTACTAGCGTCCCTATACTTTAATGGTGCATGATGTGACACCTTATAAAGTTATACATACCTAAGTGTTAGTATTAGTATTTTTTTTTAATAAGCATTATGTTATAACAACTGGATAGCCAAGTTTATAAATGAATAAACTTATTAAACATTGTTTGTATTTCGTAACTATAATAGTAGTTTCATTTATAAACAAACATCTTAAATTGACATAAGGACGCCGGCGACCAGAGGCAATACTTATTCATTGTCTAAATATGTGTTTTATTAACTCAATAACTTACTATCGTCGCTAACATTAATGAGGTTTAGAAAAGTTGAACTATTTCACAACTAGGTATTCTACTTATTTCTACAATTCCGATGCGCTTGTGGTCTATGTCTACAAATTTATTAAAGCACAAATATTAAGCTATCTTTCCAATTCACTCTATATAATATACCTTTTCCAAAATATTATTGCACTATAATATCTAACCTAATATGAATGAATTAAATTTCTATTACTCACCTTGCAAACCATTATATTTAGATTAACAAAATAGTCGTTATATATCACAGTCGTGCAATAAATGCGTCCGTCTTTAAGTGAATAACAGTATGTATACCCACGAGGACTAACAAGTCTAACAACTAATAGGTTGTACCTACTTGTACTTCGTGAGTCGCGTCGCGTCGTCACTCCACAGACCCATAGCCTAGGGTTGCCAGATCGGAACACCAAACTATCGTAGGATCAACCAAAAGTTTTTATAAGTCTCGACGCACCTCGATACATTTGACCATGGTCTATCTCTGATCAAAATGTTAAAATGCCAGAGAAATACTCGTTATTGTGGTTGAATCACAAAAAATCTGGCACGTCCAGTTTACTTACTAATTTAATACGAGCGCCATGTTGATGACCTTTTTGGTTGTCACCGGAGATGCGCGTGCTTGACGAGTTTTTTTTCTGTTACGCCAGCGCGCCAAGATTTGAATCGACAATTGTAATAAATCTCATTATGTTATTAGAAACTTGGCGAGAGATTTTATATTTTTTTAGCTAGACATGAATTACTCAAAGTTACTACTCATTGAGTAAAGTGTTATTTACGTGAATCAGCCGACAGATATGCGAGGTTCGCAGAATGCCGGATATTCACAGATACCGTGACGCCGGTTTTGGCCCCAAACAGTGGGCACGTCCATATTTGTTTTAATTTAAGTATGATTCGTCTTTTGAAATGGTGAAATGTACTGCCAATTATAATTATTAGTTTAGCATCGTGAGCAAAGCCTATCGTCGTTTAATTATTTTTAGCCAACCATCTGCGTTACTTGCGATTCGTAAAATATTTTCTGATCGCACCCTTAAAGTTCGGGAGAATGATGGCAACCCTGGCAACAACAGGCAAACTTTTATAGAGGCAGAATCGCAACAAGAATACTAAAAACCGGTGTCGGCGTACACACACTTGCATTTCCCACAGACTTTGAACGGAAACTTCTGATTGGACCTGGTACTCAAAATAAAAATAGGTTATCAAACGTTCGTCAAAATAAACAACGAAGTATTGTACCTGTTTGGCCTGTGACGTCACACGGTCGAGGAGTGAGCTTCAACATATTAAATACAAAGTTCCAAGAATTGCATTTTATTAGGTTTCCCCATAAGCATTTTCCCTGTCGTGTTTGGTTGTTGATGTTAGTAAGTTTACATGTGGAGTCTCACGCAAACAATTTGCGCTTGCGTAAGACAAGTTGATTTGGATTTCGCGGCAAAGTAGCTAAACTATCTTATGGATAAAGACCGGGTAGAAGAGGTGTTTAATTCACTTCACCTTGCCTATCCCTTTAGGGATGCAGGCATAAGAGTATGTATATACTCTCTAATGTTTTTTGTACGCATGACATAATAAAAATATTATCATCCCGATCTAGTATAAATCCTCCTAAATCAAATTACCTAACTGTGAACATAAAATAACGTCACAACACGTACCGGCTAAAAAGTAACTTTTGTGTTCATCCAGGGTATCATCTGTGTTAGTAAGTTTCAATCAAACTAATTCAGCAGCATTCGCGTGATTAAATATCAAACATATATTTATTATATATTTTAATAGATGTAGGATAACGTGGGCAAAATCTATTGTGAGAATTCATAGTAAATTTTAGACTGTTGTAAACTACGTAAATGTAATAATATTTGTAATAAGTACGAATCCATTTTAGATTTAGTTCTATCATCACTTGACACCGCAAATATTAATATAACATCCGATACTGAGCCTCTCGTACCGTTGAATTCATATCACGCTCCCTTGGAGATAATGATTGCATTTGATAGACGTGCCGTAATAGATAGTATATCCTCTCCAATGCTGAGGACAAATGTTAACCTGGATTGGAATTTTCGTAGAGTGAATTTTCACAGCTTATATAATGATAATCTATACTAATATAATAAAGCTGAAGAGTTTGTTTGTTTGTTTGTTTGTCTGAACGCGCTAATCTCAGGAACTACTAATCAGAATAAAAAATATATTTTAGTGTTGGATAGCTCATTTATCGAGGAAGGCTATAGGCTATATAACATCACGCTACGACCCAGGGGGTGTCGCAGTAATCATAAATTCGGGTGAAACCGCGGGCACATCTAGTATAATGATATAGGAAACATTGACTAGACAGATCTCATTCATCAACGCGATGTTGACACAACTGTTAATATTTTGTACGACAGATAAAAGAATATAACAAATAAACACGTCCCTTTAAAGAGAATATCATATAATCACAAATATGTTTATCCCACATGGTACACTCGTGAAATAATCCATTTCATCAAATTAAAATACTTAAATTTAAAGAAGTATAAAATGTACGGCATACAATTTAATAGAGAACTGTTTAAATTCTATACATGTAAAGTAAAGGAACTCATTAAAAATGTTTTCAAAAACTATATAAATAGGATCGAAAATAATATAACTCAAGAGCCGTCATCTTCCTGGCAATAAGTTAAAGACAAAAGGAAAAACAGACAATAATGTAGGGAGTTTATCTATAACGACAAGGCGGTTGATGGACAGGAGGCCGTTTCTGCATTTGCAAGTTATTTCAGTTCCGTTTTTTCACACTAACTCCCCATTGTTGAACACAGAGAATGCTATACGTGATGCAGATACTTTAGGTGTATCAAATATAACGATAGACCACATAAGCTTCTTTGAGTTAAGACAAGCAGTACGCCACTTAAAAACATCATCTGCTTGCGGTCCTGATAATATACCGACCTTTTTAGTTAAAGACTGCCTGTCTGCTCTAGAAGACCCACTCCAGCATGTGTTTAATTTGTCCTTGCAATTCAGGCCTTATCCAAAAAAGTGGAAGCTATCTAGGGTGACACCTGTGGCAAAAAGTACATCATCAAATGATATTCCTAACTTTAGACCTATCGCAGTATTGTCTGTATTTGGTAAACTGTTTGAAACTATTCTAAATAACTGCATTATTAAGCAAATTAGAAGCCGTTTAAATGATTCGCAGCACGGCGTTCGTCCATCGCGTTCTCAAAGTTCGTTGATTATGTGACTACTACAATGACGGTACGTTGTCAAATTGATGCTTCATATTTCGATTTTTCAAAGGCGTTTGATCTGGTCGATAATGATGTCCTGTTCACTAAGTTTTCAGCTTTTGGATTTAGCCCAAAACTGCTAGATTTTATGGCCGATTACTTGAAAGATCGAAAATAGTTTGTGAAAATGGGCAAATATCATTCACATGAGTACTATACTCGATCTGGCATAAGTCAAGGTAGTACCCTGGTACCACGCACGCACTGGCCCACGCAGTTTCTTATAATGATAAATGATCTATCGAGCATTCTCTATGGCTCTCAGTGTCTGATGTTCGCAGACGATCTCAAACTGTACCTACCTGTGACCGACATAGCAGGTTGTATAGCACTCCAATCAGATATTGATGCGGTTTATGAATGGAGCTTAAAAATAAACTATCTTTTAATATATCTAAATGTAAAACGATAACATTTACTAGATTTCGCTCCCCAATATCTGTGGCATACAAACTGGCGGGTACACCTCTTAAGCGTGTCAGCACAATACGGGACCTGAGGTTAACTCTTGATCAAAAAAACTTCCACGAGCACATAAGACAAATATGCAAAGATGCAATAAAGCTTTGGGATTGATTATAGAGACTTGCTCTCAATTTAAAAACATACAGGCTATTAAACTTCTTTTGAATGCCTACGTGCGCAGTAGATTGGAGTATAACTCAGTCGTATGGAGCCCGCAGGAAAACATACACTCTAGCGATTGGAAGAATTCAACGTAAGTTTGCTAGATACATAATTATATAAGCGGGAGTTTGGCTATTAACCTTTTCTATTTCCTTCTATGTTTGTACCTGGGATGGTCGGCCTTGATACGCTTGAACTTAGATGAAAGTGTAAACACGTAATGCACTATGTTTTAATGCTTCACCATAAGGTCGATAATCAGTCTGTAAGGGAGTGTATCAATGTTTATGTACAAAATAATTATTTGCGGGGTTGTCGTCGGTATCACAGACTCCTAACCTATCTACCAACATGGCGCCTCCTACATGCTACCAATAGTCCTACTGGAAGAGCCATACAGTTGATTAATAAATTCTTACAGAACGTACCTAGATGCAGATATATTCTTTGACAAACTATGTATATTAATGCGCGATGTAATGATCCATTTAAATACAATTTAATGCACTATCATTATCATATTAATATAAAATAATAAAATTATTTATTTACATACCATGTACCTACTAATTTAATTTATTTTTTATTCTTGACTGTTTTTCTTGTACCTATTTAAATTATTATATTATGTCGTAATCTTTATATACTCTTAAGTTTCAATAATCTATTTGTATTGTTTGTATTATGCACCTAGATTTAGTACTTATAACAAACTGTAGGTAAGCTTATATTGTTACCAATAAATAAATTAATGAATTTGGTAGCCCAATTCTTGAAGAAGGTTATCATCACGTGACGAGCCACGGCAGCAGATCATTAATTATAAACGTGAATGAAACCGCAGGGACAGCTAGTTTTGGAATAATAATATCATATTATCAAAAATCATTTTTAATCATTCTTATATAATAACAACTTCATCTTGTTAGTAGAAGTCTTGCCTCTTATGACCTTGCTTGTTCCATTGTCCTTGATTTTCCCTAGGGTCATACTCTCCACCGTTCCACCCTGGACCGCCGAACCCGTGATGGTTGTTGGCGCCGGGACCTCCAATGGAGTCATAGCCGCCGTTCCAACCTGGACCTCCAAAGAAACCACCGCCGTTGGATCCCGGACCGAAGGCGCGAACTCCTCCTTCAGCACCAGCAAACGAACTTTCAGCTCCGAATCCGCCTTGTGGATGACCTGTATTGAAACAATAATTAAACAAATGTAGTCTGCAACAATCCCTGAGAACTTTCCGCAGGACTGGCTGCGGGAGGTTATGCTGCAACTATATGTTTGAGATCTTACCACCTGTGAAAAAGTGTTGATTGTTGTTAATCTCCAACAATAGTAAAATTATTTTATGATAATAAATCATTTATCATTTGATGTAATTAAACTACCTACTTTAGACGGATGTTTGGTTTATAAAAAAATAGACACAATTATTTTCAATTACAGCAATTAACACATTACTACTGATCTAAATTTTAATTTATCATCGAGTCCATGGTTACTGATAAGCTACTGAAACGTTAGAAAAAGTTTAAATTCAAATATTTACAAATGTAATTTAAATTACAATATGTAATTTAAAGGTAGTTTTTGATATAGATCTCGTTTAAGCTTTAATTAAGTTGTATAATTTTAATGTGCAACATTTGCGTAAACCTAGGACATACATAATTTGATTACGTCAAACAGGTACACACGGCACATCAAGTTAGACACCCTATATACGCATAACTACGCTACATACAAAATAGAGAATTGTCAGAAAGGGACAGTGCATAGTGGTGTAGATGTAATGGCAAGGATAGAGCGTCGCGTCCCGTTCAGCGTGAGACGAAATAACAAAAATATAACGCACTCTCTCGCACAATTCGTAGCGTTTAACTTCTAATAGTTCAAAGTCCAAACAGTCTAGGTTGATGTGTTGCTTTTGGTACTACTTAAGACCTAATACCTTGTTGAATACAGAGTATTAGAGATATTGTTACTTACCGTAGCAGGCTACAGCCAGAGCGAGCACTAAGCACGCGATCTGAAAAATATAAAAGAACTTTAATAACTAAATTTAAAATTTAAAAAACCCCCGACACAATATTCATTTGATACCCATATTGAACAATTTTAATTTGTGGAAATTTGTAATTTTCTGGTGGCGGCCATCTTGGATTTGAAATTTATCATAGTGTATAGTATTCTACTTGTCAAGCCCTTTCATTTGATACCCATATTGAGGGAGTTGTGAAAAAATATATAATCCGCCATTTTGTGGTGGCGGCCATCTTGGACCGATTTTTATCAAACGTAGCTAAGAACACTCCCGACTAATTCACCTTTCAAACAAAAAAAACAAAATTAAAATCGGTTCATCCGTTCGGGAGCTAGGATGCCACAGACAGACACACACACACACACACACACACACACACACAGACACGTCAAACTTATAACACCCCGTCGTTTTTGCGTCGGGGGTTAAAAACTGAGGACTCTACAGGTAAATTATTAACAACTTATATACATTTGGACAACTAAATAGTAGAGAGAGGGGAGAGGGGAGAGAGAAGAGTAAATCCACGCGTTATTGATATCAAGAAAGCAATCGCTGACCTATGAGTGCAAGAAACAGCCTCACGCTCTTTTGTCACATAGAGGAGGTGCTATGAATCTCTGGACCTACACACGTCATAAAGTTATTAACTTCTACTATTTTGTGGTATCGATGTCCACATAAATAGAAAACATGTGCGATTTAAAGATAGTTATACTGAATGTGATCTTAATGTCTGGTAATTCAATGTGTTATGTTAAGCGTCGTTTTATATTCATTATCTTATAAAACTATTGCCACGTTAGGTGATACAGGGAGTATTTCCTACACCAGAAACACAGGGTCAATATACAAGTATAAAACAAGAAGCAATGATGCTATTAGTACCATGCCCGGGTTTTTTTAATTCTTGACTTCCATAGTTAGCCTCATTAAAAGTATGTACTCAAGGAATAAAAAATAATTATAAAAAGAGGAAACATTACATGTGTCTAAACGAATATCTCAATTCCTTATTATAATTTTGACTTAATTTTGATGCAGTTACATATGATACACTTTCTCCCAGGGGTTATTAATTAAGACCCTATGTTTAAAAGCTTTTCATAAATAAACAATTTAGTGGGCTATTAATTATCCTAGAATGCAGATAAATCACTATTTAATTTGACATGATTGCTGTAATTAGCGTAATGACTAATGAGAAATTACCGACGTACTAAGTACCAAGAAAGCTGTCGGGTAAAACCCAAGAAATGTAAACCATTGCTACTCATTAAGATGTAGGTGATAGTTCAACTCATCGCGCTCGGCGCTATGTGTGCGTAAAACTTGTATATATACAGTAACTTTGTGTGCGTGACTTGAGGTACAGTAAAGTACAAAATACAAATACAATTATTTCAACTTCAAAATAAAAAGAACAACTTGGTGACAAGTAGTAACTATTGTAAATTAATTTATAAAATGATTATTATTTCTAGTTTATTTAAAATATGATCTTATGTGTGAAATATAGCAAAGTATTGAAAATAAAAACTAAATTTACTCGATCAAAATTACTTATTTATGAAGAAAACAACAATAAGATCGATAATAGTCTCAATTAAAAATATTTATTTACATATTAATCCGAGCTCTAATAATAAATATATTTATTACATCGAAATCAGCACATTTAACAATTATAAAATTTACCTGACTCCTCAAACATTTTCTCCTTGAAGAACTAGCATTTTTAATAACGACTGTACACACAGCGACGCGTCAACCTAGACTGTTTGGACTTTGAACTATTAGAAGTTGAACGCTGCGAATCGTGCGAGAGAGTGCGTTATATTTTTGTTACGCTTTATCCTTACCTAATGGTACCTAATGATACGGATTATTCCACTTTGATCACCCAGGTGATATCACCTGGGTGTTAAGAAAACATAATAAACAAATTTTAATCATGTGAAATTTGATTACCCAGGTGTTTTGAAGAAACATAATAAACAAATTGAAATCATGTGGAATTAGATCACCCAGGTGATTTGAAGAAACATAATAAATAAATTGAAATCATGTGGAATTTGATCACCCAGGTGATTTGAAGAAACATAATAAATAAATTGAAATCATGTGGAATTTGATCACCCAGGTGATTTGTTGGTAGGTGATTTTAGGACACAAAAATGTGGAAGTGGAATAATCCAATGATACCTAATGATGTAATCATCGACACCACTATGCACTGTCCCTTTCCGACAATTATCTATTTTGTATGTAGCGTAGTTATGCGTATATAGAGTGTCTAACTTGATGTGTAGCTGTGTGTACTTGTACAAAAAAGCGATAAGAACACGTGTTGCTCGGACGACGACTGCCGCGTCAGATAGACGACTGACGCGGCGTCACTGCCACATAAATCGAAGCTGTATAATTACAAGCACACGCACACATAGTGCCGCGCGCACAGATGAGTTAAACTATCTATACCACAGTAACTAAAATAAGTCATGGGGGAAACCCGCTATACTCCATTTGGTTAGGTACTTAACTAAAGGTAAACAATCTTGATGTGACTTTTTACACAAACACATATTAAACAAATAAGCTACTGCTTAAACTAACGGTTCAATTGATTTACCTAGTATTCGTTATTGTTGTATAAATTACATTGATCTTTAGCAGCATTTTATTTTAAACTGAGTTTATAGATAAAAATACACATCAAGATTGTTTACCTTTAGTTAAGTACCTAACCAAATGGAGTATAGGTAAGTTTACACTAAGTCGACGCAGACGGGTGAAAGGTGACTCACTGATGAGTTGAATAGGTAGATTTTTCATAAGTACCTACTATAGTTTAAATTAACTAAATTGCGCAGATGGCGTAAGAGGATTCAGACTAAACATTTCTCGTGTAATTCCTAAAAATAGATAGTTATTGTTGTTGTTACGTCCGTTGGTTCAATCTTTGTCAAGTCCAATGTGGTATAGAAATTAGTCCAGAAGAAAGAATTATCATGCAATAGATTAATACAGATACTTTTTATGATTGGTGTGCATTCCTATAGGATTCACGGGGGTGTAACAATAACTAACGAGTAAATTATAAATCACTGCACGCTACTTAAACACAACTAGAGCTAACTCTAGACTATGTAAAATTGTTTTTGTGTAATTATTAATGGTTTATCCTATTGCCGTCTACCGTTTTCAGACTTTATGCTGCTATTATTTCGAACATCAGCAAAGAAAAGACATAGAAACTAAGCGTAACAAATAATCAAACTCACATTCGTTTGGAAAGCGAAAAGGTGTCGCCCGATTTGGAAAAAACTAAACTAGAAACATTAGATTGAAAAAGAAAAAATTAAGCGTTACTTCCGTATTATAAAGAAATATTTTTATTGTTACACCATCTGATAATATTGCTACTAAGGATCAAAATCTTGCAACTTATAAGATACGGTAACACAAAGAAAATGGCCCAATTTTAACATACTGACAAAAATAGGCCTGGCCTATCTTAGCTTTTCACGCGTAGGTACTTGAAAATTTACCTGTATCGATATTTAAGTAAGCTAACTTAACTGTTAACGCAACATTTACAAATTTTTATTATTGTGAACTTAAATATATAGGGACAGAAAATAAACTACTTTTAAAATCATTTTACCCTATTGGTATACTATTTATATTGTACGATGTAGTTGTTTGTGTATACTTTGTAGTTTATAATTCTAACTAATATTATAAATGCGAATGTGTCTTTGTTTGCTTGTTACGCTTTCACGCCTAAACTACTCAACCGATCATTATGAAATTTAACATACACGTTGTCAGAGGAACAGAAAAGAATATAGGGAGTACCCTATGTTATTGTGTATATGGTATTCTTTTCTGGATGAAAGGTATTTCAACCAGAAAAGAATAATGTTACTAACCTAACCTACATTTACGCGAGTGAAGCCGCAGGCAAAATGTAGTTAGTTATAATATCGTAATAATGCTCTACAAGATAATTTCAATTATTATCTACTTTAAAATAAATATTTAATTAATCATCACCTAAACACAGGTTTAACTTAATTCAGTTTTGTTTATTTTAGTAACAAATTTGTATAATATTAAAATCTCATTTCTACTAAATAATACGATTACTATTTGCTTTTATCCTACTTAATTTACGCTAAATTAATTGTTGTCTAAGATTAAATTGAAACTAGATATGAATAGTAGGTACAGTAACTGACTTTGGCTGCATAAAAGTTTAATGAATAAGGAAAATAGAATAGGTACTCACTTTGAACGCCATTTTAGGATCCCAAATAAGACGTTAAGTATCACAGTTGAACAGTTCACATTTGCCCTACAATGTTGTTCACTCGTATTATATATATGTCGTGTTATCGCGAACTTTGCCCGTGCGATGATCAAGTGATTTTCCCCATGAACACAGGACCGTATTAACTATTATTTATCCCTATTCCAAGTCTTTGTTTTAAATCCTTACATCCTTACTAATATTATAAATCTCGCACGATTTTTATTTGTTACGCCTTAACTATTAGACCGGTCATCAGGAAATTTCGCATAAGTACATGTTACAAGGCCACAAAAAATTTCATGGGGTACCTTTCATTCTGAAAAAGTACTGTTGTCGAGGGATCGAAAACTGACATAATCTACATTTAAGCGAAAGAAGCTGCGAGCAAAGTGTAGAAGAGTTTAAATGGTATCATAGTTTCAAAGTTCACTGAATATAAACTTAAAATGACATACATACATCAAGGCACACGCCTGTAAATATAGGCAGAGATGTCTTAAACCCCTATTTTGCATACCATAGTATAAGGTACCACATGAGCCGACTGATGTTCATCGAACACACTTGCAGATTCTGTGCTGCTGCTGAATATTTCCTAGGAGAGCCCAAAAGCCTTCATCTAAATAGGTAAGCAATTTACTTGCGATAGGACACAAACGTATGTGCAAACTTATACTAGAAGACCAATGAGTTATCAATATAAATAAATCAAGAAAACAACAAACAAACATATGTAGGTACTATCGACTTGAGCGACGGTTGACCACTCCTAAGGTTAAAATCGCATAGCAGGCCACAACTACGACCTTTTTGTTTGAGTTCTTTTACAAGGGTTTTTTTTTAAGAGCGGAGTCACTTAAAGTCGACATGTATAAGCGAAATTTTTTCTGTAATGGTTAACCGTCGCTCAAGTCGATAGTACCTAGTATAGAGTATATTTTGGTAGAAATATAATAGTTTCCATGACAAATAGACAGCGCCCTAAAAGCGATTATAATAATTAATACACCCCAAAAGCAAGTACCTACTGTTGTTAAGGGATACTGCCTCCATCGTGAGCAGTTTTGTTACCACCGGGAGGATCATTTCTTGCGCTTGTAACAACAGACAGAAGTATTAGCGGGATCACTTATACTTTTCTCCTGTCTAAAAGTTCATTGCAATAATCAACAAATAAACTCATAAGCTATTTTCATTCGCACAGTCGAGTTCGAGATTGTTGATGATCGGTTACTAAGGGCTAATCAACGATGTGTCGAAATCAATCTTATACCACATGATTGAAATTTTGCTTTTCTTTCTTTTAAAAAGACAACTCCCGCAGTAGGAATAATTACCATATCGCGGGGATTTTACAAACGTTCAAACAAAAGAAACAAAGAACACCCTGATTCAGACAATTTTTGGTATTGTCACAGATTACTAATTACTTACTTAGTGTATTGTTCACAAATACTTATTCCAAGAATTACAGTTAGTGAACCACACAAATATTTGTCAAACCTCTCTCATTCTCGGAATAACTATTCGTGGATTCTTTTGTAGCCGTTGTTTTAACGTTGGTAAAAGATAAAGTCTGTCGTTAAAACAAAAAATAGTACTTACTAATCCTGCACTACCTAATAATATACAGGGTGATTTTGAAATCGTGTAATTCCTTTTAACCACGCATTCTACTGGTGATATAGAATAACCCTGACCATATTTTTTCTTAATTAGAATAATGGTTTCGGCAAAATTAGAGTACAGATTTTTTTCATGAAATGATTTCAAATAGTCATATTTTAACCACCTAACACAATCTTCATATTTTACTAATTTAAAAATAATAACATAACAATAACTGATGTCGTAAATAATAAGGGGCAATAAAAAGGACCGCCCCTTATTATTTACGACATTAATTATTAATATGTTTTTTTATTTTAATTAGTAAAAAATTAAAATTGCCTCTGTTGGTTAACATATGACTATCTGACACCATTTCACGAAAAAAACGATACAATAATTTTTCAAAAAAAAAAATTGTAATTAAATAAAAATATGGTCAGGGTTATTCTATATCACCAGTAGAATGCGTGGTTAAAAGGAATTACACGATTTCAAAATCAACCTGTATATTTAATGCGAACGACTTTAAAAAAATAAAAGAAAACATATAAAATAATATCTATAATTAAGTCAGTAAATCTTTAAGTGTATACTTAATTATGCTATTTCGTTAAACAATTCATTTAGTATCCGCTTTCTTGGTAATTGCCGTGATGTCCACCGTGACCACCGCCGTACCCACCCTGTCCGCCATGACCGCTTCCGAATCCACCTTGACTGCCTTGACCACCGTGACCGCCTCCGAATCCACCCTGACTGCCTTGACCGCCGTGACCGCCTCCGAATCCACCCTGACTGCCTTGACCGCCGTGACCGCCTCCGAATCCACCCTGACTGCCTTGACCGCCGTGACCACCACCGAATCCACCCTGTTCACCTTGTCCTCCAAAACCTCCCTGGCCGCCGTGACCACCGCCGTATCCACCCTGACCACCACCGTATCCGCCCTGGCCACCACCGTAGCCTTGTGGGTAACCTGTCAACAAGGAAAATAGTGGACATCGTATCCAGATAAACCTTGCACCTGCTTTAACTAAATATAGAAGTTCCTTTGCTTTACAACAAAGAAACTCCTGTTTAGGCATAATTCCTGTGTCGCAGGGTACTTTACAAACATTCAAACAAGGGACACAAAAGATTTCAAAACACGGAACAACCAGTTGTGAATCACGTAATTTTTTGTCCCGTGTGGGATTCGAACCCACAACACTCGGTGCAGGCCACTGTACTTGTTTCGGTAGTCGTATCGTAGCTGCCAAGCTACGATACGACTACCTAAACAAGTACACCATCTGTGCAATTACACTTTGTCCGATTACGGAATCGTGCCTGAGACCTCATGGACATCGTTCGCACTTCCATTCGCCATGGAGGTAGTTAGCTGGCTAAAATAGTCAAATATACTGCGTCCAATACACTCATTATCCGTATGTATATTATGTTCGATATACACGTTAAACCTCGAGCCTGCATAGCAATGCTTATAATATAATCTGCTACTAATATTAGAACAATATGAATCTGCTACTGCTATTTATTTTCGTCATTGTTACTTACCGTAGCAGACTACAGCCAGAGCCAGCACCAAGCACGCGATCTGGTGAACACAAACATAAATATTAGAATTAATCCATTAAAACACCTTAACTAATATTATAAATGCGAATGTTAGTTTGTTTGTTTATTACGCTTTCATGCCTTAACTACTCGACCGATCATCATGAAATGATGCACACACGTTGTCAGGGGTACAAAAATGGACATAGGCTAATCGAATCTTTAGATTAAAAACACCTTAGATAGGGTGTTTTAATCTACTATATCTATTATCTTTACGCGAACGAAGCCGCAGGAAAAATCTAGTATACTTTAACTATCTTTTGCCCGCGACTGCGTATGTGTAGAATTTGGAAGAAAGTACCTAGTATTTATTCTTTCTTTGGATGTAAGAAGACGCTGATCTACAAACATAATACTCGACTTCTAGGTGGTATATTAATATGAAACCTACACCAAATATTATCAAAGACCTCCAAAAATACAACTGTAGAAGCTGTGTACGATTTCGTGTTGTGTTTTGCGTGATGCGCATACAAAGTTATATCTAATATAGCTTATCTATATACATATATCGCCTATGTACACACATCGAGCAGTTGTAATTTTATTATAATTATTTATAGATGATTACGCCAAATAAAGAAAAAAGTTAGAGAGCACAATGGATTCATTGATTAAACATGGGATCCTGTTCAAACTGCGGTTGCACGAACGTAGAGCTTCCTCCATCATACAGACGATCACAGCCAAATAACCTTGTGTTCCCGTAGTGAGTAGGTAGCCGATGCTTCTGTTTTCTGTCTCACTCAATCGATAACACAGTCATAAATACATATCAGGTCTTTACTGGTGAATCCTTACTCTTTTTACACATAAGTTCGTTATTTCTATACAAAATTTTATTCTATTCCACGGTTATGTTGGCAATTTAATTTTGTATCGTAAATAGACTAGATACATATAAAAGAACAACGTTCTAAGTTCAGTATTTCAATGTATTCATGGATATGTTGCTTTCATTCGCCATAATTACATAATGGTTGCTGTTTTGGATAACTTATTATGACAAACCACACTGTGTTTAAATTCAAGAAAATATACATGTAAGATATCATTGAATTCGTCACAAGTTCACTAATTTTACTTATACAAAACGGTAAATTTATAGACCCAATATATATAATACTAAAAATATAAATACTATAAAAATAAACTTACCTTGAACGCCATTTTGTTAATATTTCTAATATAATGTCGAATATCACAGTTGAACGGTAAATGTATATTCATAAAAGAGACAACCGGCTTATATACCATCTGTTATCTTATAATTGAGAGTCTGACCCCACTGAGACGAAAAAAACAAACAATTTATCTATTTTCCAAGTAAAATAAAATCACCGATAGTAGTAGTTCTTTGAATTCTAATGCTAAATATTTATGTTTTATTGTTCAAAAACAAACCTAGAACCACACCCGTATCACCGGAGGAGCAAGGAGTAGAAAGAATTACATTTGACCAACTATTTTTATATTCTGAATTATTGGGTGCAAGGAACAGGTCTAGTAAGGTTGGACGCCCCACGGCCAGATGGACCGATGACCTGAAGAAGGTGGATGGGTTAAACTGCATGCGGAAGGTGGAAGACCAGATGTTGTGGCGTAAAAATAAAGAGGCCTATATCCAGCAGTGGACTGCAACGAGCGAGATTTATTAAGCAAACCTATTGCTGTCAACGGTACCATTCCTAGTTTCTGGGTTGCTGCCGAAAATTTCCTAAAATAACCCATTAACACTTTGGCGAGATTCAAATGGTAACGGCGTTAACCGTTTGATCATAAGCGCAAACCTATAAATTATGTGGGTCTTGAAAACATATAATAATAATAATAATAATAATAATAATAACTTTTATTTTCTCACCATAATACATACAGTCTTAAAAACTTGAGATATACACGGTATTGGTTTTATGTTGTAGCTATGTTTTATTATGGCGGGTTGGCCCCTGAACTAGGAGTATCCTGTGTCTCAGGTCACCAACCCTCCACCCCTGGCTAGTGCTATTAACCATTCAGTTAGTTTACAAAAATAACAATACAAAACAAAATGGAAATAAGAGATAATTAAAAGAAAATAAAATAAAAATACAGAAGGTTGACATAAATGAGGATGATTGGGCGTGTAAATTTATTGTTTGTGTGTATGTGTGTGTGTGTGTGTGTGTGTGTGTGTGCGTGTGCGCGCGGGTGTGTGCGTGTGTATGTGTATATATGTGTGTGTGTATGTGTGTGTGTGTGTGTGTGTGTGAATGTGGAAGTACGTAAATCTATTAGTTTGTATGTATGTGGAGGTTTTGTGCGTACATGTATGTTTGTGTGTGCACCTTCACGGTGATTTCACGTTTATATGTTTACTCGCAGAATGTTTTCTGTTGTAGCATAATCAAGTGCTGTTAAATAGCTTTTTAGGATCAATTTCAGACGGTGTTTATTTAAACTGAAAATATGAAATTTGTCGTTAATGACTCGGTAAGTAAATGGTCCCATATAGAATATTTGGCGACGAGTGAACATTGCGTTGAATTTGGGAACAGGTGTTCGAATTCTTCTTTTATTAATTTTAGGTATTTTACAGAGGTCTACAGTTTTATGGTGGCGTAGTACACAATTCAAGATGAATAATTGTCGCACGGTGAGCAGATTTGTTTCTTCGTATAGTTTTTGAGTGGGGTATTTCCTAATTTTATTAAACATAACTTTTATGACAGCGCGTTGCGCTCTTTCCAATTCTAGAAGATACATTGCTGATGCCCCACCCCACACTGGGATACAGTACGTTAAAAGTGATTGACAGAGAGCAAAATATATTTTAACCAGAAGTGTATGATCTGCAGAGTCGCGAAGATTTTTAAATATGGGTAGCAATTTCCGAATTCTTTTACTAAGGGCCGATATATGTGGCTTCCAATTTAAGTGGCTATCTATGAGAACTCTCAGATATTTATGGACATCTGTTTGTCCGATGGGAATACAGTCGCAAGGATGGTTGAAGTCTTTGCACTGCGAGGTGTGTGCTTTAAGTGAAAACTTAGACGCAGCGTTGGATGCACTTGAGATGCTGAAGCAAATGTATTTCGTTTTGGAAACGTTGATAGTCAGGAGGTGCTGATCTAGCCATAGCATAACCTGCCTTAGGCCATTTTCAGCCGATTTTTGAACTTCTGACCAATTGCTACCCTGAAAAATTAAGGCAGTATCATCCGCAAATGCCAGCATACATATACGATGAAGTATAGTTATTTCATCTACCCAAAGAAGATAAACAGCTTGTCTCAATATAATATACATACATATATACATATATAGTTTCACGCCTATGTCCACCAATTAATAGGTCCTTTCGTGATTATAAAACCTTTGTCGGACTTGGGAATCGAACTTGAGGCTTATGAGGATTACGATCGCAATCACTGCCACTGCGTCACCGTTATCTATACTAATATTATAAAGCTGAGAGGTTTGTTTGTTCGGTTGAACGCGCTAATCTCAGGAACTACTGGTTCGAATTGAAAAGTTATTTCAGGGTTGGATAGCTTATTTATCGAGGAAGGCTATAGGTGGCGGTGCAGTTACTGTAAACGTGGGTAAAACCGCGGGCACAGCTAGTGATATATGATATGATAAGTATATGTCTTATTATTAATTTATTCCGGTAACAAAATAATGTGAACAGTAATTAAATATTTCCTTAAATTCTGTAAACAATTAGTCATAGAGTAGGTATGTAGTATAATGTTTACAACAGCTTGTATTCCTAATGTTCTATTGCCAGTTATTTATTTTATTCAATAGTCGATAATTGCAACTTCTTCTCTTTTTCTTGTGTTCAAGATTTCTTCTTTCTATATAATATTTTATCAATACAGTGCTTTTGTTGGCCTGCAGAGAAATACAGAACACGCATTCACTACCAATGCGCCACATAACCAAATTTACCGCAAATTGAAGTGTTCCTTTCTACTAAGATAAAAAGGTTATTTTACTCTGTGAAGTTAAAAATGTTTCCATTCCTAGTATGCTAAAAAATTATTGCCTTTATTTTGAAGAACAACAGAAGTTTAATTTTAAATATAAAAGCGATTGTATTGATTAATAACCTATCACTTATTAGAATGCAAAACTACTATCGTGTCAGGTCTCTTCGACGAAAATTATATTTCGCAACAATTACATAGGTCCCTGTGCAGCTGAAAAACTTAAATTAGACTGTAAATAACTTCATGTTTATTTATACATATATCATATTGCATATATAATAAAAACAAAATCATTCTATAAAAAGCGGCAATAACGCCGAAAATATTTTCCATAATCGAAACACATATGAATGACGTCAGACAAGATACTAGGTACACAGATACAGCATCACAACAATAACCTTTTGTATAGTGTATCGTAAACGTGTGATGTGATAATGTACTCATAATAAACAACCAAATAAATTATAATTACTTACTAAACAATGTTACTATCAAATATTAATCTTAAACGAGATGTCGGAGTATTCTCGAATTGTTTGTAAAGTGTTTTCTTAATGCCTATTGTACCTAGGTTATCTAAAGAATATTAAGTATTATTACGTATTTTCCAGGCAATACAATGATATCTTCACTGATATAATAAAAGAGGTAAAATTGTTGTTACTTTGAAACTACGGAAACGATCCAAACATTTTCACAAATGGAAAGCTACGCACTTCCTTTGCGCAGCTTTCCATTAGGTTAGCAAGGTCGTGGATGCATACCGACCTACTAGTTATCTATAATCTTTTTGTAAAGTAAGAACAACAGCCACTTTATTTTGATTATAATATTGTCATAACTTTCAAAACAATGTTAAGATGATAAAACACAAAAAAGAGACATCGGTGTTTGCCATCATTTAATTATAAGACAGACTTACATGCGAATTTTGCAATATTTACATTTGATGTTGATCAGTCCAAAATCTCATAAGATCTGCCGCTAACCATTTCCATGGAAGAAAGCGAAATGGATGTAGATATCTATTTGTCTAAGACAATGGGGTGTCATCACTGGTTCGATTCACCGTCGCTTAGTGAATCAACTTGCCGTTGCCGTAACCCAGACCAGCGCCATAACTGTAGCCGCCGGCGTAACCGAGTCCTCCAAGGCCGCCAAGGCCGCCAAGGCCTCCGAGACCGTAGCCTGCGACCGCTGGGCCAGCTACAACAGCGCCACCGCCGATCAGAGCACCACCGCCTCCGAGGAGAAGAGCTCCGTCCTGAGCGTTTCTGGCTACAGCGTCAGCGACCGCCTGCGCTTGAGCAGCGCTGTTGGCAACGGCAGCGGCTTGAGCACGAGCAGCATTAGCGATACGGGCAGCCTCCACAGCGCGAGTGTTGGCGATGGCGACGGCTTGCACGCGGGCAGCGTTAGCTAAACGTTCAGCCTCTACAGCACGAGCCACTTCAGCAGCGCTGGCGGCTGCCGCGCGTCTCGCAGCCTCAGCGGCTCTGGCGTTTTCAAAGGCGGCGGCCTGAGCGCGCTGGATGTTGGCGACGCGAGCGGCGTCGAGCGCGGCGGCATTGTTGATAGCATTAGCTTGACCGGCGCGGGCCGCGGCTTCAGTGACGCGAGCACCCTGGATGGCTGCGGCAGCTGAGTTAGCGATTTGGGCGGCCTGGACGGCCTGGGCGTTCTGGATAGCGCTCAGTTGAGCGGCGCCAACTGCTGCGGCATTGTTAAGCGCTGCGCCAGAGCCGATGACGGGACCGCCACTGATGTAGCCAGGACCTGCGATACCGGCGCCCACGAGGCCAGCGCCTCCGAGTCCACCTAGCCCAGCGCCTCCGAGTCCACCTAGCCCAGCTCCTCCGTATCCGATACCTCCAAGCTGTCCGTGAGCGATCACCGGTGCGATGATGCCCGACTGTTCAGCACGTGAATCTGCTACTTTTCCTATAACACGTAAATTATTAGAAATATTAACTAAACCACCTTACATGATAGCGACTTGAGAGTCCATTGAATATTTAAACTTTGGTAGACAATTGTGGAAACAGACCATAATCTTTTAACAAATATTACAACAACAAAATCCTGCTTTCCTCCTTAATAAACAACACAATAAAACTAGTTAGATGCTCAAAGCCAAGCATTTACTATATTATTTATATTTATCCACCCCAAATATACTACAAGTTAAATCTTAAGACAAATCGACCACAACTCACCCTCTCCAACAACTGCATACGCCACAGCGATGACAAAGAGAATCTGAAAAGATATTACAGATTCGAAATTTTGCAAGGTATTCTAATAAGTAATCACATATACTTATCGATTTGACTCTCTTATCTTACCGTAAGTGGAGACATCGCTATGATTTTTTATATTTCGTGCTTCGGCTACGACACCACCAAATTGGACTGTTAACTGTAATTTGTGACTATTCCTGAATTGCATGCACTTATATACTGCACCGAAAATTATTAACATCGCATTTACAATGCTAAACAGTCGACCGAAGCCGCTCTATTTGAATATCATTAGGTACTTCAGTAAAAACTAATCGGTGTGCGTCGGTTGGTACATGTTAGTACACAATCGGACCACGCCGAAGAGATATTAGACCATGTCGGATGCGCAGCGTTTCCTTTACGAATATGAACAGTGTTCTGAGAACCGCAGTGGTTTGACTCAGCAGTGGTGATAATAGAATAGAATAGATGTGTTATTTCATCAAGAGAGTAGCTATCATATAAAAAAACTTACGTTTTAAAATAATGCTTACAACTTTAACGACCACTCTTTATATGCTTTGCCGATATAAAGTAAGAGTTTGATAGGTAAGGTCCTTTGACTGAATCCCAAAAATCTATTTTATCATTTTGGTCAACTAAATAATATATCTATAATAATAATATTCTATCACATACACACAACGCCATCTAGCCCAAACTAAGCAGAGCTTGTCCTATGGCTACTAGACAATGGATAAACATACATATATACTTTATTTTTGTAAATACCTACATATTATACATAGAGACACCCAGACCAAGATAAACATCCATGTCCATACACACAAATGTTTGACTTGTGCGGGAATCGAACCCGCAACCTCAGGCGTGGCAGTCGGTTACACTAACCACTAAATTATTACACCATTAACCACACCATCGAGTCCGATATGCTTCTAAGACCCAAATCTGCATATCAACCTCTGGACATGAAGTTGATCTAACAGTGCTGACGCTTGATGTACAGTAGAAATACTTGGCATTTCTTATATCTTAAAGGCATTATCTGGTATGAGCTAAAGATAAATACTTTAGCTTCCGAAAATCCATCGTGCGTGTCTAACGCCACTGCCAAGTTTGGCAGACCCACTGATGGTGACTGAAAGTGCTATGATTACAAGCTAAAGGCTAAGATTAATGTAGGTATATCGTGGTTGTATAACTAACATCCAAAAACCAAACATCTTTACAAATGTTCACATTTATAATAATAGCAGGAAGGAAGATTTTTAAGATGATTCACACTGTCTAATTAATAAAATTTACATAATGACATTTTATACGTTTACTTCCAAAAATGGATTTACGAACCACAGGGACTTGCATTTAACCAGCGATTGCTAAGTGGGGAGACCAACAGACTGCAATGCAGAGAGTCTCGTGTTCGAACCCACGTCACGCACCTCTGACTTTCGGAAGTTATAGTAGTAATATGACTTTTCGAAATTATGTGCATATTAATTGACAATTATCGCCTGCTCCGTGTCTCGGAGAGCACGTTAAGCTGTCGGTCCCGGCTGCCGTGAACATCTATGGCAGTCGTTATTGGGAAGTCAGTGCCCTATAATATCCTGACACTGGTCTAGCCTTAGAGTATCGTTAGCCTTCGGGTTGCGAAGGTCAGGTGGCAGCCGCTCCGTGTAAAAACTGATATCCAGTTAAATCCGGTTAGACTAGAAAAGCCGAAGCCAAGTGACTTGGGAATAATAAAGGCTAGGGAGAAGGAGGGACTTGCATTTAACCAGATTATATATATATATATATATAACGAGCTGTATCCTTGTTTGCCAACCTTATATTATAATTAATGGACCAAATGTATGTCTTTGACTTCATTTTAATCTGTCATTTACTTCAGACGGTAACTACTCCGGGAAGTACCTTTAATACGATAGATCGCAGGAAAACAATCTACCTTCTGCTGTGAGCAGTTTCTAGGCAGCTTTCCACCATCTCTAAAAGCATCGCTATTGCACGCACTATCATGTTCTGGCGTTCACGAACTGTGCTCTTAGACGGTGACAAGTACCCTGGCAATAATATAAGCGTTGTGCTGTCATCATTGAGTCTAGAGCTAGCAGCACCGCGACTACTTTTTAAAAGGTCGACAACTTGCTAGCTAGACTCTGATGATATAAACACCTATCCACGGTAACCACTTGTATAGGTTATGGGCCATATGCCAGTTTGCCACCTTGGTTGTAATACAGAAACTCTAGTGTTCATTCAACGCGAGGAAGAGATACAGACTTGTGCGTGGTATAAAATATCAGAGCCTATACTCTAACCGTCCGCTATGATTGCATTATGTAAATGTTCATTCACAACTCGTAAACAAATTTATAACGGCACGAAACGTTCGCTTCACTCTATAATGCCGAAAACACTAGAAACTCATAACATCCTGTGCCAAAACAGAAAACTTACTGTATTGCAAAAACATATTCCCGGTTGCTTTGCAATACCAATTTACTAGCCAAAACATTTTTATTCATCTACAAATCGAACATGCGTTAATTGATATGCAAATAATGTTCTAATTATCAAATTACTGATGTAAACATTGAAGGTGTTGCGTGTTGTTCTTTAGTTAATTCAGTATTTATATATCTTGGTTATGTAACTGGACTGGCCTGTCCTTACGACGACGCACTCCTTCGAATACTTCGTGTCAAGCAGTGGAACAACTAGGATTACGTCGTACCTACTGGATGTTAATTAAAAAATGCCGGTGCCTTAAAAAAGCCCGCCCTCCCCGTTGCGTGTCATTGTTATTCCGTTGAGTAATGCGTTTTAACATAATAATTATTTGATTATACTGACCAATCAATCATTTTCGTACTAAACTTTGTACCGTAATTTTTTTTATACGCTGAAGCAATCCTATGTGTCGGCCACATATCTCCAAATTGTGGTTGTCTACTTACTATCAGTACAAACCAATTAGTGATTAATAAAGTAAATACTTTATTATCAGCTTACTAATGTACTATTAAGTCAATCAATTCATAAAACGTCATACGGTCGAGTAGCTGTTATAATAATAGCCTGTTAGAACTAAAATTTTAGACGCTCAGTACGGAAACGAGATTATACAACACAGAGGCAAATATAACAGTAAATAAAATTAATAAGGAGCAGAAGTTGGTAGGAAGATAAACCTGGGTGCCTGGTAACTTAGTAAGGTGTTCAAAGCTGCTTGAAAAGATGACTGCTTGACAGTCAGTGGACATCGATTTTAAGTTATCGATGTGATTCCCTTTTAAAATGTTGACAAAGTGTCAGTGTTACTTCTAGTATTAAAGTGTCCATATAGTCTACGGCAAAAGTTATGTAACGGAGACATCCCCTCTCTCTACGACTAGTCCAGTTTATGATATAGCGTTCCCCTACACCAACTGTCAAGGTTATATTAGGTGGAGCCGCTGTACCTTCCAGTGCCCGAGAGCACCTTCCGGGACCAGTTATAGACAGGTCTTGTCCCAAAATCTCGACTTTCTTCATCCTAAACTCAGAGAATCGGTTCTCGTAAGCAAGCTACCTCGTGCCCAAGTGACACTACCTATTCTCGAGATAGGTATCGGAGCAATAAAGCCGCTCACCAACCGCAACTCTGGGAATTGCTAACGAAAACCTCGCTGAAGCCGACGGAGAAGCCGCCTCCCATATCTCCAGTATGGTACCGGAGCTGTGTATGGCACGCTCACTTCCCGACGTACATCCATACGCCTACCCAAATAGGCCTACACGCCGGGTGTGGCCCGACTCACTCCAGCTATGACTCTTACTTGTTTAGCAGGCAAGCGCCCGAGATGCACTGCGGCAGTGAAACCACACTGCCACTTCGCTAAAGACAACTCCGTGCCTCGCGCGACGGACTGGTTCGCACTAGCCGCGTCTGAGTCCAACGCTCGAACGCCACCTGCTTACCGAGCAACGAACATGTCGTCCTCAGCGGCTAACCACATACCCCTGCGAGTTCAACTCTAACGTCAGATACCGCGCACTCTAATCAGCGCGGTCGATAGAACACGCCTTTCGAGGCGCAGTGGGTTTCCTGACCCCGCAGTACCCTGGTCCAAAGGGGGAGACCCGTAGTTCTCGCCCCGAAACTCTATCTACTCGGGTCCTGAAGATACGGGCTCATGGGAGGAAAGCTACCCCGGTAATACCGACTAAACCTACCACGGTATTCCTCGACATAATCATAGACGGCGTGGCCGCTCGAATCGCTTTCACATGCAATCGTGACCCTGCCGAGGTTTCGGCCCGCCGGCCGTGTGAAACGGTAGGCCACTACATAAAACACTTCATCTACTATCCCCTTGTGGGGGGGAAGAAGACACGACTCAGAGGCGCGCGTGAGAACACGAACGCCGCCTCTCGGATCTGGTGCTGATTGCTTGGTGAGTAGGCTCACGAAGCCCACTACTCCTAGATCAAACCTCAGGGTGGCTGGAAGTCATCTCGCGACAAATCTCCAGTCCCAGCGCATGTGCATCCATCCTAGTGCAAGCTACTAAATAATTACAGTAACTGACTCACTTACCAAGCTCCATAGAAGCATTAAGTCACACTTTTGTAAGTATTAATCTATGGTCCCTTCAAATTTAAATTAATTTTAGATCTTAATTGCATGCGAGCATATATAACTAATCAAAATTACAAGAAATAAATGTCAGTAAAAAAGAAAAAAATAATAGTATGAATTATAGATTTTTTTTTTGACACTTACTTTTTTAATCAATAACATAATTAACATAATATATACACAAATTATTTACAAGAAAAATATAAACTAAAGAGAAAAATAAAACTGCAAAATCAAAAAGCGTCATAATATTCCTCCGCATCGTCGTCAATTGGCAACGTGCCCAGAAGACTGGCTGCATTGCCACGTTGAATGGCAATACTTATTCTTTGTGCAAAGAAAATACCAGCCCTCTGGTCACGCGAAGCGTCGATGAGCCGCTTAGCCTAGGTCTCTATAAACAGACCTAGAGCACTTGGACCCCATAGCCCCAGCGTTTCAACACCAAACGATTAAAAATTTTAGATTATATATGTACATATTGCCCACTTTATGATTTACATATACATATATTTTAACTTTTTCATTTGGTGCCTATAGTGGTCTAGTTTATGAAGTGCCTACCTGCAAGAAATTATGATACTAGACTATGTTATAAGTTTGTTTTTTGTAGTCTCAGTTATGTTTTACAATTGTTGATGAAGGAAACAAATTTTGAAATGTCAACAGATTTACTAAATAATCCACACGTGATGTCATCGCCATATAAACATCAGAGGGTTTTCCAAGCGTTTTTATCGTTCGTATCTCACGTCAACATGTTTGTGTCAAACATTTTGATTAATTGACCCAGACATTGTCGCAAGAGGGCTTTGGGAAATTGTTAGGCAAAATGCCGAGATCCATCTAAAATCTCAGAATTGGATCCGTAATACTATAATTTTGTAGCAGTGTCAAAAGAGTTATCTCATTTCTTTAGATAAGTGTTTAGGATAACCAACGACAATAAAACAATATCATAATTTTATATTTTTATTTAATAATATTTTACTTATTTATTTTTACCTAGTTTTATTTATAATAATTAGATTTTGTTGTTCATTCCTGAACCTGGATGGTCTCATACATTGGCCTTTGGTACAACCGAGGAGTCTCGATGATCCTGTGAAGGAAAAGCAATATTAATTTACAATGTGGCCAACACATCGGTGGATTTAGCAAAAAGTAAGACAGCAGTATCCCTGATAATCTTAGGGATAAGTTAATAAAACTATGAAAATATTACATTAATAGTATAAGGTATCTTAATAAGAAACATTGGTGCCTACTATATGGATTTTAGATTAGGTTAGGAAACCGCCAACGTTTCTAGTTTCTTTTCAATAAAAAGTACAAATTTATCTACCGATGCTGTTATCGATGGATGGGTGGAGTCAACAGTTAACCTAACCACTCAAGCAAAAATGAGTATTAACATTAAAATGTATGAAATGGTCACTTGGCAGCCAATTCGCCCTAAACGTACACACACAGCAAAAAATTAAATGCGAAGCAATCTCTTAAGTTTATGCGATATTGCCGCTAGGCCTTCTGACTTTTCGAAGTCATGTGAGTATTAAATTATCGTTTATTTTAACGATGAAGGAAAATATCGTGAGGAAACCTGCATGTCTGAGATTTCGCCATAATGTTTTCGAAAATATGTGAAGTCTGCCAACTCGGCCAGTGTGGTGTACTATGGTCTAATCCTTTAATACTGAGAACAGCCTCGGGCCAACAGCAGGGCAGTTTAAAACAGGGCTGATAATATTATGATTATATGCAATATTTGGTCTTTCTACAACAACTTATTCGGTCTACAGAAGTGTTACTACGCAGCAAATTCTATTTATTACCGCAATGTGGCCTGGATTCTTATCATATCATCCTACTTATATTATAAATGTGAAAGTTAGTAAAGATATTTGTATGTTTAGACGGTGATTGGACGTTTGTCGTGAATCCGCAGACAGAAGCTAGTGCCTATATATTATTGATAAAGTAAGTACCTAGTGGATGTATTACTGATGAAACTAATGACACTCACTCATAAACAGCTCCGCCTCTACGAGGGCCTCGAACAACGCCGTTGACCTTGGATCGAGCGGCGCCACGCAGCAGGGTCAGCACTGGAGACATCTTATTGCCAGAAGCGAATCTGGACTTGATGAAGGTCGTAGGCTGGCGAACTTTCAATTGAACTGTGCGGAGAGGGATGGAATCGACGGACACAAGCCGCTGAAAAATAGTATATTTAGTAACGTAACTTAGTAGTAGTACTTGATAACGAAGCTTAAATATCTTTATGTTTGTATAAATTTGCATTGTGTAATCCACAAATTGGAACAAGTTTCCGACTTTGGGTGTTATATGTGTTCATAATTTGAATGTTCGCAAAATCACCTACTACACAGATATTTTTTGGAATCGATATAGATTCTTAACAAGCTTAAAACATTTCAGCCTCAGACATATAAAAAGCCTAAGTTGAGAGTAAAACTGATGCATCATTCGTTATCAGATCATCATCAGATGAGATCATTACGGACTTATTAATATATTTAATAGAATCCAAATATATTTAATAGACGCAGGCCCAAAATTTTACCTTACATAACCAGGCAGACATCTTTCATCAACAGGCTTAGTTATTTTTTGGGCTTAGGTCTAGTAGAAATAGTCAATTCACGTAATAATAAGTACTACAATAATTAACGATACAAGCTTTACAATATATGGACGTTCTTCATCTTATTTTTTTCTTTCAGAAACCTTAAATTATGTTGCAACGATTCAAATTTCTTCAATTGTTTCAAACAATATCGAAATCTCTGACAAACTCAACAGCGAAAGTCTGATGGAGTAATCTAACGGTTACTCCATCAGACTTTTGCTGCTAGTATTTATATTTAAAAAGGCATTTCATGTGTCTTACCTGTTCAAAAGGCTCAACGACTTTTTCTTCTACCACGGTAGGAGTATCAATGTCGACCTTTTCAACATAATCTTGGACGAGAGGTGTTTCTACGAGGACTTTGCCTAAACTGCCGATCGTGTCTGCAGCGATGGCACTGCCCGCGTTACCGATACTCTTACCAATGGATAGTACACCGGTAATGCCCGCGTTTGCGGCTGAACCTGATGCTTGTGCTACCGCACTAACTGTGAAAATTAACAAAAATATTAGCTAAGTATTTAGTAGGTACCTATAGTTCATTATTAAGTCAAGTTTATTTTTAAATAAAATATAATAATGTCCTTCAGACCGAATTGCGGTCACGGCGGCCAATCTTAACGGGAAAGGCCATCTGCGCAGTAGATATTATAGTACACAAGTGCACTCTCTGTTCCCTAATTCTCATGATCCGATGGGATGGTAATCCATCGCAATGCAGGACCAACGGCTTTACGTGCTTGCCGAGGCACCTAGTGTCTAATACCGCCAACTTTCCAAAACCGGGCTGCTATTGAGATTCCATAACAAAAAAACCCTATTACTTTTTGTTGGCCTGAACCGGGATTCGAACCCGGGATCTCATGCACAGCAGTCGCATTCACTATTGCTGCGCCACGGAGTCATATAACATTGCATCAGACGTGTTCAATCCCTAAAAAATTTAGGAGAGCTATAGGTATGAAGTACTTCGAGAGTATATTGCAATAAAAGTCAGTTTCAGCCTCAACAGTTATGTTTGATCCTAGAATCTGTCCCCACAGTCCCCCTGTCCTTATACCACACACTGATGAGACAGCCTACAACATGCCTACGACAGCTCGTTCAATTCCCATTATATAGTACGATGACTTACTTTTCTGTCCCATAGTATCAACGAGGTTAGAGCCAACATCGGTAACGCCCTTTATGCCAGCCACGACCTGGGCTCCCGCCGCGTTAGTGCTTGCCGAAGCGATGTCCCGAATCGTGTTAAAGATGATAAATGGTAAGTTGCCCGACTGTGCTGGTTGGATGAGGATGGCGAAGCACGCAACCTGCAGCAGAAACAAACACAATGAGATTAAAATTGTAAAGAAAGCTGATCTACAAATACTTCGTGAACTCAAAAAGTAAAGACCAGCCCAAACTAAAAGCGTACAACACCGGTATTTCTCAAGGGCAGTAGCATGCAATAGTCTTTATATGACTCCAGCAGACCGATAGGTTTACCATACAAGTTGTAACAGTATAGGATTATCAAACCTTCAATGTGCTTTAATGATATCAATCACAACAAGCAAGTGTAATTAAAGAATATAGAGGGAATAAGTTGGTTTACACAGCATTAACTATTCAAAAATTAATAGGTAAGCTTTATTTCGAACCAATAGCGGGCTATTGCTCCCATCTTTACTAATATTATAAAGCTGAAGAGTTTGTTTGTTTAGTTGAACGCGCTAATCTCAGGAACTACTGGTTCGAAGTGAAAATTTCTTTTAGTGTTGGATAGCCCATTTTTCGAGGAAGGCTAGGCTATATAACATCACGCTAGGACCAATAGGAGCGGAGTATCAATGAAAAATGTTACAAAAACGGGGCAAATTCTCTTATGTGACGCAGTCGAAGTTGCGCAAGTCAGCTAGCATAATATAAAGCGATAATATACTATTCAGAATTTTATCTGCAGCATAGGAACTAATATTTCAGACAATCGGAAATAAATATGAGATTGAGATTACCAAAAGCACAAATTTAGTAAAATAACAACATTAAACACTTACCGATAACATTACAAGTTTAAAATCCATCTTGAGTAGGTTGATAATAATTCAGGGCGCTGAATGTCGATGAAACGGCAGATGAATACTGGATACTATTCCCTATCACAATGGCTATTTTATACTATAATATTGCAAAATGAACAAGATACTTAATAAATGAGGCTAGTTCATTACGTATTTTATTAATCACATTGCTCAATTTCGCTAATAAGTGTAAAATATTTTGGTAATGGTAACAAGTAATAATTATGACTTTACATTCTTGGACAGCTAATAACATATACATGTGATAAAATCATAATTTACTAACGGTTATTCTACTGTTAGGTTGGCGGAATTCAGCTCTATGAGGTGCATGTCCAAATATTTCTACTTAGGGCTTTTTCAATACACGAATAAAGTTAAATAAACAACAAAGTATGTTGAAATTAAACTACTATATACGGATTTTATCGCGTTGTTTATTTAGCACTGTATTACAAAATTTTGGAAATATTACACTACTACTACTATTGATTTTATTTTACTAATTTATAAGCTAATAAAATTATTTAAACTATTAAATCTATTTATTTTTGGTTTACACTTTCCCCGACGTTTCGGTTGCTTTTCAGCAGCTGACAAGATTGGCTACATCTTGAAGCGAGCTACAATCAACACATACTTCAAGCCGCCAACGAAGATAAGTCAATTTTTACCATCCGTCAAGTGCCAATTACCTTTACAAGATGCACGGGTCTATAAAATAGATTGTGACTGCGGACTCCCATACATTGGTCAAACCAAGAGAAGCATAGGCACCCGCATAAAAGAACACATAGCTGACGTAATACACAAACGCTCGTTGAAGTCTGCTGTGTGTGAACATGTACAACAGGGAACCCACCACTACCTGAGATTTGACAAACCACAGATTCTCGCTAAAGAACACCGACTTCGCGAGGCTATTGGAATCAAAAAACATCCCAATTTCAATAGAGAAGATGGTTGGAATGTACCACCAGCTTGGGATCCAATCCCAAGAAGAAACAAACCACAGCTAGACTTCATGATACTTTGAGCTCATTCTGCGTAAATAGAAACACCAATAATTAAATTATGTTCGGGTACTTTGAAATAACTATACTGGAACATTGAGACAACTACCATCTTAGTCTCCCCGTGACCATGGCTGCTGAAAAGCAACCGAAACGTCGGGGAAAGTTTAAACCAAAAATAAATAGATTTAATAGTTTAAATAATTTTATTAGCTTATAAATTAGTAAAATAAAATCAATAGTAGTAGTAGTGTAATATTTTCAAAATTTTGTAATACAGTGCTAAATAAACAACGCGATAAACATAAGACTATATTAAACAAAGTATGTTTTAGCGGATAACTGCAAATTAGATGTTGAATTATTTTTATGTATTTATTAGTAATAATAATTAATAAGCAGCGATAGCCTAGTGAGAGACTATTAAAAAGCTACGCATAGGTCTCGATTTCGATCCTAAGGCACGCATCTCGGACTTTTCGAAGTTATGTACGTATTGAATAGTCAATTATCGCTCGCTTTAAAACGGTGAGGGAACACATTATGAGTAAACCTTCACGTCTGAGAGTTCTCCATAATGTTCGAAGATATGTAAAGTCTGCCAACCCACACTGAGCCAGCGTGGTGGACTATGACCTTACCCTTCTCACACTGAGAAGAGGCTCGTGCCCGGCACTGGGACAGTTTGATACAGGGCTGATATTATTATATATAGTATATAATTTAATATAGATACAAATTTTAAATTTCGATTTGAAGTTAAGTAATATTCTACCAAGTCGTATACCTATAAATATTGCAACTGAATTTAAGACACTCAGAGTACCGTACAACCCTGAATCAGATCAATACAAACGTACGCTGTTAAATAGGGAGGGCGTTGCCAGGAAGAAATGATCACACTTAAAAACGCTGTGTCTAGGCATCATGCTATGGGTACCTCTCTGGACACTCCGCAGTGAAGTAAGTCGCCTTTGAAAAGGTTATCACAGCACTGCCCGCGTGGCTGTGAGCCATGGAGGACAAAGCCGCACCACTACACGCAAACAATATAGTTGTCATATAATCTTAACTAACCCAACTAACATTATAATCCTTCTAATATTATAAATGTGAAAGTTTGTGAGCATGGATGGGTGGATGTTTGTTACTCTTGCACGCAAATACTACTAAACTGATTTTAATGAAACTTTACAGTATTATTGTTGCTACATATTATTAACATATAGGCTACTAAAAAGAAGTCTAGTAATAATGTCCTCCAGACCGAATGTCGGCCACGGCGGCCAGTCTTAACAGAGACTGGCCATCTGCGCAGGAGATATTATAGTGCACAAGTGTGTGCGTAAACACAATTGCACTCTCTGTTCCTCAACTCTCATGATCCGATGAGACGGTAATCCGACACGACCGGAGAGAGATCAGGCGCAGGACCAACGGCTTTACGTGCTTGCCGAGGCACGGAGGTGTCTAACACCGCCAACTTCCTAACTCCGGGCTGCTATTGAGATTTCTTAACAGAAAAACCCAATAACTATTTCGTGGCCCGACCCGGGATTCGAACCCGAGACCTCATGCACAGCAGTCGCATTCACTACCGCTGCGCCACGGAGGCAGTCTAGTATGAATACGAATGTGTGTTTGTGTGTTTGTTTTTTATGGTATCACGCCTTAACTACTCGGCCGATCATCGTAAAATTTTGCATACACGTTGTCAGGGGAACAGAAAAGGAAACAGGGTACCTTCCATCCAGAAAAATGTACTATTACTTACGTAACTGAGCAAAGCTGCGGGCAAGATCTAAGATTGTATATAACCCTGTTCGGCAGAATCCTACAATCACTATTCGTTTACAAGGCTTCAACGCTATTCAGGATTAATAATACGTGATCTAACTATTAAAAATGGTTGAAGTCAATCATCTTTCCCAAAGGTCACTACGACCATTAACTATTAACGACCACAATATAGGGCCCGTTTGCAATAAGCTCCTAAACTCGGACCAGATACAAGGTGCACGCAGTATTGCAGGATTCTACCCGCGGTTTTGCAAGTGTGTATCCCTCGAAAACGTTAACAGCGATAAATTGTATGCTATGTAAATATCCAAGATATGGTATATGTATGTGGTGCTAGTTACCTACAAATTCTTATTAGTTTTTACGTATAATTGAGTAAGAAACATCCAAATATCTTAAAATGCTTCATAAAAAACATTATTTCATAAATTTTATTTCAGGGCAAGAGGTAGGAGAGGAACTTTGGGCCTCCGGTACGCTCACTGACTTGACGAAACACAACGCAAGCGCTATTTAAAGTTGGTTTTCTGTGAGGCCGTATCATTCCGGTCGAGCCGGCCCATTCCTGCCGAAGCGAGGCTTTCCAACAAAGTAAATTACGCATGCATATGCTTGAGCATCACATGTTCTATTTTAACATAGGCATTAGGTATTGCAGAAGTTATAGCAAGAGAACACATCCATATCCATTAGGGGTTACTGCTTACAATCTAGTCGTTAGCTAATTCCTCTGCCACCAAAGATTTTTTTAACTAATATTATAAATGTGAATGTGGGCTTGTAGGTATGTTACGCTTTTGCGCCTTCATCATAAAATTTCGCATACACGTTCATCCACAAAAAATACTGTTCCCTGAGGTACAGAAAATTTACATAATTACATTATGTGCGTGGAACAAATAAATAATTTTCTTTCAAAAAAATAATAATAATTTACCCGAACGCAGCCGTGGAAAAATCTAGTAAAACATAAATATATACAAAAAACAATTACTATATTATGCAGATATCAAAGTGAATGTTACCAGCAGAACTGAAAATACTGTGATCGATCTCTGGTCGTCTGGATATTATTCCGTTTTAAGTATGGCAATTTTTTATTTGTATAGGTATGTATTCTTGTATATACCGCGGGGAGTGAAGAATTATTCCACCTTATCCCGCCCTTCCCTTTTCTATCCAGAACAACACGTGCTGGGCGCAGATGCCATATTTACACGGTAGAGTCGATTAGAACGCGCACCAACTAGTTTGGGTCCTTATTTCTCTGCCGAACGATCAAGGCATGGAATTCTCTGCCAAAGCACGTATTTCCTTCTTCCTTCAATCCTGGGTCCTTTAAGCGGGGTGTAAAAAGCACCATCTTAGGCCGTCAAGGTAGAGACCTCAACATCACCTCGTCTGCTATGAGGATGGTGTGGAGGCCACTGCTCTTAGACCACATGATAGCTTACCATCAAGTGTATGGTCATATTGATGAGAAAAAATAATAAGTTTTTTGCAATTTGACATTCATTTAGTAGTGAGGGAAAGGATTAGTCGTGTATCGTTATAATAGATACAAAAACTAAGCGAATTTATTTATTATCTTTATTTACATACTTCATGCATAAGTAGCGAATCGATAGCTTAACTGTATTATAAATAAAACAACATACATAAGTAATTATTATATTTCTTTTAATGTCTATGTTCATAATTTTTTTAAACATTCTCAGTGGCATCTTATAGACAACCAGATGTTGTCCGCGGCTTCGCTCCCTTTTATCTAGATTTTGTCAATAAATAAATCACTATCCCTCAGGAACATTTTTTTCTGGGTGGAAGGTACTCTTTGTGCCAAAAGCGTAACAAACAAACAAATTCATATTATGTCAAACGATTTAACTGAAATCTAATTTGTAGCCATTTGTTAGATGTTCGTCGCACACAGTCACAGTCTCTTCTGATCCCTTAAATGTCATACTTGTTATAAAATCTGTGAATATTGGAAAACAAAGAAGTCACACGGTGTGAGGTCTGGACCGGCGCCACCAATTCTAGAGCCAATAATAGCTATTCCAATTTTATCGTTGTGTGTGGAGCAGCAGTGCCTTGGTGCAGGCGAATGCAAGTACCTAGCCGTTTCTCTCGAGCTTCTTAAATATTATGGCACTGGTGATTTAATGAAGAATTCGACGACAGCAAAGTTGCTTTTCTTTTAAATGCAGTAAGTAGTTTTAAATGCAGTAATAAGTAAATCTTTTGGCATTCATCGTAACAGTGCTCAGATAAAGTGGTTAGCGCCCAATTTTGAACAAGTGAAAGAAGAAAGAAAATACGTTTATTAGCCACAGATACAAATAAAACACACACACGGTACAAAGAAAATGGCTCAATATAAAAATAGAATAGATAGTAAATATGGAAAAGAACTTATAGATGCAAATTGTGACAAATTGGTACGCACTCAGCATATTATACTGTAGTGTTTTCGACAGGTAGAGTGCTGACTTTCAGGGCGGACCTTTGATGTCGCACGGACGTAAAGCGACATCACAAAATTAATTAATAAACAGATAACATGGTGTAAATAAATACATAGTAATCAAAATAAAAGATCATAATGCTAGCAGCATAAGATTCATATGATATGTACATAATTATGTACACGCTATGTACCTATATAGGTACGCAACTTAATTTATAACGATTCGCACGGTGACCCAACACAGTGCTCCCCACCACAATAACTATACAGTACAATCTTACAAAGAAATTAGGTATACTCTCATGCCATTTAAAACATTTGTAATACTAGATTTGGCCCAAGTATTTGCTCGATTTATTGTAGTTTTTATCAATAAATTTCTATCCCTTATTTATTTTAGTTCTGTTTCCTGTTTTTCGTGTGTGCGAAATTTCATGATGATCGGTCTAGAAGTTAGGGCGTGGAAGCGAAAGAAACAAACAAACTAGAATTCACATTTATAATATTTATTAGGATTATGGAATAAAATACAATTATGCGAAATAATTATTCATTAAATAAATTTAATACATTTTCGAATACAAATGGTTACAAGCTCTCAGAATTTCAAAATATTTAGTGTGACCTGGGTATGTGTAGCCGATAATGTTGCAAGGACTTGTATGTGCTACCACCATATCGCCGACAAAGAATTAGTCACAAGAAATGGTCATGAATCTGTCTATTGCCAACTAGATGGCCAATGTAAAATCCGCCCATCATATTCTGTGTGCAATTCTTTGGCGACTGAACATATATTTATGTTTGACTATTCCTAATCACTTGTCGAGCCATGTCATGCGGATCTTGTATTTTATAAATGATTTATTCATTTGGAGAAATCATTGCTAAAATACTGTAGTGTTGTTTTTTATGGAAAGTTCTTATAGGTTTATAAAGTAAGTTTTTACAATAGCTTAAATTCATCGAAGAAGACTCGTACATATCTACAGATAAACAGATGTCAGCTGACTAATAAATGCTTTTCAATTAATAGTCACGGCGCCGTCTCTTGTTCCGAAATTCGTATTACTTGAAAAGTAGTAGTAGTAGTATCCATTTTCATCAACTATTTTTTTCTATATACTTCTGATTTAATTTCTTGCGATTTCCAAGACAATTCTTTTCTGGTAAATCACAAGTGTCCAAAATTGGTGTTTCCTTATGTTCTCCTCGATCACGACCACTAAACTTGACCAGAAAGGTGTTTAAAGGGATGCCACATTTATCCCATTCGGCTAAACGGATGAACGTGCGACTCAATAGACTCAATAGGAAAACTTAAGATTGCGTTTGTAATGCGCCAAACAGGGTATCTTATTACTTTAGGTATAAGTGTTTGTGTAACTAATCATATTAAAACAAAGTCATAATTTAGATATTTTTAATTTTATAAATTTTCACTTATTTATTTTTAAAGTTACCTAGTTAATTATTATAATAACAAATATTTGTTCATTGTTTCTAGATCTGGATAGTTTCATACATTGGTCCCCGTTCTCTCTTTCTCTCGATGAGCCTGTGAAGAAAACATAATTATATTAATTAAAAATATTTCTAGTTTGATGACATTTTCAACAGATACTTCGTAATTTAAGAGGTAGTAAGTAAACTTAGATGAAGTTATAACAGTGACACATATCACAATAATAACTAATTTTAATGCTGTACGTTAATTTTATATTATTCTAACATTTGTCTGCGTGAAATTCAGTTAGCCTAAGATGTAATATACGTTGGTACATCAATTTGTGGCTTATAATTTAAGCTGAACTGTGAACTTTGGGTGTAGCCGGACAAATAGACAAAATTTCTAAGATCATTGTTTTAAACTCAGATTCCTTTACCTACTCGATTAATTTCATCATTGATGTATTTAATTACATTAAACTGTTTTATAATCGTATAGATTTTATAAATTCTGCGACGAGTAATTTCGCCTACACAACAGAACTTGTGGTTTTAAGCCCAATTATGTGACAACATTGGCATTGTTCTGGATTCAACAAGTAAGTGTCACTCACTCATAAACGAAGGGAGTTCTGGCGCTGTTAACCCTGGACCGCGCGGCATCCCGGAGCATGTTCCACACGGCAGACTCCTGGTTACCGCCAGGGATTCTGGATTCAATGACAGTTGTAGGCCGCCGGACCTTCAATTGAACTGTGCGGACAGGCATAGATTCGACCAAAGCCTCCTGAAACAATAATCAGAATATAATTTTCTTCAGAACATAATGCTAGCAGTCTTGAGAATTTTAAACACTCTTAGATCCATAAAAGTATTAATTTGGCTACAGCCATCTGTTTAAAAGCCCTTCCTATGAAATATATGAGCCCTATTTATTAACTTCTTAAAGTAAGCTTCACGCTTGTGTTACGTTTGGGTTTACGTCGGTAATGCAGTGATAAATTGAATCTACGACCTCTCGATCGCCGGTTCGATGCTTTAACACAGAGATGGCTACAGGCTGCCACCGTTTATAAAGTACTGTGACTCTCAGATTTGAATCAGCCTGTTTTATTCGTCTAAAAGCCTTTTCGAGAAGGTATCACGGCTATTCATATGAAAGAAACATGTCATAATTGTTACCTGTTCATAAGGCATAACGATGTCTTCTTCCACGAAGGTGGGAGCTGCCACCTTCTCACTTTCCACGACCTCTTGAACGACAGGGGTTTCTACCAGCATTCTACTATTGCCTGTTAGATCCGCGGCGATAGCATTTCCCGCGCTACTGATACTGTTGCCGACGGCAATGGTACCGTCAGCTCCGGCTCCTATTATTGAACCGGACGCTTGGCCGATCGCTCGCACTGTGGAAATAAACAAATACATTATATACATGCATAGTCCCCGGCCTATACCCCAGGAAAGGTAAGCACGAGTGTATAAAGTTAACATTATACCAGTTATGGTTTTAGATACTAGAGGGCGAGCCTTTCGCTGTCATCGGACATAGTTCCAGACTTCGTTCCGACACCAGACAAACCATAACTATTAGGTTAAGTTAGTATCAGTACATTTTAAATAAAATATAGCCTTATGTTACTCGGTGTTCATATAGCTTTCCAATTGTAAATTTTTTTTCACATCGGTCATTTAGTGTTTGAGTTAAATCCTTACAAATAAAAATCAAATCTTTTCTATTCTTGCATATAGATATGCATTACACTATCCATCCATCTATCACTCGTTACATCTAAAAACATCCGTATAATGACTTACTATTGAGTCCAATCCCAGTAGCGATGATAGAACCGATATCAGTGCCTCCCTTTATGGCGGCCGCAGCCTTAGCCTGCACCGCCTTAGTACCAGCCGTAGCAATATCCCGCATTGTGTCGTAAATAATATATGGGAGGTTGCCGGACTGTGCTGGCTGGACGAAGAAGGCGAAGCACGCAACCTGAGACAACAAAAACGCAATGAGATTAAAATGATTTAGATAAGTACAGCAAATGAAGAGTGACGTAAATAATGAAAGACCACCATAATATAATATCGCTCTTAGGTATCCTTTGGTTCTCGATATTTGTTTTAGAAACTGCTGCACTAGGAATATAATATATTCCTGTATCACGGAGGAATTAACAAAAATGGAAAACAATAAAATGAAACTCAACCAAACTCAGAACAACTACTTATTTGTGGTTTTTTTTCGCCGAGCGTTGTGGTTTTATCCAACACCTCAACACTGGGCGCAGTGGCATTTGTGCAGTAGATATTTCCGAAAAATCCGTACAACATTATTAAGGCAATATGTCTTACTAAAACACTTAATCCAGAATATATAGTCTATATTATAACAATTAATTCCTTTTCCCTTGGTCACGCACTAACTTGAGAACGACTTTACCGATATAATTTATCTTTATTTTATGTTTTCTAATACTTTGTAGAATGTTCTTACACAAAGGAAAGATAAGAAAATTTCGCAGAATATAATTATAATTATTTCAGAAAACTTAGCGATTATTTTTATTTTTTATCAAAGACAAGACAACGTGTTTCGGGTCAGCTTGTACTTTATAATATTCAATATAGGCTGTCTTCAGTATATTTTTGTGAGGTTATACACAGCAAACTGAATGTATTTTAAGAATAAAGACGTATTAACATTGATTTCAAGTAATTTACTTTAAAAAGATTCATGCAAAAGTAGGCGAATAAATTTCCATCTACGGGGCACAGTGCTGAATTCTATGTCATTATGTATTGATAACATCCTAATAAAGGAACGCAACAAGTACAACGTTTCAAATCCCACATGATTGGTAAGAGTCACACATACATGTTTACATGAAAAGGCCATCACAACAGACAAAATAAATAAAAATATTAAACACTTACCGATAATAATACAAGTTTGCAATCCATCTTGAGTTGATTGATTGAATTCGAAGGTGATGAATATCGATGGAAAGGCAGATAAATACTGGATACTGTTCCCTATCACAATGGCTACTTTTATGTAATATTGCAAAATGAACAAGATACTTAATAAATGAGGCTGGTTCATTAGGTATTTTATTAATCACATTGCTCAATTTCGCTAGTAAGTGTAAATATTTTGGTAATGGTAACAAGCCATCATTAGGCCTAAGCCCAATAATGTGTATTGAACAGGTAGTCTGTTATGTCTTAGAATACGAAATAAAATTAAATACCTATTGTGCCTGGTCACCGGTGTACTGCTACGACTCAATCCTAACTATAATATTATAAATACGAATTTGAATATGTTTGTAACGCTTTCACGCGTTAACAACTCGACCGATCATCATGAATTTTCGCATACACGTTGTCAGGACAACAGAAAAAGACATAGGGTACCATTCATCCAGAAAAATGCGTGTTACTAATTTAACCTTTTTGTTTGTTCCCAATTAATATGCTTTATGCATTGTTCGCCGGCTACGCGACGGCACCGGCGGGGTGTGTGGGACTCCCAGCATGAAATGCTGGTATACCCACTAAAAAACCTGGGGTGTTGTCCTCTCTCACCCAATGGGAGGGACCAGTTTGAAGCTCTTAAAAGATTCATCCATAGGAGGCCCCCTCGTGTGGGCCAGCTGGCTGGAAATAAGAGTTTGTAATAAGGCCCCAGGGCACAGCGCTCCGAGGCCCATACCGGGCACTCCTTCAGCGTGTGCTGCGCCGTGTCCCGATCACACCCCTCACAATGGTGACACCTGGTTGTCGTCTTCCTACCGACTATCTTGCAGAGGTACTCTCCGAAACAGACCTGTAGGCCAATTCACGTATTTAAATGTGTTTACTTGCAGTGCAGTTGCAGTTAAGTTTCGATCAAAACAGCTATTTTCGTATTCACGTAATTTTGACAGCTGATGTTTCAGATACAAAATCCGACGTAAAACTTAACTGCGACTGCATACGGACTGCATCGAAACTCGATCGGTGCGTCGAGATATTACGTGAATTGGCCTACAGGGGCCTTATTACAAACTCTTATTTCCAGTCAGTATACGGCGTCAAGTAAACTGCCTTGCAATTTCGTATTATAAACGTGCTAACTCCAGCCAGTCAGCGGTCACGTGACGGGTGATCGAGTATTGCCTGGCAAATACCGTATTACGAGCTTTGATTTGACATTTCGTTTCATATTAAAGTCGCCATATTGTAAACAAAACAAACCATTAAGTTTACGCTATGCTGGAGTAGCTTTTTTGAATAGCTAGATTAATTATTGCTTTTATTTTTATGTAATATACCTAGTTTTTAGATAATTTAAGAAATCTGTGACGATGAACCGTTATTATTTGAGTTAACTATGCTTTTCAGGTTGTCCAGTAAATTTGGGATGATAGGCAAATTAGGTACGAGAAGGAATTTTATTTCCTCTTCGTGCCACAGATTGAAATTTTAATGTGATGTCATGATATATGCTCTACATACATTACTTAATAAAAATTATAAAATAAAATACAAAAATCTTATATGTATTTACATGTGTTATGTACATTTTGTATTGCTTTATTTATGTATAAAATAATGTTTTCCTATGGTAAGTCAATAAAATTCAGTCAATTTATGATTATGACCCGTAGTACAACGGTGGAATTATGTCCAACTAGTTGTACCACGGAGATAGGTACCTAAAATAAGGTTTCTTTTTGTGTAAATCTAATGAACGTGTCTACAAAACAAATGACCAATCAGAAAGTGATGAGCCAGCGATAGTGCTAACAAAAAACAGGTGCATGCGACCTTATAGACAATTCATGACAGACCTTTTTTATATTTTCTTGCTTTCTGACACTATTAAATTTATTATAAAATTATGAAAATTCTGACTAATTTCAAGAAGATCGAAAATCGCATGCACCTGTTTTTTGTAAGTACTATCGATGGATGATCACTTTCTAATAATCGTCTGTTTTGTAGACGTTTATTTGTATTGTAGACACGTTCAATTGTTAAAAAAAAGAACGTGTGATAATTATTGAAGATTATTTATAAAACATAACAATTTATTTATACATGTTAGATACATAATATTGATATCAAAACTAGATAATAATTATGTAGAGTAATTAAATAAGTCAATGTATGTAGAGCAACTTTTAATGTTTATCTGGAAATGACATTTCAATCGGCAACGCGCGACGTTCTGAAACCGATATTTTGTTTAATGCTGCAAATATAATGATAAAATTCATGATATGATAGCATAAAGATATATATATATATATATATATATATATATATATATACAGGGTGTCCAAGAACCTGGCGTCCAACTGGATTCCCACGATGCCCCAAGTTCTAACAGTACTCAGAAAAATATTTTAAAAAATCCACCCCATGTACTTACAGAATTATACTGATTTCAAAAAAAAAGGGGAAATGAGCACCCTGTGACATACTTTTGAATGCTGTGACTGCTAATGCTGATAATTTCGATATTTCTTGGAGGTTTTGTAATCTAGGGTATTGCTGTGTCTAAATAGAATGTAAAAATAAAGTACTTATTGTACCATTTTAAAATAAAATATTATTTTAACTAAAGGTGATATGGAAAACTATTGAATTTCGCAACTTTGACCGACTGTAGTGTAAAAAAAATGTACCAAAATAGTATGGCAAGAGACGTCAAATTTTGACGCGTTTATTCCTCTTTTTAAAAAGGTATAATACTTACACATTAATTTGAAAAAAAAAATTTTGATAATATTTTTACTCAACAACCCAATTTTTACGAAGTGCCTACCTACTAACGGTAACTGTCGGACCCTTTCTTATCTTAGAAACTGTTATGTTACTACTATTATTTACTTCGGTTCCAAGAGTGAGCAAGAAGGAAATACACACAGGTAGATGGGTTCCCAGTAGAATAAAAGCAAAGAATGTTAGTTTAAAGATATTTTATTACAATAAATGTTCAAAATGTTGACCACCCGCGGCAATACAAGCTCTCACTCTCCTTAAAAAGGACCGCTTTATGTTTCGCGAGTAACTTTTTTGACGTATCACCTGCACTGCTTGTGTTATCTTCTCACGAAGGTCAGCGATGTCATTAATGGGCTTCGCATAAACGATCTCCTTCATAGTTCCCCAGAAAAAAAAATCCAGCGGATTTAAGTCAGGTGAGCGGGCTGGCCACGGGATTGTTCCTGATCGCCCAATCCACCTGTTCGGGTATTGCTCGTCCAAAAACTCTCTAACGGATACGCGAAAATGTGCTGGACAGCCGTCGTGTTGGAACCACATATCTGGTGGGGTCTCTTCTAGTAAGTTTGGCAAATCATTTTGAAGAAAATTTAAATATGATTCGCCAGTCAAATTCTCGGGCATCTCAAATGGACCAATAATATTCCCACAGAGAATACCGGTCCACATGTTCACTTTGAACCGGTACTGGGATCTATCTTCTCGCATCAAGTGCGGATTTTCCACATGCCACTCGTGCAAGTTGTGTAGGTTCATGTAGCCATCCTTCTTAAATGTAGATTCATCTGACCACAAAATTTTGTCGATAAAGTTTTCGTCTTCTCGATGTTTTTGCAGGATTGTTTCACAAAACGCGACTCGGCTCGGATAGTCTCGAGGTAAAAGACTTTGCACTCGCTGTACGTGGTACGGATGATATTCTTCTTTTTGGAGAATACTGTGTGCTGTGCTCTTCGGTATCCCCGTATCAGCTTCTATTCCTCGCACAGAGATGCTTGGATTTGCCGACACCGCCTCTAAAACTTCATCGCGTATGAAGTCATTTACGGGTCGTCCTTCACCAGCTACTTGATTGGGGAACCGCCCGTCACATAGTGATCTGTGCACATTAATGAAAACTCGATGGTCGGGATATCGCGTAGCCCTCGGATACCTTTCTCTGTAAAGTCTCGCTGCAGCTCGTCCATTACCTCTACATTCTCCATAAATGTAGTGCATATTTGCGTATTCTTGCGGAGTGTAGGTCGCCATGGTAGCACACACAAAACACAAACTGTCCAAACACAGGCAAAGGTCGTCGTAAAGAGTTCGTTTCAAAGTCCAGAGCACAAAGAGTAATCGAGTCCAATAAACAAAGCTTTAAATCGTAGTACGTGATCAATGGTAACAATAAGAGAGAGGTGCGTAGTAACGGCAGGAGGCAGTGACGCGTACTGACCGTACTGTTATCCTAAATAGCACGATCCCAGATAGCGTCACTATCTATCTCACTCGCACCTCTAACCTTTTTCTCCCTCACTCTTACCTGAATAATGGGGTACCATAAAGAAGAACCAGCAAATCGCAAAGATAGTTTCTGTCTTGCTCCCTCCTGTTGTAATAACGAATCACTATGGTGAGATGCATGCACATACCGTCCCTTACGGTCTAACCTGTTTTTTGAGAGGCCTGTTGTTATTTTTATGAGCATACAACAGTAATTCTTTAGAGGTTAGATTCAATTCGTCGTAAATTTTTCTTTCTAAGAATTCTGTAAGACATCGTAAAAATTGGGTTGTTGAGTAAAAATATTATCAAAATTTTTTTTTTTCAAATTAATGTGTAAGTATTATACCTTTTTAAAAAGAGGAATAAACGCGTCAAAATTTGACGTCACTTGCCATACTATTTTGGTACATTTTTTTTACACTACAGTCGGTCAAAGTTGCGAAATTCAATAGTTTTCCATATCACCTTTAGTTAAAATAATATTTTATTTTAAAATGGTACAATAAGTACTTTATTTTTACATTCTATTTAGACACAGCAATACCCTAGATTACAAAACCTCCAAGAAATATCGAAATTATCAGCATTAGCAGTCACAGCATTCAAAAGTATGTCACAGGGTGCTCATTTCCCCTTTTTTTTTGAAATCAGTATAATTCTGTAAGTACATGGGGTGGATTTTTTAAAATATTTTTCTGAGTACTGTTAGAACTTGGGGCATCGTGGGAATCCAGTTGGACGCCAGGTTCTTGGACACCCTGTATATATATATAGATAGATATATTTGTTATATTTTTGCCTTAAAATAATAGTTTTAATTATATTATCATAAAAAATACGATAAAATTAAAACCGTTATTTACCGACAAACATGTATGTAATATTTTTGAACGATGCACTGTCAAGTCATAAATCGGCCAGCGACAAACTAGCCAGCATGAAGACGATCAACTATTCACATGTCATAATACGAAACAAAATAAAAGTTTGTAATAGGGCCCCTGAGCAAGCCGGTAGGTGAGTGGTCTGTGCCGTCTGTTCGTCCACTGCCTTAGCACCGGATGGTCAGCCTCGACTGTCCTCACCCCGTAGCGGGGCTGAGCCAGCCTTTCTTTCCACTTCACCTCAAGGACCAGTCGAGTGTGAGACCTACGCGTCTCTACCGCCCCGTGCGAGAGTTCCTCGCTATGGAGCCGGAGGTCCGCGCGTCAGTAATACACCGACGCTTGGACCTCCGCCTCCAAATCTCGGGGCGGCGATGCCGCCAAAACGCACGCCGCCTCAAAGAAACGGTGCGGTACGCCCGCGACACCCTGATCGCCATCGACCTCTGAGATCTCCACAAGAGGGCGACGTTTTGGCGACCGAGAGCGTCGGCCCAAATGGGTGCCCCGTAGAGGGCCATCGACCGCACTACCCCAAAATAGAGGCGGCGGCAGACGACACTCGGGCCCCCGATATTCGGCGGCAGAGAGCTAAGCGCTCCTGCCGCCGACATCAGCCGGAGGGCCAGGCGACTAAAATGGACGCGAAAGTTCCAGCGGCCGTCGAGGTGGAGCCCCAAGTATTTCATACTCAGCTTCACCCCGATGCGGACCCCTCTAACGATGATGTGGGTATCTGGTGGTAGCGCTCGCCGAGGCCCGTTAAACATCAGGGTCTCAGAATTTTCCAGCGCCGCCTCCAGTCCCAACATCCTAATCCTACCGACAACCAGGGCCACTCCAGCCGTGGCAAGACGGGCAGCTGCCCCGTAATCCTGTCCCCGGGCCGTAACCAGCGTGTCGTTGGCGTAACTTGTTTCGCCGGCAGGGTGCCTCGCAGCACCCAGTCATAGCCGATATTCCACAGGATCGGTCCGAGAACCGAACCCTGTGGAACACCGCACGATACCTCCCTCCGGAACGTCTCTCAGTTCCGCCCCACACAGAATACACTCCTCTGGTGCAGGTAGTCTCCGACTATACGGCGTTAGGGTGTTGAATGCGTTGGCGATGTCCATGGACACCGCCAACACCATCCCGCGCGAGGCGACCGCCTCTTCCGAGAGGGCCTTGACGCCACTAATCACGTCAATCGTCGATCGGCCCTCCTGGAATCCGAACTCAAGTTCGGACAAGTCGCGGCCCGCCCGCACCAGGTGCCTGGAGAGGCGGGCAACCACTACACGCTCAAAGAGCTTGCCCACCTCATCCAACAGCACTACGGGGTGGTACGCGGAGGGGGAGGCTGCGGAGCGGCCCTCCTTTCTCAGGAGGACCAGCTTACCCGTCTTCCACATGGAAGAGAACCGTCCCGACTCTAAACAGGCGCTAAACAGCCTAAAGAGCCGGCCCCCTAGGGCGTCGTAGGTCAAAACCCAGGCACGGCCAGGAATTCCATCCGGCCCCGGGGCGGTGTTTCTGCTCCGAAGCCGCATCATTGCCGCGCCGAGCTCCGCTATTGTTACTTCTGGCGCCCCGGCATCAGCACCGCCCTCCTCAATTTCGGGCGGCGCCATTTCGGGAGGCGTGTGCTTCACTCTCGAAGGAAAGAGAACGGAAGTCCGCCCCCACAGGTGAAGGAAGGCCTCCCTCATGTCCTTCGTCGCGTTTGAAATCCCGGACGAACTCCCCCTTCAGGTTACCGTACATGGCCGCCACCCTCAAGACAGTCTCGGCGCCAGCCTCGAACCGTTGCTTGAGGTCGGCAACTGAGTCCCCTCCTGATCATCTGCGCCATCAGCCGTCTTGTGGAAGTCCCGACGGGCAGGCTGCCTGAGAAGCTTCCTCGCGGGGGGAGGCGGCATCGGGGAACCAGCCCTTCCTGCACAGGGCGTCCCCTCCACTACCTCCGCCTCCGTGTCCGAGCCAGAATCGAACGGCGCGTGGTGCGACGTCTTCGCGGAAGCGCCGGGTGCCGCCCAGAACTTGGGGGTGAGGGAAGCAGGGCTATCCCCCCTTCCTCACACTCCCGTCGAGCCGCCGACGAGCACCGGCTCTGATGCCGACCGGCCTCCAGCCTGAGCCTGCCCGCGACTCGACGTCCATGTCAGTGCTGGTGTCGGCGCTGAACACGCTCCACACGGAGTCGCTGCGTGCCAGTGCCGCCACCCGACATTCGATCGTGGGCCAGGACACTATCTCCGACTATCGGCGGGAACATACCCCCAACCTTCTCCTTTTTGGGGCCCGCCATCCTCACCGTGTTCGGGCCGGAGCCCAAGGCAACGCTCATCGCAGAGACAAAATTTGACCGTGCGGTAACTTCGGTGCCGGATATTTCGCGCAGCACTGCGCTGGAATGGCGGTTGCTCCCCCCCAGAGTACGAGGGGCTGACGGAGCCAGATGGCTCCGTGAGGGATTCTCTGGGCGCGGCGCGCCCGGTACCCTTCGGACATTCATAAGTTTTTGGGGAGGCCCTAATGGCTGGGTTGCCTCCAGCCATACTGACCCTCGCCGGGCCACCAAAAACTTGTCGTCAGTGGAATGCGTTTACGCACCATCCACGCCCGGGCAGGGCGCGGGTGTGTGGGGCTCGAGCCAGAGAAGCCGGCTCCATAGCCACTAAACCCCTGACGATGTTCCTCCAGTACCTAGTGTCAGTGCCACGGGGTTCGCGCTAGCATTCACCGCGACACCGACAGGTCTTAGCCCGCCACGTAACTAGGCAGGCCCCAGCTCTTCGGGGGAGGACCAGATGGTACAGCCCTCCCCTCCACTGAGGGGGCGCGCGGAACGCTTACGCCCCTCCCTCGGGCCTGTGCTGCTCGGGCGACCGACTACCCAAGTCAACCGCCCGCAGGCCGCCCCCTGGGGTGGCTGGAGGCCTGCGCGCGCCCTACTGCGGCGCCCTGAACGTCTCCTGCGGTTTGGGTGGGGAGAGATCACCTCCCTCTCCCGTTCCGCCGCCTCCTACGCGGACATCACTGCCTCGCAGAAGGCGACGGTGGCCTCCCATGCACCCTCGCTCCGGACCATGGACAGAACCATTTCCGGCAGCGAGAGGATTTGGACACCCAGTGCCCCTGTTAACGACCGGCGCTGCTCTTCCCAAGCCGGGCACTCCACGAGTGTGTGTAGCGCCGTATCCTCGGGGCCGCCACCACAGTGGTGACAACAAGACGTCTCCTCCCGGCCTATACGACACAAGTACCTCCCGAAGCATCCATGCCCGGTGAGGACCTGCGTCAGCCGGATGGTCAGGGCGCCATGGCACCGCTCCAGCCACTCCTCTAAGATCGGGCTTACCGCCGCTATTGCGGCGTGCCCTGCACTCGGTCGCACAAGCCGTTCTCCCCAGTCCGCCCTTAAGACGTCGCGGAGCTCCGACCGCCGCGCCTCCACCTCTCTTGGCAACAGCCGAAAGCCCCGCTCCAGAGCCTCCCCGCGCCACTGGTAGAGCGACGCGAGTAGTCTCCAGGTCCCAGAGCGGTGATCTGGCCAGGAGGCTTGCCGCCTCAAAGGAGATCGTGCGGTACCCTCTCGCGACCCTGACGGCCATCACCCTCTGCGGCCTCCACAGCAGGGCGCCGATACGAGCCGTCAGGTTATGACCCCAAATGGGTCTCCCGTATAGGGCCATCGCCCGCACGACCCCCATAAAGAGCCTTCTGCAGGAGGCGTTTGGCCCCCCCAGATTGGGTAGCAGCCGCGACAACCCTGCGGCCGCGCCCATCAATTTGGGGGCCAACCTTCGAAAGTGTTCTCCGAAGGCCCATCGGCCGTCGAGGAGGAGGCCCAAATACCTCATCGATTTCTCGACGCCGATGCGGACGCCTCCCACCACGATGTGAAACCCCTCTGGCGGCGCGTTCTGAGGCCCGTAAAAGAACAGAGCCTCAGATTTGTGCAGCGCCACCTCGAGGCCCAACCGCCGGATCCTACCCACGACATGCGCGACCCCTGCCAAGAATCACAGAAACGGCCTTTCAAGCTGTTTCTGCGATGTGCCCTTGAAGCCCTTTGATAAGCCAGTGACGGACCTCACTGACGACGCCACCAATCTAAGCCGTTCGTTGAGCTGCTCCATGGGCAATTCCTCAACGGCGAGCTCCGCGCCCACCCTGGAAGCTGCTCTCGAGCCGGAGGATATGGAGATGTCCCTGATTCTCCTCACCCACTCGACAACTCGAGCCTCCTCTGCCACGAGCCTCTTCACGGGCAGCCACCTTTTGGGCAGCCGCTAGCTCAACTTCGGCCTCGCGCAGGCCGACAAGTTCGCCCGGAGTTGGAGGTCGGCCGCGACTCCGTTTGGAGACCGCAGACTGCGATTCTCCTCCCGAGGCCGACTCCGACCCCGAACCCGCTCTCTTTTTTCGCTTATTGCGCCTCACCTTGGAGCTTGAGGCGCTTGCGATACTCTTGCTCGAGACCAATGCTGCGTCAGAGAGTGCAGCATCGATCCCCACTCCTCCCGTCTGCTGCGTAGGTGTTTAAGCAGCATCGACCGCCACTCCTTCCGTCGGCTGCGCAGGTGTTTGCACAGCATCGACCCCCACTCCTTCCGCCGGTTGCGCAGGTGTTCGCGCACGAGATGTTTTTTGGCCTTGCCGCTTGAACCGACGCCGCCACCACCGCGCGATACCCGCGGTGGTGGCGGCGATACCGGCTCTTTCAGGATAGGCCCCCGGCATCCTTTCTCTTGACTCCCTAAAACATCCACTTCTTTCCCATCTACCAATTCCTTCCCTTCTTTCCCTCTTATTTCTCCTACTCCTTTTACCTCAGCACTTTCAAAAACAATATGATCAACATTTAATTTAAATTTAATTTAACTTAACCTAACCTACATTTAGGCGGACAAAGCCGCGGGCAATATCTAGTATGTTAATAACATAAACTTATAATAGCTTTGTGATACTTATGGGTATCCTACTGGTAAAGCATTGGAAATTAATTTAATAATACACATGTCAAAGTATCTTATACTTTTTCAAAGACATTGTCTAACCAGCAACCAATTTCAAAAAAGGGCATTTGTAGCCATTTGTTACATGTTCGTCGAAAGCACAATCACAGTCTCTTCTGGTCCCTTAAACGCCATACTTGTTATAAAATCTGAGAATATTGAAAAACAAAGAAGTCACACGGTGTGAGGTTTGGACCGGCGCCACCAATTCTAAAGCTTATATTATGAATAGCTCTTCCGATTTGATCGTTGTGTCTGGAGCATAAGTGCCAAGACACGGCTGCTCCACACACAACGAATGCAGGCGAATGTGAGTTCCTAGCCGTTTCTCTTGAGCTTCTTAAATATGTATTATGGGACTGGTGATTTTATGAAGAATTCAACGACAGCAAAGTTGCCTGAATTTTAAATGCTGAAGTAAATGTTTTGGCATTCATCGTACCAGAGCTCAGATAAAGTGTTTAGCGCCCACTTTTGAACAAGTGAAGGAAGAAAGAAAGAATCAGAAATACATTTATTTGCCATAGATATAAATAAAACACACACACAGTACAAAGAAAATAACTCAATATAAAAATAGGGTAGAAAGTAAATACAAAAACGAACATATTGATACGCACTCAGCATAATATGCTGTATTGTTTTCGATAGGTAGAGCGCTGATTTTCAGTGCGGGCCTTTGATGTCGCACGCGCAAGCGACATCACAAAATTTATTTATAAACTGGTAACATGGTTTGAATAAATACATATTAATCAAAAAAAAAGATCATATAATGCAAGCAGCATAAGATTCATATGATATGTACATTTATAATTATGTACACGCTATGTACCTATATAGGTACGCAACTTAATATATAACGATTCGCACGGTGACCCAACACAGTGCTCCCCACTACAATAACTATACAGTACAATCTTACGAAGAAATTAGGTATACTCTCATGCCATTTAAAACATTTGTAATACTAGATTTGGCCCAAGTATTTGCTCGATTTATTGTAGTTTTTATCATTAAATTTCTATTCCTTATTTATTTTAGTTCTATTTCCCGTTTTTCGTGTGTGCGAAATTTTATGATGATCGGTCTAGAAGTTAGGGCGTTGAAGCGAAAGAAACAAACACTAATATTCACATTTATAATATTAATCTATACTAATATTATAAAGCTGAAGAGTTTGTTTATTTGGTTGAACGCGCTAATCTCACGAACTACTGGTTCGGATTGAAATTTTTTTTAGTGTTGGATAGCCTATTTATCGGGGAAGGCTATAGGCTATATAACATCGCTACGACCCATGGGGGCCGCGCAGTATCATAAACGCGAGTGAAATCGCGGGCACATTTAGTCAGGATTATAGGATGAAAACAACATTGCAAAATATTTTTTATTAAATACATAAAATACATTTTCGAATACAAATGGTTACAAGCTCTTAGAATTGCAAAATATTTAGTGTGACCTGGGTATGTGTAGCCGATAATGTTGCAAGGACTTGCATGTGCTACCACCATATCGCCGACAAAGAATTAGTATCAAGAAATGGTCATGAATCTGTCTATTGCCACCTAGATGGCCAATGTAAAATCCGCCCATCATATTCTGTGTGAGTGCAATTCTTTATTCATTTGGAGAAATCATTGTTGAAATACAGTTGTGTTGTTTTTTATGGAAAGTTCTTATAGGTTGATAAAGTAAGTTTATACAATAGCTTAAATTCATCGAAGAATATATTACATGCATGTTTGGGTCTTAAACAAGACTTGTACATATCTGCAGATAACAGATAGATGTCAGCTGACTAATAAATGATTGAAACCTTTCTAAGACTTTTCAATTATGAATCACGGCGTTGTTTCTTGTTCCGAAATTCGTATTACTTGAATAGTAATAAAAATTTTAAAAGGCAAGAAGCTGTTTACATTTCTTTTCAACTTTTCTTTTTCTATATACTTCTGATTAAATTCGTTGCGGTTGCCAAGACAATTCTTTTCTGGTAAATCACAAGTGTCCAAAATTGGTGTTTCCCTATGTTCTCCTCGACCACGACTACTAAACTTGGCCAGAAAGGTGTTTAAAGGGATGCCACATTTATCCCAGTCGGCTAAACGGATGAACGTGCGGCCGGACGAAATTAGACTCAATAAGAAAACTTAAGATTGCGTTTGTAATGCGCCAAACATGGTATCTTATTACTTTAGGTATAAGTGTTTGTGTAACTAATCATATTAAAACAAAGTCATAATTTAGATATTTTTAATTTTATAAATTTTCGGTTAGTTATTTTTAAAGTTACCTAGTTAATTATTATAATAACAAATATTTGTTCATTGTTTCTAGATCTGGATAGTTTCATACATTGGTCCCCGTTCTCTCTTTCTCTCGATGAGCCTGTGAAGAAAACATAATTATATTAATTAAAAATATTTCTAGTTTGATGACATTTTCAACAGATACTTCGTAATTTAAGAGGTAGTAAGTAAACTTAGATGAAGTTATAACAGTGACACATATCACAATAACAACAAATTTTAATGCTGTATGTTAATTTTATATTATTCTAACATTTGTCTGCGTAAAATTTAGCTAGACTAAGATGTAATATACGTTGGTACATCAATTTGTGGCTTATAATTTAAGCTGAACTGTGAACTTTGGGTGTAGCCGGACAAATATACGGACATATAGACAAAATTTCTAAGATCATTGTTTTAGACTCAGATTCCTCTACCCACTCGATTAATTTCATCATTGATGTTTAATTACATTAAACTGTTTTATAATCGTATAGATTTTATAAATTCTGCAACGAGTAATTTCGCCTACAGAAAAGAACTTGTGCTTTTAAGCCCAATTATGTGACAACATTGGCATTGTTCTGGATTCAACAAGTAAGTGTCACTCACTCATAAACGAAGGGAGTTCTGGCGCTGTTAACCCTGGACCGCGCGGCATCCCGGAGCATGTTCAACACGGCGGACTCCTGGTTGCCGCCAGGGATTCTGGATTCAATGACAGCCGCAGGCCGCCGGACCTTCAATTGAACTGTGCGGACAGGCATAGATTCGACCAAAGCCTCCTGAAACAATAATCAGAATATAATTTTCTTCAGGACATAATACTGGCACTCTTGAGAATTTTAAACACTCTTAGATCCATACAAGTATTAATTTGGCTACAGCCATCTGTTTAAAAGCCCTTCCTATGAAATATATGAGCCCTATTTATTAACTTCTTAAAGTAAGCTTCACGCTTGTGTTACGTTTGGGTTCACGTCGGTAATGCAGTGATAAATTGAATCTACGACCTCTCGATCGCCGGTTCGATGCTTTAACACAGCGATGGCTACAGGCTGCCACCGTGTACCATACTGTGACTCTCAGATTTGAATCAGCCTGTTTTATTCGTCTAAATGCCCTTTCGAGAAGGTATCACGGCTATTCGTATGAAAGAAACATGTCATAATTGTTACCTGTTCATAAGGCATAACGATGTCTTCTTCCACGAAGGTGGGAGCTGCCACCTTCTCACTTTCCACGACCTCTTGAACGACAGGGGTTTCTACCAGCATTCTACTATTGCCTGTTAGATCCGCGGCGATAGCATTTCCCGCGCTACTGATACTGTTGCCGACAGCAATGATACCGTCAGCTCCGGCTCCTACTATTGAACCGGACGCTTGGCCGATCGCTCGCACTGTGAAAATAAACAAATACATTATATACATACATGCATAGTCCCCGGGCAGTACCCCAGGAAAGGTAAGCACGAGTGTATAAAGTTAACATTATACCAGTTATGGTTTTAGGTACTAGAGGGCGAGCCTTTCGCTGTCATCGGACACAGTTCCAGACTTCGTTCCGACTCCAGACAAACCATAACTATTAGGTTAAGTTAGTATCAGTACATTTTAAATAAAATATAGCCTTATATTACTCGGTGTTCATATAGCTTTCCAATGGTGAAAGAATTTTTCAAATCGGTCATTTAGTTTTTGAGTTAAATCCTTACAAACAAAAATCAAATCTTTTCTATTCTTACATATAGATATGCATTACACTACCTCCATTTATCACTCGTTACATCTAAAAACATCCGTATAATGACTTACTATTGAGTCCAATTCCATTAATCATGATAGAACCGACATCAGTGCCTCCCTTTATGGCGGCCGCAGCCTTACCCTGCACCGTGTTTTTACTAGCCGTAAAAATATCCCGCATTGTGTCGTAAATAATATATGGGAGGTTGCCGGACTGTGCTGGCTGGACGAAGAAGGTGAAGCACGCAACCTACGACAACAAAAACACAATGAGATTAAAATTATAAAGATAAGTACAGTAAATCGATCGAGAGGACGCGGGTTCGAATCCCACCCATTCCCCTACTGACGTGAACCCACTCCTTATACAAGCATTCTCGCTTAGCTAGAGGGGTTAACAAGAATAGTAGTAATGGTCGACCTCGATGGCGTAGTGGTTAGTGTAACCGACTGCCACGTCGTTGGGTTTCAGTTCTAAGTATGGGGAACCCCCAAAATTTAAAGTTCTTTTTTCTATTTTTGTGTGAAAATCTTAATGCGGTTTATAGAATGCGTCTACTTACCAAGTTTCAACAGCAGAGTTTTTATAATTTCGGAAAAAAGTGGCTGTGACATACGGACGGACAGACAGACAGACATGACGAATCCATAAGGGTTCCGTTTTGGCTACGGAACCCTAAAAATAAATTCCTGTTCCCTTGGTCACGCCATAAGTTGAGAACGACTTTACCGATATTATTCATCTTTATTTTGTATGTTTTCTAATACTTTGTAGAATGTACTTACAGAAAGGAAAGTTAAAAGAATTGAGCAGAATATTGGATAACTTCAGAAAACTTAACGACTACTGTACCTCGCTGGTTTGACAGTTTGTCTAAGACAAGACAACGTCTTTCGGGTCAGCTTGTACCTGGGTACTTTATAATAGATATTCAATATAGAATGCCTTCAGTATATTTTGGTGAGGGAATACACAACAAACTGAATGTATTTTAGAAATAAAGACGAATTAACATTGATCTCAAGTAATTTACTTTAAAAAGATTCATGCAAAAGTAGGCGAATAAATTTTCGTCTACGTTATATGTTTCTATGTCATTATTTATTGATAACATCCTTATAAAGGAACGCAACAAGTACAGCGCTTCAAATCCCACGTGATTGGTAAGAAACGCAAATGTAAGTTTGTGTGACTGAACCATCACAACAGACAAAATAAATATGTAGATATATTAAACACTTACCGATAATAATACAAGTTTAAAATCCATCTTGAGTAGGTTGATATTATTCCAGAGCGCTGAATGTCGATGAAGCGGCAGATGAATACTGGATACTATTCCCTAGCCATTTTATACTAAAATATTGCAAAATGAACAAGATACTTAATAAATGAGACTGGTTCATTAGGTATTTTATTAATCACATTGCTCAATTTCGCTAATAAGTGTAAATATATCAAGTCTTGGAATACCCGACATAATTAAATATATATTGTGCCTGGCCACTGGTGTGCCGCTGCGATTCAATCCTAACTAATATTAGAAATGCGAATGTGAGTATGTTTGTAACGCTTTCACGCGTTAACTACTCGACCGATCATCATGAAATTTCGCATACACGTTGTCAGGACAACAGAAAAAGACTTTCATCCAGAAAAAGTCGTGTTACTAATTTAACCTAACCTACATTTTACATAGCCGCTGGCAACACCTAGGAGGTTAATAACATACACTTGTGATATCGCCGTGGTACTTATGGGTTTTCTACTGCTAAGTCATTGGAAATAAATTGTATGATTCGGATGTCGAACTATTATAATGTTTTCTCAAAGACATTGACCAGCTACCAATTTTAAAAAGGGACAGTTTTGTTCGTGTCGTTATTCAATTTTTTTTAAATTTCTTTTTCTTGTGTTTTTTGAATCTTTTACGCACAGCGTATGTCAGTTAGTCACTTCGTCTCCGCTGTCATGCCGAGTTTTGTGGCTTCAATTCCTATTTTTTATAATCCACAAATAGTTGTTCAAAATCTGGGTACATTTTGAGATTAATGATTATTTTTTATAACCTTGTAAGCAAATAAATTATTTCTGTAAGTATCGTAGGTACAGGCGGTTTTTACTAGTGATTTCTGTTGCTGATTACTTAACGGTAGGCAGCGATTTCGGTGTGCTTCACTTAGCTTGGTTCCCTTGAGCAACTGAGCCAGTTTACGCTCATCATTAGATGGGTCACCACTCAAAGCAAAACTGAAAATCCTTTAAATACAAATAATATTCGACCACAAATGACGAAACAAATTACCGTGACATGCGCATATTTTATCCCTTCCGGAGATCAAGGCCTATAAAAAACAATGCATATGGCGCATTCAGTTCAATAGATCTGTATATCTATAAGTGTCTGTATAGCTATAAGTGGTCCTATTAATCTCTCAAGTTTTAGTATATTATACATAATTAAAAATAATATACTCACATGACGTTCATAGGTTAATTAAAGGAAAAGGATAGGAAAGGTTCACCATACAATTTATTTTATTTTCTTGATTTAAGTAAGTACAATGCGGTGTATTTTACAATATTCGACTTAATAAACTAGATATATTAATTAATAAGAAAACACAACGATCAATGGCCCCCGAGCTAGGAAGATCCTGTGTTACGGGGGACATCCAATCCGTTTACATGTTAACAATTATTATGAACTAGGATTTAGCAAGAGTTAAGGTAAGGTAAGTACGATTGGGACTTTGTAGCCCACATTCGTCGACTGGCTCCCCGTCTTCTGGGCGCTGCAGGTGCGCTCGCGCGTCTGCTGCCCAACCTACGGGGGCCAGGCACCTCCTGCCAGAGGCTCTACGAAGGGGTCGTGCGGTCCATGGCCCTTTATGGGGTCCCAGTTTCGGGAGAAAACCTGACGGCCCGTAATATTTCAGCGCTTCGTGCGCCTCAGCGTGCAATGGCCGTCAGGTTAATTAGAGGCTACCGCACGATCTCGTTCGAGGCGGCGAGCCTCCTCGCCGGATCGATGCCCTGGGACCTGGAAACGGCGCTTCTGTCGTCGCTCTACCGTTGGCGCCAGGAGGCGCTGGCTCGAGGCGAAGGACCACCTCCTCCCGCTCTAGAGGCGGCACGGTCCGAGTTCCGCCAGGTCCTGGTGGAAGAATGGAGGAATCGACTTGTGCACCCAGTGCCGGGCACGCCACAATAGTGGCGATAAGACCCGTTTTTGAGGAGTGGCTGGAGAGACGGCATGGCGCCCTCACCTTCCGGCTGACACAGGTAATGACTGGCCACGGTTGCTTTGGCCAGTTCCTGTGTCGCATAGGCCGCCAAGAGACGCCCGGTTGTCACCACTGCGGCGACTGCCACGACGTTGTTGAGGACTCGGCGCTGCACACTTTGGCGGACTGTCCCACCTGGGCATCGCAGCGCCGTGAATTGATCGCGGCAGTCGGATTGGTCGCCCTCTCGCTCCGGGCCGTGGTTCAGTTCATGGTCCGGAGTGAGAGGTCGTGGAACGCCGTCGTCTCCTTCTGTGAGGAAGTAATTTCCGTCAAGGAGGCGGCCTAGCGGGAGAGGGAGCGCTTAAACCCTCTCCCCAACCGCAGAACCGGGCGCCGGAGGGCGCGAGATGACCTCCAGCCACCCTGAGGTTTGACCTGGGGGTGGCGGGCTTTGTGGGCTTGCCCGCCATCCGTTCAGCACCAGGTCCGAGATGCGGCGTGCGTGTCGTGTCCGTCTCCCCTCTAGGGGGGGACAGTAGGGAATTTTTAGAGTGAGTCCTTTGGGTAGGTCTCTTTGTGTAGTGGCCTGCCGCTTCACACGGCGGGTCGTAACCTCGGCGGGGTCGCGACCGCATGCGAAAGCGATTCGCGCGGCCCCGTCGATAGTGGTTTTGTCGAGGAACACCGTGGTAGGTTTAGTCGGTATTCCGGGAGATACATTATCTTTTCATCATCTTTATTTTACCCCGGCGAGCCCGACATAATACCTCCGCCCGCCCCCGCGGAGGGATATGCGTCATTGCATTCCCCCACGTGAAAAAAAAAGATAGGTAAGTACGATGCCTTTATTATAAACAAATGGTTAAATGGTAAGAAACATGTGGAGTAATCGATTGTGGTTATATATAGATTGTGTATGTGTGCGTGCGTGTGGGTGTGTATGCGTGTGTGTGTGTATGCGTGTGTGTGTGTGTGTGTGTGTGTGTGTGTGTGTGTGTGTGTGTGTGTGTATATTTTTGTGTCTGTGTGTGTTCATATTATCTATATGGTGGATTTAGCAACTCTTCTGTATCATCATAATTTAGGGTGAGCAGGTATTCTTTTATTTTCATATTACAGTGGTGTAAGTTAAGATGGTGTATATTTAGCTTATTATGAATTTTGTTGTAGAGTAAAGCGCTAGAGTATTTGTAGTGTCCTTGTACCGAACATGTATTTGGGTATACTTTCGGGCATATTGGGAGAGGTCTTCGTCTAACTCTAGTGGGTGTAGTGGTGGTTTTTTTAATGGTAGGTTGGCATGTTTTCGTGTAATTGTGCGTATAACGTACATCTAGCGCACTGTAAGTGTCTTGCTCTCAGCGTATAAATCACGTGTGGGGTATCTAAAAGGCTTAATTAACATAGCTTTTATCACTGCTTGTTGTGCCCTTTCTACTTGAATGAGTATACTTTTTGTAGCGCTTCCCCAAGCAGAGATACAGTAATTTATAATGGATTCACCTAAAGCTTTGTATACTATACTATACATGCAAAATGTTACCACGGGCCGAAGTCCGTATTTTTTTAAATAGGAATATAAGTTTCCTCAGTCGATTGGAGACCGTTTGTATTTGGGAGTGCCCCGAGAGACAACAATCAAGTTGAAGCCCTAGGTACTTAACGACCATAGCTCTGGTTAACAACTGGCAGTTATGGCAATCCGTTGTTGCAGCGCATACGTGGGCTTTTATTGTGAAAGCATTTGTAGGAGGGAGTAAAGATAGCCTAGCGCGAAAAGTTACAAAGTTGGTATTTTTAAGGTTGAGTGTAAGCTAACCAGGCCATCACTGTACCCAACGCTGTATCGGCTTCTTCCTTGACTGACTGCCAGTCGCGGCCTACCGTCAGAATCACCGTATCATCGGCGTATGCTATTATACGGGATGATGGAAGAGAAAGTTGGCAATTGTTTGACTGAGTGTTACTCCTGCTATTGTAAATGATCATACGCTGCAGTTACCACTTAACATCAGATAGTCGTTTACTTACTTTCCGCCATGTTGAAATTTCAGTGACAAAAAGCAATATACCTATACGCATTATTTTATTTTATACAGAACGCTTAATTGATCGTCCCCCAAGCCTTTATTATTACCAAGTCACTTGGGGACGGCTTTTTCTGGTCTAACCGGATTTGACTGGATATCAGTTTTTACACGGAGCAGCTGCCTCCTGACCTCCGCAACCCAACGATAACGATATGCTAAGGCTAGACCAGTGTTAGGATTTATAGGGCACCGACTTCCCAATAACGACTGCCATAGATGTTCATGGCAGCCGGAACAGACAGCTTAACGTGCTTTCCGAGTCACGGAGCAGGCAATAATTGTCAATCAATACGCACATAATTTCAAAAAGTCATATAACTTCCGAAAGTTGGATGTGCGCGACGTGGGTTCGAATCCGAGACCCTCTGCATTGCAGTATGTTGGTCTCCCCACTGAGCTACTTAAAATAAGATAATAATAATAATAATAATAAACCCCTCTGGGACAGTCGTTATCTCATCATGAGACTAACGCGATATCGGAGGGCACAGTACACTAGCTTTAAAACTATCACCTTCGCCTTGTGATATAAACAAAAAATGTATCACCAGGTTAAATTAAAGCGCACAAACCGCAGGGCAGCTTGTGGCGAGCTGAATGTGAGTGGCGACACTGCGGTCCTGAATGCCTCAGAGAGTTGGTTAGGGCCTCGTCCCCGGCTTGCTGTTAGTGGTTGGCTGGGGTGGAACTTCAAGAGCGCCCGTAGGACTCTCAACTCTGGCTTGCCTTGGTCGGCCGGTCAGAGGGGGGCCGCTAGAGCTATATGCTTGGGGGTGGAAGTGTCATTTTCAAGGGCATAACTACGGGGAAACCCGCTCCGGGTCTCCGTTGTCACGAGACCCGTGATGGTGAAACCGGCGCCGCACCGCTCGACACCCCTAGCCACTCGCACCGGTGTTGCCCTCTGCTGCTGGCTTGTATGCCTATGGTAGCTATTCAGGGGGCCCATCTAGTGAGTTGGCGAGTCACCGTCTGCCCATTGCATTGATGCTATAAGAGTATTCAGGGCAGACGCCGTTTGTCATCCATAGTTAGCCATATACCGGTCCACCAAACACCCATACCTATAGCCCATATATTAGAATCCATACGTAGCAATAGTCCTACGCCTGCTGCGGCTAGTGCCGCTGTAGGTGTTCCATAACACCTTTGATTAAAACTCTCGAAGGGCCTCTTCACGTTGGACCCATGTCTCCGTGTAAGCCTCCCAAAGGGCCAGGTATTTTCTAATATAATATGTTAGAAAGTACCTGTGATAAGAGAAACATAATAATAATATAATAATAATAATCTTTATTTTATTCTCTCTCACACAGAAATTACAATAATGATAAAAACTTAAAAGTAGATTTACATGACATAGGGTGAATCTGTGTGAGAGACTGGTATCTGCACTAGGTAGACACCTGTATGACAGATTACCAGCCTCTCCTTACTCTGGATATGTGTCATGATGATGTAGGTGTCGAAAAAGTAATGAGGTGCATATTATACGTGAGGGGAAAAAATGATATAATAAAATAAATGATATAATAAAAAATAGCATGCAAGTATGTATAACATAGGGTGTGTGTATGTTTGTCTGCGTGTGCGTGTGTGCGTGTGCGTGTGTGCGTGTGCGTGTGTGTGTTTGTGTGAGTGTGTGTGTGAGTGTGTATATATTAGGAGAGAATGTGTAATAAATTTTCGGTATCGTCATAGCTAAGAGTTTTTAACCACGATGTAACAGCTTTCTTACAACAATATTTAGTGAGACCGTGTATATGCAGTTTTTTGTTCAGTTTATTATAAAGAAAATTGCCTGCAAATCCAAAAAATTTCCCCGAGAATCTTGTGTTCCATCGTTGACCGAACTTTTGTGGAATTTTGTGTTTGAGACGCTTTTCGGTCACTTGAGGAACATACGTTAGCAGAGAGTGTTGCCTCAATACGACGCTAGAAATGTACAATTGGCGCACAATAATAAAAATCGCTTAATTAATAAGATAATAAAAAGGCGACCGCCATGCCATAGCATTGGTGGAATTAAGTTATTATAAACGCTCGGCTGTATGAGCTAAATCCCTTTGATTTATATTTATGATATTATACATAAAGAAGTTATGCAAACAAATACATATCCATGTTTACATTTCTTTAAACTACTAGAGGCTGAGATCTGTTCGAAATTCCAATTTAATAAAATAACGATATAGCTACATTATTTATCACATATACTGTAAAGTTCATAGGTTTACTATCTTAATATGACTGCACGGATGGTGTAGAATGGTCGTCCTGTCACTGCCGGTTCTGCTGGTTCAATCCCCACACAGGACAAAAGAAATGTTTAATCCACAAATAGTTGTTCCGAGTCTGGTTGTCCATTTTTTTATGAGATAGCAGGCAATCAAGCATACGGATCGCCTGATGGTAAGCGATTACCGCTGCCCGTGGACACCCGCAACACCAGAGGAGTTACAAATGCGTCGTCGGCCTTTTAAAAAGTCTTCCGCGTCACAAAAATTATTCTTAGAGCTGAAGGTGTCTTTTTTAAAATACATATATCATATACATTAAAGCCTTTTGTTTTAAAAACATAATTGGTTACATTTCAGCTTTATTAATCACCAATCTTATTTTATCAATAACAACCAACTCACGTAGTTCACGTATCGCCGTCCCAAAATATTTATAATTTTTTTTGTATTGGGACATAGTACTCGTCACATGGTTAACGTATGTTATTGTTTAGCATAGATAACGTCGAATGTAGTTATATATTTCATAATAAGTACCTAATTATGAAATAATAAGATAGTTGTGATAAATCCCATCCAGCATTTTTTTTAATACAACCTATCCCTCTGGAACAGTACTTTTTCGTGGTTGAAAACCCTTATGCCATTATTGAACTTCTGACAATTTCGCATATACGTTATATGCGAAATTTCAAGACAATAGGTCAAATAGTTAAGGCGTGAAAGTGTAACGAACATACAGACAAACAAAGATTCGCATTTATTATATTAGGAAGAACTGTGGATCCAACAGTGCATACCCCAGTGCAGCGCTATCCAATTGTGAATCTACAGTTTTGGAGGATTTCAGTGGCATATAGCCGTAGAAAAGAATTATATATATAAAGATAATAATAGTTAATAATATTAATTCATAGCTCATATTTATTTATTTTAATACCTACTAGCTTTTGCCCGCTCGAACACACTCCCTTTTTCTGGATGAAACCTTGAAATACAGGATTATTCCACTTTGATCACCCAGGTGATATCACCTGGGTGATCAAAGTGGAATAATCCAAAATACTACGTGTATGCGAAATTACATGATGATCAGTCAAGTAGTTAGGTCGTGACAAACAAACTTAAGTTAAAGAAAAGTCGTGGTTTTGGAGGTCCACCGAATTCCACGACTTTTTTATTTGAGGTAGACACATATCACAAATTGCATCGATGGTAAAAAATAGCAGTAATAAGGCAAGTAGGGCAAAAGAAAGTTTGTTTGAATTAATGAAAAAGTGGACAGTAATAAAAAACGTTGTCTCATGCATCTCGTCCAAATGGACACATATTTTTATAAATCTTGTAATTCCTCTATATAATAATAGTATTGAGAGTAAATATAAGGACTCTATACTAATAAGTATTATAAGAGGAACGATTTAATTTTTTGTTTGTTTGTTTGTTCGTAAGTATTTAATTCAAAAACAAATTACCCGATTTTAAAAATGCTTTCTCCTTTTGAAAGCTTTATTATCTTATTTTTGAAAACATACTGATACTAACTTAGTCTACTTTTACTCGAGCGAAGTCGCGGGCAATAGCTAATCATTGGAGATACACTTAAAGAAGATACCCTTCAATATATCAAAGTAGGTAAATATCTTTGGTTTGGCTACTTCTTAACCTATTTTCGTTCAGTGCATTAAGTAAAAGTTTGTTTAGCTAAACAATAATGTCATGCGTTTTTTCATGTGGAATAACGGAGTCAGTAGGACAGTCGTGTAATTCTCATGTATATGCTAAATGTTTCACTGTCGTGGCGCGACACGAATGCGTGGAGTTGTTATTATTCAACAACTTTTTACACAACCACTTAAACCGCTAAATCAACCGTCGATTTTAAAACAAGTGCGTTACAATCGTAATTTATGGAGTGATTTACGTAGTAATATCAGCCCTGTATTAAACTGTCCCACTGCTGGGCAAGGGTCTTTTCTCAGTGTGAGAATGGTTAGGCCATAGTCCACCACGCTGGTCCAATGCGAGTTGGCAGACTTCACATATCTTCGAGAACATTATTAAGAACTCTTAGACATGCAGGTTTCCTCACGATGTTTACCTTCACCGTAAGCAAGCGATAATTAACTATTTAATACACACATAACTTCGAATAGTCTGAGATGCGTACCTTGGGATCGAACTCGAGACCACTGCGTGGCAGGCCAACGGTTTCCCACTAGGCTATCGCTGCTAATATATGTATATAAAAATTTAAATTCTTTGTTTCAACTACTAAATCTTAAAAGATTTTGAACCTTTTTTGTAACTTGAGGGAATGCATTGAGGCATACCACTCTGCGGAAAAGGGAAGCGGAGAGGTTATGTCAGGTTCACCAAGGAAAAGATAGAACGTCCCGGGTACTACCGACTAAACCTACAACGATGTGCCAACTCGCTGCCTTGGACGGTGGGTGGGTCACTGGAACTGAAACAACCGTTATTTACCTACATTACATACATTCACGCGAGCGGTGCTGCGAGCATAATCTAGTATGTACTATATTTTATAATAAGGAAGAATAATACTATGATATTATATGCTAGGTACGCAATCCATCTGTATTTATAAACATTCCATTTGATAAAACGTGTCAGACGTTATATGACAATGTGTGTTTACTTCTGCGGCTGTAATCAGTATAACATATACCTACCTGATATCACCGTTAGTAGGCAGCGCGAATATTACGTTGACCCTAAACAAAAACGTCAGTATACAAATAAATATTTAAAACGAATTATTAATATTACCAAACTGGCTGACCCGCGCAGCTTCGTCTGCTTCATATAAGAGAATTTTCTCATTTTTTTACAACATTTTCATTGATGCTGCGCTCCTATTGGTCCAAAAAAGGGGTTACCCAACACTTAAATATTTTCAATTAGAACCATTAGTTCCTGAGATCAGCGCGTTCAACGAACCAAACAAACAAGCTCTTCAGCTTTATAATATTAGTATAGATAATGCATTGCACTTGCGATCGAGAAGTACTGGGCTCACAGAAATCTTAATAATTATTAAGATTTCTGTTAGTGGGCTTGAATCCCAGGCATGATGCTACCGATTTGAACCTAGTCCTAACACAAGCATATCAACTTAACAAAACGTGCGGACTATTCATTTATAACCCAAATTACAAGACTTCTTATTTTAAATTACATACAATCAAAGATTTACGCCTGTTTCCCAGAGGGGTAGGCAGAGACTACGGATTTCCATTTGCTATGATTCTGACACACTTCACTGGCTTCATTCACTTTCATCGCATTCCTCATACGCTCGCCGTTTTAAAGTGCTCTTAACCTGGCCTTCGTCCAGAACGTCTCCGATCTGATCGAGAAACGTTCGCCTAGGTCTTCCTCTAGCGACTATTTTAAATTAAAGATGTTTGTTTGTATTTAGAAGGTAATATTTCTGGAACAATAGTTCTAAATTCAGTAAGATCTCGTATCAAATCCTTAAAGGGATGTAATGTAATGTAATATAATTGGACTCCTTTTTCCGCATTTAAACTCCAAGTTAGTCCATTACGCGTGAGAGTCGGCTGGTTATAGAGATAGCCAGTCCAACTCCGCCCAGAAGCACAGAAGTTTCCTGGGGTCTTCGCAGGCTTCGCGGAGTGATCTCGGGTTGTTAAGGATGTCCTTACGCTGTACCGTTACTCCCACACATTCCAGGACTACGTGGGCAGCAGATTCTTCTTCGGTCAGACATCCCCTACTAAGTGGGCTGTCTGTTGCTCCGATGTTGTACAGATGTTTGCTCAGGGGACAGTGTCCTGTTAGGGTCCCCACGATGGTCCGAAGGTCCAATCTTTGTAAGTCGAACAGGCGGTGTGTTAGACGTGGTGAGATGGCCGGCAGGGCTGTTCTCGACTGTCTGCAGTCCGTTGTCCATGCCCAGCGTTCATTATGTTGGCTCTGAGTGCTTACAGGGATAGAAATAGAAGTGTTTCATCCACAATTTGTCAGCTATGACTTTATGTCTTTCATAATAAACGACTTATCGCTATTAAGCTGGCGCAGTTCCAGTTGATTTCCCTTCAGAAACTGTGTATTATTCTTCCTCGTTGAACTCGTGGAATAAGTTTAAGCTTATATCCATAGTCTTAAGGTTCGTAATTTGATTCCCAAATCGGTCAGTATTATTAGAATTTTCTGTTTGGAAAATCTCAGCAGTGACACTCGAGTCTTTTGGAAATATGCTCAATAGATAGCATAGGGTCCATGTAATAGAGCCTAAACACATATCTTGCGAAATGTGAGTGCAGAACACCTATGTTTACCTATTTGGGGATATACAGTATATACGATATCATAGGTCTATGTACGCATAACCTCTGACATTTAATTTTACTTGGAAATCCAATATGACATGTCGATGGCGTAGTGGTTAGTGTAACCGACTGCCACGCCTAAGGTCGCGGATTGGATTCCCGCACAAGTCAAACATTTGTGTGTATGGACATGGATGTTTGTCTTGGTCTGGGTGTTTCTATGTATAATATGTATGTACCTACTTACAAAAAAAAGGTATGTATGTATGTTTATCCATTGTCTAGTACCCATAGTACAAGCTCTGCTTGGTTTGGACTAGGTGGTGTGTGTATGTGATAGAATAGAATATAGAATCATAATTATCGAAAGAAGTTTTTGGTTATCATTTTCTTTGAACTTTTTTCTATTTAACATGAAGTTTTTATGCAGTTTAAAGGTAAATGTACTAAACATCATTTAAATTAATTAAGCAGCTATTAGATATAGTTTGCTACATTGAATTGAATAATTTGTTAGCGGGCAATGTTGGGTCTTATTCTTAGGAAATTGGCTGCTTATATCCAATTGTTAAAATGCCAGAGATAATTGAAAACCTATTGTGTCTGGCCGCCGGTGTACCTGTGGTTGACGTAAACCTAGTAGTTACGTTACGTGGTACGTGCATGGCGTAGTCGCTATCTGTGCCATCAAAGTATACCTATTACCATAACTATAATAAAATGTATTAACAACCATTCACTTCTCCGAAAATATCAAAACAACTTTGTATTTAAAACTGCTGACTATATTTTATTACTGAATTCATATTAACTCTGAATTACTTAAATTCAGAAGAATAATTCTTGCGAGGGGTGAGGTAGACATTTTTGCCTATCATAGAAAAATAGCGCCATCTATTTCGTCACAGGTCTAATAAATATGTTGAATAGATATTTACTATTCCTATAATATTTTTACATGGATCTTTTATATATTAACCGCTATTATTGATCATGGTCAAAAATAACGAATTTTAATTATATCTTTGAATGATCAGGAATTCACGGGCGATGGAGTATCACACACTCCATCGCACGTGAATCATTCAACGGTTTAGATGAATGATGATGATGAACTTGACACACTGGTACATAGATAATGTTCCTGGATTAATACATAAAATATTATCTATCTACACTATTTTTTCCGGTAGTACCTTACGGTGGGATGATAGTTTATCTTTAATGTTTTAACAACACATTAGTTATGGACTCATAATTAATGGTACATGTGGTATCGAAGAACAGTCACTCAGACGCGGGTAGAACCGCAGGCAGTAACAGGTTATATAAAAAAAACAAGTTCATTGACTCATACACAGGTGGATTGATAAAAATATAATTACATGTTTTCCTTCTTGATTACATACATATAATTATTGACTTATAAGACATAATTTGATGCTTTGCTGTTCATAAACGATAAACAACAAATTCCAGCACGTTGTTCTTCATTGTTTTTATGGGAACCTGTCAAACATGCTATGGTACCAATATTTAAAGTGGTTTCAGCAGGTCATCGAAAAGTATAGGTCATAAAGGTAGAAAATAAACCGTGCAGAAAACATCCTTCACATTTATAATATACCAGCTTTCGCCCGTAGCATCGCTCACCCGGTAATAAAATCATAAAATTTAACATATACTTTGTCCGGGGTACAGAAAAGGACATAAGGTTAATCCTTATGTCCTTTTCTGTACCCCTGACTAAGTATATGTTAAATTATAAGTATATCTTAAACTTTATGATGATCGATCAGAGGGTTAAGTAGTGAAAACATAACAAACAAATTAGCATTTAATTTTTATTTATTTAAGGATTAGTGTGTGAAGTGTATTTAATTCCTAAACATTTTGTCTCTACTATAAATAATTACAAAATTACCGTAAGAATATTTTTAGCATATCATACCAAAATAAAATGTAATTTTAGCCCTACAGGTTATACCAACACCTTATCTGTCATTTAGATTTGGTAACTTATTACCCGGAGTTATATATACTTGAGCTTTTTACCTAAAAAGGTTTAGTTAAGTTATTTATTTGCCATTGGCTTTACGAAGGCAATCGGCTCGCATTATAATCCGAGACCTAAACATAGCGGGCAAAAAGTAGGTGCGATGCACCTCTAACAAGCTTCTATATAAAGCCTTGGTACTGTATAATATTAGGAACTGTGATATATTACGCAAAACAAAAAATCATCTCGTCTCGCGACTCCATTGCTCTAGTGTCCTACGAAAATAGTGTTCGTCAATAAGTATAAATAAGAAAGTCAAGTTCAAGGAGTTTTCACTACTTAAGCGTTTCGTTACACGGAAGTATTTCAGTGTCTTAGAACAGTCGATGTGTGTTATGTGCTAAAAGTTACAAAACGTGAAAAAGAAAATGGACAACATTCGATTGGTTTTACTGAAGGTACGTTAATTCCATACTCTGGTTAGAGTCATAATCCAAAAGCAAATTTGATGCTTTTCATTGCACGTATTAATAAGAGCAAAAAGATTCTCAACGACGTATGGTTAAATAAAAAGGCTACCGAAAATTTAATTTTTTTTAGCCCGTCTTATCATTTTATATTTTATTGTCAAGTTAGGACGAAATTGTAGGTGGACTTACGAATACATTTTTAACTTTTGTTCTGGGACAGAGAACGTGTTAAACTATTACTGTCCCTTCACCTGGTGTAATTTATTGATTGGAAGAACTCCTAATCAATAAATTAATCCTCTGTCAGAGCGTATACTTATCCATATAAGCATTAACGTAATCTCACCAAAGTTGGTTTACCTGCCGAAATTTAAGAGCAAAATTGAATGCAGCAGAATTTCCGCCCATACAATTTCACAGGCCGAATTTCGTCTTGGCCACCAACTAACATATTCGACCAGATCACACAGAAAGATTGCTAAATTAAGTGGTAGAAGTAGAACAGATCCCGTTCGTGGCACGGAGACTGTTCTGAAGAATTTTTCCAACTCATACCACTCTGTCCTTGCTTGTAGACTACACTGCTACTTACTACTTACCATCTGGCGGTGTGGAGTAATTTTGACAGGCAATAATTAAAGAATCTACTCGTACAGTTCCCAAGTTTACATCAGCGTATAGTGAACGTAGGCAAAGATCCGACTAATAGGAATACCACCCAGGCGCCCACAGTCAGCAATTGCATAGCTAAATACAGAAGTAGAATATAAATAAATAATTTGCCTTTTACTTTTTCAGATTCTTCTTTTAACGGCTCTCATCACAATTTTATTGGCCAGTGTTGTAGACGCTAAGAAAAGTAAAAAACATTCATCACTACATTCTCAAGACCATATATCCGGACATGAAATTCATCACAAGAAAATAAAAAGAAGTGCCTATGGAAACTGGGCTAAAACTGGCAGTTACGGACTACCGCCTTATTTGGTTTATAACAGAAAATCAGGATCATACTACCCATATTTCAAGTATCCAGAAAACAGTGTACGGAGAAACATGAGGAAAATGTTTAAACAATATACTGCAAATAAAAAATATAGTACCTTACCGCGGGAATGGTCGAACAGTGTGTAATAATATGGATCTGATAATTTCATCTCGCAATACATGCCTTTAAAATAAATATTTGATGCAAGTAAGAATATATTGCATGACAGACTTTTGACCTCCGCTACTAAAGAAAACCTTTAATAATTATTTATGTTGCACCGGTTGAATAATCAGCACAATGTAATTAAAAACAATTCAGTGATTAACGTGGTACTGGTAATACATCTTTAAGCGGAACACTGTGACATGTGTGTTCCACTGAAAGATATATTACAGCTTACAATACAGTTATTTTACCGACAATTAAATTATTAACTTCATTACATAGTATTGGTGTCTAAACTTTTAGTTAGTTTCATTAAGTCAATATGTATGTACTTAGTACGTGGTACATATCACTATCACTACATATTATAAAAGAAATGTCCTTCGGCACGTCTGTCTGTCTGTCTGTTCGCGATAAACTCAAAAACTAACGAATTTTCATACGATTTTCACCAATAGACATAGTCATTCACCAGGAAGTTTTAGGTATATAATTTGTTAAGGTTTTCTACTACTCGTGCGAAGCCGGAGCGGATTGCTAGTTGAAAATAACTGTCCCACTGCTGGGTACGGGCCTCTTCTTAGTTTATGTTATGACATATTTTTAATAAACTGCATATATAACAGATACGCTTAACCCGACGCGAAAAAACTGTCTTTCGGTAACTGGAGTGTCGCTCATATATTCTCTCTGGATAACTTAATACCGTCCAGCAATGCAGCAACTATTTCTAACACACTATATGGTATAAAGACCGAGCACATTTAAAGAAACACAATGCATAGACAACTAATCACCCTCCATCATAATTAAGAACAAATGGCTATAATTATTGTTGCAATGTCATGTCGAAAGAATGTTACGAATAGTTTAGTGATTAAACAGGTTTAGCTGGTTTGGTAATTAACGTTAATACTTGTCAAACAAATTTAAGCTAGCAATTGTAAATTACAAATATCTATGGTTATACATGGTAACTAATTTTATTGGCATACAAAAAGTATTTACAGATTTTTCTTTATCGTTCAGTTGGCATACTCGAAATGACTATTTGTGGAACACATCAAACTTGGCGCGCATTTGCTACAATGTAATGTAAATCTTAATAACTTAGCTATAAGTATTTATTTATAATAAGAAAATGACTGATTATGTTATTACTTCATTACTATGTTTATTCATTTAGTCAATAAAATATAAAATAATATATTGTTATTTATTTTATTTTTTAATACCTATCACGAAAGAGACAGCTGAATTGTTTAGATTAACCTGAATTCTGAAGACACAGCATAACTGAAATCGTAATAAATGGTTATCATAACTATGACCGCTGGAAATACCAGAGGTTCCTTTCAAACGTTGCTGACCCTAAAAACAGAAACTAATAATATTATGAAAGAGATGGGAGATGATAGACACGAGCCGGCTTATTGGTACTGTCAATAAATCATTTGCAACATCTCTCGGGCTTAACCACTGAGGCTATCATGTTGTGTTTCCTTACCTCTCCTCTTATTCTTCGAAGAATAAGATTTACAACAGTTCAAAGAGAAATTGTGTTTTTGACAGGGGAATAAGTCCGTTATACAACTTATTTTAGCAGATTCGGTAATGCATAAGTATATTATCACTATATTGCAAGCATCCATGGGCTTTAGTTATTGCTTACTGGCAGGCAGACAGCCGCCATCAATTTGAGGTCTTACACCATCCCTTAGAACATTTCCATTTATCGTTTGCGCTAGAATGAGATACCGCATTACAAAATGTAAAGCACGGACTCGTTTACGCGCATGCAAAGACAATGCTTTTAGAGGTATTGTGGTGATAGTAAGGAACTTGATGTTCTGCGGCCTGCAGGTTTCTTTACCACGGTACTATTACACCAAACACACATAAATAAAAATCTTTTATTATTTAATAATAAAAACTGACACATATTATAGATAAAACCCCACCAGTAAACAAGATACGTTACCTTGACCCTCCATTTAATTATATACAGCTGATAACGTTTATTTAAGCAATACCTACTTATTGTGATAAAGAAAAAAAGTTATGTGAACTCTTGATAAATTATTTTATTAATTTAAGATAATATTAAGCCTCTATGTTTAGAGTAAGGCAAAGGTTTATTCTCGAAGGCCTGGTTGAAATGAGGATGAATTAGCTTGTGAAACTGGTATATGAGCTATACTTTTTAGCATATGCAATTTGGAATACCTCGTTGGTGCCGTGGCACAAGATTGCGTTTTATGTTTGTGTAAAATCCCGAGGTCGATGCCCAGGTAAGGTAAGATTAAGATTTTATAAACAGCTAGGAGTAAGAGACGGTACTTGCTTGCTATTACGTAAGACGTATAAATATAATATAATATCAGCCCTGTATTAAACTGTCTCGGGCACGCTTGGCACACTGGGCACGGGCCTCTTCTCAATGTGAAAAGGATTAGGCCATAGTCTAACACGATGGCCCTGGGCAAGTTGGCAGAGTTCAAAAATATTTGACAACATTATGGAGAAGTCTCAGACGTGCAGGTTTCCTTACGACGTTTTTCTAACCTAACTATTTAATCCGACGTAAATGCATAGAAATGTAAGTGTTATGCACGATTGCCTACCCCTTGCGTAATTGTACCTATGTATTTCTCTGTAATCAAGTTAAGCTTGTTTTTTTAATCTTTATATATTTAGAAGCTTTTATTGCAAAAAACAGGAGTGATAGCCTAGTGGAAAACCGTTAGACTACCACCCAGAGGTCTCGAGTTCGATTCCAAGGGCGCATCTCTGACTTCGAAGTTATACTGCGTATTACATAGTTAATTATCGCTTGCTTTAACGGTGAAAGAAAACATCGTGAGGAAAACTGCATGTCTAAGAGTTCTCAATAATATTCTCAAAGATATATGAAGTCTGCCAACCCGCATTGGGCTAACGCGGTGGACTATGGCCTCTTATCCTTCTCACGATGAGAAGAGGCCCGTGCCCAGCTGTGGGCAGTTTAAAACAGGGCTGATATTATTATTATTGCAAAGTAATATGATAGCCCCATCACGGCTTATTCTAAGATACTAACTATGTTATGATAGGCGACAAAGAAAGCCGTTGTTGTGCATATATCTCAAATAGGTCTAACGCCGCATTTGAAATATAATAATGAAAATTCCTACATCGTACACATTAAGATTATATTTGCACATCAACGAGTTCCTTTGGCGCCGCTATTTGACACAATCCATCAGTAAGTGTTAGACATCACCAAGGACTCCGCAGGTATCACAATCGGGTGTATCAAAGTTAAGCTAATAATTATGACACAAATTAAATATGTCCCAAACATACCTATGTGCCATCAAAACATGATGTATTCTACGAATTTTGGCACATATACGAATAACATAATAAATAATACACAGAAATGTTATCAAGTTTTAAGAATTATAAAGTTTGTAAACAATAATATAATAAAATTGTTAAAAGGAAATACGGATAACGAATGTTGTACTACCTATTTATAAATCTCTTTGAACATGTTCAGAAGTAGGTACTGGCTTACATAATATATTACATATATTAAACAACGGACTACGAAAGCTTCGTTCGTGGTTTCCCCTAACATCCCGGATGATTGCTAGTACGACGGTTAATAGGCCGCGTTGCATAATAATAGAATAGGTCAACATTATTTTACGTCTCATTCAGATATTCTTATAGATTAGTTAACCTCTTGTGTGGCAGCGGTACACCGGTGGCCACTCACAATAGATTTTAAAATCGAAGAACTTGACCGACTAAACATGTGAAAATAGTTAAAATTAATAGCAATACGATATTGATTATTGAGAACAGATAAACATGCATGCAAACATACCGGTCAATATCACAATAGTCCGGGAGATAGCGTTGCAGTTTAGGTAGTGTTTTTACGCCGATCGCTTGCCATCTTTTTCAATAGATCTCGAATGACTAATAAGTGAACCTAGTGTCAGCTGATGCGCGACACCCGCGGTGGGTATAGGATTGTGAGGCTGCGAAAGTGGTAAAAAAAAAAAGTAATAAATCAACTATCGATGTTAACATTAGCCCGCTTACTATGACTTTTGTATTTGCAACGCTACCTCCCGTACTATAAACCCTCCTTTTTGCTTCACCGTAATCGGGTAAATATTTTTTAATCAAGTTTTTATTTATTAGGTTTTATGGATGCTTTGATTAATACATAGTAATCAGCAATAAGACAGCGAAACTAGTTTTATATTTGTATTTATCTTAATATTTAATTAAACTTTATGGATTATCCCATATTGGGAAATACATATATCCTAAGTAATTAAGCATTATTTGATTGTATAGAAAATTGAATCACTAGATAACTAGACACCACAAAGTCCGTCTGTATTTTGTATTGTTTAGATTACTTATTCAGTTTTCTAATCTGGCAACACTTCCTCACAGTTAAAAGTTACCTTTTACACACCTACCTTTTGCACAGTAATATCGAAATAATAAGAAATTATTCATTTTTGTAAACTAAGCAAGGATAGCCTTGTTGAAAACTGTTGATCGGCCACTTAGAAGTTTCAAGTTCGATCCCAAGGCCTTTGACTTTTCGAAGTTATATGCATATTAATATAATAATATTCTATCACCACAACACCATCTAGCCCAAACTAAGCAGAGCTTGTACTATGGGTACTAGACAATGGATAAACATACAAAATACTATTTTTTTTTAAATACATACATATTATACATAGAAACACCCAAACCAAGACAAACATCCATGTTCATGCACACAAATGTTTGACTTGTGCGGGAATCGAACCCGCGACCTCAGGCGTGGCAGTCGGTTACACTAACCACTACGCCATTGAGGCTGACAAAACATATTAAGTCCGAACTACCCTTACCAGTATTTTAAATGAGAATGTGGGTTTGTTTATTACGCCCTAACTACTCGACCGATCATTATGAAATTTCGAATACACGTTGTCAGGGCATAGGGTAGCAACAGAAGAGGACATAGGGTACCTTTTATCCAGAAAAAGTACTGTGTTCCCTCGGGATAAACAATAGACATAACCTACATCTACGCAAGTGAAGTCGCAGGCAAAACCTAATAGTTTATAGTCGCACGTTTCCACAGTGAAGGAAAACATCGTGAGGTGGACTATGACCTAAACCTTCTCAAACTGAGAAGAAGCCCGTGCCCAGCAGTGGGACAGTCTATATATAGAGCTGAGACTTTAAAGCACCAAAAATACATGACAACACATCAGAAATCAATCATCAAATTTACAGAATTTATGACACTCATCGCTGCTTTTGTCTGTTTTGTCTATGGGATAGGAGGCAAACGAGCGGACGGGTCGCCTGATGGTAAGCGATTACCGCCGCACATGGACAAACTTGGATCCTTGGTGGATCCGTGTTTATGTTTTAATCATTGGATGCACCTCGGTTCATAAAAAACGAAGCACGAAGAGATATCTTTAAAGATCTGTAGCTAAATTACAGAACATCCTTATTGCCTATAATAACATTAATTACTCTGAGATGTAACCAGTATGTTAGCATAAATTTTCTGACTGGAACCCAAGGTACGATATGCATATTATCAATGATTGAAGTCAACAAGTATAATACCCGTTTTGTTGACTGATTTTCCGTGACAGCGAATATGAAGAACCTGTATCATCTAGGTATATTTTTTTAAATTTATATTAATATATTTGCATAACCTGACTACGAGGCTGTGTTCATGTTGCAGTCAAAATGGAAATATTGTTGTTTTGTAATATATCGATTTTTTTGTGTACTAGTCGATGTTTTTGTATTTCTTATATTATTAGGCACACTTGTAAATTTAAGTATTATGTATTAAATAAAAAGCATTATGTACAAATCATTCAATATTTATCGTCTATTAAATAAACAACTTGCGCATAATATATCTTAATGAATTTAATACATTTTAGCATTGTTCAGAGGATATCTGTGGTGATATACCATTTTGCCTTAAACTAATGATCTATAACGTAGTTGGTAAGAACTGATAAACATACATACAAACATACCGGTTAAAATCATAACCCTCCTTTTTGCTTCGCCGTAATCGGGTAAAAAAGAAAAGGTATAACATGCTAAAAAAATGTGAAGCCCTAAACATTTTTCTTTCACTAGATTTTCCTAAATTAGACTAATATAAAGACAACAGATTTTTTTGTTACGCGATCGAGATCCTCTTTAGTTATCAGTTATTGCTATCAAAAAGAAACTAGCTACATCTTGTAAAAAACTTTCGAGAGACGCTAAAGTGCGATCTATATAATGCCTAATAGTTTGCCGCCCCAGTTTCTACTCTCTAGATTTAGTGGGTGCAACATACATAGATAATATAAGATGGCCGATGGCTAGTACAGGAAAATTAAAGGAGACGTTTCATTTTTGTATGGAACTCCGGCTACAACATGTACGTGGTTAAAAATCCTAGGAAATTAACCCATAAACATATTTAAACTAAAAATATCCACATTAAAACATTATTGAAGATGGACAAAATAAAAATCGAAAATATTTGACGTTTATCTGAACAATCATGGCGGAATATTATGACCTTAAAGCTATGACATTTACATAACCTATAAAGTACAAAAAAACTAGTCAGTGAATTGAATCGCTTCTATAAAGCGTGTTGCTACGTTTTATGACTCTCTAATAGGCACCATTGGAAAGTTCACATTGTCATTACATCACGACTAGTTTATAAAAAGTAAAAACGTATGAATACAAGGAACTGAAATAGGTACACTTAAATGAAACAACAATTTGGTTTTTTAATATTTATTATGTATCAATCCATCTCATCACTACCTTCTAGTATTAATACATCGTCAAGAAATGATGCTGGGGCTTCAATATTACTTTGGTACCGAGCCCAGCCAAGGTACCAGACTACTGTCATCACACGAGCACAACATCCAACAGTTCGCATTCCACATACGCAACTGCAATAATAGCCCTCTATACTGTTTGCCCAATTGGATGGTAGAGAACAAACCGTTAAACAAAGCCAAAGTCGTAGGGAATCGGTCAGAACGAGTAAAACAAAATAACAGCAGAAGTCACGAAAATCTAAGCGCACGCGCAAACGACAATACATGACTAAGAAATCATTGACAGAAACATAATTGTCAAGTGTTAACGTCAAAATGTCATCAAGAATATTTCGTTCCGAAATGCACAGGACCTGTAAGACTGGTGCAGTTCTATAAATATACTTTTATCATAAGGTTTGGGTTCTAACAATTACTTGTATTTATTTGTATTGTAGTTGCAATATGCTACAATGTAGGTATATATACCAAAGTATTTTTATTTTATATCTTTGTGATATTTATCTTCTATCAGTTCATCTTATACAATTTCTGAACGCATTATCTAATGCTACAATCCATTGTACCGCCATATTGAATATGGCAATAACAGAAAAAATATTTTCGTCTTGTACAATCTCAATTACAAGTAAATTCTTGGAATAGCATTTTTCTCTGATTTCTGGCAATATTTCCTCTTTTTTGACGTACCGTACATTTTGTAGCCGAAAATGTAACATCTCCTTTAAAATATAATTAAATAAAATTATATTAGAATTTATTCGTTCATGTTTTCTCTGAGGAAATGTGTTCTGTGATTTATCTTCATTTCGAGTATGAAATAGTCTTGAAACTGTTATTATCGATTCGACAAAATAATTACATTCCTATAATTCAAACCTTCAGGTTTATTAGTTCGCTATAGAACAATTTTCTATGAACACACTTTGAAATTGTTAAACAGAATTAGGTAAAACGTAACATAGATTTTAAGTTAAACTAAAGCCTAACAGATCAATAATTCAAAACCGCATCCAAATCTATTCAGAGGATTTTTACGCAAAACTCGAGCAAACAAACGATCAGACAAAACAATCTACTTAAAATCCGATATATTAATTTAAAAACATTGAAAGTTTATAAAGATTTTTTGATGTCCATTACTCAATCACGTCTAAACCGATCAACGGATTTGGATGACACTTAACACGCAGATAAACCATATCCTGGCTTACATATAGAATATTTATTTTAATATCTCATGCAATTCACTTAGATGAAGTCACAGCAAAACTTATTTCTTCACTTATTCTATATATTAAAAAATAATATTATCGATTTAATTAATAACCATCTAGAAGTATACTAAAAAGTCCAGTTTCACATAGTTCTGTAACAATAACGTTATGTGAGGTCAGCAGATACGTTTCGTGGTCAATCCTCCTCTAGTATATAAGTAATAGTCGAATGTCCAAGGACATAAGTCTATAGGAAAACGTTCGTGCCAAACATTGTGTTTTTGAGTTCTTCTATGTCATAACAACATGAACAAATTAATTGTGAGTATAAATGTACGACAAGTTAACGTGTATTTAATTACGCTATTAGTGATATGTTATTGTTAGTTATTGGGTTTTTCTGTTACGAAATCTCAATAGCAGACCGGTGTTAGAAAGTTGACGGTGTTAGATATAGATATAGCACGTAAAGCTGTTGGTCTGCCACCTGATCTCCCTCCGGTGTCCGGTGTCCGGTGTCGTGTGGGATTACCGTCCCATTGGATCATCAGAGTTAGGGAACAGAGAGTGCACTTGTATTTACGCACAGACTTGTGTACTATAATATCTCCTGCGCAGATGGCCAGTCTCCGTTAAGACTGGCCGCCGTGATCAAAATTTTACCTCTCGCGTATTCACAGCCTTATGTAACGGGAATTATAATAGGATGGAAGAAAACGGATGGAGGTTTGTGAATCCTCAAAACTCTAACTTTCAATACGAAACAATGGTACTACCACGTTTCATTCCTCTAAGCAGGTCGTATTTTCTGGGCAATCAGCTTATTCCGAGGGGTGTGGTTTGCATTAGCAGTCGATTTTTTATTATATACATATCTTTTATTTATTATAAGTATTAACGGATCACAAGAAATGATAATCTTCGTAACTCTTCATCAAAATTTACGACCACTAAGTCACCGTATGATTGGTTAAGTAAAATAAAATCTAATTAATTTTAATCTTTTATTTATTAAAACTTAATCATTTCAATTAAATTAAAGATTTGTTTTATAGTTGTCATAAATTACAAGTTTACCGTATTAATGCTTTCGTTTCACAGAATTCTACTTTTTAAACATATTTGGCATCAAATACGTAGTGAAATTTTTAGCGTGTGTAACACCTGTTAACTATAAAACTCTCCATGTCTCGGTGCACGCGGCGCAGTCCCCTGTTGACATGATTGTAATATAATTATAAAAAAACAGTTGATTAATTTTTAAAAAAGGGATTAAATATAAAGACCATCTAAAATACTAATTACATAGCAAATATTGCACAGCATAGCGAGCACCTATACGCCTCAAATCACTGCATTCCGTCTCGGAAGGGTTAGGTTATGTTAGGTTCCATCTTAAACCCACCCAAAACTAGGAGGCTCAACCCAGGAATTACCACCTTACAAGAAACCGGATTTTTGCGTGAAACAATCTAATTGTTTCTCCCAGAAAGTAAGATTTCCAGACACTCGCCCGCCTTAACCATTCCTATCCTTTCATCACATTTTAATTATTTTTCCTAGGCTCTGGCCTCGGAAAACGGTATTAAACATGTGATGAAAGATTTAGCTTATCACACGATTGATTGTTACGCTTTTATAAAAAGAAATGATTACCATTTCTTTTCAGAAACAATTCAATTAGTCTCATAATGTTTGTGGTTTTTACTGCCGTTTAGTCAACGATTTTCTTAGACTAATTGCAATGCAATTAGTGTAAACAGCTGTACAAATTGTGATTGCAGTTCTTACTTTCGACATGGTACGGTCAATAACAACCTACCTAGCAATAATTAATCTAATGGCTAGGTTTACTAGTCAGCAAGTACTCGTATTATATACTAGATGTTACATACACCTTATATGTTAAAATAATTTGTACATATTGAACTTATGTGTGCCTAACATCTAACGGTTTATCACGCAACAAAAAAGGGATTTTTACTAGCAGTCAACAATGTTAATGGTCAGTCTTATTTGTAATACTTACTATAAAAACTAGTATGCTATTAATAACATCTTTTTTAATACTCCGTAGTAATACGGTGAAGAAAAACATCGTGAGGAAACATATCTGAGAGTTCTCCATAATGTTCTCGAAAATATGTGAAGTCTGCCAACCCGCACTGGGCCAGCGGGGTTGACTATGGCCTTTTATTCTTCTCACATGGAGAAGAGGCCTGTGCCTAGCAGTGGGACAGTTTAATACAGGGTTGACATTATTAGTATTAGTAGTATTATTAGTAGTACGTTAATTTTAGTTCTCTAACTTGTATATATTTGGCCAGACACAGAAATTCAACTTCATTGCAATAGTTCTTGAGCCATATTTTATTTTGCATCAGTATTAATTGTGCAGCTGTAGATCTCATATATACATATATAAGACATTTTTAAGTAGCCATATAACCACGTCGTCACTATGGGAATAAATAAACTAAGAAGAAACGGTTCTTCGGCTGACTCATGCCACGACGTAAATGCAAAACAAAGAGATTACAATTTCAGGCTTTAAAAAAATTTAAACGTGTACTGTAAAATTACGGTGCCGAAGGCCTGAAACTTAGATTTCTACTCTCGGCACTTCGATTTCTACAAAAATATTAATGCAATTATAATGTACCCTAACGAAACTTTGAAATTGTACATAATGTCAACATATTATCTATTTTACAGTCAATCATAACATTCTTCAAAATTATATCCAAATGTCATTTTGTATATATGTGAATATTTTAACCAAAACTACTAAAAAATTATTACAATTAGTAGGTATATTAATATTTTGCGTTAATCAGCATCTTAATTTCTTAACAATTATAAAATCTGTTAATTTTTGTGCGATGTCTCAGCGCGTGAACATCGATATGCAGTTTATAAAAAATCTCCATATACCCCAATATACAATTATATAAGAATCCAATTATACGATATTAATTATTTTTTTACAGATCGTGGCTTTGGCGCTTGTGGCTGTGATGGCAACTCCAGGTAACTACATACATACGTAGTTTGACACATATCTTCGAAATGTCTTAGCGGTAGTAAATGCGACTGCTCTTCATTAGGTCTCGGGTTCGAATCCCGGGTCAGGCCAACCAAAAGTTATTGGGTTCTTCTGTTGAGAAACCTCAATAGCAGTCCGGCGTTAGGAAGTTGGCGGTGTTGAAGCACTTAAAGCCGTTGGTCCTCCGCCTGATCAATCTCCGGTCGGATTACCGTCCCATCGGATCATGAGAGTTATGAAACAGAGAGTGCACTTCTGTTTGCGGACACACCTGCGCACTATAATATCTCCTGCGCAGATGGCGAGTCTCCGTTATGAGACCGTTATAGCCGTTAAAATATAGCGCATACGTTAAAGGCTTCTTAAGGAGACATCAATGCCTAAATGGGATCAGCTGTGCAATTCTGTAAAATATCACTACCAAACTCACATCTGAGTCGACTGTTATAATTTGAGGTTTATACAGTGGCCATGGTAATGACAATTGGTTACTATGGGTACTGGCGACTCGATACTCGAGTTCAAGATGGTCTTTTGAAAAAGATACGACGCATATATTATTTTAAACTAGCTTTTGCACCCGGCTTTGCTCGCGTAAAAGTAGGTTAGGTTATGTGAGAACCAGTACTACTAGCCTATATTACTCGATGATAATATAGCTTACTAATAACGAAATATTTTTTTAAATCGTATAAGTAATTTTTGAGTTAAATCATTACAAACAAATAAATAATTCCTATTTATATGTGTGTGTCTATATTAGTAGATATAGACACACAGCGCAGCCTTAGCAAGAGAAACTTACAATAGAGGAATAGAAAACAGCGTACGTAAACATAGATTAATCAACTTACAACAGTAATTAGTTGGCTTTACCCGAGTAGGTACAAAAAAACCTGCTTAATAAATCAATATTAATATTGGGTATGCTTGTAAGCATAATTAATTTAACTACCTAATTGACGAAAAAATTATTGAAGCAATACCACAATCTTAATTAAAAATTATTCAAATCTTTGAATTCGAAAAAAGAAAGATACCAAAAAAAAGTTGGCTATGTATATTTTATCTGCAAGGCGAAATAAGAAAACGACACAAAGAATGAGGCAGTTGTTTGAAGTGTAACTCGCACTTTAGGAAAAACAATCCCTTTACCGCGAGAGACTTTACAAACGAATACAAAGTATATCTAGACTCTTAGAAACTCTTAGAAAGTATGTGTGGATTACACAAATAATTAATATAATTATAAATATCATCAGGTATAATTTATATACAGGGTGTACCAGAAGTAGACGTCAAGCCGGAATCAGGTAACAGGCTAAATTATAATAGCTATCAGAAAAATATAAAAAAAAGTTAAGAATTTTAAAAATTATAGGCATTTAATATAAAATTAATGAAGTCTGTGACGGTCTTTTTACTCTTGCTACTACAGATATTTACTATTTAAATTATTTATTTTTTGTTACGTAATCTCGAACAATCGAGAGCTTAAAGAAGCTATATTCGAGACCACATAACAAAAAAAATTAAAAAGTAAATATCTGAGGTAACAGGCCTGCTACCTGATACCGGCTTAACGTCGACTTCTGGGACTTTACTTACGGCAGCGGTGAGACGACTCCAAATCAATCAGTTCTATTTACTACGCCAAATGTTTTTGTGTATTTTATCCGTTAACCGATGTAGTTGATATTATTTAGTTAGCCTCTCTTCTTGAGATACAACGATGAATATCTCACAGACAGTGAGAAGACAAAAGTTTATCTTGTCTTAACTGACCAAGATTAAAAAAAATCTTTGATACCAACGCTAATTTGAATGTTATTTCACAGCATTTAGCTACAGTATTCCGGGTGGCTATCACGGCCACGGGAATCATGATTACCACGATCATCATGACTTGCACGACCGTCACGACTACCATGGCCATGATGATTTCGATAATGACGATTATGATGATCACGATCACAAACACGATGACCATGATCATGGTGGATACAAGCATGGCGGACACGGCCATCAGATAGAAGGTCATGGTGGATACAAGCATGATGATCACAAGTACAGCGGACACAACCGTGACGATCACAGACATGGTGAACACAAATTCAGCGGTGACGGACACGACGAACATAAACACAGTGGACACGAACACGACAAACACGATGTACATAGTCATGACGGACACAAACCTGATGAACACGAGCATGATAATCACAAGCATGATGATCACAAGCATGATGATTACAAGCATGATGATCACAAGCATAATGAACACAAGCATGATGAACACAAACATACTGAATACAAACATGATGATCACAAGCATGAAGGACAGACACATAATGTAGACAAACACGACGAACACAAACATGACGAACACAAACATGATAGTCACAAGCATGATGAACAGAAGCACGACGATCACAAGCATGATGAACAGAAGCACGACGATCACAAGCATGATGATCACAAGCATGAGGGACACAAGCATGACGAACACAAACATAACGAACACAAGCATGATGAAGACAAGCACGATGAACACAAGCATGGTGAATTCAAACATGGTGAACATGGACATGACCATCACGAGAAACACGCAGAAAAGCAGGAAGGCCACGAGAAACATGAACTGCATCACGGTAATCAGCAGCAACAGCATGGTTTGGCTGAACAAAGTGGAGTAACTGGACCCAGTCATGAGCCGTCTTTGAGCAACCAAGGATCGGCTGGATACGGCAGTAGCCAAAGCGTCCACACCAGCAGCCAACAAGACCAAAGCGGCTTTGCCACTGGTCACAAAATTCAAAGTGGGTTCCCGGGCCAAAAAGGTCAAAGCGACATCCATGGAAGTGTACCTAAAGGTAACCATGGAAACCATAGTCCCCACGGCGGATATGGAGGTCACTATTGAGACTGTTAATATATTAAAGAGTTAGGTATTGACGACATTATTTATAGATGCCTTTATATTAAATTATTTTTGATGTACTATATTGTTTTTATTTACTACCCTTTATTATTTTTATTTAGTAACCCTTGTGACGATTGACTCCACGAGACATTCATAAAATATTGACCAAGAAACTTATGATGATAAATTATGTTTTTTTTACAACCAAGGTGGCTAAAAAGCATACCGGCTAGCCTGGTAAGCGTAGCGGTGTAGCTTAAACCCTTGCAAAGACAGAAAATCATCACAGAGCCTTTAAAAAATTGTTTTAGTTCTACCAGACTACAGGGATAAATGGTACTGGCCCCTTGCGTAGAACACTTTATCTCCTTCAGGAGCTTGTAAACTCGCTCACCGCAGGAAGAAGGGAGTTTGGCTGCAGTCATCTGTACAGTGTAATACATACAAAGTGTGAGTCAAATTGCTAGTGTCGTTTTGCTGGCTGCTGTGTCCTACCTATCAAGTAAAGTAATTGTAAAGTTGGATACATTTTAATACGTCGCTAGTGACTCATAAGAAAGCCACGCCCACCTAAATGATTAGACGCCTACTTACCAGGCTGGAGTCTAGTTTCTTACCAACATTAACCAGGCAAATCGTTTTACCAGCTTAGTACGCCCATGCACCACCAACCACCCATCGTCTTGTAGAAGCTACATGATTAACCCGATGGTAAACTGCTGTCATAGTCCATGCGAACTTACAGTATGAAAGATCTCACTTGCGTGCCACCCTTTCATTAAACGTACTATAACGATTGAGTGTTGATACCATAATGCCTTCCCGAGGAGCCCAAGAAACCATATTGGTTGCAGGAACTTAACATAGGGTTATTTGGCTCCCAATATCCCAATGTAGGTGCGGTAGTCTTGGAAGTACTTCTCTAATAAGACTCGGGGGCAAACCGGGGTATCTCCCTTGAGCGGCAATGTTAGGGGGCGCCAAATTGTTATGCGAATAATCAGCGTTATTGTAATTACTAGCGAAGCTAAGCCTAATTATTTATTTCAAACGCTGGACAAGGGTAGGCACCACTTTTAAGATTTTGCCCCGGTTCGGTTAAATCCTAGATTCGAAACTGACTATAGTTTTGTACTATCTATTATACAACTTTACAGTGAACCGCGGTTAACAAGTGAATCCGTACTGAGGTGGGTCGCTGTACATTTTCTTCAACTATTATATATAAATCTCGATTCCGAAAAATACTGGAATAACAAGATTTCATCACGTGCACGTTACGAGCTTTAAATATGACTAAACCTTTTTGTTACACCCTCTTTCACTAAATTCCTTACCGCAATTTAGACTGGAAATAACTTTTCTACCTGTAACTTGTATCAGAAGTGCCATAGTTTCTACCTAAAAACTTTCAACTTTGCAGTTCCGTAGCTTAGTCCCACGAAACTAGTTAACGCCTATTTTCCCGTTGCCATATGCATCCTATAATGTATTTAAAACCAAATAGAATATACTCTGTGCCAAAGAGGTCGTCACAGAGACTTCTTTTTAAGCACACGAACTGGCATGTATTCCATAAACAAATAAAAACAATAATTCATATAAATTCAAATTTCAAAAGCAAAAGAATTGAATTCAGTTATTTATTTCAATGTACTTCAGTTTCATTTCAAAATTCACTAGAAAAACAAGTCCTTATTTTTATTAAAACTATAAAAATAATAAAAGTGTCTTAATCTATAAAAATAATTTTAAGCCAAAGCTCGTGTTAATTTTCAGAAGAATTTGCATTATACCTATAGTCTAATACCTTTCTGCAAAGATGTATGGTGGATACGGAGGTGAGTAGTTCAATAGTCACGTATTATGCTCTCAAAAATTATTTAGCTTTGTTTCTGTTAAAATACAGAAAACTAAAATCCAAGAATTGAAATGCCGCATTGCTTGTCTGAAGTTTTAATTGTGACTTGATTGCGATTCTTCGTTTAGCTTTAAAAGCAGATTTCAAATTAGTTGCTTTCCTAGTTGCAGTTTAATAATGCAAAATGCGAAATACGCATACTGATCCTTTTTGATTGAGGCCCATTGTGGTAGTTCACAAAATTCTATTACTGGATTTGCCCCAGATATATTAGGTAGCCTATAGAGGCGAAATCTCTAAGCTGTCCCGTAATGTCTATACCTAAGTAGAATCCTTTGGCCGTTACTCGATTAGTGGTACAGAAATATCAGGACGCAATGCGCGCCCATTCATATAACTCTTCGGTTTAGTCCTAAAAATATGTAACTTGCATCTAATAAATCGCTCTTTGCCCAAAACTAGTTTACATTGCTCAAATCCAAACTTAAGTGTTAATTAATAATTAATTGTCCTGCAGGATGTAACGGATACGGTTGCCCGGGATATGGCGGCTGCGGCGGTGGTAACTTTGGCGGAGGCTTCGGTGGTAACTACGGCTGCCCAAACTACGGTCAAGGAATGCAAAGACCGTGTGGCCAAGGCATGGGTGGCGGATACGGCGGCGGCTCAAATATGCAAGGCAACAATGGAATGCAAAATGGATGTTGCGGGAATCAAGGAGCTTACGGCCAGTCTGGAGGACAAAGTGGATACGGCTATGGAAGCCAAGGAGGCTATGGCGGTGGTTACCAAGGAAGCTACGGCCAGTGACTCTTCAATTCAATACAATGTATAATCTATTGTCAGCGTCCCGTGATATATACAGCGCCATGTCCTATTGAGATAGCGTTATGTCCTTTTGAATAAAGTTTATTTGATTGTTTATTTACGGTTTTATTTGGCATGCATATAGATATAGCAGTGTTTTCGTTGGTCTAATAATCCATATGGTGTTTTTTTTGTTCCATGTAGTCAGTTCAATCTACTAGTTTAGGTAATGCACGGAACTAGTGGAGTAGGTAGTGGAACTAGTGGAGTAGGTAGTAAGTAGGTTAGTCCACTGATCAGTATTGCATCTTCTATCCTATTTCTTCCGTCAAAAATAAACTAGGAAAGGTGGTTTGTACCTTCATAGCAAAAGCCTCAGCTGCGCCTACACCAGAATAAATCAAACTATTGAGTAGATAACATTGGGTTCAAATCCTCCTTTACTACGCAAGCTCCCTCCTGTATCCGTGGCTAGATTGCATTGTTAGATCCATCTAACCACGTCCCTCCTGTATCCGTGGGCTAGATTGCATTGTTAGATCAATCTAACCACGGCCTCTTGTCCTTGGTCAGATTTCAATAGTCTAGCTAAAGGGATCACAAACTGCGTTTGCCTGTTTGTGATAACTGGCTGTTAGTAAAAACTGCATATAAGGCTGACATCAGACGGACTGCACCACAACGACCGCACGAAGTCGCATCAGTAACCGCACGCAGTTGCTATATTCAACTGCATACAGTTGTCTGCAGTTGGATCTGATTTCGCGCAGTTGAAACAAAGCATGTAGGCCAAGAGCTTAGTGTAAGGTTTGACGTCGAAATGGAAGCACAGACGTTAGGCTGAGATCAGACGGACTGCACCACAACAACCGCACGAAGTCGCATCAGTAAACGCACGCAGTTGTTATATTCAACTGCATACAGTTGTCTGCAGTTGGATCTGACTTCGCGCAGTTGAAACAAAGCATGTAGGCCAAGAGCTTAGTGTAAGGTTTGACGTCGAAATGGAAGCACAGACGTTACCGATTCGGCGCCAGGGGTCTACTTATCAAACTGTCTATTTCTCATTTTGACTACTTTTCGTGGAGACAACTTCGCAATTTTCCTACTTAGCAATCAGCCTATTTCGCATTCCGTCTACTTTTCAATTGAACTACTTCGCAAACTGACTATTTTTTTCTGTAATGTCATCTTCGGACAGTTAATAACATAATACTCTGTAGTGATGTATCCTCACTACTAACTTTAATTATAAGAAATTTGTATCACTAAGACAAAAGGACTGTGTGCCTTGTTGTGTGTTAGCAATATCACTATATACGCTACAACTTGTAGCAATAGAATGCACAATGCACATTTGTTACCTCTTTGCTAGAGGAAATTACTTGGCCACTTTATTTTCTGAAGTATCCTTTATTTATTTTCCTTTAATGACAAACAACATGAAATAATGTCAATGTCATGCGTATTCAGTGCGTTAGTTTAATAAAAGGGAAATAGTATTTTTACGGAGTACGTAATGGATTTTCAATTTACTAAGAACCAAGCCGGTCGTCTTTGTTTGTTACAAGAAGGCTTCAGGTACAATTTTGAAAAGACAAATAAGTCTGGCAGTACACTGTGGCGCTGTGCCAATCGTAGTTGCTGCAGCAGTACCATTACATTAGACCTAACCAAAACTAAAGTCCTCAGATCAAGCGACAAGAACCCTCATACGTGCTCTCCCGATCAAAACAGGAATAGAATTATATTGGCTAGAGAAAAAACAAAAACCGATGTCTGTGAAAATTTTGCACCAATCCAAAAAAATTATGAATGTAACATTGTACACTTAAAACTTGATTGCTGTGTACTATCATTCTTGTCAGTAAAATATACGTTATATAGAGCCAGAAAAAATTTCTAAATACCGATCGTTTAATATTTTCAAATATTCAGGAAGTTTACGTTCCTAACGGTTTGGCGAAGAAGTTTTTGATTTGTGAAGACGGTGATATTGAAAAAAGTTTGTTTTTTTAGATTTTGGTTCCACGATTGAAATTGTTAACGTGAAACCAATGATTTATGCGCTGTTACCTAACAAAAGTGAAAGAACTGCCTTTTTGAAATCCTAAAAGAAAAATTAAAGGTTGAGATGACAGATTACAAATGTGATTATGAAACTGCGGTAATAAACTCTGTGCAGACTGTTTATCCACAATGTAAGGTAACAGGATGCTACCATCATTTCCAAAAAGCAATTTGGAGAAAGTATAAACAATTAAAAATACACAGCCATGGAGGACGAAAAATGGTAAGATGGACCACACACTTGCCTTTATTGTCGTCACCTTTAATCGAAGAAGGGTGGAGGGTTATTTTGAATAACGTCCCAGAGCTCACTAATCCGAGTATAGAGTTCAAAATTTACTTTGAAACACAGTGGCTGAGAAAAGTTTCTGCGGAGATCCTGAGTTGTGCACACCAATTGCAACGTACAACATATGTTCTAGAAGGTTGGCATAGGCGTCTCAATGCCAGGATACCTAAAAAGCCAACTTTCTTCTCATTTGTTCATAAACTGCGCAAAGAGGGAAAACATTTCGATTTTGAAATTCAAAGAAGTTTGTTCCACCCCTTGAAAAAAACCGTAAGAACTGTGATATACAATTTGACCAAAAATTTGAAAAACTGGTGTGTCAACTAGAAGCTGCCGAAATAACAATTAAAGAATATTTACAAAAAACAGTTTACATGCGATTGAAGTTTCATTAGTTTTTGAAGTTTTTTTTTGTTATTAGTGATTACACATTACATGCTAAGTATGTTTGGTTAATAAATAATATAATACACGTATATTTCATTTAATTTACTTGAACAGTGTAGAAACGTCCTTGCTAGCTTATTATGAAATCTTGGTTACAAACGTCATCAGCGTAGAGAATCTGTCGCATGTAGGTCGAAATTTGCTGAAATTATGGTAATGTAACGAACAATTTTCTATTTGTCTGTACTTAGGTCGTTCTTTGACAAGTAGGCAGTATGCGAAGTGGTCTCTTTGAGAGTAGGCTGAATGCGAAATAGACTGTTTGATAAGTAGGCGATTTGCGAAGTAGGAAAACAGAGAAATAGGTATAAAGAAAAGTTTGCTATTTGCGAAGTAGACCCCTGGCGCCGAATCGTTCGTTTATTGAAATTAAACTACTATATACGGATTTTATCGCGTTGTTTATTTATCACTGTATTACAAAATTTTGAAAATATTACTCTACTACTACTATTGATTTTATTTGACTAATTTATAAGCTAATAAAATTATTTAAACTATTAAATGTATTTATTTTTGGTTTACACTTTCCCCGACGTTTCGGGTGCTTTTCAGCAGCCATGGTCACGGGGAGACTAAGATGGTAGTTGTCTCAATGTTCCAGTGTAGTTATTTCAAAGTACCTGAACATAATTTAATTATTGGTGTTTCTATTTACGCAGAATGAGCTCAAAGTATCATGAAGTCTAGCTGTGGTTTGTTTCTTCTTGGGTTTGACTATTTGAAGTACTGGATCCCAAGCTGGTGGTACATTCCAACCATCTTCTCTATTGAAATTGGGATGTTTTTTAATTTCAATAGCCTCGCGAAGCATCCTTGGCAGGAATCGGTGTTCTTTAGCGAGAATCTGTGGTTTGTCAAATCTCAGGTAGTGGTTGGTCCCCTGTTGTACGTGTTCACACACAGCAGACTTCAACGAGCGTTTGTGTTTTACGTCAGCTATGTGTTCTTTTATGCGGGTGCCTATGCTTCTCTTGGTTTGACCAATGTATGAGAGTCCGCAGTCACAATCTATTTTATAGACCCCTGCATCTTGTAAAGGTAATTGGCACTTGACGGATGGTAAAAATTGACTTATCTTCGTTGGCGGCTTGAAGTATGTGTTGATTGAAGCTCGCTTCAAGATGTAGCCAATCTTGTCAGTGACACCCCTTACATAAGGCAGTATAGCAGGCTGGCGCTCGACTGTGGCTGGCTTTTCTCGGGATCTGTGACAGCGGCGCGGCTGTTGGAGCTTGTTGTCTTGCAGTACTTGCTTGACATGTTGAAGCTCGGCGTCCAGGTGTTTCTTGTCACAGATCCCGTGGGCTCTCTGAAACAAAGACATTCCCACGGTAGCTAACTGTTTAGGATGGTGGTGAGATTCACCGTTCAAGTACCTATTTGTATGGGTCTTTTTCCTATACACGGTGTGGCTCAAAGTATGATCAGGATTCCTGATGACAAGTACATCTAAGAATGCTAATGAATTATTTGCCTCTAATTCCATAGTAAATTGGATGTTGTTATTAATGGAATTAAGATGTTCTAGGAATACACTGTTGTGGGACAATAAATTCTACATACAAGTCGATGGTGTGGCAATGGGCTCCCCAGTATCGCCTGTTGTTGCCGATATATATATGGAGGACTTCGAGGCTCGAGCTTTACAGACTGCCCCCATCACACCCAGGATTTATAAGAGGTTTGTAGATGATACTTTTACAATATTACCAACAGATAGTGTTAGTGTATTCCTAGAACATCTTAATTCCATTAATAACAACATCCAATGTGGGAATGTCTTTGTTTCAGAGAGCCCACGGGATCTGTGACAAGAAACACCTGGACGCCGAGCTTCAACATGTCAAGCAAGTACTGCAAGACAACAAGCTCCAACAGCCGCGCCGCTGTCACAGATCCCGAGAAAAGCCAGCCACAGTCGAGCGCCAGCCTGCTATACTGCCTTATGTAAGGGGTGTCACTGACAAGATTGGCTACATCTTGAAGCGAGCTTCAATCAACACATACTTCAAGCCGCCAACGAAGATAAGTCAATTTTTACCATCCGTCAAGTGCCAATTACCTTTACAAGATGCAGGGGTCTATAAAATAGATTGTGACTGCGGACTCTCATACATTGGTCAAACCAAGAGAAGCATAGGCACCCGCATAAAAGAACACATAGCTGACGTAAAACACAAACGCTCGTTGAAGTCTGCTGTGTGTGAACACGTACAACAGGGGACCAACCACTACCTGAGATTTGACAAACCACAGATTCTCGCTAAAGAACACCGATTACTGCCAAGGATGCTTCGCGAGGCTATTGAAATTAAAAAACATCCCAATTTCAATAGAGAAGATGGTTGGAATGTACCACCAGCTTGGGATCTAGTACTTCAAATAGTCAAACCCAAGAAGAAACAAACCACAGCTAGACTTCATGATACTTTGAGCTCATTCTGCGTAAATAGAAACACCAATAATTAAATTATGTTCAGGTACTTTGAAATAACTACACTGGAACATTGAGACAACTACCATCTTAGTCTCCCCGTGACCATGGCTGCTGAAAAGCACCCGAAACGTCGGGGAAAGTGTAAACCAAAAATAAATACATTTAATAGTTTAAATAATTTTATTAGCTTATAAATTAGTCAAATAAAATCAATAGTAGTAGTAGAGTAATATTTTCAAAATTTTGTAATACAGTGATAAATAAACAACGCGATAAAATCCGTATATAGTAGTTTAATTTCAATGAATAACATTCGCGTAAACAGAAGACAATATTATCGTTCGTTTATTTTATGAAAAAAATAGAATAATTGCATTAGCATATGCAGAAGCAAAATAATGCATAAAAACAGTAAAGCATTTGTTTGGAGACGGAACTTTTCGTAGTTGCACGAAACCATTTTATCAACTATATGTAATACATGGTGATTTAGGCAGTTCGGCAAATACTACAAACGTTGTGCCGCTTGTATATGTATTGATGACAGACAGGACTACAAAAAGCTATTACGCGTTATTCAGTATGCTTAAATCACAAATCCCAGACATGGACCCTTCGCGATTCACCATGGATTTTGAAACACCAACAATGAACGCAATATTGAAAGTATTTCCTAAAATTGAAATGTGCGGGTGTTACTATCATTTTTCGAATAGTATATGGAAAAAAGGGAAGAAGCTACGCATTATTGAAAACAGGAATTCGAGGAGGATAGTAGCACTTTCTGCTGTTCTTCGTTTATTACCACTACATCTAATTAATGATGGTTGGAACTATGTTGAAAATGAATTGCCTGAAGACAATGAATCACTCAATAAATTAAAAAATATACGCGTACGCAATGGCTTAAAAATGCAGAATGGACCAAAATATGGTGTGTATACAGCCAACGCCATCGGACCAATAATTTTGCAGAGGGTTGGCGTAACAAATTAAATAATTTGGTTGGCAGAAAACAACCAAATTTGATGAAGTTGTTGAAATGTCTGCATGAAGATGCAGAATACTACGCCATACGAATAAATGGTGGAATACCTGATATTAGAGAGAAAGCTCAAATTGAAAGAGATATGTATATAATAAACTGCTAAATGTTGTTGAATGACCACCAAATATCTGTGGGGCATTTCCTCGAAAAATTAAGAAGTTGAAGAGATAATATTTCATTCATTTTCATTACGTAATAATATTTTATTTAATTAAGATAAAAATGTATGTTAAGTTTAAAAATAAAACATAGTGTTTTTCGTTCTAGATTGATCTAACAATGCAATCTAGCCATGGATACAGGAGGGCAAGCTCGAGATGTGACGCCAAAACTCAGGGTCACCCTGTAATGTGGTAACATTCCACGGGCCTACTCTTCTTATATGAACTGCATAAAAGGTATTCTATGCAGTTCATATAAGAGTAGGCATTTTCTGTACGAAACTTAAGGTTTGCTCTGAGGTCTGAAAACAATTTGTTTATTTTCATTTGTTTTTTAAAGTACAGTTATCGAGATAATTAAAACACAATGCTCTTTTCCTTGTTACCTATATTAAAATACGTAAAATTAAAGCATTCCATTGTAACATAGCGATTTATAACATTTAAAAAAAAAGATATGGCTTTAATCTCCTTCTTCTCAAGTTTTCTCTTTTATACTCGCGATTATTTTTTTGTTAGACACTTCTAGCAGAGAATTTTGGTTTCTTTTATCTTAAAATGGTGCCTTTTATTTAAAATAAAATAAAAATTGAAGCAACGTAGGTTTGTGCTGCATGCGCGCATTAATGCGACGATGTCATGCCTCTAAACTATTATTAGTCAGGAAATGAGTAAAGGATTCTTTAGCCATTGCCTGCAAAAGTAGCTTGCGTATACATTCATTTCTGGTGATTGCGTATCATATTCCACAATAGCAGACCATCCATCTTGTATATAAGATGAAGGCTAGAGCATCAAATTAGCAGTAATTCTAGCGATATGTCGTCCTTCTTGAGATTTTATCAAATCGACATCATTCGCTTTTTCCACACAGATTTATTGTAATGGTAAAAACAGCCTATAATTTTAGCATTCGGATACACAGTCCGAAATGCATTGACAAGTCCCAATTCGTAACCTCATTTAAAATGTTTAACATGTACTTTAAGTACATCGCGAATTATTGTAAATATAATAATAATAATATAATAATATAATAATATTCTACCACATACACACAACACCATCTAGCCCAAACTAAGCAGAGCTTGTACTATGGGTACTAGACAATGGATAAACATACATATATACTTTTTTTTTGTAAATACATACATATTATACATAGAAACACCCAGACCAAGACAAACATCCATGTTCATGCACACAAATATTTGTCTTGTGCGGGAATCGAACCCGCGACCTCAGGCGTGGCAGTCGGTTACACTAACCACTACGCCATCGAGGCCGACAAATAAAGCGATATAAGTTGTTTCGCATTTATTTGGTAAGAGTGCATACAAGATGAGGAATATATTTATCGTCTCTTCCGTGCTATCAACAGAATAATTGATAATAAGGCTTGGGTGCACATTAAAATGTTCCGTCACCAAAAATAAACCTTTTCTTGATCGGCATAATTTTTAATAATTCTTTTGGAATATCGTGATAAGAATATAAGCAATTTGTCATCTTTTGATAAATTCAAACTCGGCCATCAAAGTCTTCCTTGATAATGTTTGGCACTGTCACTTCGCTGGATTTAGAACTCGTTTTTTTGCACTTGAAGGAATCTTTTGCGATGTCTGTATAGGGCATCCTTAAGTAAATGATAAGGTCTACCATTACAGGTTAAAGAAGAGGACAGTTGTTGATGACATATCTTCGCATACATTTTGTTTTGCCGTATCCAGCAAAAGGTCTTCTTCCATTTTATCATGGTCTTGCTCATAATTGTGCAGACTCTTCCTGATTACATCGGTCTTTTCTTCATTTACTGTAAGAGAAGCATTACACTCGTAGTCTTTTGTAGTAACGCCAGAACGACGTTCTACTTGAATTGTTGGACACAAAATTGTATCGGTAACCATCATGAATAAGAGCTTTCTTATTCTATTTATTTTTAATAAAATGAAATTTTTCTTTACTCTGCATTTTACCTAGATAACAATAAATATGCAAGATTCAAAATGACAATGACAATTATTGTTTCAATTTATTTTTAAATGACATATAGCGGAACTTCATAGTAAATTCACACTTCAATATATGTAGTATAATATACTCTATGAAGTACCTATACTTACTAATGCCACTTTTAGATACGATTGTACGTCATATCGATATTAAGTAATTTTTATAACAGGACGGATGCATATATAGTCAAACAGCTAATTAGTTTTGAAGCGATCTAGTCATATCGAGATTTAGTCCTATAGCATACTAGTCATATCTGCTATGTAGTCTTATCGAGAGGTGGTCATAAAGCTACTAATCCGTCTAAATTGCTTTAACTACTACATTAACATCGCTAATAATGTCACTAGAAAACCAAACGGGATAGCGACGACATGCAGTGTTTCACGTCTTTTTTTGGGCATATATTCATCGAAGATACCATAAATAATTTTATATAAACAGTGGCCAGTAAATACTTATCTATAGAGTAGGAATGAGGAGATAAATACGCGTCTTTTTGTGTACATGTCGGGCCTTTTTGGCAATGCGTCAGTTGGTCCTTATGCTGATTGGTCATTTCGCGTTTGTCATATTGAGAATGGGTCCATCAATATAAAATAATATACTTCTCTATGCTCCATATCATAGAGATAGACACTGTCCATATGCCGATAATTTAGAGATGGGTTGTACTAGGTAAATCAGGGACTAGGTACACCTAGTCCTAGTCTGTTTTCATACGTGATCCAAATACCTGTTCCACCTAGTCCACCTAGTCCCAAATATACAATGCTCTTTTGAGTACCTATTTCGTAAATCTAGTAGAGCAATAACTAGGTAATAAGTCAATGAAATCATTTTATTAAAAAAAGAGTAGGTTCTCAATTCGGTTGTATTTTTAAATGTTTGTTTCCTCATCGTAACTTCGTCATTTATGAACCGATTTGCAAAATTCTTTTTTTTTTATGGTATGTAATTCGCGAATTCCGGACGTCGGCTTCCCCGACAATGGCACCGATTTTATTGGGCCTGATTTTAAACCAAGTCAATAATCACAATAAACTACTATAAAACTTAAAAAAAGCACAAACATCTAATCTTCTATAACAAAATTAAAACAAAAGTTCGTAATCACAAATAGAATAGAATAGAATAGAACTTTTATTAAAATTTTAAAATAAAAAGTTCGTACTTAATTACTTAGTACACGTAGTCCGAAAGCACTTTTTATCAGGATCACAATATTAGTCACAGTATTAGGAAGACTAAGAAGTAGGTACCTACGCGATCTTCGTTCACAATCAAATACGTCGAGTCCGCGATACGCCATGTCAAAATATTATTATTGTATGAGATCATACGGACTTAGTCTTGAGTAAATTGGACTAGGTGCCACCTAGTCTCGTAAAATACCTAGTATTCGGATCTGTTCTAGTATATACGACTCACCTCTAGCCGATATGTCATTTTGCGAATGCGTCTCATTGCGAATTTTTGGTCATTATGCGTGTAATCGTTCTTTACCCACTTATAATATAAATGTTGTTCTACATTTATAATATAAATATAGCTCTTTGCGCAACTGACCTAAAATGAATCGGGGGTCTGCCAATACCCTAATTATATTAGATTTTTGGAAAAAGCAGTGATACCTACTTGATTGAACGAACATTTGTTACCAACGACACCGCTGAACGACACCCCAGTGGTATCGTTGGTAACGAATGATTTACTTGACATTCCCGACGATATGGATATTTTTTTCCTGTTTCGTGAATAAACAACGGAATCTCCTGTAACTACGGTGTTCCTCGACAGAACCGCAATCGGCGGAGCCGCGCGAATCACTTGCACATGCAGTCGCGGCCACGCCAAGGTTTCGGCCCGTCGTATGAAACGGTAGGCCACTACAAGATAAGACCTACCCTTTGGTCATTTCTCAATAAAACGCTACTTTCCAATCTAGAGGGGACATGGACTTGACACAGAGGCGCGCGTGGGAACACGCACGCCGCCTCTCGGAAACTACTGTTACTAACATTTTTGTTTCCCAGGAAAATTGCTTTGTGCACTGTCCGACGGCTAATGGGACTCACAGCATGAAATGCTGGTATACCCACTAAAAAACCTGGGGTGTTCTCTCTCTCACCCAATGAGGGGGACCAGTTGGGAGCTCTTAAAAGATTCATCCATAGCAGGCCTCCCCTACCGTTACTAAACTTTTTTTTTTACAGGGGGTATCCTCATGGACTACCTCCGCCAGGGGAAAGGCGAAGGGGCGTGCCGGACTCTTACCGGCTAAAACCACCCGGTGTCTCCAACCTAACCTACTTTTACGAAGCCAAAAATTGTTTTGCTATCCATACTTTTTCCGGTAATATTTGCCACGGGTAGAGTGAGGAACGCATTTCAGTTGAATAAAGTAAAGAAATAGGATGAGACGTCATAGGATGAATACGGAACAACCCTTTTTATAACGCATTATCTGAAAACTTACATTTTTTAAATCATAATATGGAGGAATAGCTCTCCTCTTTAATAATCATATATTTCATAAAATAAAACAAAAAAGAAAGCTTATAAAATTACAATTAATTAACGGAGACATAACTTTATTCCATGCTTTAGATAAACTAAGATAAAATATTAATAATCTAAACCTAATGGTCAATTAAATTTGCATTTAAATAAATTTGTCTTATTTTACAACACTAAATAATTAATGGCATCGTTGGGAATGTCAAATAAATAATTTGTTACCAACGATACCACTGGGGTGTCGTTCAGCGGTGTCGTTGGTAACAAAGTATGATATTTTCGAAAGGTCTCAAGTGTGCTTTGGGATCGAACTCGAGACCTCTGCGTGGCAGTCCAACGGTCATTCCACTAGGCTATCGCTGCTTTGTAAACTGCGAATTCATGTTCGAATAAAATCTAGCACTCCTAGCACTCATATATATATATATATATATATATATATATATATATATATATATATATATATATATATATATATATATATATATATATATATATATATATATATAGATAGGAAGAAGGGAAGTCTATGATCTGGAGTGACACATGTGATCACGCTACGCCGTCCTGGGGTTCACACAGGCGACGCCGCGGTTAAAAACTAGTAAGTAATAATAAAACACATCAGTCATAAAACAATAGTATTTATTTTTCATTGTATTACATGTCGTCTATCCGCATTTGTCATAATTTACGACGTGAACATTGTCCCGTTCAACTAAAGGCAACTGAAAGTGAAGCACGTCTCTTTATATAAATCTATCATGTATGAGAAAATCTACCGTTTGTTTATTATAGAAAAATACACGTCCTCAGTGCTTTAACCGCCTAATCTATGACTAACCGCCCACCACACTGCAGAAGGGCGTAAGTCTAATACTCTATTCAATATACCGTTCCCATGTCTATGCTACATATATAATTATTGCAAATTAGTTTAATCATTTGAACTTACGCCCTTCTTCATGTTGGCGACAGTGTTTATACTTGTATCGTTACACTGTGCATATTATTTAGACTGTGATCATAAATTACTTTATATAACAAATGCACCCTTATATGATGTTATATTTTTATTAGTATCACTATGATTTAAACCTTATTTCTCTTCAAAATAAATAAAATCCAAACATCTAAATAAATATATTTTAAATTCTACTATTTACAAACGCTAACAATTATATACACAGATCAATAATTTATATTATATGTAATAATAAAACGAAAAAGCGTTTTTTTATCTATATCTCAACTAACATTAAAGCATTATAGAAGGCGAATAAACGAACACTATTATTACAATCATATTATAATTTCGAGATAATCTCAACACCCTCTTATCTTTATAATCAAACATAACTGTTGGTATGGGTTGGACCTCATTCTTTCGCACACGTCGCTATCTGCAGATATGTGTATCTAACTTGCTCATTCTTTAGAGAACGGAATAATGCACTGCATTTTTACCAGAAACGATAGTAATAATCATTTTAGAGGGAAGTGACAGACTGCGCAAAGGTCGGAAGCCTTTTGCGCTCACCCATAGTCAGCGTTAAGTTGTCAAAGCCATCCGCGGCCAACAAAACACACAAAATAAAAAAGGACACTGCGCTGAGCGCAAACATCCGTCAGCTTGACAATATAATATGTCATATTTATTATTATCTTTGTAGCTGAGTTACATTGACAAGTGGATCGCTAGTAGAAAGTTAGTTCCATTTGATTCCATACGTTGGTTTGACAGGTACCTTCGACAATGAAATCTATGCTATAATAGACGCCGTCGTTACTTATTAATAAGCAAAAGCAACATACACATATCTGCTGATAATTCCCAACCGTCTCGGATCAACCTATTATCGACTTGTATACACGAGGAAACATGCTTAAACAAAATAAAGTAGCGACACGCAAAATTTCTCTCGAATGATATTCGAATACAATTGTGCGCAACGTGATAACTACTTTGGATGGTCAAGGACAAACGTTTTTATGTAATTGTTAAGGTATTGAGTGGTACACTAGCGGCCAGACACAATAGGTTTTCAATTGCCTCTGGCATTCAAAAAATTTAAACATTAATAAATTAGATTTCAATTTATCAAATTAATTTCTAATTTGCGGACACATTTCTACCGAATATTGTTGCCATAAACTCGCTAGACATAGATAACTAACAAAAAACTACTATTTTGGCGGTACGTTTATATGGAGAAGGAAGGCAGAGAGCAGTAATTTATAAAAAAAACATTTTTATGTATTATGGACGTATTTTGATCACTAGATGACTACTAATATACGCATTCCTTATCAATTTACACCTCAGCGGCTCTCAGAACTAATTCCAAGCGTGAGCTCAATAGTTATCGTTCAGTAGACTATACTAGGCTTTAAATATGCGGTCACAAATCTCACAAATCTCACAATATAACTAACTAGTTGAATTTAAGGTTACGCTTAGATATTTCTTCGCATTATCGCGATCGCAGCTTGCATAACTTTAATTACGAATGACAAAAACAGCACTGAACTAGGCCGATTGTTCGAAGCGAATCCACATCCACTCATTATATTTGTTTAAAATATTCCCCTAGTAATTTGAATACACCGCGCCTTGCCACTCAACCACTCGAGTATGTGATTTTATGTTAGTTTGAATGCGCCAATTTCAAAAACTACAAGACCGACCTGAAAAATATTTTTACGATAGATAGTCATTTTAATATGCAAGGTTTTATATGCCATCTTACATCACGCTACGACCCAAAGGAGTAACGCGGTAACCATAAAGGACATTAAGCCGCAAGTTACAATTATGTATCTATACTAATATTATAAAGCTGAAGAGTTTGCTTGTTTGTTTGGTTGAACGTGCTAATCTCAGGAACTACCCGTTCGAATTGAAAAATATTTATTGTGTAAGGATAGGAGCGACGCATCAATGGAAAAAGTTTGCAACAACGGGGAAAATCTCTTATGTGACACACACGAAGTTCAGGATCAGCTAGTTTTTTATATATAGAATTACTGTATTCCCATGTTTCATAGTATATACAAGAAGAGTTTAAAATCTGATACACATAATTTACCCTGTGATCAAGCGATAGAATCAAAATAATTTATTAACAACATGTGTAATGTTATAAATTGTATTAAATACATCTGTCCATTAAATAATGATTATGAGCAATAACATAAAAATATTTTGTGGCCATGAAACAAGCGGTTGCAATGACTGCAGAACATACTATTGGTGACTCTGTTCAACACGTGAATACTATCTTGCTCAGAATAAACGAGGATCCAGTTGGTTGCATACAGTAATATTAAAATTAAATCGATCTTTGACTATATCTTTAAAAGCATAGATGAACGAGAGCGAGACAAGACAGTGCAGTGAGTATATAGCGTTGTCTCGTTCCTGCTATTAAAGCTGGAATCACTGTTCGCATGCTTCCTATGTCGGATCAATGTTATTTATGACGCTTTTTATAAAATTGTGTTGACTCAGACAGGCATCATTCTTCTGAAAATGAACTATTATATTCCATACAAATATGGATTCAGTTCAAAAATATAACATATTAATGGCGTGGATATTAAGTATTTCTATGTGAAATGTATTGAATGATTAAATGTTATTATTATTGGAATGATTTTAGTTTTGGCCTATTGATATTAAAGCCCTTAATTTATACACAAATTAAGATATTCTTAGCAACCGCTCGTTTCATAGCCTATACAATTTAACTTCAGTTCATAACACAAACAAGTTTATAAGTTTTCGTCTATATATTGAAATGGTAATATCCAACATGCAGGTTAGTATAACATCAATATATCTGTTTAATCAATAACCAATCGTAAGGAACCCTCAGGAATTGTAAATACACCATTTAGAAATAATTTTCGCCTCAAGTTTGACAGCTGCCAAAACACATTCAATGTGCGTCGCGTTCTAAATTTCAAATTTAAACCAATTACAAATACAGCTGGTCGCATACAATAAGAATAGATACGAAATAAATTGTGCAATAATATAACCACTAACGTTAACATGTCATTAAAAAAATAAAACTAACAAAATGATTAGATGCAAGTTGGCAACCCGATTTCATGACGTCATAAGAATACGTTTATATGTAGGTGGGGCAGTGGTCTAGGCTCGTGCCGCACGCGTCGCAGATCTTCGCGTCTCGCTCGTTGACGAGAGTGCAGGCGGGACACTCGCGTCCGCCGGACCTCAGCGGTTGTATCTCCGGCCCACGTTTAGACTTACCGCACATCTCACACGCGGCTAACGCGTTCTTATTTAAATAAGTGCATGTTCCACACTCCCATTTGTCTCGTTTGATCTCGCTGGCGGTGTCATGTCTCTCCCTGTCGCTGTGTTGCGTGGGCGTCCTGCTAGAGGGTCGCTCGCGGTCGCCATTTTGTTGTTGATGTCGAGGTGGTGACCGCCTTATATGATCCGTCTCGTCCAGAGACACGATCAGTTGCGCTTTCAAGTCGTAGCCTGGTGGCTGTGCATTGGATGCTGCGAAATATGAGAATGTAAATTATTTGGTGACATTGGCGACATACATGTATCATTAAAATATAATATATAAATATCTTGGTAATTTGGTCGTCTTGTTGCATAAGTTTTTGTTCCCTTAAAGGGAATGGTATCAGACTGACTTGCCAAACAAAGCTGTACTAGTGGGGCAAGCTGGTATTTATTTGACTTATTGTTAGTAAACATTAATTAACAGCATGGAATTAAATATGGCTCTATCACTAGCGTCCGAAAACCATACCGGTCAAAACGTGGGTATTATTCACCTAAGATTATTGCTCTTGGCCTAAAAATGTATATATGAACATAAATATTATATAAGATAGTAAGAAATACTCACAGGAATTATTTTTGGAGCTGTGCCCAGTACTATGAACACCATTTTCAATTGGTTTACTCTTCGACTTGTCCACCTCTATGGCGACTAACTTGGCGGGCTTCTTCACTTTCTTAACCTCCGCTGTATTCGATACAGAACCATTCACAGAACTTTGCTGCTTTATAATATCTTTCCTATCTCGAATATCCTTTTTACTCAGTAACTTCACTTTATCAGAAGCAACTTTAGGGGTTATCAAGGCATCAGCTTTAGGGTTACCGACCGGCTCTGGTACATGTTTCTTAGATTTCCTCTCGTCTATCTGTTTCTTCGCTAAGTGTTTCGCCCTTTTCACTTCCTGTTCCTGCTTCATCCTCATGATTTCGTTCACTTTCGCTGTTCGGTACACTTCTTCGTCGTAGGATCGGTCAAGATTCAGAGCTTGCAAGCCATCTTCTAGATCCAACGTCGTGGGTTGATACTTTGCTCTTCTCTCCTCTCTGTCTAACCTATCGAGTGTTCTCGAATCTCGGTCTAACGATGGTGAATACCGACTTCTGCTTTCTGGCTCCTGTTCTTTGCTAGATAAGTTCCTGAAGACGTAATCCCAGCTCTCATATGTGCCCATACCGTCTTCTCTCGCCTTACTGAGCGCTGGCTGCGTATCGGAGCGAGGTAAACTTGGAAGGGAAACATCACTTAACCCTGACTTCGATGTGCTGTTTCTTCTAGAAGATTCTAGTCTGCTCTTCCTATGGCTTCTTTCCTCGTCTTTATACCTTTCGAATTTGCCATTTTCGTACACGGATGGCGAGTCTAGTTCGATTAGTTGGCCTGTAGGGACTGATGGATACCTGTATTGAGGCATCGGTGGGTAGCCGTTGACCGGGACCGTGGCGGCGTGCTTTATGGGGGCGTACACTGGTGTGGGGATCATGTAAGGGGACTGAACAGGGTAGTAGTATGGCACGCCATAGGGGGTCATCATGGGAACTGTGGAGCAGTGCGGCATGGTTACAGGGACCTCGGGGTGTAAGTGGGGGTACATCATTTGCGGGATCATGCCCTGTGGCATCATGTAGGGGTGTATGGGAGGTATGGGGTCGTCGGGGGGCGTGTCTTCGCATACGTGGTTGCAGTGCGGCGGTGCTGCGGTGTGCCGAGTGTCTATCAGTCTGCTCCGGTAAGACTCTGAGGGAATTGTCGCTGGGATGTTCGAATATATATCTGAGCCTAGAAAAGAAATTACTTATTTTTTACGTCTAGTCATGGCAGTCAAACACGTGTATTACATTTTGAATAACATAATAAAAATAATTTGCGATTATTATTTTATATTTTTGTTTTTCTTGGTCGTGTTTTTGTTAATACAGAGAGATAAGATAGGGATTAGTGCTCACCGACGAAATCTAAGTGAACTGACCATGAAATCGGACGTCAATCTATCACTGATTAATAGTTTAATCTATAGGCATCGGTCGACTACCTAAAGTTACCACATTAACCAAGTCATGTTATCGAGTGCTAACAGCTTAAAACGGTATGGAGAATTACAATTTCAAAGTGTTTAGAGTACAACGAGTTACATTAATATCTACGATATATTATGAATTAAAAAGACATGGTGTATTTTCTTTATAATACTAGAACTTATAGATAATAGAAGAGGAAATATGATTGGTCACTTACTTAAACATGACAAATTTGTTACCAATATTATGGAAGGAAAAGAGAAAGATAGGAAGACCAAGAAGAAAGTATACGGATCAACTGAAAGACAAGTGAGAAACGGCAATGAATTGCCGTAAATCTTAAGAGTTCGAAGAAATGGTTCAAGTAATATGCAAAGGTCACGTGATACCACGTGACCTTGAGGTCAAAGGTCATAGTCATTTTGGGGGTATATCGACTATGCTGAGTCGAATGGCGTTGGCCGCGAGTCTCTAGCTCTTACGTTGAGTTCAGTTGTTCTTGAGTTGAAAGTTGTATAACAGACAGACGGACAGACATAAGTTTTTTCGAACTCTAAAAAAGCAAAAGTAGAGACGAGACATATCGAGAACTGAAGTATTTGGCATCGGACCGAGAAAAATGGAAATTGCCACACTGACAAGTGCATAGCAATTAAATATTGGATGGATGTTATATTCTTTGAACTTTAGCAGGAACGTGAATGTTTAAACAGGTGAAATAAAATAGAGATAAACATAGCATACTCACTGTCGTTGTAGAGCACGGCGGCGCGTTCGGCGGGCGCGGCGTGCACGTGCGCGTGCGCGTGCGCGTGCGCGGCGAGCGCTTGCGCGGCGAGCGCGGGCGGCGCGGCGCGCGCCCCGCGCTCGCCGCACACGTCGCGCCACGACACGCGCGCGCCGCTGCTCCACACCGCCTCCCAGATGTGCGACATTATCTGAGAGCGCATAATAATATAACGGTCAGGGCTAAACTGTTGCCACACTTGCCTGTCTTTGCCTAAACTGTTTATAAAACTATTACATAGGCATATTTTCAATTTTTGAAAACTATATCTATACTTTTTATGTAGGTTTTGTAAAATATGTGTCTTTATTGCGGAATCGGTGAGCGTATTTAACGGTCAGGAATTTTGTCAATCCTTTTAAATTACAATTAGAAGCCAAGAAAAAAGGATAAATAGGAGAGCATAGATGTATCACACGAACGAATTTTTTGACAAATCTTGATATTATCAACATTTATGTCAATTGTTCATTAATACTATCATTATTGCCTAAATTTATAGCCCACATTACCAATTTGTAAAACGATATCTACTCTATCAAGAAGATTGTGTTTTCATAAGATTTACCTTACCATATTAATGGACACTACTATACCGCCCGTATGACTACACTATTATGTTCATACATGCCTCCGTGAGGCAGCGGTAATGAATGCGACTGCTGTACATGAGGTTTCAGGTTCAAATACGAGGTCAGGCCAACAAAAAGTTATTGGGTTTTTCTGTTAAGAAATCTCAATACCAGCTCGGGGTTAGGCAGTTGGCGATGTTAGACACCCCCGTGCCTCGGAAAGCACGTAAAGCGTTAGTCCAGCGCCTTATCTCTCTACGGTCGTGTCGGATTGCAGTCCCATCGGATCATGAGATTTAAGGAACAGATAGCACACTTGCGTCACACACTTGTGCACTATAATATCTCCTGCGCGATTGACCCGTCTCCGTTAAGATTGGCCGCCGTGACAATGATTGTAAAGGACAATACACGCACGATCACCGAAATTCGGTCTGGGGGACATTACAAGCACCATATTAAACATATGTTTGCATCTCACCTGACACTCGCACTGCGCAATAAGTGCGTCTCGCGACACGGCGGCGACCATGTCCGGACAGATGGGTCCGTCCAGCTCCAGCCGTCCCGCACCCGCAGGCTTGTACCCCATCGCGTGGAGCAGTATCTCCGCACCCACCATGTTGGCTTCCACCTCGTGTTTGAAATAGCCACAATATAACTGGAATGGAAAATAAAAAGGCGTTATTTTTAGTATACTAGCGACCCGCCCCAACTTCGCATGGGTAGTACGAAACCTTAACAAATTACACTGAGGAACAGTCATTTTGCGGCATGGTAAGTTGAAGCAAATTTTGTGTAAGTTCAGTATGCTGAATACGAGAAAAATATCAGATATGTTAAATTGACTCTAGTTTATGAGATAATAATATAATATAATAATAATATTCTACCACATACACACAACACTATCTAGCCCAAACTAAGCAGAGCTTGTACTATGGGTACTAGACAATGGATAAACATACATACATACTTTCTTTTTTGTATGTTTATATAAATATTTTTTAATACATATGCTATTAACAAAAAATCATAAAAAGAATATTAGAAATATCCTTATCTGTGAGCTTTTCTATTGTGTTTATGTTCAGGATAATCCCTTATTAAACTCAAGCAATAGTCTGCCATCATAATATGGCTGTCCCATCGGCCTTATTATCTTTCTTTCATTGTTCTAATGTCCTGATGGAACCGTTCTTTATGTTGAATATCTCAAGAACCAGAGTCAATCCATACAAAGTACATACATTTCGGTATGACTGATGAAGTGATGAAGGTGTTTATTAAAACCAGTAACAAAATTAATGCCGCAGACAATATATATTTTTTGTTGCCCAGTGTTATACAAGTAAAGCTATCTCATGAATAACTCTTGTACGAGCAAACCCGTACATATTAATAGTTACAGTTTTATGCTGACATTGATGCGCAGCGAAACACATATTACATATAAATTAGTACATCAACAATATATCAGTAGTAGTTGCAAACAGCTTTCCGGGCGATCTATCGCACAATTTACTCTTTCGCCGCGTATCGATCATTATCAAAACCGTTGTAAATCTGTTTATTTCAATATAATTATTTTTATTCTATCAGTTTATCTTTCATTTATCATACGAAACCGTACATTTTGGTCCTTCGAGCCTTCACTTGGGACATAAGTGCAGTGTTTTAGTCAGATATTGTACAGTGTTTCGCGAGTGAAGTGAACTGAACTAGTTCTGTGGGTGTTTGTACTGCCAGCAAGCGTGCAGTACAGGATTGTAGCAGCATCAATCATCAAGGATCAACAAGGATCCCCAGTTGGTGAGCAACAAGGCTCTCCGTTTGGACATTCAAGTAAGAGCGTTCCATTTATATTTTAACAATATGTCGTCTATGGAAGACATTTTAGCAAATCAGCAACAACTACTCGGTGCGATGGAGCAGATTTACACCAATTTCAAAAAGGATGGCTCCGATCGTAAAACTTCGGACTACATACGCCGAAAATTGGAGACTTTGGATGCATACTGGCAAGATTACCAATCTAACCATATGCGATTGCGCAGCATAGAATATGCCGAAACTCATAGTTATTTCACTTCCAAACAATACGAGGGCGTGAAAGAGAAATATGAGAAAATCCGAGGAGTGATTCAACAGTATCAGCGACCAGACGACAGACCGTCAACGCCATCATTAAGACCTGCTACTCCTTTAGCGGTACCAGGCCCCGCGCAACAATCAACCTGGCCTATCTCAAAAGCACAAGGCTCAAATAGCAAAACCGACGAAATGGTGAGGAAACAGTTAAGCAATTTCAAGGCCTTTGAACATACTGTTTCCAAGATCAATTTAGAAGTCGTCTCAGAGAAATGGGAATTTGAACACCTATTGAAGACAGTACAGGATCGTTGGTCAAGAATAGATACCCAACATTGGGAATTGGACAGCGAGTTGGGAGACAGAAATCAAGAATACTACAGCACGTACCTCAAATATGAGAATACATATAATGACGCAATAAAGGCTAAATAAAATAAAGATCAACTTCGTACAATAGCGAGTCATCTGTCAAATGATGTTATGCTACCCATCGAAAGCATTCATACAGATTTAATTCAAATTTACAAACTTCTACGCGTTAAAGTAAGGTTGCTCAAGAATTATTCTATATTTGAGGTACAAATTCCGTTAATAAGTCGAGATACTTACGAGGTCTTCAAGCTTGTCCCTATACCGCTAGATAAGGATCACAACACTATGATAGTCGTTCAACCTGTCTCTGATTTCGTGGCGGTCAACATAAAAAAGGATGCATACATAACTATGACAGAAAATAAATTGAATTCTTGCCTGTTGACCGATGTGCAGTTATGCCATATTCACACACCTATATATAAATTAAGCCGAGATAAAGACTTCTGTCAAACGAGAGAAGCAGAGTGCAAAGTTAGTATTGAACCTTGCAAAAACATATGGTTGGAAACCTATTCTATCAATTATTATATTTATTTTTGTTGCGGTCAATGTCGTGTACGGACTTTATGCGAAGATCAAATAACCGCATATCAGTTGACTCACTCCGGTCTAATTTATATCGAGCCTGGCTGCACAATGAAATCGGACAATTTTGAAATAATCGCACATGAACAGAGATCGAGCGATGTTGATATCACAGCTAATATATATGCACCAGTAATCCCATCCATAAATTTCTTCGTGAATGTGTCTATTCCACGTGATAACTGGAATGAATCCAGTACAGAAAACGATCAAGCCGAGTTGGAAGCTCTTCACGATAAGATAAAGATCTTGAAGGAAAACGGAGCATTAGCAGAGAGCCTATCCAAGCATGATATTCATCATTACACGTTGATGTACAGCGTGATAAGCATAGCAGCTGTAGTACTCGGCGTGTACATTTGGCGGCGTGCGCGCACGCGCCGCGCTGCCGCCGCTGCGCGTTCGCCGGCCGCGCGCCCCCGGGCAGCGCCAGCGCCAGCGCCAGCGCCTGCGCCTGCGTCCGCGCCCGCGCCCGCGCCCGCGCCCGCGCACTCGCCCACGCCCGGCTCCCTCGTGGCTCAAGGAGTCACCGGTAGTGACAGTGAAGTGCAGTGTGTAAGTGAGAGGGTCAAGGTGGCAAGTGTACGACTCTCGGATAAAGCCACCTCCCCTATTTTAGGCTCGTATACTAACATTTCTAAGTTGTGAGTGATTTGACAATCATTAGAGACACTAAGCATTAGGATATACTTTACAATATTATTGTTTTCTTTTTCTTACATTGAATTTTGTTAATTTTTATTTGCTTCTTTTTGTGGGGGAGCATGTACGAGCAAACCCGTACATATTAATAGTTACAGTTTTATGCTGACATTGATGCGCAGCGAAACACATATTACATATAAATTAGTACATCAACAATATATCAGTAGTAGTTGCAAACAGCTTTCCGGGCGATCTATCGCACAATTTACTCTTTCGCCGCGTATCGATCATTATCAAAACCGTTGTAAATCTGTTTATTTCAATATAATTATTTTTATTCTATCAGTTTATCTTTCATTTATCATACGAAACCGTACAACTCTGTATTTTGGTGAAAACCGCATGAAAATTCGTTCAGTATTTTTTGAGTTTATCGCAAACAAACGCGGCGGGTGACTTTGTTTTATAATATGTAGTGATAGTAATAGTAACTGAATGTAATTGTCATTGGCAATTGGTGTTGGTGGATCCCAGGGTGCACGGCATTCTCTTCCCAATGATTTTATTAGATTGCAAGTACCGCTCAATTACATACAAAATATTTTAATTTAGATTAAGACATTTATTTTGCAATAAATATTTAGACAATGGCATTTTTTTTTTTTACGTGGGGGAATGCAATGACTCATATTCCTCCGCGGGGGCGGGCGGAGGGATTATGTCGGACTCGCCGGGGTAAAATAAAGATGTTGAGAAGATAATATACCTCCCGTAATACCGACTAAACCTACCACGGTGTTCCTCGACAAAACCACTATCGACGGGGCCGCGCGAATCGCTTTCGCATACGGTCGCGACCCCGCTGAGGTTTCGGCCCGCCGTATGAAACGACAGGCCACTACACGAAAGACCTACCCAAAATAGGCACTACTTCACCTACTGTCTCCCCCCTAGAGGGGAGACGGACTCGACACAGAGGCGCGCGTGGGAACACGCACGCCGCCTCTCGGACCTGGTGCTGAATGGATGGCGGGCAGGCCCACAAAGCCCGCCACCCCCAGGTCAAACCTCAGGGTGGCTGGAGGTCATCTCGCGCCCTCAGGCGCCCGGTTCTGCGGTTGGGGAGAGGGTTTTAACGCTCCCTCTCCCGCTCCGCCACCTCCTTGATGGAAATCACTTCCTCACAGAAGGAGGCGACGGCGTTCCACGACCTCTCACTCCGGACCATAGACTCAACTACGGCCGGGAGCGAGAGGTTAACCGATCCGACTGCCGCGGTCAATTCACGGCGCTGCGATGCCCAGGCGGGGTAAACCGCCAAAGTGTGCAGCGCCGTGTCCTCAACAACGTCGCGGCAGTCGCCGCAGTGGTGACAACCAGGCGTCTCTTGCCGGCGTATACGACACAGGAACTGGCTAAAACAACCGTGGCCAGGCAGAACCTGTGTCAGCCGGAAGGTGAGGGCGCCATGCCGCCTCTCCAGCCACTCCTTAAACACGGGACTTACCGCCACGATTGTGGCGTGCCCGAGACAATGGCTTAACCTAACATTGAGAAGAGATTGTCTTACAATACGTTTAATTAGTTCGATATATTGCCGCTGCAGGCGCTCTTAGCAAATGAAGGTATGGCAGACATGTCGATAATCAATCGTATAAAATTGTGTGAAAACTGCGAAAACACATGGCAGGACCTCAGATAGGAAAAGTTAAATCTGTTTAGTCTCACTTTCTTTCCGAAAGTAATGAGCTCACTGATCTGGAAACACAATAAGACAATCACCGGACATTTTCATGTCTGACAAATCGATTTGGAATTCTGTCTAACCTTATTATTTAAAGTGTATTTAGTTTTGTCCACGAAGACACCTAGTCGGTTAGCGATATTGCAAGATTTTATTTTTTGTTGCTCGTCAAAATGACCACACTCCGCCTGATGGTAAGCAGTCATGTGGTCTAAGAGCAGTGGCCTCCATACCGTCCTGATACCAGCTGAGGTGATGTTAAGGTATCTACTTTAACGGCCTGAGAAGATGCTTCTTCACGCCCCGTTTAAAGGACCCAGGATTGAAGGTAGAAGGAAACAGGTGCCTTGGCAGAGACTTCCATGCCTTGATCGTTCAGCAGAGGTATGAGGGCCCAAACTTGTTGGAGCGCGCTCTAATCGACTCTACCGTGTAATGGCATCTAAGCCCAGCACGCGTTGTTCTGGATAGGAAAGAGGAGGGCGGAATAAGGTGGCATAACTCTTCAGAGCACTCCTCGTGGTATATTCTGTAGAAACATGCCAAAGCCACTGTACGTAGTGGGCAACTGTACATAAGTTCAGTGAGCAGTTGATGCAAATAAATAAATAAAAATAAAAACACAAGAAAGCTTACAGCAATCTCAAGAATTTATTTTTTATTCATGAAAAAGCACCCCATGAATAAATATTAGTCTTATATTAAACTGTCCGACTGCTGGGCACAGGACTATTCTCAGTATGAGAAGGGTTAGACTATAGTCCATTACGCTGGCCCCGTGCGGGTTGGCTGACTTCACATAACTTCGAGAACAATATGGAAAACTCACGGACATACAAGTTCCCTCACGATGTTTTCCTTCACCGTTAAAGCGAGCGCTAATTCGCTATTTAATACGCACATAACTGCGAAAAGTCAGAGATGCGTATTCCAACGACCTCTCACTAGGTCTCCATATTCGGACCTAATTTTTTTACTTTGAGTTATCGCTCAAGTGAATCCAGAAGAAGAAAAAAGAACGTAATCTATCTGAGTACCTAGTTTCCTCGAAATCTGTTCAATGGTTTACGCGTAGTTAAGTAACAAACACGTAAACGTTATTACAAGCTATTAAGTTTATAATATTTATACAGGAGTACTAGAATGTGCTTGTCATTATCCAGCTGATTTTTATTGTAACTGGTCACTCATCTGGTACTGTTGCGTTACTAGCCTCAAACTACATAATTAGCTACTAACAACGTAAAGCAACGTTGAATAAATCGAAACAACTAATAGATATAAAGATTATTGTTTACAGTTATGACTAATATGAGTATCACTGCGCTCGATTTCGTCAATTAAGATAAGATTTGAAAACACATTTATCAAACTCAGTTCGTTTATCAGCAATCAGGTTTAATATCGCCCCGCACATAAAGTAATTAACACTTCAGCACTAGGTAACACAAATACAACGTGTTACGATTAAGGTGATTTAAAGAATTGTTTTTAAATTATTGCCTGCATAGTTGGTTTAAGAGGTCACCTCGCTGCTAAACCGTGCCGAGTTTTCTAGTTCGATTCTCACACGCGACAACAATTTATCTGCTACACAAATACTGGATTTACAAATGGCTCAGTATTCTTTGTGCCCGTCGTTTAATTGTGTGTTTTTAAAGTCTCATGCAAAATAAGCCTTATGTATAAATCGGTTTCCAAAAGAAAATAATCTACGCAGTTCAAAAATATTTTCATAGTATTTATGAGCCCGTCTCACAATTATACTATTAATGATTCAGCTTTCCTACCACGTTTTTCAAGTTCCTTGCACTATGGCCTAAGATTACAATAAGAAACCAGTGTACCCTCCAGACCTTCAATGGCAAAGAATCATATAAGGTTTATATCGGTAAGCAGTACTACAACCGAAAAGATTAAAAAGGTACTTATTTTTGTCATCCGCCTAAGGGGCTAATATACTACACAAAGATTCCATATACAGGATGTTCAACCTGTTACATTTACAGTTTGAACAACCTGTTATTGTTGTAAATGTATTACAGGTTGAACAACCAGTATACGGAATATTTGAATGCACGAACACAAACGAATTCATGCACTAGTAATATTTAAACAAGATAGACATTTTAAAAGAAACAAAAAATGGCAACTGCTCTGGCTAAAATAGAAAAGCTGATACCTGCCACATTAATTTTTGCGGAAAATAATGTGTTCTGTGACATTTCCACTATATCAAGTAACCTAACACCTAATTCATTAAAAAATCTGGAGCCATTTAGGCTTCAGTAAACAACGTCCCAAAGAAATAGACAAACATATATAAAACTGAACATTACTCTTTGTTGACGCAGTGTGGTAAAGAAAGATTTTTTAATTGAGTTTATTGAATCTGATAACCAGCCCATGCGGATATAGAAAAGTATTTGACCGGTTTGACCATGAACTCCTAATTATAAAGCTTTAAATTGCACACGTACAATACGTCGTTTTTTAGTTCCTATATTGATAAATAATTAGTCAATTCAGAAAACTGCCTCCGTAGCACAGCGGTAGTGAATGCGACTGCTGCGCACGAGGTCTCGGGTTCGAATCCTGGATCGGACCACAAAAAGTTATTGGATTTTTCAGTTAAAAAATCTCAATAGCAGCCCGGAGTTGGGAAGTTGGCGGTGTTAGACAGCCCCGTGCCTTGGAAAGCACGTAAAGCCGTTGGTCCTGCGCCTGATCTCTCTCCGGTCATGTCCGATTACAGTTCCATTGGGTTATGAGAGTTACAGAGTGCACTTGTGTTTGCGCACACACTTGTGCACTTTAATAGCTCCTGCGCAGATGGCCAGTCTCCGTAAGACTGGCCGCCGTGGCCGAAATTCGGTCTGGAGGACATTATTAATTAGTAGTCCGCATTCTATTAGAGATAACTGTTGGAATGGAAGGTTAAGTTAGGAATGCCACAGGGTACACAATGGGAACCCCTCTTTGTCTAATTTCTCGAAACACTAAACATGTTATGAACAGAGAAAAAAACCATTTTCGTAGCTGGTTACGAAACTTGGTTACGAAAACGACGAATTAATTCTGTTTCTGTAGCTGGTTATCAAAGGAAGAAAAAAATTCCATGTTCGTAACTGGTTACAAAAGATCAGTTACGAACGTGGATGGAACCACAACATTCAGTATAAATAAGAGTATGCTAGAGTATTGCAAGAATTGGTTTGCTTGGATTATTACCGAATGAGAAACTTACATGTCAAGAAGACTTCTCTAACTTTAATTATTACTCTGTAGGAAACTCAATTATTGTAAGACGACTTAAATATTATGTTCTAATCATATAAATTAATCGTCTCAAAATAACATTTAGAATAAAATGGAGTACTAATAAATAAATGATCTATTCGATATATGTATGTATATTTAACACATCAGGAAATAGCTATAGTCTAGAAGGAGACCGTTGGAATGCCACGGCGTCTGCGTGTACGAACGGAAGGCGCGCATCTCCAACTTTTCAAATAATCGTAAGGGAACCTGCATGTCTGAGAGTTCTCCATTATGTTCTCCAAGATATGTGAAGTCTGCCAACCTGCACTTGGCCAGCGTGGTGGACTAAGACCTGACCCGTTCGCATACAGACAAGAGGCCCGTGCCTAGCAGTGGAACAGTTTACTACAGGGCTGATATTATTATATTATATATTTAACAGATCTTGTGTGTGTCGCCTTCAAATAACATCCATGACAATTTTAGCACGAATTAATGTCTCGCCCACTATTGATTGTTCTAAACTATTATATAAGATCGCTTTTAATTTATTATTGACCTGGTTGAAGCCTATTGTCGGTGCACCAGCAACATATCTCGGTCACGTGCCAATTAAAATTAAATTATTCGCTATCGTAAGCTTGGTTTACCAACACAACACTAGCAAAATTAATTAAATTTTTAAGAATGTCGGGGACATAGAGTGTCTGTTGACAGCATCACATCAAGCTACGAGAAATCCTAGCACGTATATCAAGTAAAATGCTGTAAATGGTCTATATGCGACTATTGTGGGTTCGATCCCCACACGGATCAAAAATTAGTGTGATCCAGTCTGGGTATTATTTCTGTCCTGTTAAAATATTTGTAAAGTACACCGCGTAACAAGAAAACTGCATTTAAAAAAATATATTATTATATAAAAATATTTCTTACCCGTATAACCCTGTATTCCTTCCTCCAGGGCTGCGCGAGTAGGTTAGCCGCGTACCGTGCCAACGCTGCCCATCCCAACCCGGCTCTGTACGCACTGAAGTCTGGCAGCTCGTTGACCGTCCGTTGAAACACCTTCCCCGTCTCAGCCAAACCAAACTTGCATTCATGAGGCACTAGCGATAAATATTCTATTATGTAGTCTGCAACAAAGAATCCAGATTATAAACAATGTTTGTTTAACAAATAAACTATATTGTTGATAGGTCATACGCTCTTAGCTTTCTGCACTCATTAATCGAGAAGCGATCAGCAAGGTCGAGCAACACGGTCAATAAGTTAAATTGTCACTGTTGACCGTTTTCGTCTTTTAGAAACAACAGTAGATCAATTCTGACGTAAGAGCATAAAATAAGATGACACAGAACTCAATATGCTCGTACATATTGCAGGTGAGAATTATATACATTTATTAATTAAATAGATACAGAAATAGACAACATAGCGTATAAATTAACCAATTATTTATGTTTACTGCATAAATTGATCTTTAAATTGCATCAGGACCGATGGATCTAAGTAAAATCTATTTGTGCATAGAAACGGTACAGGAGAATATAAGATATAAATTCAATAGATACTGTACCCCAATAAGCGTTAGAATCAATGGATTTTGGTATAATGTGTTTGCTTATAGGGAAGCAACAGGTAAAAACAAGTGACGATGAAGCATGTCCGTGTACAATCGGTTCAGTAATACCCAGACACGCACTTTCGCTCTTTCCTGTTTTTGTTTAGCTTTGATACCTGCTTAGTGGGAGACCGTTGGACGGCAACACAAAGATCTCGAGTTTGATCCCAAGGCGCATCTCAAGACTTTTTGAAGTTATGTGGGTATTAAGTAGTTAATTATCGCTAGCTTTAACGGTGGACTATGGGCTAACCCTTCTCACACAGCGAAAACGCCCCTGCCTAGCAGTAGGACAGTTTAAGACTGGACTGATATTGTTTTATATTTATTATTATGATACTTAAGTCTGGTTTATCAGATGTAAACAACATCAATAACGCAGCTATTGTAGTGTCACTTTCCACTTGCTTATGTATACGGCATATCTGATTTCCAAACTGATCTAGCGACTATCTTGAAGCTTGTATTCAATTTTTTAATCCTATCGCGATTTAAGGATTGTGCCGAAAAGCAAAAATCTTTATTTGCTCGCTACATAACCTGAAACACAAGTATAGGATATCCGACTATGTTGTATACGGTTACGAATTGAATCGAAACTCGTATACGCTTAAATCTTATTCAGCTCAATTTTGTCAGTATTGAGTAAGAAATATCAAATTAATAGGAAATAGGGACATCTGTCGAAAAAGACAGCTGCTAGTTTTAGGTGGCATATCAACATTGGTAGTCTTAATTCCATAGGTTCACTAACCTTCTAGTTTTTTCTTCTGGTGTAGTTTCTCGGGGCTATCGTCGGTTTCCAGGTAGCTGTAGTGTGCATCCTCGATGCGGCGCCATAATGCTGGCAGCCGTTCGCGAAGCACCGCGTCGCCCATCCCCGAGCAAGACATCACCATCACCATAGACACGCTTCAAGGGTCAACTGGAAATAAACCAAAAATCTTTTTAAACTCCAATCTGCGTACAAAAGCAAGTTGATGTTTTTGTATCAAAGCTTGACTGAATTCTGCCTGGGAGACCGATGTTATTGATTGATCCCTGATGTAATTGATGATGGATGTTTTAAAAGAGTGGCCGTGAATACCTTACAGGCAGCTTTTCATAGGCTCAACCTTTTGCTGAACCTAACAATAAACATAAATGTACATTCAGTTAATTTAGTAAACTTACTAACCCCTGTGACGTTCATAAGTGTTACTTTGTGATAAAAACTAATAAAATTTATTTTAGACTCACTTTGAATTCCCGGATCAGAGAATTTTATTTTGGGTTTTCTGTTAATAAATTCTCAGTAGCAGCTTAGTCTTCAAATATGCCTGTTAAGTGGCAATAGACACGATGCCTATTGCATAAAAATCACCCGGCTAAATGTTCGCGTAATATAACTCTGCCTGCCCCTTAGAGAATGTGTCAGTTTATAAAGACGAAGAAGATTAACCAAATCCCTAAAGACTTCTATGTGATTGTTTTCCCTGAAGACATTTATGTAGTCTGTCACGTTTGGTTGGATAAGTCACAGTAGTCATTCTTATCGGTTACTAAGCCCAATGACTGTCTTATTACATTAAACTTCATAAACAAGGTAGGTACAGATAATCTCGTTGCAATAATTTGTTACCGTGTTCCGAAATCCAGTGATTGAAAAGCTGTTAAAAATACTACTTCGTCTTTATTTACCAACAAAGTAAATTTAGCTGCTACGGTTCAATGCTTTGCTACTGAAATATGTTTTGTTAGATTTATGGGTTTCCCACGTAAACAGCCAGGGCCGCAAGCTGTACATTATGTGTGAGAGCTTTGTATTCACAGGTAATAAATAGCGTCCGTCTGGGCTAGGTTTCGAAGCCGGAAATGTAACTACAGCTTTCTGAGGTCTCAAGTGTACTATTCAGAAAGTATCTCTGTCTAAAGGCAGATCATGCATACGTACAAAGACGTAAGTCTTTCTTAACTGTCTTATCAAACAAAGGAGAAGAAAACGAAGAAGTGTTTAATTATCGGTATAGTTTGCCGCAGGTATCGTAAGTTGTACATTGGTGTTAAGTTTGCCATTTTTATGAAGAATCAGTATTAATGTACCCAATTGCGGTGACCCTTATCCGTTCCTATTTATCTTTGACTTCCGGATTTGAAGATTTCTGAAGAGATGTTATATTGAGTCATCAGTATCACAGGAAGCGTGCATATTTTTATATAAATGGTTGCATTTGTCACCCTCTGCTCTGTAAACTAAACTCTTTAATTAATCTTTATCTACCACATCGATCTGTTGCTTCCTTGCTACTTGTAAGAAGGACAAACCATGAAACACAGTTCTCATTTATAATATTAGTAATCCATACTACACGATAAATTGGCGATAAACGCCAATATTTGCGAATAGTTATTCCCGTGAACCGATACCATTTTGTGTACTTTTAAAGTGGGCCATGTCAATTATAGAACAATAATACATGTGCACAGTAGTCAAGGGATCTATACAATCTTGGCACACGTACTCTACAACTATTTATACTATAACACATATGTAGTTATGTTGTAAAATGAAGTACGACTCATTTTGTAAAGCACGCGGCCATTAGGCCACCGTGATGTATTACTCAGTAAATAGCTGGTGATTCTTCCTCATATAACGCTGCTATATTGCGTAGTCAAGAAGTGAATCACGTAAGTTTACTAGCTGTATTATCCGACTAAAATTTTAATGACCGTCGCAAAGGTAGGGCAGAATCATCAGGGTACAGACAGAGTAGGCCAGACAACCTCTCGTGAAGAAATTTCTCATTATGTTTTTTGTGAGATGAAAGGCTGACAATTTAGCTTTTGATCTGAGGAGCCCTTAAGCGGGCGTTAGTCAGTTACAGATGGATTACAGTTCTTTTTAATACACAATCAAGGTGACATATAATCATACGGCTCACTTGATGATAAACGGTTACTGTAGATAATAGACCCTTGGTAGACAATAGATAATATCTTATTTACTCAAACAAGAAGTAGCTATACTTGTAAGTTTAAGGAATCAATATAGGTTTTAGCGTCCTCGCTTGGATTTTGCTCCAATCCGGTTTTAAAATGTATTTTGTGTGAGTTATTTGATTTTATGATAATGAGGCAAAGTAATTTGTGTCTATAACAAATAACTGATAGATAAATCAGCGTACAGATCTCTAACCATATACGTCGTTACGCAACATTATAAAAAAGCAATAATGAACAGTTAAGTTATTCAATTGATAAACAAAATCACATTGTTAAGAGGTTGCTCATTGTAGAACTCTACAAGGTAAAGAGGGTACCAACGGTAATGATACGTAGTATAGAGATACATAGTTACAGCATCTCGTACCTTCGGATTGCTGTCGTAAACCAATCCTACCAGCATTTTTTGTAACAGATGTTAAGAAAATAGTAGTAATTAGCAGAACACTAGGTTAAATGAATATCTACAAATAATAAACCTAAAGAACATACATAGATAAGTAATCGAAGTACGAAATCATCCAATATACATACATCAAAATGGGAGGCAATACAAAAATAGTATGTTGTAGACGCGTTTGAACACTATTACTTGAGCAAGACTCAACAATCATCCACAACTCACAGAACTACAATCGATAAACGTAAATACGACATCACAATATTATTTAGCTACTGATAAACAAGCCAGTTATCTACAAAAGCAACACGACCGTGTCCATGACAACATACTGTGTTATCAAACAAAGAACCCAGCAAAGAGTACGCACGCGTTGCTGTGGAAATATATTTAGTTTTTATATACGACGATGCCGCAATACTCTAGCTAAAACTAATTTATATAATCTGGTAATGATCGCATATCTGTTCGTATATTTTAAAACAATCGTTCGTGTGCGAAATAGACGAGGCAAGCTAACTAGCGCTTAATTAAAGTAATTTCTGTCACCTTTCAACGATTGCTGATACCCGTTAACAGACTGTATGGATTAGCAATTAGCTAGACTGATATCATCATAAATTTATGTCGAAGACTCGTCACTATCATGTGTTTAGATCATTATTTTGCTTGACATGAAACGCTAGGATGGTTTCTTTGAGTCTCATCCTCATCCTTAATCAAAAATAACAATCACTTACACACTCATATTCTCACTAATATTATAAACAGGAATGTGAATGTTTGTTTGTTTGTTTGTTACGCTTTCACGCCTTAACTACTCGACCGATAATCATGAAATTTCGTACACGTTTTCAGAAGAAAATATTGTTACTTACATAACCTAACCTAACCCACGTTTACATAAATAAAGTTTCCTGCATTCATAAAGGCAAGACCAAAAGAAACCGCTAACCAATATTAAAGACAGGCAACTATCCTTTTTAATATACCTACCTACGTTTATATTTGTACTTCAATGATATCTTACAATTAAAATTCACAAGGTAGGTATTGATTATCTTAAATAATAATTGTGAACAAGTTTGTTGGTATACAATGACTTGTTAGTTATTCATTTATGGCTACAACTTTATTGTCTGCTTAGTTATGTAGTTTGGCCAGACTAAGTGCCATTTTTATATCCCTTCAGACGTTCTTCCCTACAATGTCCTGGTATTTAGCACAAGACAGCGATAAAGCTACCATGTTGAAGCTGGAATGTTTATACTGCATAGCGGATAGTAAGGATATACTTTCATCGCTTTTCAGAAGTAGTTACGTGAATCTGATTCCCAGTGTAAAAAACTACATGGGTCTACAGATATTGCCGTACTGGTCACTCATTGCACCCAAAACAAAATGCTAATTAAAGTGAAGGACATAATATTACACTGGCTGTTAGCAAATAGCAAAATTTTTGCATGCTAATAAACGAACTGCGGCAGTAGATTCCAGTTTTTACCGAAAGGAATGAATTTTGCTTTGATCCGTGAACATCTATAATCACGATGCAGCGAGACAAGCAATATAGTAGAGAACGGTACTAAACTGTCATATTTACGCCTTAGTTTATGTCCATGACAAAATTTTATGAACATCAATTTATGTGCCATTTAAACGAGTTTGTCCTTTACAAGCATACTTAAAAGGCACATAAATGTTGCTTTTTGGATTGTTTTGTGTGGGTTAAAGTGTAACTATCACAACAACCGCCGTAAATCTATCACGTAAAACGTGTTTGTCATTGGTGCCATAAAGTTATCCGTTTCCCAAACAAATAGAATTTGAGAATAGCTTCAATTGGATAGTTTTAGTAGGGTACAGAGAGTCTCGAGAGCTCTGATGCTCGTGACCCTATATAATGAATCTTGACTGCACTCTGTGCGAATGTAACTACTAAAGACTTAAGCAAAGAAGAATGAAGAAAATACGGCATGGCATCGATCAAATATACCATAGATGCACGATCTTGTACTAAATCGTACCCAAATAATATCTCCGAATTGATGTGTACTTATAGTTATGTTTACTCGTTTGACTATTTAAAAATAGTCCTAAAGTGTATATAAATTTAACTTAATATAAATCTTAACACTTAGTGATAGTGTCGTAATACTTATGACAAAGTATATATATATGGTATATTTGATCGATGCCGCATGGTCATAAATTTTTTAGAAACGTGTCCTAATCTCGTATGAATTATTTCGCCGTAATAAGTACGAATTTAAAATATGAAGCCATTACAGTAAGATCATAAGTGAAGAGAAACAAATAAGCCCACTCATCATGTGTTGAAGTGAAAGTAATATGACACTACTTTCATAATTAATATCAATCCAGTTGAATATAATAGTAATTTTATATTTTGTACGTTTTGTTTTTGAATACTTTAGATTGTTCAAGAGTGGAAGACAGGACGTGGCTGCAAAAATGAACCATGATACTCAAGAGAAGCGTTCTGGGGTAAAACAGCAATAACATGTACACCCCAGGGATAATTGAATCAGTAAAAATAATTACTCTAGCATTACAATCTGTAAAAGGTATGCGAGGAGTGGTCTTTCTTGGAAGTGGTAATCAGGTAGAAAGTCATTCAAAGCCGCTGTTTCAGAAGATATTGAATTATGGCAGCATAGCGGATGGCCTAGCTTAGAGTGTTAACAGATTACAAAATGCCTTCGAAACCAATATAAAGAACTCCCAGATATGCAGATTTCCTTACAAAAGTTTTATTTATCCTTAAGCCGTAAATAGCTTCAAACGCATTAATGATGAACACCATTTACTTGAAACCTGATGCTTCTGCGTACCTACTTGTTCGTTATCTAATATCGCATTTTCCGTGGAGTAAGCCAATGCTCGCTGCTAGGCAATACATCGCGTTATCGGTGTCGTGTCGCCTAATATAAATTGCTGCAACCGTAACGTATGTCATCCGTCCAAGTGAGGAGTATTCAGCCATGACTCACGCTGTCATTGTTCAGCACACGTCAATTTACAATTCATTCATGACAATACGTGTATGTTGGCGTCGCGTTCGATTAAACTTATTGGTATTTTACCTTTCTGCATTTTATTCTTTGCAATGAATATAACTAAGAAAAATATATCAAGTATCTAATAAGGTACACCGTAAAGTCTTAGAATATATAGTACTGCATTATTTACTATATTGGAATGAGAACGAAAGTATTCATATATTAACATATGAATTAAAATTAACTGCAATGCAGAGGGTCTCGGGTTCGAACCCACGTCGCGCACCTCTGACTTTCGGAAGGTATATGATTTTTCGAATATGTGCGTATTGATTGACAATTATCGCCTGCTCCGTGCCTCGAGATCACGTAAACTGTCGGTCCCGGTTGCCATGAACATCTATGGCAGTCGTTATTGGGAAGTCAGTGCCCTATAATTTCCTGACACTGGTCTACCCTTAGGGTGTCGTTATCCTTCGGGTTGCGGAAGTCAGGTGGGCTGCCACCTGACTTCCGCTCCGTGTAAAAACTGATATGCAGTCAAATCCGGTTAGACTAGAAAAGCCGACCCCAAGTGACTTGGGAATAATAAAGGCTAGGGAAGAGAAGAGACAATAAATTAATAGCAAAAAAAAGCAAGTGATAATGTCCATTTTTTTATAATATTGTCTTACGTTTACGCGAATGATATACATTGAAATTAAACAAATTTATATGGATTTTACCGTGTTGTTATTTTTTTATAAAACACTGTTATTACATAATTTTGAAACTTTAAACTACTATTGTTAAATACTTTTACTAGTTACTGTTTAGTTCTATTTAAGCTATTTAATTTTACACTTTTTTCGACATTTCCGTTGTTTTTCATCAGCCATGTTCATGGGGAGAGTGTTTAAAGTTTCAAAATTATGTAATTACAGTGTTTTATACTAAATAAACAACACAATAAAATCCATATAAATTTGTAGTCTGATCTTTTTTCTTTTTCCTTATTGATTCGTAATCTGAGACACAACTAGTGGGTTTTCTTAGATTATTAAGACTTTAATATATTTGAGTTTATTTGATATTGGTCAGAGTGAGAGCCCTTTGCACATATGCAGTAACGAAAAGTAGCATAAGATCTAAGAATCTCTCTAGTAATCTAGAGAGACAACACAACATTATTGACATTTGCCACCTGTCAGATATTAAATAAAACATGAATTATAATAAACAAATCTTACATTACATACATTATCAATTATATCCTATGGCTGTATGTGTCTCACTGCCTCCACAACCTAGGAGAGGTACAAAACAAGGCCAACAGCTGGCTATTAAATCACCTGTTTTAATGTAACAGTGTGTTACACTTCCTATCCAATTAGATTAAAGTTCTACTTAATTTATTTGTAATCAAAAAGAGAGTTAAAATATGTGGATAATATAATAATATTCATATATTTATTTTCAAGAAAGTTACAGTTAGCATGAACACAGTACATAATATATATCATGAGACAAGTTAATACAGAATTCATTGAATTCTGGTACCCAATGTAAGATTTAACTTGTGCTTTGGATACCAGTTCCATATATACTAATTAGTTTAAAAGGCCATGCAAATAGGTTGCATGGACAAATAATGTGTTAAGTGTGAATTCAGCAAATTAATTATGCCAGAATTGTAGCATAATTTTTGGATTTCCAATCCACCATCACAATTATTGGAAACTTTCTAAGTTCATTTTTAATAAACAAATTAATTACCTAGGCAATTCACAATTTAAAATTTTTACTAATTTGAAATGTCTAGTTAATGTTTAAGAAAATGATAGTATATCATGACAATTAACTGTCAGATATGTAACAATATTGTCATTTATTGAATGATAATTTTAAATAAATATTGATATCAATAATCACATCTGACAGAAAATGATTTAACAGTATCTATTTCACATGGATAATATTATGACAAATTAAGTCACTAGATAGAAGTAAATAAATAATTAGTGTAATAAAGACTATATTACATTCCAATAAGTAGCCAAAACTCCATGAAATCATTATTACTTGTTGGAGAGATAATGGTGCCGCGTGTATACTGATAGCAAATAGACAAGTCAATTTGTTAGGGTTACATGTAATTGTGTGATAAGATAAGAAAACTGATAAAATTGCACATGTGAAAGTTATATATTTTGTACATGACTCATAGTTTTAATAGTATTTTTATATCAAAATATCTCTATTGCTATGACTCGGAATAGATTACAGAAATATTATGTTATGTATCATAACCAAGAGTGTAATATTGTTTCAAAGTATTTATTTTATTCAAATAAACATTCAATCATTTGTATACACTATTTTTATATTGTAGGTTCTACTTATCAGACAAAGACTTCAGACTAATCATCAGATTGCTAGATCATTCTTATATTTAGTGCTTTGTTAATAAAAATCTGTGAACATTTTTTATTAGGAAGATAAATAATAAATTCAAACCAACCTACAGTTAGTTTAAGTATTTCCTATGAACAACTAAATAATATTTAAATCTAACTGGTATTGTATGTTGTACAAACTCTAATAAGAAATAAGATGACTAATAACAAAGTTAATTGAACATATGCATGTAAACAGTATTTACACCACTAAATCAAAACATGGCTAGACAATGGCCACTACAGACAATAATAAATAATGAAATAAGTTTGTTATGTACTATTGGAAGACTAATGTGTACTTTATCAAAACATACTATGTACTGTTATTAGGTATTTTGTTCTTGTAAACAGAACAGCCTTGTTATAATTATATGAAAATATTACGACTCATGCACACTTTGAAATCTAATAATTAACTACATAGGTATAAAACGCAGCTAACGATTTAATAGTGTGCATTAAATTAGAGAAGATACCGACAGTAATAACAGCATTAAAAGAATTCATGAAAGCTACGTCGAAGTAAAAAATATGCTAATGATCATACTCCCACGCGACACAGCAATGTGCGATTCATACCAATTTTAACCTAATTGTAGCCTACAGCTGTTACCTATAATGTTTACTAGGGTCTAACGAACTCACCGTACAGGAAGAACATTCTTTTCCTGGATGTCAAAATTTATTCCAATGCACCGAATGTAGAGCGGACAAAAATAGTTCACCCAAAATAACAAAGCAGCGCCTGCGAACTGATATCCGACTATCACAAACAACTATTATACACATCTCATAATCACAGTTCACGTTAATTTACAACAAAACTATTAAAACCCCAGTAAATATCAAAGAAAAGAAAAATAGTAGAACAAAATTTTGGGATTTTGTTTTGACGTTTAACACTGCCTGCTGATACAGATTATTTATGACGTTTGATACAATTTTGACATTTGATGGCGGCTGTCTATGCTTTTAGTCTATGGTTCCGCACTGCGGACAATGTGCATATCGCGCGATGTTTAAATTTATGAGATTCGAATGATTGTAGATTAAATAATTTACGCCAGATTTCAACATACTTTAGATCAATTGGTTTCTTATTTAAAGACATGATATGATCTTGATAATATACAGTCAATTTTGTAAATTTTGGTATTCTGCACTGCCTTGATCTTGCAATAATCATAAGACTGGATGGAGTAACCAAGGTAAGGCAAGTGAGAGCAAACTGCTGCAGCTACCTGCCCTCTCTTAATCAGTTGAATATTATATCATAATTTAATTGTTTTTATCCAACATCTGCAGTCAGTTCATCCTGCGCACAAAAACTACCTCATTTTCTACAACATCATATCTTTAACGCAGAATATAAACAACGTCCGAAGCCAAATAAGGATTAGACTAACTTCGTGGCTCATAAACTAATCGTAACGTATGATGATGCAAGAAATAATTAAAGTTGATAAATAGTTCGGTACACAGCTGTATCTCACTTTCTATCCAGACACACACATCCCACACACAAATAAACTCAACTCACCTACACCACAATACATACACCCGCAAAACTATCTTCACATTTATGATCACCATCACATTTTCACACTCTCATCCACATACTTTTGTATTAGTTGTCATTGTATTTTCATCTTGTTTTGTATTAGATTAACATATTTTTGTTCAGCTTTATTACTTGTTTTACTTTAGTAAATGCTTAAGCTTATGTTGTTTTGATGTCAATATTACCTACACTGTACTTTTGTATTACATCTTTTTGGAAATAATCTAACTGTCTAAGTTATTTATTAGATAACATAGAGTTATTAGTTTTATATAAGTTTGTATTTTATTTCAGGGACGGAGCACACTATTGTCTACCTGTGATCACAGATTTCCAGCAAAGACTTTCGAAGAACAAATAGGAATTAAAGCCAAGTTTTATATTTTGCTATTTATAGGTACTACTTACAAAGCACGCAACGTTACCCAAAATAGTTCAATTTTATCTTTCGGCTTTTAGGTAAATATAATGTATGATAGACTCCATTTGAAATCTATGTCTAGAACGTTAAATATAAAAATATCGTTTAACTAAAAATACGCTGTCAAAAAGTGTGAGGTAGTAATGGCGATAAAATAATCAGTATGGTTAAATTCATTTTATTTGCGGATCCGTTAAGACAGGAAGAAATAGAGAAATTTTATGAGGTTTATCAATAGAATTAAACATTTTAGACACTTACATATGCGATCATCACAATATTTTTAATTTATTACTCTTACAGATTTGTCAAAAACATCGTAATTACTATAAAGGATATCCGAAAAGTTATCACCCGCTTAAATATTTCTTAGAACCTGAGTATATTTACCAGTGTCCTCCTGAAATGTCTACGTAAGATTTGTATTAATTACTTTAGTCCTAATCAATTTATTTGTATATAATATACCTACTATGTCATTATATATCTATTCCATTTCATGTACGTATCAATATGTTCATGTATTGAATTGTTTTGCCACTACATTAGTATTGTTAATGTATAACTAGGTATATTAATTTGTGATTTTACAATGCCGAAAAGTCTGTGCAGTTACCTTGAGGCTGACCAAATCCCTAATGTTAATATTATTTTTCTTTAGTGTGTACTTGAGCTTCCCGCAATACCACGTGAAGTACAAGCAGCCGGTAGTATTACCTACGACGCTGGAACACACATCTTACATGCCTTCACTACCAGAAAGGAGTCTTAAAGCACGCTACGGTCAAGTTAGTAAAGCTTTCACGCGATAAAGATACCATAAAAGATGTCTGCTTGATTGTATTTTATATGAATTTTACAAAATAATTTATTTTATAAATTAATGTGAGTCGTTCAATTAATAAATGGCTGAGTTATCTTAAAATCGTTTTGTCTTATCAAATCTTCTAGTAGGTAAGTCTTGACGCCAAAGAGGGTCACAAGAAGAAAATTTAAAATTTAAGATCCAACTAGTAGGTTGTCTTCCAAACAAAAACATCAGAAGGATCCTGTAAACTAGAAAGTATACTATATGAAGTCGGCTAACCCGCAATGGGCCAGCGTGGTGGACTATGGCCTAACAGTGCCTAATCTATGGCCCTAACCTTTCTCACACTCAGAAGCCAGCCCAGTGCCCAGCAGTGAAAGAGTATATTCTTTATATTTATATTAAGTATATAGTTACTTTGATAGGTTAAGTTATTGACGGAGGTTAGTAGGATGTCTTATCTCTATAGTAGATATCGAGGGACTTAAAAGCAGCACCGGACCTGGGGTAGAGCGAGAAGAGCAGTTGCTCTAAGCGCCAGATCGTAAGTATAGAAAACCTTCAGTCTAGGGAATAAATGAAATTCCAACACGTTAATGCGGTCAATGGTCGGCAACCTTGTCGTCCAAAAGAGCCAAATATAAGCAATTCACAAGTAAAATCTATTCAAAGAGCAATTTTTTAACTTATCTTTGCTTTGCATTATTAAAGAAAATAATTGGACTAAAATACGCTCTTGAGCTTGCCTTTGTCAAGTAAGTCTTAAGTTCAATTAAATTAAATTTGGTATCATAGTTATCATACTTATTATCTTGCCTTATGCAAGATAGTAAGTAATATTCCTTGCCGGCACTAACATTTCGTGGAAAAGCCGCAGCCAAGGAGTCAAAGAGCCGCATGCCGCTCGCGAGCCGCGGGTTGCCGGCCACTGCGTTAGGTAATCCCACTTCCTTGCCGACTGTACTCCGGAGTGATCCGGAGTATGGGCCTTTACGGGGCACCGGTCTGGGCGGACGCCCTCAGTCGCGACAATAAGAGCCTGCTGCGACGTCCGCAGCGGGTCGTGGTGACGAGGGCCATACGCGGTTACCGGACGGTGTCCTGGACGGCTGCGTGCGTGCTGGCCAGTGACCCCCCCTGGGAGCTACAAGCGGAGATCCTCGCCGAAATTTACCGCTTCGTGGCGGCGAGGAGATCTCGCGGGGAGCCCCCGGGGTGAGAGGAGGTTGCACGCATGCGGCGACAGGCGCGGGCCGCTCTGCTGATGCGGTGGACGGAGGACCTGGCTCTACCGGTCCTGGGCCAGTGGATGGTGGAGGTCATTCGCCCGGTCCTTCGGGGGTGGATAGGGCGGCGATTCGGGTCGCTGACCTTCCGACTGGTGGACTCCTCACCCCAGGTTTTTAGTGTGTATACTGACCCCCTTCAAGGGCGGAGTCTCACATAACATCCCTCCCACCCCCGGGGGAGGGGGTATCCATAAAGGATTTAACAGGGTAAAAAAAAAGTTAATCAAAAAAAAAATTAAGGCTATGGCAAAAACACCACTCGTTTCTCTATTGGCAACCTTGACGCCTACCACTCCGCGGACTCACGAAAGATGTTTAAAAGATAATGTACCTCCCAGAATACCGACTAAACCTACCACGGTGTTCCTCGAAAAAACCGCTATAGACGGGGCCGCACGATTCACTTTCGCATGCGGTCACGACCCCGCCGAGGTTTCGCGGCCCGCCATATGAAACGGCAGGCCACTACGCAACAAGGTCTTGTACTTTGACCCAATAGGCACTACGCACTTTAAGGCCTATCTACAGGACCCGAGTAGATAGGGTTTCGGGGGGAGAACTACGGGTCTCCCCCTTTGGACCAGGGTACTGTGGGGTCAGGAAGCCCACTGCGCCTCGAAAGGCGTGTTCTATCGACCGCGCTGATTAGAGTGCGCGATGCCTGACATTGGTGTTGGACTCACAGGGGTATGTGGTTAGCCGCTGAGACGAAATGTTCGTTGCTCGGCAAGCACGTGGCGTTCGAGTGTCGGACTCAAGCGCGGCTAGTGCGAACCAGTCGGTCGCGCGAGGCACGGAGTTGCCTTTAGCGAAGTGGCAGTGTGGTTTCACTGCCGCAACGCATCTCGGGCGCTTGCCTGCTCAGCAAGTAAGAGTCATAGCTGGAGTGACTCGGGCCACACCCGGCTTGTAGGCCTATTTGAGCAGGCGTATGGATGTACGTCGGGAAGTGAGCATGCCTTACACAGCTCCGGTACCATACTGGAGATATGGGAGGCGGCTTCTCCGTAGGCTTCAGCGAGGTTTTCGTTAGCAACTCCCAGAGTTGCGGGTGGTGAGCGGCTTTATTGCTCCGGTACCTATCTGGAGAATAGGTAGTGTCACTTGGGCACGAGGTATCTCGCTTACGAGAACCAGATCTCTGAGGTTAGGGTGGAGAAGTCGAGATTTGGGGACAAGACCTGTCTATAACTGGTCCCGGAAGGTGCTCTCGGGCACTGGAAGGTACAGCGGCTCCACCTAATATAACCTTGACGGTTGGTGTAGGGGGTGCTATATCATAAACTGGACTAGTCGTAGAGAGAGGGGATGTTCCCCCTCCCCCTCCCCGTAGAGGGGAGACGGACTCGACACAGAGGCGCGCGCGGGAACACGCACGCCGATCTTGGACCTGGTGCTGAACGGATGGCGGGCAGGCCCACAAAGCTCGCCAGTCGCCACCCCCAGGTCAAACCTCAGGTTGGCTGGAGGTCGTCTCGCGCCCTCCGGCGCCCGGCTCTGCGGTTGGGGAGAGGTTTAAGCGCTACCTCTCCCGCTCCGCCGCCTCTTTGATGGAAATCACTTCACAATCAAATCACATCACACAGAAGGAGGAGACGGCGTTCTCACTCCGGACCATAGACTGAACTACGGCCGGGAGCGAGAGGGCAACCGATCCGACTGCCGCGATCAACTCAAGGCGCTAAGGTGCCCAGGCGGGGCAAACCGCCAAATTGTGCAGCGCCATGTGCTCAACAACGTCACGGCAGTCGCCGCAGTGGTGACAGCCGGGCGTCTCTTGCCGGCGTATACGACACAGGAACTGGTCAAAACAACCGTGGCCAGTTAATACCTGTGTCAGCTGGAAGGTGAAGGTGACATGCCACTTCTCCAGCCACTCCTCAAACACGGGACTTACCGCCACGATCTTGGCGTGCCCGGCACTGGGGTGCACAAATCGCTGCTTCCAATTCGCCACTAGAACCTGGGGAGCTCGGATCTTGCCGCCTCGAGAGCGGAAAGAGCCGGTCCTTCGCCTCGAGCTAGCGCCTCCTGGCACCAACAATAGACCGACGCGAGCGCCGCTTCCAGGTCCCATCGACTCGAACGAGATCGTGCGGTAACCTCTTAACAACCTGACGGCCATGGCGCGCTGTGGCGCACGAAGCGCCGCAATGTTTTGGGCCGTAAGGCTGTCCGCCCAAACTAGGGCCCCGTAAAGCGCCATGGACCGCACGACCCCCTCGTAGAGCCTCCGGCAGGAGCTGTTTGGCCCCTCAAGGTTAGACAGCAGGCGCCAGAGCGCGCCTGCAGCGCCCCGAAGAATGGGGGCCAAACGACGAAATGCGGATCTCTCCTATACAATATGGGCCCCTGGAGGTGGCCGGTTCCGAGGGCCGTGAAAACAAACGGCCCCGGACTTGAACAGGGCCACCTCGAGGCCCAACCGCCGGATACGATTGACGACTTGACTTGTGTGTGACCTCACCCCGGGACACCGCTTCCTCCGCCAGGCTGCTCACACGCAGAACTGCATCTATTGTAGAGCGCCCGCGGCGAAAACCATATTGGTTCTCCGCCAGATCCGGACCCACAGAAGTCGAACGCGCACTCGCAGCCGTAACCGAGGTAGAGGCGACACAGCTGAAGTCTTCATGGGCAGAATCGGGACAGAGAGCTGAACGTAGACCGGAAGCGAGTCCAGAGACTAGAACGAGAGATGCAACGCGAACGGGAAATTCTACGGCAGCGGCAGAGAAGTTCGTTACGGACGAGTAACCTACGATTGGCGGAGCGTCGGACGAGCGTCGACTACGAGCGTCAATAGCGCGAATCCTGGACGTCCCGCATCTCATACCAGGGCCCTGTTTAATAAACATTTTCTCTTTACTGATAACAATGTACATATTTGTAAGGAAAACTGTTTTATTGAATGCTTAATTGTAATTACAAATTTACATATATTGTAAAACAATTTCGACAGGTGGACTCGCCTTGTATCAGAACTCAGAACTTAACAAAATTGTACTTAAATTTAATAAGTGAAGACATTTTATAGTTATACATTAAAAAGTGATTCTAACAACTAGTAGTGGAAGTAGTTACAGTAGTGGTGATGAATATATGAGTGTACGTCAACGGCGAGTTTTTCGTAAAAGGATAAACTTTACTTTCGATGTGTCAAATTTTACGTTCATCGAAAAATTTTGGCGAATATTTGGTAACGAAAATAGGACATGATCTTGAATACGATTCTAAGAGAAATGCAGCCCTAACACCCACTCAGCAAATTTTGTGTGCATTGCACTAGATGGGCTGTGGCTCACAATACCATGTTATAGCAGATGCACATGGTGTACCTAACTAAAGGATCGATACATAACTGCATAAGTAGACAAGAACGGAGATCATTCCATGAATATTATGATAGTATGTGGACCTCACCACATAGTACTATCATAATATCCTCCTCGTTTTAAGAATCTTCAACAAAAGTTACCGTAACACTAAATTAGCGAGGAGAAATAACTGTCTGTACTCAGTAAATAATCACTTTTATTCTTGATTTATCAACAACAATTAAGCCCGTAACAAGAGCGATCGCTTTTAATAATGGCTGGCTGGCTTGGCGGTGACTGCTCCACCTCTACCCCAATACCGTGGCTGGCTTGTTGCGGTAGGATGTGACTTCACGCCTGTTTTGCTGGCTGGCATCGCAGTGGCGACATCTTTTGGCAGCGTGTTACATTTGGCCATCCTGTAATTATTGCTCCCGCAATGGAAACAAATTAGGTACAATTAATAATGTATTCAGTAAAGCTGACTTAACAAAACAACCAAACATTTCTTTTTCTTTTTACGTGGGGAAATGCGCCTGATGCATACCCCGCGTCACCTCCGCCTCGGTTTCGGCTACGCGATGGTGTCTCTAATTTACGTCGTTTATTATCCTCATCCATATATATATCCATTCTGGAACTCTAAGACGAAAACATTGTTATTTTATGCAAATAAAACTATTAATCAAGAACCTAGAAGACCAAATCAAACTAATTTAAATATTATATTATATCATAAATCATAATCTACGTCAGCAACTAAAAAACATCAAAATACGTTTAAAATCATAGCGGTTTTTTATTATTAGATGTTTATGTAATTTATTTTTCATGATAGCTACCTTGAACGTAACGAGGGTTTAATCGATGATATGATTAAATGAGTACTAACTAGGCCTTGTACCTATAATAATGCACTAATACTAATTAAGGTTAGAATTTGAAAGTTTGGGCACATGTGTTGTGCACTAATAAGTCTGATATTTACTGTATAGCAAGCGTGTCTCGAAAACCAATCGTTTTAATTCGAGTGGTGTAAGTTTGTTATTACAATCCTATAATAGCAAAACAACACATGTTTTAAACTTGCAAGGTTATCTAACCGTTTACTATATTCTCTTTGTAGCAAAACAATTTTAATTTATCTACAGCTGCATTACATTATTGTAAGGTTCTTTTGTTTTGGTAATAAAATACATAATATTCAACCCGATTCACTTGTCAAAAGTTTTAAATCGATTTAATAGAGTAACACTTTTTAAGTTGGTAACACCAACCGAGTTGGGATAAAATAATTTAAATCGATTTAAATGGAGGAATATTTTTAACTTGGCAATACCAACCGAGTGGGGATCGAGAGCCCGGCGAGTGGACTCGTGGCAGTTGAAGTTGGACAGTCGCGGCGAACGGACGTGTTACAAAGTGTGTAGTTATACGATTATCAAAATACAGAGTGTGAATAATACGACGAGGAAGTTTTATTGGAGAGCTCATATTTACATTATTTAAACATTTTCGTTTTCCCAAATTCGTTACAATACAATAATATGTTATTACGATGTTTGATATCTTTGTTATAAAGTCTGCAAATTACTTACGTGCGTAATACCACTTCTGATATGTAGAAAACCCTCAGTCTAGGGAATAATTGAAAATCCAACACGTTAGGTAATCCCACTCGATAAATTATCTCGTTAGCTCACTTGTACATAAACCACATTGATGCTACAGTTTTTTTTTTTATGTTGGGAAATGCATTGACGCATACTCCTCCGCGGGGGCGGGCGGAGGGATTATGTCGGACTCGCCGGGGTAAAAGAAAGATGGAATAACAATAATGTACCTCTCGGAATACCGACTAAACCTACCACGGTGTTCCTCGACAAAACCACTATCGGCGGGGCCGCGCGAATCACTTTCGCATGCGGTCGCGACCCCGCCGAGGTTTCGGCCCGCCGTATGCAACGGCAGGCCCCTACACAACAAGACCTACCCGAAATAGGAACTTCTTCACACTATAAAACCCTACTGTCTCCCCTCTAGACGGGAGACGAACTCGAAACACAGGCGCGCGTGGAAACACGCACGCCGCCTCTCGGACCTGGTGCTGAACGGATGGCGGGCAGGCCCACAAAGCCCGCCACCCCCAGGTCAAACCTCAGGGTGGCTGGAGGTCATCTCGCGCCCTCCTGCGCCTGGCTCTGCGGTTGGGGAGAGGGTTTAAGCGCTCCCTCTCCCGCTCCGCCGCCTCCTTGATGGAAATCACTTCCTCACAAAAAGAGGCGACGGCGTTCCACGACCTCTCACTCCGGACCATAGACTGAACTACGGCCGGGAGCGAGAGGGCAACCAATCCGACTGCCGCGATCAACTCACGGTGCTGCGATGCCCAAGCGGGGCAAACCGCCAAAGTGTGCAGCGCCGTGTCCTCTACAACGTCGCGGCAGTCGCCGCAGTGGTGACAATCGGGCGTCTCTTGCCGGCGTATACGACACAGGAACTGGCCAAAACAACCGTGGCCAGTTAATACCTGTGTCAGCCGGAAGGTGAGGGCGCCATGCCGCCTCTCCAGCCGCTCTTCAAACACGGGACTTACCGCCACGATCGTGGCGTGCCCAAACTAACTGCTCGCTATCTTATCCTTTTTTAACGTTAGCTCTACCTATAGTATTGTAATCTATGGCTCTACCCCACTTCAACTATCCCTTCCTCCGACAGTGTTGCCAGAATATTATTAAAATTACCTTAAATTAAATCAATTGTTTAGCGAATGTCGAAGGAATTGATGACTTGAAGTGTCAGAATTGTTTTAGGAATATGTACATTTTAATGCAATGGAATAATTTATATGTAAAGACATTTAAATTATTTATTATAGAATTACAGTTTGTTTTTAATTTCAATTATCTTACAACCATAACCTTACGCAAGGAGCGTCATAAAGCCAAATGCGAAAAACAATTTTAAGCGCATTAAAATTTAGATATTATTACTTATTTAATAAGTATAAAATCGAAGTAGAATTTACGAGAACAAAAAGCGTCGACGGAAAGCACCGTAAGACAATCTTGCTCTACCCTGACCAAGGGCACAGGCCAGCGCTGCTTACCTAATCGCCATCACTTCGAAAACGACTGGCTGCAGATCACGATATTTATAGATTTGAAAATTGAACACCACACCACTTACTATAATATAGGCACCACAGAAATCTAAATAATAAGGAAACTATTATTTAGATTTCTGTGATAGGCACATAGGTATACTTTCTGAGGGTACTCATATTTATTAAAACTGTACTTTACTGGTTGAAGCTTTGGTATATTTATACAATGCTTACGTTACAATGATGAATAAATAATAATAAAAAAAATATTAACTACAATGACACGGAAAAATTATTACAGACTTGACGCTCTCTTCACATAATTCACATAATCTCAATCACGCCCTACTCGCACACACACTCATTCACACATACAAACATACACATACACACACACACACACACACACACACACACACACACACACACACACACACACACACACACACATACGCACATGCACACGCACACGCACTCACACACACGCACATACACTCACACACACGCACATACACTCATACATGCTTGTTACAAATAGACATAATTATAAAGAAAAATTAATGTTTCTTCGCCAACTTATAAACACACTTAAGTATCTAAATATTTTCGAATTAACACGTACGCTTCTTTGTTTCTTTTTGTTTTATGATAAATGTACAATCTACAAAAGAAATGTAATATAAAATAGAGTTCTCCAAAGGGTCGGGCCCAGCACCTTTAATACAAGTTGCTGTAACAACTTAGCAAAGGTGTTGGAGTCAACACACAATCTGTAACAACTATATTATTTCTTTAACTGTACGTATAATAGTGTGTAAAATTGTATATCGATTTTTGCAAATAAATATTATTATTATTATTATATTATTATGAATAAAAAATATTATGCATTAAAAAGTTATTTTTCGAAGTAGTTTGATTGGAAAAGCAGTTTAAACTTTAAAGCATTACCGATATAAAAACTTTTAAGTACGCATTTTTAACCACAAACAAACAAACTGATAGACACGTCAGTCATTACAATTCTGTCAGATCTCACGGCCTTCATTCTATGGAATCCATTGGCGCGTAGTCCAAAACCCAAATATATTATGATTTAAAAATCTAAATTTTAAGTATTGAACATGGATATTTTGTTTGTTGACAACGGTAGACAAGATGAAATTGATTCATTTTACGAAGTAAGTGTTCAGAGTAACATACTAATTCTTAAAAATATTTTTGTAGTTGCTGCCATTTGCAGGTAAAAATATTAATTTTATTAATTTACCGATAACGTAGTTACTTCTAGTCTGTATCGTTTGGTTGAATATTTGTAAAGCCAGCAATACAGAAAACATTCCCGGCGCGCTACCTGTCTTTTCAAAGATGTCACAGCAACAATAGTTAAATATTTACATACATTGCAGGCTGCACAACGTCACAGGGACTTCTACAGAGGGTACGCGAAAGCTAATCACCCATTAATGTACTTCCTGGAACCTAAGTATATGTACCAATGTCCACCGGAAATGACTGAGTAAGTAATACGGTGTCGGCGAGCAATTAATTATAACACCATAAAGAAAGAAATAGATACACAACAAAGCATTACAATAAAAACAATTAAAGTATAAAAAAAAAACAAATATTCCTACCTACTTGTTAGTTTTCTTACTGGGCAAACGAAATATAATGACGTACACACAACTATATATAACCTAGATTTATATATAGGTACACTTAGCCAAGCCGACGATAGTACCAGCTTCTATAAAATCTGGGCTCTGACATCCTGATCTCTCACAGCTTCAATTGAATAAGTCTGTAATCAAAAATACAGCTAATTAAATACAAACTTGCATCTTTCTTTAGGACCTGTAGCACTCCCTACCTGCAGCAAGATCCTTAAGTCATGTAGAAAACCCTCTCGTTCTCAGGTCTCATTTAGGAAGGAGATCCCCATAACATGTATAACATACCTACTCACGCAATTCACGTCCTCGTTGTGGGAATACCTCTATGACATGTAGAATATCCTGTGTTACTCTGGTCCTAACAATTAGGATGTTGAGAACATATGGAATAATGTCTATAATACAAAACTTTACAATTTGGACATGTAGAATATCTTCTCGAACTAAGATCCTCACATTTAGGATTCCTAGGAAATGTAGAATATGCTCTCAAATTGAGACCCTCGTAGTTAGGACATGAAGAACATCCTCTCAAGCTTAGAACCTCGTAGTTAGGTACAACTGAAACGAATAGTGAAAACACTAGAAAACATAGGTAGGTACATGTTTTGTATCTTAGATTAATTTAGCCAACCACATGACCTATTCGGATTTACGCTGAAGCAATACGTGCGTCATTTCATATTTTAATGTTGTACCTAGTTGAGATAAATATAACTTGTATGATATATTTATTATGACCCACATCATTAGCTGCAATTAGGGTTGCCATACACTCGTCGGATATCGTACTGCCGTAATCGTTTATATTACAGCCAAGGACGTAAGGTGGCTGTCTTCAAAACTAGACTAATAAAGGTTTCGTTTTTGAGATAACGGTGGAGCACCATCATCGAGCACTTGCCCTTTCACAATAGAAGAAATAGAGTTTTGCAATAATTAGTTATTGTCGGTCCGTCTTGGTCACAAGTTTCAACTCAAGATTTTACGTAACTACATGAAAGAATTCATATACCTACCTCCCCAGTTCATTACCTCTCATCCCACCTTGTTTTTTTTATTAGCGTCTACTTTGTAGTATATACCTACGTGTTATAGATAACCCTAGTATTGCAAGCGAACATAATCCTAACTAAATCATATATACACTGACGGACTCATAAACTGCATCAATGTTCAAGACGCCTTTGAAATAAACATTTTAACCAAATATTCAAACTTTTTATACAAATTTAAATTGAAACCTATAGTTTGGTTGGTTAACTTCATTACAGCGTACCACGTGCTACCGTTTTGACGAACCATAATAATATAATAATAATAATAATATTCTACCACATACACACAACACCATCTAGCCCAAACTAAGCAGAGCTTGTACTATGGATACTAGACAATGGATAAACATACATATATACTTTTTTTTTGTAAATACATACATATTATACATAGAAACACCCAGACCAAGACAAACATCCATGTTCATGCACACAAATATTTGTCTTGTGCGGGAATCGAACCCACGACCTCAGGCGTGGCAGTCGGTTACACTAACCACTACGCCATCGAGGCCGACTAACCATGTCGATGAACACAAGTTCCGTTCGCCCGATCATCGAAACCCTTATTCGCATAATATCAGATACGCAAAATATGAGATTCTCAAAATAGTAGATTCGCAATATAGCCGAAATTGTACACTTAAGTTGAAAAATATTATATACTATTACTTTAATTTAATTTAGGCTTGTTTTAAATTAATAAAAACAAATGAATATCGAAAAATAAATGAATAAATACACACCCCACACCATACACGAACCGTCTCCTTGTGTCTTGCTAGAATGCAACTTTGAGCATATCTCTACCCACGTCGACGATAGACTCTTCGATCTACACCATTTAAACATGTCCTACACTCATCGGTGAACAATATTGGCCCATTGCTCTTCAGTCCAATTAAGCTTTGAGCTTGTCTGTGAGCTGCAGACAGCTTTGGACCATTTGCTGGTCTAAAAGGGGTGATTACCGCTTCATTAAGCCTCCTTCTTATTGTTCGTGCACTCACGTTTACTCCACGCACTTCATTCAGCTCTGTTTTGATGTTTACTGACGTGAGGAAACGATTTCGTAGGGAAGTTGAAACAATAAATCGGTCGTCACGACAGGTGGTTGCTCGAGTTCTGCCGGTACCGGCTCTCCTTTTGTAAGAACCTGTCTCTACAAACTTTCGGTATACTCTAGGAACCGTAGACGAGTTTGAATTTAAATTTCTAACAATCGTTCGTTGATACAAGCCTTCCCACACCAATGCCACAATTTGAAAAACTTTTGTTGAATTTAAAAGACTGATAATCAATGCTATTGGTAACAATAATTTAAATAGCAAATGAAAAAAAGAAAAATAAATAATTTCAAACTTTACTCTAATAACACACGAATTTGAGACTGCATCAATTTTATTTTCCCGGCTATAATTTTATCTTTTACTGCAGTTCTATTTTAAAATGTTATTTTTTTATGATTTATGGACAGTCGACATTTTCATTTAGTTTAATCTAAAAAGTTTGCATACTTATCAAAAATATTAATTCGAAAGTAATCCTGAACTTTGATGCAGTGTATATAAAAATCTCGTGTCACGATGTATGTTCGGGATAATCTGAATCTACTGAACCGATTTTGATCAAACTTCGTAATTATCTGTAATTTGGTCCAACTTAAAAGATAGTAGTGTGTATTTATTGGTTAATTCGATGAATTGTTAATAGATGGCTCTGTAGGTTAATTTATCGAACGCGCTCATCTCAGGAATTACTGGTTCGAATTGTAAAATTATTTTAGTGTTGGATAGCCCATTTATCGAGGAAGGCTATAGGCTATATAACATCACGCTACGACCAATAGGAGCAGAGCATAAATGAAAAATGTTACAAAAACGGGGAAAATTCTCTTATGTGAAGCAGACGACGTTGCGCGGGTTAGCTAGTATTATATGAATATTATAAATGCCAATGTAGTTTGTTTGTTACGCTTTCACGCTTAGGTTAATAAACTACTTAACCGATCATCATACAATTTCGCATACAAGTTTTCGGGGAAACGCAAAAGGAGATAGGATAGATAACTTTTCAGAAAAAAATACTGTTACTAACCTAACCTACATTTACGCAAGCGAAGCCGCGAGCAAAATCTAGTATTGTATAAAAATAATATTAAACTGAGTACCTAAATGATAATCAAGTAAGTTTAAATATCGTAAGTTTAAATAGTTCTAAGAAGGATAACTACGTAACTCTATTAGGTACGTTTCATATCTTAACCAATGAACCGATCTTATGAAGATTGGCATTGAGATAGAATGAGCCAATTTTTTTTTTAATTCGTCACTATCCTCCTATGTATTGCTCTAGGTTCAGGCTAACCCAGACCAATACATAGTGGATAGTAACCAGCACCCTACAAAGTTAGGAAAGACTTCGCATCGGTAAAAAGAGTCCTAGTCGCATTTCTGTCTTAATATCTAAGTACGACAAATATTTCGTATGAAACGAGTTAATTTCTGACTTTTACTTGCAGAACATATCTGACTTTCCCGAAATACCACGTGAAGTACAAGCACCCGGTAGTACTGCCCAACAACATCGGACGCACGACGCCGATCCCTGCGCTACCGGACCGCTCTCTCGCTGGCCGGTTCAACAAGGCCAGCTGCAAAGCCTTCATTCGATAACAACCTAATATGTAGTAGTTTCATCATCTCAGCCTACTCTGGGAGCCTACCCTTGTTGCGACTTCCGGTGCGTAGTACGCATTAGTTTACTTCTAGCTAAATTAGTGTTAAGAGTTATTTAGCTGCCGTTTTGTAGGTGCATATATTTTGCTATATCAGTAATTATAATGGCGGCATTACGATGGCAGTTTACTAATTGTTAAGCATCCATAATATGGAGGCGGAGTAGAATTATTTGAACACGCAATATTAAAAACGGCACATTGACAGATATCAAGTCAAATCAAGTAATACGAGGCGTACCTATGTACATTATGCATTACCCAAATTTCACCAAGTAGGCGGCCAGCATATTACCGTCTACATAGCACTTTTCCGGATACGCGAATGATGCGGATTTACAGGCGTTTATATTTAATCCAAAGAAATAGTAATATCGAATATAAATATACTTATTTTATAAATTCTGTTTATTTCCACAGATCCCGTTTGTTCAATTCATCAATACACATGTACAAGATCACAATAAAAAATTACAGATTATAACTTTTTTTAATAATTGTATGGAAATAAATGCCACTCAAAGCATTCTACAATTACTTATCATAATATTTACAATCTGAAATAAAACGATGATGCAAATTCAGGCAGTCTAGTCATAACCAGGATGAATTCACTCAATCCTATACCGCCACTGTTGTCGAGGTTAATTTCTTGTAATACCTGTAACGACAAAAAATATTAATTTGTAGATTAATTTTTTCTTTAATTTTTTTTCTTCTTTTATTCAACTGCACAGCACTCAGCCAGTGTAGTGGACTTGATTCCTCACACGGGACAAAATATTATGTAATCTGCAAATACTTGTTGTGAGCATGGGTAATATTACTATCCGTGGTTTCAAAGTTGGAAGTACTCTTACGGCGGGAGCTGTCTTAAAAACTATACCTTTGGTAAAGGGTATGTATGTACCTAATTAAATATCACATCACGCCACTTCCAGATAAGCTAAATTCTTGTGTTAGCAAGATGTTAGCTTATCCCGAAGGGGGATGAATATCTTAACTCCTAGGGGTTCACTAGGTAGGGGGTAGTGGTCAAAGTAAATAGACTAAGAAAAGTCACAACTTTTAGACTACGGCCGAAATGTTTAATTTGTATGCAGTGGTGGCGTAGCGTAGTGGGCAGGTGGTAGTCTGGGTGTTTTTTGTGTCCGTTGTTTGAATGTTTGCAAAATCCCCCGCGACACAAGATATATACCCAGTGCGGAACATCTTTTAAAAAATGAAAATGGTGACAATTAATATAGCTATGTGTGCATATGCATCATAAAATATAGATGAAGTATAAAAAAATAACCTTATCAATTTTCTACATACAGAAAATTAATTTTATAGATACGTACGGTACGTATAAAATTAATGTTCTGTATGTAGAAAATCATCTATATTTTATGATGCATATGAACTAATGACTTAATACGTACAACATTGGCAATTTTCAGCTTGGACTCTCGGTCGATGTAGTGATCACGGTTATAAGGGCTCCAGGTTAGCCGGTCTACTATCTGACTGATGTCCTTCGCTGTTATTTGATTGTCACCGTCTATATCTGTGAACAGTAATCGATCTAATCAGGTAGGTACCTTAGAACCTACGAACGAATAGAACAGGTATATATTTCCTAAATTCGTGGAAATTGTTATATATATTTATAAAAAAAATGCTATTTTCTTTGTATTATATATTTAATGTTTCTGAAATAACATAACATAGAATCACGATTGTTAAGGGCCCTGGTAATAGTTGTGTAATTGCTCGTACTGCCACTAAGAAATCTGAGAATACTAACAGACAAACTTCACATCTGTGGCCCGGGAATCGAACCAAGATTCTTTACTGGGTCAAAGCCAAAGTAAGCAGTTCTTGAAAATATATTATTTGTCAAGCGATTATACTGCGGCAAGGTTAAAAACGTTCAATCACAAACGCGAGTGTGATACTTATAATGTATAACATTCTTGGTCGGTTGTTGTTACAAGTCGCCTGCCGTCGTATAGCCTTGTGACCACAAGTTGTAGACGAAATTTTGCATACATTTTGTATGGTACCGACGGCAGACTTAGTGTGCCAAATAACCGATTCTGAGCCACAAGCTATGGTAGTTTTTTTTTATACTTACTACTATAGTGGCAAACAAGCATACGGCCCACCTGACGGTAAGTGGTCACCGTAGCCTTTGGACGCCTGCAACACCAGGGGCATCACTTGCGCGTTGCCGACCTTGTGAAAACCTTTTTACGACCTTTTTGAAAGAACCCCATACTCCCGTAGTCTTGTGGCAAAACCTTGGCAGGGAGTTCATTCCACAACCTAAGCGACCGCGGGAGAAATGGTTGGCGCTCGCTACTTGTGGCCGCATTTTGTGACCTGTCGTCCGCATACACTCACTCAGTCAACGTATTTAATGGTACCCACACGGCTAGAATACCGATCGATAATGTAGATACATTTAGCCACTAGTGGCTACCACTGGTGGTTGCAACCAGCTTTAGGGGCCCACGGATGACGTAGTGGATGCATCGCCACTACCATTGCGCCAAGTGTCGTGGTTTGAAGTCCCACACAGGACAATCATTTTATTATTTGTATGATCTACAAATGATTATTCTGAGCAGGTATACCTTGTCACTTATATTATGTTTGTAACGTCCCCCGCGACACAGGCATAATTTAGCTAGTGCGGGTAACTAGTGTGAAAGCATCGACGAATGAATAAGTCCCTACGCAGTTGTTTGCTAATCTATACGAAAATCATTGTCTTTCTTTCTTCAAAACATCAGTACCTACAAGCGATTTACATATTTAGTACCTACCAAATATTCTAAAAGCCCACGCCGCCTTCACTTGCGCCGGACACTCTGAGCTCATAGCAGAACACAAGTCCAGTAGATCTTCGAATGAGAAGCAGTTATCGTTCCTCGAGGAAAACACGTTGAATATACGGTCTTGGAACGGATTATTCTGCAAATATTAACCGCGTTACTGACTAAAAATAGGTTGGAGCGGTACTAACTGAATATAGATATACGTAATAGGAAATAGGATACCTATCTACAAGGCAAATTATTCTAAAATATAGCACGTTAGGCAATAAAGACTAAACATACATGTTTTGTGGATTAATCCAATTCACAAAACATGTATGTTTGTTACTTCAATAGCCTCGCGAAGCATCCTTGGTAGGAATAGGTGATCTTTAGCGAGAATCTGTGGTTTTCAAACCTCAGTTAGTGGTTGGTTGGTGCTATTGAAATCAAAAAACATCCAAATTTCAATAGAGAAGATGGTTGGAATATACCACCAGCTTGGGATCCAGTACTTCAAATAGTCAAACCCAAGAAGAAACAAACCACAGCTAGACTTCATGATACTTTGAGCTCATTCTGCGTAAATAGAAACATCAATAACTAAATTATGTTCGGGTACTTTGAAATAACTACACTGGAAAATTGAGACAACTACCATTTTAGTCTCCCCGTGACCATGGCTGCTGAAAAGCAACCGAAACGTCGGGGAAAGTGTAAACTTAAATACAAATAGTTTTAATAATTTAATTAGCTTAAAAGTAGTAAAGTTTAATAGTATAGTATAGTAGTGTAACAGTTTCTAAATTATGTAATAGAGTGTTAAATAAACAACGCGATAAAATCCGTATATAGTAGTTTTTCAGTATCTGTCATATTCTAAATTCCTTTATACCATATGGTACACAAAGGAGGGGTGTTAGACCACCTCACCTCAGCGTGTTAGATTTCAACAAAATTCTAAGGTTGTGTGACCGTTGCTATTCAGAAGACGAATTTCCGTTAAATCTTTGTTATTTCAGCATGTAACAGACTTACCCTTATCACCGGAAACTTGTCGATGATTTCTTCTTTGTTAAATCTGTGGTAACAATTATTTTCGAGTTTCTCTGGATCAATCGAATAGAATTTCTTCATTAAGCTGTCGAGTAATACCAAATATAGCATCAGCTCACACGTGGCCTTACTTTTCAACAAATATTCAATATAACATCGACAAAAATAAAAAATAAATACTGTTTATTCAAGTGGTGAACAATGGCAAATATGGCAGTTTGGTTAACATTCAAAAAAAGTAAATAGACTTACTAAAGTATTTCTCCTTTATTTAAATAGGTTAAACTAGCATAGTCTTCAAGAGCGTCTTGAGTCAAGCCGGGATACGACTGTTGACATCCCATTTTCACTATTATACTCTTGTAAATATAACGCACGCTATTCAAGGATTCACCATAACGATAAATAAGAATGGCGTCTGTATACTAACAATTATATCTCATCAAATAAAAATTATCTTATCATCCACATTAACATGTAAAATATATCCAATGATTGTCGATAATACGGTTTATACACGTCACACCGCTACAAAGTTGATCGCACAAATAAAACAAATAGGTATATTAATTAAGGAAAAATAATTTATTGTTCACAAATAACACCAGAGATCATACTCAGCAATAGTAACACATAGACATACATGAAAATCGTCAATTAATTGAAATACTAATATTCGCAATATTTATATGCTTCATACAACATTTTTTTACTTTACATTTATACCACAATATCGTTATTTTATGAGCTACTAATTGCTAGGAAGTCATGCACAACGAAATAAATATATAAGAGAAAACAATATACTGTATAGGAAGCATCTAAGCTATGAGAATGACTAAACAGTGGCTGCTTCAAATATTACTCAAGTTCATTCTAAAATAGAGGAATTTTAGTCAGAAATAGTATCATTGATTTCACTGTGAGTCTTAGATGAAACCACTTGCACTTATAAAATAATAATTGTCACTAATATGTACATTTTAAGTCAGCTTGCATTGTACTTGTCGAATTCGCAACGTAGATTAATGGCGATAAAGGATCAGCCCATCACCTCTTAGGGAAGTCAACGTCGTCGAAACTAATCTGACGCCGCGCTCTCATTTTCGCTGCTTCTTCGAAGGATGGCATAGAATTGGATTTGAATAGGCCTAGACTGGACTTATCAAGCATGCTGAGGCCGCTGCTGCTATTTGAATTGCTATCAATGTTCACTAGTTTGTCCTGTAGGATGTTCTTGGAGGTGCTTTTGGGTTGTTCCTGTTTGAGTCCAATATTGCATGTGTTTTCTTTGATCTGTGAGGCGAATGTACTGGGAACGGCGTTTTGCCGGGCACGTAACTGCTGGTAGGCGTTTGCTGATATATAGCCCGACACTTTGCTGTTGGCTTCGTTCGCGAGTTTAGCCTGTTCCTCCAAAAAGCACTCGTCGACTGTACGACCTTGGATGATGGCGAACACGTACTGACGGGCAAGTCTGTAAATAAGAAAATGTATAAATATGATTATATTACATTATAATATAAAACGGGCACAAAGGACATCTAGACTTAGGACATCAATTTATGGATCACACAATTATTTTTCCTGTGTAGGATTCGATCCCACAATACTCGATGCGATGGTACTGACCAGGCGACCACTTAAACTACTTTTCTTGTCGTATAAGAGTCAACTCAGACAACACTACGCCATTCTTGCAGACAATATATTTCGACCTGAGACGCATTAATTAGGTTTGATACAGAATTTCACAAGTTTATAGCAGAGCTAAAAGAAAGTTTCTGATAAAATCGTATAAAAAAGAGAAAGTTTCTGATAAAATGTTTATTTTCAATTAGGCAAACAATAAAATACACCTTCTTAGATAACTCTTGTACTCTCGTGTCCGTAGTAATAAAACAAGTTTTAGTATAATAATATTACTCTATTAATTAAATCCTATTTTTTTGGTGACATCAAACCTATGCCTATACACAAAGTTCTAAAAAGTCGTATATTATTAATAGTACAGTCGTTTGGTAGTTTTACGTGGAATATTTGCCGGGAGTTTTGAAAATTGGTGGTATTATAGATTTCGATGTGCTTTTTCCGAATATCAACTTTGCCACCTCGTACCTCTACCACTCGCGCCGCCATATTGGAAAAATTGCGCCTGATATCAGTTTTTTGACAATATCTCCTTTCCAACTCATTTTACGATAAAAAGATCTTACACAAAATTAAACTAGTGAAAAATGCCTATAATTTATGTAACAACACTATTTTTGTAAAATCTATGGTTTTGCCGTAACTTTTATTCATCTACACCCTTACTGCCCAAAGTGGTCCAGGTGGACCTCCAGGGGCCACGGGCGACTCGACAGGGGTCTACGTTGGCGTGACAAAAAAATGGGAGATCACAATTCGTAAAGACCACGAAAATTTATTTGCTTTCGATAGTGAAGAACTAATGTAGGCAGATAATATTTTAATAACTTTGGTCCAAATATACCGATTTTACTTGGCGGATTAAATTTCTAGCTGCAGGGGTTCCACCGGAACCAGCAAAATTCTGAAAGTGGTCTATGAGAAAAAAAGTCTGCGAACCTCTGATCTACACCACCAACCAACACACCAACTGGTGCTTTTTGTATATTTACGTAAAATAATCCTACTATGCAGTGCCACCAGATTGTGAGTACAAATTTATGATTTTGATATGCAACGGTGAGTGCATAATAGCTGAAACTTCGAACAGCATTGCTTCCGTGCATTAACAGCAAAAGCCGAAACATTATAATGTAGATCGCCTAGATCCATACTTTTGAAACAAAATCACGGCTACTTCGATCTGTAATGAAGATACGAAAGGTTTCGGCCTTGCCGCGGCAATTATAGGATGTACGAGCGACAATGCTTTTTCTTTCAATTTCTCAAGAGACGCATGCGACTTCAAAAAATAATTATAAATCTTTTGTTTTATGACCCCTGATGTGGCTTACTAGACCGAACTGGGTCTTAAATGTCTTACTACACGTGTGCCAGTAGAGTTGGCCTGCGGAGATGTATGTATAAGTGTAGGTGGGTTTACGTCTTTCTTTACGATTGGACAAATGCATAATTTTTTTTATTGCTATGAACTCTGCTGTTATCTGAGCACAAAAAAACAATGGTCTTTAAATGAGAATGTTGGGTGCCTGGATCGCAATTGTGGTTGAAGGATCGTGATATCGCTTCCTCAACGCAATGATGCAGCGATTAACTCCTCACTATTGTATTGTTTTCGACATACATCGTTAACTACTATAGAATTTATTCCCTCCAAAAGTTTACCCTTGTCGTCTATTCTTTTAATACTTGACTTACGAAAAGTCTTTAATCCTTTGCCTTCACTTTCTTGTAATGGATTCTCACAAATAAAACAATTTACTGCATTAGAAGCCATGAACAACTATATGTGGATTACACAAATTTTTGTCCCGTGGGGGATCGAACCCACAACACTTGTCGCAGTGGCAGGCGATATCGAGGCGACCACTTAAACCACTACGCCAACTGACCGTCAGATGGTCAGATGTTTCGTAGAAAGAAGGGAGCGTAGCCCGACACAAAGCCGACGCATTCCTATATATCTGCAATAGGTACATGGTCAGTGCGGCCAGATCATGGTTAAAATTTTCCCTTCCAAAGGCGAAATAGCACGATGCGTTATGCTGGCAGAGAAAAATTGTACTAACAATCCGGCGGCACAGGGCATAGTATAATTATTTTACGTAAATATACAAAAAGCAGCTGTTGTTATGGATTAATAGTAGTTTAACGGCGCTCGTACGCCAAAACTATAGATTTTACAAAAAAAATGTTGTCACATAAACTGTAGGAATTTTTCTCTAGTTGAATGTTGTATAAGATGTTTTCATCGTAAAATTAGTTGAAAAGAAGATATTGTCAAAAAACTGCTCTCAGGCGCCATTTTTCCATCGTCGCCATCGCCATTTCGCGTCGCGAGCGGCAGAGGTATTAAGTGATAAACAAATGGAAATTCAGAAAGAGCACATCGAAATCTATAATACTACCAACTTTCAACACTCCCAGAAAACTTTCCAGGTTACACCTTTATTTCGGACCAAATGACTGTACACACAGTGACACATCATCCCAGACTGTTTGGACTTTGAACTATTAGAAGTTGAACGCTGCGAATCGTGCGAGAGAGTGCGTTATATTTTTGTTACGCTCTATCTTTACCATTACATCGACACCACTATGCACTGTCCCTTTCCGACAATTTTCTATTTTGTTTGTAGCGTAGTTATGCTTATATAGGGTGTCGAACTTGATGTGTAGCCGTGTGTACTATAATACTATGTACTGATCCATCTTTATGCCTGCACTTTATTGGTGAATTCAATGCTTGTCGCGTTTGTAGATCTTAACCGAACAAATAAAATGTTTTGAGGCTTAACAGTATATCTCAAGGTACAGCATCTAAATATATAATTTCAAGAAGCATAAAGTTTTATCTGGCAAAACTAAATATTTTACCAAAAATCTTCGTGTGGAATAAAGTTGAATGAAAAAATAGTCCCTGCCTTACGCGTAATATAATTAAAAAACAAAAACAGAAGGCTATGTTTGACCTTCTAATTACATTAACATTTTAAGCATAAATATTGTGGTTATTATTATGTCATAAATTAATCCACGATATAAATTCAAAACCCGAAAGATCCGAACTTATGCATCTTAGGTTGAGATATAATAATAGTTGTATTACAGTAAATGAAAGTAAAGTAATACTCCGAACTTACGCGATAGGTGGGACTGAGCGATAACCCTGTAAGTCAAATTCACGTAAGTCAGGTATAGTTTAGCATATAAATACATATTGGATTTTACAAATATAAAATCAATAACTGCCATTAAGGTATATGATGTAGGCTTCATAAAATCTAAAAAAATGTAGTTTGACGACTCTAAGAATCTTTCTCCTGCAATAGTGTAAAGACAGTAATTAATCTAGAATCGATTTTTGAGAGTTATGCGATAGTCAAATAAAAGACGTATCGACGAGGTGAGAAAATCGCGTAACTCCGAGTTCGCATAGGTCGAGGTATTACTGTATGTAATGAGCATACTTGAGCATGGTCTCGGAGGTGGAGAGTTTAGGCGCGGCGAGCTTGGCGGCGTGCGGCGGCAGCGCCAGCAGGCGGCGCGTGAGGCGCGCGAGGGCGGACGCCTTCTCCCGGAAGTAGCGTAGGTCGAGGTATTACTGTATGTAATGAGCATACTTGAGCATGGTCTCGGAGGTGGAGAGTTTAGGCGCGGCGAGCTTGGCGGCGTGCGGCGGCAGCGCCAGCAGGCGGCGCGTGAGGCGCGCGAGGGCGGACGCCTTCTCCCGGAAGTAGCGTAGGTCGAGGTATTACTGTATGTAATGAGCATACTTGAGCATGGTCTCGGAGGTGGAGAGTTTAGGCGCGGCGAGCTTGGCGGCGTGCGGCGGCAGCGCCAGCAGGCGGCGCGTGAGGCGCGCGAGGGCGGACGCCTTCTCCCGGAAGTAGCGTAGGTCGAGGTATTACTGTATGTAATGAGCATACTTGAGCATGGTCTCGGAGGTGGAGAGTTTAGGCGCGGCGAGCTTGGCGGCGTGCGGCGGCAGCGCCAGCAGGCGGCGCGTGAGGCGCGCGAGGGCGGACGCCTTCTCCCGGAAGTAGCGTAGGTCGAGGTATTACTGTATGTAATGAGCATACTTGAGCATGGTCTCGGAGGTGGAGAGTTTAGGCGCGGCGAGCTTGGCGGCGTGCGGCGGCAGCGCCAGCAGGCGGCGCGTGAGGCGCGCGAGGGCGGACGCCTTCTCCCGGAAGTAGCGTAGGTCGAGGTATTACTGTATGTAATGAGCATACTTGAGCATGGTCTCGGAGGTGGAGAGTTTAGGCGCGGCGAGCTTGGCGGCGTGCGGCGGCAGCGCCAGCAGGCGGCGCGTGAGGCGCGCGAGGGCGGACGCCTTCTCCCGGAAGTAGCGTAGGTCGAGGTATTACTGTATGTAATGAGCATACTTGAGCATGGTCTCGGAGGTGGAGAGTTTAGGCGCGGCGAGCTTGGCGGCGTGCGGCGGCAGCGCCAGCAGGCGGCGCGTGAGGCGCGCGAGGGCGGACGCCTTCTCCCGGAAGTAGCGTAGGTCGAGGTATTACTGTATGTAATGAGCATACTTGAGCATGGTCTCGGAGGTGGAGAGTTTAGGCGCGGCGAGCTTGGCGGCGTGCGGCGGCAGCGCCAGCAGGCGGCGCGTGAGGCGCGCGAGGGCGGACGCCTTCTCCCGGAAGTAGCGTAGGTCGAGGTATTACTGTATGTAATGAGCATACTTGAGCATGGTCTCGGAGGTGGAGAGTTTAGGCGCGGCGAGCTTGGCGGCGTGCGGCGGCAGCGCCAGCAGGCGGCGCGTGAGGCGCGCGAGGGCGGACGCCTTCTCCCGGAAGTAGCGTAGGTCGAGGTATTACTGTATGTAATGAGCATACTTGAGCATGGTCTCGGAGGTGGAGAGTTTAGGCGCGGCGAGCTTGGCGGCGTGCGGCGGCAGCGCCAGCAGGCGGCGCGTGAGGCGCGCGAGGGCGGACGCCTTCTCCCGGAAGTAGCGTAGGTCGAGGTATTACTGTATGTAATGAGCATACTTGAGCATGGTCTCGGAGGTGGAGAGTTTAGGCGCGGCGAGCTTGGCGGCGTGCGGCGGCAGCGCCAGCAGGCGGCGCGTGAGGCGCGCGAGGGCGGACGCCTTCTCCCGGAAGTAGCGTAGGTCGAGGTATTACTGTATGTAATGAGCATACTTGAGCATGGTCTCGGAGGTGGAGAGTTTAGGCGCGGCGAGCTTGGCGGCGTGCGGCGGCAGCGCCAGCAGGCGGCGCGTGAGGCGCGCGAGGGCGGACGCCTTCTCCCGGAAGTAGCGTAGGTCGAGGTATTACTGTATGTAATGAGCATACTTGAGCATGGTCTCGGAGGTGGAGAGTTTAGGCGCGGCGAGCTTGGCGGCGTGCGGCGGCAGCGCCAGCAGGCGGCGCGTGAGGCGCGCGAGGGCGGACGCCTTCTCCCGGAAGTAGCGTAGGTCGAGGTATTACTGTATGTAATGAGCATACTTGAGCATGGTCTCGGAGGTGGAGAGTTTAGGCGCGGCGAGCTTGGCGGCGTGCGGCGGCAGCGCCAGCAGGCGGCGCGTGAGGCGCGCGAGGGCGGACGCCTTCTCCCGGAAGTAGCGTAGGTCGAGGTATTACTGTATGTAATGAGCATACTTGAGCATGGTCTCGGAGGTGGAGAGTTTAGGCGCGGCGAGCTTGGCGGCGTGCGGCGGCAGCGCCAGCAGGCGGCGCGTGAGGCGCGCGAGGGCGGACGCCTTCTCCCGGAAGTAGCGTAGGTCGAGGTATTACTGTATGTAATGAGCATACTTGAGCATGGTCTCGGAGGTGGAGAGTTTAGGCGCGGCGAGCTTGGCGGCGTGCGGCGGCAGCGCCAGCAGGCGGCGCGTGAGGCGCGCGAGGGCGGACGCCTTCTCCCGGAAGTAGCGTAGGTCGAGGTATTACTGTATGTAATGAGCATACTTGAGCATGGTCTCGGAGGTGGAGAGTTTAGGCGCGGCGAGCTTGGCGGCGTGCGGCGGCAGCGCCAGCAGGCGGCGCGTGAGGCGCGCGAGGGCGGACGCCTTCTCCCGGAAGTAGCGTAGGTCGAGGTATTACTGTATGTAATGAGCATACTTGAGCATGGTCTCGGAGGTGGAGAGTTTAGGCGCGGCGAGCTTGGCGGCGTGCGGCGGCAGCGCCAGCAGGCGGCGCGTGAGGCGCGCGAGGGCGGACGCCTTCTCCCGGAAGTAGCGTAGGTCGAGGTATTACTGTATGTAATGAGCATACTTGAGCATGGTCTCGGAGGTGGAGAGTTTAGGCGCGGCGAGCTTGGCGGCGTGCGGCGGCAGCGCCAGCAGGCGGCGCGTGAGGCGCGCGAGGGCGGACGCCTTCTCCCGGAAGTAGCGTAGGTCGAGGTATTACTGTATGTAATGAGCATACTTGAGCATGGTCTCGGAGGTGGAGAGTTTAGGCGCGGCGAGCTTGGCGGCGTGCGGCGGCAGCGCCAGCAGGCGGCGCGTGAGGCGCGCGAGGGCGGACGCCTTCTCCCGGAAGTAGCGTAGGTCGAGGTATTACTGTATGTAATGAGCATACTTGAGCATGGTCTCGGAGGTGGAGAGTTTAGGCGCGGCGAGCTTGGCGGCGTGCGGCGGCAGCGCCAGCAGGCGGCGCGTGAGGCGCGCGAGGGCGGACGCCTTCTCCCGGAAGTAGCGTAGGTCGAGGTATTACTGTATGTAATGAGCATACTTGAGCATGGTCTCGGAGGTGGAGAGTTTAGGCGCGGCGAGCTTGGCGGCGTGCGGCGGCAGCGCCAGCAGGCGGCGCGTGAGGCGCGCGAGGGCGGACGCCTTCTCCCGGAAGTAGCGTAGGTCGAGGTATTACTGTATGTAATGAGCATACTTGAGCATGGTCTCGGAGGTGGAGAGTTTAGGCGCGGCGAGCTTGGCGGCGTGCGGCGGCAGCGCCAGCAGGCGGCGCGTGAGGCGCGCGAGGGCGGACGCCTTCTCCCGGAAGTAGCGTAGGTCGAGGTATTACTGTATGTAATGAGCATACTTGAGCATGGTCTCGGAGGTGGAGAGTTTAGGCGCGGCGAGCTTGGCGGCGTGCGGCGGCAGCGCCAGCAGGCGGCGCGTGAGGCGCGCGAGGGCGGACGCCTTCTCCCGGAAGTAGCGTAGGTCGAGGTATTACTGTATGTAATGAGCATACTTGAGCATGGTCTCGGAGGTGGAGAGTTTAGGCGCGGCGAGCTTGGCGGCGTGCGGCGGCAGCGCCAGCAGGCGGCGCGTGAGGCGCGCGAGGGCGGACGCCTTCTCCCGGAAGTAGCGTAGGTCGAGGTATTACTGTATGTAATGAGCATACTTGAGCATGGTCTCGGAGGTGGAGAGTTTAGGCGCGGCGAGCTTGGCGGCGTGCGGCGGCAGCGCCAGCAGGCGGCGCGTGAGGCGCGCGAGGGCGGACGCCTTCTCCCGGAAGTAGCGTAGGTCGAGGTATTACTGTATGTAATGAGCATACTTGAGCATGGTCTCGGAGGTGGAGAGTTTAGGCGCGGCGAGCTTGGCGGCGTGCGGCGGCAGCGCCAGCAGGCGGCGCGTGAGGCGCGCGAGGGCGGACGCCTTCTCCCGGAAGCCAGCGCTCGACATGCGCCACCCGTGCACGCGCAGCGCCTCCGACACCGCCCATAGCAGCTTCTGTAACGGGGGTTCCCCCCCGCGGGAAATGTCAATATTATATGGAAAAAATTGATTGACGTTTTGATATTGAATTTAATTACATGAAATGTATTTTTGTATAGATTGACAAGACAACAACTGTCGGGGCAGCTAGTATAATATAAATTCGTTTTATGAATTAACCTAGGTTAAGGCACAATGCAACGTAGACAATAACTTGAGACTTACTGTTAAAAAGCATACTTATTTGTTATCATAAGGGAACATGTATACACAATTTGCCTACGTTTTGGCAATAAGTATAACGACACTCAGATGGTGTTATAGTCTGTTTAATTTCAGTAAAAGTAAAGCTTATATACTAGTGTGGCGCGTGCATACATTTGCATGCGTGTGCATTTTAACTTATCTTAAGATGTGCTCTATCGGAATACGTGTAATAATGTAGTCGATACATATACACCCCTCTTTAAAAATGAAAAAAATTATTACAATTTCTACTTAACTATTACAATTTCTATTTATAGATACAATCTCAAACGTATGCTTAATGACTTAATACATTGCTGATTCCGAAAAATAGTCGAGTAAAAATATGTGCTTGTTGTGACGGTGCGTAGCCTAGGTCAAGGTACTTCGTGAGTGGTTATCCAATGCACTTATGCTGACTGTTTCTTGCAATTTGCTTCATTCTCTTGTCCATGACCTTGAGCATTCCGTAAATGAGAAAATACCCAGCGTGATGACGATTTGTCCTATTGCGATGTTTCTTATCCACCGTAGTTCTTCCAGTACGAGATTTTTTAGTTTTGGTTCAGGCAACTATCGGAGTTGTATACAATTTGACCTTTGGAGCTTTGGTTGCCCATTGTTTTATCCCGAGGTGCTAACGATGGATGATGATATTTGTTGTGATCTCGTGAGTATTTATATTGATTGAATGCTTGCGTCACGGAATACAGAACCGTACTGTGGGCTTAACTGTCCGTCCTGACTTGGTGATGTACGTGTTTGAATAGCTGTGTCTGTTTTTTGAATTCGTCACGTTCATATCTTCGTTGTTGATGACAAATGCTGGTTTTAATCTATCTATTGATATTACTGTTTCTTTATCCTTGACCTTAATGACATATGTTTTATCTATTCTTCTTATCACTGGGAATGGCCCTTCATAGGGTGGTGTCAGACTTCTTTTTACTCTGTCGCATCTTACAAATACGTGTGAACATTCTTTAAGTTCAGCATGAATGAAAATTGTTCGGTTGTGCTTCTTGGGTTTTGGTACTGATGGCATTTGATTGATATTATTTAGAATATTTGTTACGAATTCTTCGTATGTAGAATTCCGATGTGAAGATTCGAAAAATTCTCCGGGAAGACGTATAGGTTCGCCATATACCATCTCTGCTGCACTATATCCTGTGTCTTCGCGTAGACAACTCCGCAAACCAAGTAGAACTAAAGGAATTTCTTTCATCCAATTAGCGTTAGATTCTCTTATCATAAGCGCTGCTTTTAAGGTTCTATGAAATCTCTCTATCATTCCATTTGACTGTAGGTGATATGGCGTTGTCCTAATTTTGTGTAGTCCCAAAAATTGTGAAAGTGATTCGAATATTCTTGATTCGAATTGTCGACCTTGATCCGTAGTAATGCGTAACGGGCATCCAAATCTTGTTATCCATCTCTCATATAGTGCACGAGATATTGTTTCGGCTGTGATATCTTCAACCGAGATTACCTCAGGCCATGACGTACAGCGATCTATGATTGTGATTAAATATCTTTTTCCTTGAGAAACAGATAAAGGTCCAACAATGTCGATATGTTAATGCTCAAAACGCTGCGATGGCATAAAACTTCCTACGGGTGATATGGTGTGGCGCTGTACTTTTGACTTCTGACAAGCTATGCATGACTTACACCAGCTATTAATATCTTTGTTCATACCTGACCATAAATACTTTTGAGTTATCATTTTTCTAATAGTTCGCTTGCCCGGATGACTTAGTCCATGAATGACGTCGAAAACCTGTCTTCGAAATTTCTCTGGTAAATAAGGACGATTCTTCCCAGTCGATGTGTCGCAGCTGATGCTTTTTGTGTAACCCGGAAGCATTATGTTTTTAATTTTCAAATTCCTATTGTCTCGGAGTCTTATCAATTCTTGGTCATTAGATTGGCATCTTGCTAAATCAGCATATATCGGTGATGGCATATCAATTTGTTCAATACGTGACAGTGCATCTGCAGCAATATTATCACGTCCGCTTATATGTTGAATGTTAGTGCTATATTGTGAAATAAAGACCAATTGCCGAATTCGCCATGGCATATCGTTTGATGATGGTTTTTGGGAGAATGCGTATGTCAAAGGTCGATGATCTGTGAAAATTGAGAATTCTCTTCCTTCAATAAACCTTTGAAAATGCTTGACTGCCATGTATACTCCAAGTAATTCTCTATCAAACGTTGAGTATTTTTGTTGAGTTTCACTTAATTTTTTTGAGAAAATTCCTGATGGTTCCCAGTTAGGTCCGGATTTTTGTTGTAGAACCGCGCCAACACAGGTAGAACTAGCATCTGCCATAAGTGCCAGTGGGGCAGTGCGTGAGGGATGCACTGTTAATATTGCGTTCATAATGTTTTCCTTGCATATATCAAAGGCTTTTTCAGCTTCTGTTGACCAAGGAATAAGAGAGTTATCATTCTATTTCGAGTTGCACAGATAGTCGTTTTAAATAATCTGATATTTGGCGGCGTGCGGAAGGTTTTTTCTATAAAAATTAAGCATGCCTAAAAATCTTCTAATTCTTTGATTGTCTTTGGTTTAGGAAATTCTGCAATTGCTTTGTAATTTTCCTCAGTCGGGTGTATTCCTTGGCTCGTTATATGATAACCTAAGAAATCTATCTTGCTTTTGAGGAACTCGCATTTTTCGAGGTTAATAGGTTATTCCATTCTCCTGTAAGCGTTTGAAAACTGTATCTAAGTGCTGATAATGTAGAATCTCGTTTGCCGAGGCAATTAGGCAATCGTCGACAAAGACGAAAAAAAAATCTAAATCTCTGAAATGGGAGTCCATGAATCGTTGGAATGTTTGCGCTGCATTGCGTAGACCAAAAGGCATTCTTAAATATTCGAAAAGTCCAAAAGGAGTGATAATAGCGGTTTTCCACATCTTTAAACACATCTTTTGGAAACTACACGTAGATAAAATTTGTAATCGTATAAATAGATTTGCTTATGCTTTATGGAGACTCACCAAAATTACAAATAAACAGACTGCATTAAAAGCTTATCATGGTTTTGCTGTCGCTAATCTGAGATATGCTATTGTTCTTTGGGGCAATTCTGTAAATATTAACAGGGTATTTATAGCCCAAAAGCAATGTGTCAGAGGTATATGCAATAAGGCTCCATGGGAAAGCTGTAAACCTTTGTTTCGTGAACTGTCTTTGTTAACCGTCGCAAGTCTCTATATATTCGAAATGTGTGTATTTGTTAAGTCTAACTGTAACCTGTTTTCATTAAAAAAGGATAATTACCACTTCAACACCCGCTATCCAAATAGACTAATGCTTCCTCCCATAAGAACTGATGTATGTAATCGGAATAGCTACACAATGGCGGTGCGCATCTACAATCACTTGCCACAGGGTGTTTATGAGTGGCGTATAAATAAATTCAAAGCAGAATTATTTCGATGGCTCTGCAATAAATGTTTCTACACACTACAGGAATATTTTGCATGTAAGATACAGTGTGATAGTCTACATTTATTAAGTTAGAATTTAAATTAATTTAGTTATGTTTTTGTTTTTTTTTTATTTTTGTGTATTTTATATTTGTATGTCATGAATATATGACTAATGTTGAACTCTGTAAACTAAACCAAACATCTGTATACACCACATTAATACAAATAAAGATTGATTTGATTTGATTTGATTTGATTTAACTGGAATACAGTGGTAAGCCTTCCCGATATCAATCTTGCTGAATACGTATGTTTTTCTAATATATAAGTAAAATCGGTTTATCGTGGAAGTGGATATTTATCAGGCACAGTCGCTTTGTTGAGCATTCTATAATCGCCACATGGTCTCCATTCACCATTCTTTTTCTTGACCATGTGTAAAGGGCTAGCCCACGGGCTATCAGAAGGGCGACAAATGCCTGTTCCATCATACTTTGAAATTCTTGTTTAGCGATGTGATATTTGTCTGGAGGCAATGGTCTGGCACGTGCAGATACCGGTAGTCCTTTAGTAATAATATGTTGCTCCATCTTGTGTTTTGGGTTAGTGCGCTTGGAGGAAGGCCTCGTAATGTCCTTATATTTTTTTAAGAGTTGAGTTATGCGTGGATTCATTCCGATGTCAATAGTGCGAATTGTTTGCTGCGTCGATTTGATCAGGGTTGCAGGCGTTGTAAGCTCAGTAACCCTGTCAATAAGTCTTCGACCAGCTATGTCAACTAATAGCTTATAATGCTCTAAAAAATCTGCTCCTATAATTGGTTGCGTCACATCAGCGACGACGAAATTCTATGGAAAACATCTCCGTAATCCCAAGTTTAAAGTAAAAGTTTTTTCGCCATAAGTCTTGAGTTTTGTACCATTAGCAGCATAAAGTGTATATTGATCATTTTGTGTAAATGAATGTCTGTGTCTTGCCGATAACTGAAATATTTGCTCACGTGTCAATCAAAAATCTCATACCACTTTTTCAGTCGGTAACAGTGAGGCGGTGGGACAGGTGAACAGCACAGAGATCCGCCGTAGTCTGCGCTTTGATTAGTTTCCCTGGTCTCTTGAATTAAATTTTTGTTGCCAATCACATGGTTCAATACAATTTCTTGCATATTTTCCGTATTTATAGTGATAAAAACAATAGTGTTTTCTTTCCCGACTGTTTGCTCTTGAACTTGACCTCAATGGAAAATGCTGACGATTATAATATCTTCGAGTGCTACGTCGATGGTCTTTGTGATCACGCTGAATTGCACTTAATTCCAATTGTATTTTTGCTAACTGTGTTAATACGCATGCCATTGCCCCTTCATCAGTTTTGTCTATGTTTTCGTTTACAGCTGATACCTCGGTAAGTTTTGAGTTTGTTATAATTTTGTCAGCGATCTGGCTCATCTTCTCGATATCCATGTCTTCTGTAACTGCTAGGACTGTAGTAACTGATGGTGGTAAAAGTCGCAACCATAGCAGGTTGATGGTTTCGTCACCCATTTTTCCTTTTCCAAGAACTTGCATCTTGCGTAAAAGTTGTGATGGTTTTAGATCGCCGAGGTCCATATCAGTCAATAATTTTTGAAATTTGCGCTGTTCTGACTCCTCATAGCAATTAATTAAGCGCTCCTTGATGGCCTTATACTTTTCTGTGGATGGTGGAGAGGTAATGAGGTCACTAACCTGTAGTATTTCTTCCTTAGACAGCTTTGCTATAACCGTAAAATATTTATAATCGTCGCCTTGTTTTTGTGGTGCTAATATGGCTTCCAGTTATGTAAACCATAATTTAGGTTGATCTCTCCAAAACTCCGGCATACGGGATAAGATGGTGGTATCAGCCGCTACTTCCAATGTTTCTTGATGGCCGTAGCTTGATTTGCAAGTTGGTTGGTTCATGTTGCTTATTTTCTTGTTGCGAAGTCCACTTGTAGAGCCATAATCGTAACGTTGTCGGGGTCACCACTTTGCCTACGTTTTGGCAATAAGTATAACGAGACTCAGATGGTGTTATAGTCTGTTTAATTTCAGTAAAAGTAAAGCTTATACACTAGTGTGGCGCGTGTATACATTTGCATGCGTGTGCATTTTAACTTATCTTAAGATGTGCTCTATCGGAATACGTGTAATAATATAGTCGCTACACACAACACTACAATAGTTCACTTTTTGTGGTAGTGCCTATTCGATATCAAAGCGCGTATCTCTGATTTTTCGAATTTATGTGCGCATTAAATAGTTAATTATAGCATGCTTTAACGATGAAGGAAAACATCTTATGGAAACATGCATGTCTGAGAATTCTCTACGATGTTCTCAAAAATGAAGTCTGCTAACTCGCACTAGGCCAGCGGTGGTGGACTATAACCTAACCCTTCTCAAACTGAGAAGAGCAGCAGTGGGACAGTTTAATACAGTGCTGGTATTATAATTATATATACACCATGTAATTTATTCACTGTTTTCCCGAAACGTATGTAGTCAGTCAGTAATATACATAGAATATTTCTGCATCGTTAATTATAAAAAACACTGAAAATCAATCAAGAATAGACACTATCATTTTTGTCGAAAACACATGTTTTTATTTTAAACATGACTGCAACACAGTAATGCATAACATTGCGCCCGACCGGCACGAACGCATATAGCACCCCCGCTCCCCGCATCCCTTTTGTTTGCCCAACTTTCGTCTATGTAAGTAGGTCAGTGTGCCATTTCTTGCTAAACAGGATAGAAGTTGACCGAAGACGAAGACACCTCGCGTCGTAGTGCAGTGAAATACATATTGATTTTGATGAAGAGACCTTTTATGAAATTTTTTATTGTGTTTATGCAAATAAATAAATAATTATATTATTATTATTATTATATTATGAATTAAATATTTATGAAAGACGAAAAAAATATTTTTTTAATGTGGAATAATTGCAATGGAATGCTTCTAAATCATGGACTGAGTACATACTTTTCAGGAAAACGGCGAATTAGATTCCATGGTGTATACCACACCGGCACTATGAATAATTCATGTATCGGGGGAACCATACAAACATCCAAACAACGGACACAAAGAACACTTACGACTCGGAATAACCATTCGATGATCACACAAATTTTTGTCCCATCTGGGTTCGAACCCACAAAACTCGGCGCAGTAGCAGTGGAGAGGCGACCACTTAACCCACCCATCCGTGCAGTCAATCTACTCGTTTATAATTTAGAAACTTCAAATAGACACAGAACAGTAATTATTAGTGTAAAATGAGCCTTACCTTCTTATGAGTCTCATTTAATTCAGTAGAAGTTCTTGTAGCAAACGCCTCAGAACTTCGGCGAGCAAACGCGAGCGATTGAGATCCTCCAATACTGTCGCCTCCGAAGGACAGACTCTTGGCTATTTTACTTCTATTATTGTCTGGCTCGTCGTCAAACATGTCACGTTTTCTCTTTAGGAACTGATCACTCTGTGTGCCATCCATACTCTTCGTTTCAGCTGATCTAACAGGCGAACTGAACAATGCTCGCTTCGATTTCATGGCCTGCGCAGGTAAGGACGATGATGGAGCAGTAGGAATAGGTTTTCTATGGTCAGGACTGATGAAAAGAGCCCTCTTTGAAGCCTCTCTTGAAGGCTGAGATCGTGTCATATGATCAGAGTCCATGAGGAGTCTTCTCATTGCCTTCTTCTTGCTTGAGCCTCCACTTCTTGTCTTTGGTGTCTTGGCAGGAGTCTTCTTGCCTGGCGTCTTGCGTATTGGAGTTTTCTTGCCCGGAGTGCGACGAGTGCGCGGGCTCTTTCTTTCCGATGAGTTTATCAGCTTTCTGTGTGGGAAGAAACTTGAAAAGATTCTGATATTAGAATAGTGAATATAAAGAAATCCAAAAAATAAAAACAATATAATTATAAAGAATTAAAAGTGTATTTATGTTATTGTAAATGGGATACATTTGCAATTAGATAAGATATTCAAAAACATAATTATATGTTTATCTATATATAATTATAAAAACGATGTTTGTGGTCGCACTTCACCGAAACGGCTCGACGGATATTTATAATATTTTTATTGTATATTTGGTAGGTATGAGAATAGGTCGTTAAGTAACGCTAAGCGAAGAAATAATTTATATGGCAAAACAACGATTGCCGGATCAGCTTGTATATCTATAAGATTCTGGTAAGTTGAAAGGTATAAAAAATGCAAGTAGAAATGTAATCACAGAAGTTGGAATATCTATTATAATTCGAGCTTTCAGGTAGTAGGTAACACTTAACAGTTCACACGCAAATATGATCAAACCTTTAGCATAGGTCACCAATGTCCTAAAATCCTTAATAGTATAAATGCGAAAGTGAGTTTGTTACGCCTTCACGCCCCAACTACTTGACCAATCATCATGAAATTTCGCATATGCGTTGTCAAGGGTATATTTCATCCAGAAATTTTATAGGCAAGATCTAGATTGACACGAGCGAATCCGCAGGTATATAAATTTTTAGTAATCACAAAAAAAGGCTAAATACTTACTTCTTGTCAATGAGCACCATCTTGGTGGTGGAAGCCTGTGCCTTCTCGCCGATGGTGGCTGCGCTCGCGAACGCTTGTCGTCTGCGCGCCAGGTGCGACAGCCGCCTACCAGGAGACTTGGCCTGGGCCATCCTGTAAAACAGCATGAATTTAGTATAATAATGGGGTGAGTGTTCGAAAACCTCCCCGTGGTACACCCTGGGTAACGCTAATATTCTGACAACCGGTGCCTTGTGCCGTCGCGTTTGGCACCGGTCGCGGGGGATAGACGCTAGTCCCATCCCCAGGCCGGAGGCCCACACTGGGCCCGGCTCTCCCAGTACCACTCTGTTATAGAGTGGACATGGGAGAGACCCTTGACGGGTTCGGCGTGCACTCATCCTGCCGCTGAACAGACAAAGGGGTCTCTTCTCGTCGCCCTGAAGAGAAGATTCGCCCCCCTTTATTTGCCCCTTTGTTTTGTCCCCCCTTTTTGTTATTGTCCCTTGTTTTGGTTGTGCCCTCTTTTGTTTCTGCCCCACTTTTGTTTTTGCTCCACTTTTGTTATTGCCCTCTTTTGTTTTTGCCTCCCTTTTGTTTTTGCCCTCTTTTGTTTTCGTTGTCCTGCCTTTCTTGATAAATCGTAATCCCGTATTGTGCAGCGTCGTGGATCACGTCTTGCGGCTGCTGACGGGACCGAGGGTCTTGGCTTCACCGCCCGGACTGCGAAGGTGTGGCTCTCTATAAAAACCACCACGAATCTCAAGTTGCTGCCGAACGGCGAGAAGATGCATGGGTGATGGGTAGTTCAGTCATTAGTGCGGCTCCCTCAGGGCACTGGCCGACCCCCTGAGTGTAATAGGCTTGCCCGGGTATCGGGATCTCTGCCCGGGTTGACTACCCTTTCTCCTATACTCGTGGAATTCAATATGGATTCAATAAATAAAACAATTTTAAATAAAACGACGTTTGTCAGAATGAGCGGTTCGCGCACGCCTAGTCCTGCGCGATACGAAATGGAAGCAAGCGTCCAGTATGAGCACGAAAGTGAAGTTGTTGAGCTTATCTCGCAAAAAACACACGCGGAAGCTTCGCAGAAAAGCTCGCGTACCTCCGTGCAAGGATCAGATTCGGACGGCTCCAGCGAGGATGCCGTACCGCCCAAAGTGCCAACAGCGCGACTAGGACGCGGTCGTCCCTCAACTCACGGTAGATACGTGGTCCTGGCCTAGGCAAAGGCCGAGCTGATTGCCAAACTCCGGAAGGCCGACAAGGTGGAGCGCTCGTCCGGAGAGGACACCCTGATCGCCGAAGCGACCCGGCGGGTAATTGCTGGAAGACAACAACCAGTGGCGGAGCCGGATGTCGAAGACCTGCCAACTTCGCACCTGCAGACCCGGCTTGACGATGCCTGAAAGGCCATCCGCTTGGTGTCCAAGAAATCAAAGGGCCTCAAAAGGACGAGCTAGTAGTCCCTGAAGGTGGCCACTGGGGCCATCAAAGAGATTGCGGAGGCCGCCTTCAGCCGGTCAGCTAGTGACGAAGCGCGTAAACTACAGGCAGAGAATGCACGCCTAGCTTCGGAAATAGCCGATAGGCTTTAATTTATTTATTAATAATCAAAAGTTAATCTCGATTTATTTTACAAGCCTGCTCGGTTACTTGTAGTTTGATTAAGAGAACGCAAGGAACATCACTATTGGTGCACTTTTAACAATAAAGTATGATATTGCTTTTTTACATTTCATAGCGTCATGAAATACGGAATTTGATGAGCGTGTCACACCGTGACCCATCCCATATTTTAAGGAGTATAATTAAAAGAACTCAAATGATGAATGGATGAAATACACAAATGTATTGACAAAACTATAGACATCCCATATTTTAAGGAGTATAATTAAAAGAACTCAAATGATGAATGGATGAAATACACAAATGTATTGACAAAACTATAGATATGTATGTATGTCTGCTGCATATGTGACCTTGCAAGGTAAATATCGCGTTGTGCACAATTGTTTACGACTATCATTTGAATGCTATTATCCGCGTCATTATCAGAAGGTCGCCGTCTGTTTCGGATGAGCTCTTTATATATACATGGATAGATCAATGTGGATGTAAAAGGAGCCTGCTTAACCCTTTGACAGCGTACTCTCGGCGCCAAGCTATGATTTTATCTTTAAAGTATCTTTAAAGTCTGTTATGTAGTATTGACCATGGCGTGCTGGACACGTTTTGCTTTGTCATGTATACATGACTGTGCCGGTCAAAGGTTAAGAACGTTTACTATTAAAAAATCAAGGAAACTGTGTCTCTGTACTCTTGTACTTAATAACATTAACTCGAACTAACTAAGAGTTCCTGAAATCGGTTACTATGATTTTTCTTCTTGTGTTCCAACTTCGAAACGCAGAAATACCCTTACGGATTCTGATACGATTTTCAAAGATTTACAGTTTGAATTTCAACTTAGAACCTTAGCTACATTTCATAGAAATCTGTCAAGATTTGGTGTTATTTTACATAGTGCGAGCCGCGTAAAACACATAACTTGCGAACAATAGTCCACGTGAACAGTCGGTATTGAGGTCACCTAGATTACGTAAATTATAGAAAATATGCACTAATCCTCTATGCAAAACAATCAATGCAACAATAAACATTATTACATAATTAACGTAACAACGATTTTGTTAATGACTAAAACAACACAATATTGTAAATGAGATCATTAGTTTAATGTCCTTGTCAACTTACAAACAAGACAACATATTTTATAAAGAACTGGTATATTACTCACTTGAGCCTCATTGCTTTCCGCTTGCTAGCGCTGCTGGGGGACTGCATGCCTCCAGAGTAAATGTTAACACTGGTGTCAGTCTCGGCTCCAACATATCTCTCTCCAAAACGCAGTGTAAGCAGTTCTAACTTCTCAGAATGCTTTGTCACATTGTAACTGTAAATTGCAGGTTAACATATAAATAAAACACACTCTCTTCTGCTTCCATGGTCATCCTAATTAAAATTATAAATGCGAATGTGGGTTAGTTTGTTTGTTACGCTTTCACGCCTTAACTACTTGAGCGATCGTCATGTAATTTCGCATAAACTTTGTCAGGGAAACAGAAAAGGACATAGGGTATCTTTTATTTAGAAAAAATACTGTTTCTAACCTAACCTAGCCTACATTTACGCGAGCAAAGCTGTGGGCAAAATCTAGTATGGACTGCCTGAGACAGCTCTTTGTTTATATGGTCCAAAGTTTATAAGTGTATTGCTATAGAAAAAGTTATGTGGAAGAGCCTCAGTAGCAATTGTCTTAAATTTCTATAGTAGACAGGAATGTACTCATCCCTATTGTGTGCATAGAATATGGGTGTCCCACAACTTAATATAATGCAAAGTATTTTCACAAGAGGCATAGCACCTCTTGTGCAAATACTTAATATAATAAAGCTATAAGATGTGATTTATTTGTCAAAATATAGATGTACTATTTTTATTTATCAAAACATTATAGCAGGGCCATTGCATAGCTATAATTTTTGTAATTAGACTAACTTTTAATCCAGTTACAAATCTATGAAATTGCCATTATGTCCACCATCTAATTTTATAGTATCTGTACAAAATACAATGGTTATTTGAAATATGTATTTATATTTCAAGGAAAGACTACATGTGTTATTAATAACATGAATTCTTAATAATAAATATCAATGACGTTTTATACAATTTCAATTTAAAGTTAGGTTAGTGTCTGTCCATATTCATTGTTCCAACTCGCTGTAATTACAGGATGGTTGAGATTTTTGTTAATAAAATATATTGATGAATTTGTTAGTATAAAATCCATAATATTACCAATATTCTTCATACAAATATTCATATTTAAACACCCATTATTTACTGGGTTGTTTGAAGGTACAGAAACCACAATATTGACAAACACACGCAAGCTAACTATTAAATTGATAAGTGGCTGTCATTAGTTCATTGTAGTATAAAATATTTTCTTTTATTACATAGATGTTAAAGTGTATCTATTAAAAATAAAACAATACTTACTACACATCATAGTATTTGCATTTAATAACATCAGGCCACAAGGTCTCAGATGCTTCTATCTCAGTACACATTTTTAAATGTATGCTCTTGTCATTTGCACTAGTATCCAGCTCGGAAGTTTCATTTGAGATTGAACTTCTGGGCTTATCAATATTAAAACTTTTGAGTGGAATCTCTTTTGTGTATGAATTCTTTTCTGGTATTTCTACAAATGATACTCTTTTTGTTGGGGTGGTGTTTACTTCCGGTGGGTCAACCTTTGCATCCTCATTGAATAGTGGTAAATAACAGTAGTATTTCTTGAGCATTTCTGACACATCTGTTTTTAGTATAGTTACTGAAGGTGGTGGTAGAACTCCTTGGAGTGTTTCCTGGTGGCAAACATTGTTATTGTTTAAATTTTAAATCTAGCGTAGAATAGCAAAGTATCTCCTTAATTCCTTGTTTTGAAATAAGTATAATGATAAGCCAAAGTTATAAAATATATTTTCCTGTATGTTATTGTACCTGATATAAATTAACCTAAATATTTAGTTTCTACAAGCCTCAGTCTCAACATTTTACTCTGCTTATATCATAGCTGATGTTATTATTTAGCACATGACAATATTTCAGTCCTATGGCCTAAATATACAACTATATCTAAAGAAGATCTATATATACTGTAGTCAAGTTATTGAGATAGGAAGAACATATTGCTGTGCCAGCATCTATTCATACTACATGAATGAACAAAGGTGATGCTGATGTTAGATTTAGCCAAGAATGATGCCATCATTTAGACAACCAATAAACTCATCAACATGCTATGGTAAATATAACTAATTACACAAATAGCCAATAAGATGAGTATGAGAATGATAGTAAATAAGCATATAACTGATGGTAAACCACCAGGCAGGTGGTATGTTTGCTTGTCTGCCACCTTCATAGTATAAAAAAAACCTTTTTAAGCTTTTGTTAAGCACACAATCTAGCAAAAGATGTAAGAAATGAAAATTGTGAAATGATAAAATCCATTTAAAGTAATTTAAATTCATCTGTTCATCTGAGGTTAAGTTCAGAACAGATAATTTCTGTTCTAAACTTAACCTCTGCTGAAATATCAGAATGTACCTTATGGTGTTCAAATAATAATCAGGCAGTAAATTGCACTATGATTTTGATAATGGATGCAGATGGCTTTACTGATAAGTTGAGAGATGAACAATATCTGTGTAAAGATAGTTCAATCATGAGATTTGTGCTAGGGACAACTAAAAATAAAATTTAATCCTACAATAATTGTCAATTAAATAACTTTGTACAAAAGTAGAAGATTATGAATGCAATTTAGATACTGATTAGCTTCCAAATTATTTCTTATCTCCTAAGCAATAGGTTTTGTTAAATTTTACTGCAATACCACACATAATTGAAAAATAACTGTTTGGCAGCTGGCAAGATCCTACAGCTCAATATGTTAGAACATTGTTATATTGACACATAATTATGTTTGTAACTTTAATGTTACTTGAAACATAGAAAAATTGTCATAACACTTATCTTAATAAACCACATACATAATCACATGTGTAAAATAAGGTCAGCAAGCACTTGGATATGAATAACAAGGTTATTATTACTTGTAATGATAAAATATAAGTTACAATGGTAATAAAGTATAGAGCTGCATGCTTTGTGTACCATTAAATTTATAATATTAAGAGTATGGTGATACAACATTTGCATCAGCACAAATCTGCTGTTAATACCCTAGCACTATATTTGAAATATTGCATACCCTCCCACTAATAGTTCATAAAAGAGTTACATAAGAAACTAACATGTACTATACATATGTATTTCTATATATATCTAGAACACATTTACAGGTTATATGCAAATCAAGAATCAATGACCCACATCAGTACACAACTCACCTCAATTTTCCTTACTTTTCTCTTATCATAAGTTTCATAATCTTTGAGGAAACTCCAAAAAGGTTCTGGTTCTGGTGCTATATCCTCTTCATCTTCATCAGAGAACATGTCTGGAGATCTCACTCCACTGTCAAATGAAGCTTCAAGAGATGAATAACTCTGTTCCAGGTTCCATTTGGCTGTACTTCCCTCATCATTACCTACTTGACTTTCCTTCTTCCTTTCCTCATATTGAGAGTCACCAGTACTCTCTGAAATTTTGTCTAATCTATCACTAACATCTGATGAATCACTAACTCTTTGCTCACTATTGCTGCTTTCAGTCATATGGCTATTACTACTACTGCATGAATATGAGCCACTGCATTCTTCCATAGGTTTGTCTTCTAAACTCACCAGTCCAGTACTAGAACTCAGTGCAGTAATTGGATCTACTATAGGTTTCATCTTTTGTACATGTTTCAATGTGCCATTGAATGACAATTCGCTGATTGGCAACTTGAACACGCTCTCCGTTGGTCTGACCTGGCGGAACATTGGCACGCTGTCTACTGCATTGTTACTATTTTCCATAGTAGGCGTTATGAACACAGGATGTTTTGTTGTCTCGGTCTTTGACTCTTCAGAAGATATTTGGATGTCAATAGGATCGGATTTCTCGTTTATTAGACTACGTTCCACAGCTGTCGAAGAGTTATCAAGCAACGAAGCCGCGAGGGGAGTACAAGGAGAATGTATCTTTACACCATCAGTGTCTAAACTAGACCCCTTATCACTAATATGTTCACGGACAACCTGGTTTAACAAACTGAGTTCAGTTTCAGCTGTTTCACTATGTTTATTTATAACATTAGATGTTACGATAGATAATTCAATATTACCTCTACTATGAGAACTTTCAGAATCACAATTAATTATACTCGCACATTCGTTTTGTTCATGGTTTGCACTCTCTTCTTTTAGCGGATTTACCACATTGAAGCTTCTCAAATAACGCTCGTACAAAGAAAAACTATCGCTCATTGAGTGACAATTTGAGCCTTCAAAGGATTCCATCACCACGACAACACATTCTTATTTGAGATATATATTGTTCTAAGATACCATTATCTTTCACATAAATCTATTGTACTAAAAAATATATTTATCTAAACAAAATACCACAGAAGCTAATTTGATTTTGTCTAATTAATTTTGTGCTTACACAGTACTGAGTACACAAACGCGCCATTTACGCCATGTTGCTAACTAAAAAAGTATTGTTGTCTATAGAAGAAATTAACAGAGTCAAAAGTGTTTATGTCTATGGTACTTAATAATCAATAAGAATTACGCCTCTACTCCAAAGTCCAAGCACTTGTATATGGTACGCACACTGCGCACAGACAGACTAAAGGAACGCCAACGTAATGATATTGCGGCATTGACTGTCTCATGTCTCATGTCTGTATTTAACGAAAGTAACAATTATGGCAAACGATTTAAAAAATTATGTAGAAATATGAATTTTAAGGTCATAATTTTAATTTTTTTATTAGAATTTTAACTATTTTGAAAGGTCCTTACCTAAGGAATCTCCCGTTACAATTTGATATGTGAATTCTTGGACATATATATAACTACCTAAAACATAACGTGCAGTCTTTATAGGTACTGATGCTTATTTGCTCTTCATAACGCGTGCAACGTTCAATTAAGGGAGACATTTATGTGGCAACTATAAGCTTTATATAAAGTGGTGTACACACACTACTAAAGAATCCTTAAATTATAAAATAAATGTATGCGGCGATCTTTGGATCTTTGTTATTCATTCATGCGTATAATTTTGGATGAATTTACATAAAATGTGGCACTCAGATAGACCTTGCCATGAATTATTAGCATTTTGAAAAGATTCGGATCTATTTATCGAGGTGATGGATTCCCGTGTTACTGTTGCATTTCATTCGTTCAATAAGAGCGCCGATAGCCTAATCCACCCTTCAACCCTTTTCTTTCCATCCTCTCATTACCTTTGAATAAATAGAGCCGCTATCTATGAAGGTACCTCATGTTACACGTGAAAACACTAATAAGGGTGAAGCCCCAGTCAGTAATTATTAATGAATTAATTACAAATATTAATCATAATATAATCGAACAACAATTGTTTTCTTATTAGCTCCACGTTGTTTAAATCATGATTAGACTTTAAATATATAATACGGCTCCACTGGCGCTAGTTACTTGGTTTTGCAAATCTTTTGTATTTCAATATTTACGTAATTTAGATCTATTATTTTGCAGGGTAGGTACTCCTCTTTTAGTGCGTACTATATTTTGACATTTTATCTGTCAAAGTCAATTTGATCAGGATACTTTACTTTTGACAATTGTTTCTAATTTGCCGACTAAAGTATTGTACCTACATAAGATAACTAACTTGTACACTGCGAAGAAGTGAAATACAAACAAATCCCGGCAAAGACAAGAAAGCGGTCAGAAAAAGGTACCTATTCATATTTATATGAAATAATTCCATTGAATTTCCTAATTGTACGGTAATAATATAAAAAGTTTGATGAAACTTTTAAAATTATAATTATATGTAGGTCTTGACTAAATGATTTGCGGCTTATTATAAACATAATTTGGCAAATATATAGAGATAGTTTTAAGGAAACTCGACAATAATGTAGTAATAAATGGTTTTACCTACGTTCTCAAACTATTTTATTGGTCTCGTAGTAAGATAAACAGCATTAGTTATTTATTAATTGAAAACATGCAGTATTGTTGAGTATCTAGTTAGAGAAACTTAAGTTATGCGACTTGTGCATAGGGTACTCAAAAGGGGAGACATTACTTATATAGCGTACACCTAACATTATTTAGATGCATGTGTTATAATAATTAGTTATTGGCTTTAGATTATAAATGACACAGATTATAATGTTTAATTGGCTGCCGGGTTATTTAAGTTTGTGCTTGTTTGCAGCCATTTATGGGGTTTCAAATCCCTCAGTATTATTATTTTTTTGCTATAATAGTTTATTGCAAACTGGTGATGTGTGTAGTAGCTATAGGAACATAATCTAATTCTTAGAACAAGAAATGCTTGTGAGATATGAGTGTTAAACTTCTCCGTTTATCACTCTTGGGATATATGAGGTCTGCTTCTTTGTCTATGTGTGCAATTTTGACTGCATAGATGGTTTAAGTGGTTGCCTCATTACTGCCACTACACCAAGTTTTGTTTGTGGTTTTGAATCTCACACAGGACCAAAAATTGTTCTAAGACTGGGTGTCCTTTGTGTCATTGTTTGAATGTTTGTAAACTTCTACTTGACAGTATTTATTTCTAGTGTGGGACTTGTTTGCTAAAATGACAAAAATAATTGTGGCTCAATTAATACTATAATGAAGTCAAAAGGTCACTGGGTTTATAATGAGTTATTAGTACTATAATGAACTTAATGTGAAACATAGGAACACAGAAAGATGTACTTTAATTTCAGCAACATGATAGAACTGTTGGCCAACTGGCTGTAATACTCCGTTAGTCACTAGAATGTTAACAGTTTCAAGATGTAATCTTCAAATACATTAATACCCATATTTGTTAAATCATTGCATGTACATATTTTTGTTATTTTATTGTTTCTTTTTTATGCTTTTGTACTGTAATTTATTAACAGCAATTGAATGCCAGTACAAATTTGCCTTCTGGTTCTCCTAAAGGGTTTTTGTTTTAGTATGGTTTTGGTTCCAATGGATTGCTTCCTATTAGCATTCCAATATGCCATTTTTGGTCTAAGTTTCAGTAACAGAATGGCTGAATACTAGTCGTTTATTTATGGGATTTTAAGAGCCTTTTAATCCCCATTTGTTATCTTGAAATAGAATATGTATTATTTTACATTTAATAAACTTCCGTACAAAGTAATAAGACCTGTATATTTTTTACAATAATAAACAACATAGAAAATTATTTTAAATACATATTTTTGTTGTTGAGTATATTTTCTTTATGAAATGGGTTCTGTTGTTTGTAAAAGAAAGCCACTTCTTACACTTTCCCCGACGTTTCGGTTGCTTTTCAGATTCTCCCCGTGACCATGGCTGCTGAAAAGCAACCGAAACGTCAGGGAAAGTGTAAACCAAAAATAAATAGATTTAATAGTTTAAATTATTTTATTAGCTTATAAATTAGTAAAATAAAATCAATAGTAGTAGTAGTGTAATATTTTCAAAATTTTGTAATACAGTGATAAATAAACAACGCGATAAAATCCGTATATAGTAGTTTAATTTCAATACATATATTTAATTAAAATATTTAAAAATTTAAAAAATATTATTATTATTTCTTATTCAATTATACAAATAGACGATCTGTATCTGAAGTCACCTTAAGAAGGCAAAGAACATATTTCTTTCATAATATTACAAAAAATGCTAAAGAATCTAATTCCTTTATTATTAAAACAAATATCACCACTCAAAGGTTTCTAATTTTACACTTTCAGTTTTGTTCAAGCTCCCATACATTACAATTTTTTTTATTATTGCCACATAAATACACTAATTACAATATAATATCTAATAAGACATTAGTTAAATAAATATTAAGTTGTACCAGGTATTGGCTTCTGAATAAACAAACAGTATCAATGAATGATTAGAAGAAACAAATACATGTATGTATGCAGCATGAATAATGTAGTAAATAAAATAAGTTAAGTGTTATATAAAGTTATCGCAGGTAATCTGTTTGTTCATAAAGATTTCTATTTTACTTGCAGTCTGCCTTATGTGTCAATGATAATTTTGGTGATAATGTGATAATTAAACTTAATGATAAAAAGAAGCAGTATAATTAAATTATGTATACAAACATATTATTGTACAATTGAATAGCTGACTAATTGTACTTTGATTTTAAATAAATCCGTCATCAGTAACTATTTATATAAGAGCTGCTGCATACCAATGACATTTGTTTCGATGATAGAAATTGCTGTACAATTTTTACGAAAACATAAATACGCGGTTGTTAAATACACCACGAGGATAGTGGCCTAATGGTTTGGGTGGTTGCCTCGCCACACGGAGCAAAAATTTCAGTGATCCACAATAAGTTATACCGAGTGTGGGTGTTTTTTTGCGTCCGTTGTTTCAATGTTTGAAAAGTCTCCCGCGACAAAGCAGTTTTTATTAGTATAAGAGCTGTCTTAAAAAAAAGAATTAGGTGCCGTACTGGAACGCTACAAAAAGTTCCGCTAGCCAACGAAACAGCGATAACTTGATCAATTTCTAATCACTGCCTATTATGCAACACATGTATGTGTCAGCGCATTTTTAAAGTCAGCAGCGGCTTAGCTGTCTAGGCCTCTGACATTGTATAAGTCCATGTGTTACCATTTACCACCAAGTGGAGTGCTGGCTCGTTTGACTCTAGAAGCAAAAAATAAAATCAAGGAGACGTGACAAAAAGTAGCGTGGTAAGTCTTTATGCACCAAGGCAGACTGGAAAAGATCGTATATGTAGGCAAATAAAAGAATAGATTGATTCGACCACTTTACTATCCTACATTATAATTCGATTTAATGGACCTCATTGCAAGTATTCAAAAAACAAGAACACATTCGAATGAAATCGCACCACGTAGGTACGATAGCAGCGCGTACCGAATTAAATAAGTGATAAAATACGGAGAATACCAATTCTTATTCGAATATATTTGGAAAATGTAAAATATATATATTTTTTTTAATAATCCTATGGCGTAGCCTTTAAACTGTAGAAAGCGGAAGATGTACGTTCTGCAGTGGATTCCAATATTCAAATTGACGAAGACCCTTGAAGTTGCCAATGTACTTTTAGACTCGAACAGTGTTGATCAAAATTGAACTGTTCGGGCGACTAACAATTAGAAATTGGTTAATTGTCATTTACCACCTAACAAATGTGATAACTCATGATTAACAATTGAAGTAATTGTTTATAGACATAGTCGCAATCAATGATTAATTATTTACCGTGAATTTTCAGAATTCATAACTAAACAGTCTTTACTCTTTTTGTGAATTGAAATTAAACTACTATATACGGATTTATCGCGTTGTTTATTTAACACTATTACATAATTTAGAAACTGTTACACTACTATACTATACTATTAAACTTTACTAATTTTAAGCTAATTAAATTATTAAAACTATCAACCGAAACGTCGGGGAAAGTGTAAACTCAAAAATAAATAGATTTGATAGTTTTAATAATTTAATTAGCTTAAAATTAGTAAAGTTTAATAGTATAGTATAGTAGTGTAACAGTTTCTAAATTATGTAATAGAGTGTTAAATAAACAACGCGATAAAATCCGTATATAGTAGTTTAATTTCAATGAATAACGTTCGCGTAAACAGAAGACAATATTATCTTTTTGTGAAGTTTAATAAAAACGAACAATTAAAATTCTTACTTCTTAACTAGAATTCATTGATGTTGCTGATGCACCCTATACATTTAAAGCGTGGGAAGTGTCGTCGAATCAAACATGAAAGTAATTAAGTTTTTTGAATAGATTACGAGCAATTTGGTTTACAAAAACTAGTAATTTTCTTAACCACGAGTAAATCTAAATGCTTATGATACGGATAGGCTCAAAACAATAGTGAAATGCATGGTACCGAACTCATAATATCTCGATCGCAAGTCCTGTGCCGCTTTTTTAGTTTATTACCAGACTATCATGACTGCTTTGGTGGCGCAACGGTAGTGAATATGACCGCTGCGTATGAGGTCTTTCGTTGCCCAAGTCGGTTAGTAGGTTTTACTGTTAAATACTTCTCGGTAGCAGCACATAGTCTGGAATTGTGCCCAGGGGACGCTAACAGGCTCGTCCAGTAGTAACTGAGACCTAAAAGCAAAGATGGCAAAATGTTAATGTATTACATCTCAGGCTTTTTTTTTTTTTTTACGTGGGGTAATGCAATGACGCATATCCCTCCGCGGGGGCGGGTGGAGGGATTATGTCGGACTCGCCGGGGTAAACGAAAGATGGAAAAGAAATAATGTACCTCCCGGAATACCGACTAAACCTACCACGGTGTTCCTCGACAAAACCACTATCGACGGGGCCGCGCGAATCGCTTTCGCATGCGGTCGCGACCCCACCAAGGTTACGGCCCGCCGTATGAAACTGCAGGCCACTACGAGGAAGAGACCTACCCAAAGGACTCACTTCTATAAATACCCTACTGTCTCCCCTCTAGAGGGGAGACGGACTCGAAACAGAGGCGCGCGTGGGAACACGCACGCCACCTCTCGGATCTGGTGCTGAACGGATGGCGGGCAGGCTCACAAAGCCCGCCACCCCCAGGTCAAACCTCAGGGTGGCTGGAGGTCATCGCGCGCCCTCCGGCGCCCGGCTCTGCGGTTGGGGAGAGCGTTTAAACGTTCCCTCTCCCGTTACCGCCATATTACATCTCAGCCTACTCCATCAGGGTTATAGGCGTGATATTGTAAATATATATATCTAAGACTTATTTTCCTGATGTATGTAAAGTTAATTATTAACATTAATTTTTTCTATGATCAATAGAAAATTTATTGCGATTAGTTTATTTGCAAGGTGCAATTAGAATTGATTAATTTAAATAAATTAATAGCAACCTTCAATTTATCGTTTACTTGCAATAGATACTCATTTTAAATGAAACGCAAATTCTTTTTCTTATCCGTTATTCGATATCAGACCATAAAGCGTCAATTTCATCCAATTTGTACAACAATATATCTACAAATATATATCCTTAGTACTATACAGTTATATATCCTTAAGTGTACAATTTTCTTGAGAAATAAACATTATTATCATTAAATTATTTATGGCTTGACCGAAAAAGTACAACGTTTACATTGAGCTTGGCTCTTTAAATCTAAACTTGCTTCCAAAATGTTGAACGGTATTTCATACTCGCACACGTTGTTCAGTTTATCTTGTTTAGATTACTGCTATATTCGATGGAAAACCATAACAACTAAAGCACTAAAAGTTATAGAAAAGCGTGCCAAAAGGCTCATTGCTAAAGCTACAGAGTTTTAAACAAGGATGCAGGGTTGGTAGCTTATCGGTAATTTATCGGACGCAATTCGGCCAGTGTGTGATGGAATGTTACAGTTTCCTACTTCATTGCGTCATCGGACGCAATGTGGCATCTTTAAATGGTTAATTTTTACCCTTAAGAACGAAGCAATTTGTCACTACATTTACTATGCGCACCGAAATTGAGTGGATCTTATGGCATATGTAGAGTTATTTTCTAGGGAGATTACGGACGACCCCTAAACAGCGGTAATCTACATACAACCCTTGAATTTGGAGTTGAAACTTAACATCCTAGGGCACTAGACGATTCTGAGGTGGCATGTGAAAGTGATTCGTGCAGCTCCGCCGACTCTGGTTATTTCGAGGAACAACGTTGTAGGTTTAGGCGGTATTACCGGGATGTCGCCATGTTTCCCCGGTGAGTCCGACATGACTTCTACGTTGCCCCGCAGAGAGGTACGGGTCAATGCATCCCCCACGTAAAAAATAACCAGGTGATTTTGGGGTGACCCAACTGGCCTCTTGTGCTTGCTTACGTGCGTGTTTCTGGTTACGCATAAGCCGGCTGTTTTCAAAACTCATGTGAATACTTTATTGTTGCGTAAGCATGATCCATCGTCGATCGCACCAGTCGAAATGAGATAGTAGACAAAACCAAACCCTGTAAGAAAAATAAAACAGAGGCCGTTTTTCTTCTTCTAAGCCTTAAATGACTATCTGTTAATCTCTGTCTGATCTGAATGATTGAGCAAGCCGCACTCGCTCCTAAGTCGTTACGTATAGGTATATGCTTCTCTTTATTTTACATAAAATACCTTAAAATCGGAACTCTGCACTAAATGACCTTAAAAATTCATTTTCGATATAAGATCTTGCAAAAATGCATTTTTGCAGAACTGGCAGTAACCGACGCAATTATCAGCTATTTTGAGTAATAAAAGTAACAAATCTAAACGGCAGAAAATAGAATCGAATTGGTAAATTGTCTAGTAACAAATTGTGGCAAGTGGAGTCATAGAAAATCGCTAGTTATTAAATATATTGGATATTTGTCTCGCTGGCCTCACGGTATCTGTCTATGATTGCACTGACCTCTGCTCGCTGCCGCTCATTATCTATAAGGTATAAAGAAGTCAAAATGATGTATTCACTCGGGCTCCTGCACTCGTTACCCCTGTGCCTCAGTAAAGATTAAAAAGATAACGGTGCATACGGTTGTTTTTATTATACGCTCGCACCCATGCGCGCTGTGAATGATATAACATTGTTTTGTGTTACGTGATACCATCGACTATTTGTTTGTTTCGCGGAAACTGTGAAGGTAATCTTTTCATTAACATAGATGTATTTTTCGATTATACCTATTGTTAATATTATTCAGTTCCTGTCTCCCCGTTGTAATATAACCAGCAATATAGTCATTGGTCTAAACTTTCAAAACTATTCTCATTTTAATAAGTAATCTCTTTCACAATTCATTTTATTTATTGCATTCTATCAGAGCTGTTGTAGAAAATATCAATATTTATTCAAACAAGTCATAACTTATAATAATAGGCAATCGTTTCTTATAATATTGTGTTGTACCAAAGAGTACATGTTGCACTTTGGACTATACGATTTCAGAAGTATTGTTATGTCTGAATGGTTGATAATACTAAGCAAAAGACGCTACTAATTAGTTATAATATAAATTCAATAATTATGAATCAGATAAATCACATTATTATAGAGACAAACATCAGACTGTTTAATGTTCTCGGAGTCTGGACTCGCAAAGTAATTAATCACTTCTATACTCTATTATACGTATCTATCTATGTTAAGCTTGTTTAGTAGATATAACATCAAAGAAATTAAATGTTTATATTATTTATTGCTTCACTATGATGTTTTACACTCCGGCCACGTTTGTTTCCGTTACCTTTTGAACTAAGATATAATAATATATTCACGGAGCTGCCGCCTGCTCAACTAACTAGTTGCTTAATGCAGTAGTTTGCCATTATTTTCGTGCATGGAATTATATTAGGGTCATATTTGGCTAACTGGCAGAATTGTGTTTTGCCTTTGAGTCTAATTGTATGTTTAGATTAGCGAAAAGACTCCTGGACTGGCTACGAGAAAATATTGCATGGTGTAGGCTTTTGGCAATTAGGACTACAATATAAAGCCTTTATAGTGGTCAGGTCATGGAGAATTATGCTTGAAAGGCAGCACAACTCTTATAGTTCTTTTTGAATTTCGAACATGCCTACATACAAAACAATTAAACCTACATTTTGCTATTTCTCAAATATTTATCAGCAAATATTAACTATTACTAAGATATTCAATGCACGTTTTTGACTTTGTTCAGGATTAATATAATTATCCATAGACAACAAACGGCACATTTCTAACTAACCTCATGAAACCTAACCTCATGTAACAGACTAAATCATTGAATTGATAGGCTATAACGGGAAACCAGTTTATACTTTGTGATTTCTCACAAAGTAAGCTAGCCCGTTTGCGAAAGTATTTTTAACCTACAAAAGACCACAGCCAAGCAATGCTTAGTTGTATTACTGCGGTCATTAATCTCCCGCGTGTTGTGTGTACACCAGGTGTTCATAACCGCCAAGGCCTTCCTTTCACTTTTTAAATCAGACGCCCAATTTTAGGCCCACACAAGAGGGCTCTGTGGCATTGTTGAAAACCAGCATGGTCCGTTTCTTCTGTCAGAGGTTTGTTCCTTGCGCTTTAAGCTATTACTTTTTTTTAAAGTCAGTGACACGCGCGTTATTTTCCTGGAATTGCGTGCGATCGTACACAACGATAGTCATTTATTATCAGGCGGCCATGGTATTGGCTTCTACGACTAATAATGCTACAGGTATAAAGGATGTGCACAGATTGCTGATAACCAAATCGGGTAGATAGTTGTCATCGAACCGTTCTATTTGTATTGTAAGGTTTATAACATTAGGGTACCAATCATTCCTGATGCTAATGCAGTAGTAAATTCATGCTTGTCACTACATCATCACTTCACTACATATTTTAAAACAAAGACCCCCGCCGCGTCTGTCTGCCTGTTCAACGGACACCAAACAATGAATGGTGGGATTGATGATGATGATGATGACTTTTATAGAACTACAGAAAAGTCCGCGTTGGCAAACCTATATCTATCTTATAACGAGAGCTTACTACACACATTCTAACGTCTACAAAAATGGTCACATCCATAAATAATATGGTAATTGACAAGCTATTTAGACAAAAACTATATTGATTCTTAACAAATTAAATACTTTAGCCACCTTAAGCATTTCATGCACATTATGATAGCCCTTTACACTATACTATTTAAATGAATTTCTTAAGAGACATCGCAAAAGGAAAACAAACGCACGAGAAAATAAATCCTCGAGACTAGCTTGATGCAACCATCCCCGCACCGCCAAGTATTGCGGGCATTTGTTACATTTATATTTAATCTATAGGTATGCTTAACGTAACAAGCTGATGCGATACTGATGCTCTGCTACCGGTGTGAAGCCGGGGCGGGTCGTTAGTCACCCATAAAACTGGAGAAATTTGCTAGTATAGGTTAGGTTAACTACTTTCAGTAGTAATATTGCAATAATTGTAATAAAAACGGTCCATTGTTATGGCAAATATTAGAATTTTCACGTAATGGCGTTAAAAATAGTGGCCGTGAGTTACATCTCAGAATGTATAACTTCAAATGCTTGTTTCACTTAAAGCTGGCAAGGTTAAATGTTAAGTAAATGATCTTGCTTTAAGCATTTAAAATATTTGTAATTGCATTTTTCGGACGGCACTTTAAGTGTTTGTCTGTGCTATCCATGTCAGTTTTATCCCCACATTGAAGAAATATTGCGTGGTAGACGAATAGTTGTTCTGTAGGTATCTGTGTGTTCTATGTGTCCAATGCTCGAATAATCCCCTTGATTTGTAGTACGGCAGTTGTCTACGATAGGTGCGTGTGTTACGCTTTTAAAACATATATTCAGTGCCTGGGAAGATTCGCAAGATGTCATTGGCGTGTTCTGTGATCTCTCTAAAGCCTTTGACTGCGTTGACCATCATACGCTGCTGCGAAAACTCAGGCATTATGGCATCCGAGATATTGCACTTGACCTAGTTGATTCTTACCTAAACGATAGACTACAACACGTTGATATTAACGGCAGTAGATCTTCTGGATTACCAGATACAATGGGCGTGCCACAGGGCTCAATTTTAGGACCCTTTCTGTTTTTAGTGTACGTAAATGATTTGCCGTTCTTTATACAGGATTTGTGCGACATTGTTTTATTCGCGAGTTACACATTCCTGATTTTTACAGTAGACCGATAAACACCAAATTTATGTGCTGTTAACGATTTACTCGCTTAAGTCCTGGACTGGTTTACGGCGAATAATTTACTACTAAACTAAATGTATCAAGTTTACATTACCAAATGCAAAAAGCCCTAACGTGAATATAAATTTCAATAATGAAATTATTAGATACTTACTTTAGTTCGAACTACAGTTTTTTTAGGATTAACATAGTCATAGTAAATACTCACTTGAATGCTACATCATCTGCCAACTTTAATGGTCACCAAACCAATATCTAATGTGAAATCTATTTGTAAGAGCGCTGGTACCCATAACACAAGTTCGATCTTACCTTGGGTACCAGAGTTCACTTAAACACTACATATGGAAATCTACTTTAGTACTTAATCTATTTTACTTTAACTGTAACTTATGTAAGTGTTCAACAACTAATTTGATAAATAAAATAATAGTTCAACTAATTTGATAAATAAATTAATTTCATTAATTTCATTCAAATTTCATTCATTCAACTTTAGATCATAAAGTTCAGTGGGGCGCTCAAATATCGTGTCTTGCAGGGAAACTAAGCTCAGCCGCATACGCAATTCGGAAAGTGAGACAGCTTACTGATGTAGATACTGCGAGACTAATATAATTTAGTTATTTTCAGTGTCATGTCTTACGGTATATTATTGTGGGGCAAGGCAGCTCACATTGAGACGATTTTTATTCTCCAAAAACGTGGAGTACGTAGCATTTATAATTTAGGTCTACGAGATTCCCTGAAAGAGCGATTTAAAGAAATAGGCATACTTACTGTTGCGTCGCAATATATATTTGCAAACATTATGTTTATTAAACATAATATTCAATTATATAATAAGAATAGTGATACACATAATTTAAACACTAGAAATAAGCATAAGTTAAGGCAGATACATACTTACGTGTCGTGGCGTGTCGTGGTGCTTATTGTCGTGACGGTGAGTGTGCACACTAATGTGTCGTGTCGTGGCGTGCTCTGGCGTTATTTCTGAACAGTACTTATCGAACCTTTGCAGCGTTTAAGTACATAATGTTTTCTTCTGATTCGGATAGTGATTTTGATGAAAACCTTAAATTTTTGGTAGCAATTAAACTTATTGACGGCAAAAAAAAGAAAAGAAGTTACTGGGTTCACTCTATAAACAGAGGGAGACAGAAGAAAGGTGAATTTTATCGTCTTGTTAAAGAATTAGAGAGTGACGAAAAGAAATTTCATCAGTACTTTATAATGAACAAAGCACAATATGAGGAAGTCTATTCGCTCTTTGAAGGAGACACTTTGTGTCACATAAAACTTTTCGTTGACGTACAATTTCAATAAGCTAATCAGTCATTTTTCAGAAATATGCTGCAAATATAATAAGTTAAAATGTGTCCGCTAGATGTTCGCGCCATGAACCACGCGCCCGGTATAGAAACACGTTTGCCTGTTGTGACGTATCGCGTCATAACCCCCACCACCGCTCTGGTGCAATCGATGGCGAGCAGTCGACGCCACGACACAGAACGCGTCGCGACACGACACGACATGCAAATATGTCCCTAACCATATTAAATGTATGAAACCGATATGCTTCTGGCGCGTCACGACATGTAAGTATGTTTCCGCCATTAGTAGGTCCGTATCATCATTTTCATTCATCAATTATTGGCAAAACAATGGACTTAGTGACTTAGCTTCACACTGCTGTAGCTTCAAGTGCTGGAATCGAAAGACTGTTTTCAACATTTTGATTTATTTATTCTGACGTACGAAATAAACTGGGTACCGAGAAAACTGCAAAACTTGTCACAGTTTTTAAATACCTAAATAAGAAAAAGTAATTGTAGTCTTGTCATATTGTCTGACTCTCACTGACCTGACTGACACAATTTTGATTTTATAATATACTAGTTACTATTGTTTATTAATTGAAATTGTTATCATTATAACTTTGATTAATTTGAACTAAATATTATAATGTATGTTTTAAAAATACGTGTTGTCTTGTCCTATAAATGCATGCACCAAAAATTGTTGGTTAATTAATGGTACTTTGATCTTTGTTTGATTGAATAAATTACTTGTCATAAAAGTAATATGTTTTATTTAATTACAATGCCAAAAGAATTACATAAGTAGGTACAAAAAAATGAATAGACTCAACTGGTTTTATGTCAAGCTATTTAGAGTTCTAAATTCATTTATTTCGATTGAAAAGTAGTTTTATAGTTTGTTTTTTCTTAATGTTGTATAAATGTGTAAAACTATAAGGAAAACCTTATTTTAATCTTTGTTTTCAAACACGTGATAAAAACACGGGTTTAATTCAAACTGTTTTAAACACTGATTTAAACATGTGGTCTAAAACAAAATTTTTCTTTTTTTTTTTACTTGGGGTGTGCATTGACGCCTACCCTTCCACGGGGGCGGGCGGAGGGATTATGTCGGATTCGCCGGGGTAAAAGAAAGATGGAATAAGAATAATGTACCTCCCGGAATACCGACTAAACCTACCACGGTGTTCCTCGACAAAACCACTATCGAAGGGGCCGCGCAAATCGCTTTCGCATGCGGTCGCAACCCCGTCGAGGTTACGGCCCGCCGTATGAAACGGTAGGCCAGTACACGAAGAGACCTACCCAAAGGACTCTATAAAATTCCCTACTGTCTCCCCCCTAGAGAGGAGACGGACTTGGCACAGAGGCGCGCGTGGGAACACGCACGCCGCCTCTTGGACCTGGTGCTGAACCGATGGCGGGCAGGCCCACAAAGCCCGCCACCCCCAGGTCAAACCTCAGGGTGGCTGGAGGTCATCTTGCGCCCTCCGGCGCCCGGCTCTGCGGTTGGAGAGAAGGAACTGGCCAAAGCAACCGTGGCCAGTCATTACCTGTGTCAGCCGGAAGGTGAGGGCGCCATGCCGTCTCTCCAGCCACTCCTCAAAGACGGGTCTTACCGCCACTATTGTGGCGTGCCCGAATTTAAATGACGTACTTTAACGTATTTTATCGCGTTATGTTTACAACTTTTTATCTGTGCTTATCCCTACAATTTGGATAATGAATATACCGATTTATTTGCGTAACTTTAAATTTTCTTTTTAAATCAGCTGTAGGTTTGCGTTTGATCACAATTTCACAAGATGTTATCGATGTGGTCGACGATGGTTCACGCTTAAATGTATCTATTTACTCGCGACTCGAAAACGTCTAATTGTACTAAGACTTCAGTAGAGTGAAAGTGAAACTCACCATTGCTAACTATTTGGTTATGATACGAATGAGCCGGGCTAGTACCATTCTTTTACATGTAACCGGCTTAAGAATAGTAGTACTACGTTTCGTTAATTTCGTCCGGTCAGTTTCGGGGGCTCACATACTTTCATCCCATTTTTAAGTCCCATAGCCTAACATCTTCAGCGCTGCTTCTCTTAGTATTGCAAACGATCATAAGTTACGATAACCTCAAAGGTGGTAGGCCAAAGCCCTTTAAATAAAAAACACGTGATGAATATTCATAATTCGAACGCAAATGGCTGCATTTGACGTAATAAAAAATACGTTAAACGTACTTAATCAAAATTCGAACGTAAAAGGCCGCCACGGCACGTGACGTGATCATTTCGGTTTGCAGTCCATTTAACCTTTTGAACGCCAACGTCGGCTATACTCGACATGCGCAAGCGTGCCCTGTGCGCCAACGTCGTCTATACTCGACAAAAAACAGGGCACAGAAATATACAAAATAAACGTATTAAATCATTACTTTTCTGTATTTTATTGATCTAACTTAAAAATTGAATCCCCAATTATTACTTAATTGTACACAGCAAACAAAATTTGCATATTAGTTATTCAAATATTTGATCATAAAAACAATATATTAATATATCGATTTTCGGGCTTGGCGTACATGACATGGAGCTGGCGTTATGACGTGGCGTTCAAAAGGTTAAGCGTGTCCTAAGGGCCAACTGAACGCAGATTGTACAACAACAATGAGCTTGTTAGGCTCATGTTATTATTGACGTGGTAATACGGAGCCAACGCTACGAGGTGCCCTCTATCGCGTGCAGTCGCTTGTCATGTATCATATGTTCATATGTTAAAATCTTGCCATTGTAATTTGGTGAACGATTGGTTTTTCTTATTGAATTATATTTTCTTTCATAGAATACTTGTTAAATAACTAATTGGTCTCATTATACGTGACCACTGGCGCAAATAGCGGTCGTGGGGTAATTAGGCAATAAAATACTGATAGACAATTCCTGGCGTCTACTACGACTGAGCTTTATTTTCATTTTCTCTATGATTATGCCTAAGTAGCTTTTACTCGCAATCACAGCGTTTTGTTTCCACAGAAAAAACGTAACATGCAGGCAGATTTAATTTCACTTTTATAGTAAAAGTATGATAAACGATAATTATTTTCTTCTTTAATAAGTAATACCTATATTTAATACCCTTAATTGATGATTAACTCTTAAAGGTCTTACTTTCAAATTAAATTATCGAAGTTTTCGTTTACTTAACGAATGAACTTATTGCGAGTGCAAATAAAAAGTGATATTTATATTTTTGATAAAGGTTAACAGGAGTGACATCTTATACTATATATGTATAAACATATATCTATGTATAAATATATTTTATATATAAATCAATTGCCGTGTGCAAAAACTCAAAAATTGCTCGACTGGTTTGAATAAACCTTTTTTGTACCGTTCGTCTACTGGCGTAGTTTAAAAAAAGAATATAAGAAAAATCCAAAGAAACAGCAGGATATCGGAAATATCGATTTAGGTAGTACGAAGTTTACCGGGTCATCTAGTTAATAATATAATAAAGTTCAAGAGTTTGTTTCTTTTTTTAAATCCGGAATCTCTGGAACTGCCAGTTATCTATTTATTTACAGGCTGTTTGGTAAAAGACTGGACATATTGAAGGAGGGTATTCAGTACTCGCTTCCGGACCTGAATATCTAAAAAAATAGTAAAGTACTTACAATTTGACCTAGTTATCCAATATATATACCAAAGCTAAACAAAACCTCAGGCACCGCCTTCCGCTACCACACCCGACACTCTCCCGAATTTGCATCCCCGCCCGACCTTTTCTTATCAAACCGTTTTTTCTAGCGAGTCACGCTCGACAGCTGTGTGCGACGCGCGCAGTGTCCACATTTTATTCAATTCAATTCAATTCACACCCTAATAGGCACACCTGTTTATTTAAATTAGTTCTTTGCTTTAGTGCTTTTATCAATATTTTATAACCTGTTTTGTTGTTTACCTAATTAATGAATTACTTACCTAGAAGTGGAAACTTGTAATTGGTCTTGTTTTCTATATCAATTTGTTAACTATATATATTATATTAGGTTTTCGTAAAACATAAAACATCACACTGCTGCGACAGGTGAGGAGCAGTAATTGTAAACGTCGGTGAAATCAGGGGGACAGCTAGATAAACTATAAAATCGATTAAGGTGCAGTCAAACAGCCGGCGTGCGCGGGGCGTGCGCGTGTCCCGCCGTGTTGTAATGTACTGAACTATATGAAAGCGTTCACACAGCCAGCGCTAGAGCGAGCGCGGGGCGGGCGCGGGACCGGCGCAGCGCGGCGCGGTGCGGGCGCGCGTTCGGCGCGCGTATTACGCATGCGTGGTATAAAGCTTTCAACACACTGTATCGCTATAAAGTAATTGAAAATAGTATGAAATGAAAATAACATACCGTGTCAATTGAAAATAATAACATTTTATTTGACATTTTTCATTAGTTACTACTATGAGATTTATACACAAATAAAGAAATATTACCTCCCTAAAATATATATTAATATGAAATGTATACTTTTATTCTGTATGAAACATAGCATGTAACATTAATGGGTGGGCATGTGTGAGGGTCGTATTATATTGTCGGTTATATAGCAGTATCATGAATTAAAAAGAAGTATTATTTTTAATGCTTCCTGTTTTTTCCCCATGATCATCATTCACAACTGTGTAAATATCAGTAAATTTACTTATTTTGTACTTTGGAATTATTGGACTACAATGTATTTATGGAACAAAGGAACAGGGATGCAAAAGTTAGGTATGTGAGTGTCCAGATAACCCACTTGAACCAATATGGCGTACAGCCATACATTTATATATATGTATTAGATATTTACACTCATAGAATAAGAGTGTCGTGCGGTTGCCTTGTTGTTGTCGAACGGCAAACCTGATATCTTGTTAAATGAAAAATCCTTGATGATTTTGAATATGACTTTCTTGATTCACGGGTTTATCTTGATAATGACTTATTAAAAAGAGAATAATTCAAACAAATAAATGTACATGTATTGTAATGCGCTGACGCGGGCGCAGTATGTTGCTGACGGGTAACTTATGAGGTTAATAAACCGAACATATTCCCGGCCCAGACAAAATGAGATGATGAGCATAATTTAACAAACATATATATTTAAGTTAAAATTTGATTAATAAACTCTATTTTATCTATATTTCTATTTCGGCCTTCATTACATAATATTATCATTAAAGATATTATTTCAGTAATCACGGTTGCTGTGGGTTGGTAGCTTTATATTTATTGAACGCACACGCGTGACGTCACCAAAACGCGTCGTGCCGGCGGCAGGCACGCCGCCGGCCCGCCGCGTTTTGGTGACGTCACTCCCGCCCCGCTCACGCCATGCTCGGCGTGGTTTAACGCATGCGCAGTACGACCTAGAATACTATAATATAAAGCCGCTGTCACAGTCATCGAAGTGTATACACGTCGCGCTGACCTACTCAAAATCCAGGCAAGACTTTTAGTCCACAAACTCATAATTATCACAGCGCGAGAGCCTAAGTGAGCGTGAGAAAGGACAGTGATAGAAAGCCTAGTACCTATTTTAATTATTGATGTCGAGCGATTCAGACGTGGACGCGGCTCTGCTTATGTTTGCAATAGCTAATTTTAAAAAGCGCAAATGGATATGGATTCAGGATTGAATCAATCACGTCATATGTAAGGAAAATATCATACGCTGTGTCAAGAGTTATAAACACATGAGGACACATTTTATGCCTATTTTAGGATATTTCAACATTGTTTTGAGCATATACATAGCTTAATAGAAGCGAAAATAAATAAACTTGACACAAATTGGAGACGCTATTGGTTCAAGAGAAAGGCTGGCAATTTGTCTGAGCTAAGACATTTTAATAATAATATTTACAATAAAAAATAAGTTAATTCTAAATATAACAGCTTAATTAACGCAAAAGGCTTGACACATCTTTGTAAGAACCTAATACAATATAGTATAGCCTCGATGTAGTGGTTAGTGTAACCGACTGCCTGAGGTCGCGGGTTCGATTCCCGCACAAGTCAAACATTTGTGTGTATGAACATGGATGTTTGACTTGGTCTGGTTGTTTCTATGTATAATATGTATGTATTTACAAAAAAATATAGTATATATGTATATATGTAATGTGAGGTTGTTAAGGAAACAATAAACTTATGTTATGTACCTACCTACTTTATTTCTGAATTGTTATTGCATATACTGTTTGCAATTATTTTACTCTTAAAACTTTTACTTTAAATACCTTACTTTTAATTATGCAATAACAATACTAAATCTACTAAATTCAATACTTTTATACTTTTTTACTTGAATATGACATCATTTTTGAACATGTTTGTATAACTTTAAAGTTACCGTAATATCAGTGTTATCTCACTAAGTCTCTATGCATGCTGTGACACCTAAAAATGTTGTGCATTTACAATTTGATTTTCACATAATATTTTTATATACGTGCATGTATCAATGTAACAACTACTGGTTGTCCTAATAAATAAAATAAAATAAAATAAAATTGTCTAGTACCCATAGTACAAGCTCTGCTTAGTTTGGGCTAGATGGTGCTGTGTGTATGTGTAGAATTTTATATTATATTATAGTAGAATAATAAAATAATTACAAAATAGTACTCCAACTCGACATAGGCTTTAAACAAACAATATGCATTGAACTGTGTTCGCCTCCACATAAAGCGTCCTCAAGACTGTTTAGCAATAAAAAAGAAAATAGTTCTTTATATATTTTTCTGACACTGTGATATTGTATGTCAACTGTTTGCACCTTTGAATTCCAGACGCGTAACCGAAACGCTCCATCTATAGAGCGACATATTTAAATATATAGGTATATATTACATTATATTTGACATATTTTTATATTCATTTTTTTTTGACATCAATGTGACGTATTCTGAATGTCAATTTCTATAAAGAAATATATGCTTATTTATGTAAATATGTATTCTATGGTTAGTATACAACAGAGTAGTTGTTATGGCTTTAAAATATTAGCAGGCATATCCAATTAACATTGGAAATAAATTTTATGGCATATAATAGATCTCGTAAAACATAAATAATATAAGAAGCTAAACTTATAATAACAAAGTATTTATAATCACCGAATAATAATATTGAATTAAAGAATGAAATTAATACTAAAATAGAGTTTATTAATACTTCACTCAATTCTATTAGAACACGGCAATCTCTTTACTCTACACAAAACTCAACTTCTCTTCAAACTCACTATTATTTGGCTAGCTACTATGATGGCTAGCAAGCATATGGCGCGCCTTATGGTAACTGGTCATGGAAACTTACGATCACTTGCAATAGCCTTGTGCAATAGTGATAACACATTGCTCGTGCCTATTATATGGAAAATAAATCTCATCTTTATTTCAATTGCTCTAGAAATATCTATGTGCCGATAATCTAGTAGAAAGTCGTCGCTGGTTGTCGTAACGGCCATCAAGACGCGTACACATTTCTATGCCTGTGACCGCGGTTTTATATATAATGTCGTTCGTATCACGCATGCGTCAGCAAAGCGAAGCTTGACACCCGCCGGCGGCAGCGCGTGCCCGCCCCGCTGCCGCCGGCTGTGTGAACGCTCTCATACAATTCGGTACATTACAACACAGGCGGGACAAGCGCACGCCCCGCTCACGCCGGCTGTTTGACCGCGCCTTTATCCCCGAATGTCATAGTGACGTAGTTACAAAAATATGTTTACGCACCTCCGTGGCTAATTACTTACGTGCTAAATTATATCATTGAGTACCAATAATAATGTGTAACAACAGATAACTACATTACGCAAAAGATTAAGTAAATGTATAAAAGATTAAAAATGTTTCAATATTTGTTACTGATGTAGGCACATTGTCGTCTATCGTTATTCTAAACCGTTTAGCTGATTTGGAAGTAATTTGGCACACTAATAGCCCATGTCCTTGATGAATAGGTACATACAATTCTATTACTTTAATGTTATTTTAAACACATAATTGAACTCAACTTATCAATAGCTGGCTCTAATCAAATATGACGCCAATTTTTACGCGGGACAAATCCCAGTGGATGTCTGTGTTGTCTAGGATTTAGATTTCTTAATACACTTCTCATCAGAAAAATCGAAACACCTTGCAAGTTTATGTTTTGCAAGGATTATCAGACAAATGTGTATATTTAGGAATATATGTCAAATGTCGTTTAATAGTAAATAATATGAGGTTTTCAAATCCTAATGTTAATGTTCTAAATTCAAATTAAATTTTCATAGGTTTCGTATTTTGTTTAACAAGTCATTTTTACCCTGTATGGAGTATGAAGGAAATTGATAAAACAACACACGTAAATGAAAAATAAAGCTAAGAAACGTTTATTTAATAACTTGTATTTCCGCCCCGAGCTTTTGTTACTGCTTCCACACGGTTCTTCATCGATCGGATGAGAGTTACGATCAAATGTTGTGGCATTCCATTCCATTCCTCTTGGATTGCATTTTGCAGCTGGCTAAGTGTTTCTGGGGCAGGATCTCTTGCACGAATTCGTCTCTTCAATTCATCCCATAGATGTTCAATCGGATTCATGTCTGAGCTTCTTGCTGGCCATTCCATAATGGAGATACCGACTTCGGTAACATAATCTCGTACGACGCTCGCGGTGTGAGCCCTAGCATTGTCGTGCATGAATATGAAACCGTTGCCAATAAAATGTGCATAGGGCATCACGTGAGGCTCAAGAGGTGGTTAGCTTGGTATTTTCGTTTTGTAATGCTTTCATAGTTTGTTTACATTCATCTTTGTCCTTTAATACGTCGTCATATTGGTTGCTGATAAAAGCGACCGAATTATTTAAGCTCTTGATATCCTCACGCATGACGTTTAGCTCTTGGCTCACTATGGTTCGCATATTTAGGGTAAGCCTTTCCAACATGATTTCCATTTGGAAATTCATTACATCCTCGATTACAGCGCGGACACCATCTTCTGTTATCGGTAAGTTTGATGGGCTTGGTGGAGATTGCAACGCTGGTCTCTTGTTGGTGCGTACGGTTATGTTTGTGTTAAACCGAGCAGGCGTTAGTTCTTTGATCTCGCTGCAGCTCGTGCAGGAATGACAAGTCCACTGGGACAGCTCACATGATAGGTCCAAATCCAAACATTTGTGATGAAAAGCTTTACCACAAACATTGCATTGCAGAGATCTTCCCCCGTGTTTTTCGAGGTACAGCAACCCCAAGTAACCATTGGTTCACTCATGTTATCGATAGTACAGTTCTGAAATATATGGATATTGTCACTCGCTAAAAGTGCACGCTAATTAAGGCCTCGGTACAATCCCTTTCGTCCAACTAATTATAATTTAGTCTGAATTGCACACTAACAAAGGCTGACGGAAGCACGGTATGCAGCGGTCGCGCCCAAAAGGTCGTAAGTGCGCGGCAACCGGCGTCACTTACGCGTTCGCACCAAGTTTCCGTGACTAATTGAAAGTGAGTATACTAAATAATTGTTTTGTGTTTACCAGACTTCTAGACTTGAATTATCTTAAAAATCACGACACACACGTAAAGTTATTATCACCAAAACATAGTACGCTGTTTTTAGCAATGTTTTCACTATAATAGTTGGTTGTAACTACACTTTTACTTCTTTTTTTATACCTTCTATTCGACGGAGTGTCAGAAAAGCAACTTATCGATCCGATGTCAATCGAGTTCGAGTTCTGGCTTGTCCGGTACCAGTCCACGTTCCTTCAACCTTCTTCTAATTGTAGAGTCACTTACAGCCACCCTACGTACAACATGAAGCTGCTGCTGCAGTTGAAAAGCATTAAGGCGTGGATTTCGTAAAGAAGTTGTTACAATAAATCGATCATCTTGCTCAGAAATGACCTGATTCCTGTCAGATCCTGAACGGCGCGTGAACAAACCAGTCTCCCGATAGCGTTTGTAGACTCTATGAACAGACGACAGGCTTAGATGCAATCTTTCAGCCACAACACGCTGACTAAGTCCAGAATCCAGCAATGCCACCACTTGGGCGGCTTCTGCGGGCGAAGTATACATATGTTTTAGAAAAACTTTTTCAGATGTCCCAAAGTCACAGTAAACACACAATATACAGAACACAAAACAAAAAGTTTTAAGATAAGCGCTAATTTTAGTTTTCAAAGGTGAAATGTACTCCAACTCTAAACAAACATTTGTCTCAAAACAGTGAATCATTTCATTTATAGGATAAACAAAAGAAATTCTAATTTTGAATTTAGAATTTTCGCTTATCACTGTAATGGCCAAACTGCCAGCTATACAATAATGTGATTTTTTTCATGGAATGAAGACTCTTTTGTGTTAAATTATGTAGGAACGGAAGTGTTTCGATTTTTCTGATGAGAACTGTATTTTAAAAGATTTTTACGGATATTGCTAGACAAATTCTTAACCTGTAATGGCCATTTTTAATTATTTTATGAGATATTCGACGCATTGATCAGCAATATTACATGTAACAACCCTCAATAAAATATACTTTACCTTGGCTAAACATGGCTGGCGAAATAAGAAATGGTTAAAGATTTATTTTTGGCCAACTTTTCGTTGAATATAGGCATAATGCTGCGTTATCTATTATTTTGACTCGTTTTTTTACTATTTTGTCATTTAGTATATTGTCGATAAATTAAACACATTTAAATTTGTACGAAACTGCGAGACTGATCATATCACTGGTCTATATACCGCCAGTGATATGATCAGGCTTGCAATTAGCGAATTATCGATACCTCAAAAAGAGGACCACTCTGCACAGTTGAGTGCCTTTACCACTTTACTTTTTTAACACTTTGACCGCTACGTCAAAAAGCAAAAGAGTGCTCTCGGCGCGAAGCTACGATTTCATCCTTTAATTTGTCATGTAGACGTGACCGTGGCGTGCTGGACACGTTTTGCTTTATCATGTATACATGTCTGTGGCGGTCAACAGGTTAATAAGTTCGGGAAACCCTAGCGCAGGCACATAAGATTATATAGATGCGGCATTCTATAGTATACAAGTACGTACGTCCAACTGCTCCAGGTTTGACCGGATTCCCATAATTTAACGAGAATGTCAATGTCAAGAATCATGGCTTTAGGTCCTAAAGAACTTACGCACGTCAAAGTCTGGCGGTAATGAGTTTACTGAAGTTTATATAGATTAATTGCTAGGTTCAGGCAATGGATTTGAGCCAATAAGAAAATGCCAGTAATTCACAATCACAATTTTAAATCGCCATTGAATTGCAATTATTTTTGTAACGACACAATTCTGTATCAAAAGAAAACGAGATTTCAAGGCATATCTCGAAAATATTGGCCTTTACCGAGATAGGCAGTTTAGAATATAGTAAATACAATAGTACTAATGTCGTTATTTGTTGTCCATTCCAGATATGGAGCTGGTATCCCTAGCTAAAGAAGTGTTTCAGAACGCGGCTGAGCACGCAGCGAGCTACCGGCTCGGTCAGACAGCGCTGAGACACTTGGACCGCACTCTCTGGGTCGTCGAGAAGTGCGCCAAATGGGCCGTGCCGCCACCGCGTAAATATACCTTTATGCCTACTAGCTTTTCCCCGCGGTTTCCCTCGCGTAAAAGTAGGTTAGGTTATGCGAGTAACAGTACTTTTTAGTAAATAACATATAGCCGGTGATAATATAGCTTAGAATTCTTAAAATTGGTTGTAGTTTTTGAGTTAAACCCTTACAAAAACAACCAAAAATCTTATCTTTTCTCTTTGTAATATTAGTATAGATATTAATAACCGTTTCAATAAAATAATTGGTAACAAAGGAACCCGTCATGCACCTTCCGATTCCCCACCATACTATATACTATTAATAAAAAAAAATTGACAATAAACTAAATCCAGTGATAAGGGAAGCCTCGACGTGGGATCTGGCCGTACTCCAACCCGCAGTATGGCGTCTTGAATATAAAATATACGTATACACGGGTTTCGCCTCAGCGCGAGGCATCTTTGGGACAGTTTGGCTACGAATGCGCTATAATCGTTTCATGATGACTGCTAAACGTAAAGGCTTATGTTCTTTTTGATTTTCGAGAGGTATAATAAAGCGAAATCTCCAATTAAACATGGTATTTCGTTTAAAATGAATCAGTGTGACTAGTGAAGCAACCCCAATTTTTAAAGAAGTCAATCACGCTCGTGCTGTTTTCCTACAGTGTGTAGGGTCAGTAGGGTGTCTGGGCTTGTTCTTGCAATGATTTCCAATAAACTAGGTTTTGTATGGCGTGATAATTCTTCCAAGAACTAAAACTGGCGAAACTGATCCAACACGAATGGCGTAGCAGCCAATCAGTCGCTCGTCACTGTCGCCTCACTGAATGTTGTGGGTTCAAATCCCACACTTGTTAAGTATTTGTGTGACCAATGATTGTTCTCAGTCTGGGTGTACTTCAATTCCCCGCGACACAGGACTTAATACCTAATGCATGCTCTCTTACTCACTTAGTCTAAGCCAAGTAATTAATGGAACGATATATTTGAGTGCAATATTAACTAACCAGTAGTGTAATACACACGATGGCTTGTTCTGAATATTGAAATTTTGCACGCAACCTCGTCGTTGCAATAATCGCCTGAATGATTTAGAGTGCATGTGATCTAAGCCGTGTCACAAACAATATAGTTAAGACGTCTCCTCTAGTACGTAGAACATATTAACTCAATGGTGTGAAAACGTTAACAAACCACAGCTACTCGCAAAAGAACACCGAATCCTAACAAGGATGCTTCGCGAGGCTATTGAAATCAAAAAGCATGCTAATTTCAATAGAGAAGATGTTTGGAATGTGCCACTAGCTTGGGATCTAGTCATTCAAATAGTCAAACCCAAGAAGAAGCAAAACACAGCTAGAGTTAATGATACTTTGATCCCATTCTGCGTAAATAGTAACACAAATGATTAAATGATGTTCGGGTACTTTGAAATAAGTACACTCCAGAACATTATGACAATTACCATCTTAGTCTCCCCGTGAACATGAATGCTATAAAGCAACCGAAACGTTGAGCAGAAGTGTTTTAGTTAATTTAAATATGTAGCATACATTGTAGTAAAGTTTCAATAATAGTAGTGTTACAAATTATAATTCAAAATTATGCAATAAAAGTGTTTTAAAATAAACTACGCATCAAAATCCGTATAAAGTAGTGTAATTTCAATCAATGGTTTCACATTCAAAATTAAGTACAGTGACATCACATCTTCTTTCTCCAAAATAATGACGCCAGTTCATTAATGTGCTTGCAGTGGATCAAGATGAGCGTCCTCAGCCGGAGCTGGTGCGGCCACTGCCGTGGGTGTTTTTCCTTGTCATGCTAGTAACGTTAAGGATCGCGAGGGAGGCCATATCGCTGCTCAACCTTGTTATGGGGAAACCTCCGCTAAGATCTGCTGATGTGGTATGAGAAGCTTTTTGTACTTAACCTTTTCGCCGCCACAGTCATGTATACATGACAAACCAACTGTGTCCAGCACGCCACGGTCACGACTACATGACAAACTAAAGGATGAAATCGTTGCTTGGCGCCGAGAGCACGCTTTTGCTATGTTGACATTGCGGTCGTCAAAGGGTTGATAAAGCCTGTTCGTTCGATGAATTATATTGTTGTATGTAAAAACGTACAATAAATTTTATAAAGCTACCCTCGTAATCTCGATTGCAAAATGGGACCTAGGTTAATGGGAATATATGGAAACTAGTGTTAAGCTCGCCAAACCGTTAGGCATGCTCAAAGATTCTTGTTCATGCTACAAGATCCTTAAACATCATACAGTTGCCTTATGCAAGCTACAGTCTAAAAAAAAAACTATAGCTATAAACGCTAGTTCATAAACGTAATGTTCCTCTTAATTTAGATTTCATATGAAATAAATATGAACTTAGAGAGAAATCATATACACAGGATAAACAAACAATAAAGGAATTTCAATAGTACACGGTAATGTTATCTAACAGTATTGTAACTCGGGTCTGTCCTTGAAATAATTACCTATAGCCGCGCAGTACGCAAACACGCGAGAGGGCTGCCCACCTACAGTATTTTAATTTCATCTACCTACTTGAATTTCTTTCTAGTTTAGTGATTGTAAATATGTTTTATTTAAAATATGAAATTTGTTGTAAATGAAATAGGAAAGTGTAGTGTAGTGTGGAAGTGTTCAATAAAAATCATTTTGTGTTTTTTGATTAGTAGATTTAATAAAAAACAACATTATATATTTGAGACTGAACAATATTTGCGACTCAACTGATACGTTCGGAAAGCTATATTATTAAGTTTAATAGTATAAAAAAATCCACATTCGGATAAAAAGTTTAATTAATAATACTTTTTTTACAATTGCACCTATGCCATAATTATTATGTAAGTAGGTACTTGTACTTAATTCAATCAAATATTAACAAATCGCACGCTTACTGCTTACAAAACCATCACACCGTGCGTTAATCACTGCGGCGCATTCGCGACTGGCTGCGAACCAAGTGTATACAGACCTCGATGCGCGTAGGTATAACTCGCTTTTCGACCATTTGTATGAAGATTGAATACTGTTAGATAACATTACCGTACCATTTCAGCAAGTCATTTTAGACTTAGATGTTGCTTGTGTTTATTTTCTCGACGATTTCACATACTACAATGGTGTATGAAGACGTCAAACAATGTTTTGAAATTGCATTGCATGTAGCATTTCTCACGTACCCTAGGGTTTCTCAAGTACCCTAATATCTGATAACCAACCTGTGACAAAAATATCGTGCCTGAATGCCTCCAGGTGATGTACATTCAAAGCAAGCGTCGCTACCTGCGCACGCTGAAGTACCAGGGCAACCGCCTTATGCGCGCGCGCACGAGTACGTCAGCACCGAGTCCAGGCGAGACTTGGACTCGTGCACTTCACTCGCTGTTCGAGTTCACAATGTGCTTCCGCCGCCAATCGCCCCACTACGGGAACAATAACACCACCAGACTCAGCAACAACGACGAGGTGCTGGTGAGTTATCATCTTCGAAATACGATCTTTTTCGATAACAGGAATGAGCGGGAGCGATCACAGCGCAGAGGCTAATAATACGACTGCGGTTTCAAACGTCAGCATTGGACATTGGACAGAGCATTGGACTAGATTGCTTCAATGAATCATATGAAGGCATCCTCGCCGGTACTGAGTCTAAAATCATTGATAGTACACCAGGGCAGAGGGCGCGTAAGCAGTCTACGGAACATTGGGCTTATACAGTCTACTTAAGATTATTATCTTTATATTATTTGGTTTGCCAACAATAAATAATTACACTGGAGTAATATATAAACCTTACTAATATTATCCTATATCCTATGTATAATATGTATGTTTATCCATTGTATAGTACCCATGGTACAAGCTCTGCTTAGTTTGGGCTAGATGGTGTTGTGTGTATGTGGTAGAATATTATTATTATTGTGTACAGTATTATATTCTCGAAATTCGTAAAATTTTTGTTCAATGAATGAAAACCACGGGCTTACACTAAGTGGAGTTCATTTGTGGGTGTATGTTCAGAAGAAAATTCCGCACGAGTCGGCAAGTGTTCAGTATATCGGCTTTTTGCATAGTCATGTATAGATTAGGTGGCATTTGTAGTTGTTGTAGATAGTGGTGAAGGTGTTTAGGTATGATCCCGGTACTGGACAGGACCAGAGGTACAATATATACTTTGCTCATTTTCCAGATTCTTAATATTTCTTCCTTTAACTCTGTGTATTTATGTATTTTGTCAGTAATAGTTTTTTGTAAATTATGGGTGTTAGGAACAGCTTTATCAATTAAGTATGTATATTTATTTAATTTATCAATGAATGTAATCTCGGGTCTTTTATTTGTGTACGGTTTTATCAGTTAGAATGGCTCTATCAAAGTATATCTTGTGACTCTAGTTCTCCAGCACCGGTCTTGGAACATATTGATAGTATGCAACTGGTTTTTATGGTATGAGGTTGTGTTTAATCGATAGTTTTTGGTGAATGATATGGACGATTTGATTGTATCTATGTGTGTAGTCAGTTTGAGCTGAAGTTGGGCAAGCACTGGTGATGTGTTGGATAGTTTCGGGTACACGGAGACATTTTCTGCATTTATTATTTTGAATATTACGATCTTTCAGAATAAACTTTTTATAGTTTTTGGTGTTAATGACCTGGTCCTGGATGGCAATCTTAAACCCTTCTGTCTCAGGAAATAGCGAACCTAATTTGAGCCATTCGTTTGGCGCTTCTAAATCTATATGTTGTTGTTTTAGGTCGTGCAAGTGTCTGCCGTGCAATTCTTTGGAACGCCAGATTCCAATTTTTTTCATTTATGTGTTCTATTGGAGTTTTATAGACAATTTCTTTGTTGTGCAAATTCAGTGGATTGAAGTTTGTATCTATTTTAACTATGGACGAATGTATATTGCTAGTTGTCGATTTAGTGTAGAAGCAATCTCTTAGATTCTGGATCTGATCTTCCCATAATAATTTAAGGTCGGTGAGACCCCTGCCTCCCTTTTCCGGCTTTACTGAAGCTTTAGCTTTACTGAAACTTTTTGAATAGCTGATTTTGGATGTAAATATTGTTGAAAAGTTTGATGTCATCCATATACTATGGTGACTGATAAGTGTATTGTTGCTTAATTTGTAGCCGTAAGTATTATTATTAAGATGATAAGACAGCGGGTTAAGTGCGAGACAAAACCATATCGGGCTGAGTGAATCTCCCTGAAAAATACTATTCCTTTTATATATTTCATTAGTAGCGACTGAATCTATACCATTAAATATATTATGTAATGTTGTTCTCCAGCCCTCTTGTCATGGCTCTTTCCAGAAATGTTATAATGAAAGGATTGATTTTATTAATATGTAGTACCCGTAATAACCAGGAATGAGGGACACTGTCAAAGGCTTTCTTGTAGTCAATATAAAAGATATGTAACTTTCTTTTTTGAGTATGGCGTGTTTTATTTTCGCTGAATCAAATATTTTTTACAATTTGTTCTTTACAACCCTTATGATTTTGTCTGCACCCTTTATGTTCTTCAGACAAGATATTATTTCGCTCTAAGTGGCTGTTGATGTTACGTGTAATAAGTGATGTAATGAGTTTGTATATTGTTGGTAGGCATGTGATTGGACGGTATTGAGACGGATTTACTGTATCGGTAGTTTTGGATAACACATAAGTTTTTTTTGTAAATGACGGCAATTCTTGGTCACCTTTAATAACTTTAGTTATGTTTTTTGCTAATACGTCATGAAGTGTGAAAAGCTTTTTATACCAGAAATTGTGAAGACTGAGCCTGCAGCTTTCCAATTTTTTATTCTTCTAGTAACTATGCCTAAATCCTCAGTAGTAATATCGGATAACTCCATCATTTCAATGTTTGCCATTCTACTTACTTCTTCGTCTATCCACTTAGCATTACCATTATGATCTTTGTCTTTCTGCCATAAATCGACCCAGTCGTTTTTAAGGTCTTCCGCTTGACGTATTCTATCATATTCACTGATCGGTAGATTCTCAGTCTTAAAAGACCTATAAAATCCGTTTTCGTTTAAAGAAAATAATTTGGTGTCTTCTTTTCTCTGTAATGATTTTATGTACCTAACCGTTGTGATTTTAATCTTAACTTTTGCTTTAATGTATCCAGGTACTCCTCTGGTCTAGCATTATCTTGCTGGTGAAACGTATGTACCTTGTTACGTTTGAAAATTTTCTGCATTGCTTAACTATTTTCTTAGACCTATTGTTATTTATATATTGAGTTAATCTACCTATATCATCTAACAAATTTTTATATCGTTTTCGAGTACGATTCAATGTGTAACTGTGCTGTGTACGAATCTTATATCCTAAATTTTTTATTATAACAGGTGCGCTACAATATTATAATATAATACGCTAAATTTGAATGAGACGAATGAGATGGGCGAAAATATCGATTTACTATCATCGTCTGTAGGATCATTATCCTACAGGCGATGATAGTAAATCGATATTTTTGCAACTAATAGATAGCATTCTAAGATTGTATTTATGTGTAGTATATTTTCTCATACTATTCGCACGAGCAGCTAGAAACTTAGAGGTTGACCACAGCAGAGCCCTGCGTTCACCGCGGTAGGGAAATTTAAACTGGAGGTTCCCTGGTCTTTAGAGTCCGCATACTAGCGACTAAGCTCTCCTTTAGCCACGCAGCTCTCGGCGTATCCTGTTTCACCTTAGCTTGGGTTCTCTTATTCCTACTACCTTTCTGTATCGTGTGTCCGCCCCCCACGTGATCAAATGGTCGATCGGGACGTGTGGGTGGGTTTTAAGGGGCTTATTATTATTATTATTATAAATGCGAATGTGAGTATATTTGTTTGTTACGATTTCACGCCTTAACTACCCAGCCGATCACTATGAATTGTCGGGAGATAAAAACACTGCTACTAACCTAACCTACATTTTCGTTAGCGAAACCGCGGGCGAAATCTAGGCATTGATACAGTAGAGGAATGTCCGCATAAAAAGACTATGAAAGAGTGGACTTATACCGAGGGTCTATACCTTAAGATATTTTTATTTTATTAACCTCTGAGTCTTCTTCGAAGAGGTTAACGAAAACACTATGTGGTGTGTCTGCCTGTTAGTGACAGGCATAACTCCCGAACCACTGGACCGATTGACTTGTAACTTGGTGTGCAGACACCTTAGGGTCATCCCTCGGTTTGAATATGGGCCCTGTGGGTCAAATGACCCCCGAGATATACGGGTAATATCAACTAGGTTATCGCTGCTAAAATATAATTACTAGTACTAGTTTGACTGCACGTTGTGGTTTAAGTGGTCGCCCCGCCACTGCCACTGCGCTGCGTGTTGTGGGTTCGAATCCCACACGAGACAAAAATTTGTGTGATCTACAAACGGTTGTTCCGAGCCTGGGTGTTCTTTGTGTCCGTTGTTTGAATGTTTGTAAAGTCTCGCGACACAGGAACTATGCCTAGTGCGGAAGTAGTATTTAGAAAATCTAGTAAATATTGTATGGTTTCAGGTGGTAAAACGCAGTAAACGCCGCGAGCCGGCGGCGCCCGGGGCCACTACTACCGAGACCACTATGGAGCGCCTCATTGAGAAGATGATGATCGACCTTGACGCTGATTCCGACGAGGACTCCAGCTTCACAGTATGCCATTTATATATCGTTCTCTTAATAAAACAGAGATTTAACTCGAAATTTTGAATTTAGGCAATTTGAACTCTAACTCACACACTAAAATGAGTTTAGCAAAACTTAGGGGTTCCGTAGAAAAGTCAGAAGGATGCCGCGAATTTATTTTTTATTTGACTATTGTATATACCACAGTTAAGTACATATATTATTTTTTAACAGTGTCTTTGATTTGTAATCATTTGATGGCGTACCATAAAATAAAAGGTGTGTGGTGAGTGTTCCGTTATCTTAAAAGTTTAGGAACCCCAGGACTAGAGCATTTACTTGTTATGAGCATTCTCGCGAATGTTACATTACAGAAAAATAAACGGGAGCGTTTTAGCGAGCATTCTAGCGAAAGGACAGTAAAAATGCTTCGAGCTATATGCCGAGAAGAACATTTTTTTTACGAGCATGTACGAGAACGAACGCTGGAATGATCGTAAAAATGTTCGTAGCGATGTTTGAAAGACGTAAAACTTCGTAAAGTATTTACTCTGCTCGTTGTTCGGTTCGACGATTTAAAAGCGGCGAATGCTCGATGTTCTGTTACAAGTGAATACTCAAGTCTATCAGCATCATTAGAGTTCAAATTGCTTAACTTCCAAATTTCAAGTTATGTCTCTGTTTAATCAAGAGTGTAATCTTAACTAATACTGATAAACAATAATTTCATGTTGCTGAACTAAAGTCAAGGAGTAAGTAGTAAGAGTCGTCGTCCGCAAATGAATAATCATCGCGAACATTGTCAGGTCTTTGCGCTATAACGCTATGTTACGGTGTTTGTGGTCGCACTTCTCCGAAACGGCTCAACCGATGTTTATGAATTTTTATTCTTATTTGGTAGATATGTCGTAAAGTATATTTCATACCGCTAGGTGATTACTTGATTAGGGTAGGTTTCCATAATATCTAAGGCAGAACAACGTTTGCCGAGTCAGCTAGGAGTAATAATATAAATGTGAATGTGAATTTGTTTGTTTGTTACGCCTTCAAGCCTTAACTACTAGACTGATCATCATGGAATTTTGCATACACGTTGTCAAGGGTATAGAAATTTGCTGCTATGTATTTACTATTTTGGCGAAATCTAGAATACCTTAAACGAAGCTGAGGGCAAATTCTAGTTCTTCATAATGGTAACTCAGATCTATTTAAGTTAATAATCGCCAATCGTAATTTTTAAATGGCGAGACGCGCTCTTTAATTAACTACATAACATAAACTACAGACGTTAAGCAAAAGTAAATATTAAATAAAACGACAACAAACGATAAACATTATTATTAAAGAATGTATTAAATATCCGAGTGAGTTTAATTTCATCCAAAAATGTATCCTTCAGTCTTGTCAATATTAATGTTATAAATCTGTACTAATATTATAAAGAGGAAAGATTTGACTTTTTGTTTGTTTGTTTGTAAAGATTTAACTCAAAAACACATGAAACGATTTTAAAAATTCTTTCACCCTTAATAAGCTATTTCATCACCGAGGCACATAGACCATATTTTATTTCTAAAAAGTACTGTTACTAACATAACCTAAACCTACTTTCATGCGACCGAAGCCGCGGGCAAAGCTAGTCTTTATTAAACAAGTATTTATTATAATAAATACCTTATAGAGTTTTCTCTTATTATAATTATCTATGTAATCCTAACACAACCATTCTAGCTTAACTGGAGGGTTTAATGAAAACACTAGTAATTTCATGTTAAATATCAAGTAACCATTAAAATATGCAATAAATAACCTAGAAATTTCATCTCAATCACATAGAAATACTTTAGGTAAGTCAGTTACGCAGGTCAGTCCGAAAAGTGGCCACATATTCCAAAAACACGTATTATAAGAAATATTTCACTGTTTAACTCAATTTACTTTCAAAACAGTTAACCAACGTGACAAGTCCAAAAAGCGATCACTCCGACTTCACAGTGGACTCAGATCAAGACGCGGTCTTTGACAACAACATCACGAAAATTGCCGACGATAATGAGACCAACTCGAAAGAGCAGAGCTCTAGTACAGCCGAAATTGTACCGGAAGATACGTACACTGATATGAGTGATGTTCCAACCTCTACGCCGGAGAAAACTACCCAACCGACCACGGAAATATACCCCACACTACCAGACGAAAACTCAAAAATGGATACCAAAACGTCACACGAAGCGACGCCCTCAAAAATCCCCCGAACACCCAATAACGAACAAAAATTTGGTACGAAATTAAAGATTTGGTTTAGTATGCTGAAAAAGAAATTTTCTAAACGCAGCCATCATAATTTGCCCGGTACGTTTTTAATGTTTCTTTTTTATTTTTCAGCGAATGGGCGAACGGTTAAGAGTGTGCCTAGCAAAAAGAAAGGTATTTCGATTATTTTTCCCCGTCATTATGAAACGTTGTTCAACAGTACTTCAACACTCGCTCAGCATGGTTTAAGATATAGAGAACGTAACTTTATATTTATTGGCCGGGTTTGATGTTGCATTTAATATAATTATACAATACTTGCGTATATAGATTAAATTGAAAAAGGATTCCTGCCCGTACCTCGGTGGATCAGGTAGACTTCTCTACCTGATTCGTTCACAAAGTACTTGGAAGGAATTAAGATTGCCTAATACCACGCATACGCACTTATTGCATACGCATTTGCTCATAGACGCGTGCATATGGCGATTTTTCAAGTCGAAAAGTTGATGCCATTTTTGACATTTGCAGTGTAATGATTCGGATTTTCTATATCTGTGTAATTTATGATATGTAGTACTGATTTCGAATTACTGTAACTAACATATATTTTTCGTTATATTATTTTTGTTTCCACTGTATTAATAATATCTTATAGCCTCTAGAAGTACATTAAATACGTCTTAAAATCATGAAAGTCTATCTAAAATAATATGTTGTAAGATAGAGACCGGTTTTTATTTCTCGTCGATAGTTAATTACACATTAGCTAGAAGAAAACACTCACTATAGGTCCTATCAATTGTTGAACAACGGTTACTAATAAGGGGGTGTATGGACAGGTCTCTGCTTGACTCACTTCATTATAAATTCGATCTTTCATCGATGCTTGTGATACATATTTTCTCTAGATTTGAATGGCAGGCATGGTTACTGCATAAGTCTAAGGTACGCATAAAAGAACTTGCTAAAACTAGCAAGCAGTCTTGCATCTATTGCAAGCAAGTCTTTTACCTTCATTTACTTGCTTTCACAATAATAAATAAAATACTTTATATTTAAGTATGATTTGTCTCATTGATTATTTCACTGTTCTTATAAATTTCATGTTAGAAAATTTGTCTTTGCTCTGAGACATACATACTAAATTCATATTTCTTTCTTCTTCTAAATACATGTATGCAACAAGCATCTTTTTTAAAAAATATGTGGCTTTTTGCATTGCGTATGGCATGATGATATGACAACATTTACTATATTCAAGCCAAATTTAATGTGGAATTTTGGTAAGCGAATTCTTGTCACAATAAATATATTTAAATATTTATTTGTTGTATTTTAATAATATGTTAGTTGCACTATTTACGTTTGCAAGCCTTGTTGAAATAATATCTGACATTGTCATGTTCGTTTCAATGGTATATTATTTTATAATATACTAGCTAATTCCTGGCATGGATTGCAACGCGTCTTTCTTATATTTATTTTCTTAGAGGTTATATTTTCTTAGAGACTAAAACACAACTATTTACTACTTTTGTATTTCTTTAGAAATGCATTTAGTAATGATATATTTACAATAATTGCATATTGTATTTGGCTTAAGTATAGTTTATCAAACTGTGATAGATTTCTAACAATTTTCTTTACGTACCTATGTTGCTTCTAAACTTAAAGTACCTGAAAAGGTATTTTGTAATAAAGTTATTAATAGACGATCTTCCTACTCATAAGCTTGTTTCTATATTTATGATATTCTAATCTATTTCTGTCTTTTCACTAACTAAAACATTATCGATAACTCTGTTCTGCAGCCATAATATTTTTATGCGATTAATTATTTTATTTTACATTTGTACATAGCAATAAAAATATTTAATAAACTACCAAAAAATATTTAATAAATAACTAAATCTAAACTATTTTAATAAATAAAGCTAACGATGATTCAAAAATTTTATTACTCTGTTGAAGAATTCCAATCAATATGTATTAAATAAAGATTAAATATAAAAATAGTAAATATATTTAACATAATATACACGCCAACATATATTATTACTTATAACTCACAAAATCAACTAGATATTTACCTAACACTAGCGGACACGCCAGACGTAGCCATGTACACACGAAAAAAAAAACAAATCTTAACCATTCTCGAATCCACTTGAACACACACAAAAAAATTCATGAAAATCGGTCCAGCTGTTTAGGAGAAGTTTAATTACAAACACGCACAAAAGACTTATGTATATAGGTATATAAAGATATAACAGATACCTACGTAAAAAAATAAGCTAATACTGCTCGCAAGAATGTAAAAAATGTTTAAAATATATTAATTTAGAACCTATTTAAGACCTAATGTACAAATTTTCAATTAAATTACCTGTTATTTTATGAAAATTGGAAAATAAAATTAATTTAAATACAAAAATTTGTACTCACACTGCACCGAGTGTTTTGGAAATGTCCACAAATAGTTATTACGAGTAAAGTTGTTCTTTGCGTCCGTTGTGTGAACGCTTGAAAATTCAGAAAACAGGAATTATGCCTAGATGTCCTTTAAAAAAAACTTTTAAAATCTATTAAACTAGAGCAACCGACCCGGGGATACGTCTCCATTATTCGGAAGGTCGTGATCACTCAATCTTGTGTGCCTGTACCCAAGCTCGGAAGAACAGCTGGAGACCCGAGGTCTTTTAATACTTATGTTGGCAGGACATCAATTTATTTTCTTAATTCACCAACTTGCTTTCGAGAGAATTTAATGCCATTAGAAATCTGGATAAACAATCATAAGTTAGTGGCCTTTTTCTGCTTAACTACACTACAGGAACTATTCTTAAATACTATGATGTCACTATCTTCTTATATCATAACTAAGTAGCCTTTTCTTCCTTACTAATATTATAAATGCGAAAGTAACTCTGTCTGTCTGTTACGCTTCCACGCCTAAACCGCAGAACCGATTTTGATGAAATTTGGTACAGAGATAGACTATACCTTGGGAAAGGACATATACCTTTTGTTGTAAAAAAGGGCATGACAGGGTTGAAATAAAGGATGAAACTTTGCATGGGAATTCGTCATTATCGAAGATAAAACCATGAGACTTTGTATTTAGGCACTTGATAAGAAGGCAGTAAAGTAAACATTTTGCCAGCGATTTTAAAATTTCGACGTATATTGGGATGAAATAGGCGACGAAAGTTCGTATGGAAGCCCAAACACATCTGTCTATTTTTACAATACGTATATTTATCGGAAACATTGTATAATAAGTAATGTCGCGCGAACGCGGGCCACGTCAAGCGCCATACACAATGAAAGTCGGCGGCGGCGCAGCGCGATGTAGTGAGGGGTCTGTAACATTAGCAAAAACGGTGAGCGCGGAAAAATATTGCAGCAGTGTAAGCTGTTGGTTTGAGATGAATGTACGATGTCCCACAAAAGAGCAATCGAGGCACTATACCATGAAAAATATCAAAAGCTACCAGGGTATCATGGGAGGGATGGTGGTACTTTTAGCTGGTGACTTTAGAGAGACCCTGCCGTTTATTACTAGGGGTACACCGGCAGATGAAATAAATACGTATTTGAAGGTGTCTATATGTACACGTAAAAAGTTTTGTCTGGCTATAAATATGCGACTACAACTACACAACGATTCTCTCGCAGGGCAATATGCGGCTGCTGTTCTAAAAGTCGGAGAAGATTGTATGCTAACAGACAGTAACGGCATGATTACACTAAGACGTGAATTCTGTCATTTTCATTGTCCATAACACAGATGATTTAAATAATAATGTCTATCTAGACCTACAAATAAGAATGGGCAATCGAGAATGGTTGTGTGACAGGTTAATTTTGGCGCCGACAAATGAGACAGTAGGCCAGATAATCGAACAAATTATATCAGATGTTGAGGGAGACGTTGTCGCGTACCTCTCAGTAGACAATATTATGGACATTAAACAAGTGACATTGTTCGTTATCGTTAGAGTTTCTTAACATCGTTAGAGTTTCTTAACTCCTTAGAATTATCAGGAGTGCCTTCCTATAAGTTAAGGCTGAAACTTGGTATTCTAGTTCAGTTAATGAGAAATCTTGACGCACCAAGGCTATGTAATGGTACACGGTAACAAATTAATCATTTAGGACGCAATATAATAAAAGCTATAATCATGACTATAATGGCAAAATGAGAAAATGTTTTAATTCCCCGTATTCCGATAATTCCGACCGATTTGCCATTTCAGTTTAAAACAGTGCAGATTCTCCCCTAAAAGCAGCAATTACGATAATAATAAACAAAACTGTTTTCCATGGGCATCTCTATGTGGCGTGCTCGCGAGTATCAAACCCGCAAAATCTTTGTTTTAGCATAGGATGAGAAAACAAAAACGTAGTTTATAAAAATGTATTAAAATAAGCAATTTGCAGTAAACCACAGCATTTATACGAGTATTATTTGAAAAAGTTTCGTTGAAATTAAAAATGCTGCCCAATGTAACTATTCCAAGTGGACGAAGTCGCGGGCAAAAGCTAGTTGCCTATAAGTCAGAAATCGGTCATTATCAAGGTGTTGTCTTACTTTTTTAATCAATCAATACATCAATTTATGAGCCTTGCTTTTGCTGATGGAGCCATTTACATGGTTCTCTATTCTCTCTCTTTCTCTTGGTACACACAGCGATATATCAACCTAGACTGTTTGGACTTTGAACTATTAGAAGTTGAACGCTGCGAATCGTGCGAGAGAGTGCGTTATATTTTTATTATTTTGTCTCACTCACGCTGAACGGGACGCGACACTATCCATCCTTACCATTACATCGACATCACTATGCACTGTCCCTTGCCGACAATTCTCTATTTTGTATGTAGCGTAGTTATGCATATAGGGTGTCTAACTTGATGTGTAGCCGTGTGTACGTCCTAACATTCGCATTTTCTTCATCCGATCTATGTAACTTCTCCTGTGTCTATACCATATACTTTTTCAATATGTAACATAATTATTATTTACATTCATGTAATAAATAACATCAAGTTTCTTATATGAATGTATGACTGCTTATTAATTGAATACGTTTTTGCCTTTGATTTCAATAAATTAAATTTTCTCTTTTTATATCTATACCGTACATTTCAGCTACATTTTAGTATGTATAATCATCAAGAAACATACATAAAATTATTTTAATTTATAACGCTCGCTTTGCCTCAGCCGTAAGTCAATAGAATTGACTAAAATCTTTTTATTAAAATAAACAAAGTGTGTATTATTTTAGGATCAGCAGTGATAGAGCAAGGCAGGCGAAGCTCAGAACACGTTGGCATGGCTGTATCGGGACGCAATACGATGTAACTATCACAGGTAATATGAATGGTCTTGTTACATAAACTTTTAATGTTAGCGATAAGGGAGTAAATTCCGTCGCAAGATTGATTAGATCTCATTGTTCTACAATATGATGTGTGTATGGCATTCTTTTCTTTTAATAGCATTGAGTACTTCAATACACGGCGTAGTAATATATAGATTGACGCCTGTATAACTCTGTAGGGGTAAGCAGGGGTGTGTGACATCTACATTTATTTTTATACATCCAAGGTGGCAAACAAGCATACCCGATGGTAAGTGGTCACCGTAGCCTATGGACGTCTGCAACACCAGAGGCATTACCTGCGCGTTGCCGACCCTTTAGGAAAGGAAATGGGAAGGAGAAGAAGCGGGAAGGGGGAAAGAGGGTGATTGGGCCTCCGGCATTCACTCACCGAACGAAACACAACAGTAGGAATACTGCTATTTCACGTCGATATTCTGTGAAAGGGTAGTCTTTCCTCGGTCGATCCGGCCCACTCATGCTGAATCAGCGAGGCTCTACTCAAAAGATACATATCGACCCTTCAAGGATGAAATGTATTAAAAGCCAAAATAGTACTTTCCAGGAGAGGCAAAATACAAAAAATACTTAGTAACACTGATATTACTCAATATTTTTTTTGTTTTGGTGGACATATTTTTTAATCTTTATACTTACTCTATACTTACTAATATTATAAAGAGGAAAGATTTGATTTTACTTGGTTTGTAGGATTTAATTTAAAAACTATTAATTAACCGCTGTAGAAATTCTTTTTACATTAGAAAGCTATATTATCACCGAGTAAAGGTAATTTTTTTTTTAAATAATTTTGCTAACTTTTCCTGACCTACTTTTACGTGGGCGAAGCCGCGAGAAATAGCTAGTGTTCTGTAATTATGAAATTATATATTTTACAGCTTTTGTGGCGGGCGCGTTAAAGTATATCTGCACCATTATTTTTCTAAACAAAAGTTTGTGATGCGGCATTTTCTGACAACTATTGTTTTGGCAAATCTCATAATTTTTAATAAAGAGATCGATGCAGCTCGAAAATCTAAATAAGAATGCATCAATAACAAAATTTCGTCAAAATGGCTATTACAACATTTTATCCTCAAAGCGTTTATATGGGCAGTTATGTTATCAGTAGCAACACGCTATCGACGACATATCGAATTTCTTCAGTAGGCAAACATACACCTGTTAGCAAGTATCGAAGTGGTATCTGAACCTAGCTATCGCGATATGGGTGGTCGTGATACGCTTTTGCTTAAATCATTGAGAAATAAGGCCGATGTGCTGTGCCTTAATTATAATTATCTCATGTTGATATTCTAAATTCATTGATCTTATCGCATTGTTAATTTTTAATAATATATTTATTATAACTATGGCCTAATCCTTCTCCACAGAAGAGGCTCGTACCCAGAAGTGGGACAGTTTGATACAGGGCTGATATTATTATTATTACATAATTTTGAACCTCTTAAACTACTACTTTTATTAGTTACTGTTTACTTTTATTTGAGCTATTTAAATTATTAAAAGTATTTAGATTTAATTTTACTCTTTCCCCAAAGTTTCGGTTGCTTTCAGCAGCAATTTTCACAGTAAGACTAAGATTGGCTGGTTGGCTGTCTCATACATACTACGTAGTTTAATTTCTATGTATTACATTCGCATAAACGTGAGACGTGTCTAATGTGTTCACTGTTTTAGCAACTTTGTGTGATCTTTCGTGCTCTACTACTCGGTTTCTGAATAGCTAAATTATTTTTTAGAGGCTCTGCATGTTGGACCTGCCTTTGTGTAGGCCTCCCAAAGGGTCGAGTTTTCCCTAACGCATTAGGAAAATACCCCTTAAAGAGAAACAAATAATAATAATAATAATATTTATTTCTTTTCCACAAGGGTGAATTTAGAACTAAGTAGGTATACTCCATTTGGTTAGGTATAAACTTGATGTCTTTTTATTTTTTTATCTAAAACTCAGTTTAAAAATAAAATGGTGCTAAAGATCAATGTAAATACAACAATAACGATTACTAAATCAATTGAACCGTTAGTTTAAGCAGTAGTTTATTTGTTTAACATGTGTTTGTGTAAAAAGTCACATTAAGATTGTTTTTACCTTTAGTTAAATTCCTAACCAAATGGAGTATAGGTATATTTAATAATAATGTATTAGATCAGCATAGAATCCTTTGTGGGTGCTTGTATCCGCTCCAGGAAATCCTGTAACAAGGATCACCGAAAATCAATCTCATGTCATATGATCTGATTTTGATTTAATGATCGCCTGTGAAATATTTGTGTTGACCTTGCTCTTAGAAACCAGTGTTATGGAGTTAGTTAGAAAATGCCTGTGTAAATGGAAACTGATAGAAAGTCGATATGTACTTTAATAAAGGAAAACTAAGATACAAAATAAGTTAGAGATATTTAAAACTTTGATTTAAAAACAATAGCGATTTACTGATCCTTGTGTAAGTTGCGTCTTGCGTCTCATAATTATTATTATCAGACTTTCTGCCATAAGCTGTATAATAAAATCATTTTCTTTTTTTTCAGAATATATCGCACAGTGAACCGTATATCCCTGGCGGACAGCTTGTTAAACATTTTAAATATTTTATGTCTTTATAACGTCCACGTGTTTTTAATAACAAACCAGATTTTATCTATTAGTACTATAAACAAGCGGACATAAAGAAATAGCCACACTACATGCTATTAAAATAATTCTAATAATGCCTAGAATACAAAGAGTCTCAATGTTATAGATCTTATTAAAACAATTTGTGAGCCAAAATTATAATGCCTCAACGTCACTGGAAAATTGAGCTTATATATATTCAAAAACACATCGTTAAAATTATGTATATTTTTTTGCACTATAACTGTCTTTACAGTAAATTAATCAATTTTAAGTTTTATTTAATTATTACAATTAATGTCATTTTTAGGTACAGAAATGATAATTGTAGCAAAAGATATCAATGGCCAGTCCTAAAACCAATGAACCTTGATATTATACTTATTTCTGTCAGTAGTAGATCGCATGACAATTTTTTAATACATTGCCTTCGAAAATAAATTAAAATTATCTTTACACTTACCAACTTTGCCTTAGCGTTCACGCCTGCTAGCAGCATATTTTGGATAGGCATTCTGCGGCATTCCTTCAAGCAATTACATACTGGCCAGGATTTGTTATGTTTACTGCAGTATTGCAGTATTCTCAGGCATGCCGTAGTACCTACAAGCATACCATCGCACCCCACGTTCAAGTCTACAAGCACTCTTCAAAACAGTCTTAACGTCTTAACTAATAAACTATATGTGCTGATATATAAAATGGTACATTGGGACCTATATTACAAATTCTCATATGGTATAAGAGTTAAGAAAAAAGCAGTTAGTCTTAAGTACGTGAGATGTCATTAATAACAATACCTATGTATCTTCCTGCCAATATTGGTGAGACGATCTAACTGTGAACCTACATAGCCAAGGCTTCACATGCAACACCACCATATAAATTCGGGGTGTAGGGCTTTCACTGCTGTGCTCTATAACTTTTTATTAGTGAAATATAGTAGAGGTTCATAAATATCATATAATACGAGTGTCCGTTAAATCCTTGATAAGAAAAGTAATTTATGATATAACATTTTTATGTACATGTTTTTTATTAATCTAATTACTTGTTGAATCTCTTAATTACTCTGTTTTATCACTTTGACCGGTATTTAACCCGGAGGATCGTTAGAGATATAATCTTGTTTTTATAATCACTTTATTTTTATTAGAAAGTGTGTCATATTCTAAATTATGCTTATGGTTATTGCACTGCTTGTTTATATCGTAGCTTGATATTATATAGTCGATAACCTTCCTAAATAAAAATACTAGTTATAGTAAAAATAATTTTGACTATTTGTTCCTAAGACACAAATTATACAGTTTAAAAGATATAATTTACTATTTCTAAATAAATGATTCAGATTAATTGGATAAGTATAAAGTTGCATACATTCGTAAATCTCGTAACTATATTTTTGTCGCTTTAATGATGAGCTAGTTATTTCAAAAGTAAACGTTATTTTGTTAATGTTTGCAAAGTTCCCAGTTGCAAGTGTGGCGATTCCTTATGTCCGTGATTATTTTATTAAAAGTGCCTTCTAAATGAATCTAGTGCCGTCCTGCGTAGAAAAAAATGGGCGTTTATAAGTTATATATTCAACAACGGTTTCCAGTATGTTGGGTGCTTTCATTGTCATATCAGTTAACTCACTCTAGTGATGTGACTATCACTGTTTATTTACTTCTAAAAGAATGAAACAGCAACATTTGAACATGTGCGTTGTTTATCAAAACATACATATCCAATCTATTGATAAAACAGTTGCTTGTAGTTTGTAGTTAGAGTTTGTCCGTTATTTGCAGTTCCTTTATATTAAGAATTATGTTGTCTGGCCAATATGATATTCTAGCTTCTCTATAGTAACTATAGCCTAGAAATGTGAAGAAATTCTAATTAACTCTGCCCTGTTTAATGAAGAACTATGCATTTACTTGGTATCTCAGCAATTATTGAGAAAATGTTGTAATAATTATAAGCACGGTCTTTTCTAAATTATGAACGATTATTATGCATATGATTATTATATTTTAAGAAATTATTGTTATTTCTGTAATATATTATAATTAATATCTCATAAATAAAAATAAGAATTAATTATGATTAAAGTTCTGTTTTAGCAGGGTAAAGAGAATTGCAGGTATATCAAGTAGGTAAACCGTTTATTTCGTTGTACATTTCTTGTTATAGTTTTTATTATATCTATTATATATTATTATGTTGGCTAGACTGCTTATTAGTCTTAAGTATACATTGTACGTAATGAGAACAAAGGACCATATTGTAAAACTTGAAATGATAGTTACTTTTAATTCCATAGGTAGTGTCAACCACAAAACTATAATAATACTCGTTTTGTTAGTTGCTGTGAAATTAAACTTGTAACACTAAATTAAAGCTATTTCTTGTTCCTTAGCCCGAAGGCCTCGATACCGAACGGAACCATTATTAATAAACAATTTTACTAAAAATGTTTTAAATGCACATGTAAGAAAACACCTATCGTTTTATTTAAATGGTAGCGGTTTATATAAGTAATATAGCTTACAAAATTATTACTTGTATCGCTTTATTTAAAAACTGTGTTTAAAACTGATAGTTCTGTTATCTCTCATCTTACAATAAGGTTGCAAGCTATATGTTTAAGATTCGTGCTATTTTTCTAATAGACTTATTACGTTGTTCGGCACCAAAGGGAAATGATTTTGCTACGCATTAACGCATGCGTGGTAGTATGAAATGTAAACAATACTGGCGATTCTTTCTACATTTATTTTTTAACATACATATCATAATGATTATAAAATGTTTTTGTGAGGACTTGTGCACTGATAATGCAAGATAACATTGCTATAAATTCTATATCAACTTCTAAATGTTTCTATGGAAGATCTTATCAGCATGAACATGTTATAGATGTTTTTGAATCATAAACAGACATGGGTTATTTTTATAGGTTGCTGATAAAAAATAATGTTAAAATACTGTGTATGATAATTATAAAAAAATATACAAAGATTAATTATTGTTTTGCAGATATCTGTTATTTTGGTTTTCTAGAATTATCTATGATTTATGAATAGGTTACATAAATGTCAATATTTCACCATAAAGTTTAACATATTGTTATTATCATAGATTAGCTGCATAGCGCCTAACATCGATTCTAAAGACATCTTTAGTTTTAAATATTGATTGTCTTTTTGTACATAATGTGCCTGTAGTGTTTAAGTACATAACGTGTTTGTTCTATAATACTCATTTTTAATAACGTAACGGTATGCTATCATTATAATTTATAGGCGCATTTCATGTTCCTTGCCAAGTGCAATTATTAGATTTTTAATATGAATTGTTTCAATAAAATTATTTATTATTTATCATATTTCCAAAGATTTGGCTGTGTACAGATCTAATAATATAAAAGACTGATGAAATTGTAACAACTATTATTACGTTTTCTAAATTATAATCTTATATATTTTGTATTTTTATAATGTTTGGTACGTAAATTATGTTACAAATATATCTTTAACAATATTATTGGTTTTATTTATTATCCCATAATAGAAGTTGTATTATTTTAATCTGCAAGATTGATTTCTAAACAGAACGTAGTACCTACATTACAATCATGTTACAATACTTGCAATACTCTTTCTGACCTTGAAGGAACACTCTATCTATAGATTTCCATTGGCCTATTGAGTCTCTCTCGAGTTAGATTTCATTCAATACAGTACGAGACAACAAGGACAGAAATAAAAAAAAGTTTTAACACCTAACAATACTGAAATTATGCGTACATCTAAAATAAGCTAATTAAAAGCTCATAACAAAATAAATACAAAAAGTACTGTTTCCGCCCGGGATCGAACCGGGGACCTTGTGCGTGTGAAGCACACGTGATAACCGCTACACTACGGAAACGTACTAACTGAGGCCGAAAATGTCGTATGTTTTGAAATACGAATGAATTAATAAATAAAATGTGTAAGAATTTGACATGAGTTGTTTATATCTAAGCAACCTGTCGCTCACTATAAGCCCGGCGACAAAACCAGACTATTGTTGCTTCTGACCAAAATAATAGAGAAATAAAACAGTCTTGTACATAACAGTGTGCGAGCGAACTCAGCTTCCCAGTCTCGCGGCTACTTCGCCCGCGGTCGGTCGCGGACGCGTGTCACCGTGCCACGCTATTGTCGGTGTTTAGTTGTGCAATTAATTGACTTTATAATCGTGAGATACACACAATACTAACACCATGGATCCCGAAGCTTTCTTGGACCTGGCCAATCAGGTCATAAAACTCAAAATGTACCCATATTTCGACATAGCACATTCGTTATTATGCGCTCTTGCAGTCAGAGAGGATTTAGGAGCTGGTAAGTGGTATTCGATTTATTTTTAAATTAAACGCGCCAAATCAAGCTTTTATAGAACTCACTTCCGCATCCTATGCGCTTTTTATATTGTCAAAAGGTTTTGGATGGATTTGGATTTGTTTTGGAATGTACTAAAATAAAAGACACCTAAACGTGTTTAAAAATAGATTGTTCTCGCAGCATCATCAGGCCGAATAGCTCTAATAACAGCTAATGTTAACTGAACTAATTCTATCTATGAATTTATTATTTGGGAATTAATGCAAAATAATGATAATATAAGTACCAAAATCAGTAAATATTTTAAAGCCAATTTAGATGTTATGTACTCTATCTATCTTACTAAAGCCATGTAAAATATTGTTCAATCTAATCACTGACGTGGTTAATGCTTATTTGCTATTCACATTCAAAATAAGTAGGTAATGTTCACTGTACAGCAAAACTTTAACAAATTGCAATTTTTACACAACGACGAGGTTAGGTTTTAGATAAGAACCTACGGCAAGCAAACTCTATGCTGAAATGTTAAAAGTCAAACTGGGGTATCTTATCTTGCCTGATTTTATAATAGATGGCGCTATTATAAAAATAAATATTATGGATAGTCTTTGTACAAATATTTATTACTAGAGCTTTTAATTTCATAATAAATACATTATAATTGTACAAAAAGAATACTGTCGGGCTCGTCCGGGATTTGAACCCGGGACCTCTCGCACCCGAAGCGAGAATCATACCCCTAGACCAACGAGCCACGTTAGTGGGGAGCGAAATTACAGATCATTTGCCTTAAGAAGACACGTCATCATTTTATTTCAATATAATTTTCACGCTCAAGTGTATACAACCGGAATATTTGTTTTTGATTAATTTGATCTGAATTATTTAGAAGCATAAAACGATCTGTGCTTTTAAACGTACGAAGAGTGTTGATTCATTTTTATGTATGAGTAGGTAAGTAATAATTTATTTTCGAAAATGAGAAGCTTTAGATATGAAAATTTAAACCCACTATTCGGTAACGTAACTAAGTTAATACAGTTTTTATCATTTCATATCCTGATTGGAGAATTCTTTTTGGATCATGTTGCGTCTTATAGTCTAAACCTTATAAACACTGTCTTAGTGTAATTTATATTTTTTGGTTAGTCTAGAGTAGAGTTGAAACGGATATCCGGTAACTATCCGGTATCCGGCCTATCCAGCGGACTATCCGGACAGATACCGGATAACTAGCAACTACCCGGCCGATACCGGATTTAAAAAAAAGGGTTATTATTTGCTTTAATTAGTTAGTATCACTTTAAAATACAATCAGAAATCAAAACATAATTCTAAAACTTTGAAAATGGGGCGTATTATGGTGAATGAATACTAATATATCTGCATAAGAGGTAGCAAGCAGTGCCGCTTGTCTTCGTAAATAAGGCCATTTTCAGAAAAAGTCTTTCGCTGTATACACTGCTGCAAGGTGCTGAAAGATACATTTTGGCAAACTTTGTTAAATTTGAGTATTGAGTTTTTGATTATTCAGAGTATATATCTACTAGACAGGACCTATAATAATGCACCCTAAAGACATGACTGCCTTTTTTAAATTGTATGTATAGCCAGAATCGTCGGAAGTTGAATATTTGTGTTGTTGCATTATCTGCCCACCAAGAATAAGGGTCACAATTATGATCAATGAACTGACTTAAGATAAAAGCCAAGCTCACAAGCTATCGCGTTTCTTTCTTCACGTTGAACCTGGCTAGTAGTGTTTTCATTTGCTACCTCATCAAAGCAATCCCAAAACGTGTCATGAGCTTTGCGAGATACAGCTGACTATATCTCCTCTCCTTTTTTTAGCCGGTGTCAACACCGGCAGTTCATCTTCAAAGATGAACTGCTACTGGAGGACACTTCACAAGACATTTTTAAATAGTCGAATAGAATCTCCTGGCGCGCTCTTTCAGCATCAAGCACCCCCAAGTAGTTTGTTTTGAAACTCGGGTCTAGGTATTATCGGTATATTCGCGCGTAGCCTACGCAAGCGTGCTTCGTGCGATGCACCAAACGACAACGTTTCGAACGGCTGCAAGGCTGGCCGAATATCCGGCATCCGGTAACCGGCTAAACTGCTATCCGTTTCATCTCTAGTTTAGAGTGTAGTGCATAAGAATTAGAAAAAATTTGCGCTTCCATTAAATTTATTGCTAATTGCTATGATCACAATTTTATCAATATAAGTCATTAGTCATTAAACATAGATCAAATTAACGGAATCAGATAATGTCGAGGGTATTCAATATACACCGAGGAGTATCTCGAATTTCTAACTTATTATCATTGCAAGTTCGTTAATTAATCAAAGTATTATTGAGCTGGGCCATAATTTTCAACCAACATATTTAGGTAGGTATGCATACATTATACCTTATATCGCTACTTTATTCTCAATGTGTATGCCAAGCTAATCATATCAGCCATCGGAAAGTTAGGACAACTTCCTTCGAAAAATCTACTTAGGTATATCTCTTGTCAATACATGATGTAGTCATATGAAAGCCGTGGACTTTGGGGCACAACGTTCAGTATAATATAATAGAATAGCACTTCCTGTTTGGTTAAGTGGAAGAGTGTAGAGGGTGGTATATTTGAAGGTGGCATGCTTGTTGACCACGTTAGTATTTAATCAATAAACAAAGTATGCTAAGGGCTGAATAAATATTAACGATAAGCGCTCCTCTAACGCGTTAGCACCAGTAACAGTGTCAGCAATATCGCCTTGGGTTTCAATTTCTAATTGAAAGCAAGTGGTCTTTAAAACCACGTGCTCGTAATGATAATCTGAATTAAATTAAAACACCGCCTAGACACCGGTTCCTGGCCAATTGCCAACAAAAACATAATCACAAATCGTCTGTCATGATTTCGGCGGGATGTGAACCGCCATTTTATATATTTTCCAGTAATTTTCAAATCGCTCGAGATAATTTTCAGTAACGTGCGCAATCTGGTTATACATTATAAAATATGCTCATAAATTATGATATGCCTGTATTTCTGTTTAGTCTACATATATGTACTTATATTTACCATATTATTTTAAGTTCACTACACAACGGTAAATAGCGTAGGACGTGTGGCACATTCGGTCAATGACCTTTAAGACATTAATCATGCATACCAATAAAAGGTTCAATTTATAATGATGGCGACAAACTTGCTAGGTATATCAACTAACATTACACCATAGATAAGGCACTATATACTGCATTAAACGGCTGCATTATGAACATTAGTGATTTCAAAATGAGGTTTAATTTTAAGCATCAATATCTAAAACCATAGACGTTAAAACCATTTTAATTTATAATAATATTGAACTGGTTATGATTGGCAATGCCATCTTTTATAGGCGCAATAAAAGGGACGAATTTCGTCTCTCGGCGATCCATATAAAAAATAATCGCGTCGATTCGTTGTCTTTTTAATGGTTATAATTATTTTCGCAGTTATAAACACAATTTATTTCGATGAGGCATTTATTTTCCTTAATACAACATACATCTCACTGTACGGATTTTTAATATAATAATAATGTCCTCCAGACCGAATGTCACGACGGCCAATCTTAACGGAGACAGGCCATCTGCGCAGGAGATATTATAGTGCACAAGCGTGTGCGCAAACACAAGTGCACTCTCTGTTCCCTTACCATCATGATCCGATGGGACAGATAATCCGACACGACCGAAGAGAGATCAGGCGCAGGACCAACGGCTTTACTTGCTTTCCGGAGCACGGGGGTGTCTAACACCGCCAACTTCCTAACTCCGGGCTCGTATTGAGATTTCTTAACAGAAAAACCTAATACGTTTATGTTGGCCCGACCCGGGATTCGGACCCGAGACCTCATGCACAACAGTCGCATTCACTACCGCTGCGCCACGGAGAATCATATATCTAACACAGGCCTACAAAAATAAAATATTTTTTGGTTCAGCCCTATTTGTTTCTGTAGTCGATAAGGATGGTAATGTACCATATATTGATATATTATATCTACGTGATTTTAACTTATCAGCTCTAGTCTACCTGCTCGAAAATCTCAAAATGAGTGATTTTGAGTTTTCAAAAACAGTCATTCTTACAATAAAACTGATAAAATTTATCTTATTATTTAATTATGGCTAGTACGTCCAGATGTTGTGTTAACAATCGATCGCGATATGTTTTGTTATGTTTGTGGTGACAATTTAATCAATTACACTAATTACAGACACTGTGATTGCCTTGTATTTTGTAACCAAGATAAAGTGTGGGCGCAAGTCAGTGCAGTGCAGTCTGCAAGAAAATTTCATTCGAGAAAATCACTCAAAAGACAATTAAGTAAATTGATTGATATTATTGTAAAAAGTGCATTTATTTTTATCTCATGAACTAGATCTGACACAAAAAAAACCTGTAGCATTTTTGATATCATCGTATAAAATATACTTAAAAGCAAGTCTAAAATCCCAGGCACCAAAATGAGTGTAGGCCAGTGTAATTATAATAGTTGAAAAACCTATGACTAGTAATCGCCTGCCGCGTACAATAACTAGAGTTACACCTATACTCCATTTGGTTAGGTACTTAACTAAAAGTAAACAATCTTGATGTGACTTTTTATCTAAAAACTCTGTTTAAAAATAAAATGCTGCTATAGATCAATATAAATACAACAATAACGATTACTAAATCAATTGAACCGCTTGTTTAAGCAATAGTTTATTTGTTCAATATATGTTTGAAAAAAATCATATCAAGATTGTTTACCTTTAGTTAATTAAGTATAAGTATAATTATTTTATCTGTGGTACACTAAAATGCTGATTGCGTACCGACAGAGAAATTAATATTAAAATCAATAACCGCTTTATGTGTAGTAGGAACATGTGTATCAGGGGATCAGAGTAAAAATAACTCGACCCATAACTAAGTCAGCGATATCTAACAGAAAAGAGAACACAATGGTAGCTATTCTATTGTACACCACAATAAATTAATCGTTGTGCATCTATTTTTACAAATTAGAAAGTACGAACCTACAGCAATCGATTGAAACACTAAAATGAAAACGTTGACTACGACAAAAGATAAGTGAGGAAGCTTATTGACCAGTAAAAAGTCATATAACGTACTCGATTGTGCCCACGGCTTCGCTCGCGTACCTAAATGTACGTTAGGTTAGGAACAGTAATTTTATCTGGATAAAAGTTCACCCTATGTCCTATTCTGTACCCTTGACAACGTATATGTGTGAAATCGTAACAAACAAACTAACTCACTTTCGCAATTAGATATAATATTACGAGTAGTTAGGAAGTTAGGATCTCTTTTCTATGGACGTAATTAGAAAGAAAGAATTAAATTAGATAATTACAAAACAACAGAAAATAGTAGCTCTATAAAACTTGATATATTAACTGCATTAAATAAATATGGCGCAATGAGAAAAACATTTATTCTTAAATTAGTCTATCACTTCACGCGAATAAGCGGGCAATACTCAAATGGAAGTCAAATTAGCCAAAATATTAATTACCAGACGGTAATTAATATTTTTAAGATTTGTTTTTTGATTTTTATTCCTTTCCTTTACTCAATTTAATTGTAGAAGTACCTATATTAAGACGAGTTACGAATTAAAGTTTCATGCGAATTCCACTATGCTTGCAGTGGTAACCTGGCTTTATCCTGACCCAAAATTATGCAAAAGCGATTTCATTCTTATTGATTTTCCCTTGTTTTACTCAGCTACAGAGGCAGATCGACATGCTTTTTTACTTATTTATCGTAATCATCACCGAGAGCGAAACATTTCATAACAGTGATACAATGCTTAATCAGCCTATAAACATATAGATAGTTTATGGAGCGTAGAGTTATATATGGCAGGAATTACACCGGGCAAAACAAACAAAGCCGCGGGTATAATAGTTTATACCTGCGGCTTCGTTTATATATTGATTACAGACTAGTGTCTGTAATCATTTAATCAATATTCTCTCAATCAATGTATTATTACATTTTATACGCAGGATGCTCTTAATTCTTACTTTATATTTTGCTCTTAGTCACGTGTCTTAATTTTAGTTATAACATAATAAAAATATGAGTCGGCGGCACGTGGTATTTATGAGGACTGTTGGCTTTTTGCAGTCTTATTATGACTGTCTTGTTACTTCTGTAACGTAAGAGTATGCTTAAAATTTTGGATCCAGTCAGGGCACCAATAAAACAATTAAAACACTCCAAGGTATTCTCAGTACATAGCATAAAGGATTCTGGATCTTTATCTGATAGACGCCAATAAGCTTGTTTTTTACGTGGGACTGGATCATACGTTACGAAATGTAATTTGCGAGAATGTACAACCAGACATCTACCGAACCCTTCGGAGATATAACATGTTGTAATCTATAAAACGGTTAAACTCATATGTACTCCGTAGAGTACGATAACTGACTCCATCCCACCAGGACATCGCGCTCATGAAGAACAACCCTATTGGGTTCTAAACTAATCGGGCAAGCTCGAAAACAATATATGAGTTTTACCGTTGCATTCAGATTCTAGATATGATTCTATTATAATTATTACTCTCACAATTTTCTATAAGATATAAAACCTGGTGCTATATTTTATTATTATCATCAGATTTCACTACCTTAACGTTTTCGTAAAAGAAAGAAAGAATAAAAGATATTTTTATTTGTATCTCCATAACACTATACAATAAAATATAAACATATACAGTACAGTACAGAATACAGTACAGCGACCAATAGAACATAGCGAAAAGATTGCCACCTGACCTTGGTAGCTACTTTGGTAGCTACCAACCGATTGATATCTCTGGTTTTGCTAGCGATCATACAATACAGGATATGGTAGTTAGTTGTATTAAATAATCGATTTCCACAGACAACTTAATATAAACCAGTGCAATTCATGTCATGCCGGAAATAGCCGTCTATCCCGGTCAGAGAGAAGTTCAAATATCAAAGACAGATTTATAGGTGGCGTCTAGAAAGCGAATAATGTTGTCGGTCTTGCTTGTTTGCTGTCTCATTTTGAAGTCATAAAATGTACTATTTTTATTAAAATTTGTAAATATTTTATGTATAAGACAGACATTTTTTTTTAATCCAACTCGTTTTTTGTCACGTATGCTTATATATCTATTATACGAAGCAACTAGAAGTTCCATGGTCCTAGAACAGATTTTACTAAGTATTATTAATTGTTTCTCTACAATTTATTTATTTAGATTTATTGTCTCCTATTAGATAGGTACATATAAGTATGTTCCTACTACTAGATTTACGTCTCATTATAAATCTATCCATCATAGAAATGTAAGAAATTGCTTCTTGGGTTCTTGTACTTCGTAAAACATACAATATTCTACCAATATGAATAAAAAATATGGTTATAACTTATAAGCCATTCTTACAATCTTATGTAATACGAGTTAAAATTCACTTGATAGCGCGCTTCTGGCTAATAAATCTTACGTGTCCTTGCAACTAGGAAGGTAGGAGTCCTCACTCAATTAAAAAATAGGCTCCAATTACGGAGGCATAAAACAACCGACAACCATGTGTATTCGGCCTACGACTCCCTATGTATGTAGATATAATACACTTAATTCAATAAAACAGTTTGATTCAGAGATCGCTATACCGAATCTGAGCATTCTATACGCCGTTGTTTCTATGTTTAGAAGCTCCTTCATAGATACGCGTTAGAATAATAACGCAGACTGGTATGGTGTTAAAAGAATAGGTATGGTGCGACATTCACGGAATAGATGATAGGATGGTTTCATATAATATCAGTCGTATATTAAACTGTCGCACTGCTGGGCACGGGCCCCTACCCTGTGTAAGAAGGGTACAGGTATAGTCTATCTCCACGCTGGCACAGTGCGTGTTGGCAGACCTCACATAATTATCTTCAAGAAAATTATGGAGAACTTTCAGACATGCAGGTTTCCTCACGATGTTTTCCTTCACCGTTAAAGCAAGCGATGATTGACTATTTAATACGCACATAACTGCGAAAAGTCAGGGTCTAGTCCACGCAGAGAGGACTGCAATACAGAGGTCTTGAGATCAAACTTAAAACCTCTGCGTGGCAGTCAAACTCCTACTAGGCTATAACAGCTATAACAAGGCTATATACGCAATGATTAAACCAATTGTTTGCTATCCAGGTGCACAGACGTTCTCCCGCAAGCATCCCTTGTCATGCTGGCTGTCCACTATGCTGGTGATCTTCGCGGGCGGCATGGTGGTCAACGGGCTGCTTGGGGAGCCGATGCTGGCGCCACTTAAGAACACACCGCAACTCGTCATTGGAACTATTTGTTGGTACGAAAATAACAGCTATTTTCTTTTCGTTTTGCCGGCTTCTGTGGTACCGCATTGCAAAAGCGACGAGTAAAATTGCGGATGCCGATACCTGTATAAGACATTTTCAATGTTTAATACACAGTGTTTGTGTCCACAAAATAGATAGCCTCTAGGAACTTTTTTGATCGTCTGTATTATTGGCCCTACATTTTTAAAGCTTTCTTTAATTATTCAAAATTTATGGCAAGACAATCATGTCGACGATCAACGTTTCGAAGTGCGTCGAGAGCAAGATAACTTATGATGGGTTCTCTGTATGTAACTTATCTGTGGGCACAACTCACAAGGTTAGTTTCAATACAGACACAAATATTTGAATAGCCTACTGAAACCAATATTAGTTCTGTCTGTATATTTCGACCACGTTTATATTTCGTGACGTCTTCGTCTTAGTCGAACGAGATTTAATATGACTCGACTACCTTGAACGTCGACATATTAAATATCATATTTCTATATGTTATCGAACAGCGCCGGATATTTAATTTAAATACCTACCTAATAGTTTTTGCTCAATTTAATATAGATTTTGTCAATAAATTCCATCCCTCCGGAACAATAAATACTTCTTTTTCTGGATACACTGTGTCATTTTCTATGCCCCTGACTATGAAAATGCAATGAAAATTTAATGATGATCGGTTGAGTAGTTAAGGCGTGAAAGTGTAACAAATAAACTCACATCCGCATTTATAATATTAGGAAGGATAACAGTTGCGAGTAAAATGAATAGTTAAAGCAAATTAGTTCATTAAAAGCATTTCAGCGCCCCAATCTACATTGATCTCTAATCGAAATCTTGTCAATTTTTTTTGGACTGGTAAAACACATGTACTTTCTGTTAGGTACAACACTGACGTAGAAACATGCGCCAACCATTTAAACATAACAACATTAAACGAAGTACTTCTGCTTTGTTCAAAATATGTCTGCGATATTAGATTGTTATCAATCTCACATACAACAGGTGGCCATAAAACCTTATGGAGAACACCAAGGTTCCTATTAACTTTATGACGCGCTCAATATAGCGTACTTATTGCATTTATATACAGTACTAACTCCTCAACATGTATACTATTCTGTGAAATAAAAAGCAAATTGAAGTATTTTACTATCATGCAAAGACATCGTAAAGGAATTATTACGATGGTTTTATATTAGTAATCATGTATTATGGTCCTTAAAATAGGCTTTGAATGTGTTGGTTTGATGTTTGGAATATACTTAACTCGTATGCTATTTTACAAATCTTTAAACCAAGGAATTCGTTCAAACTAGTGCATGGTTAGGGAAGAAGTAGCAGAATCACATAAGTCTTATATTAAGCGGCACCCCGGCGCGGCGGCCTGACACAATAGGTTTTTATTATGATTGGCATTTTTCGAATTGACAGGTTAAACGCTAGTACTGGGTTTAGCATGACGTTTCAAAGTCCTCGGCGCACCTCAACTACATATACATATGTATATTTGCTCGTCGGCATGTCTTTCCATACATTCTGATTAGTTCATAGACGTTTCTGCTAGAGATGCGAACGATTAAAGGCGTTCTTCTTTTAGGGGCTATACCTATAAAAAAGAAATTTTCGTCATTCATATATATCTATGTCGAATAAAAATCGTAATAAAATGTCGGATACAGTTTGAAATCATTCGATTGCAAACGGTATCCGACATTTTATTACGATATCGGTCAGGCACAATAGTCTAACTCTGTGATAACGAGATCCCTGAATTTGTAATACCTATCTGTACGGTGCAACCGTATATGATACCTTTACCTCGATATTAATTTAAGTTCTTGTGGCATGTTGGTTAACATTACTCATATTTCTCTTTAATGATTCCCCTTTGTTTTCCACCCAGGTATTTAGTATTTTACACGCCTTTCGACGTCGGTTACAAAGTGGCGAAGTTCCTTCCAGTGAAAGTGGTAGCTTCTGCTATGAAAGAGATCTATCGCGCCAAGAAAGTATACGATGGAGTGAGCCACGCTGCCAAACTGTACCCTAACGCTTACGTCATCATGATCATCGTCGGTAAGTACCTACTACATATAGAAAAAAAGAAACGCGATCATGCATAATGTTAGTGTTTGCGACCACGGCCGGTGTAACCTGGTCGAAACGTCAAGCATTGAAATAATGCATGATCGCGTCAATGCCCGTTACGTATTATATATGTATATACCTATATATTATATATCATGCAACACTAAAGTTTAAGATATGAAAGAAACATTTATTTCTAAAAATATACTTAGTTATTATTGAAATTACATAATATATCCTTTAGGTATATTTCTAGCATGAGTGGTGTTCAGGTGTATGTAAATATAGCTAATCATCATACATACCTACATACTATTACTTACACTTAACAACATCATTTTGAACGAATTAAATTGATAACTATCGAAGACTGTAAGCAGATTATCAATAAGCGTGTATAGATATCATAAATATGAGTAATTTTGCAAGTTATATAAATAAATCTTTAAAAAAATATTTGGCCTAGTTATGGAATGATGCCGATAATATAAAAGTTTGTTTATTTACGTCGTTAGGAAAAAGAATTGTAGAGTTTTATGGTGTCGGGCAATTTTCAATAGCAGCATGGTGTCTAATAAAGTCTTGGTAAACGGCAATACTGACGTCATAAGTAAAAAAGACGTATCTAACTTATTATTTTGGTATTAAATTATAACGTATTTGAAATCAGTAAAAAAATGCATCTGCCAGTACTGCCAGTCTGCCATTATTATTTAATATAAAAATAATGGCAGGTACAGGACCTACGTCTTTTTTCCATAAGACGGCAGAATAGATTTAGCTACTATTACCTGAGATTTGAAGGTAGCTAGCAAAATTTAGGTAGAGCGAACATTAGCCTGGCCCTCTGAAGCAATGCAGGCGTGCTATAGCAATATTATGTTGGTGACAAGTTTTATTTGTTATTACGATATATAGGTAGGTAGATACATAGGTACCTATAACTAATATCTTAACCCCGATTTCTGAATTGAGAATTACATGTTGAGAACGACTCAAACTCTACTTAAACAATTTATTTGCTTCTACATCACACATTTTTAAACTGTTATAAAATATTACTAGGTCTTTACATAACTTATATACTACTTATGGAAATGCCCAGTTGCGGTTTGACGAAAATCGTTTTTGTAAATAATATTTGAGAATATGTACTTAGTTGAGACTCGCTACCTTTCTCAATTCAGAAACTTGTAGGTATGTTTAAATTTCACAAAAAGCACAACGAGCAGAAAATTTGAATGGACGAAACTGCTGCAGTCTCGTAGGACAAATACGTAGTTGAAGTCAGCTCCACAAGCAAAGAAAATTTCTGACGTTTACTCATCAGGTATCTAACGCTAGAACCTTCTCAAACTTAGGTTATATAAAACCACTTTACATATATACACAGCGGCACACCGATGGCCTGAGTATTGACACACTACATAAAATCGATTTGATATAGAAAATGTCGTAAGCTTATTAACGTTCTAAAACAAGTTGTTGTTTTACAGGTACCCTGAAGGGTAACGGAGCCGGTTTCACCAAGCTGGTGGAACGACTCATCCGCGGTGCCTGGACACCGACTGCCATGGAAACCATGCAGCCTAGCTTGTAAGTCCCTGAATAATATTATTAGGTACTAAGTCTTAATTTAAAATGTCAGTCACAATATACTACAATGGCCGAACAAAGCAGATCGACTGAAGAAGCAGCTCCATTTTATAGAAGTGTTGCCTAACGAAGCGTTTCATGAGCGGGGAGCTTAGCTTTTTGTGTGCACACAAATCTCTGATGTTATAAGTGAGCCATTTGCATACCACATTTAAAAAGCGAGTGCATAATATCAGCCAATGATTAGGCTAGTCTTCTGCCTCGATATTTTTTTTGGCTACGGCTGCGTAAGAAATTCTAGCATTTGATGTAACTAAAGGTCGATGTTAATTTCAAGAGGCTTCAGGACTACGTTAGAAATAAATTGTCATAGAATCTGCATTCAGTATTAATAATTATAAATTACAAATGTATATCTTAAATCTACTGCTTTAATGGCGTACAATTCAGTGATCGCCTCACCATTGCCCCCGCGCCGAGTGTCGTGGGTTCGATCCCAACACGGGACAAAAAATTGTTTGATACACAAAGGATTGTTTCGAGTCCGGTTGTTCTTTGTGTCCGTTGTTTGAATGTTTGTAAAGTCGCCTGGGACACAGAAATTATTCCTAGTACGGGAGTTGTCTTATTTAAGAAAAGAAACAGAGATAAGAGATTTATTACCTTAGAAGCAATTTGAATTCAAAGATAAATCTATTATTTCAATCAATATAAAATCACGCGAGCAGGTCCTTATATAGATATCACGTGTACGTTTTGTGTACACAACTCTTAGGTAAGAACTAGTATGGCCACACCTTAGATCTTATACAATGTATTTATTCTGTAGTTATCACGTAAGTTTTTACTACTTTGCAAATACATTTCAATCAACGAACAACCTTGAATGACATTGCATCAGTTACCACGCCAGGTGGACAGATCGTAATCACGATAATACGTTCACATTGTTGCTCGACGTCTAGTCATAGACAGAATAACATAGCTAATACATAATCACTTTTTAAGAAGCTTGGTTTATAAATAAACTAAACATTTGGACAAACGTTTACAAAGATGTTTCAGTCGCTAGAGTTTACATTCTACGGTTGGTATAATAGTGGCATATTATCTTAAAATAACTGGTAAGAATAATAGATTTAAGAATCGGAATTTGGGAAGATTCAAGAATGGCTAGAATTATTCTTACTATAAGCTGCAAAATAGGCACTAGTTTAGAAAGTTCGTTTATTTTAGTGACATAACTAAATAATTAACATTATATATACACAAGTTATTTACAAGAAATATAAGCTAAAGAGAAAAATAAAACTGCAAAATTAAAAAGCGTCATACTATTCCTCCGCATCATCGTCAATTGGCAACGTGCCCAGAAGACTGGCAGCATTGCCACGTTGAATGGCAATACTTATTCTTTGTGCAAAAAGAATACCAGCCGTCTGATCACGCGAAGCGTCGATGAGCCGCTTAGCTAGGTCTCTATAAATAGACCTAGCACTTGGACCCCATGGCCCCAGCGTTTCGAAACCAAACGGCTCAAATATGTACTCACCAATAAGGTTTTGATATTTACGCCGTTTGAGCGTCTCCGCTGACGCAGTAGCACCAGCACAACACGCTGTGCTAGAAAGACGTGATGGCGCAAGGGCGTCGACACAAGTTGCGTCCCACACCAAAGGCCTTCTCATTTTCCATGGCAGTAATGACATATCATCTAGTCTCTTGCCATCGTCGCGTACCAAGCCGTGAGGTTCAAGCTAAGCCGGCACGCCAGCGGTGACAAGAGCTCGACGGAATATGTTATTCAGGTTGGCGTGTCGTGGTATACGACCAGCACTCCTGCTGCATGATAGGCCATGGTGACCAAGACTGTCGACGGCTTCTCCACAAAGACACCGATGCGGAGAAACACAAGGAGTACCTAAGCGCAATCAAGAAGGAATGCGGAAGGTCGTATCGTCCAACATGGTACCTATGTTGGACGACGGGAGCGCCTGAAGCCAAAGGCCCGACTTCCACTCTCCCACAGCCAGCAAGGGAGCACGTTCAGCAGCACGGGACGATGTATTTATGAGATTTTCTCGAACTATGCTGCATAACGGCCCATTCCACTGTCTCTGAGAGAGGCGGTTTTCGGGTAAATCAGTGCTTGGGCAAGCAAGTCTCCAAGCATTCACGGCGCCGGTCATGCACAGTACTTCAGAATTAACCAGTGTAGGTGCCAAGATTTTCCTGATCAATTCCTCCGTGCTATGGACCGAAAATAGGAACGCTGGTAAACTTACATCAGTAATTTTTCGAATGCCGAGGCCACCCAAGCGAACTGGCAAACTCGCTTGTAGCCACGTCCGGTCGTTAAAGGCCACATTTAAAAATTTAATAAGAGTGCTCTGTATTTTTATCAATTTTTGCTACAAGTGTCAAATGTTTTCAAAAGTGTGAAGATCGAAGAGCATGCTCAAATTTAGGGACGAAAAGACAGTATCGAATAATTGTAAACGCCGAATGTATATTAATTTTGAACAAGCTGACCGACGTTTAAAAAAAAATTTGATTTTCTCTTCTATGAAACTATCAAAACCTTCATCTAAAAGGGGACCCAAGAAGGCGAAGAGAGGTTTTATCTAAAAGTTTAATGGTGCCAAAGAATTGAATTTAGATAATACCGATAGTTTATTGATGTTATTGGCGACAAAAATTTCACATTTGCTTGGATTAAGATCCAAACCTATTGAGTGAAATTTATTTTTAAAGGTGTCTAGTCTTGTAATACTTACTGTATCTACATCTCCTCCTAGGGTGCCATCGTCTAGGTACCAGATATTAAATTTTGTATTTAGCTGCTTAATGATGGGGTGAATAGCTAAACTAAAAATTACTGGCCCAAGAGAGTCACCTTGTTGACAACCAACGGCTGATTCCAAAAGGTTTTCCTTGTAGATTAATTTTGATGGATACCTGTAATATTGCCAAATTAACTTATTAATTTTGGAGGTTTCTAATTTTACTTGTGTCAACAAAGTGTCCCTATTCACTGAGTTAAAAGCATTCTTTAAGTCAACCTTCAAAATAACAATGGATATAAATAAATTCAAGTTATGGCAATATTACATACATATATTGCCATAACTTGTATATTTAAATCGATGAGCTTTTGCTAAGCTAATCTTGTTCTGCTTACGTAGGTATGCAATGGTTCAGATTTCAGGATGCATAGTGCAAGTTGTTTTTACGTTAACGTCACGAAACGTTTATCGCAATTGGCTCTCTGATTGGTTAAGAGCTTGGAGCAAGCCAATCGGAGCGACGAGCATCATAAACGTGTCGATCGCGTTAACGTAAAACAAACTTGCACTCGGCACTATGTGGGGCATTACTGTATAGATTAATATTACATAAACTGTTTTAATAGCTAGAATCACAAGATACGCAGTATTTATCAATAAATCTATATAATGGAGGAGGAATGTGGAATAACGGATGTGGATAGGAATATGGAATAACAGATTTTTGTAATAATAAAGCAAAACTATATAATTATTCTATTTTAACAGTACACAGAAAATAATTAATGTGCAATCCTATCCACGTGTGACTGATTTTGTTTTTTGTGACTCCAAGTTTTAACTGTCATGTTGTTAAGATGAGAAGTAGCCACTTTTAATATTTCTTAGTTTCGATACAACTAGGACCAGACTATTCTGGACAAGGCCTACCAGACATTCCCTTGTATACCCATTTTGGTTTCTAAATTTAACATTCTAGTATGAATTACCCTACTCTTAAATAAACAATTTATACAGTTTATAATAATGTTATTGTTTTGTCATTTCAGCTACACGAAGGCGTCTCTTGTTGCGTCTATTATCTTCGTATTGGACAAAAAGACTGACCTCATTTCTGCGCCTCATGCTTTGGTCTACTTCGGCATTGTCATATTCTTCGTTTACTTCAAGGTAAGAGAGCCGAATGATTAGAAACTCTAACATTTAGATGCTGCACACTTCTTTTACTTTTACTTAGACTAGAGGGCTTACGAATAAATAAGAGTCTCGTAAGTAGCAGAAAGTTGGAAAACAATGAGAAATGTTTTGATAGTATGAGATGTAACGACATTTTAATGAAAACGGGGTCATAAGTTTGTTTATAAGAACTTGCTGTTACATTCGTTCATTCACTTCATTCAATAGTAGAATGTTGATTATGGCAATGTTTCTTTATTACTTTAAGGGCTTGTCGTACCACCTCCGAATAGCATTTATATACAAGATAAAAGTCTCGCCATCTCTCTTCTTTAACCTAACAAGTGTGAGAGAGCATGCGATTTATCTATCGGATGACATTTACTTATTCGTTGTGGGACTGGCCTTAAGTATCTATCCTAGCAGCACCATTAACTGAAACAATAATACTAATAAGCTAGAGTTAACGCATCACGTTTGAAAGTAGTAGATCCTCGCTGGTTTCAACATGAATGGGCCGGATCGACCGGAGTAGTACTACCCCTCACAGAATACCGGCGTCAAGTAACGGTACCCGTACTGTTGCGTTTCGTATCGGTGAGTGAGAGAGCCGGAGGCCCAGTTACCCGGATCCTTTTCCTATCCTTTCCGTTGTCCTTTCCCTCCTTCACTCCTTTTTAAAGGGCTGGCAACGCACTTGTAACTCCTTTGGGGTTGCGGGTGTCCATGGGCGGCGGTAATCGCTTACCATCAGGCGATCCGTCTGCTCGTTTGCCAAAGCAGGCCATAAAAAAATTAAAAAAATCTTTCGGTCTATAGATGGACAAAAATATTCAATAAAATAGATTTCCTAAATTCATCTATAGATACCTTTTTTATTAATAGTTTCGCGGTACATAGTAGTCAGCCAGTGGCCTGGCTAATGCTATTTGGGTAATATTAAGTGAGAATAAACTCAGGCCCGGTTCCTGTATAAAGAAATAAGTCGTTTTGGCTACGTTACATTATGACATAATTTTCATTGAATATGTTACATGTGTCAAAAGTTAGCTGTCCGTAGGTAAACCGATTTAGATACAAGAACCGGATATTATATTGATTTATATAGACTATGGTAATAACGATTGTAGTATTTTCACATTAAAATATGTTTTTTAAGCTGTCTTCCATTTTGCTGGGCATCCACGATCCGTTCGTGCCATTCGAGAACCTGTTCTGTGCGCTGTTCATGGGCGGCATCTGGGACTCGCTGGCCAAGCTGCTCGGCAAGGGACAGCCTAAGGAGGAAACTAAAGATACTAAGAAAACTAACTAGCCTAAACAATAAGTAAGTATTAGATATTGTAATAGACGTTACAGAGATATTACTAGGTATATTATGGTTAGATCACGTTAGATTTACTACCTGTATATTGACGCAAAAAAGTAAGTGTAAAATCAATAAAATAAAATTAAATAAAATAAAATTAATAAAAATCTCACGTCTAATTCTACCATGGGTTTTTAAAGTTTTCGAAACTCGTCGATATGTTCGATCGAGGACATGTATAAATGGCTTTTTAGTCTTTATTTTCTGAGCGCCATTAGCGGAAACTCTAATAAAGTAATCAAAATAGAGTATCGTAAGACATGCCGACGATAAAATGCAAAACCATGGTTCTGGAATGTCCAATACGAAAACAATTTCATACCTGTTAGTTATCTGATATTTCTGAATCAGGCCAATGATACGGTTGAATATGAGTAATTAAACGATATATATTTCTCTTAAAATTTGTTTGTTTGTCTATATAGAGATCAACATAATTATAATGGTCACGTATTAAGAAAATAAAATCGACTAAATTGACCATCTAACAATAATAAATGACGCAAATTACCTACTGTGCATGTTGATTTATGCTAAAATTAACGGGCAATTAGATTTATCTTGTTGTGGTTAATTTGGTTTTGAGCGATTCGTAGCATGAGGAAACGTAATGCATCCCTCACTGGAAATAGTGAACTATAAAAACAGAGCAGATAAAATTGTTTATACTTATTATTTTGTTTCAAAACGTGTTACTTGCAAAAAATATTCTAAATGTACTTTGTGAGTTACTTAAAGTAACTTTGGTATAACAGCTTTTTAATTAAGTATGTGGTAACAATATTTATTAAGTACGTAAAAATATTAAATTTTTAATCCCAGGCCTTGACTTTGATCTAGTTGCAATATATTATAAAATTTGTTTATATTTCAGGTCGCGTTTTACACTGAACAACATGTGCGCTACGTAATCAACTGACACCGACAATACAAAATGCGACGGCTTTATTGTTAAGATAAAGGCTAAAAAATAACAAAATATCAAAAAAATAGTAAAATCCTTAAATTATAAAAAAATGGCACAACGACCAAAGTTTTGATTTCATTAGTTTTAAGATCCACTAGTCGTATGTTAATTTTATTTCTTTAAGAAATGCATGCTACCATATGAGTTTTAGTTGTCGTAGTGGGGTGTAGTTGATATTTCACCTTTTCAGTTCCTAGATGAAAGCATATGCCAAAAAATGTGATAACTTTTATTCACCGTTACAATATCAACTGTACTTTAACTTGCCATAAATATTACCATAATAATTATTATAACTAGGCATAATAATGTTCTGATCAGTGCTTGGATGTACCATACAGTATACCAGTGTTCCCTGAGTGAAAAATATAAAACCATCGAGCGTTGTAATTTTATTTTTATAATTTAGTTTGCAATCGAAACGAAAATCGACTAAGCCGACTTCCTTTACATAAATAACTAAAACAGGACTGTGTCCGCTATTCGCGGGCATATTTTATTTTATTATGATGACTTAAGAATTATCTGACTGATTCGCATGGGTACAAGCGATGAGGATAATTTAATTCGAGTATAAATGTTACAATTTTAAAATGTATTAATAATTGAATTATAAGTATTATTGTTTTTTTTTATAACGTTGAAAGGTCTGACCAATTCGCAGGGTGCAGCGATGAGGATCACATTTTTCGTGATAAATATAATGTTCATTGTGATGTTCTTTCTGTTCAAAGATAATCTGGGTATGCTAAAGGAAGCAATAAATTGTTTTTTATTTACCTTGGAGTTTTCTTTACCCATCCAACGTATCTGAAACATTGAGCGATGTATTACATGCGTACATATGTACGTACCCAGTACTACTCAATGGCCAAAATAAAGACTTCTACTAAATACCAAAATAGTAATAAATATAACAACAATTTAAGTATTTAAGAGGAACTGCCTCGTTCAGCCAGTGTAACTAGTGATCATGACGTGCCGAGTTCCTGTCTCGGAAAGGGCAAAGTATCAATTACTGAATAATTATGCCTGCCAAGCAAATCCCAGTAGCAATATAAAATCTAAATATAAATATTTATAGCGTGAGATGCGATTGTGGTACCTATAAAATAAAATCATGTTAATTTTATAAAACAAAATTTCAAAAAGTAAAATAATTTTAAAAAAGGTACCTTGATACATATCAAGGTTATCAAGTAATTTTAATTGAGAAACACATTGTGTCATTTACCTACGTCCGAATACGGAGATATTAACTTATCATCATGACAAACCGAAGTTCAACCCAAAATGCGGGTATATTTTAGAGATGCTATGAATATAATGATTTGAATAGAGTGCGCTATAATTGCAATCTTTTGAATTTACCTATCTCTCAATTTGTGCCGCTCGTCAGGAAAACATGATATTCTTACTGAGCTATGGTCTCGTTTGCCGTTTACCTACAAAGCAAATACTATAGGCAGTTTTTCGTAAAGTGACAACCATTTTAAAAAGCTTTGCTCTTCTCGCTTCGTTGCCGTTCAGCTAGTCTTCTGTCCCACGAAGTTGCGGTCTCTTACTGAAGTTTTCTGGTAAGTACCTTTTGCCTAGCTGATGCCTATTACCACAGACTTGGTCTACTGAATACCTACGACTAAATTATACCGGCACAATACTTATAAATAGTTTACGTGTGGGACTGGTTAAAAATAGCACTGACCCTCTTGTGCCGGGAGCCGGCTTGTAGGTATATGTTTTATAGTATGTATTTTATTACGGACGAGTGACGGTGTAATCGTAAATTACGTGTTTCAGACTAATTACGTGCTTACCAATGTTATTCCTGATAATACAATGAATGACGTTTAATTATGTTTGAAGTAATCATTGAGTACCTACGTATTAGAAGTGACATTTCGATTAAATTGTTTGTATCACGCGTTGTAGTGCATGCCTTCTAACTCCCGTAGTCTGAGCCGGGCGATTATAGAAACAACGTTTGAGTGCAATATTGATTATATTTCAAACCATGGTGGCACACCAGGGGCTAGAAACAATAGATTTTTATTTTTGTCTGGTAGTCTAGACTTGACAGAGAGAAGAACCGTAACACACATGATGGCAACGTTAATTAGGATTATGCAATACTACATGTTGCAGTCGGATATATAATATTGGTGCCAATTCTGTTGTCACAAAATTCTCTAATCTTAGCTAAAAATCTCTAAAATTTATTTTAGTCCTGTCACTTTTAGCGATTTCAGAATACGAAATGTCGTTTGACAGGACTAAACTAAATTTTAGAGATTTTTAGCTAAGATTAGAGAATTTTGTGACAACAGAATTGGCACCATTGTCTTACGTTTACGTCAATGTTATAAGTACATTAAAATTAAACTACTTTATACGGATTTTAATGCGTTGTTTATTTTAAAACACTTTTATTACATAATTTTGAAACTGTTGAACTACTGCTGTTAATCTTTATTACTATTTAAATTATAAAACTATTAAAATTTAATTTTACCCTTGCCACGACGTTACGGTTGCTTTTCAGCAGCTATTTTCACGAAAAGCACCCCGTAACGCAATAATATGTTATAAAATAAACAACGCGACGAAATCCGTTTAAAGCAGTTTAATTTTAAAGTATAGCTACAATAAAGCTCAAAGCTAGTGGTAATTTAATGACGTTCCGCTAGATGACGCTACTATAGGGATACAAACTCTTCCCGATATTTCTGAAAGGGTAGATAGGCCCTACGGTTGAAACTTGAGATTCATTTGAACGTCATGAAACAACAAGATCGATTTCCCCTTGACATAATATTGACAGTCACCATTGCTCTCTTTATCATGTAGGTATTATATATTACGTCATGCCATGTGTCAAGTTAGAAAAAGTCAACCTTAGCGATAATTAAATTTCATAGAAATTTTTGTCAAAACTGGTAGACTACCGACTCTACTACACACATATTTTAGAAGTAGTAATATTACTAAGAATTTTAACAAACGAAATCAAAAAACACATTTCTTGGTCCGGTAATGAAATCCGGTACCTTCTGATCAGCTATAAACATTAGTTCAAGCTCATGTAGGGAGGCACCCAAATATATATTATTTTTAATACCGCTCTTCTAACACGAAACACACAAATTCTGACGTCCTCTATGGGTTCAAGTATTACATAGGTAAGTACGAATAGCGGGTCTTTGCTTATTTTTGATGAAATGGTAAAAACTTAAATTGTAAAATGTTAGTACAATTATCCAGTAAGAACATTGTATGCATGACCTGTACGTTTTAATCTGTACATTATTTCTTGGATGTGGTGAAATAAATAAATAAAAATGGGGATGGGGAGGTGGGTTGAAATAGCGATAACGTTTCCAATATTTATTCATTTATTTTTGGTATGCGTTTATATCATGAAACGCGAAAGTTTGAAAGACATTACGATTTGTAAAATTCAAAGATTCTGAATTGAACATACATACACATGTGGCAACTCTTCTTAAAAGCAGAAAGGATGGAGGATATTCTGAAATTTTGCGACAATATACCTATGCTTAAGTAAACATGAGGGAGGTAGGAGCTATGTTTACTTTTGTTGACATTGGAGTGGAGAGTGTTTAGGCTGACTAAAATCCTGCTTACGGAATAATTAAATGGCCCTTACTTTATATAAAGTTATATACATCCTCATATAATTTAACCACTTATTGCCTTGTTTGGGGATCAAATCCACAACACTTGGCACTATGGCAGCTTGCCATAAGTATTTATTCAACAGCAATTCTAATTAAACCTAACCTACAGTTATGCAAGCGAAACCACGGGTAAAATTTTGTAAATAAATAAGTAATCTAATATTTTCAATATTGCGCTTCCATTTTCCAAATTTTTGCTGGCATTTGTTTTTCGAATTTGCCTTTTTAAACCCGTCGCCACTTTGCGCCTAGAGAGCTAACCACTCCTCTCATTCTGCCCAAGGGCCAAAGCTGGAGCAATATCTAGACGTGACAGATAGAAATAAAGATATGGGCCAATGAGTGATATAGGCTACTTTGTGTTCTGGTTTCAGGGCAAACCACACAGGGCGAACTCACGGTTAAAAACTTGTAACTACTTGATACGTTATAGCTATTATTTTTAAAGAGATCTCTCTCTCTAAGAATAAATACTGTGTGCTAGGGACTTTACAAACATTCAAGTTTTCATCTTTATCTCTTTATCTTTAAAGAACACCTACAGTTAAAGCCACCATTTGCGAATCTTACAAATCTTTATCCTGTTTGGGATTTGAACCCATAGCACTCGCCGTAATGGCATTCAGTGGCAATCCGTGTAGTCAAACAGCTGATCCCGCAATTTCTTTTGCACGAACTAATATTATTTATGATCTACTAGACTCTAGACTACTCTAGAGTATAACAATATAGAATATAGAATTTAAAAGACTGCCTCCTTAACCAAAACGTTCAAGTGGATACTGACGCGGCCGCGGCTTAGAAATAGCTCGCTTAGAATACCGGGGTGAAACTGATACGAAGGCATCGTCCTAGAACAGCGGGTTGTGCTGGTGCTGCTGCTGCATCAGCGAGGACTATTAAACGGCGCAAATATCGAAACCTCATTGGTGTTTATATATTTGGGCCGTTTGGTATTGAAACGCTGGTCTGTGGGATTTGTTGTGTTTGTTTAAAGAGACCTAGCCAAGTGGCTGATTGACCCCTCGCGTCACCAGAAGACTGGTATTTTCTTTGCGCAAAATATAAGCATTGGATACTGCCAGTCTTCTGGGCCCGATGCCAATTGACAGCGACGCGGCGGAATATTATGATGCTTTTTAAATTTTATAAATTTTCTCTTTAGATTAATTTTGTTGTAAATCATTAGTTTGTGTATATTATTTTTAATTATGTAAGTAATTGTTTATCTTTGATTTTTTGTTTATTTGTTAGGATTTAACACAAAAACTACTCAACCGATTAAATTAAGTTATGTTGTTCTTTCACTATACAAACACATTTCCACGTAATGATTAGGGCATCTAGTGCTTGATAAGCTAATTACTTATCAACATTTATATTGATCTACTTGCTGATTACTAAGAAGTATTTTTAATAAATAATACTTACGTACTTAAATTTAAAAATCATGTATAAATACGTAGGTTGTAAATCGATTTGAATTTTTATGACTAATTATTTTTGATGAGGTAAGCAGCGGTTGCCTGGCGGGACACCGTTGGACTGCCACGCAGAGGTCTCGAGTTCGATTCGCGCGCATTCTAACTTTTCGAAGTAATGTGCGTATTAAATAGTTAATTATCACTCGCTTTAACTGTGAAGAAAAAATCGTGAGGAAACCTGTTTGTCTGAGAGTTCTCCATAGTGCTCGAAAATATGTGAAGTAACCTCGCACTGGGCCAGCCCGTGGACTATGTCCTAACTTTTCTCACACTGAGAAGAGACCCGTGCCCCGCAGTGGGACAGTTTAATACAGGGCTGATATTATTATAGGCATTAGACGGAGGTATATTACCTACACCTGTTCCGCCGCGTCTCTCGCTGAACGCGGACGTCCGCGTCGACAAATTTTGACCACGTACAGTGCCGTACAGCCCTGAACGCGGCAGAACAGCACTGAATGTGGCGGAATAGCGCTAAACGCGGCAGAATAGCGCTGAAGTCTATCTATAGTATTCGCATGATAAAAATACATTTGTCCTCATTTTATGGCTATTTACTGCGAAAGCTGAATAGACGCGAAAAGCTGAACGGATGCGTACGTCATACAAAATCCTTGTTTTCTATGGACAAAAGCTGAACAGAGCTGAATAAGTGTGAGTAGTCCCTTCAACTACACGATCGATCATTATAAAATTTCGCGTTGTCAGGGATACAGAAAAGAAAACAAGCAAACTCACATTCACATTTATAACATTAGTTGGGATGAGATCATCCTAGCTTAATATTATAAATGCGAATGTGAGTTTGTTTTTTTCACGCTTTCACGCCGTAACTACTAGATCTGTCATATACATATTTACGTTTTAGACAGTTACAGACATGATACATAGACTACGTACCTATACTACTTACGCCTGTTGCTCTAAAGCAGTGGTCGGCAACCTTGCGACCAAAAGAGTCAAATATTAGATAATACACAATTTAAATCTATTCATAGAGCCATTTTTTAACTTAAGCTTTGCTTTAGCAGATACCTTATGTAATGATGAAAATAATTAGGATTAAAAGTACGCCTTTGTCTAATAAGGCTTAGTTTAAAATTTGGTATGATACTTATAAAGCAAGATAATTAGTAATATTTTGTGCCTGCAATAAACATTTCATAGAAGAGCCGCAGCTGAGGAGTCAAAGAGCCACATGCGGCTCGCGAGCCGTGGATTGCCGACCACTGTCCTAAAGGATAGATATTAGGGACTAGATCTTATAGTCACTATGGATTTCTAGTTCTCCATACTATGCACGCTTATCGCAATTTTAAACACGCATATCAGTTAAAAATTGTTATTATAAAAAGGTTATTATACAGGGTGTCCGGTAATTAATGGATTACCTGGAAATGTCTAGTAGAACTGATAGCAGTTCAGAAAAAAATTTGAAAAAAATCTATCCTAACTACTACCTGAGATATGTGTTTTTTTTAAATTACCTTGTATAACTTTCTTGTATAGGTACTACGACCATAAATGAATGAAATCCATCGGTTTTTTGTTGTTTTATTATTAAACACTAATTATGCTAATAGATAGACAGTCAAAAGTATGCTATGCTAATATAGCTTGCACTTTTAAATATATTCTTCTTTTTAATTTTTGTATTGTAATAGTTAGGATAGACTCTTTTTCATTTTTCTGAACGGCCTTCAGTTTTACTATAAGACATTTCAAGGTTATCCATTGAATACCGGACATCCCGTATATTATAGGTATATTACGTTACCAGAGGGAAATAATTTTGTTATTTTATTTGTTTTATTATATTTTCTTTGAAGTTTGTTACAAGGAGAATAATAATAGCATAATATACACAACAAATGCATTATTTTTCTAGTTATCTTTTTAATTTACGGAAGGGACGTCACAGGGAATCCTAGTGTGGGAGCTCAGAGATATATTGTATTTTTCTTTTAGTGTTTAAGTCTACTTATGTAATATGTGTATAAATATTGTACGAATGCTAAATAAAGAAAATTTATTATAAAATATATTATTTTACTTTCGTGGTGTGTATTTACGAATTATAAATTCGTAACAACTGCAGCACAGTTGCTTTAACTGTTGCTAAATAAATGTAGAGTAATATTGTATTTTACTAAGAATGATGTTGTTTTATATTTACACGAATGTTACCTATACATTAAAATTAAACAAATTTATACGGATTTTGTCGCGTTGTCTATTTTGAAACAAAGAAATATTTTATTGTTTTGAAATAAACAACGCGACAATATCCCTATAAAGTAGTTTTATATTGTATTTAGTCATAAAAGTATTTATCGTTTGTGTGAAATATTTTTATAATAAATATTTAAATAAACCTACGCCTGTATATAGAGGTAAAGGGCTAGGTATTACCTATACCCACATTTCGCCAGCGATTGCTTTACCGGTCCCATGTAGTAATTGAGCATATTGACGAGAATCGACCATTACCAACCAGTCTTTGCTGCTACTGAAAATAACAAAATAACGCTTTGCCCGACCGCGACATGGAACCCGAGACCTCAGATCGACCGCAATAAGCACAAAGTTAAGTAAAGGCTCACTAGGATCTCCTATTATTCTACCCTACATATTACCCGGTAATAAAAGAAATAAGTGCGTAGTTGCAAATAAATACTATACTTACCAATAGTTATGTTTTTATTTATGGTAACACGAAAAAATATGTATTGAAAATATCGTATTGTTATATCATTAAATAATATATCAATTTGTGTCTATACATTTAGGTCAGAATTAAAATTTTAATACGATTTCCACGATTAACTACAACTGTAATTTTATACCGCACAGTCGTCAGAATGGCGTGGGCAATAATATAAATAACAATTTAAAAACAATAAACATTATTATTTACTTAACATAAAAATAATAAAGCACTTGCTTTAACAACTGTCTCTACTTTCAGAGAAATAATCGCCTATCTTATCCTTTTATAATTATATAACCCAAACAAAAAGATAATCGTCATAGCTGTCCTTCGCATTGTAAGAAATAGCCGGGCTCGTCCGGGATTTGAACCCGGGACCTCTCGCACCCGAAGCGAGAATCATACCTCTAGACCAACGAGCCACGCTGACATATCGAAACCACCCTTATTTACTCTTTGCATCCAGACGGTATCAAACATTTACGTATAAATAGTGAGCTAGTATAGACAACAGTCAACACAACACTGCCTGTTAATGATTGATCTCTTTGTTTGCTCAGTCGGTGCGGTGCAGTGTTAATGTAACTCGAAATATTGATTTTCAGGAACTAACTGTGTAGTCTCTATGCATCAAATAAATTAAGATGAAAAGAAATTACTGTTCAGAAAGAACGTTATCCTTTCTAGACTAAAATTATACTTTTTTTTGAGAGAAAGCTTTAAATTACAAATAAATATTACCGAAATATAATTTTTGTTTTTAAGGACAGGTTGTTTTTCTTTTTACCTGCCAATAAAATTCTTTGTTTAAATAAATGCTGATACAGTATTTATTTTCGCCATATACCTACCATACATTTATTATTAGAAAATAGAGAATTATTCACCTTTTTTGGGAACACAGGGGATTTTGTCGTTCAATAAAATCACCCAAGTTGAAATAACGAGTATACTTTTCAGATTGTTTCATTGTATTAGTGGCCGGTAGCAAGAGGTAAAGTTCAAATAGAAAAAAAAAATATAAATAATTAATCAGTGTCTATGGTCATGCTTGTGTAAGCAGGCTCTACGTTGCGTAGAAATATAAAGTGAGTATAGAATTAGAGCGGGTGGTTGAAGGGTGGGTACCCAACCCATGACCCAACCCCTCATTATAAACAGGCAGATTGACATTTATATTAAATAATTATTATTGGTAGCGGTGCGCAACTACGCGACGTATTTTTTTTGCTTTTGTTCTAATGGTTTATAATTAGGAAAACTGGCAATATATTTTGAAATATGTGATTACAACTGAACGTATCAGGTTGTAACTAGAAGATGAGGACATATTTTAGTGAAGTATTGATGATATGAAAGTGAGTTTGTTGGTTCGCTTAGGAGACTAGCAGCTAACTTCCAAAAAGCGTACTTTTTTAATATAAGTTGTAAAACCTGTACATACAATGATTGAACATTAGTTATGATTGATAATTGATTACTTATGATTGAACATTAGTTTTGTCAAGCATTTTTTTTTTTGACCTTTGTTTTCTGCAATTAATACGATCTCACTTTTTTGTCATTTATTAACATACTAGCATAGATAATTAATAATAATAATAATAAATTGTATTTATTTTTCTCATCACAAAGGTACACAGTTTAGGAAATAAAAGATATTGATCAGACAAAATTCCTTTGTGAGATGCTGGTGTCTGTGGTAGGAAAAGAATCCTGTGTTACAGATCACCAGGCTCCCACCTCCTGGACATAAACTTGGATCACATTGCTATGACAAGTACTTCGTCTAAGTTGAATATACACAAAGATAAAATATAAATAAATGCAAAACAAAGTGTGTGTGTGTGTGTGTGTGTGTGTGTGTGTGTGTGTGTGTGTGCGAGAGAGTAGGTGCATGTATTTATGTCAGTATGTATTTTAATAAATAGATAGATGTGCTAGCTTTGTTATCTCAGTGGCACAAGTAGGTTTTCCGTATCGTCATAGGTTAGGTTTTGTAGCCATTCTGTTAATACTTTTTTTAATTTATATGTATTAAGGGGATAAATAGAGAGAATAGCATTAATTTTATTATATAAGTACGGTCCTAAAAAGCAGTAAAATCGATGTGATAACGTTGTTTTGTAAATTATGTCAGTTTGATATATTTTATATTGCCTACGTTTCCCTGCATTAGTTAGAGGATCGAAATTAGTTAGTGAGTGTGACTTAATAACTAGTCGAAAAATAAAAAGTTGCCTTACTGTAAGGACATTGGACTTTTGATATAAGTCTGTTGTAGGGTACAAGAACGGTAGGTAAAGTGCCACCTTTAACACTGCCCTTTGGGCACGTTCTAGTTTTATCATAGTGGATTTAGCAGCACCTCCCCAGGACGTAATGCAGTACATCAGTATTGACTGGCATAGGGCAAGATATGTTGTTATTAGGACATTCTTGTCACATACATGTCGTAAGTTTTTGAAGATGTAAATTAGTTTCCTAGTTCGGGAACTTAGTATATCTATGTGAGCTTGAAAATTTAAATTTTTGTCAATTACGATTCCTAAGTATTTGATTGTATCAACTAGTTGTAGTTCCTTGCAGGTACATGGAGAGGTAACATTACGGTTATAACATAGATGTGCAAAGATGGGTTGAGATGCCTCGGTATGCGGGTTCCTATTATTTGATCGGAAAGCTATGTATTTAGTCTTATCGACATTCAATGATAGGAGGTTGCAGTTGAGCCAACTAGTAACTCTATTTAGGCCCTCTTGTGCATTCCGATACGTATCTCGCCAAGAATCACCATTAAAAATTAATACAGTGTCGTCTGCAAATGTGACAATTTTTCCAGTGTTAGATATGTTTAATTGGCAAAGATCGTTAATAAATATTAGGAACAACGTTGGCCCGAGAATACTTCCTTGTATTTTATTTCTTGTTTGTGCATGCCCTGGCATCCTATAAATAAGGCAGCACTAATATATCCCTATTTATATATTTTCACAATGTGCTTTGTTAGTTGTCCTTAAATAAATAATAAAATTGGGATTTTATTGTAGGATATTCTCAGTAACGGCATAAATGTCTGAGACATTCTCATTTCGTTTCGTTCGTGATGATGTCAATTATAGGCAGAGGGACCTGATAGAGAGCTGGTAAAATGTATTCTAGATGTTATACATCGTTCCCCAACCCTTCAGGATATATCTGAATTATGTTAGCACGCAAAAACAGCGTCCCAATCAACTGATTGATAAACCGAAATTGTTAAAACTGGGGTTTGCCCGCGGCGTCGCTCGCTTAGGTTACCAAAAATCGTTTTTTCTGGATGAAAGGTACCCTATGTCCTTTTTTGTTCCCCTGATAACGTGTATGCGAAATTTCATGATGGTCGGTGTAGTAGTTAACGCGTGAGGGCGTAACAAACAAACGAACAAACTAACTTTTGCATTTATAATATTTAGTAAGGAAGTCATTTTTGCTGTACATATATGTATGTATAAACATTCAACTAAAGGACACAACTTTTTTACCTATTTTGCTGTTTTCACTAATAGACAGAGTGATTCATGGCGAAGGTTTAGCTGTATAATTTATTAAGGTTTTGTACTATCCGTGCGAAGCCGGGGCGGGTTGCTGGTTCATTATAAGATATAGTTTTAAATTAAAAACAGCCTCTATGACCCACGTCCGTGATATAATAATGATAAGCATTACGAGATATACCAGAAATGAAATTCGAACATATTCAGTTAGACCTTCTAAAGAAAGTAATTGCCAGAACGCATAATTGGGAAGCTGCAGGCTCCGACAATATACACAGTTTTTGGTACAAGAAGTTGACATACACTCATACACTATTACACACACACATCAACGCATTCCTTCAGTCACCTGATACGATACCACATTATATTACACAAGGCATCACATACATTTTACCAAAAGATTTATCAGACTCAGCAAACCCTGCTAAATACCGCCCTATTACATGCTTACAAAAGGTATATAAAATTATAACATCTTGCTTAAGTGAATATATCCACGAACACATACAGGAACATAACATTCTGGCAGAAGAATAGAAAGGGTGCTGCAAAAACAGCCAAGGTTGCAAAGAACAACTCACGATTGATGCCGTAACGTCGAAACAGGCACATTTCCAAAAAAAACAACATCCACACAATGTATGTATATAGATTATAAAAAGGCGTTTGATTCAGTACGACACTCTTGAATAATATATATATATATTAAAACATTATAAAATCCATCCCACAATCAACTCATTTTTAGAAAAAAATATGCCTGACTGGAATACCAAATGAAAAATACGCAATTCGAATAAAATCACCGAAACTGATTTCATCCCTAGAAAAAGAGGTATCTTCCAAAATGATGCCTTGAGTCCTCTATGGTTTTGCCTTGCACTTAATCCGTTCTCTCACATGTTTAATAAAAATAATATAGGATTGAAAATGAAACACAGCAAACAACTCTCAATCATCTCATGTATATGGAAGATATCAAACTTTTTGCAAGTACACTAATTAAATGCACACACTTGCCGACATCACACAAGCATTTTCAATAGATATAGACATGGAATTTGGAATTAATAAATGCAAAATTCAATCTGTTAACAAAGGCATAGTAGAATATACTTCCTACAAACGAGCAAATCACGAAATTATAGATGCTGTGGGTCCAGTCGAAGGATATAAATATTTAGGATACTACCAATAACAAGAAATTCACCATAGAAACACCAAAAAACTACTACAATAAAATTTTAGGAATAGACCACACAAAGTACTACACACTCATCTTAACGCAAGAAACACCATCAAAGCTATTAACACATTCGCTATTCCTATATTAACTTACTCTTTTGGAATCACCCGCTGGACCCAAACAGACTTCACTACACTACAAATAATCATTAACATCACATTGACTAAATATAGGAAACATCACTCAGAGCTTGTATTCAAAAATTAACTTTGCCTAAAAGTGAGGGGGTAATTGAGGCCTTATCGACATCACAAACCTTCACAACAAACAGATCACACGGTAAGTCCCGTGTTTGAGGAGTGGCTGGAGAGACGGCATGGCGCCCTCACCTTCCGGCTGACACAGGTATTGACTGGCCACGGTTGTTTTGGCCGGTTCCTGTGTCGTATACGCCGGCAAGAGACGCCCGGTTGTCACCACTGCGGCGACTGCCGTGACGTTGTAGAGGGCACGGCGCTGCACACTTTGGCGGTTTGCCCCGCCTGGGCATCGCAGCGCCGTGATTTGATCGCGGCAGTCGGATCGGTTGCCCTCTCGCTCCCGGCCGTAGTTCAGTCTATGGTCCGGAGTGAGAGGTCATGGAACGCCGTCGCCTCCTTTTGCGAGGAAGTGATTTCCATCAAGGAGGCGGCGGAGCGGGAGAGAGAGCGTTTAAACCCTCTCCCCAACCGCAGAGCCGGGCGCCGGAGGGCGCGCGATGACCTCCAGCCACCCTGAGGTTTGACCTGGGGGTGGCGGGCTTTGTGGGCCTGCCCGCCATCCGTTCAGCACCAGGTCCGAGAGGCGGCGTGCGTGTTCCCACGCGCGCCTCTGTGTCGAGTCCGTCTCGTCCCTCTAGGGGGGAGACAGTAGGGAATTTTTGAGGGAGCCTGCCGTTTCATACGGCGGGCAGAAACCTCGGCGGGGTCGCGACCGCATGCGAAAGCGATTCGCGCGGCCCCGCCGATAGTGGTTTTGTCGAGGAACACCGTGGTAGGTTTAGTCGGTATTCCGGGAGGTACATTATTTCTTTTCAATCTTTCTTTGTAAGCTGGTAATTAAAATAGCAAGACCTGAGCTATAAGTATCAGAAGAAAAATATGGAAGTAATACCATATTGTACATCCTAACTTATATTATAAATGCAAATGTGTGTTTATTTCGCTTTCACACCTTAACTACTCGACCGATCATCATGAAATTTTGCATATACGTTGTCAGAGGAACAGAAAAGGACAAAGGGTACGTTATATCCAGAAAAAGTACTTAGCTACTATTACTTACCTGATTTAAGCTTATATTTACGCAGGTGCAGGTAAAATCTAGTTTTATATATTTTTAATGCATCTTATATACAAGTGATACACATAGCTCTGTCTAATTCGGGTAGTTTTAGTCATTCACACGCTCTTACCCACCTTCCTGTGCTAACGTAAGCATTGGTATAATTTTACAAAATTGGCACATTTAGATGTCCTATTCAAAATGTACTGAATTTTAGAAAAATACGTTAGGTAAATGGATAAATATTGATGACGTAATCGCCATTTAATTTTCTCGCCCCCTTGTAATTAAAAATAAGCAAAGCAAAGACTTTCTCACCCCTCTTGAAGTTTACGTATTACTTCAACAACACCTAGGGCTATATATATCTATGTGATACTGGCTGACCCGCGCAACTTCGTCTGCTTCACATAAGAATTTGCCGCGTTTTTGCAACATTTTCCATTGATGCTCCGCTCCTATTGGTCGTAGCTTGATATTATATAGCCTATAGCCTTCCTCGATAAATGAGATATCCAAAATTAATAGGTTTTCAATTAGAACCAGTGGTTCCTGAGATTAGCGCGTTCAACCAAACAAGCAAACTCTTCAGCTTTATAATATTAGTGTAGATACACAAAGATACATAGTATCCTTATCCCCGAAGGGGTGAGCAAAGGTGTATCGCACACATATTGCGCTAACTAGATTTATGACCCATTTAGTTTTAAGCCTAATACTCTTTAGCGGGCACAGTTTCAGAATCCGTGATTCAGCATATTGAGAATTCCTTATAAATTAGTTAATTACAATTTGCCCGACCCGGCAATCGTACTGCATGCACAGTAGCATACCGCTGCGCTACAGAGGCACTTAGTGTAATATGTCTGGTTTAAATCGAGAGCCAAGATAGCAGCAAAATGTCTTTACCGTACTATAACCGTAAAAGGCAGAAACTTGTGTGTATCTAAAACATTGAGATAGCAACATACTACGATCGAAAACCATTCAAACTCACCATACCTATACAAATGAGTTTTTATGTCACCAATATTTTGTTGTCTATGACATTCGCGTTGAACCGTTACTTATGGGTCAAGGACGTTTAAGATCTTAAAGTCTTTTAATAAAAGTAAAACTGTTTAATACATGTTTGATAAATTAAATCGCTGAATTTAATTTAGTCCATACAATTATAATAATTTAAAGATATACATATGTGGAGACGATTTTGTTGATTTTGAAAAATTTATAGCGATATGACATTTTTTTTAAAGATTTCTCCTAATTTCTCATTACCTATTCTAGGGTAACGTAATTTAGTTTAGATTTAACCTCGGTCTCTCGGTCATAAGTTCGGTGCCTCATAGGATTGCTGCAACTAGCATGCCAAAAAACTGAGCAAAAATATATATTTCAGCAAGTATGATTTTTTTGTTAATATCTAGTATTTATTGTGTTCTCTACTGATGTCATCGACAAGAGATTTATTGTTCTTTTTTTAAGACATCTTCCTCACTTGGTACAATTCTAGTGTCGTGGGAGACTTTACAAACATTGACGCAAGGGACATAAGAACACTAATGACTATAGATAATTGTGGTATCAAATAGTTTTGTTGAAAATTTCATTGTCATAGTCTTATGGCCATGTAAATAAAATTTACAAGACGTAATAACGTCGTTATAAGAAAAAATAAAAAAGTATCTATCTATACTAATAAGTATATTATAGAAGAAAGATTTGATTTTTTGTTTGTTTGTAAGGATGTAACTCAAAAACAATTCAACCGATTTTACATATTCTTTCAGTGTGCTTTGTTATTTATCACCGAGTAACATAGGCAATATTTTATTTAAAAAAATGTACTGTTACTAACATAACTTAACCTTATCTTCTTTTACGCGGGCGAAACCGCGGGCAAACGCTAGTTGTTTATAACAATCCATAAGAATGCTAGCTTGCCTAATAACGAAGCTGTAATTATAATAAAGGCTCCTGGAAAATTAATAAATAAAGCTTTTTTACAATTCTTTTATTAGACATAATAATGTCCTCCACACCGAATTCGCCGGTCATGGCGGCCAATCTTAACGGAGACTAGCCATCTGCGCAGGCGATATTAATCATAATGCACAAGCGTGTGCGCAAACACAAGTGCACTCTCTGTTCCCTAACTCTCATGATCTGATGGGGCAGTAATCCGACACGATTGGAGAGAAGCAGGACCAACTGCTTTACGTGCTTTCCGGGGCACGGGAGTGTCTAACACCGCCAACTTCCTAACTCCGGGCTGCTATTGAGAATTCTTAACAGAAAACCCAATAACTTTTTGTTAGCCTGACCCGGGATTGGAATCCGAGACCTCGTGTACAGCAGTCGCATTTACTGTCGCTTCGCCATGGAGGCATTACGAAGGTATTAGACATACTAAACATATTACTTAACTATACATCGTATATCGTTGGCCGTATTTTGTAAGTTTAATTTTTTGATATACCGCTATACACAATAGAAAATCTATGTATTACTGGATCAGAATTATTGGATTTACGGATTTATGGGACGGGGAACCTGTTTTAGTAAAATAGCCACTGAGTTAAGGAATTTCGGAGCGTCCTTCAGGCCGAAGAGACACGTTGTCTTATGGAAAAGATTTTCGCTTAAAACTATTAAGCGAAGATCGCGCTGTGGTAACTCTATCAAAATCGCTATAAGTATGAAACTACGTATGTATGTAAATTAATGTATATAATGCGCGGTTATTATAGAGAGCATGAGAATCTTTCGATTGTATACAATATTGTCGGAAAGTCAACCGGTGCGCAGTACCGTGTTTAGAAAGTGAGGATGATGAAGAGCTATAGTGCATAAAGGCTTAATTTATTGTTAGAAGCGTAACTAATATTATAAATCCGAATGTGAGTTTGTTGACAGAACTCACATACCTTCGAGAACATTATGTAGAACTCTCAGACATGCAGGTTTTCTCACGATAATTAACTATTTAATACGCATATAACTTTGAGACGTCGTCAGAGGTGCGTGTCTTGTGATTGAACTCGAGTCCTCTGCGTGGCAGTCTAACGGTCTATCAACTAGGGTATCGTATGTATAAAATGTAAAATACATACATATTACAGACAGGCCTTATTAATAACTTTATAGTACATATTTAGATAAAAACGCGTACAACATATAGGTAGGCTATAACTAATTACGTGCAATTTAAAAAGGTACACTAGTTAATTTTATTAGTATATAATTCGTTTTATTTTATAACAGAAGTCCATAGACTCTAAACTATACATATAAATATAAACTATATCAGTTTATTTATTTTTACTATAAAAACATCAAGCTTAACGATACACTTTACGATCTATCCATTGCTTTTCCAGCTGCATATTCATTACTAGTAAGCACAAGATAAACAGCAACGAATATCAAAAACATTGACTAAGGACAGTTCGAGAGAGTAACGGAACAATATCACCGATCCACAAATTCAGTGGGAGCCAAGTTTTTAGATAAGTTACGGTATTCAGTCGTGTTATTAGCATAGATTGTACCTATGTATAGGATGTTATGAGGTCACTGTCGCTCGCTACTGGACTCTTTGACACCGTTACGGAACTCGGACCCTGAGCGAACGTTGTTTGTAAGTAATATCGAATTTTTGGTAAACAGCTGTTTCCTAAAATAATTATACTTAACTTATTAAGTCGCTGCGGCACACGAGTGGCTAGCAACAATAGATTTTTAATTACATCTCATATTCTAAGACTAGACAGATTAATATGGCACTAAAATCTATTTACAAAGAGTATTTCAAAAATATGTACAACAAACCAAAAAAAAACGAAAAATAACCTGATTTTACGGTCAAGTTGTACAATCATACTTAGCTAGTTTATAATTAGGTATATGAAATAATACTAATTTTATATTTTAGGAGAACCTAACTTGAGTAGAAGCAATTAATAAGTAGCTATTAGCAAACTACCCGAAATAGACTTATTTAAAAAAATATTCTCTGTTCACACCGACGATTTATGTCTATACAATTTCTTTCAGTATTTAATTAACGGTACATACCGGTATATGAAACAAACAGACACAGTTTCTTATCGGACAAAATTTAGTTTTTCCGATACTGATAGTGTATTTTAATGTAGTAGGTATTAAACTTGAAGTAATTTACGATTAAGACAAAAATCGTGCTACCTGCGTGTCACGAATAGAAAGTGCTAAGACGAAAAGAACATTCGTGACTGCTTGTGTTATACAAAATAATACATCTATATTATTTTGTAGCTGATATGTGATTCATTTGATTTATTTATTTAGATAATGTTTGCCGACATTCGGCTCGATAAAACGGTGTAATTGCAATCAAGCAGGTTGCAAACTACATTAGTGACGTCGACAGCCGCGCGAGACAGCGACTATCGCGCGGCCCCGGCCCTCCGCGCTGCGCCCGAGTCGATGTCAGACGCGCGTGCGCTCAGGACAAACCTGAACGCGCCGCTTATTTAATTAATAATTTAAGTTAGTTCTAACGTAACTTAGTGTAATAACTATTAGTGTATCAATAAGTTAATGGGAGGATCGATTTAAAGGTAAGTACATTATCTGGATAACAGTTCATTCAAGAAAGCGAGCGGTAATTTATTTAGTTAAAACAGTTATTTTATTTGATGGGCTTTTACACGTATGAATGCATGCGATAGCTTAGTTTGAACTGCCTTGGGATTCTAACGAGTTTTTAAGGAATATCGGATGCCTCTGGTTCCATAAATAATTATTGACTTGTTTCACTCGTAATTAACGAAAAGTAATTATACTTCGCCGGGGTGATTGACATTGTTTTATCGAAACGGTTGTTGCGCTGTTTTTCCTGTCACTTTCTTAGGAAATATGAATTAATGCTTAATAATACTACAGTCTAAAGTATGAATCATTAGAATGTGGTAATGTAGCAAAATGCATTTAGTTATAATTTATATGATATAGAATATTAGAAGTAAGCGGTAAACACTCAACAATATTTTCAACTTTTAGAACGCTTTTATCTCAGTTTTTTGTTTTTATCTTCAATATTTGTGCATTAGCGAAATTGTATCTCGTCTTTGTCTGTAGTTCCGTATACGATGAGGTAAATAATAAATGGTGCCGGTTAATTGATATAATATGTAGCTGCTGCCCGCGGTTTTTCTTGCGCCTTCAACGGCAAAGCATACTGGTAAAAAGGAAGTGTTTTTGCAGAACGCGGTCTACCCGAGTACCAAATTCTTTCAAAGTTTAGCGCTTGATTGAGTAGGTACCTATTAAACGTACTTCCAAACATTGTCATAAACTTTCTCTAATATTCTCACATAATATTATTATAATTAGAAATGAACAATCACATGTTTTATTACATTCGTTAATAAAACTAACATATAGGTATGTACCGTTTTAACTGCTATAAATTAATAGGTACGCGTTAATGGCAATGATACAAATTAAGTTTATTAACAATTTAATTAAGAATCATTATACGCTTTGCAGCAAATAATTTATTGGCGATAAAACATCAACGACCCGAAAACCGATTACCTGAGACGATCGCAATCGATTGCATTTAATGGTTTCCAAGTTATTGATGAGACAAGTCTTCGGAGTTTTTAAATGCACGATATTGGTGTATTAGTTGAGTGGAACTTATTATTTTAAGTCTGTATTACCCGATGAGTACAATCCGGGTGTCTACAAGTCGCGAGTGAATCTTTTAGGCAAGCGTGCTCCATCGTCGACTGCATTGTCACCTAACATCAGGTGAGATCGCGGTCAAATGCAAGCAATGCAAAAATAATAATAATATAATAATAATATTCTACCACATACACACAACATCATCTAGCCCAAACTAAGCAGAGCTTGTACTATGGGTAATAGACAATGGATAAACATACATATATACTTTTTTTTTTTGTAAATACATACATATAACACATAGAAACACCCAGACCAAGACAAACATCCATGTTCATGCACACAAATGTTTGACTTGTGCGGGAATTGAACCCGCGACCTCAGGCGTGGCAGTCGGTTACACTAACTACTACGCCATCGAGGCCGTTGTTTCGAAATGTTTCGAGCAAGCGGTTTTCTGTCAAGAACTCCTTAGTAGTGACACGGGTCGTGGCATACAGGCATAAAGTCTGATGGTAAGCTGTAATCGTAACCAATAACCGCTTGTCGTTTAAATACTCATGTGCTGCCGTTGCTAGCGTAACCGGATTAAAATGGAAATAAACGAAAGGGATGGGAATCTCTTCCATCCCTTTCCTTTCGTCTTACGTGTGAGCCTCCGGAACACTCTGGAAACTATATGATTCATAGATAAACACCAACAGGCTCCTCTGGGTCGGAATGGAACATAGCTAGCGTTCTCCTTTGTGTAACCTTTTAGGATATAAGCAAGATGTTAGGCTATGCCTCGTTGGATGGTACAAAATATGGCCATAAACACCTAAGACTCAGTTAAACATTTAAAAATAACTTTCCCTGGATATATTCACATGGCGTGCAACGTCTGTTAACTAAGACAACGGTAGCTGGAAATTCTTTGCTGAATACTCACCATAAAAAAACATAATGGCCACTTCTCGAATAAAAAACTGCATCGTGAACGGAACTGGCATCTTACTCACCATGTGTGTTGAATTATTCATTGAATTGATGTTAGTGCGTTCATCCTCCTTGACTTCTTATTAGGGCTATGAAACGTTAAACTTACTGTGTAGTTTCGCTCTTATTTCACTTATAATTGTTTGTTGTATGTATCTAATACTTTTTACGACCGATGGTAATCTAAAAACACTCAATGCGAAATTAACCCGAGCGACCCGCCCCGGCTCCGCACGGGTACTAAAAACCTGAACATATTATACACCTAAACCTTCCTCATGAACCACTCTATATATTGGTGAAAATTGCATGAAAATCCGTTCAGTAGTTTTTGAGTTTATCGCGTACATACAGATAGACGCGGCGGAGGACTTTGTTTTATAATATGTAGTGATAGTGATTTGATGAGATTGGACCGATACATAGTGGATATGGCTTTTAAAACATTTTAGATTGTATTGCACAACCGAATACTAGGTATGTTTTCCAAAAAAACTTTATAGGCTACATAAAGACACTTAGTTTTAAGAGACACTTTCTAACGATTAGTCAGTTCGATATGACAAGCGGATTTCTGATTAAATCAAAACAGATATTATAACGCAAAGATTGTAGTAATGATAAAATTTAATAAATATATCGGTACAGTACAGTTACAAAATTGTACACATTAGGTCAGTAAAAGATTCTTCTTCTGTTATACGTCTAAACTTAGTCTATTAATGTTCCTACTGTGTCTAAACTATCAGAATGGCTTTTACACGTATAGGTAGATCAACCTACATAATAATGTATAAAAGTTTAGGAATCGCGCCCGCTGCAAGCATTAATTACTTCCAGTTCAAAGACTCGAGAACTTAGGAACGAAATGTTAAGTTCCTTGTCTCTTACATTCGATGTTTAAATATCGGATATACTTAAGACATGCGAAACGAAGCTCAAATCAGCGGATTACGATCTTAGAAATTGGCACAAATACAAATATTATATAGCACATCCCTTACTATAGGTATGGTTACATATTAGCCTTTAAAATTTCTACAAAAGGTAGTACGTAATAGTTAATCTTTACATCGTTTTAAATGTTACGTGCGGGATATATAAATCTTTATTCGTATGGTTCTATGTAAATATCCGTGACTGTCTAGCAAATGAAGTAACAAGAAAAATGTAACAAATATCTGAAATAAATAAATTAAAAACCAAATGTGTCATTAATCATTATGTATGCCACGAAATTAGTTTCTTCGAGAAGCGAGACATCGCAGACTGTATAAGATTCGTCACAATTGAAGACGAATCTTAAATAAATTATGTAAATCTCTAAATGTGATTAGCATAACGCTCTTTATTATATTCCGCTCCATTTGTGGATCTGATCTAATTTTGCGGACACGACCAGTTTCTCATTTCTAATCTCATAATAAATCGAAGTAGGTATAATTTATTATTGTCATGCGAGGTCTTCTTTAATTAATTACAAACTGTGGTATAAAAGCATAATTAATTTTCTAATATATAGATCTTAATGCAGTTGATAAAAAGATTACTCTAGCCTTTACATTGCTGCTAGACTCTAGAGTAATAACTATAAACAAATATTATAGGAGCGAGTTTACAAATGATACTGCAATTAATGTAATTAGCAACATTTTACACGCGTATCCGAGACTTAGCTTTTTTTCGCATAATCTACATACTACATACCATCTGTATAATACTTAATAATTAGGTAGATGTGCACTTATCTATATTGCAACCATAGAGCACAAACTCGCTACCAAAGAAGCGAAGCACACAGTATTTCGTGCTCTGTGGTTATATTCTTCTTTGTACAGTTTGCGCTGTTTATTTCAATTTGTTTATTTTAATTGTCTGCCGGAATTGGCCGGAAAATCCCCAAAACATGGCTCGAATAAGGAAATGCGACGCATACACTGAAGTACCTTGCCCCGTTGCATGTTGGTCCTTGGTCGAACAGTTTGTTTGTTACAAAATTCTCAGCAGTAACTCAGTAGTACAGAAAGTAAACTTTATGGACAAGTGCCTCTAGGCTGTAATAAGATCGCCCCACTATTTAGAACTTAAAACATATCTGACGAAATGTAAGTATATAAGCACCTCTGCTATCATTCAGTGATAAATAGCCTATGTATCTATGAATGTAGGTAACTTTACACAGACATACTTACAAAAATGTTAAGTAACCCCTACGATACGAAATTACAATAGGCAGTGTGTCTTAATGCATTATTGACTGACTTACGCCTATTGACAGAGTCCTTAGCAGTAGTCTTATAAATAAACAGTATTGTATCATGGTGTTTCTTTAAAGTATGCAATATTATGTTTTAGCATACATGTGCAAATAAACTTGTCTCTCGCAGTACACCAGGGTCCATGAACTCAATTATACGACAGGATGTCATAAAAAAGCCAAGATGCTCGGCATCTTTATACCCTGACTGCCGGCGTTATGCATGGATAGTAATTATGGTTCTCCGTGGCTAATCATTGGGTTTTACGAATTCCCTCGTAATTTCCACCATTAATATTTATGAACTGACGTAATTGACGACTGTTTTAAGATAAATGTGTATCGAAGACATACGTACACTCTTTTGTTTGTGTGTTAATTAAGAATACGTTACCTCAATGACTATGGCACGGCAATTAAAAGTAGACGAGAATATAAAGTAGGTAGTATTTATGAATATTTGATGTTCACGTCATTAGTTAATAACTAAAAACATTTTACAGACTTCGAAAGTAGTCTCAAAAATAATCGATGCTGATGCAGAATTATTCACTAGTGCGGATTATACATTATTATTTGTATCGCGATGATAGATATGCAATCTTTTAAAAGAAATGAAATTTGGATTTGGTATTCGCTTTGTGCGGCATTTAAACTCATTATGGAGCAACATTGAGTCAACATTTGGGATGGCTCCGCGCAGTACTTGCTAGACGCTCTTGACAGGTTACAGCGGCGGGCTGTCAGTATCATCGGAGATCCAGAGGTTACGAGTTCACTGGAACCTCTGCAACTCCGTAGGGATATTGCATCTTTGGCATGTTTCTACAGAATATACCACGAGGAGTGCTCTGAAGAGTTATTCCACCTTATCCCGACCTCCCCTTTCCTATCCAGAACAACGCGTGCTGGGCTCAGATGCCATCCTTACACGGTGGAATCGACTAGAGTGCGTACCAACAAGTTTGGGTTCTCATACCTCTGCCGAACGATCAAGGCATGGAATTCTCTGCCAAGGCACGTGTTTCCTTCTTCCTTCAATCCTGGGTCCTGGCGGGGCGTGAAAAAGCACCTTCTCAGGTCGTCAAAGTAGAGACTTCAACATCGCCTCGGCTGCTATGAAGACGATGTGGAGGCCACTGCTCTTAGACCACACGACTGCTTACTATCAGGTGGAGTGTGGTCATTTTGAAGAGCGAAATAAAATAAAATAAAAAATAAATAAATAGAGACGTAAACCATATGTACCTAAGATATTTTAAATTTATTAAGATGAAACGAATTTGAATGTCTAGATTGGCAAAAAGGGCAAAGTATTAGGTATAAATGAACTTGGTAAAAAGGCGAACGAATTGGCCGAAATGTTGTAGATATCATTAGGTATACCATTCGGCGCATTGTTAATGTTTAGGTAGCGACTTAAGCCACTGTGCCATTTCAAAACAGTCAAGATTATTCTTTGACGTCAAACCGGAAAAGTAAAATACACTACACACGCATCCACGTAAATAAAAATACATGATAGATTATAATTTCATAACTCATCAATTCTAGATAATTGTTGATGAACGGTGGGCATATCGAATCGCTGTTTCTGATAATAAATACTTAATTTAAACATTTTATCACGACTTCTTCACTTTAGCATGAAATGATGAGGGAATGCCTACCTCATTCTTGTTGAAATTACGTCATTTTTATACGGAAAGTATGTTGTAGGCAATACAAGGCTTGTCCGTCTAATGAATCGTGCATATTCTTTTTAACTCGGCTACTAAATCGTCTAACAGCGCATAATATACGTTTGCCTTCTGTATCCGAGCTATTCAAAGCTTCTTTTGTATTATTGAATCTTACGCAAAGGACAGCAGCGCTTCACAACATGGTTGTCACTCCGATATTAACCTTGTATAATATTGCAAATCACATCTTCTAACGCTATATCGACACTTACATATACTCCATTTCAATTTAACGTGAATCCAACAAACATTTTCGAGCAATGCGATATAATCCAATGTTAGGTACACTTATTTAGTTCTCATGAAAGCAAATCATGAAACATTACGAACAAATAGAACTCTCTACTCCAAGTTTATTTTCTGTTAGATATTAAATTCGCTCTGTACCTATGTATGTATATATTTTCTAAAACTGGGCAAGGAAGGCTAATGGAACAGACGCAAAAACAATATTAGAAGTAAGTATAAAAATATTTGCTTTACTATCCAAAATATCTTGCAACTAACATAAATTTAAATTCAGTAAATATAATAAACTCACTAACCCATTTGACGTTCATAAGTGTTAGGTACTTTGTGACTTATGTGAATAAATAATTATTTTTGACTTTGACTCTCTCAATTAAACGTTTCGTTCACAACTATCTCAAGATATTGTCTTCTGTTTACGCGAATGTTATTCATTGAAATTAAACTACTATATACGGATTTTATCGCGTTGTTTATTTAACACTCTATTACATAATTTAGAAACTGTTACACTACTATACTGTACTATTAAACTTTACTAATTTTAAGCTAATTAAATTATTAAAACTATCAAATCTATTTGTTTTTAAGTTTACACTTTCCCCGACGTTTCGGTTGCTTTTCAGCAGCCATGGTCACGGGGAGACTAAGATGGTAGTTGTCTCAATGTTCCAGTGTAGTTATTTCAAAGTACCCGAACATAATTTAGTTATTGGTGTTTCTATTTACGCAGAATGAGCTCAAAGTATCATGAAGTCTAGCTGTGGTTTGTTTCTTCTTGGGCTTGACTATTTGAAGTACTGGATCCCAAGCTGGTGGTACATTCCAACCATCTTCTCTATTGAAATTTGGATGTTTTTTGATCTCAATAGCCTCGCGAAGCATCCTTGGTAGGAATCGGTGTTCTTTAGCGAGAATCTGTGGTTTGTCAAATCTCAGGTAGTGGTTGGTCCCCTGTTGTACATGTTCACACACAGCAGACTTCAACGAGCGTTTGTGTTTAACGTCAGCTATGTGTTCTTTTATGCGGGTGCCTATGCTTCTCTTGGTTTGACCAATGTATGAGAGTCCGCAGTCACAATCTATTTTATAGACCCCTGCATCTTGTAAAGGTAATTGGCACTTGACGGATGGTAAAAATTGACTTATCTTCGTTGGCGGCTTGAAGTATGTGTTGATTGAAGCTCGCTTCAAGATGTAGCCAATCTTGTCAGTGACACCCCTTACATAAGGCAGTATAGCAGGCTGGCGCTCGACTGTGGCTGGCTTTTCTCGGGATCTGTGACAGCGGCGCGGCTGTTGGAGCTTGTTGTCTTGCAGTACTTGCTTGACATGTTGAAGCTCGGCGTCCAGGTGTTTCTTGTCACAGATCCCGTGGGCTCTCTGAAACAAAGACATTCCCACGGTAGCTAACTGTTTAGGATGGTGGTGAGATTCACCGTTTAAGTACCTATTTGTATGGGTCTTTTTCCTATACACAGTGTGGCTCAAAGTATGATCAGGATTCCTGATGACAAGTACATCTAAGAATGCTAATGAATTATTTGCCTCTAATTCCATAGTAAATTGGATGTTGTTATTAATGGAATTAAGATGTTCTAGGAATACACTAACACTATCTGTTGGTAATATTGTAAAAGTATCATCTACAAACCTCTTATAAATCCTGGGTGTGATGGGGGCAGTCTGTAAAGCTCGAGCCTCGAAGTCCTCCATATATATGTCGGCAACAACAGGCGATACAGGGGAGCCCATTGCCACACCATCTACTTGTATGTAGAATTTATTGTCCCACAACAGATAGCCAGTTGTTAAGCAATGCTTAAGTAGTTCTGCATATTCCTCAGGCATATTGTACTCTATTAGCTTCCTTTTAGTTATTTCAATACAGTCATGTACAGGTATGCATGTAAATAATGACTGTACATCAAAACTAACCATTGTTTCATTGTTAGTGAGACATAGGTGTTTAATCTCACTCACAAAATGGTATGAATCCTTTACATATGCTCTCGAGTTGCCTCTGAGTGGTGAGAGTATCTTCGCTACGTGCTGCGCCAGTCTGTAAGTTGGTGTGTCGATCTGACTCACAATAGGACGTAGGGGAGCGTTTTCTTTGTGTATTTTTGGTAACCCATACAGCTTTGGAGGTTTTACGCAAGCTGGTATTAATTGTTTAACGTCTAGATCTAGTCTTTCGGAGTATTTATGTATGATGTCTTTGGTTTTGTTCAATATTTTGTTTGTAGGGTCTGTTTTAACCTGTTTATATGTTGTTTCATCCGAAAGTAAATTTTCAATTTTATTTTTATAATCTGACGTATCCATTATGACCGTAGCGTTTCCTTTATCTGCACGGAGTACTGTAATATCTGGTCTAGCCCGCAAGTTCTTCAATGCGACGAATTCATCTTTGGGAAGATTCGGTCTGGGCACTTTATTTCGACGCAAGACTGATGAAATGTCCTGACGTATAGCCTCCAAATCTTCCTTTCTTATGTTATTCTTGACTAGGCAGTCCTCGACGTTGCAAATAATGGCCTCATACGGTATCCTAGCCGGTGTTATAGCATAATTTAAACCTCTACTCAATACTTTTTCGGTTGTTTTGTCTAAAGTTTGTTTTGACAGATTAATAACTGCTTGTCTTTGAGATGACGGCGGCGTGTCATTGGTCCGTGCATTGACGTTTCGTTTCTTGCTGTTGGCATTTGATTTCGATAATAATTTTTCATATTTTTGAATTTTGTTTGTTTTACACGCATTATATTTTGATCTTTCTCTGTGATTTATAGCATTGATGCATTGTTTAAAATCAAATGGAGTTATTAATCTCTGTATTTCATTAGACAAAATCTCAACGTTCCTATTTATGCTGCGTAAGTCAGCGCGATGTTCTCTGATAACTTGTATTAATAACTTTTGACTTGCCTGTTTTAAGATCTTAGCGCTTCCTCGTATGTCTTTCTTGGCTGATATCTTGACACACGTAGGAATGAGACTATGATCACGACATCTCTTCAAGAAATTTAATTTCAATGAATAACATTCGCGTAAACAGAAGACAATATTATGTAAATCAGTACGGACTGGAAACAGCAACAAAAATACGCCGGTTAGAAGATCTACAAACTAAGCGCGCAAGATATGTAACATCTTTAAATTTCTTGAAGAGATGTCGTGATCATAGTCTCATTCCTACGTGTGTCAAGATATCAGCCAAGAAAGACATACGAGGAAGCGCTAAGATCTTAAAACAGGCAAGTCAAAAGTTATTAATACAAGTTATCAGAGAACATCGCGCTGACTTACGCAGCATAAATAGGAACGTTGAGATTTTGTCTAATGAAATACAGAGATTAATAACTCCATTTGATTTTAAACAATGCATCAATGCTATAAATCACAGAGAAAGATCAAAATATAATGCGTGTAAAACAAACAAAATTCAAAAATATGAAAAATTATTATCGAAATCAAATGCCAACAGCAAGAAACGAAACGTCAATGCACGGACCAATGACACGCCGCCGTCATCTCAAAGACAAGCAGTTATTAATCTGTCAAAACAAACTTTAGACAAAACAACCGAAAAAGTATTGAGTAGAGGTTTAAATTATGCTATAACACCGGCTAGGATACCGTATGAGGCCATTATTTGCAACGTCGAGGACTGCCTAGTCAAGAATAACATAAGAAAGGAAGATTTGGAGGCTATACGTCAGGACATTTCATCAGTCTTGCGTCGAAATAAAGTGCCCAGACCGAATCTTCCCAAAGATGAATTCGTCGCATTGAAGAACTTGCGGGCTAGACCAGATATTACAGTACTCCGTGCAGATAAAGGAAACGCTACGGTCATAATGGATACGTCAGATTATAAAAATAAAATTGAAAATTTACTTTCGGATGAAACAACATATAAACAGGTTAAAACAGACCCTACAAACAAAATATTGAACAAAACCAAAGACATCATACATAAATACTCCGAAAGACTAGATCTAGACGTTAAACAATTAATACCAGCTTGCGTAAAACCTCCAAAGCTGTATGGGTTACCAAAAATACACAAAGAAAACGCTCCCCTACGTCCTATTGTGAGTCAGATCGACACACCAACTTACAGACTGGCGCAGCACGTAGCGAAGATACTCTCACCACTCAGAGGCAACTCGAGAGCATATGTAAAGGATTCATACCATTTTGTGAGTGAGATTAAACACCTATGTCTCACTAACAATGAAACAATGGTTAGTTTTGATGTACAGTCATTATTTACATGCATACCTGTACATGACTGTATTGAAATAACTAAAAGGAAGCTAATAGAGTACAATATGCCTGAGGAATATGCAGAACTACTTAAGCATTGCTTAACAACTGGCTATCTGTTGTGGGACAATAAATTCTACATACAAGTAGATGGTGTGGCAATGGGCTCCCCTGTATCGCCTGTTGTTGCCGACATATATATGGAGGACTTCGAGGCTCGAGCTTTACAGACTGCCCCCATCACACCCAGGATTTATAAGAGGTTTGTAGATGATACTTTTACAATATTACCAACAGATAGTGTTAGTGTATTCCTAGAACATCTTAATTCCATTAATAACAACATCCAATTTACTATGGAATTAGAGGCAAATAATTCATTAGCATTCTTAGATGTACTTGTCATCAGGAATCCTGATCATACTTTGAGCCACACTGTGTATAGGAAAAAGACCCATACAAATAGGTACTTAAACGGTGAATCTCACCACCATCCTAAACAGTTAGCTACCGTGGGAATGTCTTTGTTTCAGAGAGCCCACGGGATCTGTGACAAGAAACACCTGGACGCCGAGCTTCAACATGTCAAGCAAGTACTGCAAGACAACAAGCTCCAACAGCCGCGCCGCTGTCACAGATCCCGAGAAAAGCCAGCCACAGTCGAGCGCCAGCCTGCTATACTGCCTTATGTAAGGGGTGTCACTGACAAGATTGGCTACATCTTGAAGCGAGCTTCAATCAACACATACTTCAAGCCGCCAACGAAGATAAGTCAATTTTTACCATCCGTCAAGTGCCAATTACCTTTACAAGATGCAGGGGTCTATAAAATAGATTGTGACTGCGGACTCTCATACATTGGTCAAACCAAGAGAAGCATAGGCACCCGCATAAAAGAACACATAGCTGACGTTAAACACAAACGCTCGTTGAAGTCTGCTGTGTGTGAACATGTACAACAGGGGACCAACCACTACCTGAGATTTGACAAACCACAGATTCTCGCTAAAGAACACCGATTCCTACCAAGGATGCTTCGCGAGGCTATTGAGATCAAAAAACATCCAAATTTCAATAGAGAAGATGGTTGGAATGTACCACCAGCTTGGGATCCAGTACTTCAAATAGTCAAGCCCAAGAAGAAACAAACCACAGCTAGACTTCATGATACTTTGAGCTCATTCTGCGTAAATAGAAACACCAATAACTAAATTATGTTCGGGTACTTTGAAATAACTACACTGGAACATTGAGACAACTACCATCTTAGTCTCCCCGTGACCATGGCTGCTGAAAAGCAACCGAAACGTCGGGGAAAGTGTAAACTTAAAAACAAATAGATTTGATAGTTTTAATAATTTAATTAGCTTAAAATTAGTAAAGTTTAATAGTACAGTATAGTAGTGTAACAGTTTCTAAATTATGTAATAGAGTGTTAAATAAACAACGCGATAAAATCCGTATATAGTAGTTTAATTTCAACTATCTCAAGAGCTACCTATTGAAATTACTACAAATTATAAATGACTAGATTTTATCCGCGGCTTTGCTCGCATTAATCTAGATTATGTCAATAAAGTTATATCCCTCAGAAACAGTACCTACTCTGTCCGGATAAAACGATGTCCCTATGTTCTTTTCTGTACCCCTGATATAATGTATGCAAAATATTAATTATTCATGATGAAGTAAGTGAAGGCGTGAAAGCAAACAAACAAAAAAATTCACTTGCGCAATTGTAATATTAGATAGGTTTGTAAGGTTAGCTATGATAAAGTACATTGCGTTAAAATAGCAAAGACCTGACAATGTTCGCTATGACTCGTCATTTGCAGACGACGATATTGCAATAACTCCTTGACGTTGGTTTAGCAACACGAAAATTATTGTTTAGTACTTTATCTACTCGCGGGAACTGGCGACATCTAGATGAGATAACTTAAATAATGCAAGAGAAATTACTTTGTTCAAGTTAAGTTTAAAAAGGAAATTGATACCGATGATTTCAGAGCAAACCTAAAAAAAGAGAAGGTCGTTACAGCCGCCAGAGACAAGAAAATCGTCAACAATATCAATTCATGCCCGCTATTTATAATAAACATAGAATTGATTAAGATTGAGATGCAGTATCATAAATTATTTGAATATTCGAAGTTTTGTCGTGTGCCATTGTTACGCTAATTTGTATTATACATAATTGATAAGCTAGCTACATGTAGCTTCGATACTTCGTGTAACAATGTAGCATCTTCAAGCTTGCCTTTAGTATAAGAAGCTATAGCATATAATTAATGAAGCCATATACTTTATTATAAATATACGGTAGTATATAGCCAATCTATAAATAAAGTGGATGAAGACGGATTCAACTACACCTTCATTATCCTGTTGAGTGGAAGCGGCACAACGGTGGACAGAAACAATATATTTTTAATTAAAATATACTTATTCTAAGACTTAAAACTACGTATGATAAAAAAATTCGAAAGAACTTCTGTGATAATAAAAAAGGTATGGGGTAAATGTGCTTCTAAGCAAAAGAGCTTCGCAAAGCAGTTTAGTTTCTTCTCATCGAATTATCATTTATTTTGACTTGTTTAGTTTAGGAAACGCTTAAAATGTCCAACAGCGGACTGCTACATACTGATTTAATTATTGATACCCTATGTCCGGCGGGCTAGTCATGAGAGGCTTCTAGGATAGAGAAACCGGATACTTGTAGGTACCATAAATTATTTCTGCTAAGATTATAACAATACCTTAGTGTTCTTAACCTCCTCACACTGTTGCCTATTTTGATTTTTTAATCTGGCATAGCTAAGATATTACGGCACGGCCAAGGTAATTACGTTTATGATTCATAAGGAAATACGAATGACTGTTTACAAACAGTAATTGCAAATAATTGTTTAATTAATTGACCTTAGAAATACGTTCATCAAAGCGCATTCAAACAGTCAAACAGAATTAAAGTGGAACGTGACTAAAATATATAGATTCTGTATGGATTCGAGGCTTAATGGCGTATTGTTTTAAACGATTATAATGCATTACGATACAGGAACTATATGCGAACCATTTGCGAATTTAATCCTAAAGGTTTTGTATCTATCTGCTACCATGTCCGGTGTGTCTTTTAGTGTGCATGTTTATTTATGTTATTTAAATATATCGTGACTAGGTACAAATAAAGACTGCTGTACAACCCGGGAATAATAATTCTGATAGAATATATCAAGCTGATGTGTGAGTGGTCTTTACCTAATGAGTGGCAGTGGCACACCGGCGGCTAGAGACAGTTGGCATTTTAACAATTGACGGGTTAAAGAGTTATAATATAACTATACGTTTAATTTTGTCGTTCCTGTGGGTCAAACGTCTGGAAGTGCGTTAAGAGGTGAGGAAATTCTTAACAGACCTTCAGTAGCATGAATGAGCTGGATCGTCCGGGGAAGTATCACCTTGTTACATGGAACCAGTGTCAAGTACTAACATTGTGATTGTGATTGGCCGACCTAGTAAGAAAGATTCTTTGACTAATAACATTGACCTAACTAATAAGTACTTTTTACTTACCAGGTAGGCCAATAATATTAGTCTCCTTTTCATTCTATCTTTATCTTTTCTCCAGGGTCGCTAACAAGTGATCTTAGGTAATAGCCTAAAGCTAGCAGTATACAAGAAAAGCAGACAGCTAAACTGTACTATGTAATACATTCCTTTTCGGTAAAGCTTTTAGCAAATTCTAATCTTGTTAATATTATCATTTAATTCGCTCGCATTTTTATAGATGCGTAGATACATATAAGCATAATGCGAACGTCGCCGTCGCCAATATATTGTGCAAACGTAATTGATGTTTCACCTGCTCTTGTCAATCAACATCGGTACGTTGAAAAGTAAATTGCTGTAGTATTACTCAAAGCCCACATGACACAGCGATAGCCTAGTGGGAGAACGTTGCATTGCCATACAGAGGTCTCGAATGCGACCCCAAGGTGCATCTCTGACTTTTCGATGTTACGTACGCATTAAATAGTTAGTTATCGCTCGCTTTAACGCATACTATGCCGGAATACCAGATACAATAGAAAAAGCATTGTCTCGCGCGTATCCACGTTCCCAAAGGTTATACCAAAGGTATAACGGTGAAGGAAAATTTCGAGAGGAAACCTGCATATGTGAGAGTTCTCCATAATGTTTTCGAAGATAAGTGAAGTCTGCCAACTCGGCCAGCCAACAGGGCCAGCGTGGTGGACTATAGCCTATCCCTTTTCTCACACAGTGAAGAGGCCCGTGCCCAGCAGTAGGACAGTTTAATACAGGGCTGATTTATTATATACTTACATGACATTTACAAATGGTTCTATTTGGTTTTGACTTGAAAGAGCTCTCTTGCTTAATGAAATAGAATCAGTAATAAATTATATTTATGTAGGTACGTATACATTTAATCAGTGCCAAGTTAGAATATCCACACGTTAACGACATGAGAAAGTGAAATGGACTGTGAAAACAAAAGCATGAATATGGTGGGAACTCGGTCGAAGTTCGGTTTCCGTTTGCTTTCTACCGACGAACGTATTTGAAGAGAATTGAATGTAATAAGGGATAGTGGTCTTTGACGTTATTCATATAAGGAACCCGAGTCCATTTTTGCAGCCAGCAGCACTGTTTAGATATTTATTTGGTGACATCGAATTGTCGCACGAAACGTGAAAGACGTAATACCATATACATATTTTTCATGATCATGGTATTTCATACATTCAGACTCTAAAATATACAGGTAGCTTTAAGTAGAAAGATATTTTCAATAAAACTATTATAAAAGTTAAACTATTTTAAGAGGCGCAATGAGCAATGGCTCAGGCATCGAGAGATCGTAAATGAGCTTGAATGCAACTCTTTACCTACTGCATGTGTTAGTCGTGGTACAAAAACAGTCCTAACACAAACATTCTAGTTTAGTTTGAAGATTTGTCAAGTATACCAATCAAATGTAACATAAATTGCACGTAATATTTAAAAAAATATATATATAAAAGATAAATTACATAAACTAGATTTTGCTCGCCGCATCGCTCGCGTTAATCTAGAATTTTGTCATTAAGTTTCTTTCCCTCGTGACCAGTACTTTTTCCTGAATGAAAAGTATCCTATGTCCTTTTCTGTACCTCTCACAACGTGTATGCGAAATTTTATAAAGATCGAAGGCGTAACAAACAAACAATGAAACTCAAATTCTTATTTATAATATTAGGTAGGAAAATTTAAATCTACTTTATACGGATTTTATCGCATTGTTGATTTAACAATTTATTACATTATTTCGAAAGTGTAATACTATTTCTATTGAACTTTAATACTTTTTAAGTTAATTATATTAATAAAATTATTTGTATTTAAGTTTACACTTTGCCCGATGTTTCGGTTGCTTTTCAGCAGCCATGTTCACGGGGAGTCAGGATTGTGTATTTTCGAACAGTATTTATATATCATATAATATTTACAGAACAAACAACATTCAAAATGCCGCGATTCAAGACGATCCTGGTGACTGGAGGCGCGGGCTACATCGGCAGCCATTGCGTCGTCGACCTCTTAGAAGCAGGCCATGAAGTTGTCGCAATAGACAACTTCGCCAACGCCGTGGGAGACGAGGGAGGTTCCCCGGCACTGCAAAGAGCTGAACAGATCACCGGCAAGAACATTACTTTCTACAAGGCAGACTTGCTGGACAAGCCGCAAATTAACGACATATTTGACAAGGTAAGTACTCATGTTTGGTTCATATTTGGAAGGAAGAGGGTGGATTTTAGCAACTATGCTTTGACCGTTATGGTATTGTGATACAGCTGTGAAAATATCGAGCATTTATAGAACTGAAAGTTCTTTCAACACTTTGTTATCTTTGTTCTGTATTGCTTTTTGATATTTAGGATTATTAAGTATTGCGCACACGATGCCGTAGTTTAAGCGATCGCTTCGTCATTGCCATTTTGTAAGTCCGATAAAAACTTAAGTTGTTTCAAGTGTTACTTTTGCTTGTTGTTTCAATATTAGACATGCGATACTGCTTATGCCTAATGTAGAAGTTATCATTAAAATATTTACTAAAAACTTCAAAAATCGTCTTCGTACAAGTACTCCATTACCGACAAACATTCTGTCAGTGATATATCTACCATTGCTACACACAACATCTATGTTAAAGCGTTATTTTTGTTTTTGCAGCATCCTATAGACTGCGTGATCCACTTTGCAGCGTTGAAAGCAGTCGGTGAATCAATGCAACAGCCTCTTCTTTACTACCAGAACAATCTTCTCGGCATGCTCAACTTATTGGAGGTAACTTATAACACCTATCTATTACATTTTCTTTGTAATAAACACTAAGGTTATGTTATATCTTGTCGACATACAAACAACGCAACATACAAATCGGTGTGAAAACATGTCACTTCATACGTATGTATGGCGGAACAACGGATATGGGCTGTGTATTTTCGGCGTGACATACAGACATTACAATATTTTTTTGTAACTTTTAATGAAAGTACGTGTAAGTCAGATGACAGTCTTAAAAAAATTAAAGGTTTAATACATTACATTGACAAAAATTACTTTTGTTTCCTAATTGATGATTTCATTTTACAACGATCATTTATCAATTATTCGTTCATAGACCCGGTAAACGGCAATAAGTTAGACCCCAATTACATAGGATCTAATAGCTGGTGAAATGTAGATGTAATTCATTTCTGCCTACCCCTTCGGAAGTATATATGTAGGTAAGGTTTAAGCAGCTGTCAGAAAATTTAGATAATTAATGTACCTGTCCTTTTTTTACTTGGTGCAATGCATTGACGCATACCTGTCCGCGGGGCAGCGGAGAGTTTTGCAACGTCCTGGTCCTACCGACTAAACCTACTAAGATGTTACCAGAGACAGCGGAGCCGCGCGAATCGTTCTCATATGCGAATGGCGAACCAACGGCTAATCTTATGATCTCGTAATGATAAAATAACGTTATTTCTAGGTAATGCGATCCCACGACTGCTACCAGATAGTATTCTCGTCGTCATGCACCGTGTACGGTGAGCCGGAGAACTTGCCCATCAACGAGACCCACCCTACTGGCAACATCACCAACGTTTACGGCAGAACTAAGTACTTTATTGAAGAGATGCTCAAGGATCTTAGCGCGGCTGATAAGGTAGGCCTATTGATAAGCACGGTAAATGCCTCCGTGACGCAGCGGTAGTGAATGCGACTGCTGTGTGTAAGGTCTCTGTTTCAAATCCCTGGTCGAGCCAATAAAAAATTATTGGGATTTTCTGTTATGAAATCTCAATAGCAGTCTGAAGTTAGGATCTTCGCGAAGTTAGATACCCCCGTGTTTTGGAAAGCACGTAAAGCCGTTAATTCTGCGCCTAATCTCTCTGCGGTCGTGTTAGACTACCGTCCTATCGGATCATGAGTGAGAACAGAGCGTGCACCTGTATTTGCGCACACACTTGTGCACTATATCACTGTATCTCCTGCGCAGATGGCCAGCCTCCGTTAAGATTGGCCGCTGTGACAGGAATTCGGTCTGGAGGACATTATTATGTTTCTCTTATCACAGGTATTTTCTAACATATTATATTAGAAAATACCCGGCCTTTTGGGAGGCTTACACGGAGACATAGGTCCAACGTGAAGAGGCCCTTCGAGAGTTTTAATCAAAGGTAGGATGGAACATCTACAGCACCACTAGCCGCAGCAGGAGTAGGACTATTTCTACGTATGGATTCTAATATGGGCTATTGGTATGGGTGTTCGGTGGACCGGTATATTGGTAACTATGGATGAAAAACGGCGTCTGCCCTGAATACTCTAATAGCATCAATGCAATGGGCAGACGGTGACTCGCCAACTCACTAGATGGCCCCCCTGAATAGCCACCATAGGCATACAAGCCAGCAGCAGAGGGCAACACCGGTGCGAGCGGCTAGGGGTGTCGAGCGGTGCGGCGCCGGTTTCACCATCACGGGTCTCGTAACAACAGAAACCCGAAGAGGGATTTCCCCGTAGTAATGCCCTTGAAAATGACACTTCCGCTCCCAAGCATATAGCTCTAGCGGCCGCCTATCTGACCGGCAGACCAAGGCAAGCCAGAGTTGAGAGTCCTAAGGGCGCTCTTGAACTTCCACCCCAGCCAACCAGTAACGGCAAGCCGGGGATGAGGCCCTAACCGACTCTCTGAGGCATTCAGGTCCGCAGTGTTGCCACTCACATTCAGCCTGCCACAAGCTGCCCTGCGGTTTGCGCGCTTTTATTTAACCTGGTGATACATTTTTTGTTTATATCACAAGGCGAAGGTGGTAGTTTAAACGCTAGTGTACTGTGCCCCCCGATATCGAGTTAGTCTCATAATGAGATAACGACTGTCCCAAAAGGGGTTTATCATTATTATTATTTCCGATTTCTAATCTCTTCTTTCTAAATCTAATTTGAACACGTCTATAATTATATCTTTAAAAGATTATATCAGTAAGTGGTGAATCCCATTTACATTTCATAGTGTATGTATCTGCTAAGGCTGTTGCCAATTTTCTGGAGCCGATCGTATGCTCGTTTTAATTAGATTTTTAAACTACCTTAGTTGTTACAAAAAGGAAAAATATATATATTACGGGTCGGAAACATTGAAAGACAAGCTTGAATTTGGCGCAGTGAGGGTATCGAATTTTACATAAAAATGTAAAGCATGCTCAGATCCGGTTGTGACGGCCCAAATTACGAATGTCAAGGCTAATCGACAGATCGCTTATTTATATAATTCGCGTAAATTAATCGGACTCAATTACACATTTAATATAAGTCTCTTTAATACTTATTAACTGTTATCTTTGACTTCATTCGCGTTTGTTTGTAATGTATCCAATGTCAGGAATTCAAGCGAAGGACGTAACTAGGTCAAGGCAAAGAAAAGCTAGGTAGGTGGCAGCCATTATATAATAGTCTCGATAAATATTTATTATTTTTGACTACAAAGTAGATACCTAATTATGGATTCAGGTTTTTGCTGTTGGTACCTACCTAGTTACTTATTCAAGATAATTTTGTATCATAGATGTCGAAATGTTTTACGCTGACGGCAATCCCTATTAGGTACTAAAAGTTGAAAGAGATTACTAAAAAGAGAGAGCTAAATATAAAAAAATTGATGTCAATAGGTAAAACTAAAGTAAATCTTCAAAATGTATGTTGATACCTTAAAGGTGCTCATTCTTTAAATTCTGAAAAAATGCTACTGGTCTTCTAAACACAATCCCTGTGAAGGCTAACTTTATCAATTAATACCTAGACTCGGTACAATTTGTTGTTTTATTGAATCCAATTAGGCTAGATATGAGGAACACCTAGCTGCGTTTCAAAATAATCATCCAGAAAAATTACATTGCTAAACGAACAAATTAAATTTAATACGTCACCATTGCATATAATTTATTTGCCTACGGAATAATTCCCTTTGTCATATATTGACTACCCAGTGAAGGAATAGAGAGGTGATCAAAGCAGGCGCTCGCGGTTACTCATCGCTCATGCGTTGCCTAACTGAAAAATATACGTCGACTCGTGTTTTCCACGGGGAATCTTTAGTGACGTACTACATATTGAAGATGAAGTTCGAAACAGCAAGTTAAGATACACTAGCTGGGCGGCTAGTAATACCACGACGCGGAAAACACTTATTAAAGGAATATTGGTGCCAATTCTGTTGTCACAAAATTCTCTTATCTTAGCTAAAATTTAGTTTAGTCCTGTCACTTTTAGCGATTTCAGAATACAAAATGTCGTTTGACAGTACTAATCTAAATTTTAGAGATTTTTAGCTAAGATAAGAGAATTTTGTGACAAAAGAATTGGCACCATTGTCAACCTTTTTCTATGGCCATAGTTGGAGTATTCAATCCGAGGGTATTGTATTTACTTACCTACTTGTTATTTGTTTGTGTCATATTTTAGTGCCGAGTTTGGATATTCTGTGTGACAGTATTTGTGAAGACCCTCGTGACATAACATAGGCTTTAATCTATGACAACATATCTTTAAAACATCCATGTCTAATTTTCAGAAGTGGAATATAATTTCCTTGCGCTACTTCAACCCCGTTGGCGCGCACCGTTCCGGTATGATCGGTGAAGACCCAACGAAGGAATTCACCAACCTGATGCCGTTCATGGCGCAGGTGGCTCTTGGCAAGAAGCCTGTACTCACCGTGTTTGGAAACGATTATAATACGCCTGATGGAACTGGTATATATTTAGTTTACTTCTTAACGTGTTATTTATGTGATCAGTTACGAATTTAATATTCGATTCCTAGAATTTCTAACATTGATCATGATTGTAACAATCCAATTATTCGCCTTGCATTTAAATAATAATTAGTGTCATTGGATGGTTGATGAATTGATGATTGTTATTCCACGATGTTCGAATATCTGCAGATTGTTCATAAACGCCCCCCAATAAATGGATATTCGAATGCAGTAATACACTATAGATAGTTAGATTGTTTTTCTATTAGGTAAACGCGCAACGCTTATTTAAACAGGCATTGCAATGCTTACCTACGTATTATTACTTATCTATGTACCTAACTACGTCATTCACGTACAGGAAACGGAACAATATTATTTCCTACTTTAACTTTGCGTGAAAGTGTACCTACTGCCGTCACAAGGCAAAATGACGAATCTAAATTTCTTTTCTATATTAATATTTGACCTATTTGGAATCAGTAAAAGAAGGGGCATCTGCCAGAATACCTAAAAACATTTTTTAGGTAGATACGTCTTCTCTCCTTATGACGGCAGTATAGGTAGCCACTGAAATATTCTCATTGGACGATAAATACCTCTTAAGAATAACGTTTCGGAACAATAATTAATAATAAGCTGTCTCGTACAGGTATCAGAGACTACATTCACGTAATGGACCTCGCGAGTGGACACGTTGCGGCATTGAACCTCCTTAGTAACAACCACGTTGGACTCAAGGTAACTGTACAATATGACTAATTTACTTTACCTTTTAAAATAAATAAGAAATAAAAGTATATTGTGGTCATTATTTATTTTAATTTCTTAGATACCTATGCATGTGAAGAAGAATTGGTTGACAAATTACGTGTAAAATGTATATAAACAAGACTGAATATGAGTTTTGTTTACTTTTGCTAACGAGGGGGACGGTTGGGTTAATTAAATTGCTTATTCATTACAAACAAACGCAAATATTTTCTTTTTATTATAATTAGTAGGTAAATATAGATTGTGACTATAAGGGCCAATCCTCATCTCAACATGTTACTGTAGGTATATCTAGCTGTCCCGCACAACTTCGTCTGAGTCACTTATGAGAATTATCCCAGATTTTGCAACATTTTTCATTGATGCGCCGCTCCTATTGGTCGTAGCGTGATGTTTTATAGCTTATAGCCTTCCTCGATAAATTGGCTATCCAAAACTAAAATCATTTTCAATTTGAACTACTAGTTCCTGAGATTAGCGCGTTCAACTAAACAAACTCTTCAGCCTTATAATATTAGTAGATAGGTATAGATTCATCATGTCAATTCGCAGGTATACAATCTCGGTACTGGCAAAGGCGTGTCAGTCAAGGAGTTGGTAGACGTGTTCGAACGCGTCACCACCACTAAGATCCCACTGAAGTACGTCGCTCGAAGACTTGGAGACATCACAGCCATGTGGGCCGACGCGTCACTCGCTAAGGAGGAGCTGGGGTGGTCCACCAAATACACAATTGAAGAGATGTGTGAGTATTGAAACTATAGACAAACGAACAAGTTTCTGGATACTAGAGACGACTGCTTGTAGTGCCTAACCATTATCGCTGCCTCATGTATTGAGGTTTCGATTCCCACACGGGACAAAAAATTGTGTGATCCACAAATCGTTGTTTAGAGTCTGGGTATTCCTTGTGACCGTTGTTTGAATGTTTGTAAAGTCCTCCGGCACGCAAGAATTGCAAAAGAAAATGTTTTATGTAATACATTGTCAATGAAAACTACATACCCTAGATAGGCAATAAAAATTCATAAGTACATAGTGTCACGCTTATCTCATCGTACCACTTCGATGATTCGAGGCAGCATGTTTTACACCCACACTTCGCCAACTATGGCCCTAGGTTCAACGTAATAGAGTCCAAGCCTGTAGACGTCTATTGATCACAGTTCCAAACTCGGTGCTGCTACTCAGAATTATTTTGCAAAACAATTCTATAATACTTTGTTCGATCTCGAAAATCGAACTAGAAATCTCATGTACAAGCGTCGTATCCGCTAAAGGCATTCAATCACATATAAAACAGGGTTATGTACCTGAATTTTATGTAGACCATGTTACTTACTTCCTCATCCTGCTCCCATCTTTGTAATATTACTTCACCTTATTTCTTTTAAGCGCAATATTACATGACGTGTTGTCCCTAGGTACGGACTTCTGGCGATGGCAAACTATGAACCCGGACGGCTACCCGAAGAAGAGCAAGAAAACCAGCGTCATCGTCAACGGGAACAGTTAACGCATTTGTAACGATATTTAATATTTATAGCGACTAATCAATAAGTATAGGTACCTAATATTTATCTTAAACGTGTTTCATTTATTTAAAAGTTACCAAAGAAGAAAGGCTGCACAGATGACGAAGTAATTTGAGTGTTCCGCGCCACTGCCACTAACGAATTGTTAAGAGTTCCACGGACAAAATTTGTATGATCCACAGGAAGTTATTTGGGTCCGTTGTTTGAATGTTTTTAAAGTCTCCTGCGACATAGGAATTATTCCTAGAGTTGCCTTTTAAGTATAACAATATTATAGTGATTAAAACCTGAATATATATAAAACCTGAATATAATACTGTACTAAATATATAAATTAAAAATTTAAAAACCCCCGACACATATTGAGGAAGTTGTGAAAAAAAATGTAATTCGCCATTTTATGGTGGCGGCCATCTTGGATTTTAAATTTATCATAGTGTATAGTATTCTACTAGTCAAGCCCTTTCATTTGATACCCATATTGAGGGAATTGTGAAAAAATATGTAATCCACCATTTTGTGGCGGCGGCCATCTTGGACCGATTTTCATCAAACATAACTAAGAACACTCCCGACTAATTCACCTTTCAAATAAAAAAAACAAAATTAAAATCGATTCATCCGTTCGGGAGCTACGATGCCACAGACAGACACACACACACAGACACGTCAAACTTATAACACCCCGTCGTTTTTGCGTCGGGGGTTAAAAAGAGAGCTAATGAGATATTACCCAATCCTCCTATTTTCCTCCCATGTTACTAACGATATGGCAACTAGCTAAAAAGAATAAAGCTTACACGTTCAATTTTAAATTTCATGATGATCGGTCGATTAATAGACCGATCTAATCTAACCTACATATCTACTATTTTCTTATAAACAAGGTTTTAAAATAAAAACGGTAATGTTCGCAATAAACTTTAATTCATATCACGTAATTTCTTCAAACAAGGAGTCGTGTTGCCATTTCAACGGCTCATAACCCACGCTTGTGGTGTTCGGTAGCAAATATCTGGCGAATAATTCGAGCGTCTGTGGATTTTTTGTCTTCACGTAAGGCGATAAGATATCTGAAACCAAATTTTAACAACTCTTACTAATACATATATTATGCGAAAGTCTTTACTGATTTATTCTTCATTAACCTCAGCGGCACACCGGCAGCCAGATACAATATGATTTTCATTATGTCTGGCATTCCAACAATTGACAGGTTAATGCAACAACGGATTGACATTATATTTTGCAGAGATAATGTTTTTGGGTCGGTGAATAATGACTTTGAATGAATTTATGACTTTTTGTACTGTCGGTACACTTTTATAACCAAAAGAACGAAACGAATGTATCGAATAATGAAATTAGTTCATTACAAGGATAATGAAATCGCTACATGGCAATAGGATGGCTATTTTTTATCAATATAAATTAATATCAATACCAATTAAGAGCAGCGATAGCTCAGTGGGGAGACCAACAGACTGCAATGCAGAGGGTCTCGGGTTCGAACCCACGTCGCGCACCTCTGACTTTCGGAAGTTATATGACTTTTCGAAATGATGTGCGTATAGATTGACAACTATCGCCTGCTCCGTGCCTCGAAGAGCACGTTAAGCCATCGGTCCCGGCTGCCATGAACATCTATGGCAGTCGTTATTGGGAAGTCAGTGCCCTATAATATCCTGACACTGATCTAGCCTTAGAGTATCGTTAGCCTTCGGGTTGCGGAGGTCAGGTGGCAGCCGCTTCGTGTAAAAACTGATATCCAATAAAATCCGGTTAGACGAGAAAAGGTGACCCCAAGTGATTTGGGAATAATGAAGGCTAGGGAGAAGAATAAATTAATATCAATGTGCCATTTTCTTTATTTATCCTATTGCTTCCATTCACAGCCTATATCACTTACGTTACTTTAAAATATTTCGATGCCATATACGTTTTAGTTGCCTCTGTAGCGCAGCGGTAGTGTATGTGACTGCTGTGCATGAGGTCTCGGGTTCGAATCCTGGGTCAGAACTACAAAGTTATTGGGTTTCCTGTTAAGAAATCTCAATAGCAGGATTTAGGAATTCGGCGGTGTTAGACACCCCCGTGCCTCCTAAGAACGTAAAGCCGTTGGTCCTGCGCCTAATCTCCGGTCGTGTCAGATTACCGTCCCATCGGATCATGAGAGTGAGGGAACAGAAAGTGCACTTGTGTTGGCACACACGCTTGTGCACTATAATATCTCCTGCATATATGGCCAGTCTCCTTTAAGATTGGCCGCCGTGACCGAAATTCGGTGTGGAGGACATTATTATAGTTGCAAAATATACATATATTTACTTAGATAGAGAATAACTTACCTAACAGTGGTGGCTTGTGCGAATGTAACGCACTAGGCACACTAGCAACCAACTGACAATCGGGGATATCTCTGATATCACCAACTTTCCCTAATATCACCCTCTCATAAGGCTGCTTCTTGCTTCCTGACCCAAAACCACACACCGGTTTCAAGTCCACTGTCAATTTCAACCAGTACCATGTGGCAACATATTCTACCCCCCATTTGGGGAATATTAAGTTTTTTACAGCGGCAACATTACTTGGTGAGTTTGTACACCATACTGCGATAAGACAGTTCTCAGAGAGGAGTTCCGTCACTGGTATTGAGGCGATATCTTCATTGTACATCATTGAGTAGCTGCAAAATTGCAGAAAATATTTATTTATTTTATTTTATATTACATGGAAATTTATTGCTTATTACAAAATTGATTTGAAGTCTTTAAAAATACATCTTAAGTAGTAGGCTTAAAATCTATTTTTGAAGACAACTGAAACTACTATTTCTTCATTTTAGAACAATACATTAAATACACATACAATTTAAGTCATTTTTGCCTCTTAAATTAGAAAGTGACAACAAATTTTGGACCAAGAGTTCTTCTTCTAATAGGGGCACTACAGGGACTTCAAATGTTAAGTTCACTTATAGGATGGTTGTGTTTGTTCAGGCTTAACCAAAAAGTCCAGCAATATTTATACTCATTCTTATTTTGGATATAAGTCGACTGAGAAATGAACCACTTAGGCTCAAGATGTCTGTGAAGTACACCTCTGCCTGTGGCATGTCTCAGGCTTTAGTATATCTAATAGTTAACAGAATTATTAGAGAAAATGTATTACCTTAACTTATCATTAGCACTCTTTAGTCTTCTTATATATTTGTTCCACCATGGAGGATCTGCTATTACAATGTCAAATTTGCTCACTTCTAATTTTTTACATTGGTCCTTTATATCACCACAGTAGAACCTTAAATAAACCAAATGGATAAATCAAAGAACTCTTTTGTAAAATTGTTAAATATATGCTAACTACCTAAATTAATTGATATTGAGAATTTCTTAACGGAAAAACACAATAATTTTTTACTGACTGGTCTTGAAGTTTGAACCCAACCCCTTATTCACAACAGTTGTCTTGACTACCATTAGCCACAAAACATAGCATGCAACCAAAGCTGTGGATGTGTTGTGATCAATTCATAATTAAAAGCGTTTAAATAAAGACTTACTTCTCTGAATTAATACCTTGAATGAGGTGGAACCAAAAAGTTATTTTCTTTCACTTTACATTTTAGTGGTACTTCAGAAGTATTGCCACCACTTAAACCCTCAAGATTAAAAACTGTTGATTCAAATAACTGTTTGGCCAGATCTCGAACATCTTTGGTTTCAAGTAACTTATATTTTGACATAAAGTTGTCCTTAATTGCAGCAGGTATTTCTTGAACTAATCTTTCATAAATTCCTTTTACTGTAATAGTCTGAAATTAAAATATAAACATTATTATCATCTCAAACATGACTGATCCTCTGTATATCAAACATATTTAAATATCATCTTAGAACATGTATCAAACAATGGAATGCCAGCTAAAACCTAAATATCCATGCTGGAAGCAGAGGCGTAGCGTGAGTGTAAGCCGCATGGGACGGAAAAAATTTGCTGCTTCTTATTTAGAACTTTTCAACAAGAACAGTAATCATTATTGTGTATTGTGCAGTTCAAATATTTACAAGATATTATTATTAATTATTGTAAAATTTCGGCGCCTCACTAAAAGTGCCGCCTACTGGCTGGAAGAACATTAGCACCCTACGGCTTACACTACCGACTTTATGTATCTTGACTACAAAGGTGTAATGATTTAAATGGTTAAATAAAATAATTACAACATACCTCTTCATGAAAATTATCTGAGTCATATGTCCTTTTCCTGTTGTTTTCATTTTTATTATCAATGATAGAAAATACCTTGGCCGAGAATGTATATGAAACTGTTCCTACTTCACTGATGTTTACATTTCTGAATATATTGCTGATAAATTCTCTATGGTCAATAAGATAACAATCACGATTTTTATAAATTAAACTCATGTTGATTTTACACTTCTTGTTTGTCCTTCGTTAAAGTAATTACTATTATTCTGTAACCACCTTTTAGATATACGTACTTTTGAAATACCTAATTACAAAACTAACTCTGTCAAATACTGACCTGTCAAGTGTCAACTCTTGTTTGTATTTGACATATAAAATGTACTATATCTAATTATGTTGCTATACTGAGATAGCAGTATACTACCAGATTCTACCACGGATACTAACTTGATAAAATAAACTATCAAAGTATATTATGCATTTGGCATTCGACATCAATCCACAGCGGTTCTGTAAGCTTTGCCATTCATAAAACTATATTCACTGATTATTGGTAATTTACAGTGACTTTATTATTACAAATGCGAATGAAAGTTTGTTTATTTGATACGCTTTGACGCCTTAACTACTCGACCGATCATCATTAAATGTGCCATGCATTCTTACATATTGTACCTTTCATCCAGAAAAAAAAACATTTCCCAAGGGATAGAAATTTATTGACAAAATCTACATTAACGCGAGTGAAGCCGCGGGCATTATCTAGTGGTAAATAAAATTTAATATTTTGTAGTAGCTTACGTTTCGTTTTCAATCTTATTATGAATTCAATTATTATTGTATCTTGTATCTGACCTACAGACTGAACTATAATAGACATATATTTATGTATCTAAATCAGTCTTATTGATTTGATTAGTAATCACAATTTAGTCACCACAAGTATTGAAGTCGCGTTATTCAGATTTTTTCGAGAACGATTTCCTCTGAGTCACTGTCGTATGACCTCCACAACTCATATAGTTATATTCGTTTTTAGCTGGATTGATCTAAGCATGGAGTATAACGATCCTAAAATCAATGCCTTAGAGTGATGCCCCATTAGTGCGTTGCGTTGCGTCGTCGCAGCGGATCAACGCATTGTATGCCACACTGCATTGCTACGACGCACGACGCCGCGACGTCGCAACGCTAGAAGACAACGCAGTCCGTAGATTACCTCAGTCAGTCTCCACAATGGATCGGAACAAACGTGTTCTATTGTTGCTTTTATTGCACCACCGCCCAAAGAAACGTAGAAATAATAAAAGATTGTGGATATCTCCCTTGATTGCATTAAGAAATAGTGATGGTCAGTTTTTTATGCGGGAGTATAGAGAGTTTTTCCCTATATTTAATTAAATATAGTGGGTTCTTTGTGTAGGTAACTAATTACAAAAATAATTGTAATTGTTATAGTTCTGAGATGGGCAAAAGTAATTAAATTACAAATTAACAATTATGCATCAATGCATCAATGTTCAAGATGCCTTTGAAATAAACATTTTATCCAAGTATTCATACATTTTATACAAGTTTAAATTGAAACCTATAGTTTGGTTCGTTAACTTCATAACAGCGTAGTATTCATATCCGTAAATGTATCAAAATATGGTTTTAGTTGGTTTATAGAAAATCGGTTTTTACAATAAATAAAAAGTTGAAGCGCAGGTTTTTTCTTTTAATAAGGAGTATTGCCTCCACGTGCCCTTATTACAGATTTTAATCCGTTCCGCATAGGTCTGATTAGGCTATTACGCGGTCTTGCGGAATATTATTACATTCTCGTGAAATCGCTGTTCTTAGTGCTACCACTGTAGTGGGCACAGGATTTCTCGCATATGCAGTTTTTTAAACTGTCCCTAACATGCTCAATGGGATTAAGATCCGGGCTTCGTGCTGGCCAATTCATGGTACGTATCCCAACCTCTTCGCATTATTGTCGAACTTGTGCAGCAGCGTGGGGTCGGCCATTATCTTGCATTAGAGTTAAATTTTCGCCTATTAATCGTATGTAAGGTATCACGTGAGCTTCTAAAACCTCTGTTATATAGCGTTGTGCCGTCAAACCACCTCTTTTACCGTTTTGACCGTGTCGATGATATTCTATTCAAATTGATATTTTAGTCAAAGGGTAATAAGGATTCGAACTTCTAGACTTCCTTCATATACCAACCCATTAATATTATTTAGTAGAATATGTTTTTAAGGGCAATAAAACAAATATTCATGTCATACTTTCGGTTGTCAAATCAATTATGGGGATGAAGTCAAACTGTCACAAGTGTCAAACGTATCCATAATATGCAGTGGGAAGCGTTGGGAGATTTATAATAGTTTCATTTGCAATTTGCGACGGCTTCTCGTTATATTCAGTTATAAATTTATTTATCACTTAGAATAATAATCAACTTATTTTATGTGAGCAAAAACTACGGCAATATAACTTAAGTGTAACTTGTTTTGATTACTTATTAAAAAGTTTTTTTACATATTTTGATGACGATGTTTTGGATTCGAGGATCTTTTTTTTAGATCATGGCTGTTAACAAAGGTAACTTCCTTTTATAATTTTGAGTATCATAGATATTTTCATGACTACAATGACTACTCTTCAAGATCATAAAAATATATATTTATAAGTATATTATTATCATTATTACCTATGTACTAATAAACATAGCCTTCTAAATGTTATTACCATTATTTAATTGTATTCAAAATATTATATTATATACGAAATATAAATAGGTACTTAGTTTATCTCATATTTGTATTTTATTATCTCTATCATTATTGTATGTTATTATTGTTATAATATAGAATATAAATTGCATTTCAGTTTTATTACTTGCTCTTTATCTAATGTCAATATTTTGACAATATTTCATACATAATATATTTAAACCAACCTATTGTCTCCTACAATCATTCTGCATATTTACTTATTAGTAAGAATCTATACTCAATCGGAATATTGCTATTTGATACCAATTTAATTTAGTTCATGCGTTACATGATAAATGACCTAATTACAAAATGTGAAAGTTGAAAATCTATTTAAATATTTGGTGGTATTATGTTATATTAAAGTGTTAATTAATTATCCAGTATACACATAAACAAACCTACCATATGCATTGATACCATAGATAAACCACAAATAGCTTAGACAATGATGTTAATTACAATAAAATCCCATCGTCTTCCAATGGGGCAATTTTAAACATATTTCCTAATTGTACAGTCACTCTATAACAGTAATTAAAAAGTAACAACAATCTAGTACCAGAAAATATTATCTGCTGATTATATAGATAATAATAAAAAATAACTTACATAGTTTACATAGTGTTTGGCTGGTATTATGGTGGCAATAGCAATGTCCACTGGACCATGATATTGTATATTAGTCCATCTATATATTTGTTAAAATATATTATTCATACTATCATCTGTTATTTAACTAATTATGGTATTTCATATTAATATAGTCCGATATTTACATAAAATTTTTATAAGTAAAATGTTTTCATACTTCTTTTCTATACTATTCTTTTAGACAATGTAATAAATGTTATTTATATATTTTTCTCTAATAAAATATAATTGATTAGAGGCACTGCTATATTTATTTTCCCTGTATATATAAACAAATCCAGTTATATTATCATCATTAGTCATTCACTATAAATAATTTACCTTATTTATTTATAAACAAGGATTATGATAATATTTTATCCTTGTACTTTGACCAAATGATTAATGGATGGTGATAGTGACCATGAATAAAATAAATAACATCCCCATTTCCTCTGTATTCTAGTATTATCTTATCAGAACTTAAATGGACTGTCACTTTCAACATCAGAGAGATTAGTACATGTTTATCTTTGATGTGAACTGACATACAATAAATCTAAAATAATATTCAAATACAACATTTACTCGTATTACGTATTCACGTACTCCTAAACATAATATTACGACATCGGAGGCCTCTCACATTCATAACAATCGTGCCGTCAGTGCGATATAGGTAAAAAAGTTAGTATAAATATTAAACAAGTCGCGGCACACAATGTTGAACACAGTTTCATTGAGGGAGTCATAAAAGTTGTAAGTGGTGGAGATCGGCCGCGAATATTGATTAGGGGTGTTCGGTGCGCGTGTGCGGGGGACGCCGTCGCGCGCCGGCCCGGAGTGCGCGCGCCGGCCCGCCTGCGTGCGCCCAGCGCCCATGTGGTGCTCTCCGCTGCAGCCGGGACCCTCCATTACCAACCCGATTAGACACTCGTGTTAAATCCAAAAAGTGTCCATTATTCGTACGTTTCGATCCTGCGAGCGCGGCGCGCTAGTCATGTGAGCCGGGTCGGCGCCGCGTCCGAGCGCGACATCCCGAACTTCGAACGGCACCACGAAAATCAATAAATCTCGTAGTGTATCTTGGATATTGCATTTTTATATTAACAGTGGCTGTAATGTAGTCGCGCGACGGTGTGGAGTGTGTTCCAATAGTGTATTTGTATTTCAGTGAACATATAAAAAGTTCCGATGTTCAATCACAAGTTACCGACTGACTTTCCAATGCAAACCCTCCGTAAGAAAACCAGCCCTTGCAAATGTGAGTCCGTAACGTGTTAAGTAGGAATAAGCTTCTTGATCACGATGTTTTTTCTATAATTTTAATATGACGGTAATGCGGTGTTGTTAGATAGCGCTAAATGTTTCTCCGAACACAATATTCGCATATTAGCTTTATATTTTGCGGTTGATGTTGTAACTTGTAACTTGCATGGAGCGGCTAGGAGTCTCACCCATTAAGTGTACTAACTGGCGGTGGAGCCGACGCCGAGGTGCCGTCACGTGCTAGTCCTATGTCATATTAAGTGACCCCCCGTGGTGTTTTGGACAGAGGGTGTGTTGTGGGCCAGTGGCGGATGTGGAGCGGCGGTGCGCCGGGGGGACTAACGTCATATCTTGCTATTTGTTGGTTTGTACGGGAAATTATGCAGGTGTGTCATTTCCAGCATCTCTTGCGGCAGTTCGGTGAGTACATCCGCCCTTAGATACGACATTATGTTGCTTGTGTATGTGTGTCATGTCATCGCATGTAGCGCCTCTACGACACATGCTAGCGCTTCGTTTATTATTTTTAATTAATGCCGCTACAGTAATCGTTAAAACTATGTCCGCTAAATAGTCGTACAATATCAATTTAGAATACGCACAGAGTCCATGTACCAAATGTCAGACATATACTTAACATATACCGACATAATTTATGTTCTCAACTGGTGCCCATTATACTTTTTTCGTAGTAGTAATAGATCTTTTCGATGAAAACGAAAAAGCTGTCATGTAAACCCAATCAAGATTAATCATTTTAGATGAATACCAAAGAAACGGCTTCTCAATTGACGGAGATATTGTTATGCAAATAGCATATTCGGAGAAATAAAAAATTATTCCCACTTAACTTTGCTATAAATAGATCTTAAATACGAGAGCGAATTGCTCGAATATTCTAACATATTTATACTCGGTAACAAAGCATGCTCTTTCGTAAATAAAATACCTACCTACCTAAATATAAGCAAGCAATGATTGCGCAGTTATGTGCATACCGCATTCTTTAAATATCTGTTTACTCACACTGGCAAAATTAAAAATATATCACTGTCTTTGCGCTAAAGAGGTCATATTATAGCGGTATCACAGGTACTAGCCGGAGCGCGGCAATCGAGGATCTAAATTTAAAAACAGGAAATTCAATTAAAGCGGGAATGATGCACCGTAAACAGGGGCCAAAATAGGACACAGCTCACTTTTATTTCGCGTTGAAACCGTCGTGTTGTATGTGCTCTTAAAAAAAGAAAATCAAATCATGACATTGAAAAAAATCGAATTAAAAAGTCTTCTATCCAAAGGTGATGTTAATTTTTATTAATATGTGTGCACTGTACTAACGCTTGTACGCCTACCTGCTTAGTTTATAGCTGTGGTTTTTAATATTTGTGTGTGTGACCTTCTGTTGTCAATCAGGACTTTAAATAACTGTCTATATAAATGAAAACTCCCTTTGTGTAAGGAACAATAACGTTCAACGACACGACAACTCGATATTGGCATTAAAGTTCAAGTACCACGAACTTTGAAGACGTATAATAATGGGTGATAGTGATGCGCGATAGTTATAGAATATATCGAATGATTGGATAATTCTATATTCTGCATTCGAATGTCAATTTATTCGATATCGTCGAATAGCAATCGCAAGAAGTTTTCCTGTGGTAATTCTTAGTGAAATAAATTAATGCGTGCGGTTCGTATAGAATTTGCTAATATAAATGACACCGATTGTTATTCAATAGCTATCGAATAAAGGTTACAATCGAATAATTCGATTATTTTAGTAGCAATCGCGCATCGCGATATCCATCTACAGATACACAATATAGGTATGTTGTTTAGATAAGAACGAGCCGGGCCGTTTCCTGGGTGAAGGGGTCGCGTTCCGCGCGAAACTGATCGGCGTGCTCGAGGTCCCGGAGGCGCGGGGGGACAGAATGTGCCAGGAGGCGCTGGCGGACCTCAAGATGGCCATTAGGGCTGCTGGGGAACACAAGCAGCGCATACAAGTCCACGTCGCAATAGATGGGCTAAGGCTCAGGGATGACAAGACTGGGGTGAGTGGAACATTAATGTAGTCAACCTTATCTATAGATTCGTTTACGTTGGTTCTACACTTAGAATGTTTACTTAATGGTTTGCTACACTAATCTAGTGCAGGGACTATATTACCCGTACCAAACGCTCCTCCATCTCTTACAGCATTTAAAAAAGGCTACTCTTGCTTTATGGAAGCCCTGTGTCATGGGGGCTATACAAACATACAATAAACGGACACAATAATAATATCAGCCCTGTATTAAACTGTCCCACTGCTGGGCACGGGCCTCTTCTCAGTGTGAGAAGGGTTAGGCCATAGTTCACCACGCAGGCCTAATGCGGGTTGACAGACTTCACATAATTAATATCTTCGAAAACATTATGGAGAACTCTCGGACTCATGTTTCCTCACGATGTTTTTCGTTCACCGTGAAAGTGAGCAATAATTAACTATTAAATATTTAAATAACTTCGGCAAGTCAGGGATAAGCACCTTGGGACCGAACTCATGACCTCTGCGTGGCAGTTTTTCACTAGGCTATCGCTGCTGTTAAAAACCGATACAAAGTATACCCAGAATCAAAACAATTATCTGTAGATCACACAAATTATTGCTTGCCAGTTGCCCGCTTCGCCACTCGTACAGTCAAATCTTACGTTACGAGAAAACAAAGCAGCTATGCAAAGTGTAGAATAGCTCGATCTCATTTCAGGCGAACCTATTTCGAAAGCTTTTTATACCAGCAAGGCTCCAAACAAGTACACATTGTGGAATGACCGCCCAGACATTATTTTCTTAGAAGATACGGCATAGTAATAGTTTAAATGGGCATAAAAGGCTTTTCTGTATCGGCAACGGCTTAATGATGTTGTTAGTCACTTGTGGAAGAACCTTAGTTGCCAATATCTCGGTAACAGTTCCTAAGACTCACATAACTGTCTCTTCTTGCCTTTCACCCTAGCTTTAAGGAATTTTCCCTTGGACCGCAACGCGTATGACACCCTCGGTGTTGCAAGCGATCGTAGAATACGCTAACCACTTGTTTGCCATTTTGGTAGTTCCAAAAGGGCATAAGTAATGCGCGAACGATATCTCTTTTATTATAATAATATAGTTTATTTACGTAAAATGTGGTACAGGACATTACATAAATATTTTAGCACGAGACACATTTTGCTAATGAATGTTAGCATGCAAATATGAATTTATAAATTCCGTTAAAAATATATGTTTATACAAAACTAGCTATGTATATCCTTCCTTCGACTGCAGTACATTTTCTGGATGAAAGGTGTATGTCCTTTTCTGTACCTCTGACAACATGTATGCGAAATTTCATAATGATCGATCTAGTAATTAAGGCGTGAAAGCGTAACAAAGAAACTCACATTTATAATGTTAGGATTTACAATATTACAAGCATTCATAGACCACAGTAACATACCATTACACGTACGGTATACTCATACTATCTCGTAATAATCTATATTAATACTAGCTGTCCCGACAGATGTTGTCCTGAACGGGCGAAAACAAATCTAAACCATACTCGAATCCACTTGAACACACCCAAAAAAATTCATTCAAATCGGTCCAGCCGTTTAGGAGGAGTTCACTGTCAACACACGTACAGAAGAATTATATATATAAAGATTATAAAGCTGAAGAGTTAGTTTGTTTGTTTGAACGCACAAATTTCAGAAACTGCTGGTTCGAATTGAAAACATATTTTAGTGTTGAATAGCCCGTTTATCGAGGAAGGCTGTATAATTTCACGCTACGACCAATAGGAGCGGAGTATGAATGAAGTGTTCCAAAAACAGAGAAAATTCTCTTATTTAACGCAGACGAAGTAGTCAGCTAGTACCTAATATGTATAAAATCATTGATACACATCTCAAGTCTTCCGCCTTGTCTGACGTCACACCTATTTGTTGTAAAGTACATATTACCATTTTAATACATATAACACTCAAGTTCATTTTAATAAAATGATGTACACAAACAACTTGTATAGTAGTTGTACATATATTTAGATAGACTTCCACGTTGATACAATGTTGTTGCGAACACATGCGCAAATTTTATACGGATGGCGTAGTGGCCACTTGTTGTAGGTTCGAATCCGACAAACGACAAAAAATTGTGTGATGCGCAAATGGTTGTTCAGAGTCTGGATGTTCTTTGTGCCCTTTGTTTGAATGTTTGAAAGTCTTTCGCGATACAAGAATTGTTCTTGGTGCGGGAGTTGGAAAAAGAAAAGAAAATGAACACAATTCCATAGAGATAGAATATTATAGGGATCTCGTGATTTGTATCTTTGGCACGGATGTTTTTAATGGACCTTGGCTGTACACAAGGTACCTATAAATCCGAAGGTATTCGGTATTGTAGTCTTCGCGTTAAAATAGCGCCAAGAAAACATAGCCAACTCGTTTCGGCTTAGAAAGGAGGCACAGGAACTGCTATTCAGCTGTATCTGAACGGAGGTAACCTTCCATCCCGTTCGGAGATAGTATAAATCTTAATAAATATAGTATCCTGTCACCTGTAATAAGAGACAGGGAAGGCGATCATAGTGTAAACAATGGAGATAGTCGCATATTGCATCAATTTACAATCATAGACCGACCTAAAATAGGATCCTACCTCGTAGACCAACATTTACCCTCGCACTTTTGTTTCTAAATTTCGTTTGGTAAAGTATGGTATGGTACCTGCGATAGCCTAGTAGGAGACCTTTGGACTGCCAGTCAGAGCTCGCGAGTTAAGTCTCAAACCGTGCAACTCTGACTTTTTTGCGGCAAAAACTTATTTATTGGATCTGGAACGGGCACAAAGAGCTGTACTCAAGGTTATGACCTGTAAACCATATAGATACCCGACGTTTACACTCTACGAGGAATGTAAAATACTTACCGTGCGGCAGCTTTTTGTTTTCCATACAGTTGTTAAAAGACATGCCTCTCTAAATTATGATCATAGCAAACTACAGCGACGACGGTCTAAGCAAATATGCCCAGTACAGAAATTCAGAACCACACTTGCGAGAAGACATTATCAGATTATCGGGGGTCACCTCTATAATGTCATAAACAAAGCCTGCAATATATATCCTCTATGCAAATACTTTTGTAAATCTGCTGTAATCAAGTGGCTTCTGACCAAAAACTACACTGAGACTGAAGACTTATTAACCTTGTCTATCTTGTAGGTAAAGGGTCACCATATATTGTACATACACGCACACACATACATACATACATACACACACACACATAGACGCGCGAGCGCGCGCACACTCATACACGTAAGCATACACGTACAAACACACACATCCATAACACACGTGAACTCAAACACATACGAGCGCGTACTCGCGCATAACTATTGTATGTCCCAATTGCATGTCTGCCACGTTCGATGAAGAAAAATGTGAATTCCTTTGTGAGGGCGCTGGTACCCATAACACAAGTTTAATCTTATCTTGGGTACCAGAGTTCAATGCAACACTTCTATACAAAAATTGTTTTATTGTATTTATGTCATTGTGTTGTGGCTATTTGGAACAATAAATTATTATTATTATTATTATTATTTATTATTATTTTTGGAGTATTAAATAGTTAATTATAGCTCGCTTTAACAGTGAAGGAAAACATCATGACGAAACCTGCTTGTCTGAGAGATTTATATAGTGTTGACGAAGATATGTGAAGTCTGCCTACCCACACTGTGCCGTAAATCAGCTGATTGTAAGCGGTTACCGTAGCCTAAAGCCGTAAGCTGGTTCTATTAAAATATTATGTGTTGTATTATACTAATGTGCTTGTAAATGTCACCAGGATTCGTTGTACCATCACCCGGTACACAAGATCTCGTTCATCGCTCAAGACATGACGGACTCGCGGGCGTTCGGCTACATATTCGGCTCGCCTGATACCGGACACCGGTTCTTCGGCATCAAGACTGATAAAGCTGCTAGTCAAGTAAGTATCATTCACTTCACTTCAATAATGAAGCGGCCTCGATGGCGTAGTGTTTAGTGTAACCGACTGCCACGCCTGAGGTTGCGGGTTCGATTCCCGCACAAGTCAAACATTTGTGTGTCCATGAACATGGATGTTTGTCTTAGTCTGGGTGTTTCTATGTATAATATGTATGTATTTACAAAAAATAATAAGTATTTAATATATATAACGATGAAGGAGAACATCGTGAGGAAACCTGCATGTCTGAGAGTTCTCCATAATGTTCTCGAAGATATGTGAACTCTGCCAACCCGAACTAGGCCAGCTTGTTGGACTACGGCTTAACCCTTCCCACATTGGGAAGAGGCCCGTGCCCAGCAGTGGGATAGTTTAATACAGGGCTGATATTATATTATAATAGATATATATGTATGTTTATCCATTGCCTAGTACCCATAGTACAAGCTCTGCTTAGTTTGGGCTAGATGGTGTTGTGTGTATGTGGTAGAATATTATCTTAAAATTCTCGTGTCACAATGTTCGTTCCCGTACTCCTCCGAAACGGCTTGACCGATTCTCATGAAATTTTGTGAGCATATTGAGTAGGTCTGAGAATCGGCCAACATCTATTTTTCATACCCCTTAGTGATAAGGGTTGTCCACCCATAAATTTTTTTTAAATCTTTTGGTCAAAACATTTTTTTATGGCAAAACAACGTTTGCCGGGACAGCTAGTAATTATTATAAAAAGGGCAACTCTCGCCCTAGGAATAATTTCTGTGTCGCGGGTGACTTAACAAACAACGGATACAAGGAACACCCGGACTCGTAACAACTATTTGTGAATCACATAAATTTTTGTCCCGTGTGGGGGTTGAACTCACAACGCTCGGTGCGACGGCAGTGGCGAGGCGGCCTCTTAAACCACTGCAATGCATGCAAGTCATTATATTAACGAAATAGATTATGGCCGCGGCTTTGCAATAAATTTCTATCTCTCCGGAACAATACTTTTTCTGGATGAACGGTCCTTATGTCCTTTTCTGTACTCCTGACAATGTGTATGCGAAATTTCATGACGATCAGTCGATTGGGCAGTGTTACCAGTTAACTTTAAAAATTTCTTGGTGGTAGCAGGACCACAGTGTATTATTCTTTATATTTTTACAAGCTGTGCCCGCGTTCTTACCCGCGTCATTGGTATTTATGGTTACTGCGCCGCTCCCGTGAGCCGTAGCGTGATGTTGTATAGCTTATGTCCTTCCCAGGATCTCAGGCTATCTCAATTCTTCTATTCTCAATTTTATCTAAATCTGTTCAGCGGATTGAGCGTGAAAAGGTAACAGACAGACAGACAGACAGAGTTACTTTCGCATTTATAATATTAGTAAGGATGAAAATGACTTCTGCACTAATAATTATTCCTATATCGCAGGAGGCTTACCAAATATTCAAACAACGGAGAGAAACAGCGCCTAGACTTAAAACAATTATTTGTGAATTACACAAATTTTTGTCCGGAGTGGGTTTGGAATTCATAACAGTTCTGTAGAGGCAATAGCGAGGCCACAACTTAAACCATTACTTCATCCGTTCAATCATACTCTATTGTAAACATTAATTGGTTTTTCTAATTAGCTCTAATGTTTTCTCTAGGTGTGACGTAGTAGAGGAATCTACTACGTCACACCTCAAATACCTCTTTTTCTACATTCTTCATCATTCTACCCCTTGGGAAATGGAGTAGGGAGGCTTTATATGTATTTAGAGTTCAGTGAACAGTCAGCGTTTGTATTTTACATAGATAGTTCGGTAACTACGTTACACAGTACATGTTCAAATTGGGGACCAATCCAATTACCGTTCAATCGGGCTAAACGCTTCCGGTTTCCGAACTACAAGAGCCCCTCCAAAATTGGAATGCATCAATTAATTACTGAAACTAATATCTATTTAGTAATCCTATTATTTAGCTTGCTTGCTGAAGGGGTTGGCAGAAATACAGTACAAACTCATTTTACCAGGTATTTAAAAGTAATAATATGTGATAGCGGGAGACCGTTGGACTGCTATGCTGAGGTCTCGAGTTTGATACCAAGGAGCGCGTATTTCTGACTTTTCGAAGTTATGTACGTATTAAATAGTTAATTATCGTTCGCTTTAACTGTGAAGGAAAACAGCGTGAAGTAACCTGCATGTCTGAGACTTCTCCAAAATATTCTCAAAGATATGTGAAGTCTGTCTGTCCAGTGGGAGTTACTGGGCCAACGTGGTTAACCTGGATGACTTAACCCTTCTCACACTGAGATGAGGCCCGTACCCAGTAGTGGGACAGTTTAAAACAGGGCCAATATTATTTTATTTATAATATGCGAGTGCCATATTTAGAGCACATTATCAGTCTCCGTGACATATACTAAGATTATCCTAGAGGGAAATTAAAAACACGCCCTAGGATTTAACCTGAGACTTCAGGATTGGCTGGAAATATAGACGCTTCTGTATGCCACAGAGACATTGAAGCAATTGATTTATTATTTTGCATCTATATTAGAAATACACTGCCACCTCTCCGGCAAATAGCGTGAGCGTATGCTACTTAAGTGAGCCTAACGAAGCTTTAAAGAGGCTACGTCTGTACCTAAATTACATATATATTTTAAATCTAATTGAGATCAACTTTTATTTTTTTGGATTAAAGGTACTATGCCCTTTTCTGTTCCCCTGAAAAGGTGTATGCGAAATTTCATGATGGTCGGACGAGTAGTTAAGGCGTGAAAGCGTAACAAACATACAAACAAAGTCACTTCACATTTATAATATTAGTTAGGATATAGACAATAGTATTCATTCACCGGCTTAAGAATACCTATAAATACCAATGTCATAAACTGACAAAGACATATTAGAGTGGCGTATGCCTTGAGCAAATAGAAATGTAACTGATTGATCGGCATCAATCAATCAAGATGGATGACCAGATTTAAGTTTTTTATACAATAGGAAATGTTAGGATGATAATTGGTAAAAACAGTTTCTATTTTGGCATATTCGATATAGATATTTTAATGGATCTTTCTTCGTATTTATCTTATATAGGGTGTACGGAAGCTGAACGTACGAAGTTTTCAGTATTGCATATGAAAGAATATGCAATACTGAAAACTTCAATATTCGCATTACCACCGGACATTGTAAAGTAAGAGCCCTGGCACCCATAACAAAGATTTAATCTTAGCTTGGGTCCCAGAGCACCAAACTACTTGATTTGTAATCTATAAGAAAATATTGTACACTTCTGTAGTTCTTAAAGTGCATTGTAAATCGTAAACTGACGTAATACTAACTAATATTATAAATGCGAATCGAATGTGAGTTTGTTTGTTACGCTTTCACGCCCTAACTACTCAACCGATCATCATGAAATTTCGCATGCACGTGGCAGGGGAACAGAAAATGACATGAAGTACCTTGTATCCAGAAAAAAGAACTGTTGCTAACATAACCTAACCTAACGTACATTTACGCACCGTGGGCAAAATTAAGTAAAAATATTTTTTATTAATAGTAATAAAGTTGATTGAAATACTATTATTTCAATTAACGTTCTAGTTTAAACTGAAACAACGTTCAGTAAAGACAAGCGATCATATAAGCTATGGTAATCCCCTTAGAATTAACATTGCCTACGATCAATAAACCAGAGATAACAGTCTTGCATTGCGTAGGATTAGGATGTAGAAATGAATATAATAATAATAATAATATTCTATCACATACACACAACACCATCTAGCCCAAACTAAGCAGAGCTTGTACTATGGGCACTAGACAATAGATAAACATACATATACAGGGTGATTTTGAAATCGTGTAATTCCTTTTAACCACGCATTCTACTGGTGATATAGAATAACCCTGACCATATTATTTTTTTATTAGAATTGTTTTTTGTGAAAATTAATGTATCGTTTTTTTTTCGTGAAATGGTTTTAGTTAGTCATATGTTAACCACCCGAGGCAATTTTATATTTTTACTAATTTAAAAAAAATAAAATGTCAATAATTAATGTCGTAAGTAATAACGGGCGGTAATTTACGCGACCTACATTCCCCTTCTCGACGCTCACGCCGCGATCGCTCGCCGGAACTGCGCAACCATCGGCGCGGCAGGGCATTTTTCGCGACAATCTTATCCATTCTCAAATACCAAGTATGCAAAGCAAACCAAACGGTATTAAGATAACCAAAAGATCTAACAATAACCTGAGTTACTTACTTTCCTCACTTAGTTAACAAAACTACCTATGATTGGATTTAAACCTTATGAGTAATAAATCATTGCCTGATACTGACTACCTCTGTTGTACCCAAGATATTTACTACACAAATATCAACCCAATAAAAACAACAGCTGTTCTGTAAAGAAATAAATTCTGTGAATCAACATTAAAAAATATTGGAGGTTAAAGTTCCTAACCAGGTCTACCGTACCTACCTACCTAATTATCACAGATTACCAGTTTCTACGATCAACACATTCATAATACACACCAAGTTATGTTTATCTACATACCTAAATGTTATACCTACGTATGACAAATGAAAACAAACTTTCCTTAACCCGCAAACATTCACCAGAATGATGAATGGATATGGTTATTTAGATGTGTAACTGCGCGGTTACACACGTAAACATGAATGCTTCAAACAACACCGCTACCCACTACCTACACAAAACTCCAAGGAAATGACCAATAACTTACATACGCATAACATTTACCGAAGTAGAATATTACAAAGCGACCGTAAGACTGTAGTAAGACGCAGCATAATATCATATTAAAAACTTGAATACTTACCAAAACTACACAAAGAACTTAAAATCAATCCAATCATGTGAACAATATCAGTTCAGTAGGTATGAACCAAACACGTAAGTAGATACACAATCACTTCACGCATCAATAAAATAACGTAGCTTTAAGTACAACCTCACTCGTTTAGCAAAATAATGATTATTCCATGTTAATGTCGATAACTAGATAGAAATATCCAATTCCAGCATAATAACAATCCATCAGCATCGATATAAGGTGACGAGGTATACGCGGCGCGTGCACACGGCAGTATAAAAATAATGAAACTGATATTTCAATATTTGTGTAATTTTTTGTTCGGCTTGGTCAAACACATAACATAAACAAGCCATTTTAATACTTGTGCCAGTGGCGCAAGGTTTCCTTTTCAATACAGGCAGTCGCCTTTGTGTCATCCTTTATAATCGCCGACGCGGCCGTAGTTACATAGTTTTAAACTTTATTACTTGCATGTTAAGAGTGATTAGGTAAAAATTAAGTTACAAAAAGATGGGTGAGTGAACGTTGGGTTTTGAACTACGACCACAAAAATACTATCTACAGTTTTAACCACTCGGCTATGACATTCTTATCATAGCTGTCTAAATAAGCATTCTAATAAGGATTATAATGATGTGGCAAATTAATAAAGTTTTTAATATGATATTATGCTGCGACTTACGGTCGCTTTGTAATATTCTACTTAGGTAAATGTTATACGTAAGTAAGTTATTGGTCATATCCTTGGAGTTTTGTGTAGGTAGTGGGTAGCGGTGTTGTTTGAAGCATTCATGTTTACGTGTGTAACCGCGCAGTTACAAATCTAAATAACACATGTAAGAGTAACTATCCATTTAATATTCCGGTGAATGTTTGCGAGATAATGAAAGTTTGTTTTCATTTGTCGTACGTAGGTATAACATTTAGGTATGTAGATAAACATAGGTTGGTGTGTATTATGAATGTGTTGGTCGCAGAAACTGGTAATCTGTGGTAATTAGGTACGTAGGTACGGTAGACCTGGTTAGGAACTTCTTTGACCTCCAATATTTTTAAATGTTGATTCATAGGATTTATTTCTTTACAGAACAGCTGTTGTTTTATTGGGTTGATATTTGTGTAAGTAAATATCTTGGGTACAACAGATGTAGTCAGTATTAGGCAATGATTTATTAATCATAAGGTTAAATCCAATCATAGGTAATTTTGTTAACTAAGTGAGGAAAGTAAGTAACTCAGGTTATTGTTAGATCTCTTGGTTATTTTAATTGGTTATGAGAATGGATAAGGTTTAATGGTTAGGTAAGTGTGTGTAATAAGTGCGCAGTGCCGGCTACCGATCGCCGCGAGCGTCGAGAAGGTGTATGTAGGTCGCGGCAAGTACCGCCCGTTATTACTTACGACATTAATTATTGACATGTTATTTTTTTTATTTAGTAAAAATGTAAAATTGCCTTGGGTGGTTAACATATGACTAACTGAAACCATTTCACGAAAAAAAACAATACATTATTTTTTCCAAAAAAATAATTCTAATAAGAAAATAATATGGTCAGGGTTATTCTATATCACCAGTAGAATGCGTGGTTAAAAGGAATTACACGATTTCAAAATCACCCTGTATACTTACTTTTTTTTTGTAAATGCATACATATTATACATAGAAACACCCAGACCAAGACAAACATCCATGTCCATGCACACCAATGTTTGACTTGTGCGGGAATCGTACCCGCGACCTCAGGCGTGGCAGTCAGTTACACTAACCACTACGCCATCGAGGTGGACAAATTAAACTTAGCATGACCTTGGGCAGTCGTCGGCAATCCGTGGCTAGCGAGCCGCTCTTTGATTCCTCGGCTGCGGCTCTTCCAAGAAATGTTTAGTGCAGGCACGTAATATTATTTATTATCTTGCTTTATAAGTATGATACCAAATGTTATTTTATTTACTTTTAAGATAAAGACTTGACAAAGACAAGCTCAAGGCTGTTCTTTTAATCCTAATTATATCCATAATGATGTCGTCTGCTAAAGCAAAGCTAAAGTTAAAAAATGGCTCTTTGAATAGATTTAAATTGTCTTATTATCTATATTTGGCTCTTTGGTAAGGTTGCCTACCACTGGCCTAGGGAATAGAAGTTAAAGTTAGCATGAGTTAGCATGAAAGGAATGAGAGAGTTAGTTATGCGAGCCACACAATAAACATTAATACTATGTACCTACATATATCGAAAGGTCAATGAAATATAGCTATCTACTCTACTACCTAAGCTTAGAAGCCATCGATCCGTTTTATTTCTGTTTACTCTTAACAGACGTCAGTCGTCTATTTGCTTATACAGAACGTGTGTAAGAAAGGCGTGGTCATTGTGGGTCATATTTTAGCCCTGTTTATAAGCTGTTCCACTGCTGGACATGGGTCAGCTCTCAGTACGAGAATGGTTGGGACAAAGTCCACCATGCTGGCCCTGTGCTTCCTAAAAGCCCTATATGATTAATCATGGAGAAAACATCGCTTTTCTCGAACAAAAATATATCTGTAATGGATACTGATCGGTTGCGTAGTGGGTTAAACAGTCGTCTCGCCACTGCGTGATGTAGGTTCGAATCCCACACGGGCCAAAAATCTGTGTGATCCACAAATGGTTGTCCCGAGTCTGGGTGTTACTTGTGTCCGTAGATTGAATAAAAATATGGAACCATTAAAGGCCACCGCGACACAACAATTATTCCTAGTTCAGTGTTAAATAAAAGTGGGCAAATAATACATTACCCCACTCTACCTATGCATTTATGCACAAATTCTTTAAATTTCGGCAAGCTACAAGTTATGAGAGTGCCGGAGGCCCAATCACCCTCTTCTCCACATCCCGCTCCTCCTTCCTTCTTCCTTTTCTAAAGGGTCGGCAACGCGCAAGTGATGCCTCTGGTGTTGCAGGCGTATATAGGCTACGGTGACCACTTACCATCAGGTGGGCCGTATGCTTGTGTGCCACCAGTAGTATAAAAAAAAAATGTATATTTTATCCAGAAAAACTACTGTTCTCGAGTGAGCGAAGCCGCGGGCGAAAGCTAGTAAATGTATAATATTGCACTCACTGATCGGTAAACGTTTAGCGAGGTTAAGCAACGTTGGGTGCGGTCAGTCTATAGATGGGTGGCCGTTTAGTGGTATTACATCTGAGCGTCTCCGTGCTTCGGAGGGCACGTCAAAATTCGGGCCCGGTTGTTGCCAAATTGACAGCGGTCGTTAAGCCATGTCAGAGGCTTGAACAAATCTTGACAACAAGTTGGCTACTAACCACACGAAAAGAAAAAAAGAAGAAGCAATATTATATAAAATCTTTAGATTTAAGAACCTTAAATAAATGTTTTTAGTTTTGAATCTTTAATTAGAATGATTTTTAGTTTTTCGCGAGCTAGTCCGAGTCCCACATAATAGCTTTGAGCCTATCTAATTACCGTCTCCCGGGCACACTTTCAGTCTCCGTGCTGCTCTCAGAATTTATTGCCATAAAAACCCAATGCCACTTTGACTCCTGGTAATGGAACCGAAGACATCACGCACAGTAACCACATCTACTGCTTCGCCAACGAACCGAACTACTAACATTCCGTATGGAATCCTTAATATAAGTAAATTTGGTGTTGAAATTAAACTACTTTATACGGCTTTTATGGCGTTTTAGACTTGCCTGTTCAAAGATCTTTTAGCGCTTTCTCGTATGTCTTTCTTGGCTGATATCTTGCCACTCGTAGTGATGAGCTTGTGATCATGACATGTCTTCAAGACGTTTAAAGATGTTACATATCTTGCGACTAGTTTGTTATTTTAACGCGATAAAATCTGTATAAAGTAGTTTAATTTCAATTAGGTATGGATATTTCCTTACTAATATTATAAATGCGAATGTAAGTGTTCATTACGCTTTCACGCCTTAACTAATTAACCCCATTCACGGGAGACTCCACGGGGGTGTACGTTGGCAAGACAAAAAAATAGGGGTACACAATTCATAATCAAACGTTCACGAAAATTTATTTGCTTTTGATAGTGAAGAATTAAAATGTTGGCTTGACTTTACTTATCAATGTAGGCAGATAATATTTTAAGACGCTCAGCAACTGTTAATTGTTTAAACCTCGATCGTCGGATAATTTGAGGCATACCATTCGTTGAAGACACGAGAATTTAAAAAAAAACAACCAATTATCATTTTAACCAATTATCATGACATTTCGTATACCCGTTGTCAGGGATATAGAAAAGGATATGGGGTATATATCATCCAAAAAATCTGTACTACTGTATTATACTGTTCCCAAGCGAGCCAAGCCGCGGTCAAAAGCTAGTAAATGTATAATGTGCATATTAATTTAAACTTTTGATTTAAGAAGGACTCAAACAAATGCTTTGTCTAAAACCTTTTATTAGATTGATGTTATTAATTACGACTTTTGTCAAAATACGAACCAGATCATAACACACACACACAGATCATATCGCACACACATACACACACACGCACAGATCATATCGCACACACATACACACACACACACACACACGCACACATATACACACACACACACGTACACACACACGCACACACACACACACTTTTAATATTGTGTATTATTGCTATTTGTGGTTGATACTTAACACTTGTTTGTACTGAGCCTGTTTTCCATGACACAGGGAAACCTAATGTGGGAAACAGTGTAACAATTTTGTACCAAAATGAAGCCAGAAATAAATTTACTTTCATTTTTCATTTTAATATAAGTATTTACATTTACTTTATATATTATATAAGTTCGACGTCATGTTGCTGTCACCTCTAACATTATTTTCTCTTTATAGGTAGTGATAGCGATGAGAGACTTATTCCAAGTGGTGTTTGAACTGAAGAAGAAAGAGGTGGAAATGGCAAAGCAGCAATTAGTGGATGGCAAGTCGGTTCCAAGCCTCGGACGGCACGCGAGCAACGCCTCCACCGAAAGTAAAACCAAGGTAATTAGAGAATAATTGTAATACCACAGAATTTTCTAGCAAAATTAATTATTCAATAGAGTATAATTATTGTAATGTGTTGAATGTTTGCACGTATAAGTTGTATGGTTTTAAATCAATATAAAATATTACGCGAAGCAGCGCGTTAAGGAGTAAATGTCGAAGGGATACCGAAATATAAAAAATTATCAGTCCTGTATTAAACTGTCCTATTCCTGGGCAGGCTTCTTCTCTGTGTGAGAAGGGTTAGTTCGCAGTCCATCACGCTTGACAGCGTTTGTTGGCGGACTTCACATATCTGCAAAATCCTAATGGAGAACTCTCAAAAACGCAGGTTTCCTCACGAAGTTTTCCTTCACCGTTAATAAACTGAGTGATTTTTAACTATTCACCTGTCAATGCTCGGAATGCCTAACATAAACCTATTGAGTCTGGCCGCCGGTTTGCCGCTGCGACTCTATAGGTTACGGTCTCCCACAAGCTATCGCTGGTGTATGTAAAATAAAATGTTTATTATTGCACCTATATGTAGGATGTTGATGAGGAGCCTCTTGTAAAGGCTTAAAATAATATATTCGATCGTATTTTATTTGCATCGGTTCTTGTAGTTACCGTTAGATACAAACTAATATTACTTCTGTACAATTATAATATAGATAAAATAAGCTATGTGAAGAGTAACATAGCGTATTATATCTATATTATAATTGTATATAGGTACGCAATTGGATTTAAATGTTTATAAAAAATAATAAGACATATTTACGTCTGTGCTTCCATTTAGTGCTTTTCTTAGATTGCAAGTGTAATGCACAGATAATAGCACAAAGACTTTCATATTTAAAACAAACACATAACCAAATCAACCAATTATGGAACGCCAGAAATTAAAGTATAGGTATAAAATTTTGGTTTGCGAATTATTCCTTCAAAAACTTACACTATACAAGTCATATTGTTAATGTTGAACCTATTTATCTATGCAATAGAATGTCCGTCTTCAGTCTACATATATCTTAAGGTACCTATCTAGTTTAATAAATATCTAAATAGACCTGTAATTAAAATTTATATTTTACCAACCTTATAAACTCTCACCCAAATATTATTTATGTCATGGCGATACGAAATGGAATTTGATTCCCGCCTTTATAATTTTGAATTTGAATATTTCGCACACGGCAATATTCGAAATGCTAGCCAGCAACAATGGCAACAACACTATTGTGCGGTGACCTGACAAATCGAATGTTGTTCAAACATCGAATAACTCTGTATCGTAACATCAACAAGCAGTTTAATAGTAGAGCTCGGACATAACGCAGTCACATAATTAATGGTGGTAACTGCTAAGTGTCAAATAAAGATGTGGTTGCTGCCTCCAGAATTGGTTGCCAATACTAAGAAAAAAGTTAAGTTGTCTGTGATTATTTTTATCTGTATCTGTGCTTTAGATTTCTTTTTTCTATTCACTATTTAAAAATATACAATGCATGTGCGATTTCTTTTGTGCAGCATTGATTATTCATATTATATGTCGATATCTTAACAGGGTCATCCTCCAGGGTCTCCTTAAATATTGTTCCGCTTCATCAGAAATAAATAGAAACTTATACAAAAATTACACGGTGCAGTGTATATTGCCAAACATAATAGTTTTCTTGAATATCATTTCAAGCAAGAGTTCGTCTCGTGTACAGCCTCTTATAATCATCTAATAATTAATATTCTTTGTTTTTATAATACAATGTTTGAATGTATAGTTTAAATGTGTATATCGCTAAGGAATGGCCACGAAAACCCCTTTAACTCTAAACAAAGGACGAAACTGTGAGGATGCGCGTACCAATAGTTGGCAACACTAACACATTTTATTTATTTTTATTAAGAAACTAGGTATTTGCTTGATTTTAATAAAAAGGGGCCATGCTCGGCTGTGGCTGAGTCTGATTTTATTAAAACTCACGAAATGCTTAGGATTAACCGTTCCTGTAAGAACGTCGTATCTAAAAAAACCTATGATGTAATGCTACGTTGTAAAAAAAATTAAGTTAATTCATTGACAACTTTTTGAATTTGGGGAGAGAAATATACGGAATCTGAATTTTATACATAAAGATTATCATAAGTTACAAATAGACTAGAAGTAGGAATACCAGTAATACCCAGTGTGTAGCGTCGAAATCTTTTGAAGCGGTTAATACCTAATTGTTGAATCGTTCAAGGCTTAGGGCTCGAGCGGTTGCAAAAATTTATACATTTCGGTAATAACTTTACGAAAATGAGTACCGACATCAAAAATAATATTGAAAAATTTTCGATTTTCCCAAAATATCGAAAATCAGTTATTTTACAAAAATCCAAAGGATAGTAATTTTTTGCTTGAGCTGTCAAAATCCACTTAAAATAGTGTGTGAAAAAGTCCTAAACTATGATTTTGATGAAGATACGTAAAACTAAATTATGTTGCAAATTGGAAATAAATAAAATATTTTTATTTTTAATAATCGATTTTATTATAAAATCACTTTATTTTAATTTTGATTTAATCATGTCAACCCTGATCAGACTAAATGATTTTAAATATTTAAAGAGACGTTTGATGGTCTTTACTTTCGACTGACTCCTAGCCTGAGCCGTTGATTCACTGTCTCTCGCTTGGAGACTAGAATTGTACTGTTCAAACTTGCTTTTATTTCCATACCATATGATCTTTCTTAATTGATGAAGTAAGCATAAAATCTTATGACTTTGGTATGTATAGTTGTATACATATACAACATGTAACAATAAGGTGCGGTCATATAGGATACTGTAGCTCCCGTAAACCTATTTAAATAATATATTTTGTAAATCAGAATATGGACTTGAAAATCTCAGTACATTAAATATCTCATTAGGTGATTGACATAATTGGAATTAACTGTTTGTAATAACTTAAAGATACATTCTAAATTTATCCGTACCTACATACATTCAAACAAAAATCTTTAGAATTTAACACATACATGAAAAATCTATCTGATTTTTTTTTTTAAGATTTACGTTAAAACATACCTACAAATTTATATATTCTGTTTAAATAAGAGACTATAACATTTTATTTGCATGTAATTTAACAGCGATGTCTGAGAAGGAAAACCGTATAGCCATTTTTTACTGAGGTAAGGGTAGCTCGTGCCGCACAGTATGATAGTTTATAAACAGAGTTGATATTCTTCATCGCATTATTCAGAATCGGCTGTTCTAAATGTTTGTGAATGCAGTCACGAGATTCGACCGGATGTCAAAAGCATAACAATAAAAGTCAGCTACTAAGAGTCTAAGACGTTTTGTGAATAACAGCTGCTGCTCTGTTGGTTATTTTTTGTCCAACAATTGTAGTCGTCTAAAATCTGTAAAACAGTGTCATATTCAAGGATCTGCTCCTCGTGATTGAAGTTACTAATAAGTAGCCTTTTGCTTTAAATTAATTTGGTATATCCTATGTTACTCGGTAATAATATAGCTTTCTAATAGTGAAAGAATTTTTAAAATCGGTTGAGTAGTTTTTGAGTTAAATTCTTACAAACACACAAACAAAAATTTAATCGAATTGATCAAATCAACACAGATGATGCATTTTTATTGAGAATAAGTACCTACTTGTAGCTTTGTTGAAACTGCTTATATTGTTTGAACAAAGAAATAACATGTAATTATAAACTTCAAGAACGTTTAACATTTACTTTGATACACGTCTAAGGCAATTTTTATTATAGTTTATTGCGTTAAGAAATTCTACCTGCAACCTGTATGTCTAAATGTTCTAGAACATATTTAAAATCTGTCAACTATCAACCATCACGATCGTCTGTGATAGACTACGCCTGAGGTGAAGTCCTGGTCCAGCTATGGAACAGTAACATTTACAATACGATTCTTAAATACCAGCGCATGCCTTCTACACACAGTATAAAAGCAGTGGAAAAACATTACATATTTGTTCCGTTTCGCTTTCTAAATAAAACTGACATGCACAGAACAAAATGTAGGTACCATGAAGATTTAATATACAAATAATTTATTCATATATGTAACAATGTAACATTTATGAATGTCAAAGTTACGTCTACTAAGTTGCCAGACTAGAGTATCACAAAGGCATTTATTATACGCCTTTGTACCGTGGCAAACATTGTTCCAACTCGGTTCGAAGTTTCTAGCAGTCTATAAAAATTATATTCCACTTATTTTGTTCCACGTTTTTGTTAATTCGTTTGTCTGTTAAGAGTAAAATTCTCAATTGATTTTAAAGTAACCCCTCAATAATGCCGCCTATGATGGAAATGAGACAACCAATGATGGCCCATATAATGGGATCATGGGTCTTATGAGACCGCTACTAATGATTGGACCACCCGTGAACAAATAGCATCAGCATCAGTTTGAATATGAAATGAACTGAAATAGCACATCGTAACCTAAAAAATCATACAGGTCGGCTGTATGATTTTTAGGTGACAATAGTGTTTATATTGTTATGCTGACATATGTAGTTAGTAGTTGTAGTAGTTCTTAGTCTTTACTTTAAAAGACATTCGTGAATCTTGATAGTGTAGATTATGTGTTAAATGATATCGTAAATAAATTTAAAGAAATAAGCTTACATACGCAAAACTTAACTAGATAGCAACGACTAAAATTATAAGAAAATCTTAAATTAAAATAACAATAAATGTAAAAGCCGTTCTCAAAATGGATTAATAAAATAATTACTTCGTTTTAAACGAAAACATTAGGCGTACATTGAGGATAATAGCGTAGTGTGTTTAGCAAACTCACACAACGACTCATATCATTTACAGTACACACTTTGTCAGTATTTAATTTGTCATCGTTGTTCTTCGACTTTAAGATAACTCATATCAATGATAGTTTGTATTTAATAGTAAATAGGTTATTTGACATTGTTACAGTCTCATTAAATTTTCTCTTTTTATAAAGACAATACCCGCACTTTGAATAATTCTTGAGTCGCGGGGGACTTTACAAACATTCAATCAACGGACATAAAGAACACCCAGACTCGGAACAACCATTTATGGATCACACAAAGTTTTGTGCCGTGTTGGATTTGAACCCACAACACTCCATGCAGTAGCAGTGGCGCCTACCCCTGCACCATCCGTGCAGCCGAATTGTTTTTCTGATATGGTTTAAAGAGGCGTTTTAAAAAAACATGTATAGTTTCATTATACGTCAAACGTTTCCGTTGACTATCACCTATACTGTGTCAGCAATTTGATTCGTGAATATACATATATCATTCTTAATTTCGTATTTCGACCATGTATATTGTTTTTTACCTTTAAGTGCTAGACGTTTCGACCAGCGCGCACCATCTGTTTCTGTCACAGGTTGACTGACAGGCTAACATTGTGTAATGCATTCCGCGAGGCGGCGGAGAAGTAATGTTAGTCACCGGAGGAAAGATGACGACGATGTTCTGGTCTTCTTCGTCTGAAGACGGCGCTGAATCTATTATTACTAACCTAACCTAACATTTTCAGTATCATTTACAAGGTACCTACGTTTATCCGATCGAAGTCGCTGTTGAAGCCAGTCTTCGACAAATAAACGTAACATGTTTATGGTAATGAAAAGCCAATTGTAGTTAGCTCATTGCGTTGCGTGAGTGGAAGCCGTAAAATTGCTATGTCTTTGCAAAATCATTTCTAAGTTAAATTAATGTTACGAAACAACTTTAACAATCAAGCAAGAAAATGATTAGGGTCCTCCCACACCTAAACGATGTTTCAAACTGTATTAACTATGCGATTTTGCAATCGTCAAATAAACTAAGAGCAAACTTTTAGAACATTTTACTATGAAGACTATATACTTGGCTTTATATTTAAGTTGGTGCTGCGCGCGATCTCTCTCCGGTCGTGTCGCATTACCGTCCCATCGGATCATGAGAGTTAGGGAACAGAGAGTGCACTTCTGTTTACGCAAACACTTGTGCACTATAACATCTCCTGCGCAGATGGCCAGTCTCCTTTAAGACTGGCCGCCGTGGCCGAAATTCGGTCTGAAGGACAGTATATATTTGGCTATATTTAACCTTACAGGTTGCTTATGCAATATGCATATGAGAGGCATATTTTAAAAAGTCATATGCGTCCTTAATCCATAGAGTAGGTAAAATTGTGAGTTCTGATTCGTTTCTGTATATTTATGATAACATAGTCGTAGCCAGTTTTAGCAGAAGTAAGAACCTGGACGAGGTTTCAATGATATGCCTATACCCTTGATTGCTGCCGCCCTCAAAGACAAACCAGTTGACATAAAGCTCGGTTAGTTGAAACATCTGACCTTAAAATGACGTAATTCTTTGCTTGTGTAATTATAATAAAATCTGAATGACTTCTCATTAATTTCTCGCTCTCCATCATATTCTCAAAGATGTATAAAGTCCGCCAACCATTCATTGGGCCAGCATGTTGGACTATGGCCTAAACGATTCCACGCTGTCCAGTAGTGGGACAGCTTATAAACAGGGCAGATGTTATTTTCGTGTAACTTAAATAAAATTCTGATCTCTGCCACAATTGTTGGACTGTCAACCAACTGCAGTATACTTAAGCATTTTAAGGTAAGATTCGAAGGAGATTAGATTTTACACGCAACTGCGATATTATCAGAAGATGACAATACTACACGTTACGTCATTGTTTTCCTACCCGTCTTATCTAGCCAGCATTTGGTGTGTATTTTCCATTAGATATTGAGATTTCCAATGGCGCATGTTTGCATATTCAATTATGATATTATGATAGCGTCATAACCTAATATTACTAGTAATTATATTTTACTAGTACCTACTGTTAAATTCCACTCCGTATCTTTTCCGTCTTTATTGCTCCAAAACCGTATATTCTTTAAACGTAGCGCATGTGCTGATAGGGATCTTGGAAGCTCATACAGATATAAGGCCTGGCCCAAATTCGATGGAGTAAATCTAAATGTATGTCAAATGCATCTATAAATCAATTTTCAAAATCTAAAGTGGTTGCAGTTAACCGCACGTATGGTGTAGTGGATTAAATGTTTGCCTGGCCACTGCTATTACGCCGAATGTTGAAGGTATGAATTCAAAACCGGACAAATATTTGTGTGTCCCACAATTGATTGTTCCGAGTGTGGGTGTTCTTTGAGGCCGTTATTTCAAATATTGGAAAGTCCTCTGCGAGTCCGAACAAATTTTTTTTTTGGCATTCCCTCGCGGTGCAGCCATTATACCTAGTGCAGACGATGCCATTTAAAAAAAGAAGGAGCGTTTATTTGTCTTGTGCAATGATGACACGCGGACTCTTATCGCTCCGTATGCGATGAGAAGACCACTTAAGTCAGTGTTCCAACCGTGCAATAATAGCTCGCTGCGTGTAAACCAAAAGAGGTCGGGTTCGTAGTGAGAGGAAATCCGGCAGTCTCTCCCATCCGCGAAACAGGCTGTATATATTACTAGAACTTGCCCGGGCCCTCACTCGCGTAAATGTAGGTTATGCCAATTTTTTATCCCTCGGTAACAGTACTTTTTCTGGATGAAAGATCATTTTTATATTTTTATCTTTTTCTTTCGTTCAATTTTCTATGTCCCTTTCTGTATCCCTGACAACATGTATGCGAAATTTCATGATGATCGGACAAGTAGTTAAGGCGTGAAAGCGTTACATACAAGCATACTCATATTAGGGGTACACACTCGACGGTACGGTAACCGCTTACAATCAGCTGTTAGTGATTGCCATACTTTATATACTATAACATTATCAGCGTTGTATATAAACTGTTTTACTGCTGAGCAAGAACATCTTTTCACTGTGAGGCGGTTCCATTATAGTCCACTACGCTGGCCCTAGCTAGCAGACTTCACACACATCTGCAGCAGGGATGTTGCGAATATTCGCATCCGCATCCGCAATAATCAACGCGGATGTTAATGCGGATCCAGATATAGTGTATGTTACAATATGCAAGATATCAGTTATTCAGTGGTACGTGTTTAATTTATGAACCTTTGCAAAACAGACTTGAACCTGCGAAGGCGATGATATTAGATACTTTTTATTTAATAAGATGATCAATTTTCATCAACATCCGCATCCGCAATTGCCGAGCTTCCGCATCGATTTGGATATCCGCATCCGTATCCGAATCCGCGGATGTGAGTCTTCAAAAATCTGTATCCGCTTCCGCGTCCGCGGATGTAAAAAAATCTGCATCCGCAACATCCCTGATAGGCAGGTTTCTTTACGATGTTTTTTTACCATTGAAGCTTTAGATCTTTATTTGTATGTGTAAACCAGGCTTTACTCGGAGTAGGACGGAAGGATGTCAAGATATACCGGTTGTTCCACGCTTGCATTGTTGAATACCTTGAACGGAGATCGACGTCCCCGCACAATACAATGTCCTTATAAAAGTACAAACACCGCGGCTGACTGTTGTTCATCGCACTTATTTTTAATCCTTTATGAATAAGTAAATACTCTTGGTATATAAAAGTTACTATATTTTGACTGCGGCTTCGCTCACATTAATGTAGATTTTTTAATAAATATCTATCTGTCGGAAACTGTTATTTTTTCTGGATGAAAAGTATTGCCGCGCTCATTTTTGAACTTTGGTTAACAAATAAAAATTGAAATATTGAATTGTATCAGGAATTGAACCTAAAACCTTACAATCGGCCGCAAACTTAGGCCACTTAACTAACTATTCAAAAATATACAATGCTATAAATAAACGAATATGACAAAAGTGCTCTGAACTCATTCATATTGTCTCACATAAATAATTGTAATACATAATCAACACTGTTATCGATATTCGTAACGAGTAAGTAGTTAATACTCGATACTTCACGATATCGATAGTTCATGGTCAAGGTAATTGATAACGATTGTCGGACATTGCACTCTTGAGATTGTAAATAAAACTAAGGACTTCCTATTATGTTTTATATAATACGATGGAAATAATAATGTTGGTATCTCAACTTATAATAATATAAATGCGAATGTAAGTCTGTTTGTGACGCGTTCACGTATTAACTACTCGACCAATCATCATGAAATCTTGCTTACACGTTGTCAGGGTTACAGAAAAGGACATAGGCTACCTTTCATTCAGGAAAACGTACTGTTTCCGAAGGATAGAAAATCGACATAACCTACTTTTACGCGAGCGAAACGGCGGGCAAGGTCTAGTAGTTTTTAGTTATAGTTTTATCTACTTTTCTGACTTTCGCATTGATAGATAATAAGGCAATTGCTTGCATCTATCCAGATGGCCCCAGTTCAATTGCCGAGTCGGGCTGTGTTATTGTTATATACCGTTTTCCCGTGTCTCGGAAAGCACGTAAACCCGATGGTCCTGCGCCTCATCTCTCTCCGGTCGTGTCGGATTATCGTCCTATCGGATTATGAGAGTTAAGGAACAGAGAGTGCACTTGTGTTTGCGCACACGCATGTGCACTATAATATCTCCTGCGCAGATGGCCAGTCTCCGTTCAGATTGGCCGCCGTGACCGAAATTCGGCCTGGAGGACATTATTATTATTTCATACCGTTAAGAAATTCTTGGAAGCGACACGGAGTCTGACATTGTACCCCCATTGGCTACTGTATCAGAATACGCTATATTAGGCTTACACCCTATAATTAATATAAGTGTTACTACTACACTTTGAAAGTATTCAGGCGTCAGTCGGCGTATATGTAATAAAAATTGATATAATCCCTATTTATAAGTGTTTCGCTGCTAGGCACAAGCCTCTCACTACGCTGAGCCATGGACCACCACGCTAGCACGGACTAGGTTGGCAGACTTTTTACATCTTTCAGAACTTAATCGAGAACTCGCCGATATGGTGGATTCTTTATGATGTTTATAGTGAGGAACGATGAAGGGATTATCGTTAAAGTAAGCGATTATTAACGATTTAATACGCACATAAGTTCGAAACGTCAGAGGTGCGCCTTGGGAATTGGCGCCCTGCTTGGTTATCTAACGATCTACCACTAGGCTATTGCTACTCATGAAGTTCGTATTTGGTGTATTTTTTGTGATGTAACTACGTAAAACCCATAGTTGTAGGCCATAGTATTCGTAACGATTTAAGTGAATAGTCTTGTAGGTGCACCGGCGCGGCGTCGGTTTTCACTTAAAATGGTGTTCGGGTATACCAATCACGCAGCAGCCAATCGTAACTAGTAAAATTCTACTAAAATTATATACGTTAAATTTGTTAATTTTACGTTATAATATATTCACGTTCGCACATATTCATCTTTGCACGTTTTTTACCCGATAACGCGATAACCGCTGAACAGATTTGGATAAAATTTACATACCATGGATTTACAAGTTGCCTTTTCAATCACGGTTATGAATTCCCTTGGGATTCCCGCGGGCGCAGCCTGGAAGTAGTACCTAGTTAGTAGTAAAGTAACAGATTCTAGGAACAATATTGCGAGTACTGATGTTTATATACAACATATTGTTAGAATCGGCATACGTATTGTTTTAAAAACATAGCCTGAGACGTCATATCAAACAAAATAGCGATTGGCGTATTGAAATGTATAATACGCGCGTAAAATTGTCGCGTTTATTGTTACTGCATGGGTCGTAGCTTTACGTTATATAGCCTTTAATCTACCTTAATAAGCGGACTATCTAACACAAAAGTATTCTATAATTGGACAAGAAATCACGCAGTTTTCTGATATTAGCGCGTTTATACATACTAAAAGCAGCAATACCCTACAGGTTGACCGTTGGTTAGCCACGCAGAGGTCTCGAGAACGATCCCAAGGCGCGCATATCTAACTTTTCAAAGTTATATGTGTGTATTATATAGTTAAATATCTCTCAACTTAACGGTGAAGAAAACCTCGTTAGGAATCCTGCATGTCTGTGAGTTCCCGATGATGGTCTCGAAGATATGTAAAGTCTGTCAACCCGCACTGGGCCAGCGTGGTGGGCTATACCCTAACCCTGTCCACACTGAGAAGAGGCTCGTGTCCAGCAGCGGGATAGTTTAATACAGGGCTGATATTATACATACTAACTCATCAGCTCAATAGAAAATAGAATCAATATCATGAAACATAGTCTAGGACTTACTAAACAGATCTACAAGACAGACTGTTATATTAAACCAATTTGTATGCAAATAGCAACTTAGTACCTAATAGAAAATGTAAAGTTTATACGAGTTGGCAACGATACTATTCGCTACCAAGCATTCATAAAACTGCTTCGTCTCGAGGCGAAACATTGGTTAAAGTTCATTATTTGTTATCAAAATGCAATTCATATTGTGCCTGTCCAACATAAGAAAATTTTAAATGTACATCCAATTAATCGTTATTTATTTCAATAACGATTGCTGGTATGATTTTTTATACAACCATGACTAACCAACCATACGTCGCGGCTAATGGTATGCCGCTAAACTGTGGACACTTGCAATATTATTACTATTCTACTATACTTCTACTCTATACCTGCTCACAAGAAAGCTGCGCTGGTAGTGAAAAAGGGTACTAGACCTGTAAGGGTCTATTACCCTATGGTTCTTTAAGAAACAATGCAATATCAGCAGTGATAGTATAGCTTTTAAAGAGCGTGAAAATCCTAATCCCTTAAAATCAATAATTTGTCTTCTTATTATAAGTTGAAGTTGGCAATGGTGAGGCGAGTGCGTCTTCTTAAACGTTATTTAAAATAAATTTTAGCTTTGAGTAGAAAGTAAATTTTATGGGATATGTTTTTTATTTGTGGGAATGTGGTCTCGAAAGAAATCGATGGATACACCCATTGGGCCCATTTAAAGATGCTACACGCAGGCTTTTGTTTGACAAAAATATTTTATTGAAACACTGCTTTAGTTTCACTTTATGAGTAGATTATTAATATTCATATGTCTCTTTTGGGAACGGTTTACATAGAATGCTGTTTCCAAAAAGGACAATTATAGTAGACGGTACTTCTTTTAAATAATGTATATTGGCATAGGTCCAAATTATTGCCGCATAGCCGTACTGTCGGTATATAGACTTTATTTTATGGCTTCTAGAATATTCGTTTGGTCTGGGTTTATAGCAGGCTGCTGCTTTAGCCAAATCTCATTTAAGAGCAGAGTGCTGTTCTATTCATCGCGCTACGTTCGAATAACTTATTAAGTAATATTAGACATCCATAGCTATGTCTAACATGTTATATTGCCATTTCAAGAGGGAGGTGAGTTGATATATAATTCTAATATATTCATGCTGACCTTATTGTTCATAAGTGTGCTATGATCGGCTTCGACAGAATGACATTCTCGATATTTATGGTTACCTACTGTTCTGTTTACTTAAGTCGCAGCGTGACGTTGACGTGACCATCTATCTAGTTATCTAAAGTGGGTTTTATTATTTATTTATAAGGTGCGACTGACATTTGCCTCCTTCCTGGTAAACTATCTCATATTTTGATGGGGTCAGCCTTTTTCTCATCTCATTCAGCCTGTCTTTGATATCATAGTCGAAATGCAGGCATTTCCTCATGCTACTCAATACTACATCTTTTCAACTCGGCTTGGGTCTGATGGATTGGATGGATTTTGACCTATGGAGAGTTTTAGTGCCTACGTAACATAAACACATCTGAATTTTGCAAACACAGGGATAACGATATCCTATGCTTAGATAGTAGATGTCATAATATTTGAGAGTGCATATAATCTAATTCGGCTGTTTTAACCACCACCGCTTTTTGCGCTTTCCGGTGCGAAACAGGAATTATACTAATGTGATGATACGTTTATTTGCTCCCAGTTTGTCTCACTTTATTGTTTTACAGCGTTAAAATCTAGGTCATTCGTTGTCACTTATCGATCTATGACCTTAAGCAATTTAAAAACTTATATTTACTACTCTCAAATGTTAACTAAACTTCTTTAAAATAAGCATTACTACTGCACAGCCTAGTGGGAAACAGTTAGACTGCCACGCAGACGTCTCTAGTTCGATTCCAATGTGCGTTTTAAATAGTTAAGTATCGCTTGCTTTAACGGTGAAGATATCGTCAGAAAACCTACATGTCTGAGAGTTCTACATATTATTCTCGAAGAATATGTGTGAAATCTATCAACCCGCACTGGGCCAGGTGGACTGTGGCCTAACCTGACCTAAAAATTAATACGTAATTAAATTAAGATTTTAGACTGCTGCCACAAATTAGAAAGGTACACAAATACTCACCAATAGTCACACGATTCTGGATCAAGTTGGCCGACTGCAATAATTATAATAATAATAATATAATATTCTACCACATACACACAACACCATTTAGCCCAAACTAAGCAGAGCTTGTACTATGGGTACTAGACAATGGATAAACATACATATATACTTTTTTTTTTTTTTGTAAATACATACATATTGTACATAGAATTGATTTATGTCATGTCATATAATCATCTATACCTATCTAATTTATGGTATTATTCGAATATCCTGATAAAAGTATCGATAACTCGGTGAATACAGCAAAGGCAGTGCAGTGAGAGGTCGATCGCAGTTCTATTTCCCATTAAACACTGAACCGTGAACCTAATTTATATATTATTAATTCTAACACAATAAATCCTAACTAATATTATAAATGCGAATGTGAGTTTGTTTGTTTGTTTTTCACGCCTTAACTACACGACCGAAAATACTAAAATACATCATGAAATTTCGTATACACGTTGTCAGGGATACAGAAAAGGACATTAGGTGCCTTTGATCCAGAAAAAAGTACTGTCGTTATAATTTTTTTTAACGTGTTGGTTATAGGGGTGCTCCATACTTTTGGCCAAGGCTGTACATTGACCCCTAACTTACCGCGAGAAAGGGGAGCGGCGAGGTTATGTTTGGCTCACACGAGATAAGATGGAAAGCTCCAGGTACACACAGCGACACATCAACCTAGACTGTTTGGACTTTGAACTATTAGAAGTTGAACGCTGCGAATCGTGCGAGAGAGTGCGTTATACTTTTGTTACGCTCTATCCTTACCATTACATCGACACCACTATGCACTGTCCCTTTCCGACAATTCTCTATTTTGTATGTAGCGTAGTTATGCGTATATAGGGTGTCTAAATTGATGCGTTGCCGTGTGTACTACCATCTAAACCTACCTCGGTTTGCCAACTCGCTGCGTTGAATGGTGGGTGGGTCGCTGGCACTGAAACTACTTCAGCGACCCGCCCAGTAGTGTCCAAAGCAGGCAAGAATCCCGCCCCGGCACGACAGAGGGCGTGACTAACCTAACCTACATTTGCGGGCAAAATCTAATAACGAAATTATTCTTCTTGCATCAGAGTATAACTTCGGCGGGTGAGACCAGTTCGACCGCGTCGAAGAGCTTGGATGTCGGAGCGGAGGGAGGGGTGGCAGAGCTGGTAGACTTGGAGCAGGAGCTCAGCTCTCTGCGTCGAGGACTCACGCAGGTGGAAGGGCTCACCCCTTCCTCAGACCCTTTCGGGGATTCCTTCACTTCATTGCCCTCGTCGCAAGTACGTTGTAGACTATAATAAAATTGAAGACATAAGTGGATGGAGAGGGTATGAAACAATTTATAAACAATTTGTTTTACGGTCCAATATCATTTATAAGCACATAACATCTTAAATTTAGTTTAAAATATTACATAACTCTTTCATCTCTCGTGTCTTCAATTGTAGAATATTTTTACACATAGCGACGTAGGTCGATAAACCTTTGTAAGATTTTAAATTGCTGTATCATACATAATGATAGTAATTCCTCATATTTTACTGCAGTAACAGTTAGATTACAGTTATTTTAGTCACTATTACTTACTTTTAGTTTTCATTTATAAAATGCAGTTACATATTTGTTTGGTGTTAAGTTCTTATGTCGCTGCCTGTATAATGAAACCAAAAATGTCAAACAAAACGAACATCCTATTATCACACAGGACTAGCGTCGCAACTCGATTTTAATTTTACTTGAATAACTCCAGTAACTCGAGTTATTCGAGTAAAATTAGAATCGAGTCGGTGTAAAAGGTATTCGAGTCAAAAAATTATCGACTTGAATTAACTTGAATACGCGAATGTGTTTAGTGTTATTTGTATCATTTCTAACGTTTGACGTGACAGAAAGTTACTCGAATTTACGGAATGTTCGAGTGACATGAGAACTATTCGAGTGACATGATAACTATTTGAATGGCATGAAAACTATTCGAGTGAAAGCGTAAAATGTGGTAAACGAGTGGTAAACAGGACTCGCGCCGCATTACTTTCACAGAACCAATACGGTAACCGTTTACCATCAAATAAGGTCAGCTATTACCGCAGACGGACGATACAAGTTGTTCTGACACCATATTTTCACCTTACAGAAAGGCCTTCTGCCGCCACCACCATCAGGGGCGTCAACCCGAGGGCGAAGCACCCCAGCGTCTACTGGCTCTCGGTCAATATTCCCGAGTCCTGGAAAGGCGCCAGCATTGCCTTTCGACCTGGCGACCGTCGCAGCCGAGTTCGAACCATCACCAGCGCTGGTCGACAATCTTACCGACACACCGGTTAGTATGGATGTACGTATCTCTGTTGCCTATGGTAATATTAGTGTGTTTCGGTGGAATTGTCTGTGGCTTAAGTAGTACATTGTAATTAGTTAACGCCTACTATACTATTGTTCCAGCAACGGATCAGGTTCCTGTCTTTAGTCTGAGGCACATTGCAAGCGCTTACAAATAACATATAAGTATACCTAAATACGTGTGGCTTTACTTTTTTAAAATTTCCGTTTCTCGTCCCAATTATAAGTACTCCGTCAGTATTAGATTATTTAGAAAACTAGCTTCTTCTCGCGGCTTCGCTCGCATTAATGTAGGTTAGGATATATTAGTAACAGTACTTTTTTAAAATAAAATATAGCCTATGTTACTCGGTGATAATATAGCTACTTAATGGTGAAATAATTTTTAAATTCGTCTAATTAGTTTTTGAGTTAAATCCTTACAAACAAACAAACAAAAAATCAAATATTTCCACTTTATAATATTAGTATAAACTAGCGGGCCGTCCAGACTTCACCCGTGTTGAGCATAATATATAGCCTATGTCCCGATGGCAAAATGTAGTTTCCAAATAGTGAAAGAATTTACAAATAGGTGCGTAGTTATTGATTGCGGATATTACCCTCTAAATACACAGAAAGTCTCATACAAATAATATATATGTCGAGCATTAAATTCAACTTGTGCCCCATCCAACATGGAAAATTTATTGAAATTAAACTACTATATACGGATTTTATCGCGTTGTTTATTTAACACTGCATTACATAATTTTGAAACTGGTACACTACTATACTATTGAATTATCAGCAGCCGTGGTCACTGGGAAAAGCAACCGAAACGTCGGGGAAAGTGTAAACCTAAATATAAATAGTATTAATAATTTTATTAGCTTAAAATTAGTAAAATACAATAGTAGTAGTAGTGTAACAGTTTCAAAATTATGTAATACAGTGTTAAATAAACAACGCGATTAAATCCGTATATAGTAGTTTAATTTCAATGAACAACATTCTCGTAAGCAAAAGACAATATTGTGGAAAACATATTTAAAACTAGGTTTTGCCAACGGCTTCCCTCGCGTAAAGGTATGTTAGGTTCGATTAGTTACAGTACTTTTTTCTGAATAATAATAATAATAATAATATTCTATCACATACACACAACACCATCTAGCCCAAACTAAGCAGAGCTTGTACTATGGGTACTAGACAATGGATAAACATACATATATACTTTTTTTTTTTTGTAAATACATACATATTATACATAGAAACACCCAGACCAAGACAAACATCCATGTTCATACACACAAATATTTGAATGAAAGGTTTTTCCACAGAACGTTTGTTTAGGTCTATATGCAAGTGACGCGCATAATCACTTTCGAATACAGTACTGCCCAGCACGTACTTATGCATACTATTATTAATGCATTCGAATAATTCAACATATTGCTAGTCGGCGTGGTATTAATGGCCGTAGGACATTATTACTACGTCATCGTTTCATCTTGATGTCGACCCAAATCACTTAGAATACAATATGGTAGGCCTGTATTAAACTGTCCCTCTGCTGGGCATGGGCCTCTTCTCAATGTGAAAGGGTTAGGCGAGGGTCCACCACGCTGGCCCAGTGCGGTTTGGCAGACTTCACATATCTTCGAGAACATTACGGAGAACTCTTAGACATGCAGATATACTCACGATGATTTATTTTACTGTTAAAGCGAGCAATAAATAACTATTTAATATTCACATAACTGCGAAAAGCCGGAAATGCAGGCGTTAGGATCAAACTCGAGACCTCTGCGTGGCAGTTCAACCGTATCCCACTAGGCTATCGCTAGATTTACGTATAAGAAATCTGTGTTGGAAGTCACACAGATCCCATCTCGCCACTGGCCTGGACCTCTACAAATTAGAATTTCTAATTAAATGACTCCGAGCGGGGTGATATATCCATTCTGTATATTTAACCTATTGAGTCGCATCAACACACCGGCGGCCACACACAATAGATTTTAATTATGTCTGGTACTCTAAGACTTGATAGATTAAGTCCGTCAAACGTATTTGCATGCTGGCTATAGAATGAGAACATAATAGCTATGGGTAGTTTAATTTGTTAGAGCGGGTATTAGAGAACTGTCATTCTAGTAAATAAAAAGAGATCGGTATACAACTTTATGGTCGTTCACTAAGCCACAGACAATTTCAACATAATAATTATGTAATATTATATTAGTTGTGTAAATTAATTATAAAAACTAATGAATGTTATGATTCTTCTGTGATCCAATATAAAATATTAAGTATATGTTTTTGTAAGGTATTATTTATGTTTCTTTTTTTCCTAGGTATTTAATTAAGTACATGTAAATGAGTGTTTTAATTTGTGTTTCAACGTCGATGGGAGATTGATTTAATTTAAAGTAACGATGTGTGATATAATCGAAAATAAAATCAATCATTCGAATTAAAATCGTAAAACAATTGTATACTGCTTATTCGAATGTTTGTCTTATATACAATAGTGCCACAATAGGCGCATCAAGTCTAATTTATTTGTCGAATTGAAATCGATAATTGTCATCGATACATTTATATAATAAATCGATTGTTATTAAAATGCCCTCGAGTAACGAAACAATTTGAAAATTCCAATGCTTTTTAAAATATTCGCACATCGTTAATTTGAAGTGTTTATATTATATTTGTATTTTATACGATTAAAGAATTCTAGTAGATGTGTACTTATTTTCGCAAATACGCTGTATTCAATACAAATTTAAGTTAATGTATGTGTAATTGAACGACTGTTTAGTACCCTATCTTAGTGCATGACCCCTTGATATTTGCTTTTGAGAAGTGTATGGAATATTATTGCGAAATATCGACGGTAGTACTGAAACCTATTATCTATATTATCCAAATCTTACACTACCAAATAAATTGCTAGTAGAAACTTTAAAGGTGTATGTTAATACTGTCATAATTTAACATCTGTGAATAGTGCTCGATGAAGAATATGATTATACTACATTTTGCCTGCGCCTTCGCTTGCGTAAATGTAAAGTTTATGACATCAGGTCATTTGTTTTTTAAGGATGTAAGGTAACCTATATCCTTCTCTGCACCCCTGACATCGTGTTTGCGAAATTGCATAAAGGTCGGTCAAGTAGTTAGGGCGCGAAAGAGTAACAAACAAACTCACATTAACATTTATAATATTAGTTATATATAGGATACCATACCTATATATAATCATAGGGCTCAGCCGACCCACCTGTAACACTTGGGATTTCGCTCATATGTCAAAGACGAGTCATTTATTAATTTATATAAGAAAGTAACACTGATGAGTGTCAAAGTTACGGTTTACTGAGTTTACGGAAGTAACATTGATTTTGGTCATGTTTTTCAGACAAAGGGTAGAATGAATGAATTTACAACAAAGTTGTAAAATATTTCCTGAATTAATATTTTCTAATTATCATTTAGCCAACGTAAATTTGATTTATTTACTATTCTTTAAATAGAAATCAGTCAAAATATCTATAATTTAATATTAAATGATATCAGAACATTACTAAATTACACAACTAAAGAAATAGGCTTTCTGGTATTTTTGGACACGGCGCAATGGCTTTATTTCATCATGATATCCAATACCAAAGTGCTAAATGTTGTGGATGTTTGCACGTCACATACATTGTGTATGTCACAGATAATTATATACGTAATGATAATAAATACAACAGACATAGATCTTAGACGTGGTGAGAAGTTTGAGTACCCGATACTTTTCAATAAAACAAAATCTGAAAAGTGCTGGATAATAGTTTCAGCTCGGCTTAATTGTAAATAACGTTTGCATTTATTATGATTCACAGTCTATTTTGTTGAAATGATTTTAATTCTTCCGAGTCTGCATGTTCTTTCTGTGTCTCGTTTGATTGTTCGTAGAATCTGTTCTGCTTTCTAAAAGATTTATTAACTTACAGCTTTTATTGTTCTTAACTAAAACGATTCATTTTTGGCAATTAGTTAGCGAACATCACTCTTTCATAGATTATTAAAAATAATTCGGCAATTTTTAGTGCCATACATATCTGTTAATTTATTGTAGTCAGTCTTAATTTTGTGAGTTTAGTCTATAGTGGTATGGTCTTAAAGCATAGATAGAATATACCATATCTATAAGAAAAGCAATAATACCTAGCATATATGTCTCAGCCGCTTGACCAATGAAATCGCTGCAATTTGGCGGTATTCCAATTTTAAATGAGCCTATTTGATCTAGAAGCACTTCTGTTTATTACGTCACTATAGTATTCATATTTTGAAAATAGTGATACGCAGAGAAATTGTATTTCGCAATACTATATCCTACAGAGTAAGAGTAGAACTCCCTGTCTGTGGCGTCTGGTCTCCTTATGCTATAAGACTGAATATTTATGTGGACGTGACGCTTAATCTATTACTTCGATGAGAGATCTAAAGTATACGTAAAGCATGTCGCTACCTATATGTCGCAGTGTGTGAGCCGTTATTACGTCGAGTCAAGTGACCCCTTGCTATGAGTTACCTCGCACGACTCTCGTACTTATCCGGTTTATTTGCACAAAGGAAACGCACTTACGGGATTTTGTGTTTAGACGCACGCTTCCATGGATGTAGTAAAATTTTATTTTAAATAAAACGAGCTTTGAAATGTCATGGATTACTTGCATCCATTGTAGGAGTATTGTAAACAAAATTCGGAATCACGTCTGCAAATAGTTAGTCTTATGGTGCCTGCCTGTGTTACAGGTGAGCCAGCCCAGCTCGACCACGACGCAGTCGCTCAGTTACGACGTATTCACCGAACTAGACCCCCTCGGCACCGGCCGGAGTAAACCTTACGTTGACAAAAAACTCTTCTTTCAGGAGCTCAAAAATCCGCCAAAGAAAGTGCTCAAAGACCTCGTGTCGACCACACAGAGTCTTATATCAGACATATTGCCGGTCAGTGACAGTAAGATCGAGCATTACGGGCCGGCGACGACGATGACGTCACTGTCGAGGCACTCGGGCGGGTCCGTGGCGATCGTCAAGCCGCCGCAGAATGCGCTCTTCAATGCCAACTTTTTCTCGTCAGATCCGTTCGCGGAGACAGATCCTTTCGATAATACAGATCCGTTCTCGGACTCGTTCAAGGACGACCCGTTCACGAGCATGCAGGAGTTCCCCAAGTCGAATGTACTGCGCGTGGATGAGGCGAAGAGCAAACTGAGTCGGGATATCGCGCCGGAGGAACCCAAGCCGCTGGAGAACGGGAAGAACGTGTTCAACGGACCGCTGCAGGTATCGCTGCCGCCGGAGCCCGCGCCCAAGTCTCCGAGACTACAGAGACAGGTAGGAACCTAAGTACTGCCACTGGATTGTGTGCTACATGATTTATATCGCTCCCTTGTAACTAAGCTAAGAAACTTTCGTGTATATAATTTACCACAATTGTAGTATGGACTCTTTGCCTTACAGAACACGGACGGTATTTCGGTGCGCCAGCGACCGGTAGCCAGCATTAAGATGTCTGACAGCGCGTCTCCACCGCCGCCACTGCCGCCGAAGAAGGAACTGCGCGCTCCGCCACGACCGCCGCAAGACCTTGATGATGAAGCACCGCCACTACCCAAGCCAGCCATGCGAAGGGAGCCAATTGTGTGTATACTTAGATAACTACTTAAAACCACACTTAACCATCTAATATCTGAACTAAATTAAACTACTTATAGCCAGTTTCAGAACTATCAAGTAAAAGTTGTCGCAAAGATAAATAGCATGCTGTCTCACTCTTGTTAAAATAAAATATTTCGTCGTTCATAATATAATGCATATTGAAATGTATGAAGAAGTCCAACTACGGTGCTCAATTTAGACGATCATTCGGCATGACATGCGTAACGTGCTGTCATGCATGCATGACCGTTTAATTGTATTGATTGATGCGAATGACATGCAAACTACGTACTGGCGTTGATTGACAATTCCTTTATTCATTCATCCTGCAATCTATGACTGTCATGCACGCATGATCGTATTCAGATCAGCATGTCATGCAAAACCTCAGTTCGCTTCGAGACGGCCTCAATAATAGACACGGACAGTGCACCGCAAGAGCTTCCCAACCACGACATAAACGCGAGCGCAGATGCGAAAGAATTCGTCCTGTTATTAATATCTATGTATAAAGATTGTCCCGAATTATCGGATTCGAAGAGAAAAATATATATGGACAAAAACAAGAAAAATATTTATTAAACAAAATAACCAACTATTTGAAAAAAGTCGACAAAGATTTCACAGTAAATAAGTTGAAGCGAAAAAACAATACATTGCTCTCAAATTTTAACCGAGGACATGCTAAAATGAAAAATAGACTTAAGTCTGGAATGTCAAGAGATGATGTGTACCTACTAACCAAAATTGTGGTAGGTATTACGATGAAATGCTATTCATGACAGACTCCACCGAGATAGCAACAACAGAGGGTTCAATGCAAAGGACTGTAGTAAGTATTTTTGTATATTTTGTTGCGTATAGGTATCAACACCTATAGGATAGGTACATTCATGTAGGTAAATAGAGTATTGAAACGACGCGGTTTATTAATTCATAAACTTCATTTTAAAAGTTTAAATTATGATAAACATTTTCTTTGCCACGAGACCGCGCCAACTATGTTGAAATATTCACAGAAATTGTCACGAATTCTTTTTGCTTCCACTGCTAAATTCGCCTTATATCTTTGTAAAGGAAGTGTTGTTTCCCCACCTTGTCTCCAGGACCCCGGACCATGTACTGTTCCAATTCGTATATCTTCGAAATCTACGTCTTTACGTCGTATATAATTCAGTGTTCTCTTTGATATAAAGTTATGTAAGTGACAGCAAGCCGGTACAACTTTTCTCACTTTTTGGCAATGCAAAGTAATTTTTCTCTTAAATATTTTAAATGTGCTGGTTAAAATACTAAATGTATTCTCTACAACCATGCGAGCCCGAGATGATCTATAATTGTAGATTCTACGCTCGTCCGTTAAAATAGCTTGATTATATGGTTTCATGAAATGTGAGGTAAGCTGAAAAGCCTCGTCGCCAATGAGAATATTCTTTGATCTGTTCATGGCAATTCCGAGGGCTGTGCAACATGTAGTCGATTTAATGAAAACCTGTCCCAGAACTCGGTATTTTTCAAAACTCCGCCATCCAATATTCTGCCATTTGCTTCTGCGTCAACCATAATAAATTCATAATTAGAGTTTACTACAGCCATGATAACGATGCTATAAGTTTGTTTATAGTTATAGTAATAAGATCCGGTATTAGCCGGCTTCTCAATATTTATATGTTTACCATCCACGCTGCCAATACAATGTGGAATATTCCATTGATTTTCAAATTCTTCGGCAATTTTATGCCATCCTTGTGATGATCTGGGTACCTAAAAACAAAATATTTATTTAAATAATCAGGGTTGCAGCACTTTATTATAAACATTAAAAAATTGTTTTTGTTACTGGAAGCCGCAGAATCTCTGCCTACTGTAAATACTAATAGCACTCGCAAGAAACATAAAACGTCCCAAAATGATGAATTATTATCTTTGGCCACCAATTATTTTAAAAGACCAGAAGTAATACTGACTTTATTGCAAAAGGTTGGGCAATGAAACTTAATAGATTAAGTCCTCTTCAAGCCGCTTTGCGGCAAAATAATCAATGACGTTCTTTTTTAAAGGAGAAATGGAAATTTTGACACGAGCCGGAGTTATTTTTATATCAGCTAATTCAAACACTCCAACAACAACAAATCATTTAATGTCTCCGTCTCCATCTTACTATAATTCTATAGACTCAGTGAGCTCCTAATCTTTGCCTAGATCCATTCCGTACCCTTTACTTAGCCTATCTCCTATTATTAGATTAACATCATATCTTGCACTTAAACATTCGACGATCTTGCAGCTCTCTTCTGGACCAAGCAGTTCATATTCACCAATTCCGTCTCCTGCTAATAATCCTGGACCAAGCGGTTTGTATACACCAATTCCGTCTCGTGCTGATAGCAACACATCTCCTACTCAGTATGTAGTTTACCAGTCCCTGCCTCCAAATCAGCCACATACTATCACGAAATTTGTGCCTCAAGAATCACAAGAACAAGACACTTTTGAAACTGAGACTGCACGAGCTGTAACGGATCTACGGCTGGCAATATATTTACAAAATATCAATTCCTTTTAATTTTAAAAATTATCACTTTGTTTTTGTGTTTCTTTTTAATTAATTTCATCGGCATTCCAAAATAAATAAATAAATACTTATTTTCTTACCTGTTTTCTTTCAATGTTGCAATAATCGCTTCGCATGTTTACATTATAGTACCTTCCAGTTTATACGGGGCTATTGCACAGGTCAATTTTGAATCTTCTAGATTCATGCCCGATACTAAATATCTTAATGTCACACTAAGTCTTTGATTTGCAGTATTGCTTGTCGCATTACAGTATCCTGTTGCCAATTCTTGGTTTAAATTTAACAAATGTTCGTAGGTACTTTCGTCCATCCTTAAGAAGTTTTTAAAATCGTCATCAGGCTCTATATCGGCTAGCACTCTTTGTAAATGTTCGTGCGTAAATCGGTGCCTCAATAAGTACCACTGTTTTGACCACCGTCTAGTTCTCTTTTGCTTTATTCTGCGCAGCATATTAGGGAGTACCAAAAAATAAATTTGCCTTTGAAATTGCCATAACATCACAGCAAAAGACCTCTCTCGCTATACTATTCAGGCTGAAGTGCGATAAATGATTTATGTGCGAAAAATCGAGTCCATCATGCTGCATGATAATTCACGTAACGCATGTCATGCCGAATGATCGTCTAGGGACCGCTTAAGATAACAGCCACTTAATTTTAATAACTTTATTATTTTTATCTTTTTTACAAACATTAGAAATATTGACGAGAATAGCACCCAGTCTCGGAACCGGACATACCTACCTATATATTATAGTGAATAGTCGTAATGAAGTATTAGCTATGTAGAAGTTGTAGTACGTGCAGGCGGAGCGCAGCCTGAAGCCGCGGCAGGCGGCGGGCGCCAACAGCAGCGAGGACGAGTACCTCACGCCCGCGCCGCCGCCGCTGCCCACCGCGCGCCGCTTCGACATCACGCTCAGCCAACTACTCACCTGCACCATGGATGAACTCGCTCACAGGTACACTCAAAAAACTTTTAGGTACTCAGTTACGTCACAAAGTAACACTTATAAACGTCAAAATATATAGGTTAGTGATTATATAGATCCGCGTCGCAGCTGTAATGACTGCGATGATGCGTGATGCGACTGCTGTGCATGAGGTCTCGGGTTCGAATCGCGGGTCGGGCTAACAAAATTATATTGGGTTTGTCTGCTAAGAAATCTCAATACGAGCCAGGAATTAGGAAGTTGGCGATGTTAGACAAATTGGCTTCGGAAACCGCGTAAAGCCGTTGGTCCTGCGCCTGATCTCTCTCCCGTAAGTCGGTTTACCGTCTCGTCGGATCATGAGAGTTAGGTAACAAAGAGTGCACTTGTATGTGCACATACTTATGCACTATAAACCAGTGATCAGGCACAAGACAGAACCGACGGCTTTACGTACTTTTCAGGTCAAGAGGTTGTCTAACACCGCCAACTTCCTAACTCTGCTGCGGCTGCTTAATGCCTAATAACTTTTGGCCCGACCAAATTATTACGTTTTACATAGTCAAACAAAGTCAAAAAGATTTTATTAAATTAGGTCACAAGCACTTATTTACGTCAAAACATATGGGTTAGTGAGTTTACTGCGTTACTGAAGGTATATTTTGTTTAGTTGCTAGGTTCAAGCAAAGGGTCTGAGCCTATGAGAAGAAACCTGCAAGAAACTTACGACCACTCTTTTAAATCGCTAATGAAATATAATTTCAGTATTATAAAATTCAATATATAATAGTCCCCGTGCCTCAGAAACCACGTACCGCGATTGGTCCTGCACCTGATATAATGATAAAATATCTTCGGCGCAAATGACCAACCTCAGTTATGAATATGATTGATGGTCTCGAAAAGAATATTACCAGCTAGGTATGTTACGATCGATAAAGAAACGTCGTTAATTTTTTATGGTTGTATTTATTTTTAAATCAGCATTACTTATATTTTTAAATAATATTTTTATGTATCCATCCATAAAAGAGACGATGGCCTAGATGCCGTTGGACTGCCATGACTTGAGTTCGATCCCAGCACACACCTCTGACTTTTCGAAGCTATGATGTGCGTATTAAATAGTTAATTATCGCTTGCTTTAACGGTGAAGGAAAATATCGTGAGGATACCTCAAAATTATTGAGTATTCTCAAACATGCTCTGAGAGTTCTCCATAATATTGCCGAAGATATGCGAAGTCTGCAAACCCGCACTGGGTCAGCGTGGTGGACTATGGCCTTGCCCTTCCCACACTGAGAAGAGGCCTGTACCCAGCAGTGGGACAGTTTTTTTTTTAATACAGGCCTGATATTATTATTACATTATTATTTTTTATGTTTCCAGACTGCGAGTGCCTGCCACCACGTTGTCTTGTATGACTCTACCTCAACTCACCGACTACCTCAGATCGTACTTAGCCGCGGACAACGACAGAGCGGTAAGTGTCATCATTATATTCTGTTAGACATGGATTGAATTATCTAAAATGGTTTAAAGAAACTAGATAATATTGCACGACTTCGGCTGCACGGGTTACAGTTTGCCCCTAACGTAATTTAAATGTTTAGCTTCGATTCTGCTTAACGGTATTCTAGAAATGGTTTGATCGTAATTTAAACCCAAGCTACCAAAGTTTAAAAACAGTTTAGTAGTTTTCGCATAAAGCTCAAACAGATAAAAACGACATTCGAACTCAAAACAACTTCCCTAGCCTTTATTATTTCCAAGTCATAACCATAGATGTTCATGGCAGCCGGGACCGACGGCTTAACGTGCTCTCCGAGGCACAGATAATTGTCAATCTATACGCACATTATTTCGAAAAGTCATATAACTTTCGAAAGTCAGAGGTGCGCGACGTGGGTTCGAACTCGAGACCCTCTACGTTGCAGTCTGTTGGTCTCCCCACTGAGCTATCGCTGCTTGCTAGCTCAAAACAACTTATATTAGTTAATAGAAGATAGTTTTTATTAAATATTCACAAATACATCTCCATTGAAATTAAACTACTATATACGGATTTTATCGCGTTGTTTATTTAGCACTGCATTACAAAATTTTGAAAATTTTACACTACTACTACTATTGATTTTATTTTACTAATTTTCCGTGACCATGGCTGCTGGAAAGCAACCGAAACGTCGGGGAAAGTGTAAACCGAAAATAAATAGATTTAATAGTTTAAATAATTTTATTAGCTTATAAATTAGTAAAATAAAATCAATAGTAGTAGTAGTGTAATATTTTTAAAATTTTGTAATACAGTGCTAAATAAACAACGCGATAAAATCCGTATATAGTAGTTTAATTTCAATGAATAACATTCGCGGAAATAGAAGACAATATTAAATACATCTCCTTTACTGCCTTATGGTGTACTAGTTTCAGGACCTGGCTTCGCCAGGCCTATGTAATTAATAGCGTTTAATAGCGTTTACGTCTATTGACCTGTCCCGACTGGCAACATCGCACATATAATTATAATCCATCTATGATAAACTTTTACTTTACTTTATACGGTGTATTAAATACATTTATAAAATTAAGCTCAAATAAATTAATTAAATTTAAAAACAGCGATAGTCTATTGGGAGACCCTTGGACTGCCACGCAGAGGTCGCGAGTTTGACCCAAATGCGCGCGTCTCTAACTTTTCGACGTTATGTCCGTATTATATAATAGTTAATTATCGCTCGCTTTAGCGCTGAAGGAAAACAGCGTAAGGAAACCTGCATGTCTGAGAGTTCTCCACAATGTTCTCGAAGATATGTGAAGTCTGTCAATCAGCACTGGGCCAGCGTGGTGGACTATGGCCTCTTATCCTTCTTACATGGAGAAGAGGACTGATATTATTGTAATTTAAAATCCTAAAACATGACATTTATGTATGACGTTGCCGATCGGCAGGCCACAAAACCTAAAACCCACTTAACATTTAACTTATAATATTGCGGCAAGGGGTTTTCGTCGCCATTATTTTCATATAGGTTTTGAACCAACAGCATATTATAAACTAGTATTCAATTGACTGCGATGCATGGATAGGGACATCAGTTACAATAAAGTACAATAAGACAGATGAGTCTTATGAATATGTCCTAAAGTCTGTAAGTAAATACGAAAGACACACAATATAGTAGTAAGAACTTAAAATATAAGGTTAAAATTGTTCTTATGATGAAGAAAATAAGGAGATCCTGATAAAATAAAATGTATCTTATGATATTCTGGATATGTTATTATATTATTATGTATGTCAGTTCAGTCTTCAGTCACTATTTTCATATCATCTCTAATGTGCACTAGCTTAGGCCGGATTTAATATGTTAAAGTTCAAAAATATAAATATTTATCACAAAATAAATATAAAAATTATTAAAATTAATGTAAAAAAATATAACTTTCTTTCAGCATATCCACGTAGAACCATCGACAAGGACCGACAAAGACAAGTCTATCACATCACTATCAGGCTTATCGACACCAAGTACAATACTAGAGAAACCAATACCTCCCCCTGCAGCCGCCATCTTAAACGACTTCAAACCACAGTTCGAAGATAACTTCGCGCCGACGGCAGAAACTAGCGACATATTTGTCGCTAACTTTGATGATTTCGATAAGAAAGCGAACCCGTCGTACGACAGATACGCCGCGTTCAGAGAAATTCAAGAAGAGGAACTTAAAGCGAAGTCGATATTGGACCCTATTGACGCACTAGAGTCGGAGCCAAAACAAGACTCTGATGAAAAAGAACTAACTGCAATTGACAACCTAATGAGAGCGAATCAAGAGCGAGAATCCGAAAGCAAGGAACTAGCGAGGAGTCCTTTGAAATCATTAGACGAATTGACATTAGACTCGTTCAATATGTTTAGAAATTCGGTCAGTCCAAAGCCGTCGCAGATAGACGCGAAGATAGAAGATATAAAGTCCGTTATGAAGACTCTTCAGATCGAGAAAGCGAGACGCAGTGTGTCGCCCAGGGATAATGGACATGTGGAAATTAAACAAGACGATATTAACGATAGGTATGCATTTTTTATTAATTACTAGGCTTAGCCCGCGGCTTCTCCCACGTTTCCGATTATACGCAACGCTCCCGTAGTGTAATGTTATATGATCTACGTTACTTCTGGATAAAGAAGCTTTCTAATGATGAAAAAATATTAAAATCGGTTCTCTGGTTTTGGTGTTTGTCGATTGAAGACAAACAAAAGATTTTCTCTTTATAGGATTTCTATAGATATTCATACTTAAAAGATCCGCAAAGGTATATTTAAATAAATAAAACTGCACTTGACTGCACGGATGTTGTGGGTTCGATCCCCACACGGGACAAAATTTGTGTCGTCCACAAATAGTTGTTCCGAGTCTGGTTTTTTTTGTGTCCGTTGTTTGAATGTTTGTAAAGGTCCCCGCGATACAGTAATTACGCCTAGTGTATTAAAAAAATAATAATACACCATACACATGTGCAGTAATCATTAATCAGTTGATCTCGGTACTTATATTTTTTTTACAAATACGTGTATCACAGTATGCTCTCATTTAATTTCAGGTATGCCGCACTTCGCGAGATAACAATCACGGAACCGTCCCAAGACGAATTCGAGTCCATACCGCCCGAAGTGCCCAAGGAACGAAAGAAGTCCGATGAAAAATCCGACGGCTTTGACAACTCTGATTTCTTCGACTGCATCGACAATAGCTCGCTCTCTTTTACCCACGTTGAAGACGCGTTTAGGAAGAGTCCGATCGTGAAAGAGAGAGAAGAAGAGAAGATTATTCCTCATATTCCTCCGCCGGAGAAGAAAGAGACTCCTATTGAGTTGACGCCAGTGCCGGTGAGGGATTTGCAACCGCCTCCTACGAGGTTGTCTACGGGGTCTATTAGTGATGTAGTCAGTGGTTCCTCGCCGGATACTAAAGGTATGTAAAACTATTTTGTTTGTTTTCTTGTGCTCGACCGATTTTAAATATTTTTCACGATTAGAAAGCTATATTATCAAAGACGATATTTTGATAAAAAAGTACTATTAGTAACATGATCTAACCTACTTTTACGTCAGTAAAGCTTCGAAAAAAGCTAGTTTATGTATAAACAGGATAATTTATCTACGGTATTTTTACACACTGACTCGCTACTGCCACCGCGCTGAGTGTTGTGGTTTCGAATTCCACACGGAAGAAAATTGTGTAATTCACAAATAATTGGGGCGTTATAGTTAGCGTATTAAAATTTTTAAACGGTACATTATCTCTTGAACATTATAGAAAAAACAGAATTTTGAAATTTACATTTCAAGTGACTTTTGTCTTGGTTTAAATATGAATATTTCTGTGATTTGTGAAATTTGTATTCTACTAATATAATATTGTTACACCTAGTGCCATCTCTCGGCATTGTGGGGAATACTCGGCAGTTCCGTCAAATAATTTATTACAGCGCCATCTATTTACGTCTTACGGAACTATTTCGTCGGTACGAGAAGAGTAGAGAGAATGCTGGCACATTCTCGAATCTTCGTACTGCTACGTACTGTGTATGACGTTTCTAAAAAACTCCGGAAACGCTTTAACCGCGTATAAAAGGGGAAGGCCAACGCTCGCTGAGTCAGTTTACAATCGTAAGCGGTCAAGTATTCATCGAACCGAACGGTAGCGAAAATACTACGGAGTTTGAAGCAGTTATAGTTGGAAAAGTCTAGTATAGTGTTTGTTGTGTTTAAAAGTTAACTGTGTGCTAGAATAAACCGTGTTTTAGTCGGTAATATTGTTTACATTTTTATCCCTCGAACCCAGCACGTAACAATCCATATTTAAAACTATGATTAATATAAAGTTTAATAATGCCATATCAGCCGTATTAGTATATTAGCCGTATAACGATCAACCTGTATATACGTGCACACGTTACTGTTGCACGCTGTATAGCTAACATAATAATGTGGTGCGCAGAGAAGTGCGTGTCGGTGGCGGGGGTGGGCGTGGGCGTGGGCGGCGGCGCGGGGGCGGGGTCGGCGGGGCGCTGGGCCGTGCTGGGCGGCGCCGCGGCGTCGGGCGGCTCGTCCGACTCGCGCGACTCCGAGCCGCGCCGCCGCCGCCGCCCGCGCCACCACGCGCCGCACGCGCCGCACGCGCCTCACGCGCCGCACTCGCCGCACTCGCCGCACTCGCCGCACTCGCCGCCTGCGCGCGCGCCTATCGGTAACTATACACTGCGCGTTCTTTATCTAACCTTTTCATACGTATACACTATAACAGCAATGCATATGTATTAAGATGTTATCGGTTATTTTATGTTACTCTGTTTTTTATTTATTTCTTTTTATTATTATTGTTGTTTTTCTTTTGTGCCCACCTAATAGCTGTATAGCAAATAAGTTTTATTCAATGGACTAAATAAAAAGGTGTTTCTTCAATAATATTCATTTATTGCACTCATGTTGTTACATTTTGTATTGTTTCACACACAAACCCTGTTAAAGCACAGCAACATTATTATTTATTATTCTAACAATTATCATTTTGCAAGAATAAAATAGAAGATAAATTATATTAAAACATCAGCTTAGCCAGTGATAACATTATACTTTAATCAATACTATATCGTTTGACCCGACATTATCTTTTTACTTAACTTTAGTCAACATATATAGTGCGCACCTTAAATGAATATATCTGTATTTTACTACAATAGTAGTTGTGATGAGAATAGTAAAACAAGATACCCTTATTTTTCCTCACGAATAATAAATGACAACAAAATCCTGCTTTAAACAGTATACATATCTCCTTTCCGTCTCTTTTTCGAACTCTTTCCATCTCTTTTTGAACACGAACTCTAAACTTAAGCTACGATCATTAAGCCGGGATGTACAAAACGCTGCAAAAAAATTTGGTTCATACTTGTCGCCACATATGAATATAGCTCGAAAATACGCGGGATTTCGCTAGAGATATATTGACTACGTGTCGAAAACCTAAGCCACTGGTTATATAATATGGGTAAGTTTCTTGCTATTAGTAGTAGGCGAGCTCTGCTTATATTGATGACAGATATGTTGTGTTCGTTCCCAGTGCAAACGTCGTCCTCGTCACGTGACGTGTCGCCGTGGGATGAAGAGCTGCCGCCTGTCACGCGACTGCAGCGGCCTCCTTCGCATCGGGACCGGGACTCTAGGTACTAACTTCTTCTGCTAACTACATTCAGCTCCGCTCGCATTAATTAACGCAAACGACGCCGCGAGCAAAATAGGATAAGTTAGAAAAAAAACTAGATTTTGCCTGCAGCTTAACTCGCATTAGTGTAGGTTTTGTCGATAAATTTTTATCCCTCGGGAACGGTATTTATTTCTAGATGAAAGGTACAGCTATGTATCCCATTTCTGTAGTCCTGACAACGTGTATGCGAAATTTCATGCTGATCTATCAAATTGTTAGGGTTTAAAAGCGTAAAAAAACTTACATTCGCATTTATAATATTAGTTAGGATGCATTTAAGTTTATTTGTTTGTTACGCGTTCACGCTTTATCCAGATAAAAGTATTGATACTAATCTAACCTAACCTACATTTATGCAAGCGAAGCCGCAAGGAACATCTAGTTTATAATATCGTAGGATGTATAGTCCAAGATCCCAGGGCCTCCAGACATTACTTATTTTATCAGAAATAAAATGTATGGGATTAAGTAGTATTAGTATGTACTTTAAGTGTATGCATACCTGCTAGCTTGGCCTGGCGGCCATTTGTCCGTTACCAGGTGCTAAATAAAAAATAATAAATAAAATAAAATAAAATAAAAATCATTTATTTCAGACAAAAAAGTCCATAGGCAAGACAAGGCAGGGAAAAATAATTACTAATTATCCCCCAGACACACACAAAGTGTCGCTGTAAGTATGAGTGAAAGGTGTGACTAAGGTTTACGAACATTTAGGACCTTCGTTAAGTCGTTGAAAGACAGAAAATAAGTAATGACTGGGGTCCCTGGGGACTTGCTTTCATACTTCACTCTAGAAAAACTTATTTAAGTCAATAAGTAGCTGGTCATTAATCCTTAAATCGTCACTACATGAGACAGAAACCACTGGTAGCATAGAATCTTAGAAACTGAAAAAAACCTAAGTCAAATTATATTGCGATATAGAATATCATTCTTTAAGACGAACGTCCCTATACGGGTTGCTACATGTTTCAATGCAAATGTTTGTTTTATTCAAGCATTAATGCTTCAAGGCTCCAACTCTCGCACGTATACCTTCCGTCAAACTTCAAGGCAAAGTACACTTTAAACCAATATAAAAAGTTTAATGTTAAATTTTACATAATATTGTTACGGCTAATGCCCTCTGTCGGCACTGTGGGGAAGAGTCGGCGGTTTCTAATAATAATTTATTACAGCACCATCTATTGACATCTTACGGAACTACGTATTTGTCGGTACGAGTTCAGTGGAGAGAGCGCTGGCACATTCTCGAATCATCGCGCTGTTGCGTGCCGTGTGTGACGTTTTCTGGAAAACTCCAGAAGCGCTTTACCCGCGTATAAATAGAGCGCACGCGCACCGCCGAGTCAGTTTACTATCGTAAGCGGTCAAGTGTTCATCGAAGCGAACGGAATCGAAAATACTACGGAGTTTGAAGCAGTTACAGTGTAAAAGTGTAGTAAAGTGTTTGTTGTGTTTTTAAAAGTAATTGTGTGCTAGAATAAAACGTGTTTTAGTCGGTAATATTGTTTTATATTCTTATCCGTCGAACCCAGCACGTAACAATATGAATGAATAAATATTTTACGTCTTTCAAGAAGTTATTTTATTTTATTAATACAATTAAAATTAAACTTACAGACACAACTCGTCCGGCTCAAGAGAATGCCTTGACAGCGGCAGCGGGCGAGAAAAAGATAAACTAAGAGACAAACGGGACATGCGTGATAGAGACAGAGACATGAGCAGAGACGGGCGGGATTCAGCGCGAGACAGGAGGGACTCCGGCAGTGGGCGGGACCGGCGTGACGTCAGCAAAGAGAGAGACCACAGGGACCATAGGGATAGAAGAGATAGAAGGAGTAGAGACAGAGAGAACGACTCGTGGGACAGAGACAGAACGTATAGTAGAGATAGAGATTACAGGGACTCGAGAAGTAGAGAGAGACTGCCCAAGGATTACAGGGATAAAGATAGAGATAGACATAGAAAGCCGAGGCATTCGTATGATGAGGACGAAGAGTAAGTTTAATTATATATTGCTATAGTTCAGCGATAGCCTAGTGGGAGACCGTAGGACTGTCACACAGAGGTCTCGAGTTCAATCCTAAGTCATGCACTTCTGTCTTTTCGAAGTTATTTGCCATTAAATAATTCATTTTTGCACGCTAGACCCGCTAAAGAAAATATCGTGATGAAAATATCCTGTCTGAGAGTTCTCCAAAATATGTAAATACTGCCAACCAGTACTGGGCTAGTACGAATAACTTTGGCTTAAACCTTCTCACACTGAGAAGAGGCGAGTGCTAGCGGTAGGACAATTTATATGTACAGGATTGATATTTTATTTGTTTCTCTCTCACGAATATTTTCATAGTACGTTAAGAAAATACTCGACCCTTCGGGGAGCATACATGGGGACATGTGTCCCACATGCAGAGGCCCTTAGAGGGTTTTAATCTAGAGTAGGATGGGACTCTCACCGAGACACTAACCTCAGCAGTCGTAGGAGACCTGCTACATATGGAAACTAATAAATCTGGGCTATGGGCCTTATTATTATTGTTTCTCTTATCACAGGTATTTTCTAACATATTACATTCGAAAAATACCCGGCCTTTTGGGAGGCTTATTTGGAGACATTGGTCCAACTTAAAAAAACTTAAAACTCTTGAAGGCCCTTCAAGAGTTTTAATCTAAATTGGGATGAAACACCTACAGCGGCAATAACCGCAGCAGGTGTGGGACTTTTAACTATATATTTATTAGCTACGTATGGAATCTAATATATCTGGGTTATGGATGGGTGTTTCATGGTCCGGTATAATGGTAACTATGGATGAAAAACGATACTATAATTGCATAAATTTGGATGTGACTAGGCGATTAATTTTATTGTTATAGTTTTTATTCCTGTTGTTACAGTTTGGAATATTTCTAACAAGACATTTACAAACTGAATTTCAATACTAATAATACTTATAGTAATAGTAGTACTCAATACAGTAAAGCTCTCCCTAATGTTTTCTTTTAACTCTAATTCCATCGTTACCTGCACACATTGCTACACATATGTAAACTATTTTAATACATCCGACGTCAGCTTCATTCAAAATCTCTCTAATGTTATTTTTTTAACAGTTATAGTGACGGTTGTGGCTCGGGGCGGTCGTCGCCCAGGGACCGATGGCCAGACCAACGATGGAGGCGAGACGGTCAGTATATATCTACACTATTTTAACACGCTTTTATAAGCTTAACCTGTATCTACGTAACGGAATCATTGAACACGGTTTCCACTCACTTAGAAATATCAGATTAACTTGAAACTTTGTACACTTATCAAGGACCGATAACAAAACAATAATTTCATAAATTTGTCCTAGTCTCTAGGATCACCAGGATGTCAAATAAATAAAAAACTGGCACAATATATAATCTCGTTTTTCAATGTCGGTAGCTGGTTTAGTCACTAACTAAACTATACAGAAATTCTGCCCATTCCTCTCGTTCGTCATGAATTGGTTCAAATATTTACAAGATGTTAATTATAATACTTATTCTGACATTTTGCCGTCCTCTAAGGCGACCCGCCTGGGGCGCCTCTGCCACCACCACTACATCACGCCACTGGGACATGATCTATCGGTGTGCCAAGTAACATCTAAATAAGTCCAAGCCCCGTAATTAAGTAACTAATAGCCAGACACTTCCACAAACTTTTACTTTTATAATAGCAAGTTATTTCTTTACATTTAATTATGTAGGATATTTTTTAGAAGTCATAAGCTTATTAAATAGTTAATTATTGCACGCTTTAACGGTGAAGGAAAATATCGTGAGAAAACTCTCAGAAATGCAGGTTCATTCCTGAGAGTTCTTCTAACGATCTCGAAGATATGTGAAGTCTGCCAACCCGCACTGGGCCAGCATGGTGGAAGATGGCCTAACCGTTCTCACACTGAGATGAGGTCCATGCCCAGCAGTGGGACAGTATAATACATGGCTGATATTATCATTATTTATTATATATGTAAGATTTTAATTTTACAGAAAGGAACTACGGTTCTCTAGGTTGGCGAGAAACAAGACGTAGAGCTGAAATGAGACAAAGTGAAGATCCTAGTGAGAGAAGGTGTGTATTTTTATTTTGTACTAGTTTTCGCCCTCGGATTTGCGCGCATAAATGTAGGTTAGGTTAAATTAGCAACAGTATTTTTTAAACATACTCACATTCGCATTTATATTATTAGTAAAGATAATTTTGTTCATCACAGTAGATTCTGGTCCTTCGAGCCGGATTGAAAAACATAAGTTCGTCGCAGGTACGGCTCCACGCTGGGCTGGTCGTCGCGGCGCGCGAACACGTGCGTGCGGCGCGACTCGTCCCGCGAGCGCGAGCGCGACGCGCCGCGTGACGTCACGCGCGACGCGCGCCGCCGCCCGCGCCGCGACGACGCGCGACGTCCGCGCGACTACCGCTTCTCCAACGACTTCTCCCCGCGCGACCCGCCGCATCCCCCGCACCCCCCGCACCCCCCGCACCTCCCGCACCCCACGCACCCCACGCACCCGCCGCACCCGCGCGACAGGGAACATATGTCGCCCTTTGACAACGACTTCCACGACACCCCCACGCCAACCGGCAAGAAACGAGCTACCTATTCCAGCTTGGAGGGGACCAGGTATGTTTCACTTTTGCTTTTATTAAATTATAATTAACTAGCTTTTGCTCGCGTAAAAGTAGGTTATGTTAGTAACAGTACCTTTTTTTTATATGAAATATAAGGAATTTTTAAAATGGGGGGAATAGTTTTAAGTTAAATCCTTACAAACAAACAAACAAAAAATCAAATCTTACTCTTTATAATATTAGTATACATTAATTATTTTATCAAAAACTATCTTAAGTCCATGATTTCGTGTGAAATATAAATTAGTAATCATACCAATGTTGCTATTAGGTTATCTACAATAATATAATAAATAAAGTATATTTCTAAAAATAATGTTTCTTGTCTTGGCGAAAACAATTTTGAAAGTAAATATTGTTACAGGATTCATTAATATTCATATGCTAAACAATTACATCAATAATTATGATCTCCAATTTTCTAGACCTTCAAAAAGCATTCGATACTGTACCTACCTGTTCCAATCCTGATAACACTTGGAAAAAGTTATAAGGAGTGTGGCTCTGGATTTTACACACTGAACACAAAAATCCTGCATGAATGATAATTAGTTTCAACGCGTTAGAATAGCTGACTACGGAAATACCGATTCCACCAGCAGATACAGTACAGCATTCCACAGGGTAGTACACTAGGGCCAACATTATTTCTCATTTACATAAATGATCTATGCAAAGTAGCAGCCTTGCCATTTGCTCGCTGATGACACCGTGTTGATATTTCATGGCTAAACCTGGCTTTGACTTTTATATCTATATGATACTTTGTATCTGCTTGGCTAGAAAACTGTCGTCTATCGCTTAAAACATGTAGACCGAAATACCCCTGCTTTTGTGTTCTTCTATCTTGTAAGAAAACCTGCTGTATCGTACTTCCAGCCTTTCCGTGTAACAGATGAGATATTTCTTTAAACAGTGACTGTGCAGCATTTACTACTACTACTACTTGGGTGTAACGCTAGAGGACCAACGTGCCTGGTCTATGCATCTCACGACAACAATAGCTAGAGTCAGAAATCTAATTTATATTTACAAATCCTAACGCACAGTTTTTGATGATATAATAATGTAACAATATCCTCCAGACCGAATTTCGTCACGGCGGCCAATCTTAACCCTGGCCATCGCGCAGGAGATATAGTATCGATAATAATAAACATATTTTATATTATGTATCAGCAAACCAGCTATGGCATTAACGTCGCATTTACATCAATATTATATACGTTGCAGGTTTGCGTTCGAACCAGAGGAAGCGACAGCGTCCCCAGCGTCCGGCGCGAGCAGCGCACGAGAGGGGTCCAGCGCCAGGTTCCGGTTCGACTCCGAGTCGATGTCGCCGCGGTCCATGTTCGAGGACGATTTCAGCAACCCCGCCCCACCGCGACCCCGCACCGCTTCCATAGCCGAGGAGGAGGAGGGAGAGATACCTCCCTTACGAGCGCGACCTCCCGTCACCACGAACACCTCACGTGATATAAGAAAGTCGGACTCCGTGAACATTTTCACGAGAGAATCGGACCCGTTCGAGGGTGACGCGTTCTTCGCCTGCACCGGGTCGGACCGCGCGGCGCGCCGGGAGAACTGGCCCGGCGACTTCCAGGGCTTCGACAACGCGTGAGGCGCGCGGGCACGCTGCGGGCGGGCGGCACGCCGCGAGCGCGCGGGCACGCTGCGGGCGGGCGGCACGCCGCGAGCGCGCGGGCACGCTGCGGGCGGGCGGCACGCCGCGGGGTGACCGCTCCCGCTGCGAGTGTGTCCGCGCCCTAACTCCGAGCCGCTTCTAATGTTCCTACTTTCTCGCCGGCTCCACATGTAAATCTCGCTTTTTATTTTAAGTCAACCGGTTTGAGTATGGAAGTGCGTCATGGTGACATAAAGCTTGAAGGCTGTAAAGGATTAGAGCGAACCGCCGCGAGATGTTTAGTAGTTGATCACATAATAGCCGCACTCGCAGTAGGAAGCACGAGAGTATGTAAATAGATGTGAATTGTAAGTTTAACACTACGGGATGTAAATAGGTCGCATGAAGGATGACTGAATATGACAGAGTCTTGCCGTAGATATAAGTATAATATTTTCCATGGATCTCGTGTATCTTTATATGAAATCGCAGTGTCTAAAATATTCTAAAAAAATAACCCTATATACATATATTAATGTAAGCTCGAATGTATTTAAAAGCATTTTTTAATCAATGGCGTTCCAGTTGCGATGTTTATATAACAACTAGTCACGAAACTTATAGTCGCTTCGCGGAGGCCGCACCTAAAAAATACCATTTTAACAAATCGTGGTACGGTATTGTAGCCTTATATTGAACGCAATAACCACAATTAGCATCAGCAATAGAGCTTATACACTTATTATTTAACTTGTTTGAACCCCTATAGACTAACGACTACAGGCTAAGACAAGTTATAAGATAAATTTTCTAACTTGGAGCGGTTGAAGAAATCTCCATAACTGATGTATTTTGCGCCGGTAGTAATATGTTTTCATTTTTTAATGGTATCATAACGTATGTTTGTGCAACGGCGCTCGTTAGCTCAGCTAATAACAATATAAGCGTAGCTTTGTAAATACATATGATACAATAATGTCACACCTTTACGCGAATGTTACGCATTGAAATTACACTACTTTGTATGGAGTTTATTGCGGTTCGCTTTGGATACTACGACATAAATTACACAGGTACAGGCAACCGACTCAGACTGCACGAATACATATACACTTACACATAAAGGGGTATGAAAATCGATCATTCCATTAATTCATACCACGAATCCAAAACAGAAATCTCGACGCATCTCGACTCATATGATTGTCGGCGACAGAGCATGCCTTAAGACAGATACATTTTCGAAAAGCCAGCATGCAATAACGTCGATGATAATGTTGGTACACATTGGGATTCGACCATCAACGTTACAGCCGACAATGCCGACGATCAAACGTTGAATACGTTTATGAAAAGTCATTAGGCTAGGCTAGCTATTCAAATATAAATCTCCTCGTGAGTCTAAAAAGTATACGAAACGCGGACATTACTGTTTTAAGTGATCGCCTTGTCACTGTCTCACTCTGTGCATCGAGTGAGATACTACAAAGCAAAATTCTGTGTTTCAAAAACAAGTGTTCTAATTCAAGGTATTATTTCAGTCGGTTGTTTTATCTTTTTAAAGCCCTCGCGACACTAAGGCTAAAGCTAGAGTAATCCCCACAGCTTGAGTAATATTATTAGATGTAAAATCGATAGCGCAATGAATTTAATGAAATTAGTAATAGTTTAATTTCAATGCATTTTAACAGTGTTGTAACAAACGCAGATTTATTTAGTCCATGTACGCATGTACTTATAGTGAAAGCAAATATTCTTACCATGTTATGAGGACTATATGGTAGATGTATTACGGCTCCCGCACACGAGCAATTTTTATCGCCAGCTATAGTTGCCCGACTATAGGTACTAGTTGTCTTTGAAGAGAATTTATACTTAACTGACTAATAGCTTATTTTTGATTGCTGGATTAAATTTATCAAATCAAATCAAGATGAGTTGTGATATTATCAATTCTATTTATTATAAAATATTAAACAATATACAGGGTGTCCGGTAATTAATGGATAACTTGGAAATGTCTTATAGTGGAACGGATGGCCTTCAGAAAAAAATATGAAAAGAAATCTGTCCTAACTACTACCTGAGATATGTGTTTGTTTTTTAATTACCATGTATAACTTTCTTGTATACTACGACCATAAATGAATGAAAGTCATAAGTATGCTATGCCAATATAGCTTGCACTTTTTAATATATATATATGTATACATATATTTTTTTTTTTGATTTTGCTAAAGGGCCTTCTGTTCTACTATAAGACATTTCAAGGTTATCCATTAATTACCGGACTCCCTGAAAGTCAAAAGTATGCTATGCCAATATAGCTTGCACTTTTTAATATATATATATGTATATATATATATTTTTTTTTTATTTTGCTAAAGGGCCTTCTGTTCTACTATAAGACATTTCAAGGTTATCCATTAATTACCGGACTCCCTGAAAGTCAAAAGTATGCTATGCCAATATAGCTTGCACTTTTTAATATATATATATGTATATATATATATTTTTTTTTTATTTTGCTAAAGGGCCTTCTGTTCTACTATAAGACATTTCAAGGTTATCCATTAATTACCGGACTCCCTGTTTGTACCTAATTTGAGTTATTTATAATACGAAAAAGTACGTAAGATGTTGCCATATTCAACACAATATTCTTTATAAAAATGTTTGTACATTTATCGCGTCATACGTTATTCGAATCTATAACGCATACAAATCCTTACATTAACTTAACTTTCTATGCCACTATCTCTTATAGCGATATTTTAATATATTTCAAATATTATATTTTTGCAATAAAGCAAAACAGTGTCTATAGTTTTGTCAAGTTCAAGTTCAAGTTCAAGTTCTTTATTTTGTCTCGTTCTCTCGTAATTTACAATGGCAATAATACTTCCATGTGAAAAAGTGTTATAGCGCTTCGGAAAAAATCGCTAGTGTGTTTGATCACTTAGCCGCAATATAATACATAGAACATAATATATTTGGGACCTGTTTCACCATCTTTACATAAACTAATTCAGATAACACAACATCTTGCCGTCTCATTTTTCAGCGTTAAAAGAACAAGATTTGAATGGACAACTAGGACATGGTGAAACAGGTCATTATCATGTTACACCACTAACCTGACACTGTCACATTAGTATTATATGTATGTTAAGGCATATATAGAGTTGAGACTTCACAATCAAGTCTGTATGTGCCTTTATGGTGCTGACAGACTCGAGTATTCACTTATAACAGAACATCGAGCCTTCACAGTTTTTAAATTGTCCAACTGAACAACGAGTAGAGACAAACATCACTACGAAACTTTACACGATAATTCTAGCGAACGCTCTTGTCAATGCTCGTTAAAAATATATTCTTCACGAAGATGTCAGACTTGCATATGCTCAGATTTACTGTCCTTTCGGTAGAATGCTCGGTAAAGCGCTCCTGTATGTCTGAGAGTTCTCCAAAATGTTCTCGAAGATATGTGAAGTCTGCCAACCCGGATTGGCCAGCGTGGTGGACTATGGCCTAACTCTTCTCACACTGAGAGAAGGCCTGTGCCCAGCAGTGGGACAGTTTAATACAGGGCTAATATTATTATTTTAATGTAACATTCGCTAGAATGCTCATTACAGGTTGAATGTTCAAGTCTTTCAGCACCTTTAGACGCAACCTGTGATATATATATATAACGCCCTTATATTTTATATTACTTTCTACAATATTGTAGTTACATTTTATGTTTTGGCTTGCATCTTAACTTTTATGACTTATTGCCGCATCCAGAGACATTTTACGATTACTAAGAGACTCTTTAGTGAAACCTTACTAAGTATATTTGTATAAGCATTACTAATAAGTCATTTAAGAAAATTGTAAAATTTCGGGATATTGTTGCGTGCAATATTGTTTATTTAGTGACATATAACAAGGTTTTGTCATATTTAAATGTCGTGTGGACTTACTGAAAATGTAAGATGTCAATAATGCTAAGATTTATTTTACAAAGGGAGCCATATAAGTGGCAGTTGAACCGCAACTAATTCAGTGTGTTCTAATTAGTGGTACGCATACCATTAACATTTAACCTTGTTTGAAACTAATTAAATCAGTAAAAACTAATAAACTAACATTACAATTTATGATAATTAAGCGAGATAGTGCTCGTTCTTGAAAGCAAAAATTGGAAACTACAGAACCAAAATCATGGGAAAATAACTCTTGAGGTAAAGCCATGAATGGCTTAGTATGCAAAGCGGCGCTACAGATTTCTCAAACCGCAAATTTAAGTAAATCCTGGTCACTATGGCCAAGTTTAAATTTAATGAATATGATAAAAAAAATTAACTGATTATTTATAATTTAGGTTTATCCACAGCAAATTCATTATAAATTGATGTACATAAACATGTTTAGTGAATAATATGGGTTATTAAATACATTTCAATTACTTAAAATCAGCAGCAGTACCTAGAAACATTATTTATTGATATGACATACTAAATATGACTTAACCTTTGCATTGTCATTCAAGCCTAAACGATACCGTTTTACTTATAAGTTGACATGACTGCAATTATTTAATCGAATCGCATTGAATAATATCGTAAATGCACTTATATACAGTACCTTCACATCAGTTATGTGATTCGATTCCAATTACTCGAGTTACTACGGTAAAAAAGTATCTGAGTCATAAAATATCGACTCTTTTTTACCGCAGTAACTCGAGTAAAATTGGAATTGAGTCGCATCACTACTTCACAAGTAAAAGCACGGCTTGCCTTACTAAAGAAATATATTATATCTAACACTAGTATGCCAACGGTTTGCTTTGGTGCACGACATGCAAGTGACATAAAAAAATGGATTTACTATTAAAAAAAAGCATTACGGATTAGCGTATGTATACTAAAACCTGTGTCGTTAAGACAATGTCGGAATTGTGCACATGGCTACCGCCGAATACTACAAATTCAACCTCGCGTCTAAATTGTCACGATTGTCATATAATATAAAGTTACGATGGCGTTAAGAGGCTTATTCGTCGTTAATATTTATTTACGAATAACATTTCATTAAGCATTTCATAATTTATATTTTAAGGTACGCATTACATGTAATTTAATAAATTGAATTTAAATTATTTTCATGGAACTAATTGTGTTTATATTGCGATCAAATGTATATTGAGATAGCTTAAAAGCAGAGCAAGTAAAATAAAATAGGTTTCTTTAAAAATGGTGAACGAAGTTGTGAGTGAATGTGAAATAAAAAAATAAATCGCATTATAATTCGTAAAAAGTTTAATTTAATTTATTAAAATATGTTTGCGACTTACATCCAATGTGTTTATTATAGTTATTTATTTTGAAATGCAGTAATATACAAATATTCTAACATTTATATAAATAGCAATATTAATAACTACATAACCTGTAGAGTAATTAACTGTGCTCTTAGTACGAGTTTGGGTAGCACTCGACAACAATCAACGTCATCGTCTCGAACATTATACATATCGTCGTTCAGCACCCAAAACCGCGAATGTGACATTATATTCAATTTTCTATGTCGTTCTATACGTTAAAATAAGCGATCCTATAAACAAATTTTGGCCAAAAGTTAATCCGATCCTGCTATGTTTAGAGGCGTGCAAAACCGCGATCTTAAGAATTGTACAAGTGTCAGTTATAAAGATTTTTAGGCTCGCGGTATTGAATTTCGAACGACGATATAGCAGCGCCTCTAGCGGCAACTTTAATGAACTAAGCAACATCTATTATGCTCGGAATTTACGAAACTCGTACTAAGATTAATAATCTCATTAAAATATTACATTTTAATACATAGGCGTATAACTATTACGTTTCTTAGATTTAACTCGTACAAACGGGCTCCAGTATAATAAACACCATTCCGACTGTTTAATATTTTTATAATAATACCTAGATTAAGCTTCACGTCTAGGAATATTAGTCCGTTATTGGCTGTTATTTTATTTTTACAATTAATTTCACAATTAAAACCAACAACATAATTCGGCAATTGAAATGCACTCTCAATATTGGCATCGTAGCTTGATGTGCGAGAGACCAAAAATACAAGTGAATATTAAATTGGATCGACCGCATGTCTAGCGAAAACGTCGGTTTGCTGATCAAACTGTTCACAAACACAACGCTAACGAACAACGTGTCGAGTTTAGTCAATAGTGATGAAACCTCGTAGATCACTTCATGGATCATAAATAACCATGGACAAGGCTTTCAAAAATAGTTTCGCTTTCCGAATTCTGTTGTTGGACCGTATTCGAGTAGCGAAATAAAATCGGCATTAATTCAAGATTGGGCACAAAAATGTATAGGTAATGTAAATAGTTTGCAACGACGCCATTTTCTATTACCGCTGTGTAATTCATGTGTAAATAATGTTTTATTATCAACATAAGTACGTCGACATTATTATACCTTACTGTTGACACGTCAAACTATCGTTTGGAAACTTAAGTCATTAAAGTTACCTTTACTTTCTGCTGGATATGTAACTTGTTACTTTGCTTTATAATTTGTATAGTTGAATACTTTAAGTAATTATAGACTGGAAACGTCTTTGCGTGTGGCAGCGGCAAGAGGGGTGTACGCCACAAAACAGTAGAGACAGGATGTAGCTTACAAAATCTGCTTACATGAATTAATAAAATAAAAAAAAATAATAAAATTAAATATGTTAACCATAGGGCACAATCAACGGGCAGGTCAATATTTTTTAGAAAATACATGTTTGGCTCTTTACTTGCATAGTTATGTTGGCTTACTGGGTGCCTAGTGCGAATGGGTTTTTACGTTAACGCGATCTAAACGTTCACCGCGTTTGGGTCTCTAATTGGTTAAAAGCTTGGAGCGGGCCAATCGGAGCGACGAACATCATAAACGTGTCAACGTGTGTGTCGCGTTATCGTAAAAAAAACTCGCACTAAGTATTCTGATTGTAATAATACCTCAATACATAAATCGAGCGAAAATATGTTTGACACATGTCTACTACAGTCTTTTATAACTCTAGATTAAAAAACATGACCGCGTTTTAGAGCTTACAGAATTTTTTGCTAATTATCGAAAATTGTGCACATTTTATAATTAAAATACACGTATTTTCGTAGCTTTGTTATTCGTACGTTTTATAAGTCTGAAGCGATTTGTGTAGGTTTACGCCAATCTCATTATTTCATTAATATTATAATTATTATCAATTTATTACATTTAATTGTAGCATTTTAGTATTTAATAAAAAGTTTTTGTGATAGTAATACTCTTTACGTGAAATATTCTCGTGTAATTTTAAGCGTCAATTGTGCTTTTAATATATTGCAGAATTTATGTTTAGTGAATGATTACTGTGATAATTTTTGTTATTGTGATTTCCTAATATTTTCTGTGTATAATTTACTCATTACTTTGTGTAATAGCAAATATATATTATTTAGAAGCAAATGTCTATTTCTAAAACGATATGTAAAAATAAATAATGACTGCTTTATCAGCGCAGTGGTAAACATAAGTGCACTTGAAGTTGCGCGTGCTCTTGTATTTACTGACATGCTGATCTGGAAAGGTCAGGGTCGATTTCGATTCAGGCATAGTTATCGGAAGAAATGTTCGATAATAGCATGAAGTTAGCTACTATGCTCAGTAGATGGCAATATACTCGCCCCTGTTATGAGGGACCTAAAATATTTGGCTATATGCGGGTGAGACCACCCCGGTTATCCTCTTCAGGGATTTCCGGGTGTGCTATGTTATGTAATAGCGTAATATACTCAAAAATGCAACAATACATACATGATGGTGGGAATTATTTCTCGATCACATATATACTGTTACATTTTCGACAACAAGGATGACTTAGTAATATGAAAATCCTATATATGTACCTTCAATATAAAAATTAAAAGCCCATAATCATTGAATAGCAATTATAACGAATGTATTCATGTAAACTAATGTTACCTATAAACTAGTGTTGATGACGGGCGTACGGATTTTGTATTAATGTATTTTTTGTACATAATGTAGTTAGAGGCAAATTAATTATGTGCAATTATTACCACCTCTATGGCGCAATACCAAAGGTATTTATGTTCTGTAACTGTTGTGTAAAATACTCGGAGTTATTAAAATTATAACGAAATGATCGAAAACATTGTGTGCGTTTTATTTCGATTACCATATAGTATGCTCAGTTACCTGAGAGTTACCAGACCTACGTGATTCTAACACAGATGATTTCTTTGCAGTAAATGTGTATTGTTAAAATAATACTCGCTAGTTGAGGACTTTTTCTCTTGCAGCTGATAGGACCTTCGAATCTATCTGCCTATATAAAATCTCATGTTTGCCTCTATAACGTAAGCCATTGGTATATAACCATTAAATATTCAGTCTTACTGTACTTAAATAACTTGGCTTTCATTATGGTTGTAAGACAGATTCTTTTTCTTTTTGCGCACAATTCAATCCTAGAAGTCTATCAACACTGACAAAACTAGGAAATAAAGAAATTGGTCGCACTGTCCAACTAGCGAGTAGGTATGCATTCGTTGTTTACCCATATATACAGTAAAAAAATTGTTAGGTACCTACTACTAAAATAACGTTGGTTTGGCGGATCTAGTATGTCAATCAGTAAGGCTTATACGGGTGACTATACACAAGGCTGGTGTAGCGGCCAAGCTTTCGCCTCATTGCTGCCGCCATACCGGAATCCACACGGGACTATCTGTAAAATCCTCGGACACGACACTTCCCTCGATGCGGAAGTTTTCTTAACCTGTCAAATACCGCTAACGCCGATCGCGTCTACGGACTTGTACACGTCAAACCCCGGTGACCTTATATGGGGACGAGCATACTCGATCGTGTATTGTTAACGTTTGCATTAGTTATTTGAGCTAACGTAAACATTTCACGACCAAGTGTGCTCGACGCCATATGGGGTCACCGAGGTTTGACGTGTACAAATCCGAAGTCCGGTGCTTAGGGGAAGTCATAGCCGGGCAGTAGAATATAATAGATATGTACCTATAGCAGAATTTTCGATAATCGATGCTCGGCAATAATCCCCCGAAAAACGTTTTGTGTTTTCGAGTAACATTCTTAGTCACAGCTGAGAAGTCTCGGGTTCGATTTCTTATATACCTACCTATGTATATAGTTATAGGGTATTTTTGCCAAGAAATTTTTAATAGCACCATTAAGTATGGAACTGTGCCTAATATACGTCAATAAGTTCGCTTCTATTAGATAGTATCTAAAAACATTGTAGGTAGATGTTATACACTCTGCCTACCTCTTCGGTACAGCCGTCCGTCAGATTATGTATAATATGTATGTACATATAATATATGGATATATAAAATCATAAATCACGCATTTTTGAAATCCTTAACCAATTTTTGCCAGTGAGTATGATGCAATCAGATGTTATTCTAGGAGCTCAACACATTTTTACATAAAATTGTCATGTAAAATAGTTTTATCAATTTTTAATACGCGCACTGCAGAACCTGCGCGCAGTGTAAGCTCGTACCTTTAGTTTAATAGATACTCTCGAGTGAATGATTTTGTTTCAAATGTCTCCTTAAGGAAACTATTACATACAAATCTTGTCCACGTATCAACGTGTATTTTTGTCTATGGATATATTATAATCGCAAAAATATAATACGCTTGTGGTAGTTAACCACATTTGTGTTTACATCACTCGCCCAACCCGCCTACGAATATAAAAGTAAATAAACTGGCTATCCCCACAGCCATATAAGAAGTTTAGTAGCTTCCAAGTACACTTCCAAGTTCCAAAATTGCAAATATTGAATGGAGTCATCTTTCTTATGGTGATAGCCAGTCTAGAACTGTAGAGATCAGTGAAGTAACTGATAAATATATTCGATGATTTTGACTGTGACGTACTCCAGCTTATTCTACCGGCAACTATGTCAAGCAATTCTTTTTTCGCAACCCTTTTGCTCTAAGGGGCAACTCTACATCATACGTCATAAGTGGCAAGTTGTCATTTTGTCAAATGTCAAAATTCTTTGTCAAGACTGAGTGAATCAACAGCTGTTTTGCATTTTTCTACCTATAAATATAATTAAAATTGGGTATTACACAGGTAGTTTTGAGCTTTTTATACAGGTCATGGTAGATATTATTAGCACTAGTCTTGTTTTTGAAAATGAAACAAAGGTAAGTGTAGTTGTGAACGAGCATAGTTTAGATGTCCATTGTTGTTTACGTGTTACCTTATTACCTTCTATGTTTACTTGTCTTCAGGGCTCGCCCAATGCACGGCGGTGATGATCTGGTTGGCTTTAATATGGGGAAGAAAAACGACGTTAACGACCACAGCGAGATTCAGCTGCATAGGATAAAGCCTCAGGAGCACTTTATTGAGGCGCAAGTCCAAGAAGGAGATACTCTACAAGCTATTGCGTTGAGGTTTTATTGTCCGGTAAGTAAATATAATTTTGTATTAGAACATATTCTCTTAACTCTTGCATTACTCTTTTAGAACTTTGTTAATCTTGGTTATCTTTTATAGTTATATACATGCATATCTAATTCAAAGTCTTATATATATTGCAGATATCAGAGCTTAAAAGGATCAACCATATACATAAAGATAATGAAATATTTGCAAGACGGACTATAAAGGTCCCTGTCACACCATACTCAGTGTTGACAGAACTGATTCCGACCCAGCCATCTGAACCTACACCATCAACATCAACTAACAATCCATCAAACACTGTGATACAGGAATTATTAAATACTAATAATTATAATGAACTTTTGAACCAAAATAATATATCAATTAATAATACACAGCAGAAGGATGATGTGCAGTGTGCTATTGACTGTAATACAGTTGTTATGAATAGCACTGTGGCTCCATCTGTTGTACCTTATGTAGACTCGGAACAGAATGAATTAGCAACAGAGGATACTCAACTTTTGCCCAGCAAAGAGAAGATATCAGTTGAAGCAGTTGTAGTGAAGGAGTTGACATCACATGGGGCTGACTTTGGCCTAAAATGGTTCCATCTGGTGTGCATGATGCTTATTCTGGGTGTTGTGATACCACTTGTATATGTAATGTTTTACTTAGATAAACCTGAACATGAAGTATCAGATCTTCCACCATTGCACTCGAATCGATGACTGACTATGAATAATCTATTTGACAGAAAGCTTTAAGTTGTAATGGTATTTGTTATAAATCAATTTTATATATCATTGTAATGGGACACAATGTGATTCCTTCAAAAAATATATTAATGCTAAGGTATATCAACATTGGTTTTATTTATTTTGTGGTACTACACAACCATGTTTAGGCCATTATCAGTTTATTATTTCATGTGTGATCTCATTTGTTAACCCAATTGCCAAGAAACCGGAACTGATGTTATCTAGTGCAACTATTCCATTGGCTATAGAAAATTGAAGACAGCTTTGTATTAAAGATATGAGAATTAATAATGGAAACATTTGCATTTTGTATAGACAAGTGTGTCAACATTTTTTATTATTATTAATGAAATTAAATCAAGTTTACAAAATTATGTGCACTTTTAACAGCTGCAGTATGCACCCATTTTTTTATTATTTGGGGCGGCCACTTATTCTGGTTAAGGATGCAGCAACTATCATTCTAACTTATACACATATTTTTATACACATATAATTATGTTTCGAAGTTTCGTATTTTGATGAAGAATTACATATTATTTGTGTATATTACTCTTAAACTTTCTTTTAGTGCATAAGCTTCAAATTTGACTCGGGCTAAAATCTGCACCAGCAATACATATCTTGGTAATAATTAGAGTTATATCAGTGAGATGGCAGCAGTGCGCGTGTTTTTTGAGTAGTCATTTCTGATAGTATATATCATAGATAAGACACTATATATATTTTATGTTAACCACTCTATGAACATATACAGTGTAACTACAATTATCCAAACTCCAACTATCCGAATCGCTGATTATCCGTATCGTTATCGGTGAAACATTATTGGGAGATGAGTCGCCGTCCTAATCGTCCTATAATGCAGACAGGAATCTTTCGCGTCGGTACTGTGTTTGTGGTTGAATTGAAGTGGATGGAGCGGCAGCCCGAGTGTGACCATATGCAATTTCTTACTGTCAAGAGAATGCGCGACTTGGCTGCCCGAAAACGGATCGAGGCAGTCAAACAGCTCAATGTGACTGAGATCAAACAATGGCTTTCGTTTATTAATGTAATGTGTATGTACCTATAATGTCAATTTATCATGTATATACATATGTATCCCATATATGTATATGTAACATGTTTATGTCTTGCAATTTCAAATCAAAAATGCATACACTGCCGAAAATTGGCCCTATTTCTTTAAAAGTTGCAATGTACATATACATACATATATGTACGTACGTGCCCTTTTTTGAAAGAATCCAATTATGCGAGTTTTTGATAAATGGGGTCTGGTCCCAATTGATTCGGATAATTGGAGTTCCACTTTATAAGCATCTTTTGCATTAAACTAGAGCAAATCTAATGCGTTCCATGAATCATGGAAAGTTTGTCTTAATAAATAAAATAATTATCCATGTAGATTAGACCCCGTAAAGAGTGCGGGGCATCGTAAGGCGCCGCCAGAGAAAAGTTATTTGTAGAGGTACCTACTGAAGATGAAAATGTTACAAACTAAGTTCATATTTTTATTATACTCATTATTTTGACTACATGGACGGCACAGCGTGCAAGTAGGCATCTCGCCAATATACCCGCATGAAATTGAAATGAAATGAATTTGGGCGGCCCATATAAATTTTAATTTCATGTTTATCTTAGGTTCATTCATTGTAACGATTCTTACGATATAGGACTTGTTCCTTAGCAAGGTCAACAACATATATTCAGCAACCCGGATGTTTTACTGTAGGTATACTGCCAGCGACCAAATGCCAAAAGTTTTGTAGAGTAAGAAATGAGAGCAGCCTTATTAAACTATTGCCATGATTAGAAAAAAATTATGGGTGAATACAAGTTTATCAATCACAATGATTTTATCTATGTATGTAGGTAATTGGTTTTCGTTTGGATAAAGGATTTCTATTTTTGATACCTGCAATAATTTCAATTATCATAAAGTATGAATTTAAATATTTTTATCGATAAACTACAAAATGTTCCACTTAGGGCGCTGTGAAAAGGAAGTAAATTGTAAGTAATAAACTACCATTTTATTATTATTAAGTGGTGTACGAGGGCTTGTGATAAAGCACTAGATGGCGCATCTAGTGCTTTATCACATTTACTTATTATGCTCAAGTCTATTACATGTCCTAAGTAGTTTCATAAACATATCTGGGTTATAAAGTTATTTCGTTATTTTTTTATACAAAGGAAGATTTTAGTCTGGTTCTTCTTCATTTATGATATTAGCTTTATAACAGAGACAGCATGTTCTAGACAGCTGCGGTCACTCCGTTCGCAGATAGCGCTTGCCATATGGCGAACGGAGAGACTGCTCTAACATTATGCAAGAGACGATATAATCTTTTACATAATACATATCTTGCGCGCTTAGTTTGCAGATCTTCTAACCAGCGTAATTTTTTTTACAATGACTCGAGATGTGATTGTTTTATTGTATAACGTTTAACTCTAACATGATTGACATGTATGTACATATGTCTATAAATCTGTATAAAATCAACAATGTAGACTTGAACAGAGTTGTATATTATTTAAGTATGTTACTATAACTTATAAATAGCTATGTTTCATAAGATTTTTAACAAATAAAACAAGTTAATTTCACAAAATAGACTATTTATTTTCCATTTCTATTTGCTATCACTTAAAAATACATCGATGTAACAAATAAATCGGTAAATTATTGACACAATCTTAGTTAACTCTTTTACAATTATTAATAATGATAAATGCAATCTTAAATAGCTAAAACCCGACCAGAGAAATAATTATAACAGACTTTTCTTTGTGATATCTCAAATACAATTTAATAAGAAAATTTAACCTAAACTTTTAGTATTTTATAAAAATCACAAATTCTACTCCATTATGAAAATATGTATTCATACACAAATGGACCATACCATCATACTGAACTAATTATATTATATTATATTTTCCTGGTTGGTTTAGACCTATGTACAGATATATAATTACGTGAGCCTCGCGGATATCTTTCTGTATAAAATTAATGACGTGATCTGAGGTGACTAAAGTAAAGCTTTGAATAAATTTAACACACGTTGTAGTCGCCACCGGAATCAGAAGTTTCCGCGACCGAGATTCGGGTTGCTCTCGTGTACACTGCGGAGATAAAAACAAATATTAGTATAGTGCCGGCGGTTTAAGGTGATGATACCACACAATAAAAACATTATATTACAATGTTAGTACAGTACACAAAAAGAACAAGAGAAACACAGAGGATTATCTTCGCCCGAAGATAGCGCCGACGCTTTGTAGGTAGATTAGTGATTCCTTGTTAGTCTGAATCAAAACAACAAAATCACTAGTCTTCCATACAACGCGCGGCTCGACCGATGCCCGATGTTAGTTGATGAACCTAGAAATGTTAATAACAGCAATGTTAGTTACAAATGGTAGAATTGAATGAGTTAGAAGTTCTGATGTGTGATCATTGCTAAATACTTGAAACTACAGAGACAAGTTGAATATACGACAGTAATGTATGTAGGTACACATGTGAAGATGTCGTTTGAAAGATCTACGCTCCCGCTACTAACAAGAGTGTGCATGTTTACCTGTGCATCTTAACATCGACGTAACACACTCAAATCCGTTCAATAATCTCTACTTAATCTTAGTTTGGTTTGGTGCCAACTCAGGGAACTCTTCAAACATTCTATTGTCAAAATAATATTGTGTTAGTTATAATACTGAATTATATACAGTGATAGCAAATGTTCGAGATATTATCCTTAACCAAGTACAATGTTATAGCGGCGCAGTTCGACGTGTGACATTAGCAATGATACAGTAGTTATTGGCGATAATGTTGACATGCTTTTCAATTACTTATGGCATAGACGATACAGATAATTGGAAAACATTATGAAACTGCAGCACAGATTTAGATGTCGAATACAGTTAATGAAAACATTCGAGACACGTCGTGAACTCTGAGTATGTAATGTAAGAGTGAGGTGAGCGTGGCGACAGGCGTGACGAGTACCTCTGTTGCAGCAAGTACTGCGCCATCTGTATGCGCTGCTGGGTGCCGGTGATGGTGATGATGCGGTCGCTGGAGCCCGGCAGCGGCTCGGCGATCTCGATGCCGGCGCCGCTCTCCGCGCGGATCTTACGTATACGAGAACCGGCCTTGCCGATTATCGCTCCGGCCAACTTGAACAGACACCAGAGGTTATGATATGGTAGACATAAGTTTTAAAATATATTGAATACGACAGTTTCAAGACTTACATCTTTGGGAATGGTAACTTGTGTAGTGGTTTCTTGTTGGTTGCCGCCGCCACCATTATTGCTGAAGTTGCCTCCACCACCGCTACCGCCGCCGCCGCCCCCTCGGCCGCCACCGAAGTTGCCACCGCCAAAATTGCCGCCGCCGCCGCCGAAGTTGGCACGAGGGGGACCAGAGAAGCCAGCTCTAGGCCCAGGACCACCGAAGTCGTTGAAAGCAGCGCGAGGCCCGCCTGGCCCGCTCCGGCCGCCCATCCCGCCGGGTCCGCGAGGCCCGGGCCCGCGCCCGCCAGGCCCGCCCATGGGAGGCATGCCCCGCGGCGGGCCCCGCGGCGGCCCGCGCGGGCCCGCACCGCGGGGCCCGCCGCCTCCCTGTCCGCTGCCGAAACCACCGTACTCGTCGGCGTAGAAGTCATCATAGTTGTGCGGGTCGTAGTTTTGAATTACACCTTTAACTGGAACCTGAAGCAAATGAATGTTTACATATATACGGTCTTTTCACTGCACTAATCGACTTCAACATGATAACAATAATCCCAGTACCTGTCTGATAAGGTCGAGCACTTCCTTGATGCCGGCGGCGACAGCCTCTGCCTTGCCAACTAGCTGCACCACTCGCTCCGTGCTCTGTGGTGCCGGGTTCGAGAAGATCTTTAAGCGAGCGCCAGTTTTCTGCAAGAGATTTTTTTTTTTTGTAAAATTCGAATTTAATTTTTCTTTAATAAAGAGGTTTGCCTTGTAGTCGTTATTAGGATTGCATGTTTTTAATAAAATTGTATTACATAACAAAATAAAGTTGTTTAATAAAAATATAGCATGATAGCAATCTCATTAATTATATTCAGAATAATTTCAAGTGAATAATAAATTGAGAATCCAACGCCCTAAGCTCCAAAACAAATTACATAACAACACCGTACATCAAGGCGGCGTATGTTTACGGCATCTGTCGCGACACAGTCGGGGTGTTTGAAGTGCGATGACAAATCGATGGGTGATCAATTACCGATATTAGATAACATCATCGGTCCACCGCTCGGTGTGTGCGTGCATGCGTGCGTGTGTGCCGGTGACGTTTGACAGCGCGTTGTGCGCATGCGCGGCGACATCGACCGGCGCACGTGGCGGCCGCCGCCCGCCCCGCGGAGTCGCGCCGACACAACAACGACTCGGCTCCGCACACCACGCCGCACTGCTACGGACACTCGCCACCGACGCGGCGACGGCACGCGAACAACTGACATCGGCAACTCACTTCACGCTCGTACAGTCGCTAACAAAACACTACACTATAATAATTGTACCGCGCCGAAATACCACACTATTTATGTATTTTATTTCAAAAGAAAGGCAAAACCACTCACTATACCCGTACGGTACTATTTTAAAATTTATTGGGCACGCATTGAATAATAAATAAACGTATGATAAAATTCACGCGAACTGTCGAGTAAGGGAACGCGAGACGCGACCATCCCTCGAGGGTGGTCGGTTGCGGAATGAGCGGCCGACTGACGACAGGCGTGCAACACCTGCCGGCCTGTCCCCCTCGATCCCCTCTCCCGGCGCTCCTGTGCACTTGTGGGGCTCCGAGGAGAGCTCCTGGCACGCGCCACGCCTACGCCACGCAAAGTCCCCTACCGAACAACGGGACACTCGGACATACGTTCCGAACATTATCCATTTCTGATCCCGTCACGGACGCGAGCCCGACGTCCTTCACTGTAAAAAGGATCAGTTGGCAATGTCCACGACATAATTTATCAGTTCAGACCTTTAGCTATTTATAACAAGTATTTCCGACGAAGGACTCACCCCTCACGATAAATGGGTGCGAGATGTAGCTCTCGCGGGCTGTAAAATGTTCTATGACTGACGTTTATGATTTATTAGTCTGTCATTACACCTACAATCAATCACTAAGTTTGTTCGCTCGCAACACCGACGTAAGCCGCAGCATTGTTCGAAGTCAATTTATCTTGATCAGAACAACGAAATCGACTCATCTTTAACGGAGTGAAGCCAAAACCGCGTTTCGGTTGTACAACATTTTCTAATTAATACAATTCGACGGTGTGTTAGTACGCAAGTCCAAAACGTGTTGCTGACTGGGTATTTCCCCGGGGAAGCGGTTGTTAATCAGCTACTGAACAAATCGTAATATTTCCAAATTGCCATTAACATTATTCAGATCAAATGAATTCCCTTTAGCTGTAAATATTGTCAATGGGGGGTTATTTTTATTTGTTTTGTAAACTGGGGTAACTGGTAATAAACCGTGAGTCCTATGTAAAAAAAGTAATGCCGGTGCACCTTGTAGCGATATTGAACTGGCCGGAATTCATTAGGTATTCTGTTTAAATATGAAATGTGCAGAGAGCACAAACAATCGAGCGGCATGTGAATATGTAATCAATATGTAAAGCTAAACTTTTCCACAATGTGTAATGTGTCAAGCGGTGGTCGATAGCGTGGCGCGAGCGAAGCCGTAGAGCGGGCGGAGTGCGGTTCGATCGGAAACGGAAGCGGCGAGCTCGCGTGCCACCGCCGCCGTAATTGTCGGTGTCACCGCTGCAGGCCGGTGTCGCCCGCGCCTAATTACCCAGTCGACATATGCCAGACTACTATTTGTTCTACACAAACAATATTAGAATTACCTCCTCCATTAGTGACCGGCCGTATCCTCCGTACTACATTATTATCCATGGGAACCTTAGTACGTACATATTTCCGTTCTGTTTTTTGCCCTACCCATTTACCTATCGAGGATGTGGAGGTTTGAAAAAAGTTTCGACATCGTCACGTGCGCGTAGCTCCGGTAACCCGAGCTCGGCGCTCGGCGCCCGCGCGCTTCCGACGGATGAAACCCTATCGACACGTGAACCACCCTTCAGCCAACTCACGACAACTCTCTGCTGTTTCCCATCGAATAGCACGCTACCAAACAATGAGTTATTGCCTAAGCACGAACCCAAACGTTTACATAAATAAACTTAGAGAGCCACGGAGTCGGACGACGCTCAATGAAGCCGCCACTTCGTTGTACACTTTAGTTTACATCGGAGTGCAACGTTTCAAATAAATCTGTCGACGCAGCCATAAATAGCATAAGGCATTGTACGAAGTTTACCTGAAGGATGACGACGAAGACGACGCGGAGGAGAGCGGCGGATGCGGCGCGACCATATGTTCCATATTTCTATTTATGTAAGAAAAAGGCCTCGTCGGGCACGCATTGTGCAAGGAGGTAGGCTGGGTCGCGCCCAGGTGCGCGCGCGCTTTTTGTGAGGCCTTCCGGCGGCTGCGCGCGCACCTGCCGCCGCCGCCGCCATCACCGCCGCCATCGCCGCCGCCATCGCCGCCGCGACAGCTGCCGCGCGCAGCACGCGCCGCCCGGCGCATGTCACCCAGCCGATACCTCATACCTACACGAGGTCGCTAACCTTTATTAACTTCGTCTCGCGCACATATCTAGTTTACTTGGGTACTCAATAGCGTTAATAATAATAACAACTATTGCACCAAAACACAATGAGACCTTAACACATTGAAAGTTCGCTATTCAAACTTTTTTATTTCGAACGAAATTTCATACGGTTATTGTTAATTCTGCATGTTATAAAGATGCCTATGTATGCTTAAATCGAGACCGTAAGCGTATCGAACAAAGGAGTTGCGCGAACAGCTGATCGACGGCAGGGCAAAAAGCGTCGAGAAAAATGAGCAACGTGGACTCAGGTAGATAGCGATCAAGTTTTGGAATTATTTCCGGAGAACATGAACATTTGTGTGTCGACGCATTGTTCGGGTGGAACAAACAAACTCGTTATAGGGAGGGCGACGCGTCGGCGGCGGGCACGTTCCCGGCATCAGTCACCGCCGTTAGTCAAATCTCGGGACAAACAGCGGCGCGCAGCGAGCCAACCGAGTTATGAAACGCAATACCGCCAACAGCGAGATTGCAAAGTTTGCTCCGCCTGTCGGACGGAGGCGCACGTACACGTTTTAAAACTTCACCAACAGAGTTGGACGAGTGGTAATTGATCCACCGCTGGATGCACTCTGCAGTTATGCCAACGCTTTATATTGTTTGTTGCTCGACAAATTAATGCCTGCCTTTGGTGCTTTTTGAAGTATCACGACGTCTTTACAACTTTTTCTAAATAAAACTTGTCTATTGGAGTTAAACGAAGGCTATCTTTAGAGGCCAATACTACTGTCAACTTAAGTTATATATGGTTTAAAAAAACCAAGATACACCGATAAAGAGATAAAGCGCGAGATTCGTCGGCAGCTGCTTTCGCATCTGCCTTCATCCCCGCACCGTGTGGCCTAAATGCTAAGGGTATGCAATAAAAAATCCTTTACGGATACACCTTCGTTCGGCAGATGACTACGAACACGTCGTTAAAATGCTCTTGCATCTGCTCCCCGCAATTATTATTTAAGCCTAGATAACGGGACAAGTTTAGTCGCGAGCTATAATGATAATAAAACGGAAATTCCACACAGTATATATTACCGCGTGAACATCCTTTGCAATTACAATCCGTTGTAATGATCAAAAACGTTTTATTAATCTGTCATCGGCTGGTATTTATAACACAAATTTGAATATACAACTAAATAGGACTGCCAAACCTTTGGTGAAGTGGATACATTTGCCACTTCGCCAAATGGTTGGCAATGTCATCGCAAAATTAACTCTGTTAAATAAAGTCTTTAGTAACGTCACAACGTATTACCACAAACATTGTTCAAACGAAAAATCATGATATACACTAGATGAATAACGTTCTAAAACAGAGCAAAAATAATTTTGTATGATGTACGAAAAATATGTCGGTAATATACAGAATAAACTCTCTTTATTATTACCAGGAGACTTGGTAATTATCAGAAAAAGAGGAATAAGAAGATGACGCATTAACTAAAACAACGAGGTAAACTGAACTTATGTTTTCTAGGGTGCTTACCTCTCGCAGTTCCTTGATTTTGGCCCCTGCTTTGCCTATGACGCATCCAGCTCGGCTCTGGTGAATGAGTAGACGCACATCCAAGTCTTCATTGTTGCTCTTGGGTCCTCCCTAACGACCATATAAGTAAGTAAGTCTAATTTTATAGCTTAGTTATGAAGTTAGTACCAACCTATTCTATATTTGAAACAAGTATACATTTTCCAGGTTAGCTTATCTATATTTGTATGAACGACACTTTACAATACGAGTTAATTCAGTCACTTGTTCTTTGCAAAGTAACAATAGTATTATTCTTCGTTATTAGACTGTCGTCTTCGAGAAATTATTTTAATTTCGAATTTACACATGTGTGTATGTGTATAATTTAGAGCTAGAAATAAAGAATACACAATAGATAAAGTGTATGATAATTACTTACATCAGCCAAACAGGGCAGTATTTCTTTTACGATTTCTAGAATGGTGTCGACATCGGGTGCCGTAATCGAAAGTACCCTGTAAAACAATCGTCATTATTACGTGTGGTCTATGCATCGTGCTAATATAAAATCACAGCACAATATTTAACAACGGTACAAACATATCAACGGTCAGGGAGGTCTGGACTCGATTTAGTAAACTGAAGCATGATGGCGATGAAATATTTGATGTCCGTACGTGTTGTACTAGAATATATAGATGCCGTCCAGCGTGGAGAGAAGTAAGTAAACGAGTGAAAGGATATAGTCCTAAGGGAACAGACGTAATATAGCGGCTAATGAGCGAGATGCAAGGACACCGAGGTCGTGAAAAAAAGATCAGAAGGCGTCCAGTGCGACAAAGTGCAAATATCCTGCGGAATGTGATGAGGCCGGGAAGTCGAGATACGGAGTAAAGCGCCTAACGCCGGGAGCTAATGATTATATTTAAACAGATTCCGACTCCTGACTGTTGACGAGCAGAGCGTGGACTCGACTCGGGCTGTATAAAGATTTGAGAGTAGATGTTGGCGATATAGTTTACCGTTCGGGGCCAGGGCAATCTGGGACTGTTATAGAGGCTTTGTACTGCGTGGCGGGGCGGCGGGTGCGGGGCAGCGGCGTCCGGCGGGGCGGGACCGGCAACCAAGAGTCGCTGTAGCGGCGCGCCCCGCGCCTGCACCGCGGCCGGCGCGGTGCAGGCGCGCGGCGCGTCGCGCTACTAGCCACAGGGGCGTCTCGGGGCGCTAACACCTGTAACTGGCTGCCGGGGGGTTATTCTGTCTATGAGCCTACGGACTGACCGCTGTCGTAAGACTCGATGTTGAGACCAACCATCGAATCTTACATTCTTCTTCTTTCGTATAACATTTTCTTTGCTTTCTACGAGACAGACTAGAATAATATTCATCATTTATAAGCATAGAAGAAACGGGTCTGGTAGGTTCTCTTTATTACCCAAAGGCACAGAGCAGTACAGTTTTTTAGAGTTTATAAGAGTGGTAGACGTACCTGTGGCGAAAAAATAGTTAACAATTTATTATGTAATAATACTATTTAGAAACATTTAGAAAAGACGTAAATACATCAAAATAATGATCAATGTAAACTTACTTAAATCATGAAATAAGAGTATGGATCTAAGTCGGACTATGCGATAATGTGTTTATTAGGTATATCAATACTTGGTACCTGTTATTGCTTGAAATGCTTACAAAAATACACAATTACTAATATCATATAGTTACTTATAAATAAAAAGTCGTTTAATACGTAAAGCTGTATTTATGAAACGAGTCTACTCGTACACAGTACTGTACTTACTCAAGTGTAGCTGTGCGAGTTACGCTTAAATACTGACCTGATTCCTCAACTTGGATATATTGGCGCCGCCCTTGCCAATGATTGAGCCGGCCACCTGCACAAAGATCACAAAGATATTTGCAAAATGTACCAAATGTTAATTAACATAAAATATAATACATGGTAAACCATGAAAACAGCTCCAGAGAGTATCTACGATTTGCAGAAATATAATGTAATACAATTAGCCGTCTTTGTAAACTGTCCCACTGCTGGGCACGGACCTCTTCTCAGTTTGAGAAGGATAAGACAATAATCCACTACGCTGGCCCAGTGCGTGTTGGCTGGCAAACTTCACCCATCTTCGAAAACATTATGCAGTACTCTCAGTAATATAGGTGATATCATGATGTTTATTCTTCACCGTTAAAGCAACCGATAATTAACTATTTAATGCGCATATAACATTGAAAGAGCAGGTGCATGCCTTAGGATCGAACTCGTTATCGCCATTGCAGAAATTAGCAGCCAAATAATTTGTGTTCCTACGGTGAATCCAAATGTCACAGCTTCTTAATACTGTGACGTCAGCAAAGAAATGATCTTTATCATTGTTTTTTGCGGGATCATGCAAATGATACATTGTTGTTGCTAGCAAGGCTACGATACCTAATAAAGATCCTCGATGGCGTAGTGGTTAGTGTAACCGACTGCCACGCCTGAGGTCGCGGGTTCGATTCCCGCACAAAGTCAAACATTTGTGTGCATGAACACGGATGTTTGTCTTGGTCTGGGTGTTTCTAAGTATAATATGTATGTTTATCCATTGTCTAGTAACCATAGTACAAGCTCTGCTTAGTTTGGGCTAGTTGGTGTTGTATGTACATGTAATAGAATAGAATATAGAATATTAAGCGAATCATAATTTTTCATTTTAGTTGATTAAAAACGTAAAATCTTATGTTAGCTAGCCTACTCTATTTGTTTATATAAATATCTATAATAATTATAAGTACAATCTGGAATCCATCTAGTACCTACGCTAGACGCCTAAAAGCATATTACATAGCACAGTAGGGCATCCACCATACTCGAAGAACTCAGAAATATCAATAAAAAGTGAAATTCATCACTTTACTTGCAAATCTTTGTAAAGTCAATTTTTGGCCAGATATTACTTCAACCGTTATGGAAAACGAAAGTTTTTATATTAGAACATCAGATTTTTTTATTATTCTGAGTCATCATCATTATCAACCCATTTTCTTTCCTAGTTTCTTCAGGAATTTAAGAATGTGTCACGTCGAACTACGCTCACAGTGACACCATAAAATATATCTTTATTTTAATTAATTACAAATAATACTGTTTTCTATCGACAATAGAAATATATACCTACTGCTATAGATTAGTCGTCAACATGGCTATTATCATGGTAGAAACGAATCCTAAAAATCGTCTGACCTTAAGTATACCGTTGGCAAGGAAGAGACAACCCAAGTGGCTATTAAGAGTGCTTACCTTGCTCGGAATAAGGAAGGTGACTTCATCGTCGCTCTGCCGCGGGCGCTTCTGCACCGGGCCCTCGTCGCCATATGCGTCGCGCTTCATTGTACCTGCACCAGAATAGTCGTGCTACAACAGTTCATCTAACACCGTAACCTTGGCATTACGACGAGTGTATAGTGCGCCCGAGACTCGAACAGCCTTAGGGCGCGTCAGATCACGTGTGCACTTAACAAGGACATCTTTGACAATTGCCTTTTTAGTATTGGCGTTTGTTTTCCAATTTTACGTATATGTTTTGATCATCAATTGTTGTTTTGGTTACATTTTAGAGCCTTTAATAGTTAATACCTTACCATTAATAATCAATTGCGAAAAAACATTTTAAGTTTTTGAATCAGAGTAATTAGGGCTGTAAAGTGTCAATTCCAATAAACACAAATTAATTTTGAAATGTTGTATTGTTGATTCTGTAAGGTATGCAAAATCGAAATGGTCATGGCAAGATTTTTAAAATAACGACTTTGATATTTTCTGTGTCGCGGGATCGTTACAAACATTCAAACAACAAGCACATAGAATACACAGACTCGGAACGATGATTTGTGGATCACACAAATTATTGACCCGTATGGGGATCGAACCCACAACACTCAGTGCAGTGGCACTGGCGAGGCGACCACTTAAACCACTACGCCATCGAACATTTTATGAAACTATACTTCATTAAGTATCACCCTTACTGCCCAACTAAGCGCAAAACTCAAAAAACAGATAGCCATCTGCAGCGTAACTCGTTAAACATAGTCTTCAACAGACTCCAATTCAGAATGCTGACTACTGGAAAATCAGCAGTTATCAGCGCCTATGCCAAAGGTACATATATTGATCCAGCCAGTATAAACGGAAAAATGAAAGCCAGCAACATACAAAGTACGTATCAACAAATAGAACACTCAGTTAGGAAAAGTTGCAATGTTAGTAGATTACCTGGACGGTAGGGACGAAGTTACGTGCGCGATATAGATCGTGACTGCCGTTGTCAGACGACCTACATACTTTACCCGTCAATTGATTGCAAATGGACATACAATGTACACCTTCGTCAAAGTAAGAGCAGCATAAAAGTGTTAATGTTATATTAGATGTTTTTCTATTACGAATATATTTTAGTGAATAAAAGTATATATTTTTGTTAAGCGGTAACGTGTTATACCGAGGCGAAGAGGGCGTGATGAATTAGACAGCTATATGATAGACCGAGCAAACTAGCGCATAAAAGAGAGATGTGCAAAAGCGAGATGGAGGCCTTTGCTCTGCAGTGGGACAATACAACCTGATATAAATAATATAAAATATTGAATGACCAAAGCTAGCGCATAAAAGAGAGACTTAGAGGTGAAAGACCTGTGCCCTACAGTGAGACAGTTGAAATAAATATATTAGTTAATTATAGGATGGATAGTTATTCGAAAATAGGATCCATGGTTTATGGTTCCAGAGTTAAAGACGTTAATCAATATAGGGGGTTAAACAGACAAAACTACGCGTAGTGCATTTCAGTATAAAAAGGTAAGGTAAGGTAGGGCAATAGGCCAGGTTGAGACTTCAATAAACCGAGGAGCGTGCATGGAATGCGATGAGATTGAATGGAGTAAGAGAAATATGTCGGGATCGAACCAACTAAAATTCTGCACTCTCTGCCTACCTATCTAAAGAGCAGACGTCAATTTTACATGCACAAATATGCTTGTATATATACCGCGTGTTATTCCCATTTTAAGATTACTTGACTGTAGAACCCACAAGTTGTTTAAACTTGTGGTTTCAATGTTTAATTGAGATTGTTTGTGAACAAACCCAAGAAACCTCAGGTAATAATAAGTCGGAAACATGTGTTTTCGAAAACTAAATAATGCTTATTATTGACCAATGCAAAAGAAAAGCAAAGTAATTAGTAATGAGCACATCATCATAATATATTACCACGACTCTACCACGTGGCCACAGTACATAAATATACAGTAACCTATCTTCATACAAACGGTCGGAACTCGAGTCATACCTACGCGCCTCGGCGTCGGCATGCGCTCGGCACGCAACCAGTCACGAATGCGCCGCAGTGACGAACGGACGGTGTTATTTTTTAAACAGTAACCGTGCGATTTTTGTACCCAAAATAAGTACAAGTATAGCCTATTTAATATGACAAGTAGAATATATTGTGCTGTTTTTGGTTGCATGAATTCCTCAATAACGCACCCAGAGATAACTTTTTTTAGATTACCTGGAAACTCCGAAAGGTAACACTATAAAATGATTATACTTACTAGTATGTAGGTACGTAATTTAAATCCTTTTAAAGGATTTTTCCCCTCCCGAAAGGTACCGGGACTACAGTAAGATTAATTCGCAAACTTTTTTAATTGTACCCAGCGATGATTTCGTGGAATATATAGAAAAAATAAATATACCGAAATTCTTTTAAAACTAAACATATTATTATAAATTGTAAAGTAGCTGCAGGTATATATAACCATGTAAAAGATATTCCTTTTTCTCCTCCTTGTCCATGTTTCCCAAAACAATTTTTAATTAATCTTTATATTCGAATGCGGATTTTTTATACTTTAAAATATAATAATAAAGCATTCTGTACGTCTCAGTCGAGGCGCAAATATTTTTCAGTTGCAAATTTATAAGACCGATTTGTTATTAAGTGTTAAATCTAACATAAACATGTTCTTTTTAAATTAAATCTAGCAATAAAAAATAACATGCATTTTTATTGAACACTTCCTATTCCATTCACAAAGTATTTTATTTGTTTAAATAAAATAAAAAATATTTACAATCACAAAAATAGATAGAAACTCAAAGTAGGCAGATTTAATTAAAATGCTGTAGGTGGGTAGCCCTATCGCATGTTTACGTACCGCGCGGCTGTAGGCATTTATTTCAAAGATACGGCCGAGTTACAATACTGTATATTTATGTACTGTGTATTATGTACGTGGCTCTTGCGTAGCATTTGTCGGTGTTTGAAAACAATAGATGTTTACTGTCAAATAACTTGAAAGTAAACAAAAGAATGACCTCTTAAGCTATCGGTATTAAAAATAGAATATGCAGGTGTGCATTTTTTTTATTTATCTTACGGGCTTTTATTACAATTGATAGACGATTACGTCGTTTAAGTGCGGTCTTAAACTTTTTGCCGGTAGTGTATAAAACATGCGACGACAGGTATTTATAATAGCCGTGTGAACGAATGAATAGCATACTCTTTAATGCGCAGTTGGTTACGAGACATCGATGCAACCACCGTGATTAAAGTAAGAAAAGACTCTATATTGGACACTAAATTGCAAGTAGCTTACTAACAGCTGAAAAACGCTTCGATAAAAATATTTGCTCAAATAGCATTACCAGTTACACATCCGTTTAGCCGTGCCGGCGGAAAACGTCGACGGTGAACAGAGATTCCATTATAGAAAACCCTGTTAAGTTCCAAATTGGCTTCCGGAATAGCGAGTCAACTCCATTTTTGAACTTTGGTACTGTAAAACAACCTTTTTATATTTTGATTTAATGGCAATATTCGTCAAATTATAATGAGCATGAGTTTAACATGAAGTCTATTTAAACATTAACTATTGGAAAATATTAATTCGTTTAAAAGAAATGGATTAGTACGATGTGAAAACCACGGTCATTTATTCATCATTACATTCTGATAAATATAAACAGAAGACGAGTTGGAGTCGCGAAATTGGAAACAACTGTTACCAAAGAACAAGTCACAATTACACACATCAACAGTCTGTTTTAGTGCCTAAAGCCGCACGGAATCTTATTTGAAGAGCCACGTATGTGCTCAAAAAGCATGTGAAGCCGTCAGTTATAATGGGCCGAAGCACACAGCCGAAAACTAGCCAAACTGAGGCAAGAAATATGTCACTCAGCAGCTACAAAGTTGAACCCAATAGATAAGAAATAACAAGACTACACTCCAAGGGTAACTCGAAGACATTAAATCATTACTTAAGCGACTCCTTAATAAAGGTTTTATATGCAAAATCATTACTAAGGAGTCTTAAAAGTAATAAATTAATTTCAATGAGTGACGCAGTAAGAAAACGAAGTAAAGCTAGAAGGAAGCCTAATAATATATTTCATTAAAAGTTGCAAGACGGAAACAGTAGTCAACAAAAAGTCGTACAATTGTTTTTTTACGCAGAAACCTCTTAAGCCCTTCCTTATAAGTAGACCCAGTTTAAAAACGAGGTGTTTTAAAACTTGGAAGTAATATGGTTTCACGTTCCGCTCCTTGCGGCAACCGAACAAGTTATTGAATAGAAAACTTATTTAAAAGGGAGAACGACCCCTTTAACTAGTTAAGTAAATTAAAGACCGGGATGTCTTAGAATTTGAATACCGTTTACTATTTAGTTTACTGTATTGAGGAACTGTTAAAACAATTATCAATTTGAAAATCCTATCCAACCTTGGTTTAAATCTCAATAGAAAATAATGGACTTGTTTTCACAAACATGAGAATTATAAACGCGGCGATTCTCAAAAAGATTTTTTTTACGATAAATAATTATGCAATTCTTACTACGTCGGTCCTAGCTGTTATTAACTTTATCCGTTTTTAAACCATTCAAGCACAATACCTAACTATCTCTAACTAAATCAGTGATTTAGCTATAAATCATAATATAACAAACAGATAAGTACACGCGTATTCTTTATATTAAAATTAAAAATAACATATATTTAAAGGACAACAACCACACTAGACATAATTCCTGTATGCAGGAGAACGATAAAAACAACTTTTTTTTTTTAATTCTGTGTGGGTATCGAACCCAAAACACTCGGGGCAATAATAGCAGCGAAGCAACCAGTTAAACCTCTACGCCATCAGTGCAGTGTAATTCTCGACAATTTATATTTTAAATTAATTTATATTATAATTATATTATTATAATTATTTTGAAATAGAAATCTTCCGCCTATTATAATCCAGTTTCGCGAAAAGCTTTACAAATATTAAAACAACAGACAAATAGAACATTTTATTTTGTGCCGGAACCGAACTCGCAATTTGTCGATAACTGTATCACAAAGCTATGATTAAAGATATCCAATGCTTAATTTAATCGTGTGTAAATAAAGCGCCATATAACCGGCCAAATGCGCGCGTACAAATAACGCGATCACTTAATGGTTTTCGATATAATGAGCATCTTGGAAAGGGGAGAAATACCGGCAATAATACGAGCGCTTCATTAAAATAACGACGTAGGTACGCGAGCGCAGAAAAATTAATTTACCGGTACATATTTGCTTTTAACGTCACTTTTGTTTGACACTGCATATACGGAATGTAATTTTACTACACAAAGCATTGTTGCATGTCGTGAGCACTTGACTATTTTTCAAGCTAACCGTAGTTCGTGTAAAGTTAGTTGGAAACTATAACGGGAACAGAAGTTAGCGTGTCGCTCTCGGCGTAGCTTGCTACTAACAAATAAAACTGCAACCAGCTGCAGTTTGTAATTTTATTACCTACTCCGACATTTATTATAAATGTAAGTATATAAATAAAAAGAGAAACCTTTTGCGCCTTTTATAGAGACCATGTATTATAAATACGGCGAGAATAATTTACTGTGCTTGCAAACAAGCCTCAGTGGGACGTAATTAAACTATAATCGAGACTTTTAATCGCAAACAGGAGTTCAGTCAATAATTGTTTATGACGTTATTATTTACCGTTATACAAAAATATTATAAATAAAAGTCTACAAAAATTTATCCATAAAAAATAAATCTTTTTGTTTTGCCCTAAAGGTTTAATAATTTAATCGTTATATAATTTACTGGTTGCCTTACGCGCAAGTTCCGAATTAATTCGTCAGTACAAGGCTTTTAGCCACATGCGATCAATGCCCAACAGCCTGCGACCGGCAATAAAATTATAGAACAAAAACAGTCAAGTTCCAAGAATCGGTCCAAGGGTGCACATGGCATATGTTTGGCCAGCGTATGCTAATGCGAGCGTCTGCCGGGTAGCAGGTGAACGAGGTCACTGACACCCTCGCAGGTGCACGCCTACACTCGCTCGCGGCTCTATTCGCGCCACAAAGGGTACACCAATATGCCAACAGCCAACTATCATAACACCCACAAAGACTCAACTTTCTTAATATCCTGTGACTTAGCTTTTTAACAAGTACAAAACTCATTGTTGAGCCGACGGTTTCGCGAAGTCGTTAGTCACACACCCATTTGTTTGCAAGGGCAACACAATTTGCGGCCGCCTTTTTCAACTTAGAATTCGACGATAGAATTTTATTGAATAGAGAAAAATAATTTAACACTTGGAAAGAGCGTAGTGCATGTACCATAAAGAGGTTTTAAAATTAGACGCATGTTAAGGACGACCTAAGCAAGTATGAATGCGATGTGTACGAATACGTGAATAGAAGTGGCGAGACTGGAACGGGGCCTGGAGCCGCCCCGGCAGGTGTTCGACGCACAAAGACCGACAACATGCCTAAAGACCAACCGCGCAAAAAATATTATAAAAAGTAAAGGCGAGCGTCGCTCAAAATGTCACTACCAGCTGTCCCGCCTCACCTGTGAGCCATTTCTTTACCTAGATTCGGCTTGCCTTATTTTGCTCACAGCCCTCCTTTTTATTACCTTTCTACTCGTAATAAACATAATGGATTATTTTAGTCATCGTTCCCTTTTAATATTTATTTTACTTTTAATGTAGAATCGAGAACATTGACGCTAATTGAACGAGTTAAAAATAACTCTACTGTTCAATATAGACCCACCGAGTAACATTACAAATTAAAAAGAAGCTCGTGGATGTATCGGACGAATTTGATATTTATACTACAAACGAGGATACGCTAATAAAATAAAACACCGCAAAAGCAAGTGGGCACATTTATGATAACATAAAATAATATAACAAAACGCGAGAAAGTAATACTCACGGAATTATTTATCAGGATCGTTTAGCTCAGGCGGTTCGCACCTAAAACAAGAGAAATACCGATTAGAATTAACTTTCGTATTATTTTGAATTAAAAATTAAAAAAGATCGCGAATAAAAATTGAAACCTACATTGTAACTAGTTAGTAATATGTTGAACGCGTGCCGTCGCATGTTAGGTAAGTTCGTTCCACGTCTAGTAGTGAAGACGCCCGCGAGTAGACTGACATCGTTTGTGATCGGCTCGGGCGTTTGTAAAGCACCCCCGAGACGCCGGGGCGCCGGAGGTGCACATGCGCACCACCCGCCGCCCCGTCAATAACACCCTGCCTCTCATTGTGCCCCGGAAACGACGACTTAACGAGTCACGCCGCAAGACGACACCCTGTTCTATGTCTAAGCCAACCTAGATATCTCTGACAATGTAGCTAAGATTAGTTGCTATCTGTAGCACAGGCATTCCACTCTCATACCGGGACCACGCGACGATACAACTTTAAATGTATGATGCTACTCCCCGTTACATTTGCTTTGGCATGATCGTTTTCCCACATTAATGGCAGTCATGTGCCTCATAGGCATGATTAATTATTGGGATTTACATGGACTGATCTACATGGCTAGATATAAAGCGTACTTTTCATTGTGATCTAGGGCAAAAGGAGCGACGCAGAAAAGGCTTACTTCGTTTGGAGCAAGTTAAAAACTTTACGCTGCTTAATTTTGCAATAACGCGATTCGTTTCGCGATAATCTAATATAATATCGCGTATTATAATGTGCATTTGACTAACTTTTGACTTAATAGTTTTACGTTTGTAGAACATTAGGCGTTAAAATACCATAAAGCAATAATATTAAAAGCATCGATATTATTTGATCAATTTCATGATTACCCTTAAAGGTTAATTTAAATTGTTTCCTTTGATTATCTGTATTGCGGTCTCCATAATTATAGTTAAAATGTTATATATCTTAGAATATACATTTTAATAAAACGAGGTATGAAACCATCAGTCTTAGGGTATTATTCCAATACCTTGATAGATAATTTATGGAATGTTTAAAGAATAATGTTGAGGTAACACATCATAACGTGTACGGCGAGAGAGCAATATAAATATTAAACATCTACGGGTTGGTAGCCGCGCTACTTGCATGCGACATCGTCGTTAGTTACTAATGCCCACCTACGACTTCACTTAACAAATTGACCACAATAAATGGACGTTAAATTCGTTGTTACAACTCCAACTCAATGATAATAACATTAATAACCTTTTAGTTAAAGGTCGCGCCATGTCTGTTCTTGTTGAGATTGACTAAGCGGTGAGATTGTAATACAAATAAGTCGAATCCATCTACCAACATTCATAATTCTATTTTCAGAAAACAATTTCCTATAGATAACATTTTTTGTTAAATTAATTTGTTTTGTTTAAAAGGAAAATCGCTGAATACTCTTGTCTTAAATACCCACTTGATACGCATCCGGCATACACCAATTAAAATTTCTGAGCATCCTGCTGTAGTTGCTCTTTAATCAGGATGCAGAGAGATTTGAAAGAATGAGATTCATGAAATTTAATAATTATTTAGTGTTACTTTCATGGCTAAATATGATGATTATTTACAGATTCCTGTATGTTAAGGATTGGTCCTGTAATGGATTATGTAAATAACATAACCCTCTAAGTTACATTTTAGAAACTTAAAATTCAGGCTATAAATGATGATACTATGAATGTTTCTAGATAAACCGCAAGTATGAAATGCACGAAAATTAAATTTCAAAAAATTATTCTCTCAAAGGTGCCATGGTAAATAAGGACGCTGTGTTAGGACTTGTTTAAAGCAGATATCATATTTTGATGGTAAAATGTTTTGATATATTTTTATTTTCTTAAATATGACCTTTGACCTCGCCTTTCTATTACACGCTGTAAAAAGTATATACACGATTTTATTATTTGAATAATGAGACATAGGAGTATGTTCCTAATGACATTCGAATCTAGTAAATTACTTTCAGTGAGGACGCAAGATCAATCAGACCATCCAAATATTCGTGGCGATCGAGGTCCGATATGTATGTTTGGACTACATTTCATAAATGTATGTATGCATACCCATATTTAATGTTTGTAGTTATTTGTCAATAGCTAATGGCTAATAGCCGATGAGCCACGTCGAAGACAATCGTTGCCTAGGCAACGGGAATAACAACAAAAATGCGCACTATATTCAGTATTTCTGTCCCCGACAGAGACACCAATTATTTTAACCACAATTGCAACTAGGGTCACCATATATTGGTTCCAAATGCCAAACCTATTTCATTACTTTGTTTGCAATTGCGTGATTTTGGTTTTTAGAAACTAACAAGAATGATAAAATAGTTTTACTTCATGCCTAATACGCTTTCAATTTACAATTTGATTATTCTGGATTCGATCCACACGGGACTAAAGTTTGTGTGATCCATAATTGTTGTTTCGAGGTTGGGTGTTCTTTGTTTCAATGTTTGTAAAGTCGCCCGCGACAGGATATTAGTGACTTAAATCATTTTTATAAAATGTCTATCAGCATTACGTTTTTATACGATACGGATGTACTGAAAATCCGGTAGTGATCATTCTTCTCATGCTACTAATATTTTATAAGCTACTTGACTACGTGTGATCATAGTAAAAGTAAGGACGACGAAAATACCAGACAGGTTTACGCCAATTTACGTGGCACAATGTTGGTCATATAAACGTTATTAACGATATACGACGCATTTTTGACAATACCGGTTGTCATACTAATGCCTTTTAACATCTCTTGGTTAGTCTTAATATAACGTGGTTAAGACGGACGATTTGTATAAATTGAATTAATTATATGTCTCATTTTCCCTTATAAGCAGCTACATACATTACATAAGATAACTACGCTAGTCTACAATTATAGTATTTATTTCTAGCAAATTATGAGCGTAATATAGATTTAAGATAAATTCTTAAATGATGAGTGAACAACACAGTATAATATGCACATTTCTCGGGCATTGATTGTTGGCTGAATATACAATGTAGGTACAAAAGAAAGGTACTCCTCTTGCTTTTCCCGCCAATGCCCAATGCATAACGATTATTACGTCCCTGCTTATACAATTTACCAGAATATCTTAATTCATGTAAACGTAAATAAGGCGATAAAAATCTGCAGTTAAGTACCTAGTAGTCATATTCACAAGTACAAGTATAAGCTTCACGTGAAATAAGAGAGAAGGTAACGTTTAATTTTAATTTTCGTACACGCCGCCTGCCAAAGGGCATTACGACGCAAAAGGAGATTATATTTCTGAAATGATTGCTACCATCAATCTAATTAACCCAATTTTAAATAGAAGGAAATTCAAAAGAAAATATGTAGGCCTTAGAAAAGGTAAATACTGTCCCTGTTCAAATATTTATGTGGGATATGAAACGTGGTATGAAACGGTAAAGTATCGGTGGTGTGGTGGGAACCGACGGCTGGCAGCTACGACAATCATGCAGTGCTGACCTAATTGTCTTAGCCAACGTTTCTTCCAGCGACATCATTCAAACGACTAATTGTAGTACAGGTCACGAAGGCTGGAGCCAAGTCTGTAATTTAGCCTACTCTGATGCTGAATATTTCAGCAAGCAGTGGGAACCGTCAGGCGTACCACACATCCACCGTACCTACCATGAGAGAGGACAAGTGGACGTTTCGAGGCTACTCCACGCCACCCTAGTTATTATTGCCCTCCTTCTAGAGAATAATTATGCAGGTGTCTTCGATGCCGTTTGTAATATCAAATTCAAATGGTAATTACAGACCACTGTCGCTTTGCATGTTAAAAATGCAAGCAACATTTTACTGCTTCATGAAATGGACACAAAAAAACTTGCCTATTTATCGATTTTTGAATACTGCAGTTTTCATAAAGCTTTTTAGGCACAACAAAATATTCTATTATATATTGTGACGATTTTCTATACGTTTTGTTTCGAATGTATAATTTTATACTGCCTACATTTAAGGATATATAGGATAATATTGGAAATAAAATATGCGGTTTTCCTCTGAAATGGTACACATGTGGCCAGGTAGTTGTGAGTGAAGTACACGTCCGTCTCATATATTTTGCTAAAGCGATTCTTACGCTATAAATTTGGGGACATTTAGAAAACGAGGTCTGAGCAATGGTTGGTAAGGACCTAATCTATTATTGATAGAGACTTTGGCTAAAGCCCTTTGGCAAGGGGGAAATTCGATTATGGATACTGTTGTGAAACACCTTGTTTATTTCTTGTAATATGCACAAAATTGACGGAACAGCCAGTCTAAGTCTTACTACACGTCTTACGTTAAGTTTCTACCAAATATAAATAACATTTGGACATTTACGTAACATCAATTCGGTAAAGATAGGTATACATTTTCACAACGTAACCTTCGCGCCAGGACTATTCGAGTGTAGAGATTTTACGTAAAACTGTTTTACGCGTCGAGTATATTTGTCATATGACCCGGGTGACCCTGTTACGTAATAACTTAGCTCACATGAGTTACTTACAAAGATTAAACTTTAACTTCGTTTTCAGATATTATCTCAAAGCAGAAACAAGCAATATAACAAAATAAAAAGACAACATTTTTGTTCGAAGCTTACGATATTTACGTGTTAGGGAAAGGATTTCAAAACCTCCAGAGATTTACGAAGAATTTTAAGATTTTATCTGACTGAAATCAATTATTCATAACCTCACTGTGTGTTCGTTGACTGTAGGAATCGATTTAACATTTGGCAAAATGATTATAGCACGATGTATCTTTGTGATTGCCTCTTGATACAAAGCAATCGCACTTATTTCACGCTCGAGGGCCCACGTTGGGCGCCACGTCTGTAGCATCCGCTCTAGGATAACGCGCAACGAACCGTGAACGCATTACAACCTTACTTACCACGGTTACTGGTTAATATTCGCTACGTTTACAAGTATCCGTGAGCCGTAAAATGACCCTAGAGCCATCCATGTACAATAAAAATCAAGTTAAGAGCCTAAAAGCAAAAGCTGTTAAAGCTTGTCAAATAGCGTACTCGTGCCTTCCCTGAAAAAGAAAATAGTGTTGTGACACATGTTGTGATTGTCTTTTTATATTGTGATATGTAAAGACAATGAAGTTTGCGTGAGTGCAGTAACTTAGTTATGACTATTTTCAGTTAGACTTTCTTTTACACATATTTATCAATATCTTCCGTGAATCTCGATAGCCAATATATAAATAGTACTATTTGGCAGCTAAGCTAAGGCTCGCATTTAAAATTTTGTGGCGTTTAGCGTTTAGCCAGTAATAAAATTTGCTCGTTGTAAAAAATCTAAGTTTTATTAAAAATGTTAAGTCAACGCCCTCTGAAGGTCGCCAAAATAATGTAACGAATAGCAAGAAAGCAAAAACAAATGTTATTGGAGTAGGACGCGGGCTGAGGTAAATTAAAATACTATGAATGTTATAACGAGTGTTCAAGACCGCTGCTGACGTTACTGAGCGCATAACTTAATTGTTAGTTCAAAAATGTATCAAGAAACGTTTAGGTAATTAGGAGAAAGGGGCAGCGAGGAGGCCCACGTTCGCCCCTTGTGGCCTTTCAGACAACGGTTATCCATTTCGTTTCCTCGTGGGCCGGCGGTGTGTGAATATTTGATGTTTCTATCGATCATAACTTCTTTGCGGCGCGCTTTCGTGCGATAGGCGAGCCTACAATATACACTGTTGTTTTTGAAACTTAGGTATTTTACGGCGATCATTAGAATACAACCAAATTTAACGCTGCGTTTTAGCTGTGTGTATGATATACATAGTGATACGTGACGTGAAAACGTTTTCTTTACGTTTACAATTTAATAAGTAGATCTAATAACTACACTTTTCATTGTTTAGATATTTAGGATTCATAATGTTCTCCTTCGTCCATGATGATTTCAGAATAATTATATTTATATGTACATATTCAACAGTCATGGGCCAATAGTTGCTACTAGATAAATAAAAGCCAAGGAGCATCGAATTATGTGAAAGAAGCGGTAGAGCTGGAATATCATGTACGGCTGTTTGTTTGATGACTAGAAGTGATAAGCCGCGAACTTTTAGAAACGTACGCGATATAAACAGGCTGAGAATTGTTTTTAAGCAACTGATCCATTGTTTATTTATTACTTTTTACGATTTACCTTAGTAATCTATGACATCAGTAGATTTCAGATTTGGTAATGTAAATAGCATTAATTTTATGGTACATTCCAGGGTAGTACGAATAAGATCAGGATATCCTACAAGTTTAACCACAAAGCCTGTAAAAGAATATATAGCTCGCCTGAAGTGTGCAACACCAGGTATATCACCTGCAAAAGCCTTTTTACTTTTGTGTCATTTGTACTTACAATTATGCATGTCACTATAAAGTGGCAAATGTTTTGCATTTCTTCACAAGTTTTACTATTTAAACGTATCAGATGTTAAACGTATTTAGTGGAATGTGTCCAGATCCAAATCGAAACGCTGTTAAAAGAAGCTTTCTTCTGTATCATATCCATTCAACTAATAAATTTTGTTAAAATGATGCGTAATGCAAGAAAATGAACTATTTTACTAATGATTCCGAATAGGGTGGCTTAGCAGTTAGAAGTTAGTTGGTAGTCTTTCTCTACCTTGGCATATTCCTTCTTTTGCTAATTTGTCAGCCTTCTCATTATCAACCTAACATACAATGGAAACCATTGCAAGACTTGTGTCACCAGCACTAGGTACATAACTAATCAATTTTGGATAATATATCTTAAGTTATCGGAACACCTGTCTTCAGGACGCAACGAGCTTTGTGTTAAAGAACACTTAATACAATTGACCAATACGAGTACGTCTCATGCAGGAAAGTTTTATTTTATTAATAATAAGTATACTTGCATAAAGGATTGAGATACATAAGTACAAAATACATAAACGTAGTGCAGTTTGCAAAAAGCTGTATTAGTGACATCACAGGATAGCCAGGGCAGGATTCCCCAAATCGTAGTCTCCAGAAAACTATGGTAGGGATGTCATTGCACATGCACAACTTTATTGTTTTAAACTGTTAATTTGAATTGAACATGCAAGCCACTTGATGTATTTAGGTAAGATACACATAACTTTAAGCTATGAAAATCCTTATTTTTATATTACTATAGTGACGTAAATAGGACCGCCTTGAGGGCTTCTGATTCTGGCAAACCCACCACTCTGCACTCTCCACAGGAATTCAAAAATTTATTAGTGCTTATCATCATTTAAGAGGAGAAAAGTCTATGCTTGCTAATTATTTTATTACTATATTATATTAGTGCGACGAAGTTTTAATACTTCCTTTAGTGAATGGGCTATACATCGTATTAGGCCGGTTATGTCAACATTATTTTACAAGAATACCCTGAGTACTAAAACTGACTGCGTTTTGATGTGTATATCATTAATTGCACCTTTGATTCGTATTTCCTAATGAATGGCAATGCGCGAATACAGATCCTGGTATAGCAAAGATTCATAATACGGTAGCAGGTAGCCGGTACTTGCCGTAAAACCACTGTATAAGTAGAAAATATAAAAATCTACATTTGGAAGTTACCGCCATAGGCGAGCTGCCCAGTTTCAGCTGTGCCTTTACTCCTTTGATAAACAAGGAAAACAGACAAAATCTATAAAAAATTAATAATGAAAATCGACAGAATATTTTACAAGACCTTTGATTGGTAAATGTAGAATAGATATGATATCATAAAATCGTTTTGTTTATTTTTTTCGTATTTAGAAAAAGAGAATTGCCGCAATAGGAGTTATGCCTGTGTCAGAAAGGACACTGGAACAACCATTTATGGATCACAATTTTTTTTGTCCGTGTTTTGATCAAACCTACAACACTCGACGCCACTTAAACCACTACGCCATCCGTGCAGTCGACTAGTAGAGAGAAACAAGAGAATGAGGGAGGCACAGATTCTACATAAGAAAATAATCATTAGTGGATGGACTGTACTGTACTTATTTATTTGGAAATGGATAAGAAGATTCGACAAGAAGAACAGATGTATAAAAAACTCAAGAGACGTAATTATGATCAATATAAAATTGTAGGGCAATGGTATGTTTTATTTTTGTGTGTCAGTTATTCATGTATATCTACGCATTATTGATGAAAGAGTAATTCATTGGAAAAATCCGCTACCTAGTACAACATTCGAGGAATTCTGAAATACGACAAAACTTTAACCAATTTTGTTAATATCTTTGAAGTCATATTATGTTTATTACTGTTGTTTCGAAATATACATAACTAACTAATATTTCATGTACTAACGCTGCTTTGTGTAGTGTTAAAGCGTATGACAATACCAATTCCTTAATTAAATACAAACTGTTTATTACTACCATATTTTTACTTAAGTGGACCAAAATGGCGAGTGTAATTTTAATTTATAAGTAGGCAGTCAACAAAGAATACAGTTGCATTTAATATGTAAATCGTCATCTATCGCTCGTATTCTATCGTATTGAATATTTGCGTGCAAGTCTATAAGGCAAACGGAATTTAAAATGACGTATTAAACGTTGTAATGGGGTTGTTTCATGACTTATGAAGACGATGTGGTGGTTACGGAGTAAAAATAGTCTAGGATAGTAAGAAAGGTATCGGACGGACGTTTCGTGAGTGTAATTGGAGAGGTTGTTGGGCGTGCCGCACGCTACGGCGTAGCCGGGCGGGAGACATCTTGTATGTATTTGCCTCTCTAGTAATTTCCCCGTCCGTCCTTGTATATTTAACCGGCGGCGGCGTCGTCCGTGCCGCTCTCATGCATATGTCATGAGCAGTTGCCGCGCGACCGTTTGTTGACGGTCGAGCCGCGGGAACCGCGACCACCGGCCCCCAGCCCAGTGCCCACCGGTCCCACCACCGATAATTATTACGTTCTACTTTCGATTCCAGTGGCTATCGGCACCACCCCCACCCTGTGGTGGCTAGGCCGCACCACAAGTCTCCGAGGGATGAGGCGACAATTAGATTCCCGTTTTCTCCAATACCGTATTGCATGTACGGTCAAATTAAAAGGCAGACACCGTAAAAGCAGTCATAAGTCCGGTGCACGCACGCGAGGCAATAAATAGCATGGCTCTATTTAATGTCCCCGTAGACAAACAGCGCCGATGAGTTATACAATAAAATCATTAAACATTTTTATGACATTTGGGTGGCTCATTGGAGTCAACAATATATCTTGAGGATATGAGATTTTCATCTATTGGGATATTTAGACGCATAAGTAGAAATAAGCAGCAGAAGAGCCGACCCCCGACGGATCCATCGCTTTCCGAGATAGATTACTTAAGAGATTTTATAGATGTTTGACTTTGTGATGGATTGCCTGAGAACTGCCAGACTACGTTTTAAGGGCTAGAGGGAGGAGCCCTTAATTAATTAACCACTACTGTATGGAAAAGAAAGAGTTGCGCGATGTTAAGAGCAAATGAGGGCAATAGTTTTTTTATATAGCGCTGTAGGGTGGGTGTATTTACTACCACTTTTATTGCGCTTACATAGCGACATTAAACTTGAACCAATTATATAGTTGGGTCGCAGTTCCATAGATAACATTATCTAAATTAGTATGATATTAGTTTTGAGTTTTTATTTCTTTACGAAAGTGGAAATATTTTTATCACACGAATACTAAAAGCGCAACCTCTTTATTTAATAAATACTAGCCTTTTTATTTAGGTGCTTGCACAATTAGCGTCGTTATAGCTTGATTATTGTACAGCTTCATATTTTGAACTCACTAAAGGTTAACTTCAGTGATTAAAATGTTATAGTCAGATTATGCAAGATATTTGCTTTTATATGGATATTTCAATGGTTTATTGCAGTTATAAACATGCAAACATAGACTCACATCTGTGTATTCCAGAAGGAGTAGTCAGAACTCTATACACACCCACACTTTGCTAGCTACGTTTTTGTATCCCATCAAATTGAGAGCGAAACTACTGCCTTCTACCACTTACATTTAAAATCTTCGTGCTCTTCTCAGATGTTTTTAGAGAAAAATATAACGCTTTGCACGATACCACGAGTTAATCCCCAAGGAAGTGCAATACGAGAATTAATAGCATGGCTTTATATAAATATCGATACGTACATACTACTAAAAGCATGTATTAAACGACGTGTTCATATATAAGAAACACGATAGTAACATTTGATTTCCTACATGCAGTTCATTCATGTATGCCTGCAGATTTACATTTTATATGCTAAATATCAATATTTTTATCCTAATTAATATTATAAATGCGAATGTGACTTTGATTTTTTGTTACGCCTTCACGCCTTAACTACTGGTCGATCATAATGTAATTTGACACGTTGTTAAGGGCACAGAAAAGAACATATAAGATAACTTTCACTTATAAAAAACACTGTTCCCCAGCGAGCGAAGCCGCGAATAAAAATTAGTTGACAAATAAATGTCACGAGGAATTTAGATGAAATTTTGTGCAGCTCAAGTTTAAATTATTGGGCAACATTAAGCAGCTGCATCAACTTCACGTAAACCTAAATGCCCCGTTTAGCGTTACTAAAATGCGCGATCCAGAGTATAACAGTCAATTATGTTCAATCTAGTGCTAACATGCCTCCAGTGTGCTTTGGTATGCTCATGCACGACGTGCAAGTGAAATTGAAGAATAAAAAAGGAGCGGTATGCATTGAACTCCATTTTCTGTGAAAAAGACATATGGCTTGTCTTATTCTGAAACCCTTCGCACGCTACCTTAGAGTATAAAGAAAATAGAGCGCGCGTTTCCAAGTATGAGCCGTGAGCAGCTTAGCGTAGGTAGTAACATTGTAAACACTTATGTATCTAATTATAGTCGCAGAATCTATTTATTTCCATTTGATTCTAAGAGACAAGAATCCATACAAGCAGTATAGTGTATAGAAAACCATTTTAAAAGATTAAAAGAACAATCGTTTCATTGAATTCCTTTGGTGCACAGTTGCAAAAGTCGCTCACATTCAGAGCAATGGCGTGCGCCTAAGTCAACGAAGAAGACTCTAAGGCCCGGTTTCTTTATTTAAAAAACAAAATTAATATGGCAGCCCTGTTGTCGAGTAAGGTAGGCATAACTTAATATTTAAATCATAAATGTGCCCTCAGCGCACTAAGATCCTACGAAAAAGTACCCACCCTAAAAAGAGTGAGCTCACACATTACATGGAGTGTACAGTTTTCAATGAGTGAGCATTCATCAAAAAAATAACCTCTGAAGTCCTTGTTATTATTCAGTGTGTAGTTCCAGTAGGCTAGACATGTCATAGAGGAATTTTTCTATTCTTCATTCTTTTAAAAATGACAACGTCGGTACTAGGAAGAAATCCTGTGACGCGCGGGACTTTAGAAACAATCAAACAACGGACACAAAGAAGTAACTACATTCGATAGATTGGGAATAAATACAGATATGTGAATCACACAATTTTCTGTCCCTTTTGGGGATCGAACCTACAACATTCGGCGCAGTGGCAATTGCTAGCTGGAAACAAAGTTTTAGTTTTATAACCTCTGTCCATACTCAGGATGGCGGATGGAAAACCACACCAAGTTTCATCTAATTCAACGATTTAGTCCAACAGACATTTAGTTTCGTATCTATACTAATATTATAAAGCTGAAGAGTTTGTTTGTTTGCTTGAACGCGCTAATCTCGGGAACTACTGGTTCGAATTGAAAAATTATTTTAATGTTGGATAGCCTATTTATCGAGGAAGGCTATAGGCTATATAACATCACGCTATGACCCACGGGAACATCTAGTTTATAATATAAGTATCGATTACTTATTATTCTCCTACATCCCCTTAACAGATTACTATTGTATTACCAGTAACCCTGTATAATTTATTTAAGTGCGGTTATTAGGATACTAATGTACATTTATCCTTTAGGCATTTAAACTTGTTTTATTGATGTCACTTGAGAATATACAGCAAAAGAAACTATAAGACCTTGTTTAATATGTAAATATGATTACTAACTATTGTGTTATTTATGCAGAACAATAATTGTGTCATCTACAATATCAAGCAATAAAGTTAATTGTTTAAATGAATAAATAATTAAGAAATCTCAAAATTCCTAAATATTATTGTATAATTTATATAATTAAAAATTATGTTATTATACAATCATTCAGATTATATCAGCGGTGGTACCTTCACATCCCTAGAAGCCAACTTGCCTTGCCAAATGTTGGTCCAGAAAATACAATAGTATTTAATCTAGCATTAGCATGGCTTTGTATGCACAGGTGATCACAATCACAACATGCAAGTAAAATTAAAGAATAAAGAAAGAATAATCTTAATCTTCATTTAATGTTTATAAAACATATCAAACACCAAACCCTAAATCTTTAAGTTTACTGAATTATAACACAGTTGGATCATAGTATGGTTTTCATGATCAGTCAAAGAGGGAAGAATCATTTGAATATCTATAAAATGCTATATGAAGTATGAAAATTTTATGAGTCATTTTATAGAACTGAAGCATAGTGTCTACATATAAGTTTAATGTTGTATTCATACCATTTCACTGGTACCACAAGCAGTATATAATTATAGCAGAATAGAATTATATCAATGGAATGCCTAGTAAGGTCTCACATCAGTATTAATGATGTAAAAAGAATCAGGCAGGTAGGTGTTGTGGGAGTTAACTTGGTTAACGAATGGTGCATCTTCGGGCATGATGTCTTTTTTTAAACAATGACATGTTTACTTAACAACTGTCAGCAAAATACTCAGTTTAAAATAATAATAAAAGCATTAACGAGCCCTGAATATTGTCGAACAACTTAAAGCTATAGTTTAACCAATCTTTTTGGTTATTAAACAGTGTGTGCGCAGTTTATGACAAGAAAACATTAAGATAACCATTTCATGTTTTTTACACCTATGGCATACGTGCAATTTCTAAAAGCCACAATATTTATGCGATAAACGTATTCATTGGAATATCAATGTCATTATGATGGTGTAATAATAGAATGTTATTTATGAACCGATGAACCAGAACATTTCTGAGAACACAATTTAGACTAACCCACTGTGTCGATACAATTGTTTTACAACATACGCCATAATAATAAACAGTATCGGTATATATTATATTCTTTATGAATTATTAACACACAGTTGTGAATTATTGTAATAGAAACAAAGCCGGTTACAAGATAATCGATAACATGACGTGACTGTCGTAAAAATTATAAATATATAAAATATGGTAAATACGTACCTATAGCTACCGAAGTAGAACACTCGTTAAAGTCTTCACAAATATGTATTTGCACAGTAATGATTTCTTAACTATTCTTCAAATAATAAATGAAATAAATTGCGAAACAGGAAAACCACAAAAAAATGGCGGCAATGGTAAAAAAGATGTTTGGTAGGTTATTCGTAATGTATTACCAGACTACTTAATTATTCTACTATTTTTGTTTTGTTGTAATAAATAATCATTTAATATATAAATACGAGTATATGTATGGCTACACAGCAGGACCACGTCTTATACAGACTTATGGGTGGTATAAAGCACAGAATATATAGGTAGTTATCCTAAATTTGTTCTGTCTGTTCTGTTCTCTTGCTGTCCCGTTTTACAATCGATCTCGCAACACTTGGTGCGGCATGGTGGCGCAGTGACAGTTTTAACCATTGCGCCACCTATTCAGTCATTATAAATGACGATTGATGAAAGTTTATTTATTCGTAGGGTTTAAATAGTTGCCAAGAATTTCTGAAATAGAAGTAGATTTATAAAAATATTTAATTTAATTAAAAGAAGTGATTATAATTGTAAAGTCACGTAATAAGTATATATTACACGATGTTGTACCCTGAGGTCAAACCGATCAGGCCTACCACTTATTTCTAAAATTTGCCGCTCCGACACCCAGGGCTGCAATGTGAGAGTGAATGAAACCAAATTCCTTTATATGCTGCTACAGCTGATTTAATTTACATTTACGGCGGTGTGAATTGTATAATACCTTTAAATTTTCGATTTATCCTTCATATAGTGACTACATTTTATATCGACATCCTTTGGAGGCTGTGCTTGGAGGAATAATAACTGGCATCTGTCAAAATCATCTAACATATTTTTGCCTGTTTTCAATGGGGTGTAAAGGGAAGAATGGAGGGTGAAATAAGACACAAGCATAGTTTTCTTAGAAAAGTAAATGTTCTATTGGTAGTAATGACAATGATCACTATTTCATTATTATCAATCCATAGACAAAAAATACAGTTACACATATAGATATTAATGTAATTGTTGCGGTAAGGAGACATTTGAAACAAATAATTGAAGTATGAATTAGAAGCGTTAAAAGCGCTGTTGCGCTATAGTAGTAGAAAAATAACGTGCGTTAAAAAGGTAGATATTTTTGGTTAACATAAAGGTGTAGATATTCTACATTTTGTTGTGATAACATTAGATTGCTAAGATATCATGCAATATTATTTCCTTGGGAGATATATTCAATCTAGAAATGCATTTTTGTTAATATATACAGTGCAATCGGAAGCAGTTGCCTCAAGTATGACTCACAAATTTCTATTGCGCTACTACCTACCTACCTTTAATTGTCAACACATGTGCAGTTCTTATAATAAAGTATATAAAAAGTGCAGTTATTAAATAGATTTAGTAGTCCATTTCTATGACAGTGAAATATCTAATGTATTATTATATACCATTAATCTTTTTATTTTGATGTATAACATAATTATATTATATGATCCATTTTAGCGCAGAATAATTTGTGTTAATAACTATTTATTTTGTTGTTATACGTATATCGAGAATATCATTCTATGAAACCTTAAAATGAAGTGCCTTTGCCATAAATATATCTCGTTTTTTAAAAAGTTTGATGAAATGTCAAAACAGTCGGAAATGTGTGCTAAGACATACTTAATACGATTAAAACTTAATTTTCTCGAAAATTATTTGTTTTTTAAGTAGTTTGTGATTATTTACTCTTTAACTACTTTATACTATTAACTTCAACTATTAGGTACAGTTTTATCATGAGATATAGATAGTGAAAGTACTACAAATCCTTGAATTAAATGATATACAGCCCGAGAAATGAAAAATGAATGATAGCTCTGGTTATATATATTGGTCCGAGCCACATTGCACTAAGGATGCCCTCACAGATACCTATGGATGGTTTATGCAGTTCCTGTTGGCTGTCTTGGCCTTCACATGCTTAATAGGTAAGAAATTGCGAAATGTAAGTAAGCCGGAGTTCAAGGTACACGATAACGATATTGCGTAGTTTTCTACAATACTAACTTACACAATTAGACAAGGCAATATTTACGAAATATGTACTTCATCATTTCTACTTACTTTCCTTAACTTTAGATGAGAAACTCCATACAGCATGTTCAATGTGATAGGATATATATTACAATATTGTGGAGTTGCCAACCACTTCATAGTTACATTTAGTTATATTTTAACTATCATTGAGGTAATAAACGTCATCTAATATATTTGTAAGAACACTTTTAAAAAGTTTACACTTAATATTGTCTTATGAATATGTGTCAAATTCCTTTTGTTTTTATTAGGTAAAAGATTCTGTGAGCCCCGATACGCCAGAAGACCATGGCTGATTTGGTTTTATGACACATCGAAGCAAGGCCTAGGAGCGCTGATCATACATGCAGCCAATGTTTGGCTCTCACCGCACCTTACAGGGAATCCATGTACATGGTATGGTACTTACATCCTTTTTAAAATTGCACATTACTGTTATATTGATTTATAAGAAGCTTTATAATCACTGGGACAATGGACACAAAGAATATCCAAACTTGTCCTAGCCATTTGTTGATTTATTTTTAAAATACTGAAGATATTTAAAAGTAAAAGTTTTCAATACAAGTGTATGTATGTATGTATGTATGTATAGTTAAATGAATACATTCATATATTATATGTAGATTCCTAACTACAAATGCCTGTTTCAAAGAGGGATAAGCAGAGACTACAGATTTCCCATGCTTTGGCCTATGTCTCTTGTTCATTGACTTTCATCACAATAACATTGAAGCATGCTACTTATGCCAAAGTAAGTTGACACTCTACCAATTTCATATTAATTTTGTTTCATTACCAGTACCGAAAAATATTATGAAGTTTTTAAAAATCCTACTATTATAAGTTTGAAAGTTGAAGTATTGAAGCAGTGAAAATGTTGATCTTTATTACTTAACCCATGACACTCGACGTTGGCCTTGACGACGGCCTTGGCGGTTATGTACACTTGGTGTTCACACAACACACGAGAGGTTAACCATAATGATGATGACTCCAGACCGGTTTTGGCCACGGCGACTACCTCAACTCCGTACATATGGTTATCGTTGGTGTGCCAATCTTATTTGAGAAGGTCCGCACACATTGCGGGCATGTGAGCACACCATTATAATTATAACTGATCGCCGCAGGTGGTCGGGCTTTCAGTTCGTCACGTCTAGAGTCAAGCTCTGACCGACGATGCTCCTCAAAGTCAAAAATTTTGTTTTTGACTAGAGCTCTCCAATCAGGTCTGTTGGCCGCAAGCCTTTCCCACAACGAGGGCTCAATGCCACATTTTTTCATATGGCGTTTTTGCACATCTTTATATCGGAGGAACTGGCCGCCTTGCTTTCGTTTCCCCTCCTTCAGCTCGGAATAGAAGATACGCTTAGCCACTCGCTCCTCCGCCATTCGAGACACATGACCGCACCATCGAAGCTGTCGCCGCATAAGGTAAGCCTCAATGCCACCAACATTGGCTCGTCGCAGCACTTCGGTGTTACGCACACGATCAGACCATCGGATCTTAAGTATTTTACGCAGGCATTTATATTTTGGAATTGGTCTAGTGTGCGGATATGCCGACGGTATACAGTCCACGTCTCGGCGGAGTATAAGATGTTGGGCAATACTATTGCCGTATATACCGATATTTTAGTAGCCAGTTTGAGGTTATCGGAACGGAATACCTTGGCATCCAGCTTGCCGAATGCTGCAGCAGCAGCACCGATTCTGCCGTTGATCTCAGCATCAAGATAGCACTTCGATGTTAATGTGCTCCCCAGATACCGGAATTTATCAACCTGCTTTAACGAGTCCTCACCGAGTTTCATGGTCAGTGTCTCGTGACCGTTATTGTCCAAGGACATGACTTCCGTCTTCTTGACACTGATCTTCAGGCCAAATTTTTGGCAAGCCTCATGAAAGTTGGACGTCAATTGCTGCAGGCTATCTGGGGATTCCGCCACCGGTCGCCCTTGTTCTTATATAGGGCACAAATACGAGACACTTTAAAGTCTGCTGGCATACGTTCCGTTTCCCACATAAGAACAAAAAGTTCATAAAAGGCTGAATGCAACTCGTCATCGCCATATTTGATCAATTCTCCCGGTATGCAGTCCATGCCAGCCGCACGCTTATTTGGCTGTTGTTTTATGGCAAGAACGATCTCATTGTGTGACAGTGGCTCGTCCAGCTGACTTGCTACTGACATCTGAAGCATCGATCTGATGTGTTCTAGATCAGCTGATCGATCAACATTAAGTAGGGCACTAAAGTGTTCAGCCCATCGCTTTAATATAGCGTCTTTAGATTCTAGAAGGTTTTTGCCGTCCATGGACTTCAAAGGGACCTTCAGCAAATTCCTCGTATCAATCAGTTTTCGAACCTCACCGTAGAACTCTCCGAGCTGATTCGTATCAGCGAGCCACTGCACGTGCCGAGCTTTTTCTTGCCACCACCGATTTTTTATTTCCCTAGAAAGTTTTCGCAGCTCCAGGTCACTCTTTTTGATCTTCTTGAGGCTTCTTTCTGCTACCATTCCTAAGTAGGACACGATGTTTGCCGATTGCATCCGTAAGAACCCTATCATTCTCATCAAACCAGTCCTCGTTCTTACGGATTTTGACACCCAAAGTATTTTGAGCAGTGTCTAAAATATGAGAAGATAAAGCTCCCCACTCTGCATCAACCCCCTCCGCGCCGTTTCGTAGGGATGGGAGCGTACTAGCTAAAGTTTGTGCTAACTGTTGTCTAGTCCCGAGATTCTGAAGCTTATCTACATTTAAGTACGCAGGCTTCACTCTTCCTGATCTGCGGGGATGACGTAAGCAGAGATTCAATTTAGTGACAACAAGCCGGTGATCAGTTCGACAGTGTGCTTCCCGCATTACACGGGTTATTTGGATTTGGGAAATATCTTTTTGTCGTACGATTGCGTAATCAATTAAATGCCATTTTGATCGTGGGTGCATCCACGTAGCCTTGTGCTTGGCGCAAAGTCGGAACATAGTGTTCGTTATAGCCAAATCGAATTGAGCACAAAGCCTAAGCAACAACCTGCCATTACTATTCATGTTGCCTATTCCGTGTCTGCCTAAAACTTTAGGCCAGGCTTCATAGTCCCGCCCGACTCAGGCATTAAAATCGCCCAGTAGTAAGATCTGTTCACTGGGGCGTACGCGCTCGAGACAATGTGTCAACTCCTCATATAATTTATCCTCGATGTCATCAGACTTGTCCAGCGTTGGAGCATAGACACTGATGACATTAAAATAATTGTCGTGGTCAAGACGCAAGCGCAATGTGGTCACGCGGTCAGAAATATGCACAGCATATTCCTGAAGACGCTTTAAGAGGTGGTTTTTGATAGCAAAACCAACGCCCGACCGCCGCGGTTCAGAGGCAGCAGTACCTTTCCACAGAAAAGTATACCCGCCACCGTCTTCCACCAGCTCCCCTTCGTCAGCGAGATGTGTTTCGCTGAGAGCAGCCACATCTACATTATAGCGACGAAGTTCTCGAGCTACAATAGCGGTTTTTCGCTCAGGACAGGCATTAGCATCACTATCGAGAAGCGTCCGAACGTTCCACGCGCCGAATTTTATAGTATTGGATGATGGTTGGGTTTTCTTTTTATTACTTGTGTAGTGCGACCACGATAGAAATAGATGCAGAGGCAGCCGTGGTTACTACCCTCTCTTAAGTCGGGGTGAGCATTTTTTGGGACACCTTTTCTAGTCCCCTCCCTGGCTGAGCAGGGAAAGCAGTGCTTTCCTAAATAGGGAGGGCTGCTTTGTCACCCTGGGTGCTGCCGAATCCATTCTGTCACCCCATGCGCAGAGCGAAAGCGACCACGGTTTACATACATACACCCCCAGAGCCGCCCGTGTGCAGGCATCACACAAAGCCTGGTTCGCATCAATCCAGATCTCTCTACCTCAACCCATCGCCACAGGACTTTGCTGTAATCGGAGTCCATGTTCGGAAGCAGTCAGGTGCGCAGGAAATATTAAGGTGCATAAGTGTACGCGCAAACACAGATGCACACACTCGTCCTTCCCCTCCTATCTCTAGTGGAACGGAGAACCGCTACGACTAGAGGAGAGTTTGGATGATGTGTCTGGCCGACGGTAACTATACGCTCTCTACCGTCGCCCTTGGCCTTCCACAATTGCCGTGCTGTTCCGCCAAGTCCGCCAAACCCGCTGCATATCAGCTGTGGGTTGCCTTCCTTGCCGAAAGAGACTTTATGTACAAAGTGAGAGAGAACGAGAACCTCATTAATACATTCGATTGCACCTGTCGAATGCAAGGCAATTTAACGTCTTTCTCGTTCTCTTTAATATGTAAACTGTGAAAGAGATCTGGATGTAACTTCATACACAAATAGACTATTTCTTCTTTGGGTGCCATCTCACTGCCTTGAATGGTGGGTGGAACACTAATGTGAGCAAGTACTTTCTGCCATGACAGAGGGCGTCACTCTGACTCAATGGCCTGGGGACGGGTGTCCCCTGGTTCTCCCACCCACGGTCTTCACTATGTTTGGCCGGTGGCGGCTCGAATCCGCAAGGATACTTTCCTAATGGATTCTCTCCATCGCCTCTTTCTGCGAGATGACGTCAGAAGGATGCGACTGCTACCCAATTTCTCTCGCGTTTGACTATGGCTAGATAGACCTAGCTAGGCTAGGCTAGATAGATTGGTAACCTAGGAGGTTACCAATTACCATATACTATACTTTTTATTTTGGTATGCATAACCTGGGGGTTATCGAGACTCACATCACAGGTAAACAAGTTCAGTGTAATTTGTTGTGTACATAATAAGTATGTAGAATTTATATGTTACTATAAATCGAGTTTGTAATATTATACTTGTTTAGTAAAACTCGCAGGCAGGTAAGAATGTATTACATCCCATAATAGGGGTATTGTGGGATGTGATACATGCCTGCCTAGTGCTTCGGGAATATACTAATTTGAGTCTTGTACAACTAATAATATACTTCAGATTTGATGGTGTCATAAGAGTGCGTAGTTATTTATTCGATTCCCGCTTTGGTCAGTGTTATTGTGTTATCTTTTAGAAATTCTTAGTCTCAACACACAAAGTGTGGGATCCGTGTGTCCATAAGACGGCATTAGGCTTCCCGCAAACCCCATCACTCCACATTCTTCCTGTGAAAGAGGAAACTTGACAAACAAAGGTCTTTATGCGATCTACAGGTATTTGGAAGTTGGGTCGACAGTTACTGGGTTTGAGGATTATTCTCAGCTCTACACACTCTGTCTTAACACAAAAATATGTAAATGTTTGTAGTTTCTGCATACTCTTCTGGGAAACTCTGACTATATATAATTATGTATGGCAAATTTGCATATTGTTTATGATAAGCCTTATCGCTATTATTTATATTACGGTACACATGCAATCAGTTCTGTTATGTATATTTTTATAGCGGCTTATCATATTACGAGTAAATCTTACTAAACACAATATTTAAACGTGTCACCAATAAAAAGTTGATTATTTATTCATTAATGATGCATATCGTTGCATTCGAATGATAATCGAATAGAGTTAAGCAAGACGCGGCACCTATTGATATGGTCAACGACACACGCAATTATGTATTGTGTTGTGAATAGGTTCGAATATTCGAATGCAATTTTGAAATTCGGTAATATGTGTCGATTGTCGGCGCAGCTGGATAGGTTCTTCATCATCATCATTCAAAAATCTCTCATTCAAAAGTCACGCGGGCAGCTTTTTGGCATACATCTAAAATATTGTTGTCAACGACAACATTTGCATACTACCTGTGAGATTACCCCAATGTGTACTCTAAATGTAATAACATTCAAAGAAATTAAATTCAAACAAAATAAATTATTAATAAAGAAGTTAAAGTGACATACATATATTAGCTAACAAATTTTTTGTCCTACACTTTACTTTTTCTAAAAGAGCTTATGATTATAGCAGCGTTGATCCAATGTATTGATTGGGCTTGCGATGGATATGCCGGATTATACCCATTGCTCTACCAGCTATTAACTTGATACAAGTACCTAATTCGTAACCGAAATTGCGTATAATTTTAAAATAAACTTTTGTGTTTTGCTACTGACTATTGTCTATTTGAAATGTTATATACAATACAGACATATACATTTTTTAAAGACGAGCTTATCGGTAACGTTGGCGCTAACTATTGTTCGGTCCAGCAGACCTTAAGACAATAGAAGATAAACGAACTTGCATTGAGTATTCTTAGGATAAGTAGCAATTTTTAACATCTTAATACTTCAATAATTTTCACTTAAATATGTTTTCATTACATACTCATACATTTTCGCGATCTGTTATCGCTATTTATAGATGCCAAGCTGGAATAAAGTTAAACTTTTTATAAAATACAAAGAAAAACTGGATTATTAAAAAAAAAAAAGGGTTTCGCACATCTGGTCTTATTATGCAATATATCAAAAAATTAAAATAATTCAAAGATTGACTTCCTGAAAAATAATTAGAGCCAATTGTGCGAGACCGGAGATATATATTTTTAATCACTCAGCTCCATACAAATTTTTGAATAAAAATTTCTCAGTTTGCCGCCAGTATATGATTTGACAAATCTAGGGGGACAAAACTCAGTTACCCAAAATATGGGGTATAAATTATATTTATTCAATACCTTTAAAATTTTCTAGTGAATAAAAGACAAAAATCAGTTTATACCTAATTGGTGTTTAAATCTGTTAACAAAATTCTTATATCTCTATAGTGTTTAGATGTTCGCTTCCGAGGAAGTTTTCTTAATAACGATATGTAGAGGTCTGAAGACATTAACAAATGTTTAATTAAATCATAGTTCGTTCGTTGCCTCTTGTTGCACATTTTTATATGTCTGGACAGTAAAATTGTTTGCTATGAAAAAGGCTAAAGCTTCTTCAGGAGTGTATGGCCTCTGTTTCTTCCTAGCACCTAAAATTATTCGTGCTTTCTTGTATCTGATGGCTTGTTTTGGTGTGGCTGTAGATACTTCTTGCATCAATGTAGCAGCATCCCGTTTACCACTAGCTCTGATACTTAATTGCGCAGCGTAGGCTAACTGATCTTTACTACAGTATCATATACATATCATTTAGTAAATGTTTACTTTTCTTCGATTTGTTTGAACTTTCCATAAAATCTTTCTGCGGTCTTCCACCACTAGTGCCTGGTTTTGAAACATTTTGTGCTACCGCAGGCATGTCGAAGCTTAAATCTTCGTTCAGCCACTATTCGTATTCTTGTCAAAACAAGTCTAAGCGCCTTTGTTTGCGAAACCATTTCAGGCGAATGTTTACGCATTCATCTTTCAAAAATGCCTTTAATTGCTTCTCCTGTTCTTCGTTTATATTCAAATCAACGAAGCTTGTTTTCACGAAATTAATAACTTCATTTAATCGACCTTTAACCGGAACAGAACACCAAAAATCGAATATTAATTTCCGCTGCATTCGAGTAACTATAAAGAAAAATACAAATATATTTATAATCGCAAAAAAACGCAAGAAACAATTATCATAGAACTAAAGTATAATAAGCAGAGAATATTTTAAGACTACTAGTACAACTTAACTACAGTGTGACCCGCGTTAAAGTGCAACCCCGAAAATGGGTGAAATTAGATCGAAAACTATCGACGAAAATGGGTCTAAAAAACTTCTAAAAAAAAAACTAATTTTTTTATACGCCACTGAACATTTGTTTCCCGAATTTTGACCTCTATGTACAAATAAATTTATTCCTCCCAAACTAGCTGGCCGATTTTGATGAAATAAACGACAAATCAATGCCAAGTATTTAGCGATGAGAATAAAACAAAAAAAAACAACAAAAAATGGCTTTAAATACTTCATTTTTTTAAATACTTGTGAAAAAAGTCACTATTTTTCACTGTTTTTTTCAATCAACTCAAATATATATGAAATAAACCCCTACATCTTGATTTGTTTTATAATTTATTATTATTCTTGACTGTATTAGCTTTCAAAAAAAAAAAAATCAAACATTGTATCTCTAAAAATACAGGAGTTACGAATTTTTAAAGTTCACTACTCAGAATGGGCAAATCCAGGTAGAGACCCTTTTTTATTCCTTTGTTATACCGGTGGTCAGCTGCTATTGTATTTAATGCTTGGGGTGTATAACAAAACGAAATAAGCTTCCAATGAGCTTATTCCGTTTTAGTTGACAGTTGAAATAAAACAAAAATTAATCAAAAACAATGATTTATTATTAATTATTGTTGACTTAGTATTAGGTTTTCGAAATGTGCTCCGCGTTGTTGCAAACACATTGCCACGCGTAATGATATGTGTTGTGTGGCCCTCCGTATAAGTTGCGGTTCATTTTTCAATTCTTCAGCGCACCTCATGATGCGGTCATGAAGCTCAGCCTCTGAATTCACAGGTGCACTGTACACCTTTTGCTTCATGTGGCCCCATAGAAAGTAGTCGAGTGGCGTCAGATCAGGAGAGCGGGCTGGCCAGCCCACTGGGCCTTCGCGCCCAATCCAGCGATTGGCATAATTATTATTTAAAAATTCACGGACATTGCGCCCGTAGTGAGCAGGGCAGCCGTCCATTTGCAAGTACATGCCCTGTCTCGATGCCAGCGGCACATCCTCTAACAGACGGGGAAGCTCATCCCTTAATAAAGTTAGGAATCGTTCCGAATTTAATGTCGCTGGTAAAATTACTGGTCCTATCAACATGTCGTCGAGTAGACCTGCCCAAACATTTATTGAAAATTGCACCTGGAATGACGAGGCCCTCTTCAGATGTGGATTATCATGTGTCCACTCGTGCAAATTCCTAGCGTTCGTGATGCCATTCCTGGTGAACTTCGACTCATCCATCCATAAAATCTTTTTTAAAAATTGTGGATTGCGACGAATTTGTCGTTGTAGCCAGATCGACATAACGCACCTTGATTGGAAATCCATATCCCCGTGCAAATCGTGGACTCTTTGATAATGATATGGATGTAGACCTTCTTTCTTCAAGATTCTCCACGCTGAGGCTTGTGATATGCCGTGAAGTAAAGCTAAACGCCTCGTACTAATAGTAGGAGTGGCAAAAACGGTACTTAAAACCGCTTCTTCTATCGCTGTGTCGATTACAATGGATTCTTGTTCACGTCTTGTGTGTTGTAATCCAAGTCCGATGTCGGAGAGCTTCCGATGAACTTCCTGGAAGTTCCTTGCCGACGGTGCAAGTCTGTTCGGAAATGCATTTACGTATGCCGATCGAGCGACTGTTGTGCGTCCACCATACATTCCATAATAATAATGGATGTCAGCGATTTCTCGCGGGGAGAATGCATTTAATCGCGGCATCTCAACCCAGCACAACCACGAAAACAGTCGAGTAACGTAACAAACAGTCAATAACAAAAACGTAACAAGTAGTCAATAACGAAAACTCAACGAAAAACTGTAACTTTAATGCGAGAACAACAGCTGACGTACAGCAGCAGCGATGTGATCGGAGCGGACTAGCGCGGGCGACTGCCGGACTGTACCAATACCCCTTCCCTTTTCCCCAAGCATTGAACACAATAGCAGCCGACCACCGGTATAACAAAGGAATAAAAAAAGGGTCTCTACCTGGATTTGCCCATTCTGAGTAGTGAACTTTAAAAATTCGTAACTCCTGTATTTTTAGAGATACAATGTTTGATTATTTTTTTTTTTGAAAGCTAATACAGTCAAGAATAATAATAAATTATAAAACAAATCAAGATGTAGGGGTTTATTTCATAGAAATTTGAGTTGATTGAAAAAAACAGTGAAAATAGTGACTTTTTCACAAGTATTTAAAAAAATGAAGTATTTAAAGCCATTTTTTGTTGTTTTTTTTTGTTTTATTCTCATCGCTAAATACTTGGCATTGATTTGTCGTTTATTTCATCAAAATCGGCCAGCTAGTTTGGGAGGAATAAATTTATTTGTACATAGAGGTCAAAATTCGGGAAACAAATGTTCAGTGGCGTATAAAAAAATTAGTTTTTTTTTTAGAAGTTTTTTAGACCCATTTTCGTCGATAGTTTTCGATCTAATTTCACCCATTTTCGGGGTTGCACTTTAACGCGGGTCACACTGTATATTTGACAATATGGTGTATATCCAAACGAATATTGCTTATGACTAAAAAATATCTATTTTACTTCGTATTTTTACGTGGATCTTAAACATTCATGAACATGCATTTGGATTTATTTTAATACATAAACGGATAATTACCTCCAGATACCTCACAAAAAATCACTTAAAATCGCACAGAACACCAAGAAATATGTACGCACGTTAGCATTAACGGTCACACTGAGCGGTCAGTCGACTACCTTAATCGTGTACAGGTAACTTCGCTCATTGTTTTAAAAATGATCGCTTTACCTGGGGATTTCTTGTTGTTTACTGTCAGTTAAAGAGTGTATTTAAAAGTGTAAAAAGAGTACAGTAACATCGTTTTAACGATTTCATTTAAATATCTATTGTCCTTCTAGATTGGTCAAATCGTATACTATGGCGCCGTTTATAAGTCTGTAATATAATGATACAATTTCGGAGTATGTATTTGGTCTTCCGAAACATATGCAGGCATAAAAGTCACCGCTTTCGATATTACTGATCGGAGGTCTATGAAAGCCAAAATCCAGCTTACAGTGCGCCCTTTTGGTGTATTTTATCTATAGGAAAGATTAGATTAGTTGTTTGTTTGTTTGTAAAGATTTAAATCAAAAACGACCTAATGGATTTAAAAAATTCATTCGCCATTGGATAGCTATATTATAACCGGGTAACATAGGAGTTACATTATTAAAAAAATTCTGTTGCATAACCTAACCTTCTGTTATGCGAGCGCAGCCGTGGCAAAAGCTAGTCGTTAGATAATTGCAAATAAGTCGTTTAAATAAATGGATAAAGGAATTTTCCTTAAATGCACATTTATTTTTTGAATTCTCAACAGGTACATAGTAAACTTCATGTTGGATTCCACACTAGGCCTGCTAATAATATGGGCCGGCATCAGGCTAGCTCAGTACTGCGCAAGAACTTATGATATTCCACTAATCAATTTTGGAGAGTATGGTAAGTCATTACCATTAATTTTTAAATTTCTAAGCGTTAAGAGCGTAGTGTGATAATGCTTTTATTATGTAGTCTATTTATAACGAAATATGCAACAGCATATTCTTGTTTCCTAGCTAAAATATTTTCTAAAAAAGCAGCGACAGCCTGGACCGCCACGCAGAGGTCTCAAGTTCAATCCCTCGGCACCTTTCGAAGTTAATTTGCGTATTTAATTGTTAATTATCGCTAGCTTTAACGGTGAAAGAAAACATCGTGTGGAAACCTGCATGTCTGTGAATTCTGCATAATGTTCTCGAAGATATGTGAAGTCTGCTAACCTGCACTGAGCCAGCGTGGACCATAGGTCTCGAACCTTTTCTTAATGTGAGAAGGGTTAGGCTATGGCCTATCCCTTCTCGCACTAAGAAGAGACCCGTTCTCAGCATTGGGACATAATACAGGGCTGATATTATTATTATATAGGTATATGTTATTTTCTAAGTCGGAACTTCGGGCTTCACGCCTAAGCTTGGTGCTGGATCTCACCCATAGTATCCGAGTCACGTGGACCTTCAGGCTGCAATTGATGACTGATATGGCTGATATAGCACCTAAACAAATAAAACTGCAGCTAAACGGTCGTTTTTGGAATATTCTGTGATTGCGGGTTAGCAGAAAAGTACATGTTGCTGACCTTTTGGCTTTCGCTAGCCCTGAAACTAACTTTAAATACTTTGAAATTGCTATGATGTGTCTCATCCCGGGCGCTAAGATAATCTTGCATTGTTGTGAAAAAAGAGCGTTATATCAGTGTTTGTGTCAGTGTAACGAATGTATGTCGGGCTTGCCTTGAAACCTTAGATATGCTACTAGACGCAAATAGTTGCAATGGATCTTGTATTAGATTTACTGTTTTAGGTAAGCCACCGATGTGCGCAGCGTGGATATGCCAATGCATATTGTACGCGGCGCTAGCGACGTTTGCCAAGTCGGTGCTAGCACTGGTGTTGAGACTACCACCGGTGGTCGCCGTACTCTCCACGCTCCGACTGTCCCCAGTGTCGGACCCGAGGCTCGAACTCGCCGTTGTTATGCTCATCATACCATTTTTTGTTAATGTGAGTATGCTATTCTATACCAACATTTTGTGGAACAGTTGCTGAACTTGCCTGACCTTAAAATTTATTTGTGTTTTCTTTTCGATCATGGCGATGCTGAGATCCTTAGTTTTATAAGTATGCGTATCACGATCTACTGTGCCGTGATCATAGCTTTATATATAACACTTCAAATTATATGCCTGGTCGTACAATTTTAAAGATATTCCTGATGTCCAGGACATAGAAAGAAAGCGAGATTTTTCCGGTGTAACTTCCTCGCCTAGTCTCGTATATCGATCTATAGCGTTTAATGATTTCCCTTTTGTATCTTTGTTTCCGTCATACGAGAGGTAACCCTGTGAATGAACAAGTTGTCATGGCAGTAACACGTGGATCACACCAATGGACCAATGGAATGCTCGTGCTTTCCCGCACTTTGACATTGACTAGCCCTAGATATATTGTTCTACTAGAATTTGCCCGCGGTTGCGCTCGCGTAACTGTAGATTAGGTTTGATTAGAAATAGTAGGTACCTTTATCTGGATGAAAGGTATCCTATGTCCTTTTCTGTACCCCTGACAACGGGTATGCGAAATTTGATGATGATCAGTCGAGTAGTTAAAGAAAGCGTAACAAACAAACATTCGCATTTATATATAATATTAGTAAGGATACCACACAGGACTTGTCTTGTACAACTGTGTTGTAAATAGTTAATTCCGTTAATAACAGTCAAACGTCATAAACATTAAATATATAACTAATGAAGAATACAGATGAAAGATTTTCTACAAATATATTTGATTGACAACCACTTACTGGCCCGCAGTAACCGAGTATTATCGCATGAAAAACAAGCTCACATCGCGTCCCGTTTCGTTGCTAATAGATTTACACGACAACCAAGGTCACATTACGTTAGTAAGTATAGTACTTACAGCAGTTTATTTAGAACTAGATTTTGCCCGCTACTTGGCTTGCGTAAATGTAGGTTAGGTTTCGTTCTCCATTCACTGGCAAATCCTTCAATTCTCTATATTTAGGGCAGTACATTAAAAAAATTTATCAGCGTATTGGTCTTTGAATTATTTCGTGTACTTTCTTATTGGCCTCCCTCCTTTTCTCTTTCCCTTTTTATGGGACCGAAATTTAAAATCAATCATCAAAGTTATCTACGCGTCTTTAACAGGCAAAGAGAACTTTGTACCCATTTAAAAACATTACGCGTATGGAGATTTGTAAAGAAAGTTTATACGGTGAAGAAGTGCAGGCAGATAAAACAGATAAGAAGAAAGCAGACAGTTGAATTTCGAACAATGCGCGATTACTAGTGCCTATTAATTGTATTTACCATAATTTTGATACCAATTATGACGCTGTTTTCACGAAAACCGTTAGGTACACACAGCGACACATCAATCTAGACTGTTTGGATGTTGAACTATTAGAAGTTGAACGCTGCGAATCGTGCGAGAGAGTACGTTATATTTTTGTTATTTTGTCTCACTCACACTGAACGGGCCGCGGGCGTCGCCGCACATGCTAGTGCACCGTGATGGGTCTACACCACTATGCACTGTCCATTTCCGACAATTCTCTATTTTGTATGTAGCGTAGTTATGCGTATATAGGGTGTCTAACTTGATGTGTAGTCGTGTGTACGTTTGAATGCTTATTGCTTTTGTGTAAAATTAGCGTACAAAATCAAACATATGAAATACCCGATTTCGTTGCATCAGTTACAGCAGATTTAACTTGAATTTAATGACCATAACGTTGATAAATAAGCAGCGATAGCCTAGTGAGTGACCGTTGGACTGCCACACAGAGGTATAGAGTTCGATCCCAAAATCCCAATCTCTAACTTTTCGAAGTTATGTGTGTATTAAATAGTTAATTATAGCTTGATTGAATGGTGAAGGAAAACAACGTGAGGAAACCTGCATGTCTGAGAGTTCACCATATTGTTCTCGTAGCCGCGCCAAGCAGTGGTACAGTTTATTACAGGGCTGATATTATTATTATAACGTTGATAATAATTATAGAATTACCAACTGACTTAATAAATTGTGCAAATCATTTTTAATCCGTTGAGTCGCAGCGGTTTTTAATTATTCTGGCTTTCCACCAATTGATGTCAATGTAACAAATACAGGCTAATGTTATAATCGCCAAAGTATCTCGTACGCTGAACTAATTTTGAATTAAATTGGTATGGAAATAAGCTCATGGAAATAACTTATATATAATTAAGACGTGTTTAAATCGTGGCAAATGTTATGGCTAATTAGATATGGATGCTTATCTTAACATTATAAATGAAAACGTGAGTTTGTTACGCTTTCACGCCTTAACTACCCGACTGATCATCATGGAAATTTCGCATACTCGTTGTCAAGGGTACAGAAAAGGGCATGGGTTACCTTTTATTTCGGAAATTAGTACTGTTCCCGAAGGATAGAAATTTATTGATGAATATAGATTAACGCGAGAAAAGCCGTGGGCAAAGTCTAGTCCTAATATATATATATATATATATATATATAAATATATAATATATAAATGATTTTATATGTAGGTATAGTAGGTAAGTAGTATTTTATGCGGTTTATCGCATAAAAATCGGTATGTGACGTGATTATAAATACAAGTTTATTTCTCGTAAACTTTGCCCTTTTCTTACATCCTATTTTCTCCTAAGGCCTGACCTTATAACATTGGCCATATTCAAAACCTGTATCTACATATTTAAAACGATTTCAAATATCAGTATTGATATTAGTTTCAAATTCTGAAGTATTACCTCTTAAAAATCGCATTCTAATAACTTCTTGTTATTTTTCTGCGATAGTCATTAGATTTCAAGAGAACAGCATCTTGGAAATTCTACCATAGGTATTGCAATTATATTTAAGGAAGGTCATCGACGGCTTAGGCCCTCTTCATTACGCCCAGATATCTTAGAAAAATGTGCTATAGTCTTGGCTCCACAAGGCAATTCAATGATATTACTTAAACAGCTGGTGTCATTTTCCCTTGTTCAATAATACATCGTGGCCTGGAGGCCTGAAGGCTGAAGGATGAACCTTGTAATGGTTCTTATATTCAAGAAACGAGTTGTTTATCGGCGGATAGAACAATTCTGACATACTTTTTACTAGCCGAGATTCGCACGAGTAGTACATAATCTTATCAAATAATACACCTAAACCTTCCTCATGAATCACTCTGTCTATTTGTGATAACCGCATGAAAATCTGTCCAGTAGTTTTGAGTTTTACGCGAACAGACAGACAGACGCGTCGGGGGACTTTGTTTTATAATATGTAGTGATAGTGATAAATACGTGTCAAAATTAAACTGTCTGTAAGTAAAACGGCTGGTGATATGAGAACCGGGCCTTAGTTGGCCAGGACCCTTTAAATTTTGTCTAAATACTACGATAACCGCTTACGAACAGGTAGTCAACTGTGTGTTATACTACCTTAGCAACATAAAAACTGTACCATTCGTTGCCAAACGGTCCTGAAGATGCCTCGTGATGAGGCCAAAGGCGTGTCGACGCATATTTTGTGTTCGAAACGGGATACTACAAGTTGGAGGGGTTATTCCCAGTTACCCCCACCGTCGACGCCACCACTGTTGACAAACGGGATTTTTCCAAAAAAAATCCCATTTGCCACCAGTGGTGGCGTAACCAGAGGTGGCAATTGGGAGTGGCCACTCATTTTATTCCCAGTTGCCACCAGCGGTGACAGATGGGAAAAATAAATTGATATGCCCCCAGGAGTAGCGATGCGAGAACTGAATATATAGTGATGTGAATGAATTTTTCACAAGTGGTGTTAAATAGATGATGTATTTTATTATTAAATGCACATTAAAACGGGAGAAATAAAACTTTTACACGTCACTTGGGAGACATATATTTATAAATCACAATATACTCTTTTTAATTAGGTATACATACAATGTTGATCTGTGACATTTTTTGTAGAGAATAAGTAAATTATTGTGATTAAAACGTTGATTACGCTGTGCAATTATAAATCTCGATTGTTATAAATATTGTGATTAACCCAAGTTGGAGTACGCTCGGATCCCACCTCGCGGCTATCCTATCCAGAGGAGTATGGTATTGTCAATCTTTTTCTATTGCAATAGTTGAGGTGGGCAGTCCGAGGATACGTGGTGGGTTCCGCTCTTCTTAATAATTTTATAACTATCGATTTCCGCCAAGTAACGCCTAATTCGGTTCTATATCAATTCTTCATGATCAATTTGAGTATACTCAAATACACAGTGACAGTGTACATACCTACAATAAATCGTTATCAGCTGAGGTCTACAAACTTGTAACGACAGCAACTTATTTATTTTAACGTTTAACTCGATCATTTGAGCCGATAATGTGACACCAATTATCCTGGTACCAAGTTATAGGACTGCTCGTATAATATGTCAATACTTTATTTATTACTTCGCTCGCGTTAATGTAGATTTATGTTAATATCGATTTTGGAGCCTATATGTTATTTTGATGTATAAAGAATAATACTGTAAAGTTTCATCAAAATCCGTTCAGTAGTTTTTGCGTGAAAGATTAACAAACATCCATCCTCACAAACTTTCACATTTATAATATTAGTAGGATTGAGTTAGATTGTACATAGTCTATATTTCCGAAGACACTCAATATCACCAACATTTCGCCACCTAGACAGAATAACAACACTTTGCCCGTCTCAGAAATTGAATCCGAGACCTCATGCACAACAATCGCATATACCTACTACCGCTGCGCCACCGAGGCAGACTTCAGACAGTGCTTATAAAATTGGAACAACAGGATACTAAGGACATCTAGATCTGGTGGCGATACTTCCTTGCCTTGTAATATTGCTTGATCATTAGACGATATAATAGTATTTTATTATATTCTAACTGTCTCGCTTGCGCAGTGGTTGTGAAAACGGCTGCTGTGCATGATGTCTCAAGTCCTATTGTTTGAGTATTCTCGGAACAGCTAAGCTGTTATTCAGTTTTGTATCAAGAATTTCTCAGGAGCAGTAAGTACGGACCAAAAATACTTACATGAATAAAGGTCGGTGTAATATAACTCTGCCAACCCTGTCAGGTCAAAGGTGTCATATATATGTAGCCTAACTAATATTATAAATGCTAATTTAGATTGTTACGCTTGCACGACTTAACTTCTCGACCGATCATCGTAAAATTTCGCATACACGTCAAGGCTACAGAAAAGGACATACGGTGACATTTATCCAGAAAAAGTACTGTAACTAATTTAACCTACATTTTCGCGAGCGAAATCGGGGTAAAATCTAGTTAAGTATATTTATTCTAGCACTGGCATGCCTTCAGTTTGTTTAGTGAGTTTACCTAGGACATGCAAGTGAAATTGAAGAATAAAGGGTGAACACAAAGGATTTGACTTCAAAGTAAAACAACATATTGTATCAGGCATACTTGATGAACTGTAGTCAAAACACACAAACAGCATTATAGCTGTATCGGGTTTTGACTACACTCCTAGTCCAGTAAAGCTTCGCATAAAGCTTTTAAGTTTTTATGTAAAGTAATTAGCTTTTAGTCAAATGACTAGTATTTATGTATACTATGCAACACTATGCTACATGGGGCTCCGGATCAGACCAACAAAAAATGTATTAGGTTTTTAACTCCAGAAATTCTGAGCAACTGGCGTTAAAATTCGATCTTTTGTACCGTGCCTCAGAAAACACGTAAAGCCGTGTGCCTGATCTTTTCGGTTGTATTGGTCTGCCGTCTCATCGGTCTATGAGAGTGAGATAGCATTTGTGTTTGCGCACACACTTGTGCACTATTACTTGACCTGTGCTGGTTGGTATTCGTCCATAAGACTGGCTGTCGTAACCGATTTAGTATACAGTGGTAATAAGGAGAGATGCTTCTTTAGGCCATTGCTCTAACTCTGCAGTCTGTACTACATAATAATATTCTGCTTACTGGTTATGATTTGGGAACAATAAGTTTAGCCGCAGCCACCTTTGAGACGCATAATATTAAGGCGGGCTGTATTATAGACCCGGTCATATGTATTTTTCGCATGATATTCATTCAATTGTATTTTTATTAACATCGCCATAACAAAAAATGGCTTGGCAAACAGAGCAATAATATCTTGATTAATATTTGATGAGTTTGCTGCTACTAATATCGCACTTAAACTATTTGCTTTACAATTTTCCATGCATAATACAGGCGATAATTATACTGCATATGTAGTAAAGGAGTTGATTTGCCACGTTTAGCTCAGTACTAACAGAACAGACAAAACGTTTTATGACGCTATAGTGCACCTGCATGTTTCCAGGAGCTAAGAGTATCTCAAACTTTGTGTCGTGACCCCCTTTTAAAAGGATTTCTTCTAGTAAGTTTAAATCGTTGCCATAGTTATTTTATAACGGCTAAGTAAATTTATGATGCATTTGTAGCTTCGGTTACTCAATAATTATAGACGCTAGTATGCCACTTGCGACAAGGAGCTAGCTTGTCACCATTAGTTCTTGTTGAAACTCTAATTATGTTGCTACACGGAAAATCCATTTATTTATTTTTCATTGATTCAATCATCAAAAAAAATTATCACCCATAGAACTAAACTTGCTTTTTTTATGTATCTCGATTTCCTTTTTCCTCTCTGTTTCTTAATACGTTTTGATCTACTATTAATTAGGCAGAGCATAAGACTGAAGTGGGGATGACATGCATCCTGGCTGGATGATAAGGAAACCAAAGGCGTAAATGAATGGCGGCCTAAACACAGGAGAGGCTACTACTAACCAGGTAGTCAGATGTTGTGGCCATCTGGATGAGCCGGGTATTGCACCGAGGAGAGGTCTATTACTCCACAGTGAGTAAAAATAAGATGAATAAATAGATGAAAGATTTTACGACCTAACGGGCCCGGACTATACATTGTACATATTATTTTTTCAATACGTATATTATCTGATGATGCCAAAACATATTTCTCATTCTCAAAGATTCTAGGTGCTCGTTAACGTACAAGTTTAATGATGTCTTTATCAGTAAGTGATAACCTAGTGTTATAATCTTTGGCCCCTCGTGTCACAAATTCGTGTCTGATCCTTAGGTCACTGACACTTCGTCATTATGTGTGCACAGCAATCTTAAATAATATAATACACTAGATGTGCCCGCGGTTTCACCCGCGTTTATGATTACTGCGCCTCCCCTGTGGATCGAAGCGTGATGTTATATAGCCTATAGCCTTCCTCGATAAATGGGCTATCTAACACTAAAAGCATATTCGGATCATTAGTTCCTGAGATTAGCGCTTTCAACCAAATAAACAAACAAACTCTTCAGCTCTATAATATTAGTATAGATTTATTATGAATAGATTGTTTGTTTCCTTGAACGCACTTTATCCTAGAAGAACATGTCAAATTCAAAAAGCCTTTTTGTATTTTATATTGTCTATTGATTGAGAAAGATTAAAAGCTATCTTACGACTCGCTACGGCCCTTTGGAGTGGAATGGGTGTGGAGTGGAACTTGGATCACAGCTAATACAAATTGCTATAAGTTTCTCGAATGTGCGTCAAAGCAGCTAGACTGCGTTAACCTGGTGTACATTAATTTTCTTGAGCTAGGTGGTCCTCACAAAAGTGTCAAATGCTTTGAATTTCTCTCATTTAGCATATATAACATTACAAAATAATCATCCATTTATACTACACGAAATATACAGCGAACTGTAATAGATATCAAGACATATCGATATTATAATGAAATATAGGGATAAAAGCCTTTTAGTAACGTCTACATCTTGTGATTAAGTGATATAATGACCTCATTACGTACAAATCATTGAAATGAATATTATGAATTGTGTTCGTTAGCAGACGATTCAACCATAATTTTGAAATAGCGCTGGGTATGTCGTTCTGTTTAAAAAAACGTCGAAATCATTTGACTTTAATCAGCTGTAAAGTGTCCCTATAATCACTTTAATAGAGTAGCTAGGAGCTAAGTCAAGTGCGGCGAATATTGGACAGCTACGCAAGGTCTCGAGTTCAAGAATATGGCACGCTCCTTTAACTATTCGCTTAGCGACAAAAGAGCAGATCATAAGCAAAACAAGCATGTCTTACGGCCGTTTCCAATATTCAAACTAAGTTTACGGATAGATCACTATCCTCTGTTACCAGTAAGATGTTATCTATCCATAGTCTACGTTTCACAATCAAGGATAAGTACTATCTATCCCTAGCGAACAAGAGATAGCTTTGTCCTCTCATCTATCCGACCCTTTTCAAACGTTTCGTTCTTTGCTACTACGTAATTCTTATTACACTCAATATATTTTATTTTAATTAAGTTATTTTTAATATGTGTATTTCGAAATGTTTATTAGTGTAACAATTACTTTAGAACAAAGAATTAAAACATTATAACAGTTTTCACGAACTATTACTTGCTTTCAATCAAAATCTATCACGAAACAAAACGTTTTGTAGCTGTACTGACATTTGGTTCAGGAAATAGGACGCTTAGACGCTCCCAGAACACTTATACTCAGAGAGTAGACGCTACACTTTGTTTGTTTGTATTTTTAATTTATACCATGATTTCTGTAAAAATAAAATGAATAAGTCTTATTTATCATAAAACAAAAGGCATTCAATAGAGTATGTTAAAATTAAATATATCTTTTATATGTCACACTTATATCTGGTAGTATCAAAGTATTTAATTGATTCACAGTACTTTTATTGAGTCTAAATCTGTATGCAAACTCGTAGTCATTTAATTTTGTCATATAATTCACACGTGGCTTATATTCCTTGTTTAACGGTATATCAGAAGTATCACAGTCACTGCCTTCATCACAATCTTTTATCATTTGAAATAATTCCATATCACTGTCATCGCTACTATAATATTCCATTATTACTAATACAAAGAATATTTAATATTAGTAAAATTAATTTTCAAACGGCTATCCGCATTCGTAATCGCTCCAAGTTGACGGATAAACAAATGATGTTACTAGAGTTAGCTCTACCTACCGGAGAGTAACATGAAACTTTTATTGAAATGCAAGTAAGACTGATTTGTATGAGCGCTCCTATCTCTAGTAACCTATCCGTCCTCCGGATGATAGATAGACAACTTCGGTAGGAAATGCTATCCGACAGTAGGTTATTGAAAAGCAAGTAAAGGCAAAAGGATAGATTTGTTTATCTCTAGTAGCTTGAACTACAGATAGATAGGCCCTTAGAGTTCTACGTATTGTTCAAATCTATTTAAATCATTTACTCAATTGCGTTGTTGTTTGTTCTCGAAGATGTTTGAAGTCTGTCAACCTGAACTGGCCCAGCTTGGTAGACTTTGGCCTAACCGCTAAAAACAAGGCTAATATTAATATTACTATACAGTTGTTGTGTCTGTAAATTTCTAGAATTACGTGACACGTGTGTATTAAGCGATTAGTCATCCAAAGATTTTCTCGCATTTCAATTCGTTAGCTATTTTTTTGTTCTGTCCTACATTAATTAACAACTAAATTATGCAATTATCTCTCTTGGTAATTAATTAAGTATTATGTATTAAATTATTAATAAAATAGAATAATAATATAAATAGATATAATAGAGACAATAGAGTGTATTGTACACTAATTGAAATACAGCTTATACAGGGTGATTTTGAAATCGTGTAATTCCTTTTAACCACGCATTCTACTGGTGATATAGAATAACCATGACCATATTTTTATTTAATTAGAATTTTTTTTTTTTTTAATTATTGTTCCGTTTTTTTTTCGTGAAATGGTGTCAGATAGTCATATGTTAACCAACCGAGGCAATTTTAATTTTTTACTTATTAAAATAAAAAAACATATTAATAATTAATGTCGTAAATAATAACGGGCGGTCCTTTTTATTGCCCCTTATTATTTACGACATCAGTTATTGTTATGTTATTATTTTTAAATTAGTAAAATATTAAGATTGTGTCAGGTGGTTAAAATATGACTATTTGAAATCATTTCATGAAAAAAATCTGTACTCTAATTTTGCCGAAACCATTATTCTAATTAAGAAAAAATATGGTCAGGGTTATTCTATATCACCAGTAGAATGCGTGGTTAAAAGGAATTACACGATTTCAAAATCACCCTGTATAATAATTTCCTCCAGAGCGAATTTCGGTCACGGCGGCCAAATTTAACCGAGACTGGACATCGGCGCAGGAGATATTAAAGTGTACAAGTGTGTGCACAAACAAAAGTGTACTCTCTGTTCCCTCTCTCTCTCATGGTCCAATGGAACTGTAATCACGGCTTTACGTGCTTTCCGAGGCACGGGGCTGACTAACACCGCCAACTTCCTAACTCCGGCCTTATCACTAAAAGCAATCTCTTATAGGCAATATTTTAATATGATCACTGTATTGTTTCAGATATTAATATTTTGGGTCACAGACAACTTCCTAATGTATCATCCCAGAGGAGTTAGTTCAAAAATAAAAACTAAGGTAAGTTATATATCTTATAGATTAAAAATACAGTTAACACCTTAAGCTTTTCATTGTCAATTATCTTGGTCCAGTGGCAAGATTTGCAAACGATCAGAGGTCCCGTATTCAATGCCTAGGCAATGTGTTATTGGCTTTTTCTATTACGAGATTGTCAGTAGCAGTACCGAATTTGCAAATCTTGAAAGTCTTTTACTGTAATATTTTCCTTAATTGATGTGAGACGTAAATCCTAATTGGCAAAATGTGGGTGCAATATGCCTCTACCTATAGTCGATATATGACTATGTAAAGAGATCTCGAATGAACGAGCTGTGTCTGACATCACACGTGACTGGTTAGACATATAAGTCTTATATGACATTGCAAAACCTCCATACCACCTGTATCAATACTGGTGCATATAATGATATCTCTCTACAATAAAAAAACTCTACGTACTGAATATGTATGCTTTGTACGATATAAAACAAATACTAAACATGCCTATGTGACCAACCAGCCATCAAATATAAATAAAAGCAGAGTACCCTTAGAAAGCGAGGACTAATGTGCCTTGGAGGTTATAATATAAAAAGAACATTTAAGACGAAAGACTACTCGTAGAGAACACATCAATTAGATAAAATTCTCTGACTGTTCTGAAGGTCACATGAAAGTCAAAAAACAGTCAGTAAGATAAAGACTACATTTTCACAAATAATCCAGAATGTTGTCGTCAGGACAACTGAAAAGTTTCAGATTATTTAATAAAAGCGAAATACTGCCTAGGAAGCTGCATAGGTGAAGCAGCGATAGTGAATGTGACTGCTGTGCATAAAGTTTCGGATTATTGGGTTTTCTGTCGAGATTTTCTCAGTAACAGCACGGCGTCTGGTATAGTGCCCGGTAGAGGTTCGATTTATCGATAAAATGTTGCTCGTCTGTTGCAGACAACGTTTGACTAGTATTTGAACAAAAGCTAGAAATAGACCTGCAGGTACAATTTAGAATGCATATTTTATGAGGGAAGAACCATGTGAAACAATCATAGATCGTTTATTTAATTAATAATTCATGCTTGAGACTTCGCTGCATGTGTTTCTTCCCACGAAATACAGCGATGTTTAAAGTTTAAACACAAAATGTGGGGTTCACCCCTACATTTTTGTTTGAATTATTTTGATCAACTGTTATACAAGATTTGCTTTTCCTGAGGGACTCACGGACTCAGGACTGCACAGATGGTGCCACGGTTTCAGTGGTTGTCTCGCCACTACACCGTACGTATGTATCGTAGGTTATCACGGGACAAAAAATTGTGTGATCCCCAAATGGTTGTTCTGAGTCTGAGTGTTGTGACTTAGTGCCAAAGTTGTAAATATTGGCACTAAGAATATTTAAACAACGTAAAAATATTCAAACGGCGGACACTGCCACACAGAAACAAAAGCGATAGAATTTTTTTTTCAAAAATAAGAGCTAACGATAAAATATTTTAATTTAACGAATTTTATAAACGGAAATGTTTGGACGTACTGTATTAATATTTAAAAGCTTGTTGCTATTTTACGAGCGATGCTCTTTAATTTTCAGATATATGTTATTATGTTATATAAAGTAAGATGACTTAACGTACCGTGTCTGTGTATTCAATCCACCTGTGGTGCGTTACAAAGAAGCTGTATATAAAACATTTTGAGATTAGTTGAGATTGTTTCGAATAGTAAAGCTTTTTTACATACCCCAAAGGGTTAGACGGAGGTTTATCACCATTCACATTTCGCTTATTATGTTTTTAGATCCCATGTAATAAGGGGCGAGGCTTTTACCGTTTATATTGAGTACACATCCAAACCCCGAGCTGTTTTGAAGAATTTAAAGCCAATAGAACTTATATATATAATATGTAGGAGGTATTAACGCGATCAGGCATGGTCACAAGCTGACTGACCATGTGTCAGCTTGTGACCACGGCCGGTGTAACCTGGTAGAAACGTCAAGCTTTAAAAAGCACACAGATAGGCCATGTTCTGCATTCTGTTCAGTTCTGCATAATTTTTGCCTGTCATAATGACTCCATTCAGACTAATAGTAAGCAGTTATTACAAAAATATAACAAAAACAATATCAGCCCTGTATTAAACTGTCCGACTGCTAGGCACGGGCCACTTCTTAGTATGAGAAGGTTAGACCATAGTCCACCATGCTAGCCCAGTGCGGATTGTCAGACTTCACATATCTTCGAGATCATTATGGAGAACTCTCAAACATGCAGGTTTCCTCACGATGTCTTCTTTCACCGTTAAAGCGAGCGATCATCGCAATCAATAACGATGGCTCGTGAAGGTATAGAATTTACTGTATATTTCCCTGTTAGATGTCTATCATAAGGTCATATAACCAAGTAAACAAAAGGGTAGTTCCCTATGTTCGATATACACACGAGAGCAAATAGGAAGCAAAAGAATTTATAATTGAAATAATAATTAAAGTAATTAATATTTTAAACTTGGATATAAGAAAAAGTGGCACTCTATCTACCTCGGACAGATGCATTTAAGTAGCGGTGACGTCACAGTTTCCATTGTGCATCCTTTTCCTGTCATTTGACAATCACCGCTACAAGCAGATTTGAAATGCTTGTAGCGCAGTGTAACACAGTGTAAACATTCTTTGTTGTTTTGAGTTTGGATAAAGTAACTATATAATCCAAATATTTAGAAAAATGTGTGTCATATATCCTATTTTATTCGAATTATCTTTAAATCTACAGACAACACTTATGTCAACACATTGCACTCAGCGAGCCAAGTAGGTATCACGTCGTGCACACTGTATTCGAATAACTGTACTCGGATATCGTTCGAATGCGCAATTAAGTATGCGCATTACCATTGTCATATTGCCGTTATGTTTAGGTTCTACATCATAGGCCACTTTCTGCTCTGATATACAATTTTACTCATTTTATATTTTTCTTTCTCAGGTAAGATACCAGTCCATCAAGAAGGAGAAGTCAGGGTCGGAAGAAGAGGAACATTCAGCAGACGAACGCCTGCTCGGTGCCAGCGTATGACCCTACAGGAAGCCCAGTGTGTTCCGGGCATAATTATAATCTCTTAGAATAGTTATCATATTATTTAACATGAGCGCAGCTAGGAGCTTTTGGGAGAGGTACAATATTTTTTTATTTACCCAAGACAGGAATGGTTAAAAATTATTTTCATTGATGAAATTATCATTAATTATTTAAATAAATATCATTCATAATTATCAACATAAATATAATTCCAGTCCCGTCATTCTTTATTTATGTTTTGAAGGAATACCAATGGCTTTAATATTTATCCAATAATTATAAAAATAATGTTCCACAAAGTAAGCAATTTGAAACCCCAAAATAACGTGGTAGCTTTGCAATTTGACTATAAAATATTACGCTTTCATTTTGGATAAAAAGTTGTTGGATCTTATAATATAACACACGCAAAGTCGTTAACTTAAGCGTTTCTGTATCTTTGTGAAAAATTTCGTTATTTTTGTGTGTACGTTTGTGATTTATCCGAAATAGCGGTACTGCTAAAAATATAAGAGTTTATCGTCAATTAAAACATATGAGTGGCAGTCAATTTAAAATAAAACCTTTATTTCATTTAGAATAAAAACTCTTATGAAAGTCAAAGGGTTGAGTTCATAGGATGCCTGTAAGAACCACACGATTTACAACATTTAAACCAGTTTCGTTAATATTTAGTATATTTTATAGTTTTTTTTTTGTCGTTATGCGTATATCACTGCATTATTTTTAGTAAACTGTAACCTGAACATGGGTTCAGCGACCATAATAGAACCGACTGCAATAATGATTAAAGCTTCTTATATTTTCAAAAATATTGTTTACTAAGTAGTAGTTCTAAAAGCAGTTGTTATATTTTCAAAGATAAGTTAAGAAAATATTAAATAATTAAATTAAGAAACCATCTAATTATTTTTGTATTCGTATTCTATTTGCTTCTCAACAAACTATATCATGTATAAGGTAAAAATATTGTCATAGATTGCAGATATTAATACGCAGACTTAAAATTTCGTCGTACATTCTATCCGTTCTGTACCAATATATTAAATAAAAACATAATTGTTTTGCCATATGGGTCTTATGCTGGGTGTAAGGGACGGCGTACTGAAAACTGAAATAGTAGATTCAGACCATTAATCTGAGTTAAAATCGTTGGAATCTCCTTCAGGAAAAAACACAATTTTACTGCAGTTTTCATTTTTCTGACTGTGAATCATAAGTATTATAACATATTGCATAAACCATCAATGTTATTAAATAAAAACAGGGAATACAACATTTTACTAAAATACAGCAATGTAATTAAATCATCGTTATTTAAACAGATCAGAATGACCTCTGCGTGAAACATCACGCGCGCGTAGCGCAGAGGTCATTCGCCGCGCAGTGCGTTGTATTGGTAGCCATACATTGCGTACCGCGTAATAATGTTAATCAATTTAAAATCTTAACCTTCCGTTTTTATGAATAATAGAAGTTTGCGTCGAGATAAGTACCTATAGAAAGAAGTCTCGCTATAGTTTTCAGTACTCCGTCCTTTACACCCAGTATACATTTAATATTTTCGGAATAAATCGTGTTTTATTTTTAAATTCAGTGTTGCGTTGTTTTCCACCGTTAGAATGATGTTATTTAACTTATAATGTCCCTTATTAAATAGACTATGAAATGCAAAAATAACGATTGACGATCTTACCAGGAGTTCTAGAGACGCGCCTGAAAACAAATAAAGTATTTCGTCAGTTTTATAACATTAGGGCAAATCCGTAGCCTGAATTAGTTTTGCTTTGGACATTATATTAATTTTAAGTTATGTTTAATTTGGTTTTTATAAATTCATAACATTCAACAGAAAAACAATACAAAATGCCTTCTGGAATTTAATAATTAAATTTAGTGTAACCGACTGCCACGCCTGAGGTCGCGGGTTCGATTCCCGCACAAGTCAAACATTTGTGTGCATGAACATGGATGTTTATCTTCGTCTGGGTGTTTCTATGTATAATATGTAGGTATTTACAAAAAAACAGTACCTATATATGTATGTTTATCCATTGTCTCGTACCCATAGTACAAGCTCTGCTTAGTTTGGGCTAGATGGTGTTGTGTGTATGTGGTAGAATATTATTATTATTATTACTCTTTACAGTCATTCAGTTAACTATTTATTCGTCTTATCTAAATCGCTCTGTAATCGTTATAGTGCGTACAAAAATATGATATTTTAAGTCATTATAATATTTAACGCACGTGCGATATATATCAGACAGTCTATTTGTGTATCTTTAAAATGAATTATAATAATTTTAGTCCAAAACTTTTTAGCTACGCTCATGTAATTACAGGTTTACTGCTAACCAGCTAGTTTGTCCTCTGAACCTTGGCTCAATATTCGACTAACCGGCCAGTTTCCTAGCCGGAAATTAGTTAGTACCTTCCTATCAAAATCGACTAACGAAAACTTCGAGTTCCAATCGAATAAGTCGTTTATCAAAATCGATCATTACTCGAATTCTAAAACATAAAAATATAACTATTGTACATAATTATATTCAGATTCTTAACATCTGACAAGTCGCATAAACACTAGTGATTCGCATAATTGCATTCGAATGATAATCAAATAGTGTTGTACGCACCGCGTAACCTACTTTGCATGGTCAAGGAAGCAAAGCACGACTTATGTATAGTGTTGTCAATACATTCCAAATATTCTAATATTACGCATGCAATTATACACATCCCTAGTATACGTTATGTAACATGGCACATAACACACATAAAAGTACCTAATCAGAAATTTCAAAATTTATATAATATACTTCCTTTAGCTATAATGAAACACAATTATTTTAATTTTTATAAATGCTTATTAAAATTATAGATATACTTGTAAAAAAGATTTTATATTGGTATTTTTTATTTTGTTTTAATAGGGCAACACTTAAACACAGTATTGCCAATTAGCAGTGTTGTGTGCGAAGTGGCCATAATGATAAAAGTAATGTATTTTGCATTCTCAGACTAATTATTTGACATCACAATGTACTAAATCACTAGAGGAACCAGGTTTACACCCTAGTGCAGCAAGATTCCATACTAACCCAAACTAAAGACATTATTTATATTATAACAACGGAAATAAATAGCACCCAGAATTGGTATGGCTAATATGTGGTGCAATTTATTATTAGGTGTGAGCATTATATAATAGCCCGTGTTATTTATACGCGGGCTATTGTATGTCTTCGCAGTTTTGACACGCTTTGGGCAATATACCCGCTAGTGATTCGTCGCCTGGCCACAAACAATTAGTCTGAGTGTGTAGTACTAAAATGAGGTATTTGTACCCTAAACGACTGACTGATAAAGTTGGACTAAAATATATCAGTTCCATAGTTCAGCGCGAATGGAATTGAGATATATATATATAATGCTTTATTAAATGCCCAATTATAAACTGTGTACAAATATGCCATTTTGCTTCAATAAAATTGTAATAATATAAAAATATTTTTATACATTTTACTTTTGAAGATACAATAATTTTAATGTTCCTACACGGTAAAAGTACTTAGATCCTCATTGTAGTGCCATGTATTTTGAATTGTTTTTGAAAAAAGTAAATGAAAGTTTGTACATTGACATCGAATAAAGACTGAGAAGTCGTGGGGAATTACGAGATCGGATGTATGCTCGTAGCTTCCTGTAAAATTCCATTGTAGTTAAAACACTCGTTAGGGTAGCAAGTCACTCTTTATTGTTACATCACATATACTCCATTATTTATTTCGGTTTTCGTGCACTACGGAGAAATATGTTTTCCTTGCTAGAAGTTGTTAGCTAATTTAGTGAGGAGCCTCCGATGCAAATAAAGTTTGGATCCTCTACGGCCGAACGCGCCAAATAACACTCTTCTTCGTACTTTCATTGCGAAGAAACAGAATAAAATATATCTGGCAATAGAGATAAAATTCTGTCTTTGTGAGTCTCGACTAGTGCGACTGGCAGACTAGTCGCTACATACATCATTTAATATATGGATTAAATTTAAATACTGATATTAATTATCATAACAAACCAATTGCATCTAGAAATCTATCTCACATATATTTGATAATAAAATACATAATAATATTTAATCAATACGATCTGATTTAAGTAAACTCTAAAGATGTGTTAAAAATGATATTACTTTTCTAAATAATGAGTATCTATTTATATGATAAAAAATATCATCTATGATTGTGATGTAAATGTAAATATTTGGTATTAAGGAGAGTTTTGTAAAAACTACGATGTATATATTAATCCATAATATAATTATATATTTGTGCATCTGTTCATTGTTTGTGCGAATATAATTCACATTACGTGTTCAATTGAGTTTGATTCTCGATTCTATAATCCTTAAAACTATCGGTTTTATGACATTATATATTTGAGCACACTTGTTCTGTTTTTTGCAGACTCAACACAAGCTTCACTCGAATTTCAAGTCTGTGAATGCGAAGACTGCTCGGGTGACGTAGTGGTTTAAGTGGTCATCATTGCGCCGAGGGTTGTGGGTTAGAATTCCACACAATTGGGACAAAACTTTGTGTGATCCACAAATGGTCGTTCCGAGTCTGGGTGTTCTTTGTGTCCATTGTTTGAATGTTTGTAAAGGCCTCCGCGACACAGGAATTACTCCTACCGCGGTAGTTGTCTTTTTTTGGAAAACAAAAAAAAAGAATATTGATCTATAATAGGTTTGCATTTTTATATTACCAGCACATTTTGCGAGTTATTATTTAGGTCCCAAGTGATAGGGATGAGCATATTGTCGTTTAACGGACCCGGTTCTAGACTCTGGATACTGGGTATTTTCTCGCAACAAGAAGATCTTATTAACCCATTCGCTGCGGCAGTAAAAAATACTTTTATTAGCCAGGTGCGGGGCGGTTTTCGTCGCAAACGCCGATGGGCATCCACCGCACCTCATAAGGATAATATAAAACGCCGATTGGCGTTTTCAGCACTGTTTAAAAAAATGTTGCATTCTTACACTAAAATCTTAGAAAAACTACAAATACGCGATACGGCTGGTACGATAACGATCGTATTTGGTGTTAAAAAATAAATTGACATCGATTAGGAGTATTTTTGTGATGTTTTTGTTCTGTAATAGTTGGATTGTGAAAATAAGGAAAATATGGCGATAAATGGTAAATAAATTATTTTAATTAAATAATTGTACTTTACTTTTAAACTACCGTCTCATACATTTTAGTTTTCAATGACAAGAAAGGCTAAATCATCATTATAAATTAATATCAGAGGTTGTAAACCTTTTTTTACTTTTATGATACTACTATTAATTATTACATACACATTATTTTCATGGACATTTCCACGAATTCCACAGCGATAAGACTAGTCTTGTTATTGAGTTTTCGTTCCGTTTTAGTGAATTTTAACTTAAGAAGTAATAATATTTAAATATACGTTTCTCTATTGATTCACAAAATATTTCATGTCATTAAAAGTCATAGCTAACTCGTTATGACAAAGCGAAATAGGAATTAAAAATAATGCGAATTAAAGGCATTCCTAAAAATATCTCAATTATAAAATAATATTAACTAAATATATTTAGTATCAAAAGTTGTTAAATCCTGGAAAACGCCCTTAGGCGTCTTCAGCACCTAAAAAGTAAGTCGCAATTTTTCTAAAAGTTAAAATTCCGGAAACGGCGAGCAGTATCTTGTTGTGTTTTAAAAAATATGTGCCCTTGTTGCAATTTTTTTTTGTGACTAGTTTTCGCAATGATATAAGCAATTTAAAAAAGACGCCAATTGGCGTATTCCGCACCGGAATATTAATTAAAAAAACGCCGGTAGGCGTCCGCCGCAACGAATGGGTTAAAGCTGTATCGGCAATCTAACCCGTTAAACGGGAATTGCGCGCAAACATAAGCTTAAACGTAAGCCATTGGACTAACCAGGAATATCTTAACTAATATTATAAATGCGAATGTGTGTCTGTTACACAAATTTCGCAAACACGTTGTCAGGAGTACAGAAAAAGACGGGGGAACCTTTCATCCAGAAAAGAGTACTATTACTAAGCTAACCTACATGTACGCGAGCGAATACGGCACAATCTACTAAAAATATATCCTTCGTAGATAATTGAAACATGACTTTGCCAATTGTAGTTTGAATGATTTTATAACAAGTTTAAATTTCTTTGTGTAACTTATCAGTCACAAGCCAGAGGTGAAACTGTTGGCCTTAGTGGAATACTTTATTGGAAACACACGGCGACAGCAAGTTGTGGTAGATACTCACATCCTCACCTCAATAATATCGTTACCTCAATGAGGGCAATTGAATTCATCGCTAGAAGTATCTGCGTGGAAAGTAAGGTCCCTAAATCTTATAGGTACTCTAAAGTCACATCTACAGTAACCATAGAAACCGACATTACCACCAAATACGGCTTTTGACAGCAGCTGTGACAGGATTGACAGGAACTTATTCGCTAGTGGCGCCAACTGGTAAGCACAAAACCATTGATACATAAAAACCACGTTTTTAAACATCAATGCACAAAACCGATAGCTCCCAAGCGTAGATAGAGTAAACCCTTGCCTAATAATAATTGTGAAGGTACAAAATTACGTACTCTTTGTACCTATAACATGTCAATATCTGAGAACCACGATCTAAGTTTCTAAATATATAGTTTATTTTGCCTTTGTTAGGCCATACCGAGCGGCCCATCTGATACTTCAGATACCTACGGCTCCTTTGAACACGAGGAAAATCGGTGTCATTAACAAACACGCAGCGAGTAGCACTTTTGATTACCTAGCGGTCTGATACTAAAGATCAGTTCCCATCAAACTATACGGTTGCTTTGAACACTAGGAAAATCGCTGTGCACTAACAAAAACATGTGCCAGATGGTGCAAGGTGAGAGAGGTGGCAATGTACAGAATGGTGTTACCAACCCGTTCGTGTTGCCACCACTTACAGGAGCGATGAAAGCATAACCATACCAATATCTTGGCAAGTACACGATTGGCTTGAGAAACCGGAGTTGCTTATACGAGTTACCCGCAATACAACCGGATAGGTTACAATTAGGTTGGGATTCAAATGTGGGTATACCAGGAAGTATCTCAAAAAGGCAAACATCTCAAGGGAAGAAACTAATAGTAGTTCTGCTGCTCGGCTCATTCAGTATTCTCGCCTACCAGCTCGATAGTTTCTGTTGGGTAAATATCTATCACTTTAGTCATACTATAATTTTAGTTTTTGTACCGGACGGGCGAACTCGGGGTTGAGGTTACTATAGTGATGGTTACGAAATCAACCGACAAGTCGCTGACGTCCTATACACGGTGTGTGGACTGTACTGTAGCGGTTACGGGTTACGGTGCGGAGGCTCTGAAAACGTGTCATACGGTGCGGGGTTCAGGGCTTCATTCAAATAATACACATCTTGACTGTTCGTTTCTTGAGGTTTCTGGCTGGCTCCGTTTGGTTCTTGAGGCTTGAATATGAGGTTTCTTGAGCACCCAAAGTCGACCGATACTGTGTCGCTTAGGTACTTACCTCAGAACTTTACCGTAACGAGAGCCGGCCAGAAATCTCCGGTAAACAAGTTTATTTTTTGCTATGAAAGTATCATGTTTCTGCTTATGTCTATAGAACTATACTAGCTAGCGAGATGATATAACCAGCGCCGCGTAGGGCGCGAAAAGACCTACCTAGTAATATCTATTTTATCTATCGGAAATTAGGTCTAGGTATAGATATTCTATGTTTTATGCTAAAAATCTAACTTGCGGTTACGTTTATATAAAGAAAAAGTTTAATAACTTTATAACTTAATATAATAATAATAATAATTTAGTGCGCTCGCGTGTGTGTGTGCGCATGTATGTGTGTGTGTGCGCATGTATGTGTGTGTGTGTGTATATGCGTAGGCGTGTTGGTGCGTGTGCGTATGTATAACCCTATATTAAAACAGCAAGCAGTTTTCCGGTGTCGCCATAACTTAAGTCCTGGAGTCAGGTACTTTATTCCATTTTACATTTTATCTTTCAAAGTTCGTATATCGACTAAAGCCTGTTAATTTTATTATATAAACATTACCCTCCTTCTGACGCAGTCGGGTAATAAGAACCTAAATGACAAAAGTAATGTTTCGAGTACATAGTAATAAGTTGCAGTTGTGTTGTGTCTACTGGATTGTATCGTCTTTTGCCATGTGACACTGAAGGATTATAGTTTAGTAGACTATGCTGAATTAAGACTATTTGAATAACTACTGTGTGAATAGTTGTCTTACTGTGAGTACTTTAGCTTTTTCATATAAAAGGATAGTATAGGAGGAGTAGGATACCTGAATGGCGAGAACAGAGACACCTTTAGTACTGCTCGTTGAGATCTCTCTAGTTCAAGAAGAGTAGTCTGCGTAGCACCACCCCAAGAAGTAATGCAATATAACAGAGATTGTGCAAGGGCAAAGTATATGGATCTCTTTAAGTTATCATCTGCCACATGGCTCAGGGTCTTAAAAACGTATATCAATTTACGCATCCTGTTACTAAGAGTGGATATATGCTTATGGAATCATAGGCTGCTGTCTACTATTACCCCAAGGTATTTTACCATATCAGCTTTGTGGAGGTGTATGCACGAGCACGTAAGATTATGAGGTTTGGAACACGAGTGAGCCACGATCGAAAAAGGTGTGGTTAAGTTTGGTGTTGACCTTTGTCTGATTGCAAATGTGACATAATGGGTTTTAGCCATTGAGATAAACAAATATAAATCAATGGTTTTAGCAGTGTTTAGTGTGAGCACATTGTTTCGTAGCCAATCCGTAACGACATTAAATTCCGATTGTGCATGTTTATAAGCATCACTCCAATTATTGGCATTAAATAAAAGCGCAGTACCTATCATATGCGAAGGTAATTATTTTAGCTTTTAGAATGGTGAGCAAACCCAGGTCATTTATATATATGAGAAAGAGCGTCGGGCACAACGCGAAAAGTTCCGTATAAAGTAGTTTTACTTAAACTTGGTTTATTTACTTAATTAATTTATAAATTATTTTAACTCGGACGTGGAATATTTTACCACAGCACGCATTTATAATTATACCCTGTGCCCATATACCTAGGCAAGATTTAACAATGGCCACCTGTCATACATTTTTATTCTTTTATTAATTGTTTACAAAACAAAATGCGGTTACTATGGCAATTTTATTGAATACTTCACTTCAAATACAAAGGGCATTACTCATATACAGTCAATCTGAATTTTATTCCAACAAACATGACTTTATTAGCGAACGGTATATAATATACCATTTGTATATGTTGTTTGGATGAAGATACACTATCAAGATGGAAGAAAGAGAATTGAGGAAGCTGCTACAAACGAAGAATGGATGTCGCGTGCCCCTCATGAGGCCCGTACCGGACGTACGTCGCATGGACAAGTTGCCATTCACTCCGTTACCGCCCTATAATAGAATCAAGGTAATATTGTACAGTTTTAGTTTCCTGGTTAAGCCAATAAGGGTAGTTGAAGGGGATACTTAGCATGTATTTAGTAGTAGTGGAATAAGTAATATCCGTATCACTTTTAATATAGAATAAATCTTTATAAATTAGATTTGCATAGGTATACCTGTATATTGGCTAGTTAGTAATATGTATAATTATAGTGAATGAAGAAGGAAAGGTCTGCTAAGATCGTAGCGAGTGGGAATCAATGCCAGCTTACCCGTCCGGACAACAGACGTCAGTACGAGTAGAGTATATAGCTATGTTTGTATGTATGATATCAATATATTACCTACCTATGTATTTCTACGAATTATTCCTAAGCAAAAATAGCTATACAAGCCAAGCAAAATTAACGTCAGTAAGTTGGCTATTATTGTGACTGCTGTCAAAAAAATACCTTGGCTCTGTTCGACAATTTCCTAATGACCTCGACGTTTGAATTTAGTACAATGCCTACCTAATATTGAGTTGAGAGTCGGCCTTTATTGTGATACTGGTTATCACTCGTGATCGATCGTATATTAGCAAACTATACTTATATATTGACAGTTATTTGACTTGCTTGCTAGAATATGCTTGTCTCGAGTAATCGTGCTAAGTTTAATACCTAATGCCTCTAGCCTACCGAAATTGCTAGCATATTATGTAACGCGGTTTTATTGCGGAGAGTACGTTAATTCAGCGCTATGTTGCTGAAGGACTGTTGTGTTGTTCCTATTGTGAGGTAAGTACAAAACTACTTAATAGGCACTACTAGCCAATCCAGCGAAATCGGAACCTGAGAACTCAGTATCGGAGGTATTAGAGCAGGAGGTATTTAGATTTCGGTAAAACAATATTTTATCACGCGATCTTTCTCGGTAAACATTTCTACATAAAACGGAATTAAATACGCAAAATATATTTTTTTTTTTTTATATTAAATTAGGTAAAAAAAAATCATTTAATTTCACAACAATACTTTTACTTAAGTATGTCCTGGTTGATTTTATTCTCAATGTCGTCTTGGTAAAGACTACTGGATTTTCTATAAATATGTCTAATTCGGATGGTGTAGTAGTTTAGGTAATCGTCTCGCCACTTCCACCGCGTCGAGTGTTGTGGGTTCGATTCCCTCACGGGACAAAAAGTTGTGTAATCTACAAATAGTTGTTCTGTATCAGTTGTTTGAATGTTTGTAAATTTCTCCGCGGGACGATTACATGAAACATTCCTTGTGCGGGAGTTGTCATTTATAGGATAAATAGGTAAGGAGAAATTTCACTAGATGCTAATGATGACGTAATATATTAAAATAATAAACGCCATTAACAAGATCCAGCTGTAAATATTTCGTTATAAGTAATCGATGCTCACGTTCAATATAATTATTGATTACAGGAGAATCAAGCAAAATTCCGTAAAATACTTGAAGAAAATGCAACCCACAGAAAAGTGCTCATTGCCAAACCACCAGTGGAGCGTCGCGAGCGGGATCTTTTAGAGATATCACAATCACGACACATTGACGTCTTACGAGAATGTGCTAACCAGATCCAGCCACCGCCGATGTTGAAGGAATGCGAACGGATTATTTGTAGCTTGATCCCGTCTAAACTTCGCCATGCTTATCCTAACATGATGAAAGAACTAGTCGAAGAGAGTAAAGATGAGTGGAACAAAAACCTACACGAACTAGCAGTGAAGACCATCATCAGGGATGAACCGGGAGTATCTCGTGTCAGGTACGAAGAACCTTATTTTAAATATAAAGGCATTACGAAGAACTATGACAAATTAATCCAATATCGAAAAAGGCTACAAGAGGCTTCCCTATTATTACATCCATTTATTAGACTCGTTCTTGAGTCCGCCGAAAAAATGTTTCCGCGACGCATAATTGATTTAGCTACATATAGAGCACGAGGTCCAATAGATTTACACGAATTTCAAGTGAAAGCTTTCGACGAGATTAAACGAGCCGATTATCTAGTATCCAGTACATGGTATGGTGTTCTTATTCAATGGTTAAAAAATCCACGATGTCTAAAAGGTATGCGTCGCAGTAAAATACCCAAGTTCATTAAATGTGCTACTAGAATGATATCAATGCAAATTCAAGATCTCATGCGAAGGTCTATCTACGATATCGTAGAAGCCCTCAAAGATCCAGATTCTGTTCTTATTTTAAACCTTGATCTAGACTTTGACGGTGAATTTATTTACGATCCATCTCTTGAGACTGTTTACGAAGTATTTCATAATATAGCAAATGCAATATCTCACATTGCGCAAAGACTGTTGCCCATAGAACAATATCTTAAAGAACCTTATGATTATGACGCATTACCAGTCAGGTACAATGAATGGTTAAATAATGACGGCCATGAAAAATTACAAGAGCAACTATACATAGTATTCCAACCGTTACGCGATTATTTGGATAATTTACGCCAACAATATTCTATGTTGTATGGAGATCCTGCAAAAGAGGCTCTACTTATGTTCATCAGAGAAACCGAAGAATTTGATGTATCACGAGATAAAATTCAATATTTCCAAGAGATAGATTCTGACATAACGGCAATTCTAGAAAATGAATATTTCAATTGTGCAGTTGTTCGTCAGTTAAGAATGGTAGATGGCCTAAAAGGCAAAGCATCTGATTTTATAAACGATATAATAGCAGGAATTATTCAATCGCATATGGCTGAAAATGATAGTATTTGCAGCGAATTTGAAGAAATTGCAGCAAAAGCTCTTAAAGAACCAGCTAATGCAGAAGAATTAATAGAACAAGGAATTTATATCTTGCATGCCAAAACTGTTTTGGTTGAGGCTTTAAAAGAAAGAATAAAGGTACAGATTAATATCATCTCCAATCTCCTTCAGATGACGTCATTGACACCAGAACATATTGAATCTAATACCCGGACTGTTAATTGGATTAAAGATATTAAACCAATTTTTGATAGAAATGCTGCTGCATACGAAGGTTTCAAAGCCGAGATGGAAGAATATTTGCAAAGTCAAATTGCTCGTCTTAATGACGACGTCATTCATATGACACCCTATTTAGAAATGTTAGATCACATGGATGATATAGAACATACGCTAGAATATTTGGAATACTTAAGAAAACTTGTTCTCCGGCTGGAAGACTGTGACAAACTTGTAGCATGGATTAATAAAGAAGAAACAACGTTTAAATTCCCATTGACCAGCTATCCGGACCTAGAAGAACTAAAAGAGTATATAATACCTTTTCACAGCCTGATTTACCTACTCCATAAATGGAAGCGAAGCTATTATACTTGGATGGATGGACCGTTCGAATACATGGACCACGTTCAAATAGAATTTGATCATGATTTCTACTACAAAGAATTTCTAAAGACTTCAAAGAATTATCGGAACAAAATAAAACAGCAAATAGCCGAAGGTAATGAAAGAAGATTTCAAGGACTAGTTGATGATCCTGATGTAAACAATCTCCCGGCTCCAATGAAACTATGTGCTCAGGCTGTTGCTGAACTTAAGCAGTGGAGACCTAATGTTCAAATGGCACACATTATGTGTAATCCTGCTTTAGTGCAGAGACATTGGGATGAAATGTCTACTATAGCTGGTTTTGATTTGACTCCTACAGCTGGTACTACATTAAGGAAAATTATTGATTTTGACCTTTGGGTTGACATTGATCAGTATGAAATTATAAGCATTGCTGCAACAAAAGAGCTGGCTTTAATAACAAACCTCAACAAAATGATATCAGAATGGACAGATATATGCTTCAAAACAAGTCCATATAAAGATACCAGTATATATATACTCAGTGGACTAGATGACATCCAGAGCGTATTAGATGATCATATAATTAAAACAATAGGAATGAGAGGATCTGCTTTCGTTAAACCGTTTGAGGCTCAAGTGAGATCATGGTATGAAAAAATTGTTAGAACAAATGCAACTATAGACGAGTGGGGTAAAGTGCAAAGCCAGTGGTTGTATCTATTGCCAATTTTTTCATCTAAAGATATAGTAGCACAGATGCCTGAAGAAGGAGTTATGTTTGTTGAAGTAGATAATATATACCGCAGATTTATGGGATATGTAGAGAAAGACCCCCATGCACTTGAGCTTGCTGGTAGCTCTGGAGTATTGGAACAATTTAAGATAGCAACAGGACTTTTAGAGAAAATTAGCGATGGTGTAAATGAATATTTAGAGAAAAAGCGACTGTACTTCCCAAGATTTTTTTTCTTGTCTAATGACGAGATGTTAGAAATTTTATCTGAAACTAAAAATCCACTAAAAGTGCAACCCCATTTAAAAAAATGTTTCGAAGGTATAAATCGATTAGTCTTTGATCCAGAGTATAACATATCCGCTATGATATCGATGGAAGGTGAGCAAGTTGAATTCCTTGAAATTATAAATGTAAAAGCGGCAAAGAGTGCCGTTGAAAAATGGCTAGTTCAAGTGGAAGATCAAATGTTAAAGGCGGTTAAATCAGAAACAGAATTATCTTATTATGATTTTCAAAACATGCCTCGTACTGAATGGATGTTGTCATGGGAAGGTATGGTTGTGTTATCTGTATCCCAGATATATTGGGCTATAGATGTACACGATGCTTTGAATAGTCATAAAATAAGTGAACTTAAGGAATTTCATGAGTCTTTAAATAAACAACTTAATGAAACTGTAGCTGTTATTCGGCGCACTGATATAAGTAAACTTAATAGTATTACAATAAAAGCACTAATTGTTATCGATGTCCACGCTAAAGATGTTATATTGGACTTAATAGGGAAAAATGTAACTGAGGTCACTGACTTTCAATGGCTAGCGCAACTTCGTTATTACTGGGAAGATGAAAAAGTTAACGTAAAAATTATCAATGCCGTTGTGTCTTACGCCTACGAATATCTCGGTAATTCAGATCGTTTGGTTATAACTCCGTTAACCGATAGATGTTACCGGACGCTAATAGGAGCTTACTATCTTCATTTAAATGGTGCGCCTGAAGGACCTGCGGGTACTGGTAAAACAGAAACAACAAAAGATTTAGCAAAAGCCCTTGCCGTTCAGTGCGTAGTATTCAACTGCTCTGATGGATTAGATTACAAGGCAATGGGTAAATTTTTCAAAGGCTTAGCATCGTGCGGCTGTTGGGTATGTCTTGATGAGTTTAATAGAATAGATGTTGAAGTATTATCTGTGATAGCACAGCAAATTTTGTGTATTACCATAGCTGTAAAACAAAATGTGGAGACGTTTGTATTTGAAGGCACAACATTAAAATTAAATCCTGCGTGTTACGTCTGTATTACCATGAATCCAGGTTATGCAGGACGTTCTGAGCTACCTGATAATTTAAAAGTTCTATTCAGGACAGTTGCTATGATGGTACCAGATTACGCGATGATAGGTGAAATTTCTTTGTATTCTTTTGGTTTTACGGATGCTAGAAATTTGTCTGTCAAGATAGTGACAACCTACCGACTTTGTTCTGAACAGTTATCATCACAAAATCACTATGATTATGGAATGCGGGCAGTAAAAACAGTTTTGTCAGCAGCTGGTAATTTAAAAAGAGCCTTTCCAAATGAAAGCGAGAGTATTCTATTGCTCCGATCTATCAACGACGTCAACTTACCTAAGTTTTTGTCAAATGACGTACCTCTATTTGAAGGTATTATATCAGATTTATTTCCCGGGATTAAGTTACCAAAACCTGACTACGTAAATTTTTTGGACGCTAGTATGGAGTGTTGTAAGATTAACAATCTCCAACCAATGGATTGCTTCCTTTTAAAGATAATTCAAACGTATGAAATGATGATTGTTAGACATGGATTTATGTTAGTCGGTGATCCTTATTCAGCCAAATCTATGACTTTAAAGATATTATCTGAAGGATTAACTTTGATGTACAAAAAAGGTCAACCAAATGGGTGTGAATGTAAATATAAAGTATTAAACCCAAAAGCAGTTACCATGGGCCAGTTATATGGAGCATTTGATCCTATATCTTATGAATGGACTGATGGTATTGTAGCAACTATGTTCAGAGTATTTTCGTCGGAGGATACCCCTGTTAGAAAATGGATTGTATTTGATGGTCCAGTAGATGCGGTGTGGATCGAAAATATGAACACAGTATTAGATGACAACAAAAAACTGTGCTTAACATCAGGAGAAGTCATTTCTATGACAAACGTCATGTCAATGATCTTTGAAGTTATGGATTTAACACAAGCATCACCTGCTACTGTATCCAGATGTGGCATGATATATATGGAATCAGCTTCCTTAGGTTTTATGCCATTTTATAAATCGTGGCTTAATACTTTGAACCCTATTTGGCTAGATGAGAATGAAGAATATATTTACTTAATGTGTGAATGGTTATTTGAGCCTTTGATATATTTTGTTCGAAAACATTGTAAACAGCTGGTGACAGCTGGAGAAGTTAATTTATTACAAAGTACGCTTAGATATGTAGAAATGCAAATGGACGATGCTATAGAAGGAGAAGAAGATACGAGACACACAAGAACTTGGTTTTTAGCTTCATTTATGTCTGGGTTAGTTTGGGGCGTTGGGGGTATACTAAATACCGAATCCCGCGAAGCTTTCGATGTATTGGTCAAAGATTACTTTAGAGGAGACAAAGGCATACCGCCAGCGATCGACCGAATTGATGTTTCTATTCCTACTGAAGGTTTAATTGTTGATCATTACTATATGTATAAAGGTAAAGGTGCCTGGAAACCAGTGGCTGAAGCAGTTAAAGCACAAACCATTAAAGAACAGATTAATTTGCTTCAAACTGTAATTCCAACTATGGAATCGGAAAAATATATAGCCCTGTTACAGTTGCACACAAAGTTTCACCAGCCTTTAATGCTTATCGGACCAACAGGTACAGGTAAAAGTTTCTACATACAAAATTTTTTGATGAATTATATTAGTATTGATGAATATACACCTGGATTTATAACATTTACGACCACAACGTCAGCAAATCAAACACAAGAATTAGTTCTTTCAAAATTGTACAAAAGAAGAAGAGGTATCTATGGTCCTTCTAAAGGAAAAACTGCTATAATATTCATTGATGATATGAATATGCCTGCCAAGGAAGAGTACGGAGCCCAGCCAGCAATAGAATTGTTGAGGTTATATTTTGATCAAAAACATTGGTATGATTTAAAAACTACTGAAAAATTATACATTTTAGACATATTTTTCTACGCAGCCATTGGATTGGTTGGTGGTAGCAGACAGTTAATTTATCCTAGAATGTTAAGGCATTTTAGTATTTACTCGATCAATGAATTTCCTAAAGAAAGTATGAATAAGATATTTGTGTCGTTATTACAATTAGGTTGGAAAAGAAATGGGTTTGGTCAAGATGTATACTCCAATGTACTTAATATTATAGCCGCAACAATGGATATATATGAAAAAGCGACTGAAGGCTTGAGGCCGACACCAGCTAAATCACACTATGTTTTTAATTTAAGAGATATATCTAGAGTTATACAAGGCTGTGCACTACTTAGAAAAGAATCTGCTGATAACAAAAAGACATTTGTTAGAATTTGGGTTCATGAAGTTTTGCGCGTGTTTTATGACAGACTGGTAGATGATGATGACCGTACGTGGTTTTTCAATACCCTAAAGAATTGTACAAGAGATTATATGCGCGACACATTTGAAAGTGCATTGGATGATTATCAAAATGATAAGGAACAGGTTACGCAGGATACCATCAAAGCCATGATGTTTGGTTGCTATTTAGACTTAGACAGCATAGAAGGTGAAAGGCGCTATGAAGAAATGCCATCAAAAGAAGCGGTATTAAATGTAGCTGTAAATATGTTAGCCGAGTATAACTCGCTACATAAAGCAAAAATGACTATAGTACTATTCGACTATGCTTTGGAGCATTTATCGAAAATTTGCAGACTTCTCTCTATGCCCGCAGGAAATGCTCTATTGGTTGGTGTCGGAGGTTCGGGTCGTCAATCACTAACGCGCTTAGCCAGCACAATCTTAGGCCAGAATATATATCAACCAGAAATTACAAAAACTTATAGCAATAAAGATTGGCATGATGACATAAAATTGGTACTCCGTGAATCTGGAGGTTTAAATAAAGACACAACTTTTTTATTTACTGAAAATCAGATAAAAGTAGAATTGTTTATTCAAAACTTAGACAGCCTTCTTAATTCTGGGGAAGTACCTAACTTATACAGCTTAGATGAACAACAAGAAATTCTCGAGCTAACACGATTAGCTGCACAAGGTGGAAACAGGAATTTGGATATAAGTCCATTACAAATATTATCGTTTTTTGTAGGTCGGTGTAAAAACAAATTACATATTGTATTATGTTTCAGTCCAATAGGAAATTCTTTTAGAACACGACTTAGACTTTACCCATCTTTGGTAAATTGCTGTACCATTGACTGGTATGACAGCTGGCCTGAAGATGCATTGGAAATGGTAGCTCATTACTATATGGTTAAAGTGAATGTACCTGACAAAGTAAAAGTTGCTGCTGTGGTCGCTTGCAAACAATTTCATGTAGACGCTCGTGTAGTATCACTTGATTTCTTAAATTATTTTGGTAGGAGAACATACATTACCTCTGCATCTTATTTAGACTTAATAAGATCTTTCACAACATTGACTAATAGAAAACAAAGGGAAATAAGAGCTGCAAAACTCAGATACACAAATGGCTTAGATAAACTCAATCAAGCTGCAGAGGCTGTGATAATAATGCAGCGTGACCTAAATGAATTAAAACCTCAACTAATGATAATGGCTGCTAAGTCTGCCAAAATGATGGAAGAAATAGCTGTTGAAACTGCTACGGCTGATAAAGCAGCAGCTCAAGTAAGAGAGGATCAAAAAGTTGCAAATGTTCAAGCAGCAGCCGCTCAAGAGCTTAAAAAAGATTGTGAAGCAGATTTAGCACTTGCGTTGCCAATTTTGGAAGATGCTATAGCTGCTTTGAATACCTTGAAACCTGCGGATATTACTATTGTCAAATCGATGAAAAACCCTCCATACACAGTAAAATTAGTCATGGCAGCAGTATGTGTGATTAAGGGTGTCCTTCCGGATAAAATACCCGATCCCGACAATCCCGGTAAAAAAATTTTAGATTATTGGGGACCCAGTAAAAGAATATTAGGTGATATGAGTTTCTTAGAGTCGCTGCGAAATTTTGATAAGGATAATATACCTATACCAGTTATGCAAAAAATTAGAAAAGAATACCTCTCCAACAAAGATTTTAAGCCTCATATTGTAGCGAAAGCCTCGACGGCAGCTGAAGGTCTATGCAAATGGATTATTGCTATGGATATGTACGATGCAGTAGCAAAGGTAGTAGCTCCAAAAAAGGCGAAATTGGAAGCAGCTGAAAAAGAGTTCGCGCAAACAATGGCAGTTTTAGAGGAAAAAAAAGCAACCGTAGCAAGGTTGGAAGCTAAACTAGCAGAGTTGAATGAAGCGTTGGAAGAAGCCAATACGAAAAAGAAGGCTCTTGAAGTCGAAGTACAGTTATGTATTGATAAATTATATCGTGCTGAAAAGTTGATTGGTGGTTTGGGTGGTGAAAAAGTGCGTTGGACAGCGGCAGCAGAAAATTTACAGACATTGTTTGATAACTTAGCAGGTGATATTCTTGTATCATGTGGTATAATTGCTTATTTAGGTCCTTATACTTTTACAATTAGAACGGACGTTATTGATAAATGGCGAAACCTTGTGATAAAACTAGACATGCCACATTCCAAAAATTTTGTTTTTAAGGATATCTTAGGCACGGATATAAAAATTCAAAATTGGTGTATTGCTGGCTTACCCAGAGATTCATTTTCTATAGATAATGGAGTTATACAAGACAATTCTATGAGATGGTCTTTACTTATTGACCCACAAGGACAAGCAAATAAATGGGTAAAAACGATGGAGAAAGTGAATGACTTGCAAGTGGTAAAATTTACAGAGGGTAATTACATGAAAGTTATTGAAACTTGCTTAGAATACGGCAAACCTGCTCTAGTAGATTCTGTTCTGGAAGATGTAGAAGCTCCATTGGATCCCATACTCTTAAAAAATACTTATATGCAGGGTGGCAAAGAATATATTGCCATAGGCGAAAATGTTATAGAATATCATCCCAATTTCAGACTTTATATGACAACAAAATTACGCAATCCCCATTACTTACCAGAAGTATTTAACAAAGTAACATTAATAAATTTCGCGCTCACCAAAGATGGGTTAGAAGATCAGTTATTAGGTATAGTTGTAGCTAAAGAAAGGCCAGACTTGCAAGAGAAAAGAGAAAAGCTTATAGTACAAGGTGCTCATAATCGAGCGTCTCTTAAACAAGTTGAAGACGATATTTTGCGAACTTTACAGGAATCAAAAGGTGATATACTAGAAGATGAAACCGCTATAGAAGTTTTGGATTCCTCGAAACTTTTAGCTATTGATATTATGAAGAAACAAGAAGCTAGCTTAGAAACTGAAATTGTTATAGAGAAATTTCGCACTGGATATAGACCTATAGCTTCTCATTCTGCAGTTTTATATTACTGTGTTACTGAATTACCAAACGTTGATCCTATGTATCAATATTCCTTAATATGGTTTATTAACCTTTATATTATTTCAATCGAGAATGCTAACAAATCCAAAGATTTGGAAAAGCGGTTAAAATTCTTAACAGATACATTTACTTACAACTTATATAGTAATGTATGCAGGTCTCTGTTTGATAAAGATAAACTTATGTTTTCTTTCGTAATGTGTTCCAAAATGATGTTGTATACGGGTGAAATGAATGCTGGCGAGCATTTGTTTCTTATAAGCGGCGGCATTGCTGTCGAAAATCTTATTAAAAAACCCGTCCCATGGCTACTGGATAAATGTTGGGATGAAATTTGTCGAATTAGTAACTTGCCAACCTTTAAGGGATTTAGACAAAATTTTCTGGACAATATTTCTCTATGGAAAGAGGTTTATGACGCTTTAGAGCCCCAGAATAAACCACTTCCACCACCTTGGGAAGACAAATTGACACCGTTTCAAAAACTGCTTATGGTTAGAATAATAAGACCAGATAAATTAACTACAGCTATATCAGAATTTGTAGAAAAACAAATGGGCAAAAAATATACAACGCCACCTCCTTTTGATATCGGAAAATCATTTGGCGATTCAAACTGTCTTGCACCCTTAATATTCATATTGTCTCCAGGATCGGATCCAATGGGCTCTTTAATAAAATATTGCGATCGAATGGGATATTCAAACAGATTTAATTCGATATCTTTGGGTCAAGGACAAGGGCCTATTGCGCAAGCAATGATGGAAAAAGCGCAGCTTGAAGGTGGTTGGGTATGTTTACAGAATTGTCATTTAGCTGTTTCTTGGCTTCCGACACTTGAAAAGCTTATAGAAGGGTTTGATTTAACTAACACAGATCTGAGCTTTAGATTATGGTTAACAAGTTACCCATCAGACAAATTTCCTCAATCAGTTCTACAAGTAGGTGTTAAAATGACAAATGAGCCACCCACTGGTCTTCAACACAACTTGCATCGTTCTTATATATCCGAGCCGCTAAAAGAAGTCGAATTTTTTGAAGGTTGTCCCGGCAAAGATAAAACATTTAGTAAGCTTTTATATGGAATTAGCTTTTTTCATGCCGTAGTGCAAGAGAGGAAGAAGTTTGGTCCTTTAGGATGGAATATTCAATATGGTTTTAACGACTCCGATTTCCAAATCTCTGTAATGCAATTACAATTGTTCTTAAACCAATACGAAGAAATACAATATGTAGCTATTAAATACTTAGCCGGTGAATGTAATTACGGTGGTCGAGTAACTGATGATTGGGATCGCCGATTAATAGTAAGTTTACTGGACAACTATGTCAATTCTGGAGTAGTGAATGATCCCAATTACACATTTTGTGATATCGGGCCTCAATACGGTCTTCCTCGTAGATGTGATTACCAAGATTACCTTAAACACATAGAAACTGTACCAGTTCAGCCACCACCTGAAGTGTTTGGACTACATATGAATGCAGGGATAACTCGTGATTATAGTGTTTCAATGGCGCTCACTCGGTCCTTAGTATTAGTTGAAGGCGGTGGAACCGGTGGTGAAAGTGGAAATACTGAAGTTATTTTAATGCTAATATCTTCAGAAATACTTTCAAAACTTCCTGAGCCATATGATGTTGAAACCGCACAGAATAAATATCCAGTAGATTATAGTGAATCTATGAACACAGTCTTGATTCAAGAAATGGAACGTTTTAATAAATTACTAAATGAGATTAAATCTTCTTTAATAGACTTGCAAAAAGCTGTAAAAGGTCTCATTGTCATGTCTCCAGCACTGGAGCTGCAATCCAATGCAATGTTATTGGGCCGAATCCCTGAAAACTGGATTAAAGTTTCCTATCCAAGTATGAAACCCCTTCCTAGCTACATAACTGATTTTTCTGAACGTTTGAATATGTTAAACAGCTGGTACCATAATGGCAAGCCTCCAACATTTTGGCTATCAGGTTTTTTCTTCACTCAAGCTTTTCTTACTGGTTCTGTTCAAAATTATGCTAGAGCCAAACAAATCCCTATAGATTTGTTAGTATTTGATTTTGAAGTACGTTCTGTTGACTATGAAGAAACTGCAGCGCCATCAGGAGTTTATGTGCAAGGATTGTTCATGGATGGTGGGCGCTGGGATCGCGAAAAATGCACAATTGCCGAACAATTTCCAAAGATATTAAATGACCAAATTCCTGTGGTATGGCTGTTTCCCAGACTGAAAACTACATTTGTTGAAGGTACAAGATACAAGTGCCCATTGTATAAGACCCTAGAAAGAAAAGGTGTTTTAGCTACTACTGGTCATTCATCGAACTTTGTGCTAGCATTTTTTTTGCCGTCAGATAAGTCTTCGGCCCATTGGATTAAAAGAAGCGTAGCCTTACTGCTTCAGTTAGATAATTAATTGGCTATTTACCCTAAAGTTTTTTGTAGAAAAGGGTTTGTTGACACTAATGCCTAGTCTTATTCTACACGCTTTTGTTTGAATGTGAGTATATATAGTTTAGCAAACGTTGCTTGTCAGCTTATTGCAAAATACGGAATTTGAATAGGGACCAAAGACTGATGTTGTGTTACTACCACCTACGTCGAGAATAAAAAATGTTACGTACACTTGACTTCACCTAAAAAAGTTGATAAAATTATCGATCACTAAAATTATCACGAAACAAACGATATGTTCGCTGTCTTAGCAAAAAACTATGTACGTACGTCTACTCGTATTTCATCACATCCACAGTCGGGCTATTTCTATCTTAACGAAAGATATTATTTGCTATTTCTTTCGGTCTGGTGTTAAGAAACTATATTTCTTTCTTTTTATTTTAAAAGGCAACTTCCACATTAGGGATCTAGCCCTACGGACACACAATCTGAGAATAATTATATTTGCGGATCACATAGATAACTGCTCCGTGTGATATTTAACTCCAGAATACATTTGTGTATGTATTATATAATATGTGAGACATATTAATTAATCAGTGGCCCCGACCAGCTTTACACACTCAGTCAATCTCTTTCTATGTGTTCTATTTGACAGGTTTTATATGCATATTGTAGGACAGGACACATATAACACCAACAAAAGAAATAATGTGTAGATATTTAATGTGCCATTAAAGAAACAAAAACATGCTTCGTTTAATAAACAAGTTTTACATATATATTTGAATGAATGATAGAATGAATTATTTATTTGCAGAACATAAGTACATTAAGTTCTTAGTTACATTACATATTGTCCTTGCCACATTTAGCCAATTTCGGCATGCAAATATTTTGTTTTAATTTTATATACCATGCATAAAGTTTAACACATCATCACCGTGGTCAAAAACATTAAATATTTTAATTTACAAATACTCGTAATAGAGTTTATGAGACATGTTTTACAATATTTTTATGCTACATGCTGTACAATATTATGTATATTACGTATAGGTACTGGTTGGTAACTTATTATAAATAATTGAGGCCTTACAGAATATGCTCTCATGCTTTAAGGTAGTTTTACTACTGACTATGCATAACTTGCCTATGCAACTCAATATTCTGTTTTGTGGACATAGTACACTCTTGGATGTATATACAAGGGAATGTCATAAGTTTTATGGCTTTCAATGCAAGAGACTAGTCTGTCGAGTTTCCCCCAAAATATGACACCGTAGCATTCATTAGACAACAATAGTATTTGTCAACTACTTACAAATACATAGTCAATTACTGGCATGCGCAAATTATTTTATGTGTCGCGTGTCATTGGTGGCCATCTCTGACCTAGCATATCAATTAATGTTGATTTTAATTGTTAATAAACCATTATTGTCGTAATGTTTATATATATTACCCAAAGAATATAATTATTGTCATTTTCTATGAAAGTCGTATAAAATTGTTACCATGTAAAAACATTCTTCCATTAGAATAGTTTTGATCTTGCACTGGTTCTATTGCCCTGTCTTCGATTTTCCCTATATATATTATAATTTAATATTTTATCAAGCTGTAGTGTTTGCCAACTGCCTGCTGTGATTATGGCCACGGGTTTGGCAAAGTATTATTAAATGTTCTTTCTGTAATTACTACACCATTTATTTTTATTGGCGTTTATTTTAAATTATCTGTATTATTAATTTTATGGTTCACTATTGTACTGTTTTATATTGTTTATTGTTTTTTTTTGAACTGACTGTCTTTACGATTCTGTGATCGCCATGATGGTGACTTTTGTTTGTTTTCAGTTTCGTTTTGGAAAAAGTGTTATTCGGTTTTTTCTGTTGAGAATTCTTCGTAACAGTACGAGGTCTGGCAACGTGCCCGATTAAGGAGAGCACACTCGCACTAAATTACTATCACCCCTTTGGATAATAAAGGCGTGGAACTATGTTATTTCGTCCACGATTGTGGATTTTTACCAAAACATTAGCTGTGGGGACAGCGAGTCGTCTTGGAGCATTCCACGGCGGATAGGCATCAGTTCTGTAGTTACAGCATATTTCGCGCCTGGGGCTGCCACGACAATCTTTAAAGAGGTTCGAGGCTATATTTATAAAACTTACGGTATAAGGTGGACATAATAATTTTTTAGTATACTGAGTTATCATTCGTGGGAATCACTCAAAAGCATTTTAAAAGTCAAGATTAGTTCTGTCACCTATCAATCATAAGATGCAGCCCATGGCGCGATGTCGACAGTTATTCTGTTCCAGACCTGTGATATTGTTTAATCACAATGCATATAGAGTAGCTACATATATTTAAAATAATCATTGTGCTTATTTATTATTCCTAAATAATTTTATTACTTAAATGTATTATTATAATAACTTTTTATGAAATAAATGTTGATACAAATACTAATTTTTATTGTGACATTTAAATTTGAATGCGCTATTCTAATCGTACGTCTACTGTTTGGTTCCATAGTCGTCGTCATTCTTAGTTTTTTGTAAATCTTGTTTCATTCGTTCTCGTCTAATGTTTTCTGCTTCCAGTAACTTTTTTCTTAGCTTCAACAATACAGCATTATTCCTTTTCTGGGATATTAGACAGATTTAATTCATATGTTATGCAATCAAAACTGTGCAATAAAACTAAATGAAAGCCCAATTCATGGTATTTCTCATGGTACAAGATCCTAGACCTGCCAGATCTATATACGTCAATTTAGCAGAGCTGATCAACGTTGCCACTTATTAAATCAAATTAATGATGGATGGGTTACCTAAAAAGACTATAAGAGGTAATAAACCCTCAATCCACTTTGGTCATTGTTATTGTAGGTCAAATTATGCGGTGTTCTCCATTGGCCAGATCGATGGTTAAATTGACCTCCACTATAACACTATGTAGGTAGTGACTAAATAAAAATACAAACGAGCGAAGCTGTGGGCATTATGCCTTGCCTTATGATTTTGTTTTTACAAATATGTATATTTGATATTTTAAAGTGCGTTTAATCCTCATCCCCTTCATGCTCCTTCAGTAATACTTAGCTTAAGATAAGGCTGTTACCTACATTATTATGAAATATGTAGATATGGGCAATTATGTGGTCTTTATACATATAATAATATGATGACCACAGATAAAGAAGTGTAGCAGATTCTAAAACGCTAGTTGCCCAAGCTACTTCAATAATTCCGACTCGAGTGATTCGAGACCGGATTCTCAAAAATAATTTTTACGTAGTATGACTTGAATTGATGCATGAACTTTAGCGTTGTTAAGGGTCTTGAGGCACGGTGTATATGTATGTGATAGTGTTTACTGGCCACACGTTGAGATGCCGGGTCCACTTACTTTAAGAACAGCACATTCTCGCTCGATAACGTGACACTCCTCTTCCACCACCGCCGCCTCTCTAGCATACTTTGCATTCTCCTCCGCTATATGCATCTCTCTCTGCCGTACTAACTCCAACTGCTTGGCTTCGAGTTCTTTCTGCTCTTTGATACGAAGCTCTGCTTCTTGTCGCTCTATGTATATAGACACAACAAGTAAGAATAATAATACTTTATGACATATAGCAATAGAATAGTAAAACTTTTTGGCAAATCGGAGAACTATACAGTGTGTCCGGTCATGGACTACCGATATTCTAAATACTCATACAACAACTATTTTTATACACAAATACACTTCTCCCTCTCCCCCGGACCTCTGAGCAGTTCAGACGCGTTTAACGTTGCCCTTTTAATTATTTATTTTTAATATTTAAAACAATTAAATAAATTAATAATATTCGGAGTTCATCAATACGAAGAGATCAGTGCTATTAGCGAACATCTTCACTAAACACCGGAGTGACTCACCGCAACCTCACGGCAGACGCTGACACCACCCACTGCTTCCAACTGCCCGCCCACGTAGGCGTGACCAAGCGCCCCAATAGATTGCGCGCGCGCAAGCTCCAGCATTGCAGCGACAAAAACCCAGAGAAAGGTACGTAGCCGCGGTCCTGTTCTAGCGCCCACTATCCTCGTCGCACGGCCCGCTACACCACCGCACTGTGCTTATCGCCTGGTACTTTTCGCAACTACTGCGCGGATTTATTAGAAATTTAAAATGCCGCTGAAGCGTACTCCACCCAGCACGCCGAAGGATGAAATAAAAGCTATAAACCTTAGTCCTCGGTCGATGTCGCAATCTGGGTCTACACCAAAGTTGTCGACTATTAACGTAGAACAAGAGAACATCACAACTCGGCAAAAGCGCAAACGCGAGGATAACTCCAGCTGTATAAAGGAAATCCGCGAACTAGTGTCTACAACTGCTGCACAAACCGAAGCGAAGCTCGTGGCCCTACAAGCAGCGATGGCTGAAGTTGTCGTCCAAAATATTAATTATTAAATTTAAAAGAAAGCTTAAATTTTATCTCCAAACAATACGATGACATTATTGTGAAAATGGATTCTCTCGAGTGTGAGCGCAAAGCGGACCGTAGTCTAATCAAACGGCTTGAGGACACGAAAACGTCGAAAACTTGGAACGTCAATTATTGTGTTCAACTAAACTTGAAATTAAAAATATTCCAAGCAAACAAGGTGAAACCTTGACAGATATGTGTGCCATTGTTAGAGACACCGCCGACATCCTTAATTGCCCAATCGAATTAAGTGATATTAAGGAGGTGTACCGCATTAAAAAACGGGATTCCTCATAACTTGTCGTTGACTTTAACCATGTATCAACTAAGGTTAACATTATAAAGAAAGCGCGTCAATTTTGTGTTAAAAATAAAGTTAGGTTGAACACAAGTCACACCTCAAAATAGAGGGCTCACCAGCGCCTGTATACATATCAGAGAAACTGACATCGAAAACACACCGTACCTATTACCTCGCACGCAACTTTGCCAATAAACACGGCTACAAGTACTGCTGGACTTCGTTTGGGCGAGTATTATACGACAGGACGATGGTAAAAAACAAGTTATGATAAACTCTGAAGAAGATCTCAACTACCTAAAGTTAGAGAAGTGGCTAGTGCTTAGTTTTAACAATTGAAGCATAAATTTTTTGTTTTAAATTTCAATATTTTTTTGTTTTTACTTATTCTTGCCTACTACACTCACACATACACACACTTATTAAATTAATTATCTCACGCACAACAACAATATATTGTACTCACTCATTATTACATAAATACGAACCCTTACTCACACATCCAACAATCCAATGTTTTGCAAAACATAGTTATATCCTAAGGAAAATATTACCATTAGCGATTAGTAGTTTTAAACGTGACATGTCCATTTCAGGACCTGATTTGTGCTATTTATCTTTTTCTTTTTACAGTGATTGACGTGACCCAAAATATCTCAACAGAACTAGATAGTATAACCGTGGCTTCAGCTCGATCTTGTGACACTGAAACATGTAATATGTTTAACAGACGCTGTGACAGATCTCTGAACATCCTGTCACAAAATATTCGTAGCCTATATAAGAATTTGGATTGCCTGTTAGTTCAGTTATCTAGATTTACTTTTGAAACTGACGTAATTGTATTGACGGAGTGTTGGTTAAACAAAAATAAACCTATCCCTACTATTGAAAATTATGTTTCTTACGAATCTCGTAAGTGTCTGAATCAGAACGATGGTGTTGTTATATACGCTAGAAATAACATGTTCTATCGTAGAACCAGAACACGCAGGTGCTAACTTTTTATTGCTTAAAGTGGACCCAGACATATACATCTTGGCTGTGTATAGATCACCATCGATTTCATGTACCGACAGTTTCCTTAACTCCTTAGAAAATATAATCCGGCCTCTAAACCATATCAAGCAGGTTATATTAGTTGGAGATATCAATATAGACATCAAAGTAGACAACTGCGACAGGAATAGCTCATCCTATTTAGATTTGCTGGCGGAGATAGGTATGCTACCAGGTCATACTTATCCCACTAGATTCACTAATTGTTTAGACCACGTGATGTTAAAAACCTCACTTCTTGCTTCCGTGTATGTGATTGACACGACAATAACCGACCATGCTTCGATATTACTTAACTTAAGTTACATCAGAGAAAGCAAAGCAAACAAGAAGCTTTAAAAGAGTTGATTTTGAAGGATGTCTACAAAGCCTGGAACACGAAGATTTCTCTTTTATAACCTCAAACTCAGACGCAAATGAAGCCATAGCATCTTTTGTTGATATATTATCCTCAACGGTTAGTCGATATTCAAAAACTCTCCTGATTCCAAACAGAAAAAGACTACTGCGGCCTTGGTTGACTACTGGACTATTGCGTTGTATTCGTCACAGGGACATGATTCACAGAAAGCTGAAAAAAGATCCTAATAACAATATTCTCAGTGTAACCTATAAACGTTACCGAAACTTCTGTAACTCTTTACTGAAAAAAACCAAAAGAAACTACGATAAATCGCAATTACAAGATGCTAAGACAAACAAAGAGTCATGGAAGGTAATAAAATCTGCCATCAATACTATAAGCACTAAATCGACAGCAAAAGATTTGATACGCTGTGGCGAAGAGGGTATTCAAGACTTAGAGCTTATAAACAAGTATTTCTCAAATATTGGCAAACAATTAGCTGACACGAAAGCAATGTTACTGGAAAGTCCATCGACACCACTAGCCTCCGACATCCCTCCTGTCCCAAATTCTATTGTCTTGCTGCCGCCAGACGAAGTAGAGATAGACATACTCATTATGAACCTTTGTAACAATTGCGCTACTGGTTGGGACTATATACCGGTCAAATTACTTAAGATGTCCAGATATATTATCGTCCCTCTTATTACAAAACTATTTGGACTATGCATCACGCAGGGCGTCTTTCCGAAAGTATTTAAGAGGTCGCTCATCACCCCAGTTCACAAGTGTGGTTCTAGAGACGAAGTGTCAAACTATAGACCGATCTCTGTTCTTACGTCTCTATCGAAATTACTGGAAAAGGTACTTAACAACCAACTTACAAATTTTTTAGAACGTAATCATATTCTGTCAGACGCACAATTTGGTTTCAGAGCCAACAAGAGTACTAATGATGCGATTAGTCTTTTGACAGACCACGTAACAAAACAGATAGACGCTAAACAAAAATGCGTGGGTATTTTTCTCGACTTGGCCAAAGCGTTTGACACCGTCTCGATTCCAGCACTTGTGAACAAATTAGAACGTGTCGGTATCCGCGGTAATGCCCAGATGATATTTTCAGATTTCCTATCAGATCGGACACAACAGATTAGGATTGGAGAGCTTACAAGCTCTTGTGCGCCGGTAATCTGTGGCGTTCCACAAGGAAGTATCATTTCTTCTAGTCTCTTCTTAGTGTATATCAATGACTTATGTCAACAAGTACTACAAAATGGAAAAATTTTCACCTACGCCGATGATACTGCTCTAATCTTCCATGGAGAGACTTGGCAAGTGGCACAAAACAACGCAAACTTAGGGCTTCAAAAAATCTGCTTCTGGCTTGGTAAAAATTTTCTAACCCTAAACATGAATAAAACCAAATATCTTCAATTTACTATAGCTGGATCTAAGCCGAATGATATCGACCTGAGGTTTCATTCATGCGTCTATTGTCGTGCATCTAATTGCTCCTGTACTGCTGTTACTAAAACATCAGCTATAAAATATTTAGGCGTTATATTAGATGATAAACTCAGCTGGAGTCCACATATAAAAGAAACTCTCTCGGGTTAGGAAACTAGTTTGGGTTTTTAAAAAACTAAGACACGTTGCCGACTGCGCTCTTGAAAAACATATATTTTGCGTTAGCACAGTCGATCATCAGCTACTGTATTGAAGTTTGGGTTGGTGCCTGTAAGACCTTTCTAGTACATCTTGAAAGGACTCAGAGGTCACTATTAAAAGTTATGACCTTTAGCCCGTATAGACACTCTACAAAATTACTCTACGCAAAATGTCAAGTGCTAACAATTAGGCAGTTATATATTCTCCAGCTGGTAACCAAGCAGCATAAAGCCAACTCCATACATCGCAGAAGAATACAACAAAAAGTGTGTCATATCCAACATCTGCACCCCGGTTCGATGTCGTACAACTTTCGCTAGGCGTCAACTAGGTTTCAGAGCTCCTTATATACACAATAAAATAAATAAAATAAAAACATTCATCCATTGAGTTTCCATAAATCCAAAACTATTATCAAACACTGGTTATCAAAACTAGACTATGACCAAACTGAGAAGTTATTACTAATAACAGAATAATAGCTTGTTGTAGTAATAATTATGTTTCGCAATAATTTATTTTCACATTACATACCCACAAACACACACACATGCATACACACACACACACACACACACACACACACACACACACACACACACACACACACACACACATACAAACACGCACAAAAACACACAAACAAACCCATACACAAACACACACACACTGACGCACACACACAATTCAATCTTTCGTTTACTTTTAACATATGAATTGCTTTTGAAATCATAAAATCTTTTGTGCAAATTATATGGGAGAAGACACTGACTTCCTGTAACACAGGTTTCGTACCTAGCACAGGAATCAGGACTTCAAATGAAATGTGTAAACCATTTTATGTTAATAAATAAATTATTATTATTATAATTATTATTATTACACTTAACTCTTGGGCCCAATCCACTTCCCCGCTATGTGGCAGCCATTTTGTTTTTCCGTCGAAATATTCTCTATGTGGGTACAAAAAAATAATATCTCCCAAAGTTTTGGTCTTATTGAGATAAAAATAGGCTTATTCGAAGGGCAACAATACTGTCTACCGTCTATATTACAAAACAATGTGTTCACATGTCCATAATTTTTAAAAAATAAATGAAACTCAATAAAAAATATCAGAAAATTATGTATATCAACGAATTATTGTAAATTACTTCAAAAACACCTTCCATAACTCTTTTCATTTTTGTACTAGATCGACAGATGTTGAGCTAAGCTACAATAATGAAAAGACATTTAATTTACAACTGTGTGTCTATTACTTTAAAAGTTATTGTTGTTTAAACATAGCCTATTCGCAAGCACAAAAGATCTTTATGGGCACCCTAAACAGGAAAAATTTAAAAACATTTATCATTCATATTAGATTTTATTTAATGGTTTTACAGTGAGAATACTTCCTTACTGATCTTTGTGGGTAATAGGAGAAATGTAAACAAAAAAAAATTTATAAGTTAGGTATTTTAAGTACCTACTTAACAAATTTAAATGTAAAAAAATTGTGATGTTTGCACTTCCGCTGAGTATAGGTTTGCCACAGAAGGAAAATATTATTAGACATAATTTAAATACATTGATGCACAATTTAACTTGTCAAATAAATGGGCAAAATTATGACGTTTCATTTTATTGACACTAACAGATTTGTTAGTAAATATTTTAAATTGACAAAAGGTAAATATTACCTTACCAATTATGTTAGGAGACAGATAGCTGTATCGCTATCATATTTTTTTTCTATAACAGTCAAGAACTTGGCTAAACAAGTTGCTTCTATTGAGCAACATAATGTTAACATGCATAATAATTCAGCCATTCCTTTAATGGCTAATAATGATGTTACAAATTATTCTTATTTAAATATTGACATGAGCAATTATGTAAAATCTGACATACTGATTAGTAATTTTAATACTGACATGAGCAATTATGCTAATTTAGATATACTTATTAATAATTCTAATACTGACATCAGTAATTGCAATAATTTAAATTAAGTAATGCGACAATAGAGAGCACCTCTTGCACTAGTGATATGAATACAAAATCTAAAATAATAGGTATTAAATGAAAGTATTATAAGAATAGTAGTAATAAGAATCAAATAAAATTAGTACATCAAAACATAAGAGGCATCACAAGCAAAGAGCTAGAAATAGAATTGTTCATGAACTGTAATGCTATTGATATATTTTGTATAACTGAACATTGGCTAAAAAGCAATCAGTGCATGTTCAATTTTAATAATCATGAGGTAGGCAGCTCGTTCAGCAGGGGACGGGCAATACATGGTGGCTCATTGATACTGATAAATAAAAAGCTTAAATTTAAAGAGCGCCATGACATTGTCAGTTTGTCTGTTGAACGAACTATTGAAATAGCCTGTGTGGAATTGCCTCGGTTTATTGTATTGAGTGTATACAGGCCTCCTTCAGCGTTATATGATTGTTTTGAAAGGGTTATGGATGAGATTTTAAATAAAATTTCAAAAATTAATAAGTGTATTATTATTTGTGGTGATTCTAATGTGAATTTACTAGAGGATAGCTATATTTGTACTAAATTAAAAGCATTGTTTCAATCATATAGTCTGAAGAACTTATTCTTAGAGCTCACAAGAATAACTGTGACTACTGCCACATGCTTGGATAATATATTCTCAGATATTATAGTTGATAACAAACAAATTATTAGTCAATTAGATTCAGACCACTGTGGCCAACAAATCACTTTTTTGGATTATACTAAACATGTGGCAAGCGAAATATTGTTGTTATACCGAAAACTGCAAATAGTTTTGAGTTTTAAAAATAAACTTGCTTTTAATCTCCCATTGTTAAACAGTGATGGTGACCCAAATTTATTATATTACGAGTTTTTAATACAATTTGTACCGAATTCAATTCAGTCTTTACTCCTAAGACGATCACAGTTAAAGGTAATGCAACTTTTAGCGAATGGGCTACTGCTGGCTTACACAAGAGTAGGAAGAGACTATACGAACTATATGGAGAACGAAATTATAATAAAAGTGAACAATTCCATGAGTATGTTAAAAATATTCAAAAAATTTTAGGAGTACTTGCAAAGCTGCTAAGTCTCGATATCTGAGCTCAAAGATTACAAGTAGTCATGATAAGATGAAGATCACTTGGAGGAGTATTACTAATAGCGAGACCGGGAAATGCAAATATAGAAATACAGAATTTTGTTTGAATGTTAATGATACCACTATCACATCAGATCTAGAGGTAGCCACAGCATATGAAAAATTTTTCACAGACATTCCAGTCATTACTACTAAATCTCTGAACTCATCACCCATTGCTGCTGAATCCCTTCTAAAAGAAAATGTTACCAAATGTGACAGTGATTTTAAATTTCAGTATGTTAGTCCATCAGATATTATAAAAGTTTTTAATAGCCTTAACGTTAAGAAAACCACTGACCTCTGGGGTAACTCCATTACAGTAACCAAATCTATTATTACTTTAGCAGCATTCAGACTAGCTTTAATTTTCAATAAATGCGTAGATTTTGGTGTATTTCCTGATTTAATGAAGAATAGTAAAATAATACCTCTCTTTAAAGCAGGTAGCACATCAGACCCAACCAATTTTCGACCTATTTCTGTGTTACCTACGTTCAGCAAAATGTATAAAAAGATTATTTTGAATCAATTGCAGACTTTTTAATAATAATAAATTACTTTACAATAAATAATTTGGTTTTACAAAGGGTCGCTCCACCACTGACGCCGGTGTTGAGCTTGTAAAACATATTTTTGACGCCTGGGAGGAATCACGGGATGCGCTAGGTATTTTTTGTGATTTGTCTAAGGCTTTTGACTGTGTACTTCATGAAACATTAATCAGGAAATTACATCACTATGGACTCAAAAATTCAGCACTGAATCTTCTTACATCCTATTTGAGTAACAGGATTCAGAAAGTTGATGTTAATGGTAAGCGATCTTCGGGGTCTTTGGTTAAAATGGGGGTTCCTCAGGGTTCAATCCTCCCGTTTTTATTTTTAGTTTATATTAATGACTTACCCCACCTCGTGAGGGATAAACATGAGATAGAACTGTTTGCGGATGATACCTCACTATTATTTAAATTAAAACGCCAAGAAACAGTTCTGGACGATGTGAACATTGCTATCTCTAAAGTAGTTTACTGGTTTGATGTTAACAACCTACTTTTAAATGGGGGAAAGACCAAATGTATCCGTTTTTTAACCCCAAATGTCAAACAAGTGAAGACATCTATAAAAATTAAGGACGACGTGTTGGACCTTGTTGATACCACCCAATTTCTAGGGATTACACTAGATTCAAAGTTGCAGTGGAGCCCACAAATTAGTAAGTTGTCGAATAGGCTCAGCTCTGCAGCGTACGCAGTGAGAAAAATTCGCCAACTTACTGACATAGATACCGCTAAGCTAGTTTATCATAGCTACTTTCACAGTGTAATGTCGTATGGTATTCTATTGTGGAGGAATGCTGCCGATTTTCAAACTATCTTCGTACTGCAGAAAAGGGCTATTCGAGCAATTTACAACATAAAAACAAGGGATACGTTGAGAAATAAATTTAAGAGGAAACACCACGGGCGAGAGAATTGAAAAATAGGTATTTGTAAAATCTATTGCTGTCGCGCAGTGCCCGCAGAGCGTGATAGAGACAACTGCACCTTGGACCGAAAATACCTATAAAGTACACAAAATCAACGTTTCGTAGTCCCCTGATTCCTTCTCCAACACTCGACCGATTTAACTACATATTTCATTAAAAATTGAAGAAAGGCTTTGGCCGTGTTTCTATGTTTTATATAATCTACTCAAATTTGTTTTCTGGATGTTTGAACACAGCGGAAAATCTGACCAATTTTTGAGGTTTTTGAAGGCTCATATCACTTTTAATAATTAATTAATGAAAAAAAGGAAAACATAGGAACATGCTAATAGAGGCTATACATGTTCTTTTAAAATATTATTGTTCTACTGGCATTATCCAGGGAGGAAACAGGGGACTACATTTGTATGGAAAAACGGCCCTTGTGTTTCCTCTTAAGGAAATAAATATATTAACAGTAGCCAGCCAATACATATATGAAAATTTAATTGATGTATTTAAGAACATTGACTTATATTATAAGATAAGCGATATACATAATATAAATAGATACAAGAAACAGAAATAGATTACTAGTGCCGATTTTATCAACCCAAGTGGTACAGAGAGAGTGGTAGTTACTCAAAGTGGCCACCTTCAGCTTGTAGACACGCTATAGCGTGTCTACAAGCTTGTAGCTATTGTAATTTAATATTGTAAAACCATTAAATAAAATCTAAGAATGTTAAGTGTTTTTAAAATTTTCCTGTTTAGTGTTCCGACAAAGACCTTTTGTGCTTGGGCATAGGCTATGTTCAAACAACAATAACTTTTAATGTAATACACACACAGTTGTAAATTAAATGTTGTATTGTAGCTTAGCTCAACATCTGTCGATCTAGTACAAAAATGAAAAGGGTTATGAGAGGTGTTTTTGAAGTGCGCCACTCTTGCGTGGCGGCCAGACGCCAGTACATCCGTCTTCGTAGGAGGCGTCGCCGCCCTCCTGAGTTTGACGTCAGGTATTTATTTTAGTAGAAGTAGATCTACCTCTGACGAAACCATGCTGATAATCACTTAAATAAAGCTGTAAATGATTTTGAATGTATTATCGCTTCGAAGATTTTCGCAAATGTTGATAAAATTGAAATAGGTCTGTAATTAGACACAATCTCGATTTTGTTTGATTTGTGTATTGGATCCACTTTTGCCACTTTCCATTTCTTGAGGAATACACCAGCGGATAGTGACTTATTATAAATTAGCGTCAGTGGACTAACTGAGTAAAACACTTTGCAATAAAAATAGGAGGTACGCTGTCCGGCCCCGCGCCCTTCTTTACATCGACACATTTTAAAGGTGTCAATATTAATTTTATTGTCTATATAAGGGATATTTAAATACAAACTATTTGCTGCTAATGATTGCAAGCTGCCAGAGATAAAAACGTTACTAGCACTGTGATCGGGACTATAAACAGAGGCAAAATAAGAGGCAAACAACTCACATATTGTAGTACCATCTGTTGACGCATTTGATCCATCTGTCATACATCTTGGATATGCGCTAGATCCACCTCTTTTGGTTTTAACATGTGTCCAAAACAGTCTAGGATTTTTTCTGAGTTCATCTTCTAGTAAACATATATAACTATTGTTACATTCGGTAGCTAAACGGTCACAATTTTTGCCCAATATTTTAATTCAATTGCATCTAATGGGTTTTTATATTTTTTATAACGCAACCTAAGTTTATTTTTTTCATTCAAAAGTTTAATTAATTTTCGGTTGAACCACGGAGGAAATTTATTGCTTTTTGGTTTATGAAATGGTATAAACTTATATATGACAGTAGTAATAATTTCGTAGAAGACTTCCAACATTTCGTTCACATCACTGTGTCACCCGAATAACGAGTTCCAATCCAGATCTTGCAAAAATTTACAGATAGATTTTTAATGTCCCTTATAAAAATTTGGTCTTTCATTATCAATATTATAGGGAAGCCTAGCCCCTGAGCCAAGGTTATAGCAATTTCTAAAGGAGGGTGGTGTTTATCAATATTGCTCATAGGATTTAAACATTCGCTTACACTACACGATGGTAAGGTTGATAGAACCAAATCAAGTATACGACCAGTTGAGTTTGTTACAAAATTGAGTTGTTCTAACCTATTGATATAAGTAAAATCCAATAGAGTTTCACTTATACTAGATAGTTTATGGTTACTAGCAGTATCTTTTATTAATTTCCAATCAATATTACTGATATTAAAATCACCAACAATACAAACTTGTGAGTCTATAATTTGTTCAAAGACTGAATTACAACTACCAATATAATATTCCAAAGAGGCATAACGTACCGGCGCGGCGGCGGCAGGTATATTGCGCAAAAGATCAACTAGCTTACTGGACGTGACCCAGGTATATCTATGACCACCCAAAGGTCTTCGCAACTACTTTCCCAATTTTTATTGCGCTTGGAATAATATTCTTTTTGACAGCAATTAAAACTCCACCCCCGTCCTTACTACACTGCAGATTAGAAGTTTATCTGTCTTGCCTATGTACCAAATACCTATCATCGATCAATTCGCTACTTAGTACTGAATTATTGAGCCAGGTTTCTGTTAGAATAATAACATCGTAATTGTTGCAACAAATATTACGATAAAAACATGCGTTTTCGTTCTTAAACCACGACTATTTTGATAATAAATTTGTAGAGTATGGAATTCAAAATTGTAAATATTTCAGAAATACAAGCATAAAAAAAAGAAAAGTAACAGTAATATAACAAAAATAGCAAGACATTATAAAAAAAATTACACTATCTTATTTAAAGTGCCCTGGTTCTTAATTAGTATGTGATCTGCGTTATCACTCTTCTTGACGAAAATTCTGCCGCTTCTCACCCATACATACTTGTACCCCTTCTCCTTTGCTCGGTATCTGGCGGCCGCGTGAAGATTTTTGTTAGCTAGGGATAAGTGTTCGGCAATGTAAACGGGAGTTTTATTACCCGCAAGTCCAAAATCAGCACTATTTAATTTATTCTCGCTATGTTTCTTATTGTACTCGATAACTGCTGCTAGAAGCTGGTCCCGTGTCCTTGGCGAGGTGAGCTGAACAACAATTGACCGAGGACCTTTGGAATTAATTATGGCAATACGTGTGGAATGTAGAATATCGCTATCTTTAATTTCGCATCCGACTACCGAACCTAGTTGTTTAGTGACAGTATACAAGTTTTCTTTTGTATTTTCAGGCAGACACTGAATCTCTAAATTGTTCGACCTTGCGTGCTGGTCTAATTAGTTAATTTCTTGGTTTAGTTCTATTACCGTGCCTTTTAAACTATCATTTTCAATCTGCAAATCTTTCAATATGCCTTTGGTCTTGCCATGTTCTGACTGAAGTTCTTCGAACTCCTTTGTGTGAAAAGTCAGTGAAATTAGCAGCTCTTCTACATCCCTTTTTATTGGTTTAAGCTCTTTATTAATGGTGTTAACAATAGTATTGTTTAACTGCTGAAGCATTGCAGCAAACTCCGTCTTAATAATTTCTTGCACAATCGAGCGTACGTCTTCCGCGGTGACAGCAGTAGGTTGAGGAGGTGAGTTTAGTGCCGGCCCTTTTATTACCTCGTGTATTTATTTATTTATTTAGAAAGCTATAGACTAATATACATATATAAAACAAAATGTGCAGTAACAATTGCTATTTAAAAGCTTCCACAAATATGACATCTGCTGTAAGTACCATTATAAAGAGTATATTCTAGTTATGGACAAAGCAAAAAAAGAAAAAAAAATGCATATGTTCTATAAACAATGTTTATCGTTATTATTTGTGCTTCTATTTCTACCAAAGAACTCTCTGCTCAGTATACGTCGTAGGGTCCCAGTTTGAGTATGGAACATATCAATATCTAAATGTTGGGCGATACTATTAAAACTAGCTGCGCTTCGGGAAAAGAAAGTGTTTCGTCTGTAATTGACAGTTGTATATCCTATATCCAATAACGGACGCTGTCTTAATCCAGCATGAGGAATTCTGAAACCTACCTTGGATAGCAGTTGCGGTGAATCAATAATACCGTTGGCGATACTCATAATAAATGTGATGTCATTTATTTGCCGGCGCAGTTCCAAAGTCAAGAAGTGATATCTCTTACACCTATGTAAGTAACCATTTGATTGTTGCCTAGATTTAAAGTCCAAATGACGCAAAAACTTCTTCTGGACTGACTCAATCTGAGACTTGTATGTGTCATATTGGGGGTTCCAGACCTGTGACGCGTATTCTAAATGACTTCGAACGTAACTGCAATATAATACTTTTATTGGCTTTAGAGTACTAAAATCTGCTGTTGATCTTATAATAAAGCCTAAGGATTTATTAGCTTTTTCTTTTATTTTACTTATGTGATTGCTGAAATTAAGTTTGCTATCTTGAATGATTCCTATGTCTCGGATGCTACTAACCTTGGCAACCCTTTGTTTATTTATAGTATAACGGTAGTCAATAGGTTGAGGCCTGCGCGTGTAGGTCATATGAAAACATTTGGACACGTTCAACTGTAACCTATTTACGTTGCAATATTGTTCGAATCTATTTATATCATTTTGTAATAATTTGCAGTCATCAAGCGTGCGCACTGTTTTAAGGATTTTCAAATCATCTGCATATAATATGATGATTGAATTAACAAAACAGGATTTTATATCTGCTATAAATAATAGGGGTCCAAGAATTGATCCCTGCGGAATGCCAGATGGAATAGAAATCCAATCTGATACGAATCCTTGTAAAGCTACAGCTTGCGATCTATTCTCTATATATGAGGCAAACCATTGGTATAAGTCGCCATGTATGCCCGCCCTTAATAACTTCGTTAGTAGGATTTGGTGGTCTATTCGGTCAAAACATTTATTAAAGTCAGTGTAAATAACGTCTACCTGACCATCCTGTTCCATCCCTTCAGTAATAATTTCAGCGCAGTAAATGAGGTTACTAGTCGTTGAACGTCCGGTAAGAAATCCGTGCTGTTCATCACCAAAGTATCGCAGCAATGCCGAATGTACTGCTGTGTGTACAAGTCGTTCGAGCACTTTGGAGAATAAACATAATTTGGAGATCGGTCGATAATTTTCTACTCTAGATCTGTCACCTTTTTTGTAGACTGCAGTCACAAAAGCTGACTTCCATATCTTGGGTATATAGCCCTCTTGCAATGAGCGCTTGAAGAGAATGCTTATATATTGGACAAGGCTTTTAGCGCAGCTCACAATAAAAATTGGTGGTATTAGATCAGGGCCCCCTGATTTAGAAAGATCGAGCGTCTGAAGTAGTTAAATTTAATAAGTATAATTTAATCCTTTTTCATTACATATGTCAACATTGCATATACTTGCAGTGCCCATAGAAGGTATATCGACGTTAGAAAGGTCAAGATCGGGTGAATTTAAATTTTGAAATGTTGACTGAAAATATGAAGCAAATACATTACAAATACTTTCCCCACTATCAGCAATAATGTCTTTTAATTTTAATAGATTAGGATAATTACTATTTCCCTTTTTATTTTTTATGTATGTCCAAAAATACTTAGGATTTTCTACTATTGATGACTCAACTTTGTCAATATATGTACGATAACTCGTCTTCTCTACTTCAGATACTCTCTTACGTAATAAAGAGAAGGCATAATAATCCGATAAGTTCCGATAGGTCTTATATTTGCAATGATATTTATATTTTTCTTTTATAATTTTAATCAAAGCAGAATTATACGAAGGCGGATATTTTGAATTTTTACTAAACTTTTTCGAAATGTATTGATCTCGAAGTTCGTACAATTTATTATAAAAGAGATTTACAGCAACTTGCAGTGACTGCGCAGACAAAAACGCAACCCAGTTTATATTATCCAACGCCAACCTAATATTAGAGTAGTCGCCTTTAAGAAAATGGTATTTTATGCCAGCATTGTGCTCTAATTTAGGTATCTCCATAAAGTCCCCCCTTACTACGATTGGCTTATGGTGAGAATCAATGGGGAAAACCAACGGATCGTGACATTCGCTTATTATTAAGGACTCATTTGAAAAGACTAAGTCGAGCAATCTATTGTTCATATTTCGTACGTTATTAAACTGCGATAAATTACATATATTTGTAGTATCAAAAAAATCTATTAAGGCCTGATTAGTATAATTTGTAGGAATCAATTCAGAACCATTATCTAAGTTACTCCAATCTACGTCACCACTGAAATTAAAATCACCGAGTATAAGGTATTTATCTAATGGATGAGTAACGACTAATGTATTTAATTTAGCTGTATAATTCTGTAGCTGTTCAACGTAAGAATAGCCAGTATTCTCTCTACAAAGGTAAAGGGCACATATGTTTATATTATATTTAACGGAAGGTCTACTACTTTTTACCGCCAGGGTAACCCAAAGGTCCTCAGCCGAACTTTGCCAGTCACTTCTCTCAAAAGCGATTAATTCTTTACGTACTGCTATTAGCACCCCACCACCACGGTTCTATGCCGTGCGAATGTGATTGCGATCCCGCCGCCAAACATTATATCTAGAATCGAATAGCTCGCCACTAAAAATACCATCGACCAACCAAGTCTCAGTAAATACTACAATGTCATAAGAATTAAGAGATATATTTGGAAATAAAGCATTAGTTTTTGTGCGTAAACCACGTACGTTTTGGTAGTATATATCTACTAAGCGAGGGCATAATTGGATTTTATAGCTATAATCCTATCGGCATGATAATAATATATGCCACATAAGTAATTCCGAAGCAGCACTACAATCTTAGTCAATAATTGTATATTATAATACTTCAACAAGCAAAGCAACACTAGATATGTATACAATGGGCATCAGACCTCGATAGCTGTGACACACGATTTGTTGTTTTATAGTTAGTTTCCAGTAATATTTCAAACACATAGATTAATAATGATTTAAAGCGCAGATAAGCGTAAACACTAAGATCCCTAGGTCGCAACTGACAGAATAAAGCACAAAAGCACTGTTTATAATACTAAAACTATCACATAATATTATAAAAAAGCAGTTACATAACAATAAATACGGGTAATTAATAGACATATAAAAATCTAAATAATACAAAGCAAAGCTGGTAGGAATAAACAATTTATACTTTTTTAGTGAACACAGTAAAACACAGCGAGCGAGCAAGCAAAACTTCAAAACTATAGCTAACAAAAGACTAAAATGTAATACAAAGGAGTATTGTAGTGTAATGTAATGTAGTGGAGACATTTCGTATAGGGGTGCAGTCATTTTTTACAGCCTTCGATATTAAAATCATTTATCCCGGGCACTTCCATTGGCAGTAATCTACAGAGTCAGTAGAGTTTTCCGGTATTGACAGGCATAGAAAATGGTATGACTTATTGCACCTTATGCAATTAATGAATTGTTCTTGATCATCTATCCCATCATTAGAACAGCATCCCCAAGACAACGAAGATGAGGCCATTCTGCCGAGGGTTCAAATATGACGACAATAATAATCAGTCGGCAGTTCGCTTGCAAAATAACCGATATGTTTATTCAAGCGGTTATAATATAAAAACAGTTTGTTTCGTCAACCTCGCGTCGCTCGTTGAGAATAGTGTTATCAGTGTTCGTTGAGGTCGCGTCCAAAACGTCGTAAGCGCCGTGCAATACGCGTTTTTACTCAGTGAAGTATGGCGTAGACACATAATGATGGTAAAGATTTTATTTTAAAGTTTATGATATCAATTTTCTATTGATAAACATATTATAACAGCTCACCCAGTCCAGTTCGATAATAACCACTGTCAGGCTTCAATATTTTACAAATTCCACCACAAACACTGGTTTCAGACAACAGCAATAATAAAATGTTTGAAGAGAAAAATATCTAGTTGTTACTCGTATACCGTAGAGTTTATGATGTGACTTGATCGACATTGTTTGTTTGCACGATTGTTGGCGTGATGAGACTTCGCTCGAAAAACACCGCCTCAGGGCCCGACGGCATTCAAGGTCTTGCATTGGCCCTGGTCCTCGAGGAGCTCGCGCCCCGACTCAGGGGGCTCCTCAGTGAATGTTTGCAGCAGGGCCAGTTTCCACGCCAGTGGAAGGTGGGGAAACTGGTCCTGATCAGGAAGGTAGGGCAGCCGGCGGACAGTCCGTCCGCCTACCGGCCCATTGTGTTGCTGGACGAGGTGGCTAAACTGTTCGAGTTTTTTATCGCGGAGCGCCTCGTCCAGCATCTTTCCTCTGTGGGTCCGGATCTGGCGGACAACCAGTATGGTTTCCGCCGCGGGCGCTCCACAATCGATGCAGTCCTGCAAGTGAGGAGCCTGGCGGAGGATGTGGTGTCCCGGGACGAGGTCGTCTTCGCAGTGTCTCTGGACATCGCGAATGCCTTCAATACCTTGCCCTGGAGTTGTATTAGGGAGGAACTCATCTTTCATCGAGTGCCGACCTACCTCCGCCGCATTGTCGGGGCATATATATCGGCGAGGGTAGTAGTCTACCCGGGTCACGACGGTTGGAGTCGGCGAGAGATGTCGTGCTGTGTTCGACAGGGATCGGTTCTGGGTCTGCTTCCCAGAACCGATCCCTGTCGAACACCGCACGACATCTCTCGCCAACTCCACGAATCCGAACCGATCCCTGTCGAACATCGGTTACGACTGGGTGCTGCGAGGTGCGCTCCTCTGTGGCGTCGGCGTCATTTGTTACGCCGACGACACACTTGTTACGGCGAGGGGTAAGTCGCACCGGGCGTCGGCCATACTGGCGACCGCTGGGGTCGCACAAGTCGTCAATCGTATCCGGCGGTTGGGCCTCGAGGTGGCCCTGTCCAAGTCCTAGGCCGTTTGTTTCCACAGCCCTCGGAACCGGCCATCTCCAGGGGCCCATATCATGGTAGGAGGGGTTCGCATCGGTGTCGAGTCAACCCTGAAGTATTTGGGTCTCTTGCTCGACAGCCGATGGCACTTTACAGCCCATTTCAGTCGTTTGGCTCCCATTTTTCGAGGCGCTGCAGGCGCGCTCTCGCGTCTACTGCCCAACCTTGGGGGGCCAAACACCTCCTGCCGGAGGCTCTACGAGGGTGTCGTGCGGTCCATGGCCCTGTACGGGGCCCCAGTTTGGGCGGACAGCCTGACGGCCCGAAACATTTCGGCGTTTCTTGCGCCACAGCGCGCCATGGCCGTCAGGTTGATAAGAGGTTACCGCACGATCTCGTTCGAGGCTACGAGCCTTCTCGCCGGATCGATGCCATGGGACCTGGAAGCGGCGCTCTTGGCGTCGCTCTATCATTGGCGCCAGGAGGCGCTAGCTCGGGGCGAAGGACCGGCTCTTCCCGCTCTCGAGGCGGCAAGGTCCGAGCTCCGCCAGGTCCTACTGGAGAAGTGGAAGGAGTGGCTTGTGCACCCTAGTGCCGGGCACGCCACGATCGTGGCGGTGAGTCCCGTGTTTTAGGAGTGGCTGGAGAGGCGGCATGGCGCCCTCACCTTCCGGCTGACACAGGTAATGACTGGCCACGGTTGTTTTGGCCAGTTCTTGTGTCGTATACGCCGGCAAGAGACGCCCGGTTGTCACCACTGCGGCGACTGCCGCGACGTTGTTGAGGACACGGTGCTGCACACTTTGGCGATTTGCCCCGCCTGGGCATCGCGATGCCGTGAGTTGATCGCGGCAGTCGGATCGGTTGCCCTCTCGCCCCCGGCCGTAGTTCAGTCTATGGTCCGGAGCGAGAGGTCGTGGAACGCCGTCGCCTGCTTCTGTGAGGAAGTGATTTCCATCAAGGAGGCGGCGGAGCGGGAGAGGGAGCGTTTAAACCCTCTCCCTAACCGCAGAGCCGGGCGCCGGAGGGCGCGAGATGACCTCCAGCCACCCTGAGGTTTGACCTAGGAATGGTGGGTTTTGTGGGCCTGCCCACCATCCATTCAGCACCAGGTCCGAGAGGCGCCGTGCGTGTTCCCACGCGCGTCTCTGTTTCGAGTCCGTCTCCCCTCTAGGGGGGGACAGTAGGGTTTTATCGAGAAGTGACCATAGGGTAGGTCTTTTTACGTAGTGGCCTGCTGTTTCACACGGCGGGCCGAAACCTCGGTGGAGTCGCGACCGCATGCGAAAGTGATTCGCGCGGCCCCGTCGATAGTGGTTTTTGTCGAGGAACACTGTGGTAGGTTTAGTCGGTATTCCGGGAGGTACATTATCTTTTCAACATCTTTCTTTTACCCCGGTGAGTCCAACATAATCCCTCCGCCCGCCCCCGCGGAGGGATATGCGACAATGCATTCCCCAAAGAAAAAAAAATTTGTGTTTTGAAGTAATTTACAATAATTTGTTGATTTACACAATTTTCTGATGTTTACCATATTGTATTAAAAAATTATGGACATGTGAACACATTGTTTTGTAATGACGGTAAACAGTATTGTTGCCCTTCGAATAAGCCTATTTTTATCTCAATAAGACCAAAACTTTGGTAGATATTAATTTTTTTGTACCCACATAGAGAATATTTCGACGAAAAATCAAAATGGCTGCCACATAGCGTGGAAGTGGATTGGGCCCAAGTGTTAAGTGTAGATATTTGTGTATAAAAATAGTTGTTATATGAGTATTTAGAATATCGCTAGTCCATGACCGCGGGACGCAATCAAGGTTTTTATATGCGTAAAAATGCTCTATGGCATTATGTATCATACAATCTACATGTATCAGATAACTGATCATACAATCTAGTTCCATCCACTCCGGATGGAACAAAATTGAGACCAACAAAATAAACCTGGCTGATCAACTAACGTGTCAAAATCAATCTCTTGTCAATTGATTATATTGGCTGTGGCTAATTCTGTAATATGCGAAATTTCATGATGGTCGGTCGCGTAGTTAAACCATGAAAGCGTGTCAAACAAACAAATAAACAACTGTTTAAATAATTAAATATTCGAGGGTGTATGCCCCAAGAGCCTCAAAGTAGCTAAAGTATCTCCAGTATTCAAATCCGGTATTAAATCTAACCCTGGCAAATGTCCTATTTCAGAATTGCTACTATTCCCAAAAAATTTAGAATTCGTTATTTATACACGATTAGATAACTACTTACCTCGCAGAGAACGCTTTTTATATGACCGAGAATATAAGTTTCGCTCAAAGTCGAACGCCTTACTGCAGAAATGTACGTGGAGCTCTATGGCTGGTATTACATGCCTTCGAGTGTCGACAAACTTTTACTGCATGGTGCTGAAGTTATCAAACACTTCAATATTATGCCCATTGGCAAATTATCTGAAGAGGCAACGGAAGCCAGACACAAAGATTTCAAACAAATCCGAGAACACCATACGCGCAAATTTTGTCGTAAAGCGACAAACGAAGACATTTTCAATGGTCTCATTGTATCATCAGATCCCTACCTTTCGAGCATAAGACCTGTGCTGAGAAAGTCTCAGCTGTCACTGATGATATGAGACCTCTTCTCATTAGTGACGATTCAGATGTAGACAAAGAGAACATTGAATTTGTCGATGTTATTAGTGCGTCAATGTTGGACTCTGATTTAGAGGACTCTGATGAGTGCGAAGATACTCTCTGTTAACAATAGTTTTTATGTGTAAAGAATTTTATTGTGACTAGGGCCCATTCGGCTTGCTAGGGCTTAACTGGTTAATGCTCAATTATCATGAATATCTAATTGTAACTGAAACATAATTACGGTGATTAACAAATGAGTTACTTAGTTCTTGGAATGCAATTGTGTAAAATAAAAAGGTATAAAATAAATCTTGTTTTTAATTACTGCCATCATGAAGGTCATTAGCAAGCTATACACTAACAATAGTATAAGTAAATCGATCGGCAAGTTCATTTAACCACGTCATTGATTTGAAAAATCACATATCGAAAATTCAATATTTTAAATATTTGCTACGCGCAAAGCGGTACCTTAAGGTGCATGAAGTGTATGTCATCTTGATCGCCGTGTATGGTAGAATAGCTCGTATGATCACTAGCCCTTCAGCTCCATTCAGTTTAAAAACTGTACTTTAAGTATCCATACAAAAATAAACTAATCTTTTCTCTTATGCTTGCAGCTACTAATACCATCCATACGTTAATATTACGTCAAGAGAGGCATACCAGACACATTACAATTTTTTATTTTTGAATTCCTTACTTTAAGATTCTATGAGTATGGAGCTCCATTTTCAGACCACTGTGCAGCAGCGTCATTGCTGTCGTGAATATACTGAAAGGCTTATTATGTTTAAAGGAGAGGGCTACTAGCTTGCTCTGGCTCCTTTGCCAGTAAAATAAATTTGCTCAGCTAGTCCTAGACATCAGAACAAAGGCCAGACCAAAATGACATTTTCGTCAGCCAGATTTACCAATAAAAAAAATTACCTTTGTCATATAGTTGTTGAAATCCATCCAAATGCTCATTCAAAGTAACAGTTTGAGCTTCTATTTTGATATCCTGCGATGTGCTACATATTTCTATTAATGAAATTTGTTGCTTACTGTGAATTAGTTGTTTCTTGAGCGCCTAAACAGTAATTTTCGATATGAATTAGCTATTCATTGTGTTATATTTTCGTATTGGCATAATTAACGTTATCGAGAACTATGCTAATTACCACAAAGTAGACTAATAGCCACGGAACGGATATATAGTTTTTTCATTAATGTCATTTTCAAACTACCCACGTCTTCCATTTTATTTCGACTTAAGTATCTATAGTCTATACTAATATTATAAAGAGAAAAGGTTTGGTTTTTGTTTGTTTGTTTGTTTGTAAGGATTTAACTCAAAAACTACGTAACCGACTTAAAAAATTCTTTCACCATAGTTAGCTATATACCTTTAGAATTGAAGTGGCTTGACTAAAAAAATAGGAAAATGAGTTTTATACATCAAACGACTTATTGTAAACATGTATTCTATCAGTTTATTAAAAGTAAACGGTCTCTTTTAGTTCAGTACAGGACAAACGCACTATTTCTGTCCCTTTCGAAACAAGCGCTTACCGCGCGTCCCTCGTTATTAAACAACCCTATTTAGTGTTGCGTCACAGAGTACCTTTTTATTGTTGCGTGGACAGTGCAAAACGTTGGGTGGACGTAAACTGTAATTCGTCGTTTTAATACTAAACACAAGGTAAGTTATTTGTTCTATGTTTACTTTTGTAATGAACTCTTACTGGTTTTGGGCGGTTTTGTACAAAATGATAATAATATTGTGGTGTCTTATTTGTACTACCGTCATTTTATTATTAAACATTATATAAATGATCTAACCTTATTTTATTTTACAGTTTTACTTTACTAACTGATTTTGTTACTGCGGAGTCGTATACGTGAATATGTTTATTCTTTACTGATTGTTGTGTGGTTTAGTGAGCTTTATTGTAGTTTAGTATTTTTATATATTTTATTTCAGTAAAAGTTTGAGATTAATAAGGAGAAGAAGAGCAGATCACATTTTGCAATAAACTTGAATTAAAATATAATGCAAGAACTGTGTAAAGAGATAAAAACAGCAAGTTCCGAAGGTTATACTAGTTTTCAAACTGAATTCAAAGAATTTAATAAGGAAACTATTTAAATCTATCTTTAGATAAGGCGACGGATGGAAGTACTAGTATGAATCTTGAAATTTTACCGCATGTGCAATCTGAACAACGGCTTTTAAAGGATCTTACCAATACGTCGGCAAACAGTGATGAGTATAACGTTGATTTAATTATCGAAGAACAAACATCACAAAACAATGCAGTGGCACCGATCTCTCATGTCTTGTACATGTACATCATCATCCAGTTCTTCCACATCGTTATCTTTAATTTCTAGTACATCGTCGTTGTCATCAAAGCCTTCTTCATTGCCGAAACAAAACGAAGATGAAATTAACGTTAACAGCTCACCTTCAATCATACCAGGTACTCCTACATACTACATGAATATAATTTGTGCCGAAACTTCAACTTGCAAAAGACGTTTGGATAAATACATAAACTACCGTCAATCACCTGTTCATTCTGAGGAGTCAGACATTGATCTGAGTGACGCTGATCTAACGATTCGTAGCGACGAGCGTCTGACTGTGAAAATGTTGTTAACGGTGCAATTGTTTTCTTTGAATTAATTCCTCAGAATAAAAAGTCCAGAAAGCGCCTGCGCAATTCATCTCAATGGAAACAAAATATCATTTAATGTAACATAATAATAACGAAAAAGCCTACCAATCACTTTCAAAATGTAATAAAAAGGTACCTGCAAGAAAAGTAAGAGATAGTAATTGTTGTATTGAGTTGTTTATAGACTTCGTTGTTCTGATAATATATAGATAATATATAGGCCTGGGGAGAGATGCGAAATATTCGACTGTTATTGGTAGCTAAGTAATGTGGACTTGAAGCGATCTTCCATGACGGAGATGAAACCCAAATATAAGTACACAAATGCTGCTAATCTTCGGAAACCAAACTCAGCCTTTTACTTTACTGTTGATAGCCAAAGAATTCGCGACTGTAAATTTTTTTTGATTAATTCAATAGATATAACAGAAAGCCAAATAACAACTGTGAAACTGAAAACGATTTCCAATGGTTCTGTAGAAGAAGATTTCAAAGGGTGTTCTAGAAGCCTAGCACCGGTTGACCCAAGTTGTGTACAAGATATTATATAACATATTAATAGTATACCACACATAGAGCCCCATTATCTAAGACCTTCTACTACAAGAGAATATAAAATTGATTGCAGCAAGACTATAAAATAACTATGTAGGAACTTTAATAGTAATCAAACCAAAGAAAATAATCCTCTCGTTCCATACTGGGTTTTTCACTTTATATTTACAACTGAGTAAATCAGCTTTTTAAAGCCCAAGAAGGATTTGTGTAATTAATATACGAGATATGAATTGGCATCTGCAGATGAAAGGTATTCAAGCAACGATCAAAACAAAAATAAATATATTGCCAGTTAATACTTTTTGTGTCTCATTTTGACAACATTCAATCAATGACGCATAAGTATTTAATAAAGCGATACACACAGAACGAGGGAGGCAATGCACATGGTTTAATAGTAAAAGAAATAAAGAGAAACCTAATATCTGTTGACGTATGTAAATAGGAATTTACATACCTCAGCAATATAATTATGTCTTTACTTTTTATATGATATGATATAATAAATAACCTCCAGACCGAATTTTGGTCACGGCGGCCAATCTTAACGGAGACTGGCCATCTGCGCAGGAGATATTATAGTGCACAAGTATGTGCAAAAACACAAGTGCACTCTCTGTTCTCTTACCCTCATGATCCAATGGGACGGATAATCCGACACGACCGGAGAGAGATCAGGCGCAGGACCAACGTCTTTACGTGCTTTCCGGGGCACGGGGTGTCTAACGCCGCCAACTTCCTAACTCCGGGCTCCTATTGAGATTTCTTAACAGAAAAACCCATTACGTTTATATTGGCCCGACCCGAGATTCGAACTGACCTCATGCACAGCAGTCGCATTCACTACCGCTGCGCCACGGAGGCAGTTAATGATATGATAATGAGATGTTGGCAGAATGTGTTGATTGATTGTGGTTAGTGTTTAATGATGATTATTAGTGACGCAAAATTTAAAATTATACGATTATGAAAGCATACTCTGTTTCTCACTGTCCTTTAATTTAGCAAGTCATTAATAATTAAACTAGCGTATTGCAAAATTAGTCACAAAGCATAAATATAGCATCAGAACTTAATCACCTCGTTTTTTAAATAGTCACAATTTTATTTGTATTAATAGGTAAAAAATAAACACAATGTCAAATAAGTCAATAATATCAAATTGTTTTAGGAAAATAAGTGACATCTTTTTTTAATGATTAAATAACAAAGGTTCTAATTAGTTATACTTACAAGTTTCGTATTCAATCATTAAAACAATTCCCACCCTATGGTTAATAACAAAAATTGTGTCATCAAACGCATATCCTGAAGTATTATAACAGAAAAACTAAAAAATGGCCAAATCTTCAATCACATTTTTGGCGTTTACCAAAAACCAAGAATTTTGGATTAAATCACTTCAATTCTAAAGGTGCGAATTATGATAACTGAGTAACATTAGCTAAATATATATATATATATTATTAATCTGTTTCTAATTTAACCTACCCTACTACTACGCGAGCGAAATCGCGAACAAAAGCTAGTATTAAATAAAATGTAATGTAAGTACTTCGTGATAACTAGCCATCAGAAGGCGCGTTTATTAGAGTTGACTTACATCTAATTGCTCCGAGAAATAGTCTATTTCAGCTCTTATTGCATTAAGTTCATCAGAAAGCGAGCGTTCCTTGTTGCGTAATTTTAGTACTTCACTCTCTTTGGATAATTTAACTTTTTTTACTGTAACGATAAGAACACTTAGATTAATATTGTATACGTTTGCATACTTGAGGGTGGTCACAAGAGATGTGCTGTAGCAATATTATGTACTTGGATAACGCCAATCAATCCATTTAATACTCCGCTAATTTATTACATCAGAGAGGTGCTCCAATCTCGTGATGTACCGGTATAGGGATCGTCTTCAAAGCCAGTGAAGGACTGGTGTCAAGAGCCATGTCGTGCTGTGTTCCGCAGGGCTTATTCGTTGAGCCGCTTCTGTGGAATATCGGTGTTGACACCGGTCCACTGTGAAATAAATCCAGGGCTCTGAAGCCCTGGAGCCCCTCTTGCGTCCAGAGCAAACTTTTGTCCTGTGTGGCGAACAAACCCATAATATTCGGCACAGTGGCAATGGCGAGGCGATCACTTTAACCATCCGTGCAGTGAACTTGGCACTGCGTGCATTGTGTGAAACTGCGAGGACAGCTAGTTGAAGATATGTATAACGAATGAGAAAAATGAACCATGAACACAATGTCCGAGTCACCAAAATTGTATCATACCGTGTTTCAGTTTTACCTTCAATGCCTCGATTTTGTCATTATCGTACGACATTGCGCAATTATATATAATTTAGAATTATTCCTGTACCAAAATATAACTTTAATTTTGCCGCCAATTTACACAACTGTCCGTGCAAAAGTTTTATACGTTTAGGTTATCTGTCCTGGCAGACTACTTTTTTTTTGGGTAAGAGACTAAGATTCGATGATTCTATTCTCATTCTTCATAGTGTGATGAGCCTTAACGTGATTTACATGACTTTTACCGCCTCCGCAACCGCATCAATAATTAAAGCATTATTGGCCTATTTTAAATATACTTCAATTGAGAATAACATAAATAAATATTTATAATAATAATTTATAGATAACAATGTCAAAATAAAATACGATTTTCGTACTATATTTTATTTCGTACTGACAATACAGATAATTTTCTGCCATATTTATTTTTATCTGTGAAAGTTATAAAGTATAAGCGTGTTGGTTGCGTCAGTTGTGATGTTTCCTGAAACTTCTTTTATTTTATAACGCAAAATGTAGATGAGAGTTAACTGTAATATTACTGGAATAAGTAGGTAGTAATCTTTCGAGATTTCAAAGATCATTTTAAATGTGTAAATCATCGAAAATGGTTTCGGGCAGCACGAGGGTGATACAAGTGACCAATATCGCACCCCAAGCCACTAAAGATCAGATGCAGACACTGTTCGGCTATTTGGGAAAGATCGATGATATTCGACTGTATCCTACCATCAGAGATGTGTCTTGCCCCGTGCAGTCCCGAATTTGTTATGTTAAATATTATGATTCGGCTACAGTCAATGTAGCCCAGCACATGACCAACACTGTATTTATCGATCGAGCGCTAATCGTGATTCCCATGCAATCAGGAGAAATACCTGACGAACACAAAGCTCTTGAAATGTCGAGCAATGGGACACTAGTGCCGGGTTTGAGCACCGTTGAACCTCGTTTGCCGGTGCACGTTGTCAACACTTTGGAAGGTGTTCCACCTAATCAAGTGATCCAGACTCATGATCCTAAGATGATCGCAGCGGGACTACCGCCGTACCCGCCGTTACCGGCTGCCTATGACTCGAGGAAAATAGAAGAAATCAGAAGAACTGTGTTGGTGGGTGACATAGGTTCTTTGGCGTCACAACAGTTGATTGATCATTTCTGTCAAGCTGGTGAGGTGAAATACTTGAGATTCTGTGACCGGGATGTGGACAAACAAAAGTATGCTTTAATTGAGATGACGGAGCAGGAGAGTATCCTAAAAGCACTACAATTAAGCGGCTCCACTATTGATGGACAGACTATCAAGGTAAGTTATGTTACTGTGTACTGTTCATAAAATATGGAGGTTTATTTACAACAGTTATAAATATCAACTTAAATACTCACAAACTGAAATTGTAGATAAATGTAACAAGAGAGACACATACTAGCTTGGTGTCCTCGAAATATGTGCATCATATTTACTGAAAATTATCTAAAAATCAAATGTGTAGTTTTTAAAATCAGTTAGTTAATATGAAGAGGATGTCCTCTACTATGTACCAACTAACTAACTGAATTTATTATATACTAAACAAATAATATATTATTAATGTAACCATAATATTTTCTGAATTTCTATCTACTTTAATGGTTAAGATCATTATGTATTTCCTTGCCAAACAAAGATTCTTGAAGTAAATTGCCAATGCAATTATTTCAATGGGTGATTTATTTGTTAGGCAGTTATAATAGGGGTTTGTATGAAGATAATTGGTAAAAGATTGTGATTTTCATAGTTCATCAATATTAGATTTTCTTTTTCATGTATGGTTGCTTGTATTGAGTGCACTATGGTTTACCTTAAATTAACAGAAACAACAAATATGGGCAGATACTAAGCAATATAACTTTAAACTGCTCTTTGACAGAGGCTGGCATACAAGCTGCTAATTTGTGCCGTGTATTTATTACCGGCTCGGATACTAGCCACCAAGTGCGCACCACTTTAAACCTTATTTTACTAACCTTAACGCTTAAAACTGGTTGTTTATCAACTATGAATGGATATTTCTGGTAAAGTAAATATAAGGTATTACTAAAATAAAAACATACAATAGGTTAAATACAAATTGCATAAAACATTATTGATATTACATATAGTCTAATCTCTTAATATAAATTTCCAGGTACTTCATGCTACACAAGCTATATGCAAACCACAAACTAAGAGTAATGAAGCAGCTCAGCGTGAGATTGAAGAAGCCATGTGCCGTGTTAAGGAAGCCCAGAACTTGATCTCTGCAGCCATCGACCCTGTTATAGGACTTCTATCTAAGGACAAGAGGAGGTAATCTGTTTAATTAGTTAGTTGGACATGTGTTATCTGCACTTAGCCCCACAATTGGGCTATGGTGCGTAAGTGACCAATGCAAAGTTGTTGTTTGGTTACTCATACTACCTCAGCTCTGTCAAGAAAGATAGTAGGGGACCGGTGTTGCGCAATACTTCCTTGATAGTTTCTGCACTGTTAAGTAGTTTCGCCCATTGGTTGCTCACCCGTTTACAATGTAGTAGCATGTGAGCCGGTGATCTATTTTATTATCGCAATGAATGCATAACCCAACAGTTTTTATGGCCACTTGACCATTGCCTAATGCAGTTATAATGATTACCCTTTCTGAATTTTTATGCTTTGGTGTATTAAGTTTATAGAAAGTTTTAAGTTCATACTGTAATCTATTAAATGCTTAAACTCATGAGTTATTTGGATTTGCCTGACTAGATTTAAAACCAATTGCTGTTCTTAATTTTATTAGAAGCACAAAACCTTGGTGTGGTGAAGTCTGGTCTTTAATCTGATGTAACTTTTATATAAATGTCCTTATATATGAAAGCTCAACAACTTGTGTACATTAGCTTTCATTTAAAAACAAAATTATATGAAATGATTTAGAAAATATGGCAGTTTCTATATCTAGCAAAGGACAAAACATTGTGAATGATGTAAGCATTGCACAATACAAATATGCAATATTATTTGTCTGTTTCTTTGTGTCCAATTTATATTATCTGTTTTGTTGTCACTGTCTTGAAAAATTAATTAATATATTATTTAATGGTATCCCTTAGATGTCCCAACCTTGTGCCTATTTGGTTCTTTATCATAAGTTTGTGTGTGTTAACAGCTAATCTAAAATAAAATAAGCCTAAATCTCGGGTTTAATTGCCGAGTTGACAAAAAGTTATCGCGGTTTTCTGTTCAGATGTTAGTGCCTACCCTATATTACCCGACTTCATGCTGCTACTGGGTAGCAAATGTAGGATACATTCCCAGCATTTATGCTCCCATGACGAAATGTGTATACTTGACCAAATATATATAACGACGTGTATTTTTAGGACGCGATCCCGGTCCCGCTCCAGGCGTCGATCCCGCTCACGATCACGTCGCTCACGGTCCCGTCATCGCTCCAAGCGCTCCCGGTCGCGATCCAGACACCGCTCGAGGCGATCCAGGTCGCGTCATAGACATCGCTCCCGGTAAATAAACAATTTATTTTAGATCATTCCTATCATCATCATCATCTCAGCCAAAAGACGGCCTCTGCAGAACATAGGTCTCCCCCAAGGTATTTAGGATTATTGTCTCTGTGTTTGTGTCAATATGGTATGAAAAATTGTATGCACAATTTAGGACCTTGGTATCTAACTTTAAATCTAAGCTTCATTTCATGTATATGGTCCATAATTTGGGGGAAATGTATTACTTCTGTACTCTTAACCTAAATAAAGTTGCTGTTTACTTCTTCTTAAAATTAATACTGTTTTGCAGATCCCGTTCTCGCCATCGTAGTTCCCGTCGTTCGCGCTCCAGGTCGCGGCACCGCAGTTCGCGCTCAAAACGCGACCGATCCCGTGATCGCGACCGGGACCGCGACCGCAAAGACAAAAAAGACTCCACTGAAAAGGATAAGAAGGAAAAATCCAAGTCGCCTCCTAAAGAAATTGAAAAGGATGAAAAAGAGGAATCTAAGCAGGAAATTGCAGAAACCAATGGGAATTCTTCGGATATCAAATCCAAAGCTTCGACGCCGGCTGACGACAAACCTGAAAAAGAAGTTGAGAAAGAGAAGGAAAAGGATAAAGAAAAAGAAAGATCGCCTTCAAAGAAGAGGGACCGCTCACGATCTCGTGACAGGAAGCGCGATAGGTCGCGGTCGCGGCGCAGATCTCGTTCACGGTCACGCAGGAAGCGGTCACGATCCCGGAAACGATCTCGCTCGAAGGATAGGAAGAAATCCAGGTCGAGGGAGAGGAAGCGATCTAGGTCACGTGACCGAAAGCGTTCCCGCTCACGAGACCGCAAACGCACCCGGTCGAGAGACAGAAAGCGATCTAGGTCTAGAGATAAGAAACGGTCGAGGTCCCGCGACCGTAAGCGTTCTCATTCGAGCAGCCGACGGTCTAAGAGCCGATCTCATAGAGATTCTAAAACGCCTCACGATCGTAAATCTCGCGACCGTAGCCCCAATCTATCAGTCATAGAAGAAAAGGATATTATTATAGAATCTAAACTACCGGATGTTAATGACGAAAAGAACTCGCCCGATAACATGGATATTTCCAACTCTCCATAGTGCACGATGTTGGGACAACATTATACCCGACGCCTTAGGAATTTTTAAATAAAGAACATGTCACTGTTTTTATTTTAGTCTGCGTTGTATGAATTATCTAATTTGTGGTTTTTCTTGCTCACAGATTCTTATTTGTAAAACTGTTGATTTGACTTGTCAGCTCGTGTTTTAGTTAAAGTAATTAATTGTTAAGAAGCAATAAATTAAAGATCAACAATCTTTGTATTTTCATCTCTCCCACTTGTCTAGCAGAACCTTTATTGAACAGTGGTTTTATAAAGGACTAGCCTTTGCACGAGGTTTCACTCGCGTAAATATAGGTTAGGTTATGTTATGAACAGTACTTTTTTAAATATAGTCTTTAAACATATATGTCACTCGGTGATAATACAGCTTTCTAACGTGGAAAGAATTTTTTAAATCGATAGAGACTTTTTATAGTTAAATCGTTACAAACAAACAAATAAAGAATCTAATCTTTCTTCTTTATAATATTTGTTATTTGTTCTAAAAGTATAAATATGCATTATTTTAGTTACTGACACAGCTGTGTGTACGAATATCATCTTAGCCCTGTATTAAACTTTCACACTGCTGGGCACGTGCCTCTCCTTAGTATGACAAGAGTTAGGTGACCATGCTGGCCCAGTGTGTGTTAGCAGACTACATATCTTCGAGAATATGGAAAACTGTCAGACATGCAGGTTTCCTTACGATGTCTTCCTTCACCGTTAAAGCGAGCGATATGTAACTATTGAATACACATACATATCTTCGAAAAGTCAGCGATCGCGGCAGTCTTACGGTCTCTCACTCGGCTATCGCTTAATCGGGATAATGTTACTTGATTTTCCTGTCAATGAATTCTCAGTAGCACAGAAACTAAAACTACGCGGCAAATGGCAATAGGCCCGCGAGTCTCCCCGAGACCATGGCTGCTGAAAAGCAATCGAAACGTCGCGGAAAGTGTAAACGTAAATATAAATAGATTTAATAGTTTAAATAATTTTATTAGCTTATAAATTAGTAAAATTCAATAGTAGTAATAGTAGGTAGTGTAATAGTTTCAAAATTATGTAATACAGTTGTAAAATATTTTTTATATTTCATGATTTTACTTGTTATGCTAGCACATTGATGTTAGTCTCATGCATCATAGACCATGCGCGCGAGTCACCAATTACCCGCTACTGTATTTAAAAATCCTCGCTAATAACAGTCTACCGACCTCTATGCATGTATATGTCCTTCCATCTGACACGGGAGAGTTTATAAACATTCAACCGACGAGCACAAGGAGCATCCAGTGTGGGGCTCGAACCCACAACACTCGGCACAATGACTGCCATTGCAAAGAGACCACTTAAACCGTTACGCTATTCGTGCAGTTTATATTCAACAAAATATAGTTGCATATATACCTATGCTGTTGAAATGTTAAGTTAAATTAGCTGCTTTTGTATTACTATGTATTAATATTTGTTAATATACTGGGCGTTTCTTAATATAGTAAAAACCTCTCAGGGGGCGATTATACTTGTTAATAAGAACAACTTTTGTACTGAGACAATGCCGAAATCGCGAAAAAAAATAAGCCGTTCCATACAAAAATGGACTTTGACCTCGATAAAATGTATGGAACAGCTGATTTTTTTCACGATTTCGGCAATGTCCCAGAACAAAAGTTGTTCATAATAACAAGTATAATCACCCCTTGAGAGGTTTCCACTATACTAAGAAACACCTAGTATAATACAAATTGCTAAAGTTAAAAACCAGACTCGGCGCAGTGGTTGGTATCCGTGCGTTTTTCGGCTCACTGAAGTAAAAGAAGAATCGAAATTAGGGCCCATCTTCCAAACGGGATTGACAGTCGTCATCTAAGTACCTGAAAGTGCATAAATTGTTGCTCGTTTAGCACCACCCGAGGGTCACGTGTAGGGTCAGAAAGTTAAACCTACGGACGCGAGCACCACCAACCCCCATTTTTTTTGGTTTTTAAATTTAGTTTTTTTCGTTTTGTTTTTATCTCTTTATAATTGTTCCTTGTATATATTACTACAATATTACCTTGGCCTGTAGCCACAAACTTCTTTACATTGTGAAGGTAAGTTAAGCTACCTTCTTTTCCATTTCGCCTCGTTCTGTAACATATAAACATTCATATTATTTAATAAGTTTATTTATATTAAAACTATTTTTAGACAGTAATAATTTTTGTATTTTTTTGTATGGTTAGGTTGAAAAAGTTATATTCAGCGAGTCTTTGATCTATCTCTAGAATTACCCCTAGATCTACCCCTGGAGTGGCCACGGGATTTGCCTCTCGAATGACCACGAGATCTACCCCTAGAGTGACCTCAAGAATGTCCCCTAGATCTCCTTCGGGATCGTTCTCTTGATTTCTTATTACAACATTCTCTTAATGCGTTTGAATATTTATTACATTGTTCTTTTAAGTTTCCTTTAGAACTGTCTGCGAAACCCTCGCGAGCTCTGTCTATGTATTGACCTCTGGACCTTCCCCTAGAGCGGCCACGAGATTTTCCTCTAGAACGGCCGTGGGATCTGCCTCTGGAATATTCACGGGATCTATTTCTAGAATGACCTCTAGAACATTTTCTTCTTGATGATTCCCCTGGTTTCTCTCTTCCAAATTCTATCAAAACATTAGTGCGGTCATTAGTTGGTCCAATTAAGTTCTCCTTGGATGTGCCGCTGGAGCGTGCCCGAGGTCTGTCTTTGATAAAGCATTTAGATCTTTCTCTGGAATAGCTCCTAGATCTTCCTCTAGAGTGATCTCTAGATTTTCTTCTGGAATGTCCCCTGGATCTGCCTCTTGAGTGACCTCTAGACTTTCCTCTGGAATGGCCCCTAGATCTTCCTGTGGAATGGCCCCTAGATCTTCCTCTGGAATGGCCTCTAGATCTTTCTTTGAAATTTCCTCTGGGACGGCTTCGGCTACGAGATCTGTCTCTCGATCGATCATCGTATTCTTCCGCAGCCAAGACTTCCGGTTCCATTAAAGACTGAGAATTGCAAACCACATATCTGATATCGGCATTTGCTTTCGTACTCTCAGCTTGATTTCTTTGTTCCGTCTCGTAGTTCGGTACTCCAATGTAAACAGCCGCTACCACCATACCAAAAATGCGGAACTGCTACTCCTGAAACAAAAATCTAAACTGATCTGTGAATACTGATTAACATAAAAGTACAATAATACTAGTAATAGTACTTGTAATGAATCTCTTTATTGAATAGTAAATATCTCAGTAGATGTGAACTTATATACTTTACACATTGCGCAATAGTATCACAACTTATGCAATGTTGTTATTACGCCATAATTGCATTAATAATGTAAATATTGCACAATTATGATCAATATTGCGTACCCAATTGTTGCATAACAATAGGCATGTTGACTAAAAAATGATTTTAGTCCGTCTTTAAGACTAGCAAAAAATAATGGATACGTATTTTTCTTTTGTCATACAAGCTAATAATAACGAAGATACAACGGGTTTAATTTTCGTGTTACGTCACTTGTCGGTACAAATTTTATAAGACAGTGTCATCACAAGCCCCCACTCCCGAACTTTAATGCGTTATCTTATCGTATCTAAGTAAATATTTCATGTTTTTTAAAACAAAAATTAGGTGTCCAATATTTTTTGCTAATCTAAAAGATGGACTAATTTAAATCACTTAATTTAACCCTGTCAACATGCCTATATCAGTTATTGAGTAAAAATACCTATTTTAGGAAAACCTACTTACATAAATAAATTATACTACTCAAAACAAAATAAGGACCACTAGTTAATTTACATTTAAGTGCACTTTAGTAAACTGAAAGTAACTGTTAAGTAGCAATTAATTAATATTACGAACTCTTTGGTGTTTGATCTCTTTTATGCTGGTGTTCGTGTCCCTAATTTGAAAAGTATTGGCCATCATTTTAAGAAAAGAATAATTGAATGTTATTCTTATGTTTTTCTTCGATTGTCTTCTTAACTTGTTTCGGTTATTTTAGGAAAAATGTTTAAATGTTTCAATTTTAATTGTTTCATTAATCATCTCGCGTTAATCATGCCACCAGTACGAAGGCACATGGATACAATTACAGCAACTAGAGCCATAACTATGATTCAAGAAGGACGTTCTCAGCGTTACGTGGGTTTGCAGTAGGGTTTTTCTCGAAGAGCTGTCCAGAATGTATGGAATCGCTTCCAAGAGACCGGCAGTGTTGCCAGGAAACCGGTTCAGGTAGAATTCGTATAACAACGGCGCATGAGGATCGGTACGTCCAACTAAGTGCTCGTCGTGATCGTACAGTAACGGCCCGTAAGTTACAACACCACCTACGGCTGACAACGGGTACCCGTGTCAGTGATCAAACTATACGTAATCGATTGCACGAAGACCAGCAAATGTCAAGACGACGAGTTGTTCGAATTCCTCTGACCAGGTTTCAACGTGCAAACCGTTTAAGATTCTCCCGTCACTATTTGAACTGGGGGATTAATCAGTGGGGCAAGGTGCTTTTTACAGACGAGTGCAAAGTAAATTTTTTTTATGATGATCGGCGTGTTAGTAACTGGAGACAACGCGGCGAGCGGTTTTCGGAGTCCTGCATCCACGAAGTTGATCGTTGCGGTGGTCCCAACGTAATGGTTTGGGGTGGGATTAGGTTACACGGTAAAACCGAGCTCACCATTTTAAATGCGGGTACCGTAACTGCAGAACGTTACATCGAGGACGTCATCAGGCCTCAAGTGATCCCATTTGCACAGCGAGTGGTGCCTAGATTCATCCTGATGCAAGACAATGCCCGTGCACACACAGCTCGATCGACCCAAACTGTCCTAGAAGGCTCTCATATTGAGGTATTACCATGGCCAGCTAACAGTCCGGATTTAAATCCAATCGAGCGATTGTGGGAACAATTGAAACGAAGGGTTAGAGAGAATGAGCAAGGGGTCTAAATGCAACAGCTTGATTGACACTTTAAAACGTGCATGGGAGGAAATTCCAGATGAAAACGTGAGGAATTTGATCCAGAGTATGCATACGAGGCTTCAGGAGTGTATTGCTAAGAGAGGAGGACATACTCGTTACTAACAAGAAGAAACAAAAGTGACAAGAACAGTATTTTGTCTTTTTCCGGTGATTTCTTTTGTTCATGTTTTTCATTCAAAATGGCCAATTTCATTATGAACTTAAAAAAAACAATTCATGATCATTATTTTAAATAATTGTTAGCCTATATTATAACCAATAACATTATTTTGTAGTTACATAAGTTAAACAATTTAATGTCTTTATTGTTTTCATGGTACAGCAAAAAATCTTAGTGGCCCTTACTTTGTTTTGAGTAGTATTTAACGCGTTACCAGCCGGCGGGCAGAAGCCAGGTCCGTAGCTGGTAACCGTTAGGGTTATAATGAAACACGCAGACTGATTCAACTGAGAATATATTTACAATTTTTCACCTATCTTATATCCCATTTATTAGTCATGCAAGTTACGCTAACACTAATGTGTACAATAAACATTTTCACCAATCAAGGACAAGTAAACAAAAATCTAACATTTACGAATGATTTCTTGGAAATCTGTTCGCGAGTATAAAACTAGTGCCACGTATAAAAAGCAGAGGGAAGCTTCGCGCGTCACCAGTTCGAATGTTGATATCGTTGCGGCTAGACGTATGATGCTCCGTTCGATCGCCTTCGCGCGTCGCTTGGTTTCGGCGCGGCTAGTTGTACGATGCTCCGTTCGATTCCAGGTTTCTCGTAAAGTTATATGTTGCCTGTGCGTATATACATACGCCACAAGTATATATAAGTGACTAAATAATAAAATAAAGAAACTAGTTAAACTTTTTTTACAACCAAATTCACAGCGGTGCTTCTGATGTGTCTAAAAAGACTGCCCTTGCAACAACAATTCGCGCTTTGCTGATTCTTTGTGTCTGTGTGTTGCCAACACAAAATACAAACATTGCAGATGTTGACAATAACAGGTGCCTCATTAATAATAATAATAATAATAATAATAATAATACGTTTATTAGACAGTCCATTGTTTACAAAATAAGATATACAATGACAACCGCACTAGGCAAAGCCTGTATCGCGGCTGTCAGTAATACAGCGTTTTTCTTAGGACTAATCTTAACAATATAGCCAGCAATTATATAAAAAATAATAGTGTTTGTGTGTGTGTGTGTGTGTGTGTGTGTGTGTGTGTGTGAGGGTGTGTGTGTGGTGTGAGTTTGTGTGCGAATGTATGCGTGTGTGTCCAAAAATCAGGTTCTCACTGAACAGGTTTTAATAATCGTTCTACCTCGTGATAGTTCAGGCCAGATAAATACTTTATCACTTTTGCTTGCATCTCGCGCACAGAGTCCCTTTTAAATTTACATACTTTACAGATCTTATTGTATAAGTAAGGAAAAAGGTAATGAGAGAATCTCTGTGCAAAAGTTGTATTGACTGTAGGGACTTGGACTCTAAAGATTCTTTTACTCAGTAAACCTTGGTAGTTGTTGACATTTAATGTCTGTTTATGTGTAAAGCTGACAGCAGCTTTTACGTAAAGGCGGCGTATACTTAACAAATTGGCTTCTGTGTATATCTGTTCAGTGGGGTACCTGATAGGCTTTTTTAGCATAACCTTTATCACCGACCTTTGAGCCCTTTCTAGTGAAATTAAATGTGACGCCGATGTGCCCCCCCACGCATTTATACAATATGTCAAAATCGACTGGCAAAGAGAAATGTAAATATTTTTGACAAGTTCTGCATTTGCTACGTCTCTGACTTGTTTCATGGCATAAATTATCTTTCTGGTCCTGGATGATAGAGCTGCACAGTGATCGCGAAATGTTAGTTTGTCATCAATATCGACGCCTAAATATTTGATGCAACGAACTCGTTGTATATAATTACAGCTACAGGAATTTACATTATCCGCTTCATTGCAATGACGCTCATGAATCATGATGGCAGAAGTGGCTAGTGGAGACGATATTGCAGTTTTATGGAAACATAGGTATTTTGATTTGTTAATGTTTAATGTTAATAAATTATCAGAAAGCCAACTCGTGACTTTTGCCATGCCATGTTCAACATTTTTGAAACAATGACTCCAAGTAGTATCATGAAATATCATTGCAGTGTCATCAGCGTAACAAATGATTTGAGCATTTTGTAATGGTAAGGTGGTAAGACTATTTAGATAAATTAAAAATAAGGTAGGACCCAGAACACTACCTTGTGGTACGCCGAATGATAGTTTTACTGAAGAACTAACCCAAGAATCTATTTTTAAACACTGTTGTCTTTCAGTTAAATAACTCTGGAACCAGTCAAGAGCAATACCTCTGACACCGATACTTTCCAACCGCCTCAGCAGGATTGGAATCGACACAGTGTCGAAGGCTTTTGCGAGGTCGAGAAAAACTCCCACGCATACCCTGCTCTTATCTAAATTTTGTACAACATTATCAATCAGTAGCTTAACTGCATCCTCAGTTGAGCGCTTTTTTCTGAATCCAAATTGATTTACCGATAGAAATTTATTACTTTCAATGTATTTTACCAAACGTTTATTAACAACTCGTTCTAAGATTTTTGAGAAGACTGGCAGTAATGAAATTGGCCTAAAGTTATTGGGGCAATTAGTTTCACCACCTTTATGTATCGGTGTAACTGCTGCTGATTTCCAGACATCTGGGACTGTTCCAGTGCTTAAACTAATGTTAATGATAACAGCAAGGGGCTTAACAATATGATCCTTAATAGCTTTTATGAACTGGATAGAAATGCTATCAGGACCCGGTGCAGTATTAGATTTTAGACTAAGAATAATATTATTAATTTCATCTGTATCAGTAGGCTCAAAAAAGAAAGAAGAGGAAGGCGCGTTGCCAGTATTCACTTTTTGTGCCAATTCATATTGCGTGGTATCTAGCTTTAATAATATCTCGTTAGCATATGATTTACCTACCGAAGCAAAAAAATGATTACATAAGTTAACTGATTCTTCAGGACAACTATTTATAGTTAAAAGTTCAACGTTTTGAGACTTTGAAGTGGCTTTTCTGTGTGTGATTTCATTGATAGTATTCCAAAGTTCACGGGGATTGTCTTTATGTTTCACTAATAGGTTGGATTGGTAGTGGTTCTTGACTTTCCGTATTAGAGTAATATAAAAGTTCCGATATCTTGCGTAAACTATTGCCTTAATAAAACATGAAGGGTATTTTTTTATATCTAGGTGTAACTTATCTTTTACGCGAGAGCATTTAAGTAAACCTTGGGTCATCCAGGGTTTCAATATGATTTTTGATCTAGATATAGGGGAACGTTGTGAGTTGTTATCTAATATTTTCTTTATGATCCCTACAAAAGCTTCAGCTTGTTCCGTAATATTAGAAATATTGTTTAAAGATGACCAATCAATATTAATAAATTCGTCTGCAATAGAATTGTAGTCAATACGTAGTCTATACCTAGGAGTAGGGACTGGTTTTACTATTGTTCCAGTTATGCCTGTTATGATAATTTTATGGTCAGTTATGTTTGATGAACAGATTATAGTCTCTACATCTATTTTACCCGAAAAGAATACGTGGTCAATACAAGAACCCTCTCTTGTTGGCCGGTTTACAGCTGGTTTCAGGCCTAGTTCAGCGAGTGTACACAGATATGTTGAAACATGATTAGAGTCCGCATTATTAATGTTAATATTTATATCGCCTGTGAATATTGTGCAATCTTTTAGTTTTAGTGTGGGTATCAGTCTGTGTAAAGAGTTAATAAAATTGTCGCTATTTTTAAAAGAAGGAGACCTGTAAACTCCCACTATCGTAACTGTGTTTGGAATGCTCAATACTATACAGTCAGCATCCTCAAATATAGGTTCATGAACTAATGGTGACCAAATATTCCTAACGTAAACTACTACACCACCGGCTTTGTTCCCTAGTTTCGTTGTGTGAAAAGAATTATACCCCTCGATTTGTGGAATTGTTGTCGAATTATTTAGCCAGCACTCGGTAAGTATAATTGCATCAAAATCAATTTTAAATCTGTGTAAAACTACTAAGAATGCGTCAAAATTGCGATTTAAACTACGAATATTCAATGTTAAAGCTTTAAATGTGTGGTGTTTTATAATTTCATGACAGTCCTCTGCTAAGTTTATAGAATGACATTTTATAGGGAGCGAATTATCTATACATTGTATAAGTTCTTGTGTAGTCATGGTGGTTTTTTAACAATTAAAATGAATTGAAAAGTGAGGCAATGAATTTTATAAGTCATTCTATAGCGTGCCAGTGTGAGTGAAAACGTTATCCTTGAATATTGTATATGAGGTTTTAACTGTATTATATTATGATAATGTACAATTATTGATAAAATATAGTAAATGTAATAAATGTGTTTTAGTGTGAAATGTATATTATATGTATGCAGTGAAGCAATGGTGTATAGGTGAGAGGTTAAGGAAAGAAGGATGGCTATCCTACTCACCGCATGAATAACACATAAGGCTGCTTGGCAGCGCACTTTTATAGAATAGGTATAGTTCGTTCCCCAGTTGAGCTTAGGTCCTCAGTTTAATCAATATGCCATTTTAAGCAATGTCTCTTGAAGATATGTAAATATAATTTAATTGTCTATTTATTATGAATTTGAAATGAAATTCACGGGTATGGCGACTACGTTGCCTTTGGTCTTTTTTATTTGCCAAGGAATCAAGATTATCATAGATACCTATGATAATCTTGATTCCTTGGCAAATTTCGCATTGAAAGGGTATGTCTGGTCATAATCCTCTTGCCTAATTCTAGCAACGAGGCTAAATTTACCTTCAGTAAACTCACACGCAAACTAATGTTCATAAGTTTGGGCTTGGTGGGCATTATGCCATCCGTGCTGACAAATATTATGATTTAAATAAAGACACAAATAGAACATATCGTTCAAAAACAGCACCAATTTTCCTAATCTTCACAGAGTTATTAAATAGTAATGTTTTCTCTCTGTACACAGTCATCAAACAGGTTCCTAAACCACCTAAAAAGTATTGTTATTAATAAGAGCTATGTAGGTATGAGTACTTGGAGGTTGAGGTTAGTGACGGGTATTGTAACACGTAGACTCCAGATTTCAGAATGTACGTAGGTATTTGAGTTTTGACACCTTAATATATAGTACACCAAATATTGCGTTATCCAATATAAACTTATAAAGTAACACAGTAATGTAACCAATAGCAAGTCTAACATTCGACGAATCAGAAATGAGTTTAGTTTACGATAACTTTCGTGCGCGGTGCTAACGTCGAAAGGAGCCGTTTCCCGCACAAATGCCCCTTGTGATGTGAGGTGTCGTGCATGTACGGTTCAAGGCTACATACGTGGTACGGTGGCTACAAGTATCTACCTACTTTTACATTTACCTAGTTCCTACTACTTTCTTTTGCAGTTAGTAAGCGATATCTAAGAGCAGACAATTCAATACAAAATACGAATTATATTTTTAATTTTTAAGGAGGATGCCAAAAAGATATCGCTCTGAATAAATACTAGATAAACTGAACATGGATCTTCGATGGAACTTCGGCACAACTTTTACCGAACTAAATATTTGACATATCCTTTTCCATAGAACAATTAAGGCGAAACTTTGATGATTTACCTGAATATTCGTTCTATTACGAATGTTCATCTATATTCTACCCAAATATTATAAAGGAGAAGGATTTGATTTTTGTAAGGATTTAACTCAAAAACTACTCAACCGATTTAATAATTCTTTCACCATTAGAAAGCTATTTTATCATTTGTCATTTGTCCTTTTTTTTTTTACTTGGGGCAATGCTCTGACGCATTCCTCTCCGCGGGGCAACGGAGAGGTTATGACGGGCTCACCGGGGGAAGGTTAGGTCATACCGACTAAACCTACCATGGACATCGACATAATCATGTACGGCGAAGCCGCGCGAATCGCTTTCATTTAATCGCGACCCCGTCGTGGTTTCGGCCCATCGTGTGAAACGGCAGGCCACTACACAAAAATATTTCCTCCGCCGTCCCCCTGGGGGGGACAAAGACACGACACAGAGGCGCACATGGGAACATGCACACCGCCTCTCGGACCAGGTCTCGGACCTCACGGATCAGGTGGCGAGCAGACCCACACAGCCCACCACCACCAGGTTAAACCACAAGTTGGCTGGAGATCATCTCGCGCCCTTCGGCGCCCGGTTCTGCAGTTGGGGAGAGGGTATAATCGCTCCCACTCCCGCTCCGCCGACTCCTTGATGGAAATCACTTTCTCACAGAAGGAGGCGACGGCATTCCACGATCTCTCACTCCGGACCATAGACTGAACGACGGCCGGGAGCGAGAGGGCAACCAGTCCGACTGCTGCGATCAACTCACGGCGCTGCGATGCTCAGGCGGGGCGTTCCGCCAAAGTGTGCAGAGCCGTGTCCACAACAACATCGCGGCAGTCGCCGCAGTGATGACATCTGGGCGTCTCCTGCCGGCTTATGCGACACAGAAACTGGCCAAAGGAACCGTGGCCAGTCATTACCTGTGTCAGCCGGAAGGTGAAGGCGCCATGCCGCATCTCCAGCCACTCCTCAAAAACGGGTCTTACGGCCACGATCGTGGCATGCCCGGCACTGGGGTGCACGAGCCGATTTCTCCATTCTTCCACCAGGACCCGGCGAGTTTAAACCGTGCCTCCTCTAAAGTGGGAAGACCTGATTCTTCGCCCCGAGCTAGCGCTTCCTGGCGCCAACGGTAGAGCGCTGCCAGAAGCGCCGCTTCCAGGTCCCAGGGCATCGATCCGGCGAGTAGGCTCTTATCAACGTGACGTCCAAGGTGCGCTGTGGCGCACGAAGCGTCGAAATATTACGAGCCATCAGGTTATCCGCCCAAACTGAGGCTCCATAAAGGGCCATGAACCGCACGACTCCTGTGAAGAGCCTTCGGCAGGAGGTGCCTGGCCCCCTTAGGTTGGGCAGCAGTCGCGCGAACGCACCTGCAGCGCCCAGAAGACGGGGGTCACTACAAAGTCCCATCGGCTGTCGAGCAAGAGACCCAGATACTTAAGGGTTAGCTCGACAGCGATGCGGGCCCCTCCTACCATGATGTGGGCCCGTGGAGGTGGCCGGTTCTGAGGACCGTGGAAACAGACGGCCTCGGACTTAGACAGGGCCTGCTCAAGGCTCAATCGCCGGATACGACCTACGACTTGTGCAACTCCAGCGGTCGCCAATATGGCCGCCGCCCGGAGCGCCTTACACCTCGCCGTGACAAGCGTGTCGTCGGCGTAACAAATGACGCCGACGCCACGGAGGAGCGCACCTCGCAGCACCCAGTCGTAGCCGATGTTCCACAGGGGCGGACCCAGAACCGATCCCTGTGGAACACCGCACGACATCTCTCGCCGACTCCAACTGTAGTGACCCGGGTAGACGACTACCCTCTCCGATAAATATGCCCCGACTATGTGGCGGAGGTAGGTCGGCACTCGATGGAAAATGAGTGCCTCCCTAATGCAACTCCAGGGCAAGGTATTGAAGGCATTCGCGATGTCCAAAGACACCGCGAAGACGACCTCGCCCCGGGACACCGCATCCTCCGCCAGGCTCCTCACACGCTGGACAGCGTCAATAGTGGAGCGCCCGCGGCGGAAACCATATTGGTTCTCCGCCAGATCCGGACCCACTGAAGACAGACGCTGGACGAGGCGCTCCGCGATAATAAACTCGAAGAGTTTAGCTACCTCGTCCAGCAACACAATGGGCCGGCGGACGGAGAGTCCGCCGGGCGCCCCTCCTTCCTGATCAGGACCAGTTTCCCCACCTTCCACTGAACATAACCTTACCTAACCTTCTTGTACGCGAACGAAGTACCTTTGAACCTATTGTTTCAATACTAATAAAAATATAATTAAATGGCGATTCAAAACAGTGGCCGTGAGTTTCTTGCAGGTGTCTTCTCATAGGCTCAACCTTCTGTCTAAACATTCAAAATATTCAAACAACGGACACAAAGAACACCTAGACAGGAAATAATAAGAAAAGTTCTACGACTGCGGTGCGACGGTGACGCGGACGGCGGCGGCGCGGCCAACACTGTGTACCGGACTTATTACTGCGCACCAAGAGTAAAACTGTGATAACCGAGTGAGTAAAGCTCTAGAATAGAATAGAATAGAATAGAATTTATTTGCTGGAAACATCGTACAAAGGTGTTACATATATATATTATTAGAGAAAACTGCATGCTGCACGGCTACTCGGTACGCTATTAACTAATACATTACATCGAGGTATATTATAGGAATAGAATAGTAGTCTTATTGTCGTCTCCCGCGATACTTAAAATGAAGAGAACCCCGCCTAATACACCAGCGTCCTCGTATGCCTCTGAATCTAACCAAAGAGCAAGTACTAGTAGCGATAACGTAAATATAGCTCCAAGAGGGAAAAAGCACGATAAGGAAGGAGAGCTGGAAGGACTGCAAAACATGATGAAAGATATGAAAAACATGTTCGCTGAGCTGGTGACAAAACAAGACCAACAAAGTGCTAAAATGGATACACTATTATCAGCCCTCGACGATATTAGATCTCAAAACAAGAACATTGCCTCGCAAAACACAGAAATCAGAAAACAAAACGAAGAGATTAGTCGGACTGTGTCATTTTTGTTAGAAAAATGCGATGACGCTATACTGGAAATTGGTAAGTTGCAGACGGCATGTAATAACCACCAGAAAACTATAAAACAACTTGAAAGTAAAGTGGATTTCCTAGCGAGAAACCTGAAAGCGTCTTGCGTGGAAGTTAATAATATGCCGCCCCTAAACCCGGAAACACGAGAAACCCTTACTGATACAGTACTCAAATTGAGCAGTATTATTGATAAACCCCTAAACAAGACAGATATTGGCAATATATTTCGCATAAAGAGCAAAGTGGCGGGTAGGGTCGGTACAGTCTTAGTGGAATTCTCATCAACAAAAACTAAAGAAGACTTTTTGATATCGTCTAAGGACTATAACAAACGTAACAAAGAAAACCGTCTCAACTCAACACACATAATTCCTAAAGTACCTAAACATCCGCTGTTCATAACGGAGTCCCTAACCGACGCGACAAAAAGATTGCACTATCTTGCTCGTGAATTTATAAAAAGCTCTGAGTACCAACAATGCTGGACAGCAAATGGCAAAGTCTAAGTTCGCGAGAAAGATGGAATGCCGAAGCAACTTATTGAGACAGAAGAAGACTTAGTGAAGCTGCGCAAACAAAAATGACTAGTTGTATTCGCATGTAGTACATGTGACCTTATTAAAAAATACTGCTTTTTCTTATTGCAGTTGTTTATTACACTATTTTTGACATATACTAACAATCAAACCGTTTATTCATTTATATACATAATATACCCACAGATTACTTCTCAGCAAATATTATTACCTCGTTCACTATCCATACACACTCACAACAACACAGACCGCAAAGCTACTACCACTATTAATAATATTTATACACAAAATATAGGAACCGAAACTAAACACATCTTGAGTTTTTTGACATTACATTTATTAATTACTATCAATACCGTCTCTGTACACTCAAATATACGGAAATACGCTACTGAAACGACACGCAAATGTTCAATTTTTAGTATACTTAGTAGGCAAATTCGATAACACACAAAATAATATACAACATCTAGACGATATCACTGTTTTGGACTCATCAACTTGCGACTTAGACAATTGTATGCCAGTTAACACTAACCTGAAACAGTCGCTTAAAATCCTCAATTAAAACATCAGAACTATCTCTAAAAATATGTAGGGTTTCCACATTACGCTGGCGAGAACAAAAATTGTCTGGGACGCAATCGTTCTAACAGAATGCTGGTTACCAAATACACACTATATCCCTGACATATCGGGCTATAACTATTACATGACAAAGAACAACCTCACACAAAATGAGGGTGTAGTAGTCTTCATACACAAAACACAAAAAGTTATCGTGAAAGAGTCTTCATTCTTCGACGCAAACTGTTTACAAAAAACAATAGACAAAAATACTATATTGTTGGCAATATATCGACCGCCGGGCCACAGAGATCTTACTAATTTCTTTGAGTCTTTGAATAACACCTTGCTGAGTATTAGTCGCTTTAGCAATATAATAATAGCTGGAGATATTAATATAAATAGTATAAAAGTGTGTACTTACCAACTGTTATGTAGTATGTAAGAGTTCTCACTAGTTGCTATTATTTACTAAATGTAAGTACATTTGTAATTTTCTTAATGTGCCATAGTAATGTGTCAGTACGTTTTTATATGGACTTTGTGTGAATTTAAAATGTAAGTGTTTTGGTCCTGTGCTGTTAACTTATGTTTTTAATTGAATAAATAAATAAATAAATAAACATACATGATCAATACATTGACTCAAACAAACACGCTTACCTTAATCTTCTGGCTTCACATGGTTTATTGCCGGCACACACACTAACTACTCGACAGAATGCGTGACTTGACCATTTTATTTTAAAAACACGGCTCTCAGCTTCGACTTTAGTGGCTAACTCGTCTCTAACTGATTATGAGACAGTGTTATTATTTCTTGCAAAAAGAATAGCCAAAGATGTTGTCAGTAAAACACTTGTCCGGATAAACTATGATCAGTTAGACGCCGACTTAAAGAAACTTGATTTTAGTTACGTGTATAAAACGCAAGACCCTCACATTGCAGCAGAGACGATGATTGGATTAATTAAACAAGCAATCGACTCAAATTCGAGGACTATTAAGGTACCAAACCTTAAAAAAATTATAAAGTCATGGATAACGCCTGGACTACTTCGGTGTATTAGATATAAAGAAACCTTGCATAAAAAATTTAAACAGGCACCTAATAGTGACATGTTAAAATTGCCTTTTACTCGGTACAGAAACTATTGCAACAAGTTATTGCAAAGGTAAAATGGGAATATGAAGAAAATTAATTAAAAAAAGCCAGTAATAACACAAAAATATATGGGTTGCTATAATTAATATAACTAATCGCAGTAGGAAAACTAACACCAATTCTGACTTGTTGACCTCGGCAATATCACCCCATTTATCAGTAAATTTGGTAAATGACTTCTTCTCTGAAATAGGTGAAAAGCTTTCCAAAAAATTTACGAGTGCACCAACAGAACCGACAAATAACACCTCAAGTAGATTGCAATCTATGGTTATGCTACCGATGGATGAAGAAGAGGTAAGTCGGTTGGTGATGGCCTTGCGTAGTGATTGTGCTGTGGGATGGGATGGAATATCTAGTAAGATAATCAAAAGCCACAGCATTGCGCTCGTTCCTCCTCTAACCTACATATGCAACCTTGCTCTCACGACAGGAAAGTTTCCTCGACCGTTCAAGAAATCTATCATACACCCAATTTATAAAAGCGGAGACCGACACCTTATGAATAATTATAGACCGATAGCGGTATTGCCTGCCCTATCAAAAATTCTAGAACGGATCATGAACGAGAGGTTGGTTGATTATCTAGAAAAGCATAATCTTCTTTCTCCTACACAGTTTGGCTTTCGCGCTGGAAAATCTACCGCTGATGCGGTACATGAGCTTACCAATTATGTAACTACCAAAATGGATGGCGGGCAAAAAATCCTGTGTATATTCTTGGAAATCGCCATGGCATTTAATACAGTATCTGTACCCATACTTATACGTAAGATGAAAGCTTTGGGAATTAGGGGAGTTCAACTAAATCTCTTTCAGGACTATCCGAGCGAGCGCACCCAGAGAGTCAAGATAGGTGACTTCATTAGTGAAGAGCGCACGTTAACTTACGGCACCCCTCAAGGCAGTGTCATTGGTCCTACACTATTCCTTATATACATTAACGATCTGGGTGCGCTCGCGCTCCCCAGGAGTAAAATAATAACTTTCGCGGATGACACAGCTCTCCTGTTCAGCGATAACTCCTGGACGGAGGTATACAAACATGCACAAACAAGTTTCAATAGGGTGACTGAGTGGCTTTTAAACATCAAACTCACCCTTAATGCAGACAAAACGACTTACGTTCCCTTTTCTATGAGAAACCATGGAGGATCTGCACCAGCACATTGCCATTCTATTGTAGCTCACACTTGCTCGAAACCACATAATGATGGATGTAACTGTATTCACCTACGCAAGTCGCTTATGGTTAAATATTTAGGTGTAACAATTGACAATACCCTAAAATTCCAATACCATATAGAAAACTTAAATAGCAAATTGCGTAAAATAATATACATCTTCAAATCATTAAGACATGTGGCAGAAGAGAAACTACTAAGAGCGGAATACCTCACGCTGGCCCAGTCACTGCTGACTTAGTGCATCACCTCCTGGGGTGGTGCACCTAGGACTGCAATGATTGACTTGGAAAGAACGCAAAGGGCAATCTTGAAAGTGTCATCGTTTCGCCCATATCGTTATCCCACAGCACAGTTATACCAAGAGACTAAAGTGCTAACAGTACGTCAACTTTTTGTTTTATATACTTTGTTAAAACAACACACGCTAATAACGTATGACCCTGCATCATGTGTCGATAAAGGGAGAGCTAAAACATCGATCGCCATCAAATTCATCTGACGACGATGTTTTCTAAACGCTTCTTTTGTCACCTCGGCGGTTACCTATATAATAAAATAAATAGAATATTGAATATATTTAGTCTCTCAAAAAGTAAGTGTAAAAATACTCTAACTACCTGACTCCAAACACACAATTACAAGGACACTGAAAATTTCCTTGTTAATCCGGTCTAAACACACACACACACACACACACACACACACACACACACACACCACACTCCACACACACACACCAGACATATGTACTTTCACTCATAACCTAACTACTAACAATTTCTTATTAATTATTCTCTTGTTTTTAAATGTGTTTTTCAAATATAAATATATAGTTTGTAAGTAGCAAAGATAGTGCTTTTTGTATGCATATAAGTACATAACCAAAATGTAAAATGAGGTGGAGACCCGGTGTCCTGAAATACAAGCCACAAGCTTAGCTTAGGCACCAGTCTCAGACAATATTGTACACTGTAATTATTATGTAGCTAACCTGTGTAATGTATCTACGTAATATTGTGATGAGAAAATAAACGTTATATTATTAATAATTTGTGGATTACACAAATTATTGTTGCGTGTGCGGTGTGAGGATCGAACCCACAACACTCGGCACGTCGGCAGTGACAAGGCAATATAAGTGCAGTAAATGTAGTGAACTTGTGAGTGATACTTGGTGACCTAAATAAATAAATTATATTTGACTTTGATTTTGACAATGTTTGTAAAGTTCGCCGCGATTCGGGAACCACACCAAATGCGGCAGACGACCTTTTGAAACCAAAAATTAATTCAACATTTTCAAAATCTTTATGCACAATAGGTAGATATAATCTGACGTTGCATGTTAAGTGGGCGATGATAATGCATATCTGTTTTTGGGAGAAAAAAAGAACATTAGGTAATCTATTTATACTATTTCGCTATAGTTCCAATTGCTCACCTAAATGTTTCTTTATCGATATACACAAACAAACAATGGCTCGGTTAGCAGGACAATTCAATGATATTCCGGTAAATAATAATTTATCGCAACAGATCGTACAGTTTTTGTTTTCTGTAAAACAAATACAATATTCATACTTTGAGCGGTAGTGCGGATGGTTCAACGGATAATAATATATCCTACGATTGAGATTGACTAATGGAAAACTCGATAATAAGTACTTCGACCTATCAGATGAACCCATGACCTTCCGTGTCAAGTAAATGAACAAAAGTATTGGATCAACTGAACAGACTCATAATCACATACATTACAATTTCTGTCGATGCTACCGACTGACTCGATGGTCTTGCGGCATAAGTACAGTGCGGCACAAGGTTGCAGGTACAGTTCAAAGGCCAAGAATAGTGTTACTAGATCTTTATATTAGGAAATTTTCAGTAGCAGCACGAAATCTGGCTCGCTCGCACACCGCTATTACAAAGAACTTCGCATAATGTATTGTGAGTGCATTAAACTTCTGCCTACTAGTTAATATATCTCTTATAGCCAACTAGTTAAGTTTAAAGAATATCAGTTATACATACATATAAACATCAATATAGGTACTCTAGACACTCGCGGGATCAACACATTATACCTACACTTCATAACGAGGTTAATTGTTACACAATGTTGTCACAACTTGTGCAATCTTGATGCAATAACAAAACATACATAAAAAGGGTGCGCCGGCCAAGTTCTTGCAAAAAGGGCGCAGATTTTCAGCCCTCATCTTTAAATATTTGAGTTTCAGAGTTATTTCACCGTAAATGTGTAATTTTGGTATATTCGCTTCTCATGTCACATCGCCCGCACTAGCAATAAATCCTGCGTCGCGGGGCACTGGTCAAACAATGGGCACAAAGAACACCCAGACTCGGAACAACCGTTTGTGGATCACACAAATTTTTGTCCCGTGTGATATAAATAGACAAGTAACTTCGTAGCTATCATCGACCTACTAATAACGTACTTTATGTGATCAAAGAAGGCTAGTCCTACCATCACTCACCACTAATCAACCCTATGGATCCCATAGCAAGAGGCACGCCAAATTTATTATTCATCAGTTGCATTTATGGTGCTGCTATAGTAAAGTCGATTGCGGTTCATAAAGTCTTGAGTTTTGTTTTCTATTCGAGCTGTATTATTGAGTTTTGACAAGAGATTCTGAGTAGCAGCATAGAGCCATATCCGATAGACGGCAATAAGCTATTCCCCAGTTACGTAGGTAAACTCTTAAACCATAGATAGGAAAGTGAATGTAACACCTCTTTCTACTCTATGATACAAGCGAGAGACTAAGTATGTACATAATATTCTTGCGAGAAGTTGGCCTGCTTTTTCTAAAATGTATTCTACGGGATATAAAGTACGAAGTCTGGATGCGCTACTCATTCAACTGGAATCGTTGTTGCAAATAAGATTTTAAACATAATATACTACAGAATTAACTCATCCAAGAAGTTCAGCTTTGTAAGTTACAGAGGTCGGCAGTGACATCATGGAAACAACTATCTACGTTCAAGTTGCAAGCAAAGGTTCTTGCAAGAGTTGTACCGGGTCTGTGATACGATCGATAGGAGGGGTCAAAGACCGGTTGAGAAGCCGCAGTCGTTCAAGAGGACGGTCCAGAGGAAGATCTAGGGGGAAATCACGGGGAAGATCCAGGGGACGCTCAAGAGGAAAATCTAGGGGACGTTCCAGGGGCAAATCTAGAGGAAGGTCTCAAAGATACTCACGTGGAAGGTCCAGAGGTAATTCTAGAGGAAGATCTAGGGGACGATCTAGGGGTCGTTCTAGGGAAAGATCTCGAGGATGCTCACGTGGAAGATCTAGGGATCATTCAAGAAAAAGATCCCGCGGCCATTCCAGAGAAAGATCTCGCGGGTGCTGTCGTCATTTGAGAGATAGGTCACGCAGCCAATCAAGAGGAAAACGCATGGAACGTTGCGGAAGACAGCGGGCCCATACCCATTAAAGAATACAACATATATAGAACCACTACAAATATAATAAATATATGTTAGATTGCAGTGTGATAAATATTTTTGTAGTGTTAGAATCACAATCATTTGGCGCTCCAAAATGGCGTAGTAGGTAACTACCACACCACGCGTGCAGTGTATAGTGACAATATATAAAAAAGAAATAGAATCCCTGACAAAATGTTATGATATTATAGATATACAGAAATGAATTACTTTAACCGATATTATTTCAATGTATGTGTGTTACCTTTACACTGAGATAGTTATGTACCTACTTACTATTAATACTTACGCCAAAATTGTTACACAAAATGTAAATAATCTTATTTCGCTGTATCTTACTTACACAATTTTCCATTTCTATTATATATTTACGATAGCTGACGCCAGCCGTAATCATCATAACAAAAATAATTATTGATTCTGCACTATACCTTACCTCATTCAGTTGTTAAATTATCGTGTAATAATCAATGCATCTACTACATATAAGCAGTAAAATCCAATCAGAAATTACTGATGTTCACGTAAGTTACTATACCTACAAATAAATTATAATACATAAGCACTTATGATGCATTGTATTTCTTTGCTTATTTTCAGGGTTATCTGTCAGTCGCCTTATACATACATTATTTTTTACCCGGCAGTCTTAAAATCCGAACAAGGTTACATCGTGTGTACTTAGGCCAGCTTGGAGAATTAATTGATCAACCTCTTATAGAAGGTATCGACTTTAAGACTCGAAGGGTCGAAGGGAAAAGGTGGCTGGCCAAGGCAGAAATGCCGTATCCTGGGTACTGCAGAGCACCTGGCAGTTCTCAGTGTCTCGATGTGTTCTGCAACTGCAAAGCCCTAGACGAACAGTGGAGGGAATACACAAATAAATTGAAAGAAAAAGGCAAATTGTCAAAATAAAATTGTGCTAATACTTTATTACGGTTATATAGCTTACATAATCAGCACATAACATATTTTTGTTCATACACTGTTACACACAGCCTTTGCACAAATCAAATTCGTAAGTTAAATTACCTTTATAATATACATAGCAAAGTATCTTTATAAGTTCATAAAAGTACAAAAATGTTTTATATAGGTTCATAGATTATATTAATCAATTGGTATGTGTGAGTATACACTATTTTGGGGCACGTACGTAAATAAATTAAAATTCAGCCATCTATCACATTATGAATTGCTAAAATAGTTTCCATTCCAATTCTTGATTGGGCCGTATCATTATCTTTCATAGGATTTTATTGCATGCACGCGATTGAAACAACGCCATTCACTTAGTTTCGTTAACAAAACTATAAGGGATCTATTGACATCTTGCGGAACTACGTAGTGTCGGTGCGAGCACAGTAGAGAGAGCGCTAGCACATTCTAGAATCATCGTGCTGCTGCGTGCCGGGTATGGCTTTTTTGAAGGACTCCAGAAGCGCTTTACCCGCGTATAAATAGAGCGCACGCGCACCGCCGAGTCAGTTTACAATCGTAAGCGGTCAAGTGTTTATCGAAGCGAATGGAAGCGAAAATACTACAGAGTTTGAAGCAGTTACAGTGGCAAAGTGTAGTATAGTGTTTGTTGCGTATTAAAGTTAATTGTGTGCTAGAATAAAACGTGTTTTAGTCGGTAATATTGTTTTGTATTCTTATCCGTCGAACCCAGCACGTAACAATATTTAGATCTACCAGAGATATAATAATTATGTATTTAATATTATATGGAGGATAGAGCTCCAGTCTAATTTATACCCAATAGAAGGCTAAGTAATCAGAGGATAGATTACTGATTTTGGCGTTTAGGTGACTAAGAATCATGCAGTCTGTCGGATGGTAAGCACCAGATGTACCAATCGAGCGATGCCGACAAAATGTACTCGCTACGCACAACACTATAAGACAGCACAGCCTTCATCCTATCCCTAGAGCTCTGAAAACCTACTATATTACAACATTAGAATATTTTACGTCAATTTTTCTTAAATTGTTGGTACTTCCCTCACTAATGGCTAAATGGTCTCCTGTCCCTTATTAACAAAAACTAATCGAGCAATCCATTGGCCTTACTCCCATCTCTAGCATAGTTATAGCACGCGCAAGCACAAGACAAAGCTATACAGTCAGTAACCCGCTGTCTCATTCTCGCAAATACAACGACAGTGCTTAAAGAGATGATTCCAAGGCCCAGACTACAAAACGAAGAGTTAGTGGTTATTTTTAATTTATTTACTAAGTACACTTATATTAAGTTGACTAAATGATAACATCATATTCCTTATCACAACAACTAGATATATTTTATCAGTATGTTTACTAACACTTATAAGCTAAACACTTCGTGCAGTACCCATCTAAATGTTGCTTATTATAGGAGTAATATATACGCAATGGTTTATAAGATCCAAGAAATCAACATCACACTTTATTTATGATTTTACGAGCTTAGATAAAACAAAAACGATATTAAATAATAATACATCTCCTTTTAAAATGGATTTAAAGTAGGTAATATTATCGTTCAGTAATATGTTCTGTTTAAGGTTTTGTCAGTCAGTAAGTTTCAAACTTGCACGGATGGATGGCGTAGTGGTTGAAGTGGTCGCCTCGCTACTGCCACTGTGCTGAGTGTTGTGGGTTTGACCCTCACACGGGATAACAATTTGTGCGCCACAAATAGTTGTTCCGAGTGTGGGTATACTTTGTGTCCGTTGTTTGAATGTTGTAAAGTCCGCCGCGACACAAGAAGTTGAAGTTGGTAGTCTCTTTACCCGGGAGCACTAGAGATTTGGCAGCTTTACTCAAGTGGATTCTTTTGACTTAAGCTTTTAAAATATAGAAGGCGATGCCACTTTTTTGAGTTTCATATAACACTGTTATATGCAGGCTTAGATACAGATTGGTCGTGATACAAAACCGATAGTTATCAAAACCAATATCACGGTATTCCCTTTCTTCTCCTAAAATTGTTTGTCCGATAATCATTATCCATAACACGTTTGCTATAAACTTCAGTAACCATAATGTCCAAAAATTCAAAATTTTGTTTTACATCTTATCTTTTTTCATTCTTGATCTTTACTTCTAAAAATATTCTGTCATATGTCATATCGAGTACTATAATAATTGAATCTCCTAATATCCCATGAAATAGTCATATGTCCTAAGTATTGTATTATATAATGTGTATTATGCCGAAGGTTCATTTATAATAAAATAGTTAGTACCAAAACTTTTGCAAAAAATTTGGTTTTAGTGACAGAAACGAATCGCTGTAAATCCGACACCACGCAGACTTATCCGCTTCACCCCTAGCGTGTAATTTAGAATCGCGTAGGCGCCTAGGGTCGAGGCGAGCTGCGGGCTGCGGGCTGCGGGCTGAGGAGCAGGGAGCTGCGAGCGAGGAGCAGGGAGCTGCGAGCGAGGAGCAGGGAGCTGCGAGCGAGGAGCAGGGAGCTGCGAGCGAGGAGCAGGGAGCTGCGAGCGAGGAGCAGGGAGCTGCGAGCGAGGAGCAGGGAGCTGCGAGCGAGGAGCAGGGAGCTGCGAGCGAGGAGCAGGGAGCTGCGAGCGAGGAGCAGGGAGCTGCGAGCGAGGAGCAGGGAGCTGCGAGCGAGGAGCAGGGAGCTGCGAGCGAGGAGCAGGGAGCTGCGAGCGAGGAGCAGGGAGCTGCGAGCGAGGAGCAGGGAGCTGCGAGCGAGGAGCAGGGAGCTGCGAGCGAGGAGCAGGGAGCTGCGAGCGAGGAGCAGGGAGCTGCGAGCGAGGAGCAGGGAGCTGCGAGCGAGGAGCAGGGAGCTGCGAGCGAGGAGCAGGGAGCTGCGAGCGAGGAGCAGGGAGCTGCGAGCGAGGAGCAGGGAGCTGCGAGCGAGGAGCAGGGAGCTGCGAGCGAGGAGCAGGGAGCTGCGAGCGAGCCGCCGCGGCGAGCGCAAGCCGGCTGCGACGATTAGCACGCGTGGGGCCGCCGGAGACCCGCAGCGCCGGAGCCGTGACAAAAGCCATATTGCTTTTGGATTTTTACTATTTATGTATTGTATCAGTTAGATTTTGCAAAATATTTTGTAATACAAATTTGTTTTAAAAACATTATTAGGACCATTATTATTAACCAAGTCGCCATCGTTTGTATATCGATATTCTATTATTTTTTTTAATCGGTTCTCTTCTTTCTAGTCTTCCGGCCTATGGCTTGCCCTCAACTATGCACTTGAGTTGCAAGTTTCCTGCAGAAGCGTCATATTTAGGTCTTTTGCGACGGTAGGTGTATGCAGGTGATTTCGGGAATGCTTCGGGGGTCCGTTTTATCCCCTACGCTAGCGTTCGCTTCATGAGTGTTCACAAATACAACAACGTTTCGTTGTATAATGTCAGCTCTGTATTAAACTGATCACGGGCCTCTTCTTAGAGTGAGAAGGGTCAGGCCATATTCCACCACGCTGGCCCAGAGCGGATTAGTAAACTTCACATATTCTCAAGAACATTATGAAGAACTCTTACATTCAGGTTTCCTCACGATATTTTCCTTTACATTTAAAGCGAGCGATAATTAACTGTTTATTACGCACATAAATTCGGAAAGTCAGAGATGTGCGCCTTGAAATCGAACTTAACGCTTGTCAAAATTGCAACTTGGCTTAATACCATTAGCGATTAACATTGTAGAAACGCTTACGTTCTCATCTATCATTCTGAACGAATAGCTAACTTAATAAGTTGGCTACGGGTTTTCTCTTTGTTTGATGTGGTCACACCACGTGATTTAAAGTTGTTATAATACAGTAATTTTTTAAAGACCTTTCACTGTGATTATTTCCTTTGTCGCAGGAGACTTTACAAACATTCAAACAACAGACACAAAGAACGCCCAGACTCAAAACAACCATTTGTGGACCACACAAATTTTTGTTCCGTGTGAGATTCAAAACCACAATACTCGGCGCGGCGGCAGCGGCTTGGCGACCACTTAAACCTCTTCGTCATCCGTGCAGTCAATTGTTTGATTTGACCACGTTATTTAACATTGTGATATGTCATTGACATATATTTTCTAGTTATCTAGTAGCGTTAACTATTTTAGTAAGACATCTTGGCTAGGCCTACAGATTGTAAGACCAGCTTTGTGCATGGCTAAAGTATGCTACATTCCCAGTCATCACTTTGCCGTGGTAAACACACTCGCTTAAGATAATGTTTACCTCTGCGATTTTACGGATATTATATGGACACGAAATACAAAAACTAACATAAAATATCAAAAAATAAGATATACTGGATCCAGAAATATTATTTAATTATATGTATTAATAATTTACTATTGTTAAGTTACTGATACAACAATTTTATCTCAAAATTCACTTTCATCCTTTAAAAGCAAAAGTCGAGACACAATGGAATAAGCAATGTGTATGTTATCTTATAAGCAGCGACATTTTTATATGAACAGAATATAAAAAATTAAAATTTTTGTATTTTCAATACTGTGAAACAGCCAATCAGATGAAAACATATTTTTGGCGCTGGCAACCCATTTATTGAGCGAGGTTAAGCGCTATATACCACCACGCTATGAAACAAAAGTAAAATATATTATCCAAATACAAAGCGGGTTGTCAACGAAATAAGCTGTTTAACTCTAAGCACGTTATTTTTTTAAATTATGGTGTTATTATTATTTATTTTCATCCATTTTTCCGTTATATTACGTCACATTGCAAAGTCTCACCTTAGCTTTAACCCTTTGACAGCCACATCAAAAAAGGCAAAAGCGTGCTCTCGGTGTCAAGCTACGATTTCAATCATTTACGATTTGTCATGTAGTCGTGACCGTGGCGTGCTGGACACATTTTGCTTTGTTATGTGTACATGACTGTGGCGGTCAAAAGGTTAAGCAACACTATTAACAGCGTACATGCCTTACTCGCAGCGAGTAACTTTACACAACCGAGTTGTTCAACAATCAAACCGATGGCTTACACCAAACAGTTACCATACCTACACCGGTAACTGAAAGGACATAAGGCGCACGTTGCCGACCTTTAAAAAATACCCTTTCAGCGGTAGGAGAGCGATTACGTACTGGTTACCTACTTGGAGTATGAAGGGGGTTGTAACAACCCCAGTATGTTAGACTCAAAATTCTAGGCTAATAAGGGCCGTCGTTTTTGTTTCACCAGGTGGCGCCACTGGCGAGTAAGGTCCTATCAAGCATGGCACAGCTGCTGTCAAAAGTCGTTTTTGGTGGTAATAACTGTCAGTTACTATTAACGTGACTGTAAAGTATGACGTTTAGGAACCTTACTATCCACTAGCGCCTCTAGCGGTGAATTCAAGCGCCAAACCCTTTATTGATATTTAGAGTCTTAGAAAATAGCCGATGTAACCCTACTCTCTGCAGAAACAACGCAAAGATCATTGGCTGCGAGCTTCAGTAGGGTAGAAATACTCCACCAGGGTCAATGGAATCCGAGATCCTGCTATACACTACCTCTAATAACGTCCCAGTATCCGTCCGTATGTCATCTCAACACTGCACTGTTAACTCATGTGTGTCCGTCTCGTCTCAGTGAGGCATCATGTCATGCATCGCGTATCGCCAGGTCCAGTTTCTCGCCAAGGCTTCAAAACGCTGCCGGTCTCGCACGTACATCTCCCCCAGTTCGGGTTCCATACACACCTGATGAGAATGCACTTATATTAAAACAATATACTAAATATTGAAATTAAACTACTATATACAGATTTTATCGCGTTATTTATTTATTACTGTATTACATAATTTTGAAACTATTACACCACTACTACTATTGAATTTTACTAATTTATAATCTAATAAAATTATTTAAACTATTAAACTATTTATATTTAGGTTTACACTTTCTCCGACGTTTCGATTTGTTTTCAGCAGCCATGGTCACGGGGAGACTAAGATGGTAGTTGTCTCAATGTTCCAGTGTAGTTATTTCAAAGTATCCGAACATAATTTAATCATTGGTGTTTCTATTTACGCAGAATGAGCTCAAAGTATCATGAAGTCTAGCTGTGGTTTGTTTCTTCTTGGGTTTGACTATTTGAAGTACCGGATCCCTAGCTGGTGGTACGTTCCAACCATCTTCTCTATTGAAATTAGGATGTTTTTTGATTTCAATAGCCTCGCGAAGCATCCTTGGTAGGAATCGGTGTTCTTTAGCGAGAATCTGTGGTTTGTCAAATCTCAGGTAGTGGTTGGTCCCCTGTTGTACATGTTCACACACAGCAGACTTCAACGAGCGTTTGTGTTTTAAATCAGCTATGTGTTCTTTTATGCGGGTGCCTATGCTTTTCTTGGTTTGACCAATGTATGAGAGTCCGCAGTCACAATCTATTTTATAGACCATAAATAGTTTTAATATGCCCCTGCATCTTGTAAAGGTAACCTTTACAAGATGCAGGGGCATATTAAAACTATTTATATTTAAGTTTGCAATTTCCCGACGTTTCGGTTGCTTTTGAGCAGTCATGTTCACGGGGAGACTAAGATGTTGTCTCAGGTCAAGGTCAAGGGTAGGTCCTTACAGTATTCTTTTTTTTTATTCGATATCTCCCGCTCTAGTTATAATTCCTATATCGCAGGAGTGTTCACGAACATTCAAACAACGGACACAAAGAACACCCAGGCTCGGAACAACTATGTTGTTCTTCTGCATATCAATGATATGTTGAATCTCGGCAACATACATTGTTATGCGGAAGACAGTACCGTGGTTGGGCGATATCTCGGAAATCCTGGGTCCAAACAGGCTGAGGTTGAGGGGAAATCTTTGCCGCTCCCGTAATCCCAAAACCTACAATCGAGAGCGTCATTAAGCAAGCTTCGCGAAAACTCGGAGTTCTGAACAGGGTGAGGCGGTTCTTCGCACCTGGGCAGCTATGGCTATTGTTTAAGGCACAAATGCGCCCTTGCGTGGAGTACTGTTCTCATCTTGGAGATGGCTCCGCGCAGTACTTGCTAGACGCTCTCAACAGGTTACAGCGGCGGGCTGTCCGTATCATCGCAGATTCAGAGGTCACGAGTTCACTGGAACCTCTGCAACTCCGTAGGGACATTGCCTCATTGGCATGTTTCTACAGAATATACCACGAGGAGTGCTCTTAAGAGTTATTCCACCTTATCCCGCCCTCCCCTTTCCTATCCAAAACAACGCGTGCTGGGCTCAGATGCCATCCTTACACGGTGGATTTCGACTAGAGTGCGTACCAACAAGTTTGGGTCCTCATACCTCTGCCGAACGATCAAGGCATGGAATTCTCTGCCAAGGCACATGTTTCTTTCTTACTTCAATCCTGGGTCCTTTAAGCGGGGCGTGACAAGCACCTTCTCAGGCCGTCAAAGTAGAGACCTCAACATTGCCTCGGTTGCTATGAGGACGGTGTGGAGGCCAGTGCTCTTAGATCACACGATTGCTTACCATCGGGCGGAGTGTGGTCATTTTTATTAGTGGTCACTTTACTACTTAAATAATTTAAAAAAAACACAATTTTTTGTCCTGCCTGGGAATCGAACCCACAACACTCGGCGCGGCGGCAGTGGCGAGGCGGCCACTTAAACCATTACGCCATCCGTACAGTGGAATTTATTATTCTACTTACTGCTGTGTATGGGTCTGTGAGCAAGCTCTGTATGGATATGAGCACTTTGCTGATGGTGAGCGCAAGCGACCAGTTATGATGCACGGAGTCGATGCCCACGTCGCCGTGACGGGAAATGTTCGGGTGCAGGATGCGTGTCAGGAACCTCACCACTGGCGGACTCATGGGGTACCTATGAAAACATACATGTGTATGGATTATTTATTTATTACGCATGTTAACAGAATAAACACATTTATATAATTATTATCTAAGGTTTCAACATTCACTTACAGACAATATATTATTATTGTACTTAAGTCTAATAAAGATTTAATATAATAACTAACACCAAATTATTTAGAAACTGAATAAAGATTTATGGAAAGATTACAATTAAAATAATATAAATATACAATTTGAGATCACCAGAATTATTTATAATTAAATAGAAATCCCTACTAATATTATTTAATGCGAAAGTAACTCTGTCTGTCTGTCTGTCTGTTACGCTTTCACGCCTAAACCAATGAACCGATTTTGATGAAATTTGGGTACAGAGATAGACTAGACCCTGGGAAAGGACATAGATTACCTTTCGTTGTAAAAATGGGCTTGAAGGGGTTGAAATAAGAGATGAAAGTTTGTATGGGAATTCGTCATTATCGAAGATAAAACCATGAAAATTTGTATTTAGGCATTTGATAAGAAGTAAATAAACATTTGTTCTAGCGTTTTTGAAATTTCGATCTACATGAGGTTGAAATACGAAATGAAAGTTCGTATGGAAGTCCAAACAAATCTGTCTGTTTACTATACGTATATTTATCGGCAACATGTGTATGATTAGAAAAATGGCGTCAGCTGTTTTTATGTGTATTATTTGCAAAATAAGTAACCTAAAAAAATTAAAATGCTGCTCAAAGTAATTATTCCACGCGGACGAAATCGAGGGTAAAAGCTAGTTGTTAAATAAAGATTTTTTAATAGTGCCTAGTATTGTTTGGCAGTTACATAGTTGTAGCCGCATTTGACTATACTAAGCCGTGATTACTGCAACAACGGGGTCTGGCAACAGTACATGCCTAAATGCGTTCGTGAGTAACTTATAAACGTTAGCTTTAAAGTGCTGATAGACTTGAGCATTCATTTGACCATTCTAAGGAACGTTACATTCCAGAAAACTAAACAAGAGCATTTAAGCGAAAGGACTCGCGACTCTCTGACAACTTCGTAAAGAATATTTTTTAGTTAGAATAATTGTGAAAAAGTTCGTAGCGATGTTTAGCTCTATGCTTGGCTGAGTTTGTTGTTCAGTTCGACAATTTAAAAATGGCGATGTTCTGTTAAAAGTGAATGCTCAAGCCTATCAGCACCTTTAGTCGATTTTAACACGGAATCAAATCACGCTTGCTTTTTACGCTACGCAACTACAAAGAGTAGAGTATCCAGGTGTAATTTTATAAAATAAATACGTATACATTATTTTTACTAAAGTTTAGCGTTCTTTATCGAGTTATCAAAACCAGCTCTTTCTATTCGATACTTAAAAAACACTAACAGCTGACTCGGTGACCTCTGTGAACCCGAAAATGACCAGACACAACTTTGATAGTGATAAATTTGTATCGATGTTTAAATAATAAATAAATAAAATGTTTGCAGTTGTTATACAAATAAAATATTTATGGTAATTATAATATGGTACTACCTAGATCATTTATCTACATAGTATATTAATTTTCGTTGTGTACGTCAAAGATACCTTAATACATACGTACGAAGAAGCAGCATTTAACGACTCCGCCTCAGGCCTGATTATAAAATTAAACTCTGAGATAGCAATAATTTGTATCTACCGCTCGCCCTCATTTGACAATATTCACATGTTTCTCTGTGCACTTGATAATATACTTCCATCGCTCAACAACTACAAACAGTCATTATAACAGGCGACACCAACATCGACATCAAACCAGAAACTTTAGACACACGGTCACAATTATATCTCACGAACTTGGCCTTCCATGGCTTTTTACCTGCACATACTTATCCCACGAGGATTAAAAATTGCTTGGACCACGTAATGGTACAAACAAAGTCTAAAATAATTACTCTCATTTATGACTCAGCGGTGACGGATCATTATCCATCTCTGCTTTGTATCACTAAAGATAAATTAAAATCGAACTCGCTTAAAACAACAACTAGGGTTGACTACGAGGCTCTCGACATCCTTATGCAGAACTTAGACTTTTCCTTTCTCTTCTCTATTCCAGATCCCAATAATGCGGTAGATGCCTTAATACATGTAGCTAAATCCGCCATAGCCAAATGTACATCATTTATCAGAGTACCTGCTAAGAAGAAGATACTTAAACCGTGGATAACCCCAGGTTTACTACGATGTATACGAAATCGAGACACACTTCATAAAAAACATAAGCAATCCCCAGATAACATCATACTGCTCATCACCTACAAACGATACAGAAATTTTTGCACAACTATCTTAAAGAAAGCTAAAAGGCGATTCGATTCTCAGCAACTGAATAAGGCAAGTCAAAACCCTAAAAAGCTTTGGGATACAATAAAAGCAATAACCAATACACTAAAACCAAAACACTCTTCAACTCAATTATTATCCCTCTGTCCATCCCCATACCAGTCTTGCAATGAGGTAAACCAGTTTTTCATAAATGTTGGTATAACCCTCACTGATAACTTAGGTCTGAACCAAACTTTAACACACATCCGCACTTCCAAACACTTAAATTCCTTTGTTCTAGAATTGACAGATACTGATGAAGTTATAATAACCATTAACTCGTTAAGGATAAGTGCAGCCACAGGATGGGACGACATCCCTCTAACGTTCATTAAACGCTTTGCCTGTTTTCAGACGGGTATATTTCCCACGTCGTTTAAGAAAGCAATTATCCACCCCATTTTCAAAGCCGGCAATAGCAATCTACCAAACAACTACCGTCCAATAGCAGTATTGAGCGCTTTTTCAAAAATACTGGAACGACTTATCAATAAAAAGTTGGCTAAGTATTTGGAACACTTTAAATTACTATCCCCACAACAATATGGCTTTCGAAAACAAACATCGACGAGTGACGCAATTCACGACTTATTAACTCACATTGTGAAAAATTTAAACTCGCATAGGAAGGTGCTATCTATATTCTTGGATCTCGCAAAGGCCTTCGACACCGTCCCGATTCCAACTCTTTTACACAAATTAGAAGACATTGGAGTCAGAGTCCTTCCACTCGAGCTATTCAGAAGCTACCTCACTGGCCGGACACAAATCGTTACTATTGACAACCACAAAAGCGATGAACATCCCGGCGTCCCACAAGGGAGTATTTTAGGCCCTACATTATTTCTTGTGTTCATTAACGACCTCTGTGATCTCAATATCCATAATGGAAAAATTGTTTTCTTCGCAGACGATACTGCCCTCACATTTGTCTCAGACTTATGGCCGGAACTACAAACTATTGCACAAAATGGCTTCAATTCTGCCTTAAAGTGGCTCTACTCACATACACTGACACTAAACGCATATAAAACTAATTTCGTCTCCTTTTCTCTTATTAAATTATCGCAACTAAGAACGCCTATAACTATAGTAGCTCATCGTTCTCCCACCCAACTAGAATCTCCATGCAAATGCCCAGCCATAACTTCGGTTAGTGAGATCAAGTATCTTGGAATAGTCCTAGACAAACACTTAAATTTTAGGCACTACATCAATATCCTTTCAGGCCGTATCAGAAAGCTAATCTACATATTTAAAACTCTACGATATGTAGCTAATTCTTTCATTATACGAAACGTATATCACGCACTTTGTCAGTCTATTATTGTTTACTGTATCTCTTGCTGGGGGGGTGTAGCAAAAACTATAATGATGCCGCTAGAAATAGCTCATAGAGCTATTTTAAAGGTTGCTACATTTCGGCCGACCTTGTTCCCAACAAACGAACTTTATAAATCGTGGAACGTACTCAATGTAAGGCAACTTTATATCTTACAGATAGTTATGCTCCAACACCGCCGAACGCCATTTAAGATAATTACAAAACGAAGAAAAGATAAAATTTGCACTATTCCACACGCACATACCTCGTTTATTAAGAAATTTGAAACCATTTATCTTGGACCATTTTTGTATAACAAAATTAATGCAATTTGTCCTGTTTACAGTTTGCCTTATTTCACTTGCAAAAAAACTGTTATGAAATACTTATTAACCTTGAATTATGTTGAAACTGAAATCCTGGTAATAAAGTGACAATACATTTACAAATACACACACACATACACACAAACATACACACACACACACACACGCACATACACAAACACACACACACACACACACACACATACACAAACACACACACGCACACGCACACACCAATTCACATACAAGACTGCACACTAATTTAAATATAAGAAATGCCTTTGTGTAGACCATACATTTTTAACTATGTACAAATCTTGGCATGTATGACGTGTACCGATAAAATTCGACAACCAGTAGGGGGCCGGCACTGTATCTCCTTAACACAGGCTGCTCAGTAGCCTATCTAGGAGAACAGTACTCCACCCACCATTATTGTAGTTAATTTATACTGTCATCCAATGGCGTGCGGTTCATAAAGACAAAAAGACACTGCCTACTCTAACTCCTTCTAGTCCTCTCTAACTCAGATAAATATTTATTATATTTTATTTTGAAATCCAATATATTTATCGACGAATAATTAATTTGCATAAACAATATTTCTTAAAACCTATATCATAATATCAGCGCCAACTGTCGCGTACCGGCTGCACTACCGCTGGCTGCAATGCGCCCTATGAATGCGCCTAATTCGACGGAATAGACATGAACTAATATTGCATAATTCTTTGCATGTGTGCATCGAGACGGACACAAAAATATCTATGTGCGTTCCTATAAATATTTGTCACACAATGTTAAAACTTACGCACACAAACGCAAAAAAAGACAGTCTATATGACGTGTACAGTGGCCTTCGTACATGACGAAGGTTCACGAGAATTGCCAAAGTACGACGAATGTTATGCAACCGATTTTTTGTCGTAGGTATTTTGTTTAATTTGAGTTCTAAGAAGTCGCTATTGTTAATATTTGTTCTGTTTGTCTTGTGTTATTGCAGTTCATTTAACATTTTAACGTTTTTATAGAGTGAAAAATGGAAATCCTTCACTGTGAAAGTTGTTCAGATGGTGTGTGTATACAGGAAATAAAAAATGACGCGTTTTTAAAACTATCTTTCAGTGATAAAAAACAAGTGATTCACTCTGTGGACTTACAATTCGCGTACTGTAAATGTGATTTTCAATTCTTTTACTAATTTAATTGAGTTATTTGAGGATATCGTGGAAAATGTAGGCGCCTGGGATGGCGAGACTTTAAGTCCGGCTTCGTTATTGTTATACAATTTAAAAGACTTTGTATTCCAATTTTTACTCCATCCATGTGTTTAATGAAATATTCGCGGAAACTGGTATCCTTTACGAAGTTATGCAAAAAAGAGGTCGGATGTAATTTATTGCGTGAAAATAATTTAAGAATTTGAATTGTTTTTGGATACATTAAGATTTATTTATTTATTTATTTATTTATAACATACTTACATATACCATTACAGATTTACTAATACGGTATACGCAGACAATAATTTTATGCTTAAATGTACTAAACTAATTATTATAACTATTACTACCTATAACTAAGCACATGACAAGTAACCTTAGAGAGTTCGCTCAATGAACATGTAAATATGTCGACAACATCAGACACCGCGTTGAGCGCGCGCAACGCACGCGTGAGCGGCGCCCTTTGAAGCAGGTTGGTGCGTGCGCGAGGCACAGCAAGGAGCTCGGGCCTCCGTCGTCGTCGCACGTAATCATTCGGAACACATAGGTTAATCTGAGATAAAATAGGTGGATATTGTATCCCACCACGTAATACCTTAAACAAATAAATGACTAGTGCAGCTTCACGCCTTAATTCTAATTTATGATATCCTACCATACCGAGGACGAATAATGACGGATATAACAATGGATACCCGGGGTATACTCCATACTGTTTAAGATATATAAATCTGATATATTTATTCTGAATACGTTCAATCATAGATGAGTATTTAGCCTCACTAGGACTCCAAATAGCCGCACTATGTTCGAGATGGCTCCTCACAAGAGCCTCATATAAAGCCTTTAGAGCATTGATGTTTGTGAAGTCATTCGCCTGCCGTAAAATAAACCCAAGATTTCGATATGCCTTTTTACAAATATCAGATATGTGTTTCCTGAAATGTAAATCAGTGGTAAAACGTACACCTAGATCTTTTACCTCATCCACACGCTGCAGCGGCTCGCCGTCCATTACGTACTGGTGGTGAATCGGAGTAAGTGAACGTGTGAATGACAGTATCGAGCATTTAGACACATTGAAAAAAAGTTTATTCCCTTGGCTCCACTCAACAGCTCTGTCTAAGTCCCTCTGCAATAAATCGCAGTCAGCAGCGTCTTTAACGAGCACAGACATCTTGAGATCATCAGCGAACAGTAAACATGTTAAACCAACGACCCTTGGCAGATCATTTATCATAATAATAAATAAAAACGGACCTAAGTTGCTGCCCTGATTGACGCCTGATCTCGTGTAGTACAGCTCGGAACAGTGTCCGGCACAGTCTACATATTGCTGTCTATCACCTAAGTAGCTAACAAAAAATTTAAGTGTATGTAGTGTAAAACCGATGTTCGCCATCTTCAAAAGTAAAGCATCATGGTCGACTGTGTCGAACGCCTTCCGGAAGTCAAGGTAAGCTACATCGACCTGCAGACCAGAGTCCACTGCCGGTACCAGCTGTGTCATCTGGTGCAACAGGTTTCCCATCGTGCTACGACCAGGACGGAAACCGTGTTGCTCATCAGACAAATAAGGACTTACTTGTGTATATAAGCAATTGTGAACAGCCATCTCGAACACCTTAGCCGTAGCACTCAACACCGCTATTGGTCTATAGTCAATAACATTAGTATCACCCCGACCCTTTGGTACTGGTACCACCCGCGTAATTTTCCAACGATCGGGAAAACGTGCAGTAGTTATACACGTATTAAATAAGTGTAGTAATGGTTCAACTAAAGCCATATGGCAATCCTTAATTATAAATGGCGGAATACCATCAGGTCCTACCGAGCGCTTAGGAGGGAGAGCAGCCAACGCTTTTCTAACTGCCAACGAGTCAAGGCGCGTGAGGTGCGCATACGCGGCGCTCGGCGTTGCCGCCGCGCACGCTGCTTCCGCGTTCAGTGACCCCGACTGCGTATTGTACACTGAACTAAAGTACTTGGCGTATTCCTCAGCCAATGCCAGACCAGACAACGATTGACCATCTTTTATTAGGTTATATTGACCTGATTTACCTTTCCTCTCGCGTATATAACTCCAAAAGCCCTTTGGGTCATTTCTTAGGTTTGTCTGTACCCTGTCCATATAAGACTTATGAGCACGCGTCGTTTCCTCCTTCACAATAGTCCGATATCGAGCAAACTCCTGATAGTCATAAGGGGATCTACTAGCCTTATACTTTTTGTGTAAGTTATGTTTAATTTTAATATCTCTGATGAGACTAGGGGTATACCATTGCGGATATACATATTTAGTAGCAACATTTTTATATTTTTTAAGTGGTACGCATACATCGAGAACTTCGTTCAATTTATCGTAATAATAATTTAACGCTAAATCTGGATCGTTTATACGGAACAGTTGTGTCCAATCCAATAAATTAATTAAATAATATAATCTATTAAAATCTGCCTTACGAAAATTCCAACGCTTATACGGTACCGCTGAGCCAGAAGTGGTGACCGAGCACTCGTCGGAGCGCGGCGCAGCGCGCGCGACGGCGACGGTGACCGCGAGCGGCGGGTGATACGCGTCCACGGGCATGAGCCCTTCGTCCGCGGCGCATACGAGTACGTCGTCGCGCGCGCTCAACACGAGGTCCAACTGCCTACCCATACAGTTTGGCACCTCATTAAACTGAGCGAACTCACCAAAGGCTACAAAATAATCATAATAGTTATACACATTAATATTACAAGAAAACAAATTAAAATCTCCCAAAATAATTAAATTGCTAGCATATTTTAAACATAATTGTTCTAACATATGAAACATAATCATATATTCACTTTCATCTGTTTGTGGTGGAATATACACAACACAGCACGCGAATAAAAACCGATTTTGTAAATATATTGCTGCACAAATCAATTCGAATTTATGATTGTCTAAATTCACATTACCAGGAATCGCCACTCGTCGCATGTCGAACCGCGGTGTGGCCACTAAAAGTACGCCTCCATGCTTACGGCCGTCGGTCCGATCACATCGTAGTACTCGATATTCGGGTAACACAAATTCGGCGTTTTGTATGGACTCATTAAGGCCAGTTTCTGATATTGCGAATATATCCGACTCAGATGAAGCAAGTAAAGATAAAAATTGTTTAGTCTTTGTACGGAGACCTCGCACATTTTGATACAAAATGTTCACCGTTTTACTGCTTCTGTTGTTTGGCTGGGTCGGCGGGGCGACGAAACCACACCCATTCACAGAATTCAATATTTAATGGCCATATATCTGGATTACATAGCGTGTCAAAATTCTTTTCAGAAACGCCAACTTTAAATGAAGCATAATTGCGTTCATTTTTAGGTTTTAATTTTTGTATATCAATTACACAATCTTTTCCTAATATAGTCTCAACATATTCCTTTAAATTCTCTTCCGTAGTACATTTATCAAATCTCCATATATGTAAATACTTCTTACGTTCTACTGCTTTAATACACACAATTGATGTATTTCCGCCTCTTTTCTTGGGATTCTTCTTATAATTCACTTCTTGCCAATTAGTATAGTTATTACTTTCAACTCGCTCAACTACACTACTCTTCGCATTTTTCGTGGCCACCGTTGCGTAGGAGACACCTGCGTCCAAAGTTAACGGCTGAGTATCACGGACACTGCCACAATTCGATGTATCAGATGCAAATATAGACCTCGAATCCAAAGACTTCGGTATTGAAGTTTCCGTTTGACATTGATGTGGGTCAACAACAGTAGTTTCATAGCTAGCATTAAGCTGTCTAAGTTTTTGTGACTCAGTTCGTAACTTCGTTATTTCTTGTTTATAAGAAGCACATTTCTCATTACTTTCTCTTAATTCTTGTTTTAATTTACTATTCTCTAACACCAGCTCCGTAATCATAGTCCGGATTTCAGCCAACATTTTTGCCTCAAACGCCGCGAGTTTTTCGGTTATGGTGTTGTTTACTTTTTCCACAAAATTTACCAGGTTTGAGTTCTCCATATTTAATGTAAAACTATTGGTACAGATTTCCTCTGACTGATTCAGCAGATTGGCGGTAGTCCCGCGAACCGGAGTTTCATCCGTCACCCGAACTCTCTGGGTTACATTTATACAGGAATCGCACTTGAAATTACGCCTCATTTGTGCTTGTTCCTTTCTGTACACAGCAGCAGTAATATCCAAACATCTATAGTGGAAACACGCCTTGCATCCAACACATTTTAACAGATCTCCTGGATCGATGGTTTTGCTACAAAACACACAATTCATTTCGCCATACGATGCTTAGAGACTCGGCGAGAAAGAGACAGAGCGATGACCCCGCACACGCGAGTAAAAGAGCGCGACGCGCGGCTCGCGCTCAGGCGAACTGTTTCGCGCCACCCGCGATTAGTTTTAATGTCACTTATTTGCACGCTTATTATTGTTTAAATATTGTTCTAATTTCACTAATATAACTTTATATATTTCACTTTCTACGTTGCTATTAGGGTTATAGGTCCACTTTAAATACATCCTTTACACTTAATAACCATATCTAATCCATTATTTGAATTAAATATCGGGAGCACTATCTGCATCGTGCCGATACCGACACTCCAATAATAACTAAGTTTGAAATCATTTTTGAACGCGTAAATAGTAAAACAGGACCGCCAAAACCGAAACGTAATGTTGTAGACGCCAAAATTTATTTTAAGCGGATTTTCATTGAAATTGAAGGCAATATATCTAACGAATGTCGCGACCGTTATACAAACCTAAAAAAATTAAAGTTTTTTGAATTACTATCGTGTGAAAATTTCAATAATTATAACGTCAATTTTACGGTTGAATTAGTAACGCAATTCGTAGATGTTTATAAATCATTCATTATAATTTATGTCGGCCTCGATGGCGTAGTGGTTAGTGTAACCGACTGCCACGCCTGAGGTCACGGGTTCGATTCCCGCACAAGTCAAACATTTGTGTACATGGACATGGATGTTTGTCTTGGTCTGGGTGTTTCTATGTTAAATATGTATGTATTAAAAAAAATGGTATATATGTATGTTTATCCATTGTCTAGTACTCATAGTACAAGCCTTGCTTAGTTTGGGCTAGATGGTGTTGTGTGTTTGTGGTAGAATATTATTATTATTCTCTTTATTTCTATTTTTTTCTAATTATTACATTTTTAAATATAAATATAAAAACTGTACATATTTAAAAATATAAAAACTGAAATGACCCACCGACATCGGGAACAAGGTCCAAGCTGCCGGTGGTTAGGGCCCCAAAGAGAGGAATCTCCTCACAATACGCGCCGTGTCGAGTAGTACTGCCTTTTGGATCAAGGACTTGATCCAGCCATCTAACGCGAGCCTCTGCAGGTGGTGGTCGAGGCTCTTAGGAATTAAACCATTGACTGTAATGACTATCGGCACAATGATCGCCGAGTCCACACGCCACATGTCGACAATTACATTATTATTATTATTATTCAACTTTAACTTAGACCGCCTTATCAATTAGCTCAAATGTGTTTATAAAACCGCCGAATTCAAAAGCCTTAGTATTTATAAAATTATAGAACATTTTTACGAAAATAACTTAAATACAGTCTTTCCCGAAGTACTGCGTTTGGCAAAATTAATTGTTACGGTTCCCGCGAGCAGTGCTTCAACCGAAAGGTCCTTTTCGTCGCTAAAACGTATACATACTTATTTAAGAAATACACAAGGCCAGGAACGACTTACAGATCTTTCCATGATATCAATAGAAAAAAACCTTCTCACTACAATAAAACGCGTTCCTAACTTTTACGATTTCGTATTGCAAAAATTCTTACTGAAAGATAAACGTGTAGATATAATTTATAAATAAAAAAATATGTATAAACTTTATAGTTCCGTACACGCACAACATACGACCGACCTTATTTTTTGTTAGATATTGTTTATTTTGCAAATACAGAACATCAGACAAATGCGCCGAGGCCACTTCGAATATTCGCAAATTGATATGTTCATAAATTCAGTCAATTTATGTATATTTGAGGTGGTAAATCACACACATCATAATTTATTCGATACGACGACGAACCTAAACCAATATGCAGTTAAAATGCTTGGTAAGTGACCTTTTAAAGTTTTCTGCCCACCCTGTCTTAAGATCCTGTGCACGCCACTGCTGTCATCGTGTATAGCAATAAGACTGTGTGTTTAACTACAATGTAATTTCATTTTTAAATAAAAATTATTATTATTATTATTAATTTATTCTGTATCATATTCGCTAGCAAGAATTGCATGCATTACAAATAATCTAATTGGATAGTTAATTGTGGAGAATTATCATTGGCAACATTATTACATAATGTTTATATTTATCAATATTTTAATTGTTATAAGTCTGTAAGCCTTCTTCTAAAATCAATAAATAAGAAGCGTTGTACTTACGCGTATGGTACCTGTATGTAGAGGTAAAACACGCCACCCTCGTAGGGCGAGCCCACGGGCCCCGTGACGCTGGCCTGCCAGTGGCAACACTTGGCGTCCAGAGGGGTCGCCGCTATACCCTCCGGCGGATCATTACGCAGCATCTATACATTTAATTACTATTTTATTCGTAGATATTGGATATATTTTTACACAAATCTTCTCCCTAGCCTTTATTATTCCCAAGTCACTTGGGTCGGCTTTTCTGGTCTAACCGGTTTTGACTGGATATCAGTTTTTACACGGAGCGACTGCCACCTGACCTACGCAACCCGAAGGCTGACGATACCCTAAGGCTAAAAAACCAGTGTCAGGATATTATAAGGTACTGACTTCCCAGTAACGACTTCCATAGATGTTCATGGCAGCCAGGACCGACAGCTTAACTTGCTCTCCGAGGCACGGAGCAGGCGATAATTGTATTTTCGAAAAGTCATATAACTTCCGAAAGTCAGTGGTGCGCCACGTGGGTTCGAACCTGAGACCCTCTGCATTGCAGTCTGTTGGTCTTACACAAATATTGACCTTAAATTATTTCTAATCCTACCTTAATATTATAAAAGCGAATGTAAGTTTGCTGGTTAAGGTTTCACGTCTAACTACTTTACTGATCATCATGAAATTTTGCATGCACGTTGTTAGTGGTAAAGAAAATGATAAATTCTATCCTTAACAAAAAGTGATATGATTATGGTATATTACCTTAAGCTCGATCCTGAGTCTGTTCCGTCGCCACGCATTCTCTTCGCCGGCAGGCTGTGCTTGCACGCACATCTGCACCAAGCAGTTCCGACAGAAACACGACTCCACAAGAGACTGGTACTTCTGTAACACGAAGCAATCTTTGTTATATGTACTTCAGTGAATCTACAGAAAGTTCGTATTGAAACGATATTAAATGAATCGACAATAGGTTAGTTCATTCACAATTTGATATTATTTAAGTCAAATAGTTACACATTGAAATTAAACACTTTACACGGATTTTATTTTACTTTATAATACTTTTATTACATAATTTTGAAACTCTAACATTACTATTATTGAACTTTACTATTTAAGCTATTTAATTTAATTAAAACTATTTATATTTAAGTTTACACTTTGCACCGACGCTTCGGTTGCTTTAAAACTACCATCTTAAGTCTCCCCGTGAACGTGGCTGTTGTAAAGCAATCGAAACGACAATATTATATCAAATAGTTACATTAAATTATCCAAAGTGTTTCAAATCTGGTAGTAGAGATAAATGGCAAAAAAGGATGCACAGTACAAACTGTGACGTAACCGACATTCAAAAGCTGCTGCCTGAGAGAGAAATCGAGATATCTTCACTAGTTAATCCGTTATTTTACAACCAAATTACCTAACAATTTAATACTGGCGGTCTAGATGGCGTAGTGGTGAGTGTAAGCGACTGCTACGCCTGAGGTCGCGGGTTCAATTACCGCACAAGTCCAACATTGTGTTTGCATGGATGTTTGTCTTGGTCTGGGTGTATCTATGTACACTAATTATGTATGTATTTACAACAAAAAGAACTATACAGGGTGATTTTGAAATCGTGTAATTCCTTTTAACCACGCATTCTACTGGTGATATAGAATAACCCTGACCATATTTTTATTTAATTAGATTTCTTTTTTTTGAAAAATTATTGTTCCGTTTTTTTTGTGAAATGGTGTCAGATAGTCATTTTTTTTTTTTTTTTTTACGTGGGGGAATGCAGTGACGCATATCCCTCCGCGGGGGCGGGCGGAGGGATTATGTCGGACTCGCCGGGGTAAAAGAAAGATGTTGAAAAGATAATGTACCTCCCGGAATACCGACTAAACCTACCACGGTGTTCCTCGACAAAAACCACTATCGACGGGGCCGCGCGAATCGCTTTCGCATGCGGTCGCGACCCCGCCGAGGTTACGGCCCGCCGTGTAAAACGGCAGGCCACTACGCGAAGAGACCTACCCAAAGGACTCACTTCTATAATGTACCCTACTGTCCTCCCCCTAGAGGGGAGACGGACTCGAAACAGAGGCGCGCGTGGGAACACGCACGCCGCCTCTCGGACCTGGTGCTGAACGGATGGCGGGCAGGCCCACAAAGCCCACCACCCCCAGGTCAAACCTCAGGGTGGCTGGAGGTCATCGCACGCCCTCCGGCGCCCGGCTCTGCGGTTGGGGAGAGGGTTTAAACGCTCCCTCTCCCGCTCCGCCGCCTCCTTGATGGAAATTACTTCCTCGCAGAAGGAGGCGACGGCGTTCCACGACCTCTCACTCCGGACCATAGACTGAACTACGGCCGGGAGCGAGAGGGCAGCCGATCCGACTGCCGCGATCAACTCATGGCGCTGCGATGCCCAGGCGGGGCAAACCGCCAAAGTGTGCAGCGCCGTGTCCTCAACAACGTCGCGGCAGTCGCCGCAGTGGTGACAACCGGGCGTCTCTTGGCGGCGTATACGACACAGGAACCGGCCAAAACAACCGTGGCCAGTCAGAACCTGTGTCAGCCGGAAGGTGAGGGCGCCATGCCGCCTCTCCAGCCACTCCTTACCACACGGGACTTACCGCCACGATCGTGGCGTGCCCGGTGTCAGATAGTCATATGTTAACCAACCGAGACAATTTTAATTTTTTACTAATTAAAATAAAAAAACATATTAATAATTAATGTCGTAAATAATAACGGGCGGTCCTTTTTATTGCCCCTTATTATTTACGACATCAGTTATTGTTATGTTATTATTTTTAAATTAGTAAAATATTAAGATTGTGTCAGGTGGCTAAAAAAAAAAAAAAAATATCCGGGCACGCCACGATCGTGGCGGTAAGTCCCGTGTTTGAGGAGTGGCTGGAGAGGCGGCATGGCGCCCTCACCTTCCGGCTGACACAGGTATTGACTGGCCACGGTTGTTTTGGCCGGTTCCTGTGTCGTATACGCCGGCAAGAGACGCCCGGTTGTCACCACTGCGGCGACTGCCGTGACGTTGTAGAGGACACGGCGCTGCACACTTTGGCGGTTTGCCCCGCCTGGGCATCGCAGCGCCGTGATTTGATCGCGGCAGTCGGATCGGTTGCCCTCTCGCTCCCGGCCGTAGTTCAGTCTATGGTCCGGAGTGAGAGGTCGTGGAACGCCGTCGCCTCCTTTTGCGAGGAAGTGATTTCCATCAAGGAGGCGGCGGAGCGGGAGAGAGAGCGTTTAAACCCTCTCCCCAACCGCAGAGCCGGGCGCCGGAGGGCGTGCGATGACCTCCAGCCACCCTGAGGTTTGACCTGGGGGTGGCGGGCTTTGTGGGCCTGCCCGCCATCCGTTCAGCACCAGGTCCGAGAGGCGGCGTGCGTGTTCCCACGCGCGCCTCTGTGTCGAGTCCGTCTCGTCCCTCTAGGGGGGAGACAGTAGGGAATTTTTGAGGGAGCCTGCCGTTTCATACGGCGGGCAGAAACCTCGGCGGGGTCGCGACCGCATGCGAAAGCGATTCGCGCGGCCCCGCCGATAGTGGTTTTGTCGAGGAACACCGTGGTAGGTTTAGTCGGTATTCCGGGAGGTACATTATTTCTTTTCCATCTTTCTTTTACCCCGGCGAGTCCGACATAATCCCTCCGCCCGCCCCCGCGGAGGGATATGCGTCATTGCATTCCCCCACGTAAAAAAAAAAAAAAAAAAAAAAAAAAAAAAAAAAAAAGGTGGCTAAAATATGACTATTTGAAATCATTTCATGAAAAAAATCTGTACTCTAATTTTTCCGAAACCATTATTCTAATTAAGAAAAAATATGGTCAGGGTTATTCTATATCACCAGTAGAATGCGTGGTTAAAAGGAATTACACGATTTCAAAATCACCCTGTATATGTTTATCCATTGTCTAGTACCCATAGTACAAGCTCTGCTTAGTTTGGGCTAGATGGTGTTGTGTATATGTGATAGAATATTATATTATTATTATTATATTATACTGTTGCCATAAAAAGATTACTTTTGATTGCTATTTGCTCTTGTGTGTAAAAATAATTTACAAAATCAAACATACGCAACTACCCTAATGTTGTTTTTATTTTCCTATTTTAAAATTGTCCCTATACGAATAGCGATTTATTCGTCAACGTTGCATGTTTTTAGTAATTGAAATCGTATGTGTAGCTTATTTGCTACCTACATGGTAAAAAAATAAATATTAGGAACACCGATTATTATTCAATTGTAATCAAATGAAAGGAACAATCGGATAATGTTTTTAGTGTGTTTTTATTAACAACGCCTTTTCATTTTTTGCGTAACGTCACTCCGTGAAATACTCATATTTTCGAACGCTTGTAAAATTCTGGGTTTAATTAAATTTCCGGTTGTAATGTAGAATTTGTAGTTGCACAGGATCTTAAAGTATGTCCAACAGACGTGGGAGTAGACAAAAGATGTGCGCAATACATTTCTACCCACACTATAGGGAATTATTATCATAATAATAATGTCTTCTAAACCGAATTTCGGTCACGACGGACAATCGTAACAGATACTGACCATCTGCGTAGGAGATATTATAGTGCACTCTCTGTTCCCTAACTCTCATGATCCAATGGGCGATAATGCAGCGCAACGCAGGACCCACGACTTTACGTGCTTGCCGACGGAAGTGCCTATCAACGCCAACTTCCTGTCTCGCTGCTATTAAGATTTCTTAACAGAAAAACCCAATAACTTTTTGTTGGCCGGACCCGGGATTCGAAACCGAGACCTGATGCATAGCAGTCGTATTCACTACCGCTGCGCCACGGAGGCAGTGAGGGAATAATTACAGTTGTGAAAATGTAAGTAAATGAATGAAGGTAGGATACCTTATGCCAGTCGATGTTAGCGAGTAGCGGTCGGTAGAGGGGGAAGCGTCGCGCAGTAAAGCCGGCCCAGCGCGGCGGCGACACGCGCGCGCGCACCAGCCGCCACCAGCGCGCGCACACGCACGCGCACGCGCACAGCGACAGGTCGTCCAAGTAGCTGAATATGCACAGCAGCACTGCAACAGAGCACCACCTCGTCATAAAACTGACACATTGAAATTAAACACTTTATACGGATTTTGTCGCGTATTAAACTTGACAAGTATGAAAAAGCCTAGCGTCGTCTAAAAACCTCTCCACTAACATGGGATGAATTAGTAAGTTTCATTTTAATGTTTACATGTGTTACTTTGTGACCAAAATGCATAAAGTTATTTTGATTTTATTTTTTACTTGTGACTTGCTACGGCTACGCATGGTTAACCTTAACAAATTATACTAAACCTTCCTTATGAATCACTTTATTGGTAAAAGCCGCATGAAAGTCCGTTCTGTAGTTTTTGAGTTTATCGCAAACAGACAGACAGACGCGTCGGGGGACTTTATTTTATAATATGTAGTGATATGTATTGATATCCTCACTAATATTATTAATGCGAATATGAGTTTGTTTGTTTGTCTGTTACGAATTTACGCCTTAACTACTCGACCGATCATCATGAAATTTTGTATACACGCAGTTGAGGGAACAGAAAATGACATTTCAACCTTTCATCTAATAAAATCACTGTGTCTAATCTAACCTACCCTCAATTTGCGCGAGCGTAGCCGCGAAAAAACTTCAGCCAGTGGCGTGCGGTTCATAAAGACAAAAAGACACTGCCTACCCTAACTCCTTCTACTCCTCTCTAACTCAGATAGATATTTATTATATTATTTATTATATTTTATTTTGAAGTCCAATATTTATATTTATCGACGAATAGTTAATTTCCATAAACAAAATTTCTCAAAACCTATAGGTATCATAATATCAGCGCCAACTGTCGCGTACCGGCTGCACTAGCGCTGACTGCAATGCGCCTTATTCGACGGAATAGACATGAACTAATATTGCAATAAATATTGAATTCTTTGCATGTGTGCATCGAGACGGACACAAAAATATCTATGTGCGTTCCTATAAATATTTGTGACACAATGTTAAAAGTTACGCATACAAACACAAAAAAGACAGTGTCTTTATTAGGTATATGACGTGTTCAGTGGCCTTCGTACATGACGAAAGTTCACGAGAATTGCCGAAGTACGACGAACGTTATGCAACCGATTTGTGATTTTTATGTGAGTTCTAAGAAGTCGCCATTGTTAATATTTGTTCTGTTTGTCTTGTGTTGTCGTAGGTCATTTAACATTTTAACGTTTTTATAGAGTGGAAAATGGAAATTCTTCACTGTGAAAGTTGTTCAGATGGTGTGTGTGACAGGAAATAAAAAGTAACGCGTTTTTAAAACTATCTTTCAGTGATAATTAAAGAATTTGAATTGTTTTTGGATACATTCAGGTATAAGTTTGAAATCATTTTTGAACGCGTAAAAAGTAAAATTTATTTTAAGCGGATTTTCATTGAAATTGTAGACAATATATCTAACGAAATGAAAAATGTCGCGACCGTTATAAAAACCTAAAAAAAATTAAAGTATTTTGAATTACTATTGTGCGAAAATTTCAATAATTATAATGTCAATTTTCCGGTTGAATTAGTAATAGAGATGGGTGTTAAAAGTTATAACAAATAAATAAACATGCCGTCGCCTCCTTCTGCGAGGAAGTAATTTCCACCAAGGAGGCGGCGGAGCGGGAGAGGGAGCGTTTAAACCCTCTCCCCAACCGCAGAGCCGGGCGCCGGAGGGCGCGAGATGACCTCCAGCCACCCTGAGGTTTGACCTGGGGGTGGTGGGCTTTGTGGGCCTGCCCGCCATCCGTTCAGCACCAGGTCCGAGAGGCGGCGTGCGTGTTCCCACGCGCGCCTCTGTTTCGAGTCCGTCTCCCCTCTAGGGGGGGACAGTAGGGTATATTATAGAAGTGAGTCCTTTGGGTAGGTCTCTTCGCGTAGTGGCCTGCCGTTTTACACGGCGGGCCGTAACCTCGGCGGGGTCGCGACCGCATGCGAAAGCGATTCGCGCGGCCCCGTCGATAGTGGTTTTGTCGAGGAACACCGTGGTAGGTTTAGTCGGTATTCCGGGAGGTACATTATCTTTTCAACATCTTTCTTTTACCCCGGCGAGTCCGACATAATCCCTCCGCCCGCCCCCGCGAAGGGATATGCGTCACTGCATTCCCCCACGTAAAAAAAAAAAAAAAAAATAAATAAAAAAAAAAAAGTAAACATGTTAAAATAAAATTATCATTAGCATTGTTAAAATAATATATATATAACATGTAGTATTTTTTTTTACGTCAGTGCCTTCATTACTATACAATCACCATACGATATTTACGTCAATGCCATCTATCTTACTTTCGAGAAACTAATTCAAATTATTGATTCAAGGTGACGTAAACCGTTTGTTTGTCAAATAAATAACAAATCCTGCGCTAGGTGGCGTACATCACTTTCGTCTTCGTGTCAAACGTACGTTGCTTTCGAAAGAACTGACACCTGACATTGAATATTTATCTTTAAGCATGAAGATTAGTCTATTTTTATTTGAACGATTACGAATTAACATTTAATTTAGCAACCTATAGTAATATCGATCTTATTTGACATCTAGTTCGTAAGTTATAAGGTTCATTTTTATTTGGGAACAGACTTAACTGGAAATGTAAATTTTATGATGACGAAATTTTACTTGTTAAAACTATTTTTTATTCTTTTCACGGCTCTGGCGCCGGCACCGTGTTGGTGAATAAAGAGGTTATGTTATTGTTTTAATCGAGCCACAACCGTTTTCTTTTTTAGTGAATTAAGCTATGATTAAGCTTGTTTCTTTTTTAAGTGTATATAATATAAGTAGGCTAAATACTTTTTAGTTTGTAACGGTGTATATAAGTAGTATAGGAATAAGTGAAAATAGTGTGTTTAAATAAACTTTAAATACCTAGGACTTAAGTGCAAATAAATAGATAAATTCAGAGTCCTAAATCAGTAACAGTATGAAAGAAATTTCATTGATCTAACTAATTATGTCGCATGTTAAATTTATATAAGCACTTCAACAAAATCACGAAGAAGAAACATGTTAACATTCAAAATTTTAAAATCATGTATGTCACAAGCTAATATGCTAACATGACTAAAAGTTAAAATGTATATAACACATTTATTTAACTCAACAATTAAAGCAACGTATTACGTATAAGTTTAACTATTTAACATGTTATAAGAATTAGCGCTTTAAATAACATGCAAATTTTTATTTAACATTAGCATTTAACAGTATAACGAAAAATATCATTTTAGCCCACCGCTAATTAGTAACGCAATTCGTAGATTTATAAATCATTCAACTTTAACTTAGACCGCCTTATCAATGAGCTCAAATGTGTTTATACAACCGCCGAATTCAAAAGCCTTAGTATTTATAAAATTATAGAACATTTTTACGAAAATAACTTAAATACAGTCTTTCCCGAAGTACTGCGTTTGGCAAAATTAATTGTTACGGTTCCCGCGAGCAGTGCTTCAACCGAAAGGTCCTTGTCGTCGTTAAAACGTATACATACTTATTTAAGGAATACACAAGGCCAGGAACGACTTACAGATCTTTCCATGATATCAATAGAAAAAACCTTCTTACTACAATAAAACGCGTTCCTAACTTTTACGATTCCGTATTGCAAAAATTCTTACTGAAAGATAGACGTGTAGATTTATATTATAAATATAAAAATAAAATATAAACTTTATAGTTCCGTATACGCACAACATACGACCGACTTTTTTTTGTTAGATATTTTTTATTTTGCAAATATAGAACATCAGACAAATGCGCCGAGGCCACTTCGAATATCCGTAAATTGATATGTTCATAAATTCAGTCAATTTATGTATATTTGAGGTGGTAAATTACACACATCATAATTTATTCGATACGACGACGAACCTAAACCAATATGCAGTTAAAATGTTTGGTAAGTGACCTTTTAAAATTTTCTGCCTACCCTGTCTTAAAATCCTGTGCCACTAACTTCAGCCAAGTTTCAATACCAATGCGAGTCTCAACCATACTTGCCTTCAGAAGGCAGCTGCTCCACCAGTCCAGCCGCGAGATTATCCGGCGGCCTCGGTGTGGACAACGCTTGCAGGGACCGCGCGAGGCTGGGCGGCGGAGGCGGTGGCCCGAGACCGGCGCGCTCTTCAGCTGTAGCATCAGGTCGACTGCACCCACCCATTACATTAACTCCAGATCCTCCACTACTTGAACTGCTCCCTGCACTCCCATTCCCTGTACTGCGACTGCTGCTTGGTCCTCCATTGCCTGCTGCACTGGCTGCCACACGACCAGAGCTGGTGCCACCTCCATTGCCTGGAGCTCGACCTGATCCTCCTGCTCCACTGCCCATTCCGCCGTTACCCTGTCCACCACCGGGGACACCCCGACCGGCGCTACCGCCGGCATTTCCTGGTCCGCTGCTTCCAGCTACATTAGCCATACTACGACTACATCCTCCAGCAATATTGCCGGTACTGCCGTTGCCAGTCCCAGCTATGACGCCTCGTCCAGATCCACTAGCCCCACTGCCCGCTGCTCCGCAACTAGGTCCAACACTTAAGCTACTCCCCGCTGCGCTGCCGGCCGCACTGCCCAGGCCACCACTGTTACTGCCGCTACCACCATTGCCACTACTGCTTGCACCAGCACCTGAGTTACTCGCTCGACTAGCTTCATCTTCTGGACTTGTTTCACTGTCCAGTGAACTCTGGAATAACACCAAATAAATTAACTCCAATGCAATTTTAGTTTTTCGCCGCGCGCACGCACGCACGCACGCACGCACGCACACAGGAAGACAACTTCCACTATTGTGGGTGTGACTTTACAAACTTACAATGAATGGACACAAAGATACTACAAAAAAAGCTACATAAAATTTGAAATACAATTTTGCTAGTCCCACTGACCCACTAGCCTACCCACATTTAATGTAGCTGCAGCTATAAGACCATAGGACTTTGAAATTAAGGCAATACATGCCCTCATGCTTGACTCCATGCACATGATCAAATACTGTAGTATCTCCTACATAGATGCCAGTCTTGATTACAATTGGCCAAGGTGACCCAAATTAGACATTATAGTCTTTCTTGTTCAAAATTTGTCATCCATTGTGTTATGTGGAAAATTGTCAGTTACTAAAGTAACCTATGAGATTATTGTTACCTCCAAATAATGTAGAGCCCAATTATTGTAGAACATTTAAGTAAAAAAATATAAATTTTCATTGCAAATGGAATTAATTTTGTGGTCACTGTTTAAAATATGAAAGTTGTTGATACTCTTAAAACTTAATGAATAGGCATTATGTGACTAACACATAATGTGACTGCATGGTCCATATTGCATAATTTTGACCTTTTGCATGGTTGACGTTTCGACCAGGTTACACCAGCCGTGGTCATAAGCTGAAGAACCTGCAGACTAGCAAATCAGCAATTGCAGAACATATACTAGAATCGGGTACTAATCATTGGATAGAATTTCATCGTCCGGAAGTCAACGCTACTTTTATCCAAGAGTAGCGCGAGAAGCTATTGAAATCAAAAAACATAGAAATTTCAATAGGGAAGATGGTTTCAAATTATCCGCGACGTGGAATCCCGTGATTAATACGCAACTTCGCTGTTTTGCACAGTCAGGTAATTCACAGAATACGGACACAACGGCTAACGTACGTAATAGGGCTAGCATGAGTGTAGTGTGTGACGGTACATGGACAAACAAAAATATCCAAAAGTGAGGGTGTATCAAGATTCTTCTGTCTCACAATCGGAAACATGACATCGCAACACCAGTCAGCTTATGAACACGGCCAGTGTAACCTGGTCAAAACGTCAAGCATAAAAAAGGTAAAAATTATGCATGATTGCGTTAAGTATTATATATATATGTAAGTATATCATGCAACACGAAAGGTTAAAAGTTATTACGGTTTGAGATGTGTCATTGACGGTTTTTTATTTGAATTAATGAACTGTTTTTCGTTTATGGTCAACAGGTTAAAAATACTGTTAAATCATCAACTGGTTTTTCAATGAACTGATTATTAATTATATTTGTATAACATTAAATTATTGCATATTATGTCAATGTTTTCGATCGCAACTTTGAAAACTGTTTTGTAGCTACTAATTGTATTAGAACAAAACTGCTTTCTTTATTTTATTAATTGTTTTATGAGATGAAAATTATTTATACATTATTGCGATTTGCGTTGTGAAGACATTGATAGAATTTATTAGGTTAATATTTTCAACAGGTTTTGCGATTAAATAAAAACAGTTGATTCATTAAAGAACAAAAAGCCATTAATAAAAACAGTTTATTGATTTAATTACTTCTAATTACAGTAGATATTCCTTTGTAAATAAGAAGTGTTTAGAAGTACAATAAAAATAAAATAAATGTGGTACACCTGCCTAGTGTTAAATATAGTTTTACTTAACGTACATGTACCAGTGTCCAGATACAATGATTTTATAATTATGTTCTCATAGTATCTACATATATTTCAACTGCACAAATGGTGTAGCATTTCAAGTGGTCACCACCAACACTGTGCAGAGTATTAGGGATTCCTACCCACATGAGACAAAAAAATTGTGTGGTCCAAGAATAGTGTTATTTTCATCCATTGATTGAATATTTGTGAAGACCCACATTCATTAGGATTAATTCCTAAAGCAGGGGAATTCTATTAAAACTAAAGAAATTATGATTAAGCTGCAAGTTAAGAAATAAGCACTAAGAATTTTCTATATTACAGAAGAGTTTAAAAATATTCAAGTAATGTTCACAAACAATACCCAGACTTCAAACAACTGTTTTTAGATCACACCACAACAATTACAGCAATATAATCACAAGTTGTCGTTAATATATTTCTTGTTGCTCTTGTTTCCATTTTATGTGATGCAAAGTAAATAAATGGTTTTAAACTTACTCTGTAATACCACCAGGCTGGTACAGGACAAGCTCTATTCACTTTACGTTCAGAACTGAAGTTCAGATCAGATGGTTCATCATTTCCAGAGTCGCCGTCGTCGGTCTTTTCACTGCAGAAGTATGATGTAGGCAAGTATGATGGAAAATCGGGAAAGAGAAACGCGTGGCAAGTCACACACACGGGCTCACCAAAACTAGGGCCATAATAACCATTGCAAACGTAACACGTAGAGTTCTGCAACAATTTATTATGATTTATAAAGCATAAATCACAAATTATGCATCTAAAGTTACGAATACATACATTGAATTCAAACTCAAGTGGTTGCTCGAGAGGCGTAGAAGAAGTAAGTTTGTCCCCGTTTTCTTCTAATTTCTTGATAAATTGGAAGAATTCTGGTCCCATTGTAAACATACTGAAGCCTATTCAAATCTTGACCAAAAAGTTATTCTATTATGTGAATGTAGCGGTCACAATAATTATGGATAGCAATCAGCTAAATAATTAATCAATGTGTTTAAGCATCACGGGTAAAATCTTTATTATAACAATATTAAACTACATAAATCTAATACACATTAGGAATAAAGTTCTATGTGTTTGTACGAAAATAAAATAATATGTCCATTTTTTTGTCAACCTGTCAATCCAATGTAGTTTGACATTAAGAATGTGACATTACGAAAAGATTGCCTTTGAAAAATATACATAACTTAGGCTGCTGTCAGCAGATTTATCGTATTCGTTCTATAATTCATTTTGTCAATGATATGATAAAAACTTTTTGAATTGTTATACAGAGTGTCCGGTAATTAATGGATAACCTGGAAATGTCTTATAGTGGAACCGATGGCCGTTCAGAAAAAAATATGAAAAACTTGAGATGTGTTTTTTTTTTAATTACCATATTGTATAACTTTCTTTGATAATACGACCATAAATGAATGAAATCCATCGGTTTTTTGTTGTTTTATTATTAAACACTAATTAGAGAGATTAAGAGCACGGTTACGTCTCCCGGAAGGTTTACCATAGAAAAAGTAATTAGAGTTTTTAGCTGCATAGATGGCGTAGTGATTTAAGAGGTAATAATAATATAATCATTGTGGAGGAACAGGGTGTGAAGTCCCTCCAACACAAAGGGAGGATCCTCCGACCAGGCTGGTTGATCGTGCCTGGTGGGCCGCGGCCCGACGGTTGATGTCGGGAGCTTGTATAAATACTCAGTCGCTGTGTAAATTTCACTTGTGCGATGCAGAATAGTATGACGTCATGTGAAGTGATTGTATCGCCATCTGTTGAATGTAGGCTGAACTTCTTCGTCGGTGTGGAGTCGCCATATAATAATAATTTATTTCTTAATTTACAAGACACAAGACATTACATGGTGAAGAATAGTGGTAGTGCGTGTAACAATGCACAGTAAGTCGCTAGCACCCGAACTAGGTAGAACCTGTATCTCAGGCACCAGACACCTAAAAAATTCGATAGTATAACATCCCTACTTCACCAGCTATGGTTTTAAGTCTTTTGTAGAGACCCTATTGTTGCTTACTAGTACATACAACATAGTCCCAAACTCCGTTGTTACTCTAATTTCTTTGACAGGAAAACCCAATAACACTTTGTCTAACCAGGGCATCGAACTCGGAACTGTATGCATAGCAATTGCAATAAATACTGCTATTCCACAGAGCCGTATAGAAAGTTATGTAGCTATATATCACCGTGGAGATAGGCAGAACTGAATAATGCCCACATAATTATGATTTTAGTGGTTTCTAGGTCGTACGTAATACGAGTCATGTCTACCGATCTGAGTACTAGGCTTCGTGTTGCGACTAAGTATTTCCTGTCAAAAATTCCCGGTAACACTGCCCGATCCAGGCACACCTAAGCCCACCTATTATACGCAGTTAACTCAGTCACATTAATGAATCTGAATGCGACTGAGTTAACTGCGTCACTGACTGCTGACACGTGATTATTTTAAGGATCACATTTTAGTTAATTAATCATCCCCTTCCTTCGTTCTTCCGACATTCGATGAATTTCGTTAGCATACCAATGCGGCAATCTTATGCAATTATCATGTGGTCCCAGTTGCCACTAACTTATACAGATTGATTTTGAAATCGTGTAATTCCTTTTAACCACGCATTCTACTGGTGATATAGAATAACCCTGACCATTTTTTTTTATTAGGATTTTTTTTGAAGACTTGATGTTTAATTTTTTTCGTGAAATGGTGTCAGATAGTCATATTTTAACCAACCGAGATAAATTTTAATTTTTACTAAATAAAATAAAATAACATATCAATAATTAATGTCGTAAATAATAAACGGCGGACCTTTTTATTGCCCCTTATTATTTACGACATCAGTAATTATTGTAATGTTATTATTTTTAAATTAGTAAAATATTAAGATTGCGTCGTCGGGTGGTTAACATAATATGACCATCTGAAATAGTTACTTGAAAAAAAAAACGGTACAACAATTTTTCCAAAAACATTATTGTTTAGTAGAATGTGTGGTTAAAAGGAATTACACGATTTCAAAATCACTCTCTATAATAGACAATACAGGACGGAAAGCCAATGCAATCTAACTTCAGTATTAGTTGTTTAAGTGGTCTTTTCGCCACTATTCTGCGCCAAGTGTTGTGGGTTCGAATCCCACGAGAGACATAATTTTGTCATCCACAAATGGTTCTTCTGCGTCCATATGTTATTTGTTTGAATTTTGTAAAGACCACCTGCAATACAGGCATTATTCCAAGTGCGGATGATGTCTTTTAAAAAAGAAACTTACCTACGAATATAATTATCCCCGCAAAGATGAATTGTCAGTCACTCCTAGGAAACTAGTATTCAACAACATCCTGCTAGATTATGAGCAGACTTCAGTATGATTAGGAAGACAGCTAAGGTGTGCGACGTAGGTACCATGTCCACTTACAACCTACAGTACACATTAGTACTGTGTGCTCTGAAATAGGGCTGTACTTAGATGTCAACCGTTATAGTTTTATCGAATAATGGCTATGGTATTTTAGTCAAATACTTAATAGGACTATATAAAAGTATTTTCTACTCACCTATATGTATTCCTTGTAGCAGCATATAGAGAAAGCGTAGTCGACGGCATCATTATGATAATAGTATACTTGCTAATTTTGTAATTTCGACTGATTAACTCCGTGTAAAATTCTTCGCTCAGTGCTTTGGCGGCCGGGATGTAATGATGGCCCAGCCTGAAAGTCCGTTCTAATTGGGGCCATCAAATTACTCTTATTACTTTTGAACTAACCGACTAACTAACGACAGACTAATTTTAACTAACTGTAACTACCTATGTGTTGATTGATTTTCGTAGATTACTTTGGCTTTAGAGATTTAGCGATGCCGCTCATTCTCGCTAAGCGATTAGGCAACCACAGTAAATTGGAAACCACGGACCAACTAATTCCCCTATTCTGTGTCTAATCAGTGACTAACTCACAGTTCAATCAGAATTGAAATCAGTCAATGGTGGCCCAGACAGAATTTAAACCTAACATTATGTATTTGATGCTGAATATTATTATTTACCAGTTTGGCATACTTTAGCTCTTGAGATTTTGGAATAGATATGTAATTAGAATATGGTTGTAATAGTGTAATGTAATATAGATATCTACAGGTATTGAAGTGAAGATGGTTAAGAAATAAAACAACAGCTTCATTCTTAAAATTATTCTTAAATTACTTTCATTTTGTTATCTTTCACTTCTTTCGAGCTTTCAATGTGCTATTTTTTGTCAATTTTCTTTTGTAAATGAACACAAATAATACATAATATAAAGTATACCACATGTGTACATTGTACTTTACTATCAAGAACAGGACAAACAAATCGGTCATTCATTATAATATATCCCATTACCATTGTAGTGCTTCACAGTAACATATAATGGGTATCATTTAAAAACATAATAAGGAGAATAGGAATTAATAACCTCGCATTGAAAATAATACTATCATACACAAACATACAAACATAGGTACAGTTAAGTTCTAAAATTAAATGGTCCTGCACCACTATTGAGAATCCTGTCAGCTATTTTTATATAATATAAATTAGATAGCTACATCCTTATATAATTTATCTTTTCATAATGATGCTGAGACCAAAATATCGGGCGGCGGGATATCATATGCAATATGCAGGTCAGACAACGCCGTCTGGTTGTAACATTACCTTAACAATACCTTAACAAGTGCGCGGGCGTAAAGTACCACGTTCTGTGACTAAAACGTAATGCTAGCAACTCTAACGGCTTATATAGCTCTCAGATTCACAATACCATTACTATTAACTCTAATACACCTAACCGCGATATGAACAATCATTGCCAAAACTAGTATTAACAAATCAATAACGACATCACTTTAAGGCGTATATAATACAAAATTTGTGTTAAGGAAATATTCATTTATCATCTAATTGTTGTAGGTACATAACTAGGTATTCGGCCGGTGAACAGCCGAGGTCAACATCGTATATTTCGCTTATTAATTTAATAGTCTTACTCTATACACATTGCCCTCAACGAGTCCTAGTTAGTTCTTTGTTCACAATCAAAAACAGCACATTTTCAAACAGTCACTTCATTTCAATATCAATCTTATACAAATAAAAATAAAATTCATATTTCCTTATCGCGATCCGTCATAAATACACACGGAAGTCTCTGTATGTGATTTATCTTACCTACGAAATCGTCATCAACTTTAAAAAGTAAAGATAAAAGGTGGAGGTACAGTCCAGTGGCGCAGGCTAGCAGCTATAGTCGGGGGTCGAGGTCGGCGGCGGCCGCGCGGTCACACACTAACTAGCTAAACCGCGCTCGCTCTAGCGATAGCGACACCGCGCGTCCCCCTCTACCGCACTCAGTACGGAGAGTAATACATGCCGCGCCTGTACCCTCTGCAAACAAGGCACGCCGTTAGTCACCGCTACAGCTACAGTTACAGCTACGACACTACCGCTACGCGCCATGCGCCGAGCGCCATGCACGCTACACACTCAGGAGGGGCGCTGCATTGAAAATGCACATAATTTTCTATTACAAACTTTATTTGTAAAATGTATAAATATTGTCTTTCCTTTGATCAATTTACATAAGTTTGTACCAATTTTTACAACAGTGTTCACCGTCTACAAAGTGTCCGTCGCAGAAGATGTCAATACTGATCCGATAAAACGAAGCTCTTATCATATCTCATTATGTTCGACAAAATTAAACATACAGTGACATTTATGTACATAAATGACATCTTCCACAAGTTCAAGTAAACATCAATAAGGTAATTTGCAACTGTTATACATAAAATACAATGCTTATTGCGAAAATAGTATCTTTTAACTAAGTAGTTATAAATACTGCGTGCTTTCATACAAGTGGCTACAGAGCCAGCCATAATAATCAGACTTGTCAAATGCATTTTAACCTTTTGAGAATAAGTACTTATTATATCCCCCAAAAAAGTTTACATATTGTGAGGTATATAAAAAATATCAAATAAATACAAACACAAATATAAATAATTTTGTAAATAAAACGAAACATATAATGAATTTACAAAATGTGTCGCCGCGCAAGAGTCTGCTCACTTTATACAACTTTTTAAATTTGATTGCGCATTGAGAATTTTCGTGTAAAATATAGATAACACAGTTTTCAAGTAAGATTACACTACAAATCTGCTTAAACAATTCTGCTACATAATTTTGTACTTACATAATATCAATCAATATAACATTGGTGTTTTAGGTATACATTGGTCTAAAAATGAAATGGCTCGTGGTCATGATTTTGTAAGTATGATTCATGTGATTTTTTTATTAATACACATAAGGTCTTTGTCTTTATGTACTGTCGCCTTTTACAATAAATAAATACAATGTACTAAACCTAATTCAATCAAATTGATTGCAGTTGAATTGCAAACAGAGTGTAATGACTCAAAAACAAAGTGTATAATATTGTCCAGAATTAAAACATAAATAAAATGAATAAATATAATGATCTCCCTGCCCCCAAATAAAGGACCGTAGAGCTACAACAGTTTGTCTAGTAAACAGTTGCAAATTATGTAGTAGGAAGTCTGCGGATAGCTGAAGGTGTGTAGACAGTGTTAATATGGATTGTACCTGCCGCGACGGACGGGCCGGTAGCCCGAGTAGTACGGTGAGAAGCCGCCGCGAAACGAGCGCCCGCGCCCGCGGGACGAACGCGGCGGTCGGTTCGTTGTCGACAGCCCCGGCTTGTTCGTGCGCTTTGGCATCACCTGCACACGCAAACATACTTCAACACTTAGCACGTACACACAGCGCCAGAATACATAAATATACGACACAGATAAATGGAACAGTCGTAAGAGTCGTCCTACAAGTTTTTATCAACGGAATTGGGTAGCAAGACTTAAAAAAGGTGTACTTATTTGGGCATCGTAACTAATATTATAAATACGAATGTGAGTTTGTTTGTTTGTGCTTCAACACTTTAACTCCTCGACCGATCATCAAGAAATTTCGCATGCACGTTTTCATGGGTACAAAAAAAGTCACAGGATACCATTCAACCAGAAAATAGTACTGATATTAACCTAACCTACATTTACACGAGCGAAGCCGCGGGCAAAATATAGTGTAAAGTAAATATAGGACACATAAAATTGAAACAATCGATAGAGAAGACCTTGAAGTAACATTTTCTTACCAATACGGCATCAGCGGAATTTGGTAGCAAGAATTGAGAAAGGTACTACATAACTTAATTTGGGGAAGTAAAATAAATATAGGACACATATATGGAACAGTCCTAAGCTCTCATTCTCACCAATATGGTATCAATAATCCGTTGATAACATCATTAATAATTTAATTAATTAGATATTAATTTAGTTGTCATCAGATTCGAGCGGCTAGCCATTTCTTTTAACAGTTTAAAAGCTATCTGCTATACAGAAATTAAAGAAACTTATTGTTCGATTAGCTATCGGAGATATCTGCTAACAGTCAAACTTACGAGACCTCTGATCCCTTGGAATCAACCTCCATAAGCAAAAGGAAAGGAGGAAATTTAGATTTTTATGTATTTGGAATCAGTAAAAAAAGACGCGTCATATTTATATGAAATATAAAAATATTAGCAGTTACGTCTTTTTTCCTTATGACGGTAGAACATTCTGACCAGGTTAAGAGAATATAAGCTGACGAGCGTCTTTAAAAATGTGCGGCGCATTCATGAGGCAAGAGAGAATTTTTAGGTAAATAGCAAAGAGGGGTTTTTTATACAGTTTTTTAAAATTTTTTTATACAGAACCTGACTGATTTTTTGCGTGCACAAACGCGAAGGACATCACGACTACCAGAGAGATAAAATTTCTCGAGCGGAAATTGAACTCAAAACAATCAACGCTTTGGGAATGGCGACGTATATACACCAATATGTCATCCATTAATAAAATGGTCTTTTAAAGACAACTTCCACTCTAGGCGTCATTCCTGTGTCGCGATTGGTTTTAATAATACAATAGTAGATAATTTAGCTACGATTATGAATAAGACATCCTTATTGCCGTGTATTGTCTAAACCTCTACTCAAATGTTCAGTTTCAACGCCCAATACGGACAAAGTATTATGAGGGTTAGTCTGCTAGAAAAATATTAGCAGTGTAGTCTGTTTGTATGGCAATAAGGTTTGCACCAACTTAAATAACTCTGAGTTCTTTGAATATCATATTATTTAGCTTCTCAAGTTTTGTAATGCCAGACATAATTAAAAACAGAAGTCTGGCTGCCGGTGTGCCTCTGCGACTCAAAAGATTAAATATTGCATTCAAAATGAGGCACAGCCTGCCTGAGGTCTGCTTTTTCCATACAGAAGATCGCGAAGCAACCTTGTGTTATTATTCTCTGGACGGTTATACAGAGATAATCTACCAACGTTGCAAAGGTGCATACAGCCAAGCTTTAAAAAAAAGGTTGCTATGCGGCTAACTAAAAGGGTAAAAAAATCACATTGATCCTAATGTGATTTTTTTACCCTTTTAGTTAGCCGCATAGCAACCTTTTTTTTTAAAGCTTGGCTGTATGCACCTTTGCAACGTTGGTAGATTACCTCTGTATAACCGTCCAGAGATTATTTTTAAAGACTCCTTATTATTTATAACTCATGTATTATCCAACTACTGAGCATATGTCGCAACATTTAAACAATATTTATTTGTGGTTAACACAAATTGTTGTCTCATGTAAAATTCAAACCCTTGTGGGTACTCTGGTGTACTCGGCGTAGTAGGTGACCACTCAAATGACTACGCCATGTGTACAGTCAAATTACTATGTTATTGTAAGGTACAAATATAACATTGGAAGGTGGGGAAACTGGTCCTGATCAGGAAGGAAGGGCGGCCGGTGGACAGTCCGTCCGCCTACCGGCCCATTGTGTTGTTGGACGAGATGGCTAAACTGTTCGAGTTTATTATCGCGGAGCGCCTCGTCCAGCGTATTTCTTCTGTGGGTCCGGATCTGGCGGACAACCAGTATAGTTTCCGCCGCGGGAGCTCCACAATCGATGCAGTCCTGCAAGTTAGGAGGATGCAGTGTCCCGGTGCGAGGTCGTCTTCGCGGTGTCTCTGGACATCGCGAATGCCTTCAACACCTTGCCCTGGAGTTGTATTAGGGAGGCACTCATCTTTCATCGAGTGCCGACCTACCTCAGCCACATTGTCGGGGCATATCTATCGGAGAGGGTAGTAGTCTACCCGGGTCACGACGGTTGGAGTCGGCGAGAGATGTCGTGCGGTGTTCCACAGTGATCGGTTCTGGGTCCGCTCCTGTGGAACATCGGTTACGACTGGGTGCTGCGAGCTGCACTCCTCCGTGGCGTCGGCGTCATTTGTTACGCCGACGACACACTTGTTACGGCGAGGGGTTAGTCGCACCGGGCGGCGGCCATACTGGCGACCGCTGGGGTCGCACAAGTCGTCAATCGTATCCGGCGGTTGGGCCTCGAGGTGGCCCTGTCCAAGTCCGAGGCCGTTTGTTTCCACGGCCCTCGAAACCGGCCACCTCTAGGGGCCCATATCATGGTAGGAGGAGTCCGCATCAGCGTCGAGTCAACCCTGAAGTATTTGGGTCTCTTGCTCGACAGCCGATGGCACTTTACAGCCCATTTCAGTCGTTTGCCCCCATTCTTCGAGGCGCTGCAGGCGCGCTCTCGCGTCTACTGCCCAACCTTGGGGGGCCAAACATCTCCTGCCGGAGGCTCTACGAGGGGGTCGTGCGGTCCATGGCTCTGTACGGGGCCCCAGTTTGGGCGGACAGCCTGACGACCGGAAACATTTCGGCGCTTCATGCGCCATAGCGCACACAGGTTGATAAGAGGTTACCGCACGATCTCGTTCGAGGCTGCGAGCCTCCCCGCCGGATCGATGCCATGGGACCTGGAAGCGGCGCTCCTAGCATTGCTCTATTGTTGGCGCCACGATCTTCCCGCTCTCGAGGCGGCAAGGTCCGAGCTCCGCCAAGTCCTAATGGAGAAGTGGAAGAAGCGACTTGTGCAACCCAGTGCCGAGCATGCCACGATCGTGGCGGTAAGTCCCGTGTTTGAGGAGTGGCTGGAGAGGCGGCATGGCACCCTCACCTTCCGGCTGACACAGGTAATGACTGGCCATGGTTGTTTTGGCCAGTTCCTGTGTCGTATAAGCCGGCAAGAGACGCCCGGTTGTCACCACTGCGGCGACTGCCGCGACGTTGTTGAGGACACGGCGCTGCACACTTTGGCGGTTTGCCCGCCTCGGCATCGCAGCGCCGTGAGTTGATCGCGGCAGTCGGATTGGTTGCCCTCTCGCTCCCGGCCGTATTTCAGTCTATGGTCCGGAGCGATAGGTCGTGGAACGCCGTCGCTTCCTTCTGCGATCGGATAAAGGAGGCGGCGGAGAGAGAGCGCTTAAACCCTCTCCCCAACCGCAGAGCCGGGCGCCGGAGGGCGCGAGATGACCTCCAGCCACCCTGAGGTTTGACCTGGGGATGGTGAGCTTTGTGGGCCTGCCCGCCATCCGTTCAGCACCAGGTCCTAGAGGCGGCGTGCGTGTTCCCACGTGCGCCTCTGTGTCGACCCCGTCTCCCCTCTAGGGGGAGACAGTAGGGTTTATAAGTGAGTGAGTGCCTTTGGGTAGGTCTCTTCGTGTAGTGGTCTGCCGTTTCATACGGCCGAAACCTCGGCGAGGTCGCGACCGCATGCGAAAGCGATTCGCGCGGCCCCGTCGACAGCAGTTTTGTCGAGGAATACCGTGGTACATTATCTTTTTAACATCTTTCTTTTACCCCGGTGAGTCCGACATAATCCCTCCGCCCGCCCCCGCGGAGGGGTATGCGTTAAAGCATTCCCCCACGTAAAAAGAAAAAAAAATTTCCAAATATAACATATTCAAGTGATTCTAACATTTCTAACTCAGTATAATACCTAGAAGTTAATTAATTAAACCTTAAAGTAATTATAAATGGTTTGCGATTCATTAGTTCTCACAGGTAACAAAATCAATTAAAAGAGAAATAAGAGTAAATACATTAATTAAACTACGTACTATCGACAGCAGCGACGGATGACCATTTAAGAAAAATTTCGCTTACACATGTTGACTTTAAGTGACTCCGCCCTTAATTTTGATAACCAATCAAAAAGGAATCTTCGAACAAAAAAGTGTACCAACCGTTTGTTTTTATGACTTTTCTTACTTTTGCCAGATGGTATCATATTTGGACAGTTGTTGCGTTGACACAATACCGGACTTCTAACCACGAGCTCCCACAGGAACTTTAATACTCTACTCTTCTAATAGTAAATTTAATTGTAGCTTTTTGTATTAACTTTTGTTTTTGCTTTATACATTTAGTATTAATAGTATAATTTATTTACAATTTTAAGATAATATGCTCTTGTATCAAAATAAGTAAAAAATATTGTCTCTTAGGATTAAAAATAACGGTATGGAATGTAAATATAAATTTAAGCATTGTTATACTTAATCATTGAAATAGGTTTTATTTGTTACTTTCTTTTTGTTTGTTTAGTTTGATGGAACGTAGCTACCTAGTTGTTAAATTAGTATTAGTAGGTAACTTTTAAATTACAATTTTACTGAGATAGTAAGTATATTGTTGTTTTATTTATTTATTTCAAGGTAGCTTTATTAATTTAACATTTATAATTATTATATTAATGAAGTCTGAAATATTTAAAAACGTATCTGCATCAAAGAAGTCCATTATACGAGCACATCAATAAAACTAAATAAACTATTATGTAGCCGACCTACGGCCTATTCAAATATTAACATTGTTGTATAAATAAATAGGTAATACAATATATTTGATACCTTCCAGTCGTTTTGATTCGTTTGATCATAGCGGCTTCAGAACATAACCAATGTTAATTTGCTGATTTCTATTTGAGAATGTTTATACTAAGTATAACTAATCAATCCTGGCGGTACACAAATATATACATAATAATAATAATAATATAAACCCCTCTAGGACAGTCGTTATCTCATCATGAGACTAACGCGATATCGGAGGGCACAGTATACTAGCTTTAAAACTATCACCTTCGCCTTGTGATATAAACAAAAAATGTATCACCAGGTTAAATTAAAGCGCACAAACCGCAGGGCAGCTTGTGGCGGGCTGAATGTGAGTGGCGACACTGCGGTCCTGAATGCCTCAGAGAGTTGGTTAGGGCCTCGTTCCCGGCTTGCCGTTACTGGTTGGCCGGGGTGGAACTTCAAGAGCGCCCGCAGGACTCTCAACTCTGGCTTGCCTTGGTCGGCTGGCCAGAGGGAGGCCGCTAGAGCTATATGCTTGGGGGTGGAAGTGTCATTTTCAAGGGCATAACTACGGGGAAACCCGCTCTGGGTCTCCGTTGTCACGAGACCCGTGATGGTGAAACCGGCGCCGCACCGCTCGACACCCCTAGCCACTCGCACCGGTGTTGCCCTCTGCTGCTGGCTTGTATGCCTATAGTGGCTTATCAGGGGGCCCATCTAGTGAGTTGGCGAGTCACCGTCTGCCCATTGCATTGATGCTATTAGAGTATTCAGGGCAGACGCCGTTTTTCATCCATAGTTAGCAATATACCCCGGTCCACCAAACACCCATACCTATAGCCCATATATTAGAATCCATACGTAGCAATAGTCCTACGCCTGCTGCGGCTAGTGCCGCTGTAGGTGTTCCATAACACCTTTGATTAAAACTCTCAAAGGGCCTCTTCACGTTGGACCCATGTCTCCGTGTAAGCCTCCCAAAGGGCCAGGTATTTTCTAATATAATATGTTAGAAAGTACCTGTGATAAGAGAAATAATATAATAATATTCTACCACATACACACAACACCATCTAGCCCAAACTAAGCAGAGCTTGTACTATGGGTACTAGACAATGGATAAACATACATATATACTTTTTTTTTGTAAATACATACATATTATACATAGAAACACCCAGACCAAGACAAACATCCATGTTCATGCACACAAAATGTTTGACTTGTGCGGGAATCGAACCCGCGACCTTAGGCGTGGCAGTCGGTTACACTAACCACTACGGCACCGAGGCCGACGACATAATACATATAATACAAATGTAAGGTGTAAAAAAACTCAAACAAAAAGGTCGTAGCTGACCAGTTGAGTTTGTATCGCCTTAGAATCAGTAAACAAATGTCAAGTGTAAAAAAACTCAAACAAAAAAAAGGGGCGTTTCACGTGCCATGTTGGCCTGCTATGCGATTTTAACCTTAGGAATGGTCATCCGTCGCTGCTGTCGGTAGTACATATCTATTATAATCACAATTTATTTAAAACTGTTCTTGACACCATAATCATAATCATAAAGTCATTTAAAGCTGTTCTCACAACAGTTTTTCTATTATATTGTCTTATATTTACGCGGATGTTATGTAATAACAGTGTTTTAAAGTAAAATAAACTACGCTACAAAATCCGTATAAAGTGTTTAATTTCAACGGATGTTATTGTTATGATTTTAAGAGACACTGAGGACATACATTGAAATTAAACTACTTTATACGTTTTATTACATAATTTTGAGAATATTACCTACCTACTACTGAACATTTACCTACTACTATTTTAAGCTATTTAAAATTATAGAACTATTTAGATTTTTATTTACTTTTTCCCCGACGTTTCGGTTGCTTTCCAGCAGCCATGTTCAGGGAGAGAATTTTTCTGTTACGGTGTACTACGCAAATATTCAACAGACATTCTACAGAGACCCAAACCAATAACTAAATCTAGTATTAACTGCTCATACAAAAATCTGTCGCGTCCGAGATGCTGTATGGCGATTATTTAAACACTGCGTAATCAACATTTTTTAGCACCCTATAAATCTGTCTTGCTTTTGTATCCTTAAAATTTAAATAATAATGCAACCAAAATACAAGAAATTATCTTGAATATTTATCATACTACAGCGTCTAAATGATCTCATTTAGTGAAGAGACGGATAGCTCATATATCTGTATTCAGCCGGCAATCAATGCCTTATAATTATTATAAGGCATTAATTGCCGGCTGAATACAGCTGTGCGTAAAAAAAAAGCCAGCAAGGGTACGAATAATTTTAAAATAATGTTAAGCTCACATACCTTTATTTGACGGCCTCTAAATAACGATTCATCCATAGCCATTGCAGTCTGTACACTATCTTTGTCTCCAAACTCTATGTAGGCGAACCCTTTAGGGTGACCGTCGAACTTATTACATAATATTGTAACCCTGGAATGTACACATAATAATTATAATTATAGAATGTTAGACAAAACGAATTTGGTTGCCTTCGGTGGGTAAGGAAATTGCAGCATGGCTGTTGATAAGTGGTTAGAAAATTTATGCTTGTATGCTGTAACAGGTGTATTGCAGGCCACCTAACTATCTAAGACCTTAATGCACTTTTGACAACCTCCATGCATGTAGCCTAGTAAAAAGTTATAGAGTATCTTGTGGCCATGACATAATATGGACTCTAGTCATACCCGGAAGGTTTATGGTATGCCAACCTTGGCTAGATATTTTACGCCATTATTGACTAACTATAATCTAATGTCCTGGGAAAACAGTAATAGGTACATAATATCTTAATTCTGACAAACTACTGCCTTGGGTGGTGTTTTTCAGAGGTTTCAAATTCGCAAAATCACATGCTACCAACATGAGTTGCGTAAACTTAGCACACAGATAAAAGAACATGCGCAGTGTGATCTAAAATCATACTGAATGTTCATAACTCATCCAGTAATTTTTTGCGATTTCATAAGGAATGTTGCAGACAAATGTCAGTACTAAACTTTAACTACATTGAGAGAACTTCTTTTCGACGGCTACATAAATCATAAGAAAATAAAACAGAAAAATATTCCATGCAGCCATTCGTTTTATAAGGTATTAAGTTAAGTTATAGCATTTGATTGTGATATTAATAAATTTAATAAGAAAAGTTTAAACAAATCAACAATAACGTTTTTTGAAAGAAACATAAATGTTTGTTTCAAGAAAAAACAAACTAACTAATTATACATAATAAAATCGTAAACAGGTATTTGTGTGTTTATCTGTATATATAATCTCCGCGATGGCTAAACCAATTTGATTGTGGTTTTCAATTATGTAATAAGATGAGCTTGATTTTATATTTCATTTCAATCAGTTGACAATTAAAATCATTGCCATTTTCAAATGTGTGGATACATAGCTGATACATTTTCGGGAGTATAAATGACATGCATGGCTAGTTCATAATATATTTAATAATGATATATATGATATAAATTACACATGGAAAGTTGTGTTAGAGGCAACTACTTCAATACTTTATGATAATAAGTAATTCGAAAATAACTCGTCCATAAAATCGAATTACTATGATTTAAATAAATTACTGACCTACTCTGGTAATGGAAATAGGTTAGTTTAACAGATTTCATGGTTAACTGCTATAGACTAGGATCCCTGGTACCTTTTTGCACTTGATTACTATCAAGCAAATTTTTCGAAAGTAGCTTCATTTTGATGAGACGCCCAGCAATTTCCTGTATGAAACTCTCGATTGTGGTAGCTAACAGAGGTAGCAAGGATACAATATGTCGATTTGATGATTCTCAAATATTTATTACTAATTGAATTATTTTTTTAAATCTCAAGATAATTACCTAATTTATTCGAAAAAATATTTGTCCTACAAAATCTATGGGTTAAGTAAAAAATTCAGTTAGTAATAAATATTTGAGAATCATCAAATCGACATATTGTATCCTTGCTACCTCCGTTAGCTACCACAATCGATAGTAGTTTACAGAAAATTGTCGGGCGTCTCATCAAAATGAAGCTACTCACGAAAAATTTGCTTGATAGTAATCAAGTGCAAAAATGTACCTGGGATCCTGGACTACTAGTGTATACTAAAATTATTGAAATCTACTAAAACAGAATGATTACCACTGCTATAAAATGTACCACTAACCCCTAGTTTCTTAAAGGTAAAGAAATTCAGATATATTACTCAAAGTTTTCTCAATCAGAAACTAAATAAATTCTGTTCATGCATTTAATCTCTTGATCAACACCCGCCTCTAGGTTTTTGATTGACTGAGATTACTGAAGGATTAATGTGGACATTATAGTTTTGTAGCTTTAAGTTCTATTTAAAATATAAGACATGTTTCATCTCAAGATTGATGTAATGCCTAGTTATATCCACATAAATGATTTTACCAATAGCTGTGGAATCAAATACACAGCTCATTGAATTGATTGTACTATTGACACCCATTCCTAACACAAGGATATTAGATTAACTGAAGAGTAAGAGTACTAATAATAAACTTTATTTAATATATTGAGTGGCAGCAGCACACCGGCAGCCAGACGAAATAGGTTTTCAAATATGCCATTCATGCATTCCAACAATTGAAAGGCTACTAGTGTTGTTATGCTCTGCTGTTTATATCAAGTAATTAGATATTATGTTGTGAGTATGCATACCTATTAATAGATCCACAACCATGGAAATGCTGTTCCAGCTCTTCAGCTGTGGCTCCATAGTCCACATTACCAACATACACTGATCTGTTATCTGCCTCTATCTTCTCCTCTATGGACATGTTCAGTGGACTTGCTGGGGAAAGTTGAAAGTTTAATTAAAAAGCTTCTAAAGCCATATAAAATAAAATGTAATATTAGAAAAATTTGAGACTGTATTTTCTTTTTTTGTTAATACTACTAAGAGTTACTTTACTTGGTGTGGCATACAAAAAAATTAACAATCATGTTAACACCATGAGCTACCAGTTGTGTGATCAGTTGCAATCTAAAATTTAGATTATCCTATTACTAAAACTTATTTAGGATATATTGGGTGAACAGACTACATATTTTATAATGGCAGTTTATGATATCAAGCATCAAGTATTGAAGATTTAATGCCCATAGGCATATTTCTATCTAAAATTTTGTTAAATGCAGTGTCATGTACGAACCTATAAAATTTTCCTGTAAACTATTTCATGCTTAAGTCAATTTTTATAATTATTGTATCTATGTTAATTCAAGAAAAAAGGAAATTATTACAATTGAAGGAATAATTGTTTTAAACTAAAATATATTTACAAATAGTTATGTTTTAACGCAATAGTATGATGCTTATAATAAAAATAGTAGCAAACTTTGCGCTATCAGGCAACCATACTAATCTCAAAGTTCTGTTTTATTATAGCTAAGCATATCATAATGTGTACTAGTTAACATAAGAAATTTCATTATGTTTCAATATCATATCAAGCCATTACCACATAATTAAAAGTTAATTTCTTTTCACTGAATTAACTGTGGGCAATACTTGATTGTTCATTTAGTCACACATGTAGGTATGGTCAAGACAACATACAATATCACAGTAGAAAACCTTTGTATAAACTTACTGAGTCCCGGTGGGCTACCCATACTCATCTGCTTGTCAACTTCTGTTTGCATTTGTTTAAGTTTCTCTGCCTCTTCTTCCATCTCCCTCACTCTTGCCTTAATTGCTGCCAGGTCTGGCACTTCACTGCCAGCGGCTTCATCCCCACCCTGAATAAAGGATATATTTAACACAGGTAATATATATTTGCCTGAAAATTAAAAAAGGTACCTAGCAGTTATTTTATGATTTATAATTCAGTCTCAACTACATGAACACAAAAATTGAGGCAACATAATACTAATGTTATTGAATTCTAAGCATTAACAGCAAAAAAATACATATATATGTTAAGACCTAATGAACTTCTTCCTGCATTTCAGTGACACGATAGCACAATGTCATCGTTTACGAGTCGTCTGCTGGCCAAGCATATTATTGTATATCAATAATGATGATTTACAAAGATAACAGGAAATTGATGCAAAATTATATATAAGTCATTTTTAACACTACAATCGTAACTGTTATTACGAAAACAACGTCTCAAAACAGTTCACAGATATCACATAACATACCTATACCAAATTTTGCAGGTTAGTTTCGTAAACAATCTAATGTTCGCCGATTACCGTTAATTGCTTGATACGTGCGAATTTCGCCAAAAAATTGCGTCGAGCCACATACTAACACTGCCGTGTTTATATAACAGAGTGTACTATCTATATAACATACTATCTACGTCCAGTAATGAACAAACTCACCCCGAGGCTATTGTCAGTCATGTTTAGGGAACCGTTGGTCCCGTCCAAGTGATTGTTGTCAATCGAATCTAAATAATCATCATTTTCTGCCATGACCACTAACTTCTTCTATCATGAATTCGGCACTTGGAACTTCACACTTCACTAAACCTCTGAAAAAACACAATTATTAGTGAAAATATAGCGCAAAATATTTTTCATGATTACGAAGTAACTCTGACGTACCGGTAACCAAATCCGTTAGGACGCAAATGACCTACTTTTAAAATACTATTCACACCAGCCAGTTGCGGTCATTAGCTTTCACTGTAAATGTAGTGATTTCATGAACATCATAATAATTCTTTGATATTTACAGATTCGTTTTGGCGAAAATATCTAAAAATTAAACGCCAAACCAAACAACTATCAATGTGGCCACTGCAAAAAAAAACTATTCCTACTGAACTAAGATCAATATCATTAACTATATCGGTGAAATTGTTGAAAGCCGGTGACTTTAGCTAAAAATATGTTCTACAAAAAATATGCCCATTATTATAGGGAATCACATACCTAAGCATATGTTCATAAACGTCATATTATCGTGAATCTTACCTCGCTTTAATATTGTTATCAAAGAATTGCATTAAACACAATGCCGGTAATATTGCCGTGGCCAGCATAAATGATTACAAACAATACATTTTCTTTCGTGTCTGCTACGTGGCATTACACAGACACATAAAAGGTAGTGACATTCAATGCCTGTGGTGATGAAATCATGATATTATGATGATGAGATGCCAAGTTAGAGGATGCCAGTCACCACATCGCTACTCTTTATTCCAGTTACCCTATTTAAAGAAATACATTTTTGACTGATTACTTTTAAAATACTAATAAAATAAATACTGAGCTGACTTTGCTTCGACTTCAACTTTTTGGGTATCAATTGTCTCCATCGAATAGGTTATTTAAAAAATTTCTACAACGATTTTCCGATTCCTATAAACTGTAGATAATACTTTTCTATAACGCTACCACAGATAATAAAATACTATAACGATATAAACCCGATATACCGAGAGGTGTTAATTAATGTCAACCAGCTGTCAAGAAAAATGCTACTTTAGCAAAATACAACATCGTTGATAAATTTTGATAAACAGTTGAAATAATTTCATTAAATTCAGGGAAAATGCAGTAGCTATATACCTACATATCTGTGAGTTATATTGAAGTCGAATTTCAAATTGTTATGTATTTTTCATAAATCCATGGTCTATACAAATTTAATTTACAAAATATTTATTACGGTAAGGTGTTTTCTAAATAATATTGAATGTCGATTATTAATTGTATTTAATGTATTCATGCACAATTTCAGACGATGTAGAATTTGTTGGTGCCAGTCACCAAAGCGAATAAATAAGTTTTCTATAAATTATAAAACTCTTGCGTGTTTCAGTCATCAATAATGAGTTTTAGCGGCATAATATTTTTTCTGTGTTATGTGGCAGTCTTACATGTATATATAAAATAATGAGCATTACTCCAGAATCATCTTCATGTGGTTTTTGACTTAGATAAAAACAGAACATATTAATACTTCTATCTCTTTTGTTATAGGTGTTTGTGTGTGTAAGTTGGTTGCACGCTATTTACCTCTGTTGGAGCTTGTCTCCACTGCAAGATGCCACTCACGGCTGACGTTGCGGCCCAGCAGGTGCAGGTTAGTAGATGTATTGAAGTTGCTGAAGTTAGAAACTGAAATTCTACCTTATTCAACCCTTTAAAGCCATCACTATGTTTTCTATGGAGTCTACTGTATAACTTACAATGTATCAACAAAATAATGATTGATTGGTTTGCATGGTGATCGAGTGATTCTAAGATTGAAGATAGTCAAAGTATTGCAAACACACAGCTCTTAGGGTGATAGTGTGATGTAACCTCCTTCAAAAAATCCTAATTAATATTATAAATGCAAAAGTGAGCTTAATTGTTTGTTTGATACACTTTTACACTTTTTTTACTAGATGGATCTTCATTAAATTCTGCATACACATTATCAGCGGAACAAAAAAGGACATAGGGTACCTTTTATCTAGGAAAACATGTGTGGGCAAAATCTAGTAAGCTGTAAAATGCAAAGTATATCATCAAAACATACTGGCTGTTCTAGGGATTAGCACATTTAAATGAAGAGCATCAACAGTTTTAAAATTTTAGTGTAGATAAACAGGTAGCATCACTATGCTACCTGTTTATCTATACTAAAATTTTATTTATACTTTATTTATACTAGTTGTAACTAGTATGTTTTGTGAAACAAATGCTAGTAATCTTTTAAAATAAAAGTTATGTAAAATTATACTTCAAACTTATTTTGCTTATAATGTTACATCAAAATGCTAAATATTAAAAATATTGTTCCAGGAACGACTAAGATCTTTGCACAGATTGATCTATGACATTGAAGCGGAGAGAGCCCGTAATGAGCAGTGCATTGACTCAATACTGAGAGCAGAGAAAGCTGCAGAGTCACCACCATCTAATGAAGAGTCTTCAGGGTCTTCACAACAGGTATACATTCAATCCTAAGTTAATCAGCATTGACATACATGCTTTGGTCTAAGGGATGACACCTGGCCTAGGAATTAAGTCTCACAAGGGACTTTATTGATATACAATGAATGGACAAAAGTACACCTAGAATTAAAACAATTGTATGTTGGATTTAGAACTACAACACCCAACTTGGCAGTAGCTGTGAGGTGGCTGCTTGCCTATTTTGCAATCCGTGCAGTCCCTTAAAATTTAGATTATATTTACCGAACACAAAATACCTAAATTAGTATATTGTTTTTGATATTATGGCCATGTTTTGCACAACTTACTTTGCTCAATAGTAAAAAGATTAAACCATCTTAATATATATGCTGTGTGCAGTTCAATACAGATACTATAGTCCGTTTCAAATACGAAGTCCCATTTGACAGATGATTGTTGAACAGCAATAGTGAAGAGACCGTTTCAATCGACACATCACAAAATCGAAAACCGATTAAATTGCCAAACAAACTGTAATCGTGGGTTAAGAATTAAAACAGAAATAATAGAAACAGAAAAACAAAAAGGAGTCAATATGTAACTTTAATGTAACTATTATTTCGATATGTTAAAATTTATATATATATATATATAAAACTAGTCCGAGTTCTTTTGCAAGGATGATGACAATGGCCATGACAGGCTTAAATTATGAAAAATGTTTAATATACCAAGATGACCTGGTATGTTTTAGCCGAAATTTAACCACGCATATTAGTAATTTACAGGATATATTTGAGCGCTTACGCAAAGTAAACTTAAAATTAAATCCCCAGAAGTGCAACTTCTTAGAAAAAGAATTGCTTTATTTAGGACATGTTGTATCTGCCAAGGGTGTGGTACCAGATCCAAACAAAATAAGTGTCGTAAAAAATTATCCCGTACCTACAAATGTTGACGAAGTCAAGCGGTTTGTCGCGTTCGTTAATTATTACCGAAAATTCATTCCAAATTTTGCAGAGAAGGCATATCCATTAAATAACTTATCAAAAAAATGCATAACATTTAAATGGGACTGCGAGTGTCAAAAGTCATTCGATTTATTGAAACAAAGCATTATTTCTCACCCCGTGCTACAGTACCCTAATTTTTCGGAATCCAATCAGTTTATTTTACAAACAGATGCTTCAGGTCACGCTTTAGGCGCAGTTTTATGTAATAACGATAGTAGACCGGTAGCATACGCTAGTAGAAGTTTGAACAAAGCAGAGAAAATGTACCCGACCATAGAAAAAGAGTTGCTTGCGATTGTTTGGGCAATAAAACATTTTAGACCTTATTTGTACGGCCGTAAGTTCAAAATTCAAACGGATCATAAGCCGCTTATATCTTTATTCAGTATGCGGGATCCCTCAAGTAGATTAATGAAATTTAGGATCATTTTAGAAGAATACGATTTTACAGTAGAATACCTAAAAGGAAAACATAATGCAGCTGCTGATGCACTGTCGCGCATATGCATAACGTCTGATGATCTAAAGGAAATGAATCGAAGTATCAGTATGAATGTAATGACGCGAGGTCAGAGGGCTAAACGAGCACAAGATGCTAGTGTTATTCACGATAGTCAACCGATAACGGATAATTTGAAAATTGTTGAAGTGCAGAGTAAGCCTAAATATTTGACTGAATTACGTTTTATAAAAAATGATGAATACAAGCAATATTATAACTTGAAATTAATAGAATATGAAAGTAAATGCTTTTCATTTGTACCATCAAAAAAATATATTTTTATTAATCTGGCTTCTCGATCACAATTATCGCCAGGCGAATTTGTGAGGGAGCTGAGTAAATTTTGTATAAAAATTGGAATAAGTGAGTTATATTTTATAAAAAACAATAATAATAATATTTTTGTACACAAGATGGTATCAGAAATAAGTAAAATAAATAATTGGTCAGGGCCACGACTTTGTATTTTAAAAGATGTAGAAAGAATAAATAATAAGGATGATCAACGTGTAATAGTTAATGACTTCCACATTTTACCCACCAGCGGTCATGCGGGAATACGGCGAATGATTAGAAATATTAAAAAGTATTATTTTTGGCCAGGTATTGAAGCTGACGTGACAGCTTTTGTTAAAAAATGTGATAAGTGTCAAAGAGAAAAACATTCATCACACTATACAAAAGAGCCTATGATTATAACCACTACAGCGCACTCAGCGTTTGAAAAAGTTTATTTGGATTTGGTAGGTCCGCTGGAAAGAGATTATAATAACAACGTATACATATTAACTATACAGTGTGAATTGACCAAATATATTGAAGCATACCCGTTAATTTCTAAGCAAACTACGGAGGTAGCTAGGAGTTTTGTTCATAACTTTATCCTTAGATACGGCATCCCGAAAGAAATTGCCACCGATAGGGGGACCGAGTTTGTATCGTCCACCATGAACGAGGTAAGTAAACTATTACAAATTAAACAGTTACAATCAACAGCATATCATCACCAGTCTATTGGAGCATTGGAAAATTCTCATAAGCAGTTAGGTAACTATTTAAGGATACAAACAGAAAAGCATACAGAGTCATGGAGTACTTGGCTTCCGTTCTGGTGTTTTTCCCATAATACATCTGTTCATAGTGCAACAAAATTTACCCCTTTTGAGCTAGTTTTTGGAAAAAAATGTATTTTGCCATCAAATTTGAACTCAGGTAAAGTTGATCCAGTGTATAACTTTGATAGTTACCCTCTAGAATTGAAATATAGAATACAAATGTCCCAAAAAGAGGCACGAGAAAATTTAATTAATAGTAAAATAATGAGAAAAATTAAATATGATCGTAATATTAACCCAGTATCATATAAAGCCAACGATTTAATTTTATTAAAAAATGAGACAGGTGATAAATTCCAAAGTATTTACTCAGGTCGATATATTGTTATTAAGGAATGTTCACCTAATGTAGAGATTGTTAAGAATAATAAAAGTTACTTAGTACATAAGAATAGGACCAAATTGTATACACCAGCTAGTTCTAATTAATCTATTCTATTCAATTATATTCTAAATTGTTTTTATTTGTTAGAAAACGATATGTAACGTGTATTCTTATTTTTAATTTGGGGTGATTACTTATTGCTTATATTACAGTATACAATCATATTGAACGTGTATTTAATCATTATTTGATTAGTACGAACGAAAATAAAATAAATTTACATTTATTTTATTTTCCTTTTGCGGGAGAGGTGAGATGTAATACTTAACTATAGCTATGACGTATATGTAATCTCTATGTATGTAATCTCTATTATAAAATCTGTTGCTATATCCAAATATACTCAGTGTTTATCCAACATTCATTCGTTTTAGTTATCCCTAATAATCTGGCCTTTGCATGGCCCCAGTATCTATATATATATATATATATATAGATAAAGTGATTACTTGAAAAATCTGGGCTTATTCTTGATTAATTTAGGTACATTACAACCTAATAATAATTAATACCAAATACAAATTTACAAAATTATTTCTCGGTCTATTGTTTTGACCTCGAATTATTTCGATTTTATCCGATTCATACTGTCGCGTCACTATGACAGAAAGTAAAAAAAATACCGTAGTGCGTAACTATGGTATTGTAGTAAAATGCTATTTTATTTTGATGTTTACATTATTTAAGACTAATTTCAATAGAAATGATTACTTGATTATGTTTTTAAAACAATTATATGAGGTTTTGTATAAATTCTAATTATTTTAAATAGTCTTTAGTATTATAAGTAATAATTGCTATTTTTAGTCATTTATATGAAATGTGCAGGCTTATGTGCTATGAAGTGTCAAAAGGGACTTCATATTTGAAACAGACTATAACATTGCTATGTTTGTTTCAGCAAACACAATTAAAGAATTTGTACAAGGCTGGTCTTTCAGCGGCTGAACAAGAAGAGAGCCTGCTGAGAAAGGCATTGTCTCGTATTTACGAAATACGCAGCATCAAAAATGAGAGAAGGATTCAGGTATACATAGATTTTTATCTATAATTCTTTTGTAGGAGGCATATTAGGTTATAAAGATGCGTTTCCACTGACGGGGAGCTGGACGGAGTGGAGCGGAGAAGAGCAGTGAAAAGTGGCAAGTGTTACCAGTAGAGCGGAGCGGAGCAGAGCGGAGCGGAGCGGAGCAGAGCGGAGCGAGGCGGAGCCAAGAGAAGTGGGGTGGAGAAAAGCGCAGTGGGGTGGAGTGGAGCTGAGAAGACCAGAGCTGCAATGAGCTGTGTTTAAAAGTCATCAGTCAAATTCAATCTCTTGGAGAGATCATACGTCATGTTGTCGGTAAAGAAAAAGCAGCGCTTTTACATCTTTTCTACTAGAAGATGAAGTTTCGGAAGCAGATGAAGTAGAATTGATTGCTGCTTATTATTTGGTTACAAAAAGAAAACAAAGATTCTGGATTCGAGAACATATAAAATACCATTCTGAACACGGGGAACTTTTCACTTTTTTTCAAACATGTGATGTTGAAATATTTGAAAGTTTTTATAGCGAATCAAGAATTTTTCATGAATTACCCTGTCTACTCAGACCATAGTTACAGAAGAAAAACACCAATTGCAGGATATCGGTTTCAAGTGAAAAAGGCTTGCGTGTGAATGACGTAATATCGCTAACTAAATTAAAATGCAGCGCACGAGTCCTTTCCTGACAAGTCTACACTACCCGCCGCGCCGCACCGTCCCGCTAGCCTTCGATTCATGCGCTCCGCTCCGCACCACAGCCTGCTCGACTCCGTTTTGTCCCGCTCGGGGCCGCATGTTCATATATTTTATTTCAAATGCCGCTCAGCTGCACTTGCACTGTTTCCGCTGATGCGGAGTGGAGATATCGAGCACTGTGATTGGTCAGTTCACGGACCACTCCTCTCCACTCCGCCCAGCTCCGCGTCAGTGGAAACGCATCTTTAGGTTCAAGCCAATTGGTGTTTACGGGGCACAGTTCCAAACTTCTAGCAGCCACTGAGATATTTTTATAATAATTCTAATAATACTGCCCGACCCGGTAATCTATGTTATGCTCATGTTTTGTGTTCGTAAATTACAGAATATGAAGATTGTATAACATACTAATACCTCCAACTTTCTACATATTATGTATATTGACCAAAGCGTTAGACTTAGTAAGTTACAAGTCTTACAACCCACTTTATAAACATAAAAATAATTAATTATCTTTAAAATAAGACTTATTCATAAGATAACTAGATTTTGGTTGCGGCTACGCTCGCGTAATGTCGGTCTTGTCAATACATTTTCATCCCTCAGAAACAGTATTTTCCCTGAATTAAAGGTATTCTATGTCCTTTTCTGTACCCTTGCCAACGTGTATAACTCGTCATCATGTCTAGCATCCGAGTTAAAATAGACACGATTAATATGCGAATTTTGGGCACACGAACGATTTTTTATCCGACTCATAGGGTGAGTTGGCCACTGAACGGTTTAAGGATATCAATGTACAGAAATACGAACATTTCAGTTACTGATCAATAATTCATATTGTTTAGAGTCAAATAAAATTAGCGGGTACTTTCAATTACCTAATTATATCAATCTTATGATATAAAATGATTATGTAAGTGTTATTGGACTTAAAACACCTGATTGACATTACTGTGTAATGATACGGTGCAGGCGCGCTACGCGGGTAACAAAGAGACGATCGGGTGCGGAGCCCTAATGAAGATGTTGCTGAGCGCGGCGCAGACGCTGCCGCTGCACGTGGGGCGCGTGGGCGAGCGCGCGCCGCAGCTGTGCGGCGCCGTGCCGCCCGACGCCGGACACATCGCCAAGGCCGGGGACGCCGTCGCCGCGCTCGTGCGAGTCTCCGACAAGGAAGAGAACTGGATACTGGCTGAGGTCCCTGTACTTTATTTATAGCTAGCTTTTGCGCGCGGCTTCGTCCGCGTGTAATTTAACAAAAGCGTTTTTTTAATCGCGGATTCCTTATTTTATTCTAAAATAAAAGTTGCCTAAGTTACTCCTTATAACATTAGGTTAGTACAGTTTGGTTTCGTTATGTCTTAACATCACTAAATTATACTTTTATCTCATATCTGGTAAGGGGTGCCCTACCGAAAGGCTACGTAACATTTTAATAAAGGGTATCATTATTTTCATCCTATGTTTAATTACTTTTCCGTAGGTTCAATAACACGTTAGTATTTTCTTTTTCTCTAATGCAAGCGCAAGCAACTAAGAAGAGCACTAGAAATAATTCTTGTATCGCGAGAAACTTTACAAACATTCAAACAACATGTGTATCGATCTAGCGGGGCCACTCGACCTAGACCGGAAAAACTAGTGACAATGCTTTGTTTGTTCAATGTACCTCACGAATTTATTAACAAGATCCAATGTACCTCAATCATAATGATAGAAATTACAATTAATCGCCTCATCCATCTAGCGAGGCCCGCAGTTGTATTATGCTCGGAATACATAAAAATTCATGTATTAACTCCTATTCATGTATTCCATCTCTATCAGAACAGGAGAAATTCAACAAGAAAATTTTGTCTGCCCGTCAGGGCCTTTTGTAATTTGAATTCATACGTACAAAAAAGCACATCGTTATTATGTATATGATCCGCTAAATTATTTTCGAAACGACATTTTCTTAAAACATTTTTTTTAGGTTTCGATTTGCTCTCCTTTTTTTTTCAGACGAGGTCGCACTCAAACATTATCGTTGTGTGCGAATCGACACTTACAATGTTAAGTGAACAGATTCTATAAACCGATTGTTTAAATACAGGTAGTGAGTTGGCTGCCTGCCCAGGGTAAATATGAAGTGGACGATATCGATGAGGAGCAGAAGAATCGGCACATCTTGAGCAAGCGGCGCGTTGTGCCGCTACCATTGATGCGCGCGGATCCGCGCACGGACGAGCACGCACTGTTCCCAAAGGGCGCCGTAGTCATGGCGCTATATCCACAGACCACGTGCTTCTACAGAGCCGTCGTCAATAGACTGCCGGCCAGCGCCGCTGACCCTTATGAAGTCTTATTCGAGGTAACTATTATGGATAAGGACATTTATTTTCTCAAAACAGAATATAATGACTCACTTGAAAGATATATTAAACTTAGTTATTATACTTATGAAACGAGTATCGGAACAGTTATGCGGAATTTTATTCTCTACCATCCAGCCACCAACTGAGTGATTTGGAAGTCCAAGGGCCTCTCCCTTGGACTTTCTTTCCTTCTTTTACCCAGCAGTAGGACATTATAAAAAGCGGTTGAAAAAAACAGTACTAGTTACAAGCTTCTAACTGTAGCTATTAACTTATTCTTATTCTGTAACTTGTAAATCTACATTATACCTTTTAGACTTATCTTGTGGTTCTTTTTGTGTACTCCAACAACTTACATATATCTTCGAGTGTAGGACCACTAACAGGCCCCTACAATTTTTTAAAGAAGTTTGTGGCTCATGGCATTTACGTCCACCATATAATTTATTGATCTTTTGATGTTATATGTACTTATTGTATTTTATTATTTAGAGAAATTTGAAAATTTTACAAATAAAGTGTAACTTTGTTCACATTGTAAATTGGTAATTAAACTTAACTTTGTTGCCGGTAACATCCCCAGGCCTGATCTATAAGGAAGGTCCACGCCACTATAGGTTGTTACAGCCCTATGCAAACTTAATGGCGGCTCTGAACATCGTACGAGTCATTGCGCAGAACCCTATATTAGGTGTCAGCGGGACGTAGCGGCACGAGGCGGCAAGCCCCGCGCGCCCTTTCTCTCATCCGCACTCGCCATTCGCGTCTTGTATTTAGTGTGTGAGTTATATCCGTAAGAAAACGCGCAGTACACGTGCGCGTTTTCTTGTCTACGTAGAATCGAGGTCATAATAATTTGTTGTTGTTGTTAATTGTTTTGTTATTGTTCTAGTTAAGTTTTGTTTGTGCTGTTAAGTTTTTTAGTACACTACAAATTAATTGCTCAAAATAAAGATCATTTTAAAAAGTTTAATTTAGATAGAATTTTAGAAGAAAACAATAACTCCTTTTTACGTCTTACTCCTTACCACCCTGACCTGACCCAATCGAAATGGCATGGGCTGCAATAAAACAGTATGTTGCTAAAAAAACGTGACCTGGAATGTAAATACTGTCATGGAATTGGTCCAACAAAAAGTTAATGAAATGGGGGAAAATGCATGGGTGCCATTGTGCCGGCAAGTAGTAAGAATAGAGGAAGAATATAAAGAAGTGCCGTTGTGATCGACAATTTGACAGAGGAATTCATTATCCATGTCAGTGAAAATGAATCCGATACTGACACTGAGGAGGAATCTGAATCGAGTGAAGACATAGGGAGCGATAGCTACATTGAAGCGATTCCTTCTATCAGCAAAGAAGCTTTTATGGAAGGGATACAGCCCTTGTTTTAAAATATAATATATGTATGCTTTAAATTTAATAAAACTATTTTATTTTTCTTAACCTTTCTGGACAGTACATTTAACATTTTTCCCATAATAAATATGTATTCGTAATACTTATAAAATAGTACCTAGGTATTTCAGTTTTATGAACACTTTAAACCAATAAAAATAAAAGGACCTAACCCGAAATCGAATTACATATTATCGACTCGACTGTACCTGCGCACACCTGCACTCGCAGCTAACTTCCGAGCCGCCATTAAGTTTGCATCGGGCTGTACCTTTAAATTCATGTGGCTTGAGTCTTTTTTGTTTTTCTGTTTCAACTCTAAACCATTCGACTGTAATTTGTTTGTAAAGTTAATCAGGGTGCCTAGTGCGAGTTGTTTTTACATTAGCCCGACCGAAACGTTTACCGCGTTTGGATCTCTGATTGGTTAAAGCTTGGAGTGGGCCAATTAGAGCACTGAACGTCATAAACGTGTCGATCGCGTTAATGTGAAACAAATTCGCACTAGGCACTCGGTAATAGATATCGTGCTGCGTCGATTAAAATGGTCTCTTCACTATTGCTGTTTAACGATCATCTCTTAAATTAAATGGGAATTCGTATTTAAAACAGACTATAGAGTGGCTATGTACAGTATCCCGATGGCTGTTGGACCTATCTCTTCTAATCATGTCTTTCTTCCTATCCTCAAGGGCTTTTTCTTAGGTCGGCAACGTGCGAATGATGCCCCTGATATTTGACGGGATTTTAGGCCACGTTAACCGCTTATGTCATATGCTTGTTTGCCAAGTAGTGGAAAAAGAGGTGCTCTTCATTTTAGTCTTCCGAGTTCCACTGTGCAACACTGGCAGCAAAGCTATTTAATTACATGCCATTTGCATTCCAACGGCTCCTCGTCACTGTGAACACGACATTTGTTCATCTGGTAGTACCACTATGCATGGCGTATCTAAGTTTATTTTCTATGAGAATCGGGTGCCTTAATAGCGTTGGCATACATACAATTTAATAATTTTTTTTATTTTTTTTTTTTATTCGTCAAAATGACCACACTCCGCCTGATGGTAAGCAGTCGTGTGGTCTAAGAGCAGTGGCCTCCACATCGTCCTCATAGCAGCCGAGGCGATGTTGAGGTCTCTACTTTGACGGCCTGAGAAGGTGCTTTTTCACGCCCCGCTTAAAGGACCCAGGATTGAAGGAAGAAGGAAACACGTGCCTTGGCAGAGAATTCCATGCCTTGATCGTTCGGCAGAGGTATGAGGACCCAAACTTGTTGGTACGCACTCTAGTCGACTCCACCGTGTAAGGATGGCATCTGAGCCCAGCACGCGTTGTTCTGGATAGGAAAGGGGAGGGCGGGATAAGGTGGAATAACTCTTCAGAGCACTCCCCGTGGTATATTCTGTAGAAACATGCCAAAGAGGCAATATCCCTACGGAGTTGCAGAGGTTCCAGTGAACTCGTGACCTCTGGATCTCCGATAATACGGACAGCCCGCCGCTGTAACCTGTCAAGAGCGTCTAGCAAGTATTGCGCGGAGACATCCCAAAGATGAGAACAGTACTCCACGCAAGGGCGCACTTGTGCCTTATACAATAGGCACAGCTGCCCAGGCGCGAAGAACCGCCTCACCCTGTTCAGAACTCCGAGTTTTCGCGAAGCTTGCCTAATGACGCTCTCGATGTAGGTTTTGGGATTAAGGGAGCGGCAAAGATCCATACCTAAGATGGAGAGGCTGTCACGTATCACCAGTGGAGTGTTCTTCAGAGAAGGGAGGGGAAGGAACGGAGACTTTTTTGTTGAGAACGCGCATGCCTGGGTCTTCTTGGCGTTGAACTGGACCAAGTTCTTGGCACCCCATTCAGAGATGCGGTTCAAGGTCTGGTCAAGTTCAACGACAAGATCCTGCCTTTTCCCCACAACCTCAGCCTGTTTGGCTCCAGAACGTTCGAGATATCGCCCATGCACGGTACTGTCGTCCGCATAACAATGTATGTTGCCGAGATTCAACATATCATTGATATGCAGAAGAAAGAGCGTAGGGGATAAGACGGACCCCTGAGGCACTCCTGCATTGACCTGCATAAATTTGGAAGCGCGACCGTCGCAAAGGACCCGAATACGACGCTTCTGCAGGAAATCTGCAATCCAGGTGCACAGTTGAGGGGGCAAGCCATAGGCCGGAAGCTTGGAAAGAAGAGACCGGTGCCAGACTCTATCGAAAGCTTTGGCTATGTCTAGGCTGACAGCCAAAGACTCGCCGTGCTTGTCCATAGCCTCACCCCAGAGGTGCGTGACGAACGCTAGAAGATCACCCGTTGATCGTTTAGCCCGAAAGCCGTATTGGCGATCATTAATCAACGAGTGATCCTCCAGGTAGCGGACAATTTGGGTGTTAATAATCCGCTCGAACACCTTGGAGAGCACTGAGGTGATAGCTATGGGTCGATAGTTGCCTGGCTCGGAACGGTCCCCCTTTTTGGGAATCGGTTGAACGTTCGCCTCCTTCCAAGCCTCAGGCACAATGCCTGCGGCGTAAGACGTCCGGTATAGGCGCGTAAGTGTGGGAGACAACTCCGCTGCACATTTTTTGAGGACCACAGCTGGGATGCCGTCAGGTCCACTGGCTTTCCGAACATCGAGAGACTGCAGGATCGCACGAACGTCACGTTGCCTGATACGTATATCAGGCATGGTGTAGCCGCAGTTGGCAATGTTAGGCGGCTGCGAACCGCAGTCATCGATTCGGGAGTTGGCCGCAAAGAGATTTGCAAGCAGATCTGCTTTCTCTTGCGGCCGATGAGCCAGTGATCCATTCGGATATCTCAGAGGGGGCAGCGAGGTCTGGCAGAAGTTGGACTGCACGGCTTTGGCCAGGCGCCAATAGCTACGACTGCCCGTAGGATGGGCCATGAGCTCCTGGCCGAACCGTGCGACGCGCTGGGCATCCGCTCTTAAGTATGCCCTCTTGCAGACCTTTGTGGCTTGGTTGAACGCTGCCTTCAGGTGATCCACGTTAGAGTCGTGGAGAGTGCGAGCCCTGGTCCAAGCGCGGTACGCTGTCTGTTTGCGTTCAACAGCATCAGCGCATTCACGACCGAACCAGGGCCTTTTCCTGCCACCGCTCGTGACATCACTGTATGGAATATAATATTCCATACCCAGGATGATTTCACCAGCGACAGCAGTAGCGCTCTCTGAAGGATCCCTGTTCTCAAAGCAGCGTTGAGCCCAAGGGATGGATGCGAAGTACTCCCGCATTCCATCCCAGTCTGCTGACGAGTAGTGCCACAGTCGTCGTCTTGCCTCCTCGGGTCGTGGGGGCGTAACAACAACAGCTGTGGCACAAACCAGACAGTGGTCTGAGGTGCCCAGAGGAGCACTAATCGACACACTGTACCGGTTCGGGTTACTTGTCAGCAGCAGATCGAGCAGAGAGGGCGCCTGACCTGCAATGTCCGGTATCCGGGTGGGCTGGAGTACCAGTTGAGACAGGTCATGCGTGAGAGCGAACGCATGGGCAATTCGTCCCGCGTGGTCTGTTTTGGGAGAACCCAACCAGGTCTCATGGTGGGCATTGAAATCTCCCAAGAACACCAACTCAGCATTCGGAAACTGCTCCTGCGCGTCGTCTGCCGCCTGACTCAGGTAATCAAAGAGTCGAGTTGTCTCAGCGTCTCCTGAATGGGATCGGTAGAGGCACATGTAGATTTGGCTGAAAGAGCCATGATCTACGTGTACCCAAAGGACAGAGAAGGAAGGGTCCTCTAGGCAGTGTAGACGGCGACAACAAATATCCGCCCTAACAAACAAGCATACCCCGGCTTTCGCGAGGAAACACTCCTCTAGCACGTAGCCGGGATATTGCAGGTAGGTCGTGTCTGCAGGACGGCGTATTTGTGTCTCCATTAGAAAAAGCATTGCCGGCCGAGCCGTCTCCAGGCGGTGATGGACAGCATTAAGGTTAGCGTGGAGTCCTCTGATGTTAATAAACTCCACGACACCGGAAGAGGAAGCAGCGGTGGGGTTACGGCGATTGGCTGCTGTTAAACGACAATGCTTTGTTCGTACTGCCATAGAGTGAATGGAAGGGAAAGCGTGAAAAAAAGAAGAAAGAGGCGGCTATTCTCGCAACAAAGTGGGGCAAGGCGCAGAGCAAGTTTCGTCATATTACTGTGTGGTATGGCGATAGCCGATCCGACGGACGGAAGGACCCCCGTACCCTCCCGAAAGTGGTCGCCGGGACCCACCCTCCGGTCACCATCCGGCACGACGAGCCACCTCGAGATTATGCGCGGCATGATGAGGCAGCCAACCAAGTTGGTTAGACTCGGTTGGGCCTCTGGACTATACCGCGGGCGGCCAGCAGAGCACCGTTTCTACGGCTCTCCCTGGCCGCCGGGTCGACTCGCGCCACCCACACAATGACTCTACGGATACTCTGCAGGTCCCTCGTAAGCTGCGAGAATCGTCACCTCATGCTTAGGCCTCCGGCACTCTCATTCACCGAACGAAACACAGCAGTGAGACACTGCTATTTCACGTCGATTTTCTGTGAGAGGGTAGTACTTCCCCGGTCGAGCCGGCCCATTCATGCTGTAACCAGCTTGGCTCTACTACCGTACAATTGAGTTGAAACTTCACCATCTTGGGGCGACAAACAAACAACATCTTGGGGCGAGCACCAGACAAGTCTAGAGATGTCTCGGTTCACTTTATAAGCCAATAAGCCCACGCAGATTTTTCCTAATTCTAGTCGCCACTTGAGGATCTGCTTTTCTTATTGTTTGCCTATACTTCAAACTATACAATTCTTTTTACGTCTTTAACTCGCAGACAAAAGAAGCTAATATTTTAAATATAATATTTAATATTTTAAACAGGATTCGTCGTACGCCGACGGCTTCTCGCCGCCGGAGCGCGTGGCGCAGCGCTACGTGATCGCCATCAAGGAGGGCAAGGGCCGCGCCACCTGACCCGCGCACGCCACGCACTCGCGCCCTCCCTCCGCGCGCTCCTCGCCGCTCTCGTCCGGCGACTCGTCGCTGCTATAGGACCTGCGGGCGCGTGCTCTTCGCCGCTTATGGTTAATGGTTCCGGTTGCCGGATAGTCAGCGTCGAGTCACTGATCACGTGTTTTAGGCTTGCTCTCAAATCTCCATCGGTATGGATGAGAGCTTTTTAGAAATGAATAGTATCAATGTAGCTGCAGATAAAATTAATGTCGCTCGTAGTAATAGTGCACTTTATTTATAAGATTGTGGATTTTTTATAAATATTAAATATTTCACTAAACAATAACAAATTTAATAAAGATTATCATAAATATAAGTAATATGAGTAATTTGATTTGTAAATGTGAGTAGATGATAGTATGTTAAAGTTATCTTGTAGTATTTCCTACTTTATTACAAAATTTTTAATAAAATAAATTATAATAGTGTAATTTATAGTGTTGGCGTAGCCGGAATTTTTTCATAGAATGTAAGAACCAAACACGTGCTAGCTACGACAATGCACAACTAAGTATTGTCGTATTTGTAGCTTTGTCAGTTCCAAACATAATTAAGTTCACGGTATTTCGGTTTCCTTTGATATTTTAAAATATATAATAATTATATTTTACAGTCATATGATGTAATAAGAAATTTTATTTATTAATCTATTTATCGTTAATTAAAACGATATAAAACTATTTATATTAACTTAAAATTATAATAGTATTACGACACTTATGCGTGTCAAAAATAAACTAATTCCAGATGGGTTTGATTTGCTGTTGCTAATTCAGTCAACCTTGGCAGAATCATCGATACCTACTTTATGGACCCAATAGACACTCTGAAAAGAAAGAGTTAAAGTTAAATTCAGACAGCTAGTTGACATACAAAATCCAACAGGTAAATGTAAATTTACATTAATATGTAATTTCATAAGTTTTACTTAATAGCCTAAAAGAAGAAATCACTAAGGTCCAGTGAGCCCATTGCAACAAAAAAATATACAATCAACTTTTCAAACTGGTGTACCATCGTTTGCATGAATCATACTGTGAAAAGATGTTTTTTACTAGTTGCACATTTATCAATAAATACACTGCTTAAAACAATACGACATTAAAGCTTTTCGTAATGTCAAAATGTTAATTTTTTTCATCCTTTACCAAAATAGTTACAATAAATCCTCGCAGAGGTAAATGCGTCTAATACATGTAAATATGATTTTATCACCTTGATAAGACAATTTGAGATAGATGTAGCTGACAACCACAATGTATAAAATATACATCTTATTCTGAACCTTATTTCATCGCGACACAATTGAATTTGCTATAAATTTTACTCAAAGGTTATTAAGGGCTAATGCAACTTTTTCGATAGAATTAGTGACAGGATATGAGAAGATGGCCAGTTTATCGAAAACCGTTGAAACGATTTTCCTGCTTCCTTATTCCTATATATTACTGCAAACTACTTATTTAATGCTTGAATAGTAATAATAACCAACTTCAAAATATATAAAACTGTAATTAGACTTTTAATAAAAAAACATGTTTGGGAAAACTGAAAGTACTTTATTTTTGTAGGTAGGTATGACAGGACGACGTCTGTCGGATGATCTAGTCCATGGTGGGTAAATAAATGAAACATGGTGAAAATTATGAGATCACATAATGAACAGAAATTAATTACTTCAAAGTATTTTTACATTACAAAACTAAATCGGACAATTTAGTTGTGAATACATATTATCCAAACCAATAAAGAAGTGGATATTAGACCTTTTATTGAATTTACATCAAATTTTAATTGCCCACGTCAATCTTTGGCTCGGGCAACACGGAAATGATGTCATCTACATGTTTAATGACACAAACGTTTTCTATGGTTGGATGACTAAATATCGTGCACCTTTCATTATTCGAAATTTTTACTTTTCTGACGAATGTTACCGTAGGGCATTTGTTATCGTCTTGGGATAAAACTTTGCCAACCATCGATCAAATATACCATAGATGCACGTTCTTGTACTAAATCGCACCCAAATAATGACTCCGAATTGATGTGTACTTATAGTTATGTTTACTCGTTCGACTATTTAAAAATAGTCCTAAAGTGAATATAAATTTAACTTAATATAAACCTTAATACTTAGTGATAGTGTCGTAATACCTATGACAAAGTATCATAAATGTTTTCTTCATTCTCTCGATACGGTAAAAATATCATATTATGTAAACAAAACATTCTGAAATGAACCTTATAGTAATTACAATTAAGTGTAAACTCATCCCAACAATTATGCGAGTGTTATTATTTTGACTATAGGCATATGATATTCTTACCGCTCGGAACATAGAAAGAAGGAATGATAGAGTCGTTATTCTTTTTAATATATTTTTTAAATCTTTGATTGGACGTGTAACTAAACGTTATTGAATGACAACAATTTGATAATAAGCTATTGTTATATTCTTTAATTTTAATAATTAAATTATAGTAGGTAACTGTAAGAAAGACGTTATATGACTTTATAAAAAGCAAGCATATAATATATTTATATTAAAGAAGGCCAATCATTTACAGTATTAATAATTATGCTCACCTTCGTACATTGTATTACATGCTATTTTAAATATTTGTATGTGTGTTTTCTATGTAGCTTCAATAAATAATAATAAAACTATATACTCGTAGATGGTCGAATTAGCTAACAAAACTAGATATATTGTACCAGGATACTTTTGTTGATGTAGATGCTAAAAATATGGTGAGGGGCAAGCTTCGCCCCTGGGCGCCCCCCTTGTCCCAGAGTCTCCGGCCACAGTTGGTGGAGGAGGTGGTGGCCGCTCTGTTTCCCTCACGGGCGGAGCACACTCCTCCGTTGATGGTTCCGCCTTCCATGGCGTCCAGCGCGGACTTTGACGACGACGTGGTTCCCGAAGTGACCCAGGTAGAGTTGCGAGCGGCGGTGTCGAGACTTCGCTCGAAAAACACCGCCCCAGGGCCCGACGGCATTCCAGGTCGTGCATTGGCCCTGGTCCTCGAGGAGCTCGCGCCCCGACTCAGGGGGCTCCTCAGCGAGTGTTTGCAGCAGGGCCAGTTTCCACGTCAGTGGAAGGTGGGGAAACTGGTCCTGATCAGGAAGGAAGGGCGTCCGGCGGACAGTCCGTCCGCCTACCAGCCCATTGTGTTGCTGGACGAGGTGGCTAAACTGTTCGAGTTTATAATCGCGGAGCGCCTCGTCCAGCGTCTTTCTTCAGTGGGTCCGGATCTGGCGGACAACCAATATGGTTTCCGCTGCGGGCGCTCAGCAATCGATGCTGTTCTGCAAGTGAGGAGCCTGGCGGAGGACGCGGTGTCCCGGGGCGAGGTCGTCTTCGCGGTGTCTTTGGACATCGCGAATGCCTTCAATACCTTGCCCTGGAGTTGCATTAGGGAGGCACTCGTTTTCCATCGTGTGCCGACCTACCTCCGCCGCATAGTCGGGGCATATTTATCCGAGAGGGTAGTCGTCTACCCGGGTCACGACGGTTGGAGTCGGCGAGAGATGTCGTGCGGTGTTCCACAGGGATCGGTTCTGGGTCCGCTCCTGTGGAACATCGGTTACGACTGGGTGCTGCGAGGTGCGCTCCTCCGTGGTGTCGGCGTCATATGTTACGCCGACGACACGCTTGTCACGGCGAGGGGTAAGTCGCACCGGGCGGCGGCCATACTGGCGACCGCTGGGGTCGCACAAGTCGTTGGTCGTATCCGGCGGTTGGGCCTCGAGGTGGCCCTGTCTAAATCCGAGGCTGTATGTTTTCACGGCCCTCGGAAGCGGCCACCTCCAGGGGCCCATATCATGATAGGAGGGGTCCGCATCGGCGTCGAGTCAACCCTAAAGTATTTAGGTCTCTTGCTCGACAGCCGATGGGACTTTACAGCCCATTTTCGTCGTTTGGCCCCCATTCTTCGGGGCGCTGCAGGCGCGCTCTCGCGCCTGCTGCCCAACCTTGGGGGGCCAAGCACCTCCTGCCGGAGGCTCTACGAGGGGGTCGTGCGGTCCATGGCCCTATATGGGGCCCCAGTGTGGGCAAACAACCTGACGGCCCGTAACATCACGGCGCTTCGTGCTCCACAGCGCGCCATGGCCGTCAGGTTGATTAGAGGTTACCGCACGATCTCGTTCGAGGCTGCGAGCCTCCTCGCCGGATCGATGCCATGGGACCTGGAAGCGGCGCTCCTGGCAACGCTCTATCGTTGGCGCCAGGAGGCGCTAGCTCGGGGCGAGGGACCGGGTTTTGCCGCAATCAAGGCGGCAAGGTCCGAGCTCCGCCAGGTCCTAGTGGCTAATTGGAAGGAGCGACTTGTGCACCCTAGTGCCGGGCACGCCACGATCGTGGCGGTAAGTCCCGTGTTTGAGGAGTGGCTGGAGAGGCGGCATGGCGCCCTCACCTTCCGGCTGACACAGGTTCTGACTGGCCACGGTTGTTTTGGCCGGTTCCTGTGTCGTATACGCCGGCAAGAGACGCCCGGTTGTCACCACTGCGGCGACTGCCGCGACGTTGTTGAGGACACGGCGCTGCACACTTTGGCGGTTTGCCCCGCCTGGGCATCGCAGCGCCGTGAGTTGATCGCGGCAGTCGGATCGGTTGCCCTCTCGCTCCCGGCCGTAGTTCAGTCTATGGTCCGGAGTGAGAGGTCGTGGAACGCCGTCGCCTCCTTCTGCGAGGAAGTAATTTCCATCAAGGAGGCGGCGGAGCGGGAGAGGGAGCGTTTAAACCCTCTCCCCAACCGCAGAGCCGGGCGCCGGCGGGCGTGAGATGACCTCCAGCCACCCTGAGGTTTGACCTGGGGGTGGTGGGCTTTGTGGGCCTGCCCACCATCCGTTCAGCACCAGGTCCAAGAGGCGGCGTGCGTGTTCCCACGCGCGCCTCTGTTTCGAGTCCGTCTCCCCTCTAGGGGGGGGATAGTAGGGTATATTATAGAAGTGAGTCCTTTGGGTAGGTCTCTTCGCGTAGTGGCCTGCCGTTTTACACGGCGGGCCGTAACCTCGGCGGGGTCGCGACCGCATGCGAAAGCGATTCGCGCGGCCCCGTCAATAGTGGTTTTGTCGAGGAACACCGTGGTAGGTTTAGTCGGTATTCCGGGAGGTACATTATCTTTTCAACATCTTTCTTTTACCCCGGCGAGTCCGACATAATCCCTCCGCCCGCCCCCGCGGAGGGATATGCGTCACTGCATTCCCCCACGTAAAAAAAAAATAAAAAAATAAAAGATGCTAAAAGTATAAATTTTAACTGTTCTATCATTAAGGAAAGAACTAGGTAAAAAAAATGAACAGCTTTACTAAAATAATGTTTTTATGCACCTTTAAACAATATCAACTTATTTAACAATTGCCGCTAAGACTGATCTTTTGTTTCTGCATTTTTCAATTTTGTCGGTAGTGTATAGGTACGTATGTCAATATATTTTTCAATTAAAACTTTTATTAACGTTACCGTATGACCAAGATTTGGTGATTGTACTTGACAGTGTTCGTCTATCCCAATTAAAACATTGGTATGGTTAAATTGTAAAAAATAATTGAGTAATGCAGAAAAATTAAAAAATAATTTACTTATAACGTTACTTAGAACCTGAACAGTATTTGAAGTTTTAGGTGTTTCATTATTTCTATCTAAATTTATATTTAATGTAGCTTTCCCTGATGTGGATGTAAATCCTATATTTACTGTCAAATGGGGTATTATTGCATTCACTTCAGATTGCACTATTGACTCTTCTTGCTATAAAATTAACTAAATTTAACATAATTTTGAAATTAAATGGCATAATTATTTTACCTGTATATTCTGTACGGCTACATTTTTTAGTTTATTAAACCCTTTCTTAGTTACATATATATCTTCTTCATTAAAATACTCTGAACAAATTACGCTAGAAGTATTTGGTTGGTAAAATTCGTCATCTCTATCTCGAGCTTATAATACGTCTCCATTTCTCCCTTCGAATTTAATGTTGTGGAAAGCTAAAATAAATTAATACAAATATTATATTAATAATTTAAAACAACTTATAACGACTCCATGCCATTTCATATGGACTTTGTTCCAAAGTAGTGGTGTCGATTCGCTCTCGCTTACGGGCGGCGCATGCAAGAGTGAGCGGGACGGGTGCGTAATACATCCATTTAAATTTAAACGAAAATATTTTCAAATATATTATTTAAAGTGTATATATTCATCAAAATATAATAAATATTTTATAATTACTAATAAATAGTTCATAAAAACTATACTTACCGAAAGTACGATACTCCATCCTTTTTTTGCACTTTTAGAGTATAGTTTTTGCATTTTTTACTACACAATTTGGCATCGTGAAACGTCACACTGCTAGCGCGGTCGTAAAGTGACTGCGAGCGAAACTGTGCATACAACTGATTTATGCACAGTTTGGATGGCCCCGTTTTTCGAGCGACGATCGTGCATCTATAGTATATTTGATCGATGTTGCCAACAAAGTGTTTTAAACTCTTTTCGGTAGAGAATCGGACCACAATCCAGTCATTTGTTTTAATGTTGTTTTTCTTGCAACACAATACTTAATTTCATGCAAACCATACGGTTTTGCTGGTTCTACATTTTCTTTGTCTCCTAATACTTGGCGTAAGCATTCCTCATCAGCTTCTTGCTCTTCTTATTTCCTTAAACATTTAGTTATAGAATAATCGTGCAATGTATCAAAATTGGAATTGTCTAAGTCAGCTAATTGAAAAGAAGGATTTGTAGATATTGAGCTTGATTCACTTAGACGTTTAGTTCTGCGCTTTCCAGTTGCATGCTTTTGTAGTCTCTTTTTCCCCTTGTTTTGTATCAGTTTTGATTTCTTCACTATGTGTTGATTGGATGCTTCAGTTCTCTTTTTCCTTGGTTTTCTTCTCTTTAAACACAGTTTAAAGTAAATAGGACAATAATATAATACCTTAATATGATATATACACTTCTCATCAGAAAAATCGAAACACTTCCGTTTTTATGGTTTCTGTCCTAATTTAATACAAAAAAGTTTTCATTGCATGAAAAAAATAACATGATTGTACGAGCCCCAATGCAAAAATGTTCGTCTAGTCACACATTATGAAGAACACATTTTTCTTTTTAATTTTCTTCGTTCCTAGAAAGACACTAGCAGTAAACAATTTATTTAATAAAATACTCCATATAAATAACGTTATTTTGGTACTATTGAAAAAAATAATCCTTTTTTAAAATTATGTATCTTACTTAAATTACTGTTTAAATGGTCACGCAAAATAATTCGTCTAGTGCTTAACTGATGCAAAATAGTTCGTCTATGCCTAATGTTAATATACTTTTTTAATTGTTACACCAAAATTTCAAAATAAATTATCTTAAAAATAGAATTCAATTGTTTTTAAGATGTCAAAGGCTATAAAAAGGCGTGTTCCAAGTATTTTTTCATTATTTTCGCTAATAATTCTGAGCAATATGGGTCGTGGAAAACCTATCGCGGTAGAAGTTCGAAAAATTATTATTTCAAGCAGTGATAATGGGAAATCTGCATACCAAATCGCCAAAGACTTATTATTGCCAAGATCAACTGTCCAGTCAATAATCCAGCATAGCAAAAATAACGGCACAGTTTCGTGTTTGAAGACATCAGGCCGCCCTCGTATTATGAGTGAAGCTGAAAACCGTGTTTTAAAGAAAATTATAAAGAAAAACCGTCGTGCTCGTGCAGGAGAGCTTACCGTACAATGGCGTGATATGATTAAAAAAGATGTCTCGGTCGATACTTGTAAAACAGTCCTGAAGAGAATGGGTTACACACGGCTTTTACACGGCTAAAGAGAAACCCTTACTCACATTACTTCAGAAAAAGAAAAGGTTAAAATTCGCTCGTGATCACTTAAACTGGACTGCTGACCAGTGGCGTCAAATAATATGGAGTGACGAATCCAAATTCGAGGTGACTGTCGGTGATGTACGAAAAAAAGTTATCCGAAATAAAGATGAAGCATTTCACCAAGACTGTATCAAGAGAAAAGTGAAGTTCCCTGCGTCTGTAATGATATGGGGCTGCATGCATGTCAGCACAAGGTGTGGGTCGCCTGCAATTTGTAGACGAGACTGTTAATGCAGTAAAATACCAAAACATTTTAGAAACGAGTTTATTGCCGTCCATTCCGATTTTGAAACATCAAAATGCCTATGTTTTCCAACAAGATGGTGCTTCCTGTCATACTGCAAGGACAACAAAGGCTTGGTTCACCTCTAAACAAATACCTACAATGGAGTGGCCGTCAAAAAGTCCAGATTTGTCTCCTATTGAGACAATGTGGTGGAAAATTAAGATGTTGCGAAAAAATCCATCAAGGTCAAAAAAAGATTTAAAGGAGAAAATTAAGACTGTTTGGGATTCAACAACTCCAGAAGAATGTGAACAGTTAGTAGCGACGATGCCACTTAGGATTAAATCCGTTATTGATAGTAAAGGAGATACAACCAAGTGGTAGACGAACTGTTTTGCGTGTTCAACTGCGATAGCCGAACTGTTATGAGTTATAATTGATGGAAGAATTCATATTTTTTTTTGTAACGACAAAATATTTTATTTGAGTACTTCACAGTAAATAAACTTAATTTAATTTACTAATCTCATTTTTATTTGTTAGACTCATTAAACCGACATTACTTATCTATATTACACTTACAATACATGGTTGCATTCAATTTTCTTAGTAGACGAACATTTTTGCATTGGGGCTCGTATAGCTGGCAGTTTGGCCATTACAGTGATAAGCGAAAATTTAAAATTCAAAATTAGAATTTAATTTGTTTATCCTATAAATGAAATGATTCACTGTTTTGAGACACATGTGTGTTTAGAGTTGGAGTACATTTCACCTTCGAAAACTAAAAATAAGCGCTTATCTTAAAACTTTTTGTTCTGTGTTCTGTATACTGTGTGTACTGTGACTTTGGGACGTCTGAAAAAGTTATTTTCTATAACATATGGAGACTTCGCCCGCAGAAGCCGCCCAAGTGGTGGCATTGCTGGATTCTGGACTTAGTCGCATCAGCGTGTTGTGGCTGAAAGATTGCATCTAAGCCTGTCGTCTGTTCATAGTCTACAAACGCTATCGGGAGACTGTTTCAGTCTCTTTGTTGAGAAATTTTTCATTTTGATTTACACCAATCTGTAAGATATTTTCTTTCCATTTGTGCAAAGACAAGGCATCCACTTTTTCATCTCCGATAACTTGGCGGTTTAAAGGGAAAATTCCTGTTTTACGGAATCCATTTTGCAATATAACGGAATTCAATGCATCCCAAATTTCCGTTATAAGGCGGGCAAACTCTGCTTTTGGCAATTCCATTCCTACGTGCAGCCGCTGCCTGCCTTACTAGGGCATCTTCCCATTTATCTTTTAAAGGCTTCATCGTGCTGCAATCTAAAGGTTGCAGCACGTGAGACGAATGAGGTGGTAATTTTAAAATTGTGATTTCTTCAGATTCTGCTAGTTCCACCACACTCAAATCTACATGAGTAGAGTGTCCATCATATACAAGTAACACGGGTGTTTTAGTACCGATGGCCGGTATAAAAACGTCTCTTAGATATTTCTCAAATATAGTAGTGTTCATACATCCATCCTATCTGGCTAACTGCATAGACAGTATTCACGTTTTCATTTTAGTACATCCACTCATTCCAGAGATATTTTCCTTGAAATATAACTAATGGTGGCAGTTTTGCACTACTAGCACTAGCGGCAAGTAAATCAGTTGTATTTTCTCGACCAGGACCGCTTGTCGTTCTAGTCGATTGGTATCCAGTTAAACCCACAATTTTGTCTTTTGATGGATCAGAGCAAAAGCTTGTCTCATCTAGATTGAAAATTTGATCGGGCTTATCGATAAGTTCTAATTCTTGAGTAACTTTTTCTAGCAAATCAAAATACTCATTTACTATAAAAAGGGTAGCAGGCCCTTTTCTGTGCTATTTCTACAGATTGTGGTTTTTTATATGATAGTTTATGTCGTTTACGGAATCCCAGAAACCACTCTTTTCCAGGCACATCATTTACAAATGGAGTTATGATGCCGTTTCGACGAATATATTCAGAAATCATAACTATTATTTTTTTTTTGTCAAGGCATATCCACATTTCTCCAGGATGTGTATATATGATGACTTCTATAGAAAACACTGCAGATCTTCCAGCTTTGGGCATTTTAGTTCCTCGAGATATGATAGTGGATCTTGGAATCTGGTACTCAACAGCAGCTTCGTAGCTGTTCATTTTCTTTTTTCTTACGAATTCAACAGCTTCATCAAGCTGGGCTTGAGAACTTTTCTTTCTTTTTTAGGTTTATAGTTCCTCACCATCTAAAAAAATAAAAAATGAACTCATAAAATTTTGATTTGAAATAAATTAATAAATGGGTTCATCGTTCAAAACACTTGAGAGAGCGTTTTAATTTAATACGATATGAAAATACCCAGATAAAGAACAAATGTCTGCTGATTATGTACAATCCTTAGATGTTGACATCGAATAAAACGGTTTCTCGCACACGCGCTTAGAACAAATACCTATTCACATTTTGCACTTAGCTTATCTAGTCTTCATCATATATACGAAAAATAAACAACAAGAAAGATTTTATTGTTGTTGTATTTTCGTACAGAATATCGACATGGTGACAGCACTAACGTTTGTAAGTTTCATACAAATTTGATCGGGGTAATTGCAACTAACCTTAATGTTGCAAAAGCCTCGCAACAGAATTTCGAGAGGTTATTGTATCTGTAGTTAAATTACATAGAAAACGCAGCATCTATAGTAGTAGGGGCGCCCAAGCGGGGATTTCGGGATTTACTCGAGAGTAGCAGAATAACATAAGGGGGTCAACCTTGCACCTTGTGAAGTACTCCCACCATACCTGAGCCCTGTTTATAGGGTCAAATGTCTAGGGCACCCGATCAGATTAGTAAAAATAAATCGATCGTTAGAAAAACTCGAGCGCGTCAAATTATGGTAAGGTAAGTTACTGACATGCAGAAAAGTGTGCATTTTAATAATCTGACAATTTGTGCGTGACATAAGGAAATGGAAGACTCACAAAGTTGCAAAACGTCACCTGAAAATTCTCGAGGGCGGTTAACTTTTATTTTTATTTTGAAGGAAATTAGTCACGCATCACGAAAATAGTATAATCTACCGATTTGCACAAGCCGAAGTAGCTAAAATCACTAATAAAGTGTGGTGCATGGAGTTGCTAAGAACTATGTATTTCCCACTTCGCGCCACTCTGCCCTTCTCACTCTTATCTCTCACTCACTCGCGCCGTCCCCATAGTACGTTCCGCCGCCAAGATGCCATCACAGTTGATCATAACGCGTGCATGTACGTTTTCGTTTTTTATTGTGTTTTAAAAACGTTTATTGAATTCAGTGCAATAGGTTTGGTATATGTTACAACAATGAGTGACAATAGATCGAAAAGTGAAAAAAAAAGGAAAAATAATTAATACATTTTTTTTTTTCAAACATTCTGGTTAAGGAATTTCTTCCACATAATTGTCAGATTATGGGTCAATACGACAAGGACATCAGAGGATTCTGGTCTGATGCTTGGTTGAGAGTGTCAGTTGTTTATAGGTCTATCTTTATTTCATGCGTATAGTTTTTATTTGTGGCTGTTAACTTGTGTGTGTTGTGTTAACTCGGTGGTGGCTTAATCTTATAAGGTAATCCTCTGTTTATTCTTTTGTCATTTCGTTTGGGAGCATCCATATCTGCTTGATTCCTTTAGGAATCGAGTAGGTATGGAGGAGCCTCCGGATGCGGGCGGAGGTTTGCCTCCTGATAAACCTAGATCCTCAAAAAGACCTGCTACGATCGAGATTGAATCTAAAAAAGCCTGTTCACCGGCAGATTCAATCCAATCCGTATTCACGAAGCCTGGATTCGAAATTAATAGTAAAGTCAAATTTTCGGCAACTGACAAGGGCCCATTTACTGTGTATGTTTCTTGAGCAGAACCAGACCCCTCTGCAGGGTATTCATTAAAAATGTTGAAGTTTGCTCAATTCTTCATAAAAACAATGTTTCAGGCATTAAAGAAGGTGGTATAAAAAATCTTGGTCGCAACAAGATATCAATAGAATTTAAATCAGCTGTGAGTGCCAATGAATTTCTGGAATTAAGTTTACTGGAGAACAACAATTATGAGGCATACATACCAAAATTCCAGGTTTTCCGCATGGGAGTAGTTAGGGATATCCATACGGACTGGTCTCTATCAGACCTTTTGGATGGTATTTCCACTGTTGGAAATTGTGGTGAGGTAATTAGGGCTAGAAGGCTGTGGGATGCTACCGCGAATTGGATCCCGTCCAATTCAGTGCTGTTAACTTTTCTGGGACAATCCCTACCTGAAAAGGTATATTGTTATAATGCCTCACACTGCCTGTTATAACTTACCACCTACCAACAATTCAATGTCGCAACTGTTGTAGGTTTGGACATAATTCCAAACAATGCAGGTCCCAGCTTCGCTGCTACATCTGTTTTTGGGAAGAGATGTAGCAGCGAATCGAAATCGTTGTATAGGTGTCACCTAATGGGCATCGAGATGGCTATGGCATGGATCCCTAGCTATTTGGATATAGCAGGTAACGAGTTTGTAGACTCCTGTACTAAGGTTACGGCGGTGTCTGGTTGCTCGGACCATAATTACTGCTTCCCTTGTGAACTTCGTTCTTTGGGTCGTCCTTTTTTGATTGGTGCTTGGAACAACTTATGGCAAAAGTCGAGGTTGATTAAAGGAAAGTTCTACGGTTCTATTCAACCTTCTATCCCTTCCAGACCGTGGTTTTATCGACAAAAGTGTAAATAAATTGGCTACGTCTATAATTATCCGTCTTCGTCAGGGTTTTGTTTGCTCTCCAATCTTCTTAGCCAAAATTCGGATCAGAGATCATTCTCTTTGCGAGTGTAGTCTCGAAGAGGGCTCCTTAGAACATCTATTTTTCTTTTGCCATAAATAATCGTATCTTCTTTATGATCTACTTCCTAAAAAGATCCCTCGTCCTGTCAATATACCCTTCCTATTAACTTTGGCACACACCCCATTCATAAAAACGTTATATAAATTAATCTTCCATAACAAAATCAAAATATAGTCTGCTCCTCGTCAATCTATATCTCTATGTCTATCATTGGTTTTGCTGGTCCTCTCTCTTCTAACCTTACTAATATATACATATATATTACTAATATTTGTGTTGTTTTTTATGTAGCCCAATGAAGAACCATCGCTCTAATGACCAGTCAATGGTCACATTACTGCCTACTGATCAAACCATTTATTTAACTTCTTTTTTCCACCCTGACGTTGGCAGAATCATCAGTACCTATTTGATCGAGCCATTTGACACAGAGAAAAGTTGAAGTTGACAAGGATATCAAGATGAAGCGTTTGTATAATACTCGGACGCGCTCGACTATTTCAAGTTCACGATTTTTATTTTGCATTTTCAAAAATCGGCTGTGACTTTTGGTCGCTTCCAAATCGTCAGTCTTCTGAATAGTACCTACAGGAGGGTTCACTTAACATCACTTATCAATGCCTAACGCGCGGGAATAAATATTTATTTTCGTTTTTCTACCCCTTCGTACAGCCACCCTCCTATGCAAACCGGCAAATTAATATTTTTCCTCTATCAGAAAGACGTGGGGCGCATACGCTATTAATATCTGAAGCGCTCGAGTATTTCTTTGTGACTGTTATTTTATTACATTTTTGAAAACCTGTACGCGTTCCCCTCATCAGTAAAAGGGGCACTTCACATAAACTTTTTATTTTTAATATCTAACCTTCACAATCCAATAGGTCCCCACAACGGTCAAGTAAATCTCTATTTACCCTCTTCGGCTCCCCTTATATAGGAAAAACATTATGAAAAGGACTTACCGTGTCTCCAATCTATTCTTCTATTAAAACACCAAGAAAAACAAAAACAAAAGATTTTAATACATTTTTCAGTAAAAATTCCGACAGCTATCGCTTCGTTAACTCCAACAAACCAAAGGCGGATTTTTAAAGTGACTGTTGGCAAAACAGTTTGCACGACAGAGGCTCCATCTATTATTTTGTACAATAACAATTGATATCTCTACCGCTTCATAGATATCTCTATTTCGAAAAACCGAGACACAAAAAGGAGATGTTACACTTTTGTATAGGACTCCGGCTATAACTTGTACATCCTCAGGAAACCTGGAAAATGTACCCCTAAATACATTTAGTTACGAAATTCTTTATTAATTTCTAGTAATTTCGTTGCGCAAAATAAAATATAAAATATTTGACGTTTATCGTACGGACTATCTATCAAGTTGGTAGATGACATTTATACATAACCTAGAATTGTCAGAAGTAAAAGAACTCTTGCTAGAATAATATTAACCAAATAATTGATAATTCTTGTAGAAATGAAAGGAAAACGTATGAATTCAGAAAATTGTAATAAGAAACACCAATACAGCATTGGAATATTTATTATCAGTCAATATGACATTGACAGTTAATGTCAAACATAAACAAAATGTTTCGTTCCGGAGTGTATCCTGCAAAATCAGTATATTATATGTGTATGATAGTTTAAATGAATAAATGATACTCTAAAACATATTTATTATTGACATAATATATATTTATATATTATATACATTAATTATATAGTACTTTTGTACAGTTTTCGATCTGATTTATAAACGCATACAAAATTATATGATCAAGAACCACCGCCATATTGAATATAATGACAATAATATAAAAACTATTATTTTTATGCGCAAACGTAATTCGACTTAAATTCAGGAAATAATATTTATCCCCGATTCCTGGTATTTTTTGCTATTTTTTGGCTGATAGTACATTTCATAGCCGAAAATGAAACATCTCCTTTATTTGAATTAGTTGCATTTTCCCGGTAGTTGCAATAACCTCCCCGGACCTTATGTTTATGTTTTCATCATGTGTAAGGCAAAATGTAGCCAGACTAAATAAATAAAATAACAGGAATGTTACTTCCAACTGACGAATAATAATAAAATTATATTGTCTTTATTTCACGAATAATTTGATGTAAATAAAACAAAACTAGAAAAGGAAGTTTTCATTACGAGATGCTTAAAAATCTGTTTCAAGGTAGAGATTTTCCGATATTTCGGCAAATTTTGTAAAACTATATCCGTAAGATTTTGCTGAACATATATTGTGTTGTTTTGATAGGTATTGACCCAAGCTATTACACCCTGCAGTATGTCGTGCTATTTACTGGACACCCTGTATACTGCTTTTATGACGATTTATTTTAAAAACAAATATTTTAACTATTTATATTGACTCTTTTCCTCTCTGGACATGTGTTCACAAGGTCACAGTGAGATGATTATGATATAAGTAAAAGTCCGATATAAATGTAAATCCGTATAAAGTAGTTTAATTTTAATCTACTAATATTATAAAGCTGAAGAGTTTGTTTGTTTGGTTGCAGTAATCATTAGCGTGGGTGAAACCGCGGATACATCTAGTAAATAATAAAATCATTTAGTGTAGTCGTAGCATAGGATTACCTACAATTTTTATATAATAGATATGCCCTTTTAAAAAAGTCATCGATATAGGAAAATAGCCTTGAAGTATGGTAGGCGAAATTAGTAACGTGTACTTTTTTTAATATTATTATGTATCTGTAAAAATAGAAATATGTTAACGTATAAATAATGATAATAATAATAAATGAAGTCAAACATTTGTGTGCATGGAAATGGATGTTTTTCTTGGACTGGGTGTTGCTACGTATATGGATTTGTAAAAAAATTGTATGTAGGTATTTACAAAAAAAAGTATATAATTATGTATGTTTATCCATTTTCTAGTACCCATAGTGCAAGCTCTGCTTAGTTTGGTCTAGATGGTGTTGTGTGTATGTGATAGAATATTATTATTATTATTGAATATTTGCCTCATCCTCGATATGATGAAGTCTATCTCGTTTCTGGTCGCACCGTTGGGACTGATCCAGGTGCACTTGCGTCATTCTCGCTTTTCGAAGAAGGATTTTATGTATAGTCCTTCCTTCTCCATTAAGCTAGCCAGCAGTTGGCCCCGCGAGTTACGATGTCCATATGCAAATTGCCCCACTCTCTACTCATCACCTCTTCTTTATGTCTAGTTTCGCGTTGAAATCTCCGGTATAATGTGTCCTGGTGCTATGTATAGCCCGAGATACATATGTCCTCGTACATAGCTTCCACCCCCCATCGGTGAGCGCCGAGGTCGAGGCGTATACCTGTATGACCTTCAACGAATACCGTTTAGATATTCTGAGTATAAGGTATCCTGCTATCCTGCTCGACACACTCGCGATATTTACCACGTTGTTCACGAGAGACTTGTGGACAATGAACTTGACACTACCTAAGGACTGTTGGTCGTTCTCCCTGTAGAAGAGCAAGTTACCGGATTTGAGGATTATCAAGTCCTTCCTCTGTCTTCGGATTTCAGATACGCCTATAATATCCCATTGTAACTTGCTCAATTCTTCTTTCAATTCGACAATCTTCTTGTCGGTCCGCAGGGTGCGCGTGTAAAATGTTGCCAGGGCCAAAAGTCGTCGGTGGTGGTAACACGGTCTCTGCCGGAGATTCTTAGCACCCCTTGTTCCGCCGTTACCTGAGCCAGGACTAGCGGGGCCGCCTAGGACTAGGGGCCGGTTTATAAAGGCGTGGCTCATTTGGGGGGGTTTTGCCATAATCGCCACGCTTGGCAGGCGGATTGGCGATCGCAGTGGCGGAAGTCTTCGACACTAGGCTCTGCTGTCCACCTAGTATCTTTGTATTCCCTTCCGCTTATTTTTGAATGGTTTGACCGCCATCTAACGGTTGACTGCTGCACTAGAGGAAATGCTCCGCCAGTGGGCGGTAGGGTCGTCACGTCATTAGTAAATTAGAAATCGTTTTACGAACCGTAGCCTCCAAACGATGCAAAAATATTATTGTATCCGGTGATTTCAATATTGATACATATTGTTACGGCTAATGCTCTCTGTCGGCACTGTGGGGAAGAGTCGGCGGTTTCTAATAATAATTTATTACAGCACCATCTATTGACATCTTACGGAACTACGTATTTGTCGGTACGAGTTCAGTGGAGAAAGCGCTGGCACATTCTCGAACCATCGCGCTGTTGCGTGCCGTGTGTGACGTTTTCTGGAAAACTCCAGAAGCGCTTTAATAGAGCGTATAAATAGAGCGCACGCGCACCGCCGAGTCAGTTTACTAGCGTAAGCGGTCAAGTGTTCATCGAAGCGAACGGAAGCGACAATACTACGGAGTTTGAAGCAGTCAAAGTGGAAAAGTTTAGTATAGTGTTTGTTGTGTGTTAACGTTAATTGTGTACTAAAATAAAACGTGTTTAGTCGGTAATATTGTTTTATATTCTTATCCGTCGAACCCAGCACGTAACAATATATTCAAATCAAGCTATCCATCGATTGAATTTGAATGCATTTTATTAAACTGCAACTTGATATTAGCAGTCAATAAACCTACGCGAATTGTGTGCCAATCAAAAGATATGAAGTGTAAAACAGAAAAATTATAATTTCAAGATGAGCGCTCACTTTGGCATAGCCACCAATATCTTTTAACCCCGTAATGCGAGTCGACATAGAATACCAGACACTGGAGATGTGCTCAAGTGAGCAATCAAAAGCCTGTTTCTGGCGCATTGTGTCTTCAGCTATCGTTATAAGCTCTGTAGACAGAGTCGATATCTCAACAATCGCTTTCTGAGCATTCCTGGCAATGGCCAATGTGTAGGCCGACAAAGCTAGACAAATGCACCACTACAATGTACGAGCTCCTTCTCGTGTTGCAGCTATCGATTCGTCTATGATTTAAGGCATGTCTGTCCCACTAATGTGGACTAGAATCTTATATTTACTCAGCATATTTAGTCTATTATCTCTGGACTCCCTGCAAATAAGCTCAATGGTGTTCAAAATCCTATCATTTAACGGGTCAGGTCAATCAAAGATGGCTCATCTTTGGTTGGGAGCATATAAAGGATGGTATATAGTTAGTACTAATGGGAAGTTGGCACGTCATTGCCATATACACCCCGGCCAGTTTACTTTCATCAATTTCTACATCTAGTAATGAAACACGTTCCTTGAGAGGATTATGATTTGTGAGCCATGTTGTTTAAAGAGATATAAATCTTCGTCAGTCACAGGTGATGGTAAAAGAGCTTCCGGCGAGATTTATTGGGAGTTGGAAAAATGATTTAATACTCATCTCAAAAGCACAGTGACTGCTTTAAGATTTTTTTAAGTATGGGTCTTGTTATTACATCCACCATCGCTAAACTGGAAATCTATTTACATAGGTATATATAATTAATCGATATTGGTCGTAAAATAGCAGAATTGTTGGTCCGCCGTTTAAAAGATACAGGGGGTATTGGTGGCTGTGCTAAAGTGAGCGCTCATCTTGGCACAGACACACTGTATTTCCAAAACCACAGCACCGAACGAAGATCTAACTATACCAATAATAATTAGTGTATATTGGTCACAAAATATCTGCATTGTTCGAGCCCCGTTTAAACGATATTAGAGGGTATTGATGAGCGCGATCATCTTGGCACAGCCACCTCAATATCTCGGGAACCACAATGCCTAGCGATAATCTGATTGACTGACTAATAATTGGTAAGTAAGTGATAAGATATGCTTGTGAACGTCGTGAAGCTATCAAATAATGGGTAAGAAAAAAATATATATAATGTAGGGTAATATTTATTGTGACAATATTTTAATTAGTGCTTATTCTTAATTATCAACCAACATTATTTATAGCTTAACTAAAAACCCTTGTCATTTAAACAAAAACAGATCACCTTTACTTAATCGTTCTTTCAATATGTGAAATATATTCGCGACTGTACATCGCGTCGAAAAAAATTGTGATTTTCTCTTTTCAGAAGCACCGACTAATGCTAGCAGTTTGTGAATGTGTATCTATCTAGCGGGGCCACTCGAGCTAGACCGGAAAAACTAGTGGCAATGCTTTGTTTGTTCAATGTACCTCACGAATTTATTAACAAGATCCAATGTAACTCAATTATTATGATGGAAATTGCAATAATTCGCTTTATCTATCCAGCGGGGCCCGCGGTTGTATTACGCTCGGAATACATAAAAATAATACTGATCGTAACTTATGCCAAAGTACCTCTCGATTCATGTATTAACTAGGTACCAAGAATATTTAACAGAACAGGAGAAATTCAGCAAGAAAATTTTGTCTGCCCAGCAGGGCCCTTTGTAATTTGAATTCATACGTGCAAAAAAAAGCACACCGTTGTTATGTATTACCAATGTACCTTTGAATATACCTATAAGTCTTTATAGTAACTAGTTAGACCCGTAGATCTTTTGAACTTTCGCAGTTAGATCAAATATATGATCTAGTTAAGTATATAATATATAAAATCAACATAACCTATGTACATACATATATACGTTTATAAAAGAATTGTCAAAATTCAACAGTTCTCTATACATAAGTACATGAAAAATAGTTTCGCAGTAAGAAACACAGAGCAACAACAAAAGTATGGTCAGCATATTCAAAATTTAATATATTTTATTTTTTTAATATTGACGGCCACCAATAGCCCCTGTCTTTTAAACGGAGGCTTAGATCAATGCTGATATTTTGTGACCAATGTCGACTAACTATTGGTATAGCTAGATTTTCGTTCGGTACTGTGGTTTTGGTATTAAAAAGAGCACTCACTTTGGCAGAGCCATCAATAACCCCCTGTATCTTTTAAACGGCGGACCGACCAATTCTGCTAATTACGACCAATTTCGTATGTATTTTCGTAATTTCACTATGTAAATAGATTTCCAGTTTGCGATGGTGGTTGTGCCAAGATGAGCCATACGAAGTGCCTTTATCAAAGTTATCGCGATATTTCTTGGAGAATACTAATAATATTAATAGTTGGTTCAAGACAATTTTTGGAAAAGATTGTGTAATATATGATTTGGAATCTGGCAATTATATTTTTATTTCTGCTCTCAATCTCTTCACTACATTGGCAAATGGCTTTTCCCGGCATAATAAGTTTCTTTATTCATTGTACTTGTTTTTATTTTAGCTCGTGGCTAGTCTGCTAGAATCTGAAACGCGAGCGTTGATTCATGTGCCTTAGGTTATCCCTCGCGTGTCGAACGCGGACGTACGGGAGACATAAAGCTCTAGATTGCATCTGAGATAACAATAGACAAGTGGGTAGAAAGCCTTGGTTTTTATGCGGATGGACAATAAGTGAGTTAGTTTTGAGTAAAACAATGTGTAGAATACAATCTTTTATTATCTATAGGTATAATCTAATAGAATACATGATATATAGAGCTTATGTCCGAAATATACAATCATTTAATTTTGATTGGGTGTTAAAACAAAATTGATTTATATTTTCTCTGATTACTTACAAACTAAGGAATAATAATACAATTAATGGAAGAAAGTAAAATATGTCAGATTCGAATAAACAAAAAATATGAGGAACTCGCCCTTTAGGTACAATCAGTACCTACAAATATGAAAATCTACAATAAAACCTAATAAGCTCGAAGCATACTAATTATTGAGTCAAATCTCTTCCAAAATATTTGGAACCCAAATTATTACAAACAAATTACGTACTTAGAACAAAATGGACTGCGAAATGCATCTTAAAAATAAAATAATTATTGTTGACTATTGCTCTTGCCTCACTTAAAACCAATTCATTCTGACACAGCCAAGACACCATTATTAAAATAACTTAAATCTTACGTAAGCAATGAGCAAAATTCAAGTTATGGCATATGAATACTTTACATCATAAATAAAAAATGAGATCAATATGTTTTCTCAGCAAGTGGGTGCTAAGTACGCGGCGAACACTCCCAGGTGTACAGCACCATTCGTCCACATGACACGCATTGTGGCAAGTCAAACATTAATATTATTGTGGTCAACCTTAACAAAATTGATTTCACATTTACATATTTTAAATTCGTCAAATAATCAAATCATTTTACAAAGGAAAGACGACGGCTAGAGAGCTAGAAGCGATTTTTGGTACTAAGGGAAACGAAATAAATATGACTAAAAACGTAAATAGACTCGATTGTCGAATTTGGTTGGAGTCGAATTAATCTGGAACAAGAGATTTTATGTTAGTTTTATGACAAACGAGTAGTAAATTTATCGATCAAGTGCACACTGAATAATAAAGCATGAGAGCTAAAAATATTTTTCCGCTTAATTGTCAATCCAAGCTAGTAATGAAGGAGAATCGTCGCTATCGCTGCGCTCAGTGGGTAGTACGCGTTACAGTGCGCGAGCGTTACCTCTAGCCTGGTGGCGGTCCTGCGCCTGGCGGTCCGTCATGAGCCCGTGCAGTTTGCGCGCGACGCCGGCGGCGCCGTAGCGCGGACGCTTGAGCACGTCGCCGGCCGCCAGCGCGCCGCCCTCGCCCGCCACCGCCGCGCTCACCAAACTGCGCTTCAGGCCTCCCACCTCGCACGACACCATGGTATTTATCGCGTGCAAGTCCTGTGAACAAACAATTTATGTTTATTAATTTTCTCTTGAACCCACGTTCTTAAGAACAAAGTGCAAAGCTTTAAGAACCTTGGTATAAAAATATATCTAAGATTAACACTATGTTAATATTTAGGCCGCGTGCTGTTAGCTTGACGTACAGTTGGTGCCGCTCCGACACGCGCTGTCCCGCCGGCGAGTACGTACCTTGGCAGGACTGCGGCTGAACCTGTAGGTGAGGTGCAGGATGGCGGGCGGCGGCGTGGTGAGCGGCTTGACGTACAGTTGGTGCCGCTCCGACACGCGCTGTCCCGCCGGCGAGTACGTACCTTGGCAGGACTGCGGCTGAACCTGTAGGTGAGGTGCAGGTTGGCGGGCGGCGGCGTGGTGAGCGGCTTGACGTACAGTTGGTGCCGCTCCGACACGCGCTGTCCCGCCGGCGAGTACGTACCTTGGCAGGACTGCGGCTGAACCTGTAGGTGAGGTGCAGGTTGGCGGGCGGCGGCGTGGTGAGCGGCTTGACGTACAGTTGGTGCCGCTCCGACACGCGCTGTCCCGCCGGCGAGTACGTACCTTGGCAGGACTGCGGCTGAACCTGTAGGTGAGGTGCAGGATGGCGGGCGGCGGCGTGGTGAGCGGCTTGACGTACAGTTGGTGCCGCTCCGACACGCGCTGTCCCGCCGGCGAGTACGTACCTTGGCAGGACTGCGGCTGAACCTGTAGGTGAGGTGCAGGTTGGCGGGCGGCGGCGTGGTGAGCGGCTTGACGTACAGTTGGTGCCGCTCCGACACGCGCTGTCCCGCCGGCGAGTACGTACCTTGGCAGGACTGCGGCTGAACCTGTAGGTGAGGTGCAGGTTGGCGGGCGGCGGCGTGGTGAGCGGCTTGACGTACAGTTGGTGCCGCTCCGACACGCGCTGTCCCGCCGGCGAGTACGTACCTTGGCAGGACTGCGGCTGAACCTGTAGGTGAGGTGCAGGTTGGCGGGCGGCGGCGTGGTGAGCGGCTTGACGTACAGTTGGTGCCGCTCCGACACGCGCTGTCCCGCCGGCGAGTACGTACCTTGGCAGGACTGCGGCTGAACCTGTAGGTGAGGTGCAGGTTGGCGGGCGGCGGCGTGGTGAGCGGCTTGACGTACAGTTGGTGCCGCTCCGACACGCGCTGTCCCGCCGGCGAGTACGTACCTTGGCAGGACTGCGGCTGAACCTGTAGGTGAGGTGCAGGTTGGCGGGCGGCGGCGTGGTGAGCGGCTTGACGTACAGTTGGTGCCGCTCCGACACGCGCTGTCCCGCCGGCGAGTACGTACCTTGGCAGGACTGCGGCTGAACCTGTAGGTGAGGTGCAGGTTGGCGGGCGGCGGCGTGGTGAGCGGCTTGACGTACAGTTGGTGCCGCTCCGACACGCGCTGTCCCGCCGGCGAGTACGTACCTTGGCAGGACTGCGGCTGAACCTGTAGGTGAGGTGCAGGTTGGCGGGCGGCGGCGTGGTGAGCGGCTTGACGTACAGTTGGTGCCGCTCCGACACGCGCTGTCCCGCTGGCGAGTACGCCGCGTCACCACGTCCGGCTGGTAACGGCGATAGACTGCACTCCTGCACAGACGACATTAATTAGATACACCTATGCATTCTATCATACTAATCAAAAATCCCTATCTTCAGAACCCAAGTAGTTAGGGTTTCGGGGGGAGAACTACGGGGCTCCCCCTTAGGACCAGGGTACTTCGAGGTCAGGAAGCCTACTGCGCCTCGAAAGGTGTGTTCTATCGACCGCTGATTGCCTGACATTGGTGTTGGACTCGCAGGGGCTATGTGGTTAGCCGCTGAGAACGAGGCACGGAGTTGTCTTTAGCGAAGTGGCGGCGTGGTCGCTGCCACAACGCATGTCGGGCGCTCGCCTGCTCAGCAAGTCAACGGTCATAGCTGCAGTGACTCGGGCCACACCCGGCTTGTAGGCGTGTGGATGTTCGTCGGGAAGTGAGCGTGCCTTACACAGCTTCGCTACCATACTAGAGATATGGGAGGCGGCTTCTCCGTCGGCTTCAGCGAGGTTTTCGTTAGCAACTCCCAGAGTTGCGAGTGGTGAGCGGCTTTATTGCGCCGGTACCCATCTGGAGAATAGGTAGTGTCACTTTGGCACGAGGTAGCTCGCTTACGAGAACCGGATCTCTGAGGTTAGGGTGGAGAAATCGAGATTTGGGGACAAGACTATCTATAACTGGTCCCGGAAGGTGCTCTCGGGCACTGGAAGGTACAGCGGCTCCACCTAATATAATCTTGACGGTTGGTGTAGGGGAACGCTTTATCATAAACTGGACTACTCGTAAAGAGAGGGGATGATCAAAAAACGTTTGCACCACTTATAATATGACCGATAGAAGTAGACAAAATAACTCGCGAGAACCAAAGCAAGAGTCAATAATTGTTTCTTGAGTCATTAGTAGCACTTGGGAATGTTATCAATGTTCCATGCTCCAGCATAGTCTTCCTCAACAGCAGCAACATGATGGTTTGATCATCTTCTGGAGTGTAGTAATGTATGAACGTCGCACGCCATTCGTCCAGATAAGACAAAGCATGACTGGTCAAATTTACCTTGAACACGTAATACAAGCCGATGGTGTACCCCTACTAACTAAATATTTGACATGGTTTTTGTTGATAATAATGCTCGACCTCTTTAAACAAGGGTCTGAAATCAATATCTTCAAGAGCAAGATATCAGAAGATTGCATTGGCCAATCTACTCTCTAGCCATTAGTCTTGTTAAATATGCTTGTATATGCTTGCATGTTACATAGCCATGTAAAAATGAGAATCAGTGAAACCAAAAGAGTAGACCTTATAATGATCACCATCGAAGAGTGGGACAACTTTTCTCAAGAAGGACTCAATAACATAATCAAGCGTATGAAAAATGGCATCAGGTCGTGTATACAGCCTATGGAGGCGTGACAAAGTATTGATTAAACCATACGAAGGCTTATTATCAGCTGTAACATGTTTCATTGTAAACTGTGTGTTTTTCGAAATCACCTTAACTCTACAATTTAATTGTACAGACTTATTAGTGACCTCAAACTTAATTTGGAAAAAGCATTAGTTTTTACTCAAATAAATACCTGCTACTAATAAGAGATTAAAAACTTTTCTTTTTAATCGCCAGATACAAAATACTATTTGTATTATAGTAGCAAGATTGTGTGACATTAATATGATTGTTTAAGAAGTATCTGATCTTCGCAGTGTTATACTCAATTATACTCACTATTGAAACAACACATCTTTGAGCATATGGTGCCAGTTCAGTAGAATTATTTTAAAAAGTAGCTAATATTATGTCTGAACTTAGTATATGCATGGAATATTGGTTTAACTTCTCATCTTGAATTCAGAAAAATAACATGTCACATAAAGACTTACAAACATGCCTGGCATACCATTTAAAAGGTGAGGTATTGAATCAAATTATGCGTTACTTGGCGAAAATTGAATGAAATAAAATTGGTAAAACGTTTAAAATACCGAACTCTTCTGGATAGGGACAGCCTGGGAAAACCTGGGATGGTCTGGGACTCGGGCGTACTCCAACTCGCAGTACCCGCTTCGAACACAAAATTTGCGTCGACACGTGTTTCACCTCAGCGCAAGTCATCTTCAGGACCATTCATTCATTCAATGCATTTCAACAAATTTATTTATTTTTATACATTATAATAATTAATTCAGTTTGATCAGTACTAGTTTTATAATTAAATAAGTAACAAACTACTTACATCTTTATGTTTCCCTGTAAACCGCAGTGCAAAGGTCTGCATGCACAGCACATAAACCTTATTGTAGAAATGTATTAAATCGCCTCTTTCCGGTGAACCTAAAACAGTTATTATAAAATTAACGTTACTATATTACTTTATTATAATTAAAATAATGTTAAGAGGGACGATGACTTACTCTCTCCTTCATTTTGCTTAATGAGTACAGATCTGTATACATGATTGTCCGCTAATGGCCGCTGTCGGTAGCACTTCATTATGTCCGCAAACGATCTCTCCACTTGATTTGTAGTATTATTCGATACCTAAAAAAGTAAGTTAATTTTATAATCGACTTTAAAAGATAGGCGGATATAATGGATCATGTATGTTCAACCGACGTTGCAAAATGTCAAATGTATAGTAACTGGTGAGCATGATATCGATTATTATTCATTTAAACACGCACGACATGCATAAGAATTATTAAAGACAGAATGCACGTAATTATAGTGAATAGGTTTGAAAGTTCAAGAGCATTTTTGAAATAGTAGTATTTGTGCTATTGAATGTTCTCTATGAATAAGCATCTACAATTCTAAACCAGTTGGTTGCTAACGACTTTTTGACTTACTTTGCATATAACATAAACGGCACACATAAGTAACTGATCTAGATGCCTGTCCTTCATGAGTTGCGTTTGATGCATGATGGAGTATTCCAAACACGTCCAGATCTTGCGCTTGAGCTCTTCGTCGGTCAGACGCAGTCTGGTGCACAAGTCGTTAATGCGCACCACGGCTAGACTGTAGAACTGTAAAGACAATAATGATTATTCACAAATCTATACCAAATATCCTAACTAATATTATAAATCCGAATGTGAGTTTGTTTATTTGTTACGCTTTCATACCTTAACTACTCGACTGATCATTTTGTTCAATCCAATTTCGCATACGCGTTGTCAAGGAAAATACAAGGACATAGGGCATCTTTTATCCAGGAAAAAAATACTGTTACGAACCTAACCTTACCTACCTACATTTACGCGAGTTTGTTTGGTTTACTTGTTAGAACGCGCTTATCGCTGGCACTACATTATTTTAGCATTTGATAGCATAATTCTTAACAAAGGTTATACATAATTATATAATATCATGTTACACGCCACAGAAATTATAAATGTGGGTGTAACTGCGAGGGACAGCTAGACTATATTAAATTATAAATGCTAAAATATATAAATAATTTAAAAGCACCGGTGATGCGGTGGTTTTATCGGTTTTCCAATGCGCCAAACAATCGTGTTTAATAGTAGATACAAGTTAGGATACACTTTATGTTATTAAAATATATCTTTCTAGAGTTAATAACTTACCTTTCTAAAGAATAGTATTAAAGAGTTCTTCGGTATCGTGCTGCTGTCGCCGTTTGAAGAATTCTGTGTTGGTTGTACTGTGGTAGGCTCTTGTTTTACTTGAACATTGTTTGTGGCAACTAGAAATCACAAAACATTGACATTTTTATAGTACAGGCGTCAGTACCGTATATAGACATGTTTGTAGTATATGATTAAGAGTAATGTATGGTAATTCGCCGAGATACAGCGCGATTCAGTACCTATCTATCATGCCATCAACTACAATTCTTTAAACGTACTGATGGACTAGTGGCACCTACCGTCGCCACCATAACTCATAATTGAATATTACAAGGAAGATGTATGACAACTTACCTAGTAAAGATTGTCCTGGTTTAATAGGATCTTTGAATAATTGTTTCTTAGCCTGATCAGGTGAGAAGAAACGATCTATGACTGCTGAGACTGGTGACTGAAGTCCATCTGCAAATGATAAACATACAATTATATTCAGGCATTTCATAGATAGAAATGTGAGCCGTACAATAAGTTTGAAATAAAATCTATAATACGATATCAGAGTAATTAACCTCGATATGAAAATAATAAATTAAGAATCATGAAATTCAAGAGAAAATATGTAGGTAATATTGTTAGGTTCTGTAGCACATGGTAAGCAACTTACTATTTCTGCGTTGCGGCGAGTCATGAACTTTGACATCATTAGACGCCGGTACTGGCGTCCGACTTAGCTGCTCCCACAATGGACTGTCTGTCGTCCAAACTAAAGATTCTAATACTTCTTCCTCCACCTAAAAATATTACTATTTAATTATTAACAAATAAAATTTAAACGCATAAAATGCTGCGCATTGGTTTTATGGTCAACAAGTGTTTATGTTTATAAATAATGTAATAATTATTCAGTTCTATTATTGATATTATGGTTATAATATCAATAATACTTGTATATAAACCGTCTTACTGCTGGGCATTGGCCTGTTCTCGTTTTGAGAAGGGTTAAGACATAGTCCACCAAGCTGACCCAGTCTACCCAGACGGGGTCAGTTTGGTGGCAAACTACACAAATCTTCGAGAAAATTACCTAGAACTTTCAGTCATGTAGGTTTTCTCACGATATTTTTCACTATTAAAGCAAGCGATAACTAACTAATTTGTACGCACATAACTTCATAAAGGTGTATCTTGGGATCGAAATTGAAACTTCTGTCACGATCGGTATTCAAACACACCACGCTGACACCAATGGACATATGAGGCAGTCGTTCTTATTGACGTGAGTTTTAACGGTGAAGGTTAACATCGTGAGGAAACCTGCCTTTCTGGAAGTTCTCCATAATGTTTTCGAAGATATGTGAAGACTGCCAACCCACACTGGGCCAGCGTGGTGGACTATAGCCTGACCCTTCTCACGATGACAAGAGGCCCGTGCCTAGCAGTGGGACAGGTTAATACAAGGCTGATATTATTATTATATTATATAAACTTATGCCACGTGACGATAGAGGCAGTCAGTGACAAATAAAATGTGTTGTACTCACCGCATTAAGATGTTTGATAACATCTCTGCTAAGTTTCTCGACGACCGCCTGCACAACCAACTCGATGATCTTGTAGAAATGGAAGGCACTGAGTCCGTATATTTGCAGAACTCGCGGGAACTTGAGCGAATGGACGCCGTACGCGTGTAGCACTATCTCAGTACAACACGCGTAAACTGCTAGCTGATATGTTTCTTGAGTAAGCAGCATCTGGTGAGAAACATGTGTATAATGTCACAGTAATTCTCTAGAACAACCGAACTTGGAGGGAATTCTACTCCACATATTGCATATATATTTATTATTGATTTGCATTGCAATGGTGTATTGGGTTAAGCAGTCGCCAAGCTATTAGGCACACGCCGAGCGTGGTGGGTTCGATCCCAATACGGGCCAAAAATTTGTGCAATCACAAATCGATCGACAAATCGTTGTTCCGGTTCTAAGCGTGCTTTGTATCCGTTGTTTTTATGTTTGTAAAATCTCTCGCGACACAGGGCATAAAATTAGTGAGGGAGTAGTCTTATAAAAAAAATATATGTAAGAGTGAGTACCTCTTACAGATTTTGATTTAGCACAGTTGGAAGGGAGTTTCGAAATTTCATCACCTTATAATCTCTGCCAAAATTGGCGTATCTCGCGTTATTTTATAGGGCAGGCCTGGCTGCCTAAACAGCGACGGACAATGTACAACCAAAAAATATGTGTTAAATCCTAACGTCCTATGGTGGGCACTAGACAATTCTGGGGCGTGCATGGCCTACCTGCATCCCATTTATATACGCCAATGGCAGTAAGTACACATTGTTGATTTGCAGTACATATATTGAGTACAACTGGTCAGATTTGCAATAAAAATAAACAATATTATGCCCATAGGAATGCTGTAAAACACGAAGCGTTAAGCAGAGGTATATGAGACTCACCTTCTGACACACCAGTTTAGGTAAACATGGAAGCCACGCTATTACCATGTAAAAGGTTCAAGCCATACCCACGCTATTGAGAAGAAATATGAAAACCTTTTGCAATACCTGCGACCAACAAGGCTGCGTGAAAGTGGCATCTTACGTCACTGGACAAAGAAGGTGGTCCTCAGTGTGACATGTTTGCGGAAGAATGGAAGAAGATATTGTCAGTGCGTAAGGATATTGTGTAAAGTTTGTATGATAGTTGCGTCCTTAATCGGTAAGTATATGTAGCCTGCGGCCCTTCTATTTAAGCACAGTACCTCAATACCTTTCGACTTACGCGAACTCGGCGTTACGCGATTTTCAAATGTCGTCGATTCGTCTTTTGTTTGATCATCGCTCTCAAATATCGATTTTTGGCTTACTGCCCCTACGCTATTGTTCAGGAATTGAGGGAATATTGCGAGAGAAAGAGTGACTAGTTCGCTATAGGACTAAATCTCGATATGACTAGATCGCTTCAAAACAAATTTTAAAGCTGTTTGACTATATGTATATGCATCTGTCCTGTTATAAAAATGACTTAATATCGATATGACGTACAATCGTATCTATAAGTGGCATTAGTAGGTATAGGTACTTCATGGAGTTGAAATGTGAATATACTATGAAGTTCTGCTATATGTAATTTAAAAAAAATTTAATAAATTGAAACAATAATTGTCATTGTCACGTTGAATTTTATCTTGCAAATTTATTGTTAATTGATTAATTAAAAAGAATAAGGAAGCTCTTATTCATGATGGTTACCGATACAATTTTGTGTCCAACAATTCAAGCAGAACGTCGTTCTGGCGTTACTACAAAAGACAAGGGCGTAGTGCTTCTCTTACATTAAATGAAGAAAATACCGTTATAATCAGGTAGAGTCTGCACAAGTATGAGCACGACGGTGTATTCCCGTTGTCCCCATTCAATGGGGACAATAATTAATATCTATTCCTGTTGTCCCCATTAACGGTAAACCTTAATTGTTGTAATGACAGGGGAATATCAGGAGGAAGGATGACGTAATTTTATTTGTTTATTTGTGTAAATAAATTTGTTTCTAGCACTAGCTAGCCGCTACCGCGTCACGCTCACTTCGCTCGCTCGACTCGTGCGTTGTATGGTCGCAGTTCTAACCTAACCCACTATTTTCTTCTCTGGTACCTTTTTTCGTACGGGAAAGCGTCAATGGGGACAACGGGAAGGACATTTTATGACGTCCCGTTGTCCCCATAATGGGTACAGCGTCAATGGGGATAATGGAAATACACTAGCAAGACTAATAATGATAAAATGGTAGAAGAACTTTTACTGGATATGGCAAAACAAAATGTATGCGAAGATATGTCATCAGTAAAAATATTTATGAACATGTACTCCAACGACTGTCCTCTTCTTCAACCTGTATTGGTAGACCTTATAATTCAGTTAAGGATGCCCTATACAGACATCGCAAAAGGTTCCTTCAAGTGCAATAATAATAATAATAATGGACAGTCATTATCTCATCATGAGACTAACGCGATATCGGAGGGCACAACCCTCGCTTTTAAACTATCACCTTCGCTTTGTGATATAAACAATAAATTGATCACCAGGTTAAATAAAAGCGCACATACCGCAGGGCAGCTTGTGGCAAGCTACATGTGAGTGGCGACACTGCGGTCCTGAATGCCTCAGAGAGTCGGTAAGAGCCTCGTCCCCGGCTTGCCGTTACAGGTTGGCTGTGGTGGAACTTCAAGAGCGCCCGTAGGACTCTCAACTCTGGCTTGCCTTGGTCGGCCGGTCAGCGGAAGTGTCACTTTCAAGGGCATAACTACAGGGAAACCCGCTCCGGGTCTCCGTTGTCACGAGACCCGTGATGGTGAAACCGGCGCCGCACCACTCGACACACCTAGCCACTCGCACCGGTGTTGCCCTCTGCTGCTGGCTTGTAAGCCTATGGTGGCTATTCAGGGGGCTTATCTAGTGAGTTGGCGAGTCACCGTTTGCCCATTGCATTGATGCTACCAATATACCGGTCCACCAAACACCCATACCCATAGCCCCTATATATTTTAATTAATATTTTATTATAATTAATGTAACTGTTTTGAGATAAATAAAGATTTTTCATTTCATTTTCATTTCATTGCATATTATTAGAATCCATACTTAAAAATAGTCCTAGGACTGCTGCGGCTAGTTCAGCGGTAGGTGTTCCATCCCACCTTTAATTAATCTCTTGAAGGGCCTCTTCACGTTGTACCCATCACCCATGTTTCCGTATAAGCCTCCCAAAGGGCCAGGTATTTTCTAATATGTTAGAAAATACCTGTGATAAGAGAAACATAATAATAATAAATGTTTATTTCGAACTTTTAAAGAACATAATTAGATAGGAACATAATATAAATATAAATAACACCACGCAACGACCCACAAGAGCGGCGCGGCAAACACAAATCACTAACGCAGGCAAATCCGCGGGCACAGCCAGTAATATTATATGGAGACAATACTGGCAGCTGGTTTATGGAAGACTTAGCCAGTGTCTCCATATACTGCTGTCAATATCACCGGCTATAACAGCTAGCATATCATTTGTGCTGTCCCGCACTCGAGGCATCAGGGATGCAGCTCTTTTATGCAAGATAGCATAAAAGTCATCTATGCGAGCAACAGCAAACATCTCCGACGCGCTACAAAAGCGGGGCAGCCCCACTAATCGCCGAGTTATTGTATCGAACACGAAGGGCATTATAGGTCTTCTGCGTATATTTGACCCACAGGCTACACGAGTAAAAGGTCTGGCAGCACGACCGAAATAAAGTGGCTTTTAGAGGAACTGTACATCGTGCAAATCTGCGAGCCACACATATTGCTTCTTACCGATAATGCCCTACGTTCCCTTTCTATGTCTCTATCATCCCACATAGTGTCTGCAACCCAATGCCCGAGTTTTTTAAATCCAGCGAAGTGACAGTGCCAACATTATCAAGGAAGACTTTTTGATCGCCGAGTTTGAATTATCAAAAGATTGACAAAATGCTTATATTCTCATCACGATTTTCAAAAGAAATATTAAAAATTATGCTGTTTAAGAAAAGGTTTTTGGTGACGGGACATTTATTATCAATTATTCTCCATTCACGTGGACATCGATAGCACGGCAGAGACGACAAATATATTGCCCGTTTTGTATGCACTTACTAAATAAATGCGAAACAAAAATAAATCTATGTGGAAAAAAGCGAATGATATGGTTTTGACAAAATCTCAAGAAGGACGACATATCACTAGAATTACTACTAATTTGCCGCTCTTGCCTTCATCTTGTATACAAGATGGATGATCTGCTATTGTGGAATGTTCTACGTAATCACCAGAAATGAATGCACTCGTAAGCTACTTTTGCAGGCAAAAGTAGCTTACGAGGTGACTAAATCCTTTACTCATTTAAAAAAGTTTAAATATGTATGTTTATCCATTGTATGTGTGATTTAGCCACCGCAAGTACCTCTTAACGTAGAATCACACCCATATGTATGTTTATTTGTCACACATTGTCTAGTGCCCATAGTACAAGCTCTGCTTGGTTTGGGCTAGATGGTGTTGTGTGTATGTGATAGAATATAATTATTATTATTTCCTGTGCAAAACAAAAACACAGGACTAATAATAGTTTAGAGGCATGGCATCGTCGCCTTAATGTGCGCATACAGCGCTAACCTACGTTGCTCCAATTTTTATTTTATTTAAAGAAAGAGGCACAATTCCAAGATTAAAGAAACCTAAACTTCTCTGTTTAAAGTGTCTAACAAAAAATAAACTCCATATTATTTAATCGCAAGTATAAAAGATAATTAAATAAACTTGAGAAGAAGATTACGCTCATAGCTTTTTAAAAAATGCAGCTGTATAAAACAAAATATAAGTAAATAAATACATGTTGTTACATGTTACAAAGAAATGCTTTAATTTTCAGTATTTAAACCTGTCAAATACCGCTAACGCCGATCGCGTCTACGGACTTGTACACGTCAAACCCCGGTGACCCCATATGGGGTCGAGCACACTCGATAGTGTATTGTTTACGTTTGCATTAGTTATTTGAGCTAACGTAAACATTTCACGACCAAGTGTGCTCGACGCCATATGGGGTCACCGGGGTTTGACATGTACAAATCCGAAGTCCGGTTTTGACGCCGATAGGCGTCACGGGGTTTGAGCGGTTAATATAGGTAGGTAATAAGGAAAAGAGCATTGTGTTTTAATTATCTCGATAACTGTACTTTGGAAAACAAATGAAAATATAGTCGATACGCTGTCTGGCCTTATTACGATCTAGTCCAAATGCGATCTAGTCATATCGAGATTTAGTCCTATAGCGAACTAGTCATATCTGCTATGTAGTCTTATCGAGATGTGGTCATAAAGCTTCTAACTCAAATAAATACGAGATGTGGTCATAAAGCTTCTAACTCAAATAAATTAAATAACTCATTAACATACCTGCAAAGACACTTGTGGTTTCTTCCTATGTTCTTCCCTAATGATGTGCTCAAACACTTTGTAATAGAGACAAGTGATCATATTGCAGCGGAATTTGATCGTTTCATTACTATAATTACTATTGGTCTCCCTCAGACTGCTGGCGAACTGTTCCATCCAACCGTTGCATGGCTCTATAAGGTTCGAGTTTATAGTCTCTCTGGTCACGTTACATTCTCTGTGGAAAAAAAAAAATTAAATACATGTTTTATCAGATGTTGGAGCTACGATTATATAGATACTAGATTGTGTCCGCGGCTCCGCTTGCGTAAATGTAGGTTAGGTTAGTAAAATACTTTTTATTCAAGATAAAGCATATCCTATGTAATTTTCTGTACCCCCGACAACGTGTATGCGAAATGTCATGTTGATCGTTTGAGTAGTTAAGGCGTGAAAGTTTAACAAACAAACTCACATTTGCAAGTGCCACACGAACGCGCAAAAACTGAGTGCAAGTGAAGCATTACTAATACAATTATTATAATTAATGATTACTAATATAGTATATAAATTGTATGTATTTAAGTCTATAACGTATTTATATATCACGTTTATGCCACGCGAAATAAAATGATTATTTATTATATTATTTTCTAGCTTTTGCTCGCGGGTTCGCTCGCGTAAAGTAGGTTAAGTTAGTAACAGAAGGTTCATTTTTTAAATATTTTTATAAAATATAGCCTATGTTACTTGGTGAAATATAGCTTTCAAATGGTGAATGAATTTTTTAAATCGGTTGAATAGTTTTTGAGTTAAATCCTTACAAACAAATCAAAATACAATTAAAATATCTAATCTTTCCTCTTTACAACACTAGTATAGATAGATAACCCACGTACAATGACGTTTGCGGTTATTTCGCCGCTCCTTTGGATCGTAGTGCGATTTTATACAACTTACGACCATATATTTTTGGTATAGGGCTGGTAGTTGCCGAGATTAGCTTATTCAAACATACAATTCAGCTTTATGATATGACGATAGAAAATATACTAGTCTAAATGTCTGTGTTAATGATGCTTTATTATTGAAGCTGAATTCTATTGCTCTCATGAAGTTTCGCCAATATAATAATATCAGCCCTGTATTAAACTGTCCCAATGCTGGACAAAGGCCTCTTCTCAGTATGAGAAGAGTTAGGCCATAGTCCACCATGCTGGCCCAGTACGGGTTGACAGACTTCACATATCTTCAGAAATATTATGGATAACTCTGAGCCATGCAGGTTTCCTCACGATGTTTTCCTTCACTGATGATAATTATTCACTATTTAAAACGCAGATAACTTTCAAAAAGTCAGAGATGCGCGCTTTGGGATCGAACTCGATACTTCTGCAAGGCAGTCCAACGGTTCTTACTAGGCTATCGCTGCTTGTTCTGCTTCCAAATATGCTATTGAAAAATAAATTACAGCCAAAGTTCGGCTAACTTAGTTACGTGGACAACTTACGTAAATAATTTGAGTAGATCCCTAGATGGCTGCGCTTTGGCCTGACGCAGGTAAGCTGCAAGTCGTGCAAGACTATTCTTGGCTTCTGACACCGGAGTGAGATCTTCCCCGCGGCGAGCTAAATACCGCCGCCCCGTTAGAGGTGTTTCATGGCACGCTCTGTTACTCTGAAACACAATAAATATATTTGTTATATAGTATTTTACTACTTACTAGATTAAGCCTACGTCTTCGCTCGCGTTAAATTAAATGTTGTTGATAAATTGCCTTTCCTCAGGAACAGTACTTTTTTGTGGATGTAAGCCACCCCTATGTCCTTTTCTGTATTCCTGACAACGTGTATGCAAAGCTTCATAATTGACAGGCGCGTAGTTATAGTGAAATCGTAAAACAAACAAATTTACTTTTACATTTATAACCAATATTTAGTAAGGAAGTTAGGATACGCGGTGGAAGAACACATACATTTTGAAACAACGCTACGTCTGCGATTTCGGTAGGTACCTACATATTGTACAATGTAACGTTGTTGTTATTCATTAAAATGTTAAAATAAAAAACCAAAAAATTGTTACATTTTAAAATAAAAAGTTTAAGTAGTAACATTTACGTTTAGTAAAGTAACATTTTAACTGGTCAATCTCATCAAGAGATTGTCACTAATGGACACAAGAAAATGTTACTTTTAACAACTTCCTTTTTAGTATAGTCCCTGTATAGTATCATCAAGTGTACTTACAGGACCAAAAGCAGCAATAACTTGTGATATTTCGTCTCCAGATACTTTATTCTTAGTACCGATTTGTTCATTTGCATGTTCACCTGAAAGAAAATAAAATTATGAATCTTCATCAAAACAATTACCAGTGTCAATATACTGCTCATTATATAAATTTAAGTATTACAAGTATTTTAATTATACATTATACGATTTGATACCTTCGTAGTCGACAATGCAAGTTAATATTGGATATAAATAATAGATTTGCGACATTTTTATATTGTGGTAATGTCAAAATGAATGTTGACTTTATTTTACGACACATAATTTTTCATGCCAGTTATATTTATTGAATATCGGATAAAACCTTCATTCATATCTTGTAAGTGAAGGCACCACGAAACAGAACACATACATTTAACTGCTAATGTTTCTGCCATATAAGTATTAGACGACTAGTAATACAATTATTACTAGGAGAATATAATTATAGAACACAGTTAATATTATTTTTGAGGTCATTTATAATCATAACCACTAAGCATGATTTTTTTTTTATATAATTGACAGAGTGCATAGTAAGGGGACTGAGTAAACTTAAGATTCAAATTCAGAGCGCTTTAAACTACAGTAAAGGTAATAAAATGGTCTATAAGAGTAAGGTCCATATTTGTGGAAGTTATATATTTTTGAAAGTCGGCCTCGTGAATACTTGGTGGAAGCTGCTCTGCGGCGCGACACCTAACGGCGGCAGTCGGCTGCGCTGTGCTACGCATCAGTAAAAATATTTTAATTAATAGCTTAAGCACTTTTAAGTTATATTACTCGAATTCTAAAATATAAAGAAATTTTGGAATCCATTGAAAATAAATAAAGCATAAGTGTTTAAAATCTAGTAGTGCCAAATGACATAAAGGATGCACGTCACACGTTGTGACGTAACCACTATTCAAATGCAACTATGTAAGGAAAATGACGAGATATCCCCACTATATTCCTACTTTGTCTCATACACTTATTTTAAATAGTATATATTAGCAATAATAACTCAATATAATATCAATAACAACTCCCTTAGGATAGTCTAAATCGCAATATAATAGCAAAAATAACTCCCTTATTTTGCAACCAATTTTGATATTGTTTTATCAAAAATGTTTTTTTTATTGCTATTTGCTTTAGTGTGTGATATAATGTATAAATTAAAATATAGGCAACTACCCTATTGCTCCATTTATTGACTACCATAAATATTAATTTAGTTAACATAAAATAATTGTTTTAGTAATTTATTTTATAATTGAATTGAATCGAATTGATATCTAGGGATGCTAGATATAATTAAAAATCTATTGTGCCCGGCCGCCGCCTGTGTGTCGCTGTAACCCAACAGGTTATTAAATTTATCAATAAATTTACACATTGATACTTACCTAAGAATATTCTTTCATCAAATTCGCCAACGCTGAGGACATAAGTCTCATATAAATTGTTCAAAGACCTCAGATTAGAATCAAAATAACCAGCATCTAGAACTCCACTTAGCTGTTCAACATCGCCTTTCAAAATCTAAAATTTTAAAGCATTATTAATTTTAAAATTACTTTATTGTATTTTATTTTTAATAATCAAAGCTGCATAATATATTATGTCTAGTCTGATTGCAAGTAACATTTCATCATCATGTTCTTTTATTTTTCAATGATAAAAACACCTAGTTAACGTTTTCTCTCCCTTCTCGCTACAGACATTGCTTTTCAAGTGTTTTTATAATAAACTCATAGTGCACTATTAAGATTGGATTACTACACTTTTTGAGTTACAATATCACTGAATGATGATATGCAATGGACTAATTCACATTTATTTACGTATATTGTATAAAATTAGTCTACATAAGCCATTCATAGCTGATCCTTTATTTGGTTTCTTACCGATTTTTGAAAGAAGGTCTTAATAACTGGTTTCCAGCTGTATTCTTTAGTGGCAGACGCATCCACTAACAGCCCATCTTTAAGTTCACACAGTGTTGATATGATGCAAGGCGCATTCGCTGGCATGGTGAAATCATCTTTTAACCAGTCACTTGGCAGACCTGGAGAAAAGATATAATGTTAAAATTATAAATTACTAGCGACCTGCCCCGGCTTCGCACGCGTAGTGCAAAACCTTAACAAATTATACATCTAACTTTCTCATGAATAACTCTGTCTATTAGTGAAAACCGCATTAAAATCCGTTCAGTCGATTTTGAGTTTAACGCGAACAGACAGTCAGAAAGACAGACGTGGCGGTGGACTTTGTTTTATAATATGTAGGGAAGACAAAACTCAACTGGAACTCGAGACCTCATACACAGCAGTCGCATTCACACTTCACATAGTCGCTACGGAGGCAGTTCTTATACAAAGATAACATAAAATGTATAAATAAGACCATATTAGCAAAGCAGGACTGTTGATTAAACATAAGAATCATCATCAGAAATGTTGAAGTGATTCTAATATGGTTGAAACTTACATTAATTGCTATTTTTAATGTAATTGTACTATGTCCAATATACTCTCAATACATATTAATATCAAAATTAAATAACGTCGCTCCGGTACTTGTCTGGCTGGAAACATTCCAATTAATTATGTTAATCTTGTGTTTCTCAAACAAACGAATGTATATTCTTATGAGAAATAAATGTCTTAAACCAAAAAAATTGCATAAGCCTGTATTGTTTTGTTATCATAAATAAAATATTAATAACAGTATGAATGCACATGAAATACCTTTAAACGCCGGATTTATCAAGTCAATCCTCCTGGACATGAAGGCATTGGAGAAAACAAAGTCTAAGCAAGCCAACAGCAAATGGTACATGTCAACAAGATCATGGGCTGATTTGTGGAACTCTCCTTTCACACATATGTACAGGCACCAGGTGAACTCAAACAGAGCATTTGTGGAGCATGGCTGACTCCTGTGGTAAAAATAAACACATCATAACTCACTTAAACATTATGCAGATGTCCAGACGCGACATTATGGACAAACATTATGTCTTAAATATATTAATTTTCAATTCTAATTTTTATGTACCTAAATACATGCAACACGCATAAAAGTACTAACACTGTTACTCTGTATTGGCTTAAACTAACTAGTTAGTGATTTATATATATATATCTACTTGTCCTATAACTTTTTTTTTCGTTTCTTCCTTTTAATATCGCAGACCAAATATCGGTAACGCGTGTAGCTCTAGTATTAAATAGATAAATAAATGTTTTCTATTAGAGCTATAAATATAGATTAGAAAAAAGGTTCTTCATTGAAATTAAACATTTAATACGGATTTTGTTGCATTGTACTTTAAAATAACTAGGTACACTTCAGAATGTTGGGACAGCTACCATCTTAGTCTCCCCGTGACTATGGCTGCTGTAAAGCAACCGATACGTCGGAGCAGTAAAGTAAAATAAATAACACGACAAAATCCGTATAAAGTGTTTAATTTCAATAAATTCGCATAAATATAAGACAATATAAAGTTCTTCATTAATTGTAGACATTCACTAAGATAAGTATTTTCTCAATTTTACCACAAGTGCCTGGTAGAGTGGAATTCTAAAGTTAATTAAAAGTAAGCTTTTGGATGGTTATGTCTACTAAGACTACTTAAACTTATAAAGCAAATGAACCAAAAAGCAAGCACATAGGGATGCAACAAATATATTCACATATACATGCTACAACTGAGAATTGCCTGACAGATAAACTCAATATTTGTGTGATTTTAAACAAAGGGCCTTACAATGAGTTCATGGTTTACCGAGTTGAGTTACAATAATTTAGTCAACTTTTATATATTTATAGACTTTGAGCTAATTAGCTAAAAGACAGACAGACATCATGTGTAGATATCTAAAGACACCTGTTGATACATTCGACCTATAAAATATAGTAGACAGTTGTGTTGAAACGTGGGTTCTATATATGGTATAAGTAGAAGTGGATCAATATATTACACCTCAATTGCGGGAGCATTATCCTTACTAATATTATAAATGCAAATGTGAGATTTTTTGTTAACAAACAAACACAACGCTTCCACACCTTAACTACTCTACCAATCATCATGAAATTTCTCATACACATTGTCAAGAGTAGAGAAAAGGACATAGCATACATTTTTATCCACAAACAGTACTGTGCCTGAGGGATAGAAATTTATTGACAAAATCTAGATTTACATTAGTGAAGCCATAGTCAAACTAGTATTTTATAGATCATCTAGGTCTCATGGCATATATACAGTGTAGAAACAATGAATGGAGACAGTATAAAGGTTCAGGCATATGAGAATATGATCTTATATTGCAAAAGAAGAGTATTTATCAATTCAGTAAGTTGTAAGGACTACATTAACAGGCAATCCATTAACTAAATTATTAATGATATCCAGTAGTAGAAGATATGCTTTATAGAAACATTAAATGTAAAATAGCTATCTAAGCTTAACAAGTTGATTGGATATGAGTGATTGAGAACAATTTTAGGTTCTTTATTTTAAGTATGTGCAAGAATACTTAAAATAAAGAAGAATAATGGAACATATATTTCTGTGACAAACTTAATGTGTATCATGGATTTTATAAAAAAAGGTTATTGAATTTAAGAACCAGCTCTTGCTATTCATGTCATTCTTATCAGATTACAGCATATATATTGTAGGTCCAAATAAAAAAGAAGAGTGTTAAACATCTACATTCCAAAAATTAATAGAATGATAGAGTATGTAATTTACTAGTCTATTGTTAATTAGTCTACTGGGTGAAAGTACAACAATAATAAAATTTAAATGGTGTAGAATATAACTTACTTTGGTCTTCTCTTGGTACTTAATTTGAGAGGCTCATTAGTTAAACCCAAAAAGATTTCTTGGAAAATAGGTTGGAACTTCCTGTAGAGCACAGTGGACACTGCAAACTTGTGTTCCAAATGAGATATCCTATCTTTGAATTCAGTTGACATTGAAGCCATCTCCATCCAGTTCTTGATTTTGTTGAAAAATTGTATAAGGCTGTGGAAAAAGTATGACATTAATTAATTCTTAACATTTAAAAAACTATTAACAAACCAAACATAGATAACACCATTCTTCAATAAATAAATTAAAAATACATGTGATCTAGAATTAATTTGCTGATATTACCTTACAACCATGTTATTGAATAAAAATCATAACAAGCAAATATTCATACCTTATGTTGCACAGTCTGAGTAGCCTGGTAAGGCTTACACAGTTCCCTTCCACTGCTTTGCCTGTCTGTACAGTAGGTGTGATGGATGTACGACATGCTACATAAAGGGCACACGCCATCCAGTGTAACATATCACCCTAAAAGATAACTAGTGGTAACTTCATAATACAATAAACATAAATTGCATTTAATAAAAATACCACAATGTCAGATTAGATAAGAGACTCTCATCTCTGTAAGTAAGTATTGGGATTGATGCAGTTCTTTATCTATACTTTATGTGTAATAATCACCATGCATCAAGTTAATGTGATGAAGGCTTATATTTTCTAAAGCAAAATACGAAAAATGAAAGTAAAGGAAAGTCAGTAAAACATCAATTAGCTTTCCCGCGAAAATATATGACACTATTTACAATATGGATTAGAATCGTTCACGAAACAAATTCGTTAAAGTAATGTAATGATATGAGAAGCGCGAAACTGAGTCGATATAGAACTAATCACGTACATAACTTGAAAAATAAAACTCAATAGGACTCATAATACAGAAATCATATTTATAAGTTAATGTGAGCGAAAAATGTAATAGATACTTACGTCTAAAGTATAATTCTTTTTTATATCTAAGAAGGACTCCTTTGATTTTTTCGCTGCAACAGAGTCTACATTTAGATTAGAACATAAGCTGTCCATTTTGGCCACCCAATTTTCTTCACCATCTTCTAATATCGACATTTTTGAAGTTGATTTTCTATTTATCGAATAATAAAAAACATAAAAATAAACAACCTATCACTCGCAAACTTATCCCAATTTTGACAATTTGACAGGTATTTGGCGGGAAGAGCACGACTCCTCCCACGCGCGGCAATTTTGTCTATGGATTTAAAACATGGCGACTTAAAAAGGTTTGATTTTACTGACATGTTTTGATGGCCATAGGTCAATAATTTATAAGTTTAGGTGACTTTGGGCCAAATTACAACCTAATCTATTTTTATATGGCTGTGGAAGCTAATAAAAATTTTATAAGAGGTATAAAATCTAATAGGTAATACTAAATTATCAAAATCCGTGGAATTAAATAGTACTTTCGCACATGTAAGTATTTATTAACTCAAAAATAAATTATAATTATTTCACAAAATATTTTTGGTATCTCCACGTCTATTTTTCAGATGTGTTTCCTCAGGTAGGTAGGTAACAATTTTTTTACGTGAATGTGATATAAATATGTATGTAATGTATTTTAATTGGACAATGGTAAACTCACCAGTCTAGCAAACTAGATTCTTATATAATTAAAATAACTAAGAATGCCTCGTTAGTCTTATCTTAATGCTTTATGTATGAATATTGCCGAAATTGCCGATCATAATGTTTCGGGTTCGATTCTCAGGTTAGAGGTAAAATGCCATTTAGGTCATGCAATACGCAGCAGGATCACTGAATAGGCAATTGAACCATTGCTACTGGTTGTTATAAACATTTAAACGTCCTAAGCTTAACAATATACAGGTGAATAAGTCAAGGCACCAAGCGCTCGAAAATCTGTAAAACTATGTTAGCTACTACCCACAGATTAATATATGTAGCAAGCTAGCTACTACCTAAAAGAGCGAATAAATAATATAGTAAGTTTTGTTTTGGTTGCTTTAAACACAGACCTTCATAAAAAGATTAAACAGACCTTTCACACGTTTAACTGATTCCAGACGAAATATAATTCACTTCAAACAGCTGATTTGATTTTCGAACTTCCCGTGTTCTATTTGACAGCTAGCAATCGCGATATTCAATATTCAAAACGAAAACATTTTCAAATTGTGTATGATGTATTTGAAACATTTATCTGTTTTCGTAAAATATTTACCTTGTGCTGTGTAAGTGGGTTTGTTAGATTTTTTCAATAATAAATAATAATATAGAAACATACGGGCCATAATGATTTCTTGTCGGCGCCTGTATCATGTTTCTAGCGTTGCTTATAGTTTGAAGAAACAGGGAATAAAACTTTGCAAAATGGTTAATCCCATGAGCAAGAAGTAAGTATATTTAAAGAAAGTTTTTTATTTAGTTATTTATTTAGTTTTTTATTTTAAGTTTTTTTTATTTTTTTTTATTTTTTTTTATTTTTTTTTTTTGCTCGTCAATATTCCCACACTGCCTGATGGTAAGCAGTCGTGTGGTCTAAGAGCAGTGGCTTCCACATCGTCCTCATAGCAGCCGAGATATTACTTAGTAAGAGTTTTGAGGTTATGTTATTGTTTTGCTGTCCAGGCAGTCGTGGTATCCAGCGCAAGCTTTTGACGAAGGGCTGCCAACTATCAAGAGTCTGACTAAAACTAAGAACGAGCCTGGTAAGCGCGGAGTACGGCGAACAGCCATGCTGAACAAAATGTTTATGAAACAAATCACTGACTTGATGTCGACGGGCACTGTAGCTATGGATATTCTCGGCAGAGGCATTGAGATATCTAAAGTATGTATAACTGTGTTGATCTTATAAAATAAGTCCTGACAAATGCCAATAAATATCTAGGTGTTATGTTTCCCAGACAGTTGTAAAAAATAAAGGATGTCATACAATGACATGATTTACTTGATCATTCTGGTGGTAATAAATTTCATTCTGATCTATTGATGCCCTATATTTTGGTTTTAGTGCTATTATTCATAGGTAACAAATTCAATTCTTTTAAAGTAATTATTCTTATAGATACCTAACATATTTTATTGTGGTCTATACTTAAACAAAACTGGCATATTACTAGTGACGTCATGGTTGGGATAGTGGAATACAAACTACACTTGGGGACAGCTAATGGGGACTAGAGGACTATTAATAAAGAGCTATCCCTTTATTTTAGTCTTGAAGGGAGTTGTAGTGAATTTGATTCTCATCCATGGTGTTATAAATCTGATTTCAACATATTTTTTTTTATTTATCTTAACTGATTGTCGTTATTTACTAGCTTAATTTATAGGCCTTTCAGCTAGTAAATTTCATGTTAGGCAACAATCAAATTGTAAATATATATATATATATATATATATATATATATATATATATATATATATATATATGTATGTTTATCCATTGTCTAGTACCTATAGTACAAGCTCTGCTTAGTTTGGGCTAGATGGTGTTGTGTGTATGTAATAGAATATTATTAGAATATTATTATTACTAATCAATGTGAGTAGGTTAATCCCCTCCCACTGGATAACCAAGATAAATCCATTCCAAGTACATGTAGAGTGTTCCCTGGCTTGGGTTAACAAGAACATGAGTAACTTGCAAATCCGATACTTAGAACTAAACATAATTATTTTAAATATTTATTATGCATGCTAGTATCAAATAAATCTATATTTTATGTTGCGGTTTCTGTATCTTGCTTCTTTAATAATTATAGGTGAATGTGACTCCGGACTTCCAAACAGTGAAGGTCTACTGGGTTTGCAAAGGCAAGGCATCTGATGAGGAGACAGAAGCAGTACTAAAGAAAACTGCTGGTGCCTTGAGACATGAGCTGTCCACACTTAGGATAATGGGAGAAATACCTTATGTTGTCTTTGTTAAAGGTTTGTAATGCATTACTGATTACTTACACTAGCTTAGAAACAAATTCATAATCTCTTGTTTAATACCCAAAGGAATTGACGGTCATGTATAGCACTCTGTACTTCCTCCGTGGCGCAGTGGTAGTGAATGCAACTGCTGTGCCCGACCCGGGATTCGAACCTGAGACCTCATGGATTATGAGGTCTCGGGTTCGAATCCCGGGTCAGGCCAACAAAAAGTTATTGGAGTTTTCTGTTAAGAAATTTCAATAGCAGTAGCTACAGGGAACGTCGGAAAGCACGAAAAGCCGATGGTCCTGCACCTAATTTCTCGCCGGTCGTGTCGGATTACCGTGCCATCGGATCACGAGGGTTAGGGAACAGAGAGTGCACTTGTGTTTGCGCAAACAATTGTCCACTATAATATCTCCTGCGCAGATAGCCAGTCTCTGTTAAGCCTGGCAGCTGTGACCGAAATTCATTCTGAACGAAATTATAACCCTTGTAACTTTTTTTGGTATTGGGTCCTACTTAATAGAAGGAGAGCTCATTGCTCTCTACTGGGCACACTTCAAGACACTGTGCTGCTACTGAGAATTTCTAGAGAGCCAACGTCAATAATGCTTCCCGACCCAGGCATCAAACTAAAGATCTCTAACATTGTTGTGGCATTTACCACCTTTGAACTACTGAGCAGTGTGAGTAAATTACTACATTCATAGTTCTATGCTTATATGTCTGTAACCATAGGTTGAGTTGTAACACCCATTCGGCTGTCTTTTTTTACTACTTATGAATCTTTTACAAGCCCTAATATGACCTGCTAGACTGAATTTGATCTTAAAAAAACTAACCCAGTCCACTACTTATTCTGGTTTGAACAGCATACCACTGCTATACATACACAATAGCGGGCTAGCCAATGTAATGTTGTTAACCATGTACAGTGCCAGACTCAGAGAGACAACTGAGAATATGTCTGTAGAGAAACCCAACAGCACTGCCCAATTCAGAAATCACACCCGAGATTTTAATCACCACTGTGACATTTGCTGCTTTTGTTCTACTGAGGCAATAAGCCCTGTGAGTGTAATGCTAATGATAGGAAAATGACTCCAAAGTATTTTTTTTTATGACTGTTCTGCGGGTTACCCTTGCAAACATTCAAACAAAGGATATAAAGAACATTCAGTCGGAACAACCATTTGTGAATCATACAAATTTTTGTCCCGCGCGGGATTCGAACACACATTACTCGGCGCAGTGGTAGCGGTGAGGCGACCACTTAGACCACTACGACATACATGCAGTCAATTAGTAATCAGAGTATTCAATGTTGTGCAGTTAGTTATCCATTGGTATTACTAAAAGAATGCTTTTGCCATTTAACACCATTGTATGTAGCATTTTTATTTTACTTTTGTCTTCAGTATCTGGCTAACCCATTACTTATTTAGTTTTGAACCACCACTGCTATACCTCATGTATTTTTTGTATATGACAGATCAGCAGGAAGCTTTGGTGGCAGATCTCGATCGCCGTTTGGCAGTGGCTGACTATGGCGAGGATTATGTATTGACAGAGGAAGGTCATCTGCTCAAGTCAGAGTTTGTACTAAACACTAAGCTATCGCCTGAAGTCAAGGTATATGATTTAATTACAGCTTGTTGACATAATTGTTGTATATTATATTTATGTCTATAAGGTTTCTAAATGTTTCTTATACATAAATATAATATAAGATGAGCAGAAAATCACCATTTTCTGCTGATATTATTTTTTATTTATGTATGCTGCACTGGGCCAGTGTGGTGGACTACATATAGTCTAATCAGTCTATAGTTCACCACACTGGCCCAGTGCAGGCTGGCAGACTCCACATATCTTCGAGAACATTATGGAGAACTATCAGACATGCAGGTTTCCTCACGATGTTTTTCCTCCACCGTTAAAGCGAGCGATATTTAACTGTTTAATACGCACGCATGGCTTCAAAAAGTCAGAGATGCGCGCCTTCGTATCGTACTCGAGATCTCTGCGTGGTAGTCCAACAGTCACCTACCGTGCTATCGCTGCTTACACATTTGCTTCGTATTTAGTGTAATAGAATTAATCGTATTTCTTGATTAAATAGTGCTCCAACATTGTCGGTCAGAATTGCTGTATGTCACATACACAATTCTTTCCAAACGGCGTACGTCGTATGTGCAGTTTGTCACAAATATTAATAACAAATGCATTTCGCTACAAAGGGAGTTTATCACACATTCAGTTCGCCACAGAGCGTACTCATCACTTCTCGGTTCGCCACAAGCGCTGTTTGTAACACATGCAGTTCGCCACAAAGAGCATTCTTAACACATTCAGTTCAGCACAGAGGGAATTCGTCACATAATCAAGTCGCCACAAGTGCTGTTTGTAACATATTCAGTTCGCCACAGAGAACGTAGTTCGCTCTAAAATCTGTTGGGCACACATGCAGTTCGCAACAAAAAGCATTCGTCACATACTCAGCTCGCCACAGAGAGCATTCGTCACATACTCAGTTCGCCACAAGTGCTGTGTTCACCATAAGTGCTGTTTGTAACACATGCAGTTCGTGACAAAAATTGTTTGTAACACGCGAAGTTCGCCGCTGAACGTGTTCGTCACCCACGTACTTCGCCGTTTGTAACAAATAGTCAGGGCTGGAAATAACTAGCCATACAAAGGGTAGTTAGTTAGGCATACCGATGCCATAGGACCAATGTGGCAGTCTTAGGTTAAAAAGACACTTTCATGTAATATAATAATATTACAAAGAAATTTTTTTGTTTTTTTTTTAAGGCTTTAGTCAAAAACTGGGCAACCGATTTAAAAAATTCTTTCACCATTAGAATGCTATATTATCAAAGAGTAACAAGAGCAATATTTTATTTTTAAAAAGCTATTGTTAGTGACATAACCTGACCTACCTTTACACAAGCGACGACGCGGGCAAAAGCTAGTAATATTATAAAGATGAAAGATTTCATTTTTGTGTCTTTGATTGTAAGGATTTAAATCAAAACTAACCTAAACCTAAAATTGCCTTCGCTATTAGAAAGCTAAATTATCACTGAGTATCAAAGGATACATTTATAAAAAACAAGTACTGTTACTAACAATCTAATCTACTGCGAGTGAAGCCGTGGGCAAAAGCTTGTGTTATATAATTATCATCAATATTTATTGCAGGCCAAGATTAAACAATTAGAAGAAGACGATCTAATAGCTGAGGAACCCTTACCGGAGATGACTCATAACGTTTTTGGTCTGGACCATGCCAAGATCATGAACAGGCTTCTGGCGGCCAGGAAGAAATCTCGAGATGCTTGGATTAACCTTGATACGGAGAATGAAGTCATATCTTACCGAGCACCTGATAAAATAGCACCTGAGCCAGCAGTTTGTAGTCAAAAAAAGGAGTTGGCAGACTTCTTTTTGCAGAGACAGGTTGGTTTTGTATTTAGGTATATACTAGCGAAGCGCAAGGTTAAAACTAAAGCAATTAATATATGACTCGCAGCGGCACAACAGTGGCAGACACATTAGATTTTTAATCATGTCTGGTATCCTTGCCAGCCAGCGTTTACACCATGTGGCCAGTTCTGAATGACAACGTCGCAAATAAGTGTCAAATGTTGAGGATTTTAAGGGTGCGTTCCACTTAGCATTCACTACACCTAATATGCTCGTCTACCCGTTCCACATGACGACTACGATCGTTGTGGTCGCGGCGAAAACGTCACTCATGACGTCATTACTCACGCTCACGCAACGCTCACGACGACCCATGTTGAGTTGTCGTCGAGAGCGTTGAGAAATTTGGCGCCATTTAAAAAAATATAATGTAACAAAGATGGCGACAATGAAAATTACTTTATTTGATGCGATTTTGATGAAACGATGTATACTTAAATATGTAAACATTTTATAATCTACATTTTTTTAATTTTTTTTTATTTCTTCATCAGAGTAACCATTAATTACATTATCTTACTTGGTCTAAGTTTTCCGTTTTTCACGATCATAATTTTGTGTAATGGTTCACTCTTCATCTGAACTGGATGAACTAGTACTTTCTAAAGCATTATTACGACGCTCTACCAAATATCCAACTGTAGCCGTAAAAGACATTTTGATTAAGTATATATTAATGTAAATTAATTAAACACTCCACAAAATTATGAAATACTAGATTTTGCCCGTCGCTTCGCTCGCCTCAATGTAGATTTATGTTAAAATCATTTTTAGTAGCCTTTATGTTATTCCGATGAATAAACAATAATACCTGCTGTAAAGTTTCATCAAAATCCGTTCAGTAGTTTTTGCGTGAAAGAGTAACAAACATCCATCCATCCTCACAAACTTTCACATTTATAATATTAGTAGAATATTATGTATATATTTTTAATATAAATCCAGTTAACCAATAACTATGAGGTTATTGGTCAGACTTACCTAACATCTTTAAGCATTCGCTTTTTTTCTAATTCGTCATTTGTACCTATTATTTACATGAACGCTCAAAACACTCCATTATCCGTTCCACTGGAGTTTACAATTTTATCGCTCAGAAGCAAGTGGAACGGGAATAACCGTGGTAGTGAGCGTGAGTGTCGTGAGCGCTAAGTGGAACGCACCCTAAATGTATCGCACCCTAAATGTATTAGGATCTTATTTCTGATATGTGTTTAAAACATTCTAAAGACAAAGGTAAAAAGCGTATCATAACATGTAAATGTGTTGGCGGTTTCTTGTATGCATATTACACATTTACAATTTCTGACCCAATGATTTCAATCAGAATTACCAAGTGTTATTGGGGTGGGGTACCTATAGCCTCCTTTATAATAGAGTATTGTACGTTATTTCGGGTGAACGTCCTTTATACTTTATGCAGGCAGTAAATACGCGAAAATACTTTTTGCCTATGTCGACTTTTACAGGATTTATTACGTCGTTTACTAAAAAAACAAAAGCGTTGCATACAGCTTCCCTTAAATAATTTTAAAAAATCTTAATATGGCCGTAGATTGTAAAGATGCAGTTAAGATGTTCCTTGATAATAAATATTTGTTAGAAAATAGCAGGTTTACTAATACTTTATTTTAGATGTAATACTTTATTTTTTACCCCCTTTTATATATATATTTGTACTCTATTTGTTCAAAATACAGGTGGAAATCCTAGTTACCTATCAAGTTATTCTTACTAGCGGCACAGAGTCTCGAACTGTGCCCACTAGATGGCAGTAGGCGCATCTAGTATTACGTAGGATCTAAATCATAATAATAGTTGGCAAATGTTGGTACACTTCTGCCAACCACTCCAGAAAAGATGTATGTATGCGTAGATTGTTCAATAATAATATCAGCCCTGTATTAAACTGTCCCCCTATTGGGCACGGGCCGCTTCTCGGTGTGAGAAGGTTTAGGCCATAGTCTACCACGCTGGCCCAGTGCGGGTTGGCAGACTTCACATATCTTCGAGAACATTATGAAGAACTCTTAGGAGTGCAGGTTTCCTCACGATGTTTTCCTTCGTCGGTAAAGCGAGCGATAATTAACTATTTAATACGCACATAACTTCGAAAAGTCTGTGATGCGCGCCTTTGGATCGAACTCGAGACCTCTGCGTGGCAGTCCAACGGTTTCACTAGGCTATCGCTGCTACAAGCTGAGGGCGTTCCAGCCCTCAGCTTAATTGCCATAGGATCCAATTTGTTGATCATATTCGATTATAATGACGAATAATCGATTAATGTTATTATTATTCTCATTGACGTTTAAATATAATATATGATAATATATGAAAAAGGAGGTATAGACCATGCATTTTTATCAAATTTCTATTTGTATTTAGGTACTTTCATATACATAATATTAAATTATTAAATTAATTTGAACAAAATATTGTTGTCATGTCATTTAAATGCACATTATAAATAAAACCGTTCCATTCGGATTTATATTCGATTATTTAATTTTATATATATAGGAGTGGCAGCGTTTATTCCGTCCTTACCAGCCATTTTATAGGATCAAAGCACGTGGGCGTGCAGTGGGAAATGTTGGTTTCAATCAATAGAAACCACGTAGGTAGTCAGATAACTTGTATTCGAGTTTAACTAACAACTACTTCACACTAAGAGCACTTATCACTATGAAACGTGAGACAGTTCCTACGAGGTGTGTACTGGTCGACGGTAACACGAAGACCTGTGACGAAGACTGAGTCACTGAGCTCTGTCCGCTCCTCGCGCCTCGTAGACTCCGTCTAGCGCAGCTAGGTGATGCTGGTGTTGCGCCTGATGCCTTTGTGTGTTACTAGATGGCGCTAGTGTCCCAACTAACAGTATTGCCGTTCGACATATATGTATTAAAATTAAATAATCCAATGTAAATCTCGGATTATTTTACAAGCCTGCTCAGTATTTTGTACCTAATTCGATTAAGACGACGCAAGGAACGTTACTACTGGTGCATATTTATCAATGAAGTGTATTGTTCTTTCATATTTTACATCGTCATGAAATACGGAATTTTATGAGCATCATACGGATCTGCCACAGGACCAAGCTATCTATTTTACAGAGTATAATAATTACATTTTAACCATACAATTCCTTATGTTTATTCCTACGGAAAGTTTTTGGCAAAACCAGGCAAAACCATTCCTTAGTAATATTATTAATTTATATCTAAGAATGTGTATTAAGTACTTCATTTAAATAATATTAAGCACTTTAAATAAACCGTCCTACAGCTGGACACGGGCCTCTTCTCATTGTAGGAAGGGTAAAGCCACGCTGGCCCCTGTATTCCAATATGTTCTATGAGATTTTTTTTATACAGTGTTCTTCTGAAAATTTAAATAGAACTAAATGAAATTTTAATGCCTTATTGTTCTACTATCAATTGTAATAATAGAAGAAACTGAAATTTTAATTCCATAATGTTCTACTGTCTCTAGAAAAGCCGATCTCAAGTGACTTGGGAATAATAAAGGCTAGGGAGAAAAATGTTCTACCGGCTCTATCAGTAGAAAAACTGATATTAAATTCTATAATGTTCTACTATTTGTTAACTATACATAGAGGTTAAATTAGGGTTATCTCTCTTTTTGTGTTCAGTTTCATGTACACACGGCTACACATCAAGTTAGACATCCTATATACGCATAACTACGCTACATACAAGATAGAGAATTGTCGGAAAGGGACTGCATAGTGGTGTCGATGTAATGGTAAGGATAGAGCATAACAAAAATATAACGCACTCTCTCGCACAATTCGCAGCGTTCAACTTCTAATAGTTCAAAGTCCAAATAGTCTAGGTTGATGCGTCGCTGTGTACCTACATCACTCAAAAAAGTGTTATTTAAGGTTTGATAATAAGGTCAAAAGTTGCTTGCACCTGTTTTTCTCAGTGGGCATCACACACCCGCACTATATTATTATGTATAAATGCGTAAGTCATTCTGTCTGTTTGACTGTTAGCTTTTCACGCCTAAATCACTGAACCCATTCTGAGGAAATTTGGCATAGAATACTTTTTACCGCTATACCTACCCGACATCAACAACTGACAGTCATGTTTAATTACCTAATTAAAATAAGTTCCAGTTTGTTCTACTGATAGAGATAGTAGAACATTACGGAATGAAAATTCCAGTTTCTTCTATTGTTACAATTGATAGTATAATAATAAGATAGAAGTTATACAAATTTTCAGTAGAACATTGTAGAAAAAATTGTTCTATTAGTAGAACAAATATCATAGAACATATTGTAATACTGCCGCTGGCAGGCAGACTTCTAATACTTTCGAGAATATTATGAAAATCTTATAGACATGCAGGTTCTTTCCTTCACCGTTAACGCGAGCGATAGTTGACTTAATTTGTATAATAAATTTTTTATTGTTTTTGACAGATTCTTCACAAGAAAATAGCCAAGCAAACGAAGAATGCTCGTGAAGAGTGGCAGTTGCAGATGTCACCGTCGGAGGATCCAATCATCGATATTGAAGATCATTTCTATGAGGAGATGGACGATATTGAGGAAGAGGACGAGGAATACGAGTTCGGCGAAGAACACAACCTTGAAGACTTTGATGACGTACCTCGTGATGTGCCTCACAAAGTATAACATGTAGCTTCTATGTTATTTATATTTAGTTTATTATTAAAATACGTATGTTTAGCTTACTTGTGGTGGGTTTTAATTCTCGTATATTTTGACTGTTGCAAGTTCCGTCATCTTAACATAGATGGCATATCTCACACGTTCTTCAGGATTATCAGATTTCTTTCATGCGATCTTCGGTTTAGAGTATTCTTAAGTTTATCTAAAACTAGCCGTTACCCGCGACTTCGTCCGCGTGGAGTTGAACAAAAAAGTGGTTCAGTTCGCAGTTTTATTTCTAATGTAAAAGTGGACTAAGTTACTCCTTATAACTTCAGCTATCTGCTAGTGAAAGTCCCGTCAAAATAGGTCCAGCCGTTTCAGACATTAGGCGAAACAGACAGCTAAAATTAAAAGAAACTTTTGAAGTGAGAAAAGAATAAATTAAATAAGACTCTAAATATAAAATATTGCCCCTTTTTATGATGGCTGTCTTATTACAAGTAACTAACAACTAAATTATATACCTGTGTTTCACGTCGTTTCTAATATTACATTTTTATTCTATTGGTAATTAACTAAGGGTTTATAAAAATCTTGTATACATGAACTGCAAACATATACAGCTATACACTCAAAATAGATTAAAACTATGTAAATTAGCTAAAATAATAAATTATTTTACATCTTCTAGCAAATTCTGTGTAGACACACTAAAAATGCTTACTTAATCAGAAGAGTATATAATAATAGTACGCATATTTTTAGCTAAAATATGTAGCATTGATTATGATTAATGCTATATGTATCCAGTAACATATTTAATTTAATGAACAAAGAAGTCTCTTTAGAATATTGTTACGTGCTGGGTTCGACGGATAAGAATACAAAACAATATTACCGACTAAACACGTTTTATTCTAGTACACAATTAACGTTAACACACAATAAACACTATACTACACTTTTCCACTTTGACTGCTTCAAACTCCGTAGTATTGTCGCTTCCGTTCGCTTCGATGAACACTTGACCGCTTACGATAGTAAACTGACTCGGCGGTGCGCGTGCGCTCTATTTATATGCATTATTATATGGGTAAGGTGCTTCTGGAGTTTTCCAGAAAACGTCACACACGGCACGCAACAGCGCGATGTTTCGAGAATGTGCCAGCGCTTTCTCCACTGAACTCGTAGCGACAAATACGTAGTTCCGTAAGATGTCAATAGATGGTGCTGTAATAAATTATTATTAGAAAGCGCCGACTCTTCCCCACAGTGCCGATAGAGGGCATTAGCCGTAACAATATCTTTAAATTCTTTCAAATTATTCAAGAGGTTAAACATTCACGATGACGTCAACTAAAGAATGTACTGTATAATCCGTATATTCTTACGCTAGAGTTGGATTTGTAAGCTTTTATATCTTGAATGAGGCTACTGCCCACCCCATCGAAAATATTGATCATAGTTATTTTCTCATAACCGTATCATAAGCCTTTGCCAATTCAATAGAGTGCAACAGACCTTTTGACCCTAGGCCAAATCTTCCCTCGTGAACGAGGCGAAAAAGGTTACAATTGCCTAAAAATACTGGCAATCTGCCAAATCAGGCTATTGAACCTGGCAGCCAAAACATTTGTGCAAGTAAAGACATTTGTAGATACCTACTGTGTGTAAAGGTTGATTTTAATGGTAAATGATTATAAGCTAACATTTTTTTTGTTAAGACTCGTTTAGAGTTTCGTCGTTGTGAAAAATGGCTAATTAAATGCCCTTTGTTGCATTTATGATAAGACCGATAAAAAAAAACAATTTGTTTCTGTGGAATAAGACAATTTCTATTATAGAAATATATATATATTTTTTTGTTTAATTTCATAACTAGTATACGGAATTTGTTTGTAAATAAAAGAACATTCGAGGACGGAAATTAAGACCACCTTTTAATAAACGATAGTTGTTAGGTTACCGTCCATGTAGGAAAAATCCCTACAAAACTTTAACGCCAACATTGTTACCAAAAGCGTATGTGTACACCTTTCTTAATAAAATAATACATATAATAATAATAACCATAATAAATTTTTATTCAATAAATAAAAGTCTTTACAAAACACATTACTACTCATTGAATTAAATTCACATTACAACTATATTTGATCTAAAGGAAAACATTTACAATTTAAATATTGGACACAAAAAGACTTATTTATGAAGTCTGTTTTTATACAGTATTACCTGAATGTCAGAGACCTGTGTTTCAGGCTGTTTTTAATATTGTATTTTATTCTACTGTTAATAAAAAGGGTCTACAAAAAACATTTACACATGTACCTACTGCAAACATATATAGCTAAGTATACAATTAAAATAGTTTTAAACAATAACAATTATAAATGAAAAATTGCTTAAACAATAAGAAATTATTTTACAACTACTAGCAATTTCTCTGTATCTGAATACCTACCTAAGCGTTTTTAGGTACTTTGTTAAACTATGTGACATTGATTATGATTAATGCTATATATATCTAATCACTTATTTAGTATATTGTACAAAAAAGGCCATGAGAATAAGAAAATCTCTTCATGTAAGCATGCTTAGTTTGGAAACTTTCACAAACTAAATATTTCCTTCTTTTGTCCGTAGGTAAAAAAGGTAGTAGCGTATGTTGATTAAAGACAGTGTGCAGGATAAATAGTTGACGGATAGGTAAAATGTTAGTGGATTGGAATAGTTAATATAATAAATAAATAAAAATATTTAACTCATGTAAAGAACATGTACCGATTCACAAAAGTATTATTTAGTATAGGCTTATTGCATGTCAATAGCAATGATCTAGGTACTTAAAGAAATGGAAAGACATGTAATTACGAAATGTAATAAGTTCTTTTCTGTAAAATTTCAAAATGTCCAGTTTGCCCTACCCAGTTGCTAAAAAGCTTAACAACAATATAAGTAAGAATAAAAGTTATGTCAACTGATTTGTTGGTTTTATGAAATTTAGGTAGTCAGATAATCCTAGCCGTTGACATCTTCGTAAATTTTTGTGTAGTTCTGAAATCTATGAGCTATTAAGAAAATTAATTTATAATAATACTTACTAGGGATGTTGCGAATATTCGCATCCGCATCCGCAATTACGGAACTTCCGCATCGATTTAGACATCTGCATCCGCATCCGCAATAATCAACGTGAAAGTTAATGCGGATCCAGATATAGTACAGGTTGCGATAAAAAAGAAAATGGGTGGGCCGATGAATGGCGCGGTGATTCTTCAAGTAAAGATAAGAATTAAGGAACACCAGAAAATGATAATTATAGCCTAACGCTATACTCAAAAATAAATTGCTATTTTACACTAAACCCTAAAATTAAGATGTGTTAATTTAAATGATAAATAATCTATTTAAATGGTAAAGCATTTATCGAGACGAATTGAAAATATTATCAACAATAGCACGCAAATTTGTATTGCCATCACCGGCCAGTATACCTAGTAAATAATTGTTTAGTAGTGCGTGTTTAATTTTATGAACCTCTGGTCAAAACAGGCTTGAACCTGCAAAGAAATATTAGATACTTTTTATTCAATAAGATGCACAATTTTCATCAACACATCCGCATCCGTTATTACCAGTGATCGGAGTAGGTAGATTGAAATGGGGTCATTGATCCGAAACGTATATATTAATATGGACATTCCTCCGGAATTGGTGGATTATTAAAAAAAAACCGGAACTTATGTAGGAATTTTATTCTGCCAGAGTGGAAGGAGTCATTTGATGATTTGCCATCCTCAAAAAAAGGTAGGAGTTGTAATAAAATGAGCAATATTATTCTTTATTATTCTTCATATTTTTTTTAACGGCACACAGTCACGATTTGACAAAACCCAACGACCAATCAGAACAAAGGATCATGGGTGGTACAATAACCGGTTATCAGAACAATGCGTACGCCCGCCGACGACATGCCAGGTAGCTCACTCGTTTACTTCGGTTCGTAGAGTGCGCATCTTTGTTTGTTACTGTGTTGTGAAAACGTTACTTGACCCTGGCTTGTGTACATACTGACTTCTGGAATCTGCTCTAAACCACGATTTGGCTCGAATATACGGACTCAGATTTTTCACTATTGAATTGGATCTACATATTTAAACCAAGCTTTGGTAAGTAATATTTTACTAGTTACAAAGAGTATAAAGCATGTTTGGATGTACTATAAGAATATTTTTAGTATTGTGTTTGTTCGCTTAACCTGCTGAACATACCATGAGTCTTAATATTGTTAAATCTTTAATAGAGTATGAACCAGTGAGCTTAGTGCGAAACAAAATTATGATATTCTAGTAATGTAGTCGCAATTCAGCTAACTCCACTATTAACCGACATTTTACTGGAATCCGTATATAATTTGAATGCCCTGTGTCCTCTTGCAATGTATTGGTAAAATAAATTACTATAGGCCTTATCTACTTCTCTACAAAATATTCTACGTAACAAGCCCTTTCATTTGATATATATATATACTGATGGAATTGTAAAAAAAAAAAAAATGTCCGCCATCTTGTAGCGGCAGCCATTTTGGATTGACAGGAAGAGGGTGAAATTTCAATGACTAAATTTGATCCACAAAAAATAAAACAAACGGAGTAAGCTAAATAAACTAAATAAAATGTAATTTTTTCATGTCTTTGTTTTAGGTGATATATACGTGGTTCCATCTGTAAAACAAAGTTCAGATATGGCAAACGTCAAGGCTGAAACTGTAGAAAAATGGATATCCGGTCATCCCGAACTACTTTACGATCACGCTAGTGGTACAATATACTGTTCAAAATGTGAAAGCCATTTGAAAACCATAAATAAAGGAAACGTTAAAAGACATATCGAAGGAGCAGTACACCAGGGAAAGTTTAAGCGGCCCGAAGAGGAATTTTATTTCGATCTTATAAAATTTCTCATTTTGTGCAATATTCCGTGGTCTCAGATGAAAAATACTACTTTTCAAGATTTCTTTAAAAGATATATGTGTAGTACCTGTTGTTGTACGTGTACTAATCGTACTCTGCCAGATGAATCACAGTTACGGAAAGTTTACTTGGACAAGTTTTTTAAGAATAAAATCAATTCGATTCGGCAAAATTATAAAAATGAGAAACTATGGATATCATTAGATGAAACGACAGACTTTTTAGGTCGCTATATAGTCCATTTTTTAATAAAACCATTACATCCTAGCAATTTGACTAGACCTTATTTGGTAGCATGTTAAATGCTAACTGTAGTTAATGGACAAACAATCACGCAATTTGTGTTAGAATGTTTGGAAAACTTTTAGGAAGATTCTTTTGAATCGAAGGTAGGTAACATTCTTGTCCTCTGCACTGATAGCGTTGCATATATGCTGTCTGCAGGACGAAATTTAAAACAATACTTACCTGAAATGAAGCACGTAACATGTTTGGCGCACTCTCTTCATCGCGTATCTGAGCAAATTAGGTTAGAATATCACGATGTTAACATTTTAATAGCAAATGTTAAAAAGGTATTTTTGAAAGCCCCAAGTAGAGTCAAAATTTTAAAAGAAAAATATCCAGATTTGCCGCTACCTCCCCAACCAGTTGTTACAAGATGGGGCACTTGGTTAGAGGCAGCATTTTATTACGCTCAAAACTTTGAAAAAATAAAAGAAGTATTATCTTGTTTAAGCAGCTCTGATGCGGTATCTATTCGAGAGGCAAAAAATATTATAGAAAAAGAAAATTTAAAAGAAGATTTAAATTACATTAAAGACAATTATTTTATAATTCATTTGTCTTTAAAAGAATTGCAAAAGCATAATTTATCGTTGACAGATTCACTTTTAGCATTTGACAACGTCAGAGATGCTATAAATCAGTGCAATTCAGAAAATATAAAAAATAAAATAGAACGTGTTATGGAACGAAACCCAGATTTAGACACACTTAGAGAATATAGTGAGGCCATTGAAAAAAATGAAGCACATAATTTAATACCTTTTTTAAAATTTGCTCCTTTGACATCGTCAGATGTAGAACGGTCTTTTTCCATTTATAAATGGACTTTAGATGTTAAAAGAAATAGGTTGAAAATAGAAAATATAGAGAAACTCATAGTTATATATTTTAATTGTAAAGATCAGGATTACCAGGATGCTGACATTGTAATCGATGAAGATTAAAAATGTGAATAAATGTAAAATGTACATATTTAACAATAAACAATCTTGATTTTTATCTTTTTTCTTTATTCTACCCCTTTTTTTTGGTCCTAAAATCTGACTAAAATCAACCTGTTCCTTCGTATGCCCTTTACGTTTCAGAGTCGTGGTGCATCCTTAGAACAGTCTCACGACCCCAGCAGGCATTGGCCCTCTATGGGGCCCCGTCATTTATTCTACCCTTAATGCAAATTACCATGACCCCTATGAAAATATTTAAATTTAAGTGCAACAATTTATGTCTATCTATAAAAGTTCTAGCCATAAAAGGCTAAAAATAAAAATTAAAGCTTCGATCGGAATTCGATTGTTTTTATTATTCAACAGATAAATAATGAATTAATTTAGTTTTGATACCTTCCTTTAAATTTTGAATTGAGTAGGAATAATATCCAACATTAACAATATTTAATTGAATCCGGAAATACCGGAATTACTTTCCGGGAAAATGGCTTATCCATGTTATTCTTTCTGTGTGCATTTATGATACAAGTACCAAAAATCAATCTACCTACTCCGATCACTGGTTATTACGGAGCTTCCGCATTGATTTCGACATCCGCATCTGCATCCTTGGATGTGAGCTTTCAAATATCCGTATCGCATCTGCATCCGCGATGTCAGAAAATGAGTATCCGCAACATTCCTGATACATACATACGTTGTAAGGGGTACAGAACAGAGTGCCTTTTATTTAGAAAAAAGTAAGTAGGTACTGTTCCTGAGGGATAGAATATAGACATAACCTACATTGATGTTACGCATTGTACGTAACAATTATTGCGTCATCGGCTGGAATAACATAAGTAATAAGATTCTTAAGTGTTTTAAGCACATTCTGGTACCTCCACTAACGTATACTTATTTTACGTCACTGCCTTTCTGAAGGGACCTTTCCGACATGCCTGAAAAAGGCGGTAGTTATTCCTGTTTTTAAATCTGGAAGCAAAGACCTAGTCACCAACTATAGACCTCTATCGATTCTCCCTTCAATATAAAAATATTAGATAAATTATAAACGTTAGATTAGTTAATTACCTAGAACCAGGCTCGCGAGCCGCATGCGGCTCTTTAATTCCTCGGCTGCGGCTCTTCCACAAAATGTTTAGTGCAGGCACGGAATATTACTTAATATCTTTCCTTATAAGTATGGCACCAAATTTAATTTTATTTACTGCTAGTTAAACTAAGACCTTTTTGACAAAGGCAAGCTCGAGAGTGTACTTTTAATACTCATTTTCCGTAAAAATTTCAGTAAAGCAAAGGTTAAAAAAATTGCTCTTTGAATACATTTCGTTTGTGGATTGTCTATATTTGGCTCTTTTAGACGACAAGGTGCCGACCACTGACCTAGAGCATAACAATTATCTTTCACCTGCGCAATTTGGTTATGGAAATAGATTGTCGACAGCTGACGCGGTGCATAATTTAACTAATTTTATCACTGGTGAACTCGGCAAAGGTAATCAAACCCTAGGGATCATCCTTGACTTTGCCAAGGCATTTGACGCCATCTCAATTTCTTCACTGCTAAACAAATTGGAGGCTCTTGGTATAGGGGATACGCAACTGAGAATTTTTGCAGATTATTAAAGCAATCGGCACTATTGTGTTAAAAAATAGCAAATGTCGTGAGCCATGATGAAAATATACCACGATATGGCGTTACAGAACATGGAACGATAATATTCTATGCTGATGACACCACCCTAATTTTACCGCAAAAATACCAATAAATTATATGCGAGCTGGCTTTAATATTGTCTATACCTGGTTAAATAATAACCTTCTAAAGTTATATGCTGACAAGACTAAATACATTCATTTTTCAATGCACAAAAATCAATACACTGTAACTAACACTTATATATAAGAACACAATTGTCCTCTCTCTTACCAAAACCTGTCAGTGCCCTTGTGTAATTGTCCTATTATCCAGGCAACCAATAGAATAAAATATCTAGGCATCATAATCGACGACATCCTCTCTTTTAGAAAACACATAGATAGTTTGGTAAGTAGAGTTCGTAAATTAAGGTATGTATTTAAAAAACTGCGAGCATATAGCTGATATAAAATTGATCATTCAAGTGTATTTATCTTTCTGTCAATCAATCATCCAATATTGCATGACCTCATAGGGTGGAGCAATTAAGCAAAAAACTATTTTATTGGCCCTAGAAAGAGATCAAAAAACGATTCTAAAAGTAGCCACAACCTGACCTTTTCTTTTTTCCACAATTATGCTATATAAATCGTGCAAGGTGATGACTGTTCGCTTAATTTTCATATATCACATAGTACTAAAACAGCACACATTGCTTAGATGTTACTAACAAAGGACGAAAAGGTAGTCTGTGCTTCAAAATCAGGTTCAAAATTTATTTATTTAAATAGTTTTTTCTTTTCAAGGTTCATTTTTATATAAATTAAATGAAGAGTTAAGTATTTATAAATTGAATTATGTTAGCTGTAAGAACCTATTACATAATTACACTTCTCATCATAAAAATCGAAACACTTCCGTTTTTATGGTTTCTGTCCTAATTTAACACAAAAGAGTTTTCATTCCATGAAAAAATCACATGATTGTATAGCTGGCAGTTTGGCCATTACAGTGACAAGCGAATATTCAAAATTCAAAATTAAAATTTCATAATTATGTTTTTCTTTAAATGAAATGATTCACTGTTTTGAGACAAATGTGTGTTTAGAGTTGGAGTACATTTCACCATTGAAAACTAAAAATTTGCGCTTATCCTAAAACTTTTTGTTCTGTGTTCTGTATACTGTGTGTGTACTGTGACTTTGGGACGTCTGTGAAAGTTTTTTTCTTAAAGTTATGGATACTTCGTCCGCAAAAGCCGCCCAAGTGGTGGCATTGCTGGATTCTGGACTTAGTCAGCGTGTTGTGGCTGAAAGATTGCATCTAAGCCTGTCGTCTGTTCATAGAATTTACAAACGCTATCGAGAGACTGGTTTGTTCACGCGCCGTTCAGGATCTGGCAGAAATCGGGTCACTTCTGAGCGAGATGATCGATTTATTGTAACAACTTCTTTGCGTAATCGACACCTTAATGCTTTTTATTATGTATTTACTAATTAAAAGATTCTATTCATACTAGACTCAATATATTAATTATTAGACGCAACGAACAATCCGATCACATGACCATGTGTAAAAAGGAAGTATATGAGAGAAACAAAGAGGCCATATATATAACACCTCCGTCCCAAATCGTCTAGTTGTTAAGTTCCGAAGGGTGTTCGGTGTTACTGTTCCTCTCTTGGTATTAACGTACCCAGCATCTGATCAACATGTCTTTTGCAAATCTGACCAGAATCAGTCTCTATTTGATAGTGCAATTGGCCTAATATCCTTATAACGGTGCCGAATTCCCATTTAATTTGGTCGTCTGTGTAGCTGCGTATTTGCACTCTCTGCCCAACAGCAAATGAGCGTACCCTTGCCTCATCAGTCGGCGGACGTGTTTCATCCCTCGTCCTCGCCTTGAAATGAACACTTAGGGTGTTGCTTATCTCCCTGCCAAACATGAGCTCATATGGGCTTTTATTTGTGTTGCTGTTCGGCGTCCTCCATAGGCGTTCCTTAATACCCAGCAATTTGTCTTGTAGAGAGCCTGGCTCTGCCCTGATGCTGTGAATTGCCTTTTTAATTGTTTGTACGTATCGCTCTGCCTGTCCGTTCGTGGCCGGATGATATGGGGCTGTGGTTTTGTGAACAACCCCGCTTTCTCTGAGGAATGATTCAAATTCATTTGAAACAAATTGTCGACCGTTGTCTGATACTAAAGTAAGCGGAAATCCAAATGTCACGAAAATTTCTTTAAGTTGGCGGATACACCATGAGCTTGTGGTTGTTTTCGTTTCTATAATTTCCACCCATTTTGTAAAAGCATCCACTATTATGAATAAGGAATAACCCTTAATCGGCCCAGCAAAATCGATATGGATCCTTTGCCATGGCCCTGATGGTGAGTCCCAATGATGTAGTACTGCGCATGCAGGTTGATTTTGTTTTAATCGACATACTCGACAACTTTTAACTATGTCTTCTATGTCTTGATCCAAATTTCTCCAGAATACGTATCCACGCGCCAGTAATTTCATTTTTACTATTCCAAGATGCCCTGTATGTAGTTCTTCTAAAACCTGCTGTCTCAGGGTTGCCGGAATCATTACTCGTGTTCTTTTTAAGTATAATGCAACCATCTTGTAAGGTCAATTCGTTGTCATTGTAGCCGTATCTTCTCACTGAGGTACCATTTTTTAAAGCTTCCAATAAATTGTTGTATTCATCATCGCGTTGGGTATTTTCGGCAATTTTTTTTTTTCTTTTCACTACTCGTCAATGAACGTGATGCAAAAGCAATAGGCCGATGCGATCCGTCTGATAATCGATGCGATAGAACTGCTCCAAGTCCAAAAAGTGAAGCATCTGTAGCGAGAACTAAGGGTTTCTTTTGGTCAAAATGCATTAAAACTCTGTCACTGAGGATTTCCTGTTTAATTTTCTTGAAACTTTCATTACATTTGTGCGTGCATTCGTATTTAATGTCCTGCTTGAGTAAGTTATTAAGAGGGCTGGATATTGAAGCTAAATTCGGTATGAATTTATTGTAATAATTAGCCATTCCTAGAAATGTCCGCAGATCGTTGATGTTGCTGGGACGTTTTGTATCCAGAATAGCATTCACCTTATTTCTATTTTTGTGCAATCCATTTTTATCAATGGTATGACCCAAGTACTCGATTCTCTCTCGAAAAAAATTACACTTATCCTTATTGAGTTTCAAATTCTTTTCTTTTAATTTTTGTAATACCAAGCGTAGTCTTGAAAGAAGTTGTTCTTCTGAATGTCCTTGAATAATTATGTCGTTGAAAAAGCATTTCACTCCAGCTACTCCTTGGAGCAAACGATCCATAAATTTTTGCCATAAATTTGGGGCAACCTTGACGCCAAACATAAGTCTATTTACTTTGAACGTACCCTTGTGGGTACTTAATGTTTGCATTATAGCGCTCTCCTCGTCCATCATCATGTTTAGATAAGCTTGACTGATATCAAGTGTGCAAAATATTTGACCTCCGTTCATCTCTACCAGAATGTCCTCTATGATCGGAATAGGATATTGTTCATCCCTTATAACTTTATTTAACGTCACTTTGTAATCCGCGCATAAGCGTATACTGCCATTTGGTTTGACAATAGGAACCACTGGTGTTCCCCACTCAGAGCTATCAACCTTTGTAATAATTCAATTTCATCTTGTACTTTTTCAAATTTTTGTTCATAATTTGTTAGACTTGTCAAACGTGAACTTACTTCGTAATCCGAAGGATTTTGTAACTGTGCTAGTGTATGTTCAAATTTGGTCAGCTGGCCGCGTATATTTGCGCGCAGGCGAGTAAGTCGCGCCAGTTCTGCCTCCATCGTCGCCAATATTATGTATTTACTAATTAAAAGATTATATTCATACTAGACTCAATATATTCATTATTAGACGCAATGACAATCCGATCACATGACCATGTGTAAAAAGGAAGTATATGAGAGAAACAAAGAGGCCACATATATAACACTTTTTAACTGCAGCAGCAGCTTCATGTTGTACGTAGGGTGGCTGTAAGTGACTCTACAACTAGAAGAAGGTTGAAGGGACGTGGACTGGTACCGCACAATCCAGCAAATGGGCCGAAATTAACTGCAACCATCGGAGAGTGCGCCTTAACTTTGCACGTGAGCACCTAAATTGGTCATACCTCCAGTGGAACAAAGTCCTATTTTTGGATGAGTGTAAAATTATGTTGTATGGTAACGACGGAAGGAACAAGGTTTACAGAAGAGATGAAGAACGCTTTGCATAATGCTGCATTGAAGAAAAGGTCACCTAAGGTGGCGGTTCGTGGACGGTTTGGGGAGGAGTCGGCGCCTACGGTAAGACAGAGCTTAACTTTGTCTGGGCCACGTCTGCCTGCACTTAACAGTCATCGGTACATTGAACAGTGTCTTGAGCCTCGTGTGATGTCCTATGGACATTTTATTGGCAATGGTTTTATATTCTTGCACGACAATGCTAGGGTTCACACCGCGAGCGTCGTACGAGATTATGTTACCGAAGTCGGTATCTCCAATATGGAATGGCCAGCAAGAAGCCCTGACATGAATCCGATTGAACATCTATGGGATGAATTAAAGAGACGAATTCGTGCAAGAGATCCTGCCCCAGAAACACTTAGCCAGCTGCAAAATGAGAGAAATAGAATGAAATGAAATGCCAAAACATTTGATCGTGAGTCTCAACAGATCGATGAAGAACCGTATGGAAGCAGTAATAAGAGCTTGGGGCGGGAATACAAGTTATTAAATAAACGTTTCTTAGCTTTTTTTTTCATTTACGTGTTGTTTTCCCAATTTCCTTCATACTCCATACAGGGTAAAAATGACTTGTTAAACAAAATACGAAACCTATGAAAATTTAATTTGAATTTAGAACATTAACATTAGGATTTGAAAACCTCATATTATTCACCATTAAACGACATTTGACATTATATTCCTAAATATACACATTTTTCTGATAATCCTTACAAAACATAAACTTGCAACGTGTTTCGATTTTTCTGATGAGAAGTGTATTTACAAATTTTGTCGTATGAGCAAACTGAGCAGTTACTTCAAGTATGTAAATAAAAATTTGCTGAACTGTCATAGCGCATCATTATTATTGACCCACTTATTACCGGTACTTCCAGTTGCTTATGAAGGGTATTTAAATGTTATTATTCAATTGTAGTTACTTAGGTATGTAAATTTATATTGGTAAAATAGTTTGTAAGTAGGTACTTCTTCGCCCAAGCCACAAGTTCAATTTAGTTCAGGCAAACAACAACAAGTGTATTTTTATAAATTAATGAGACATTTATTATTAATTATTGTAGTTATTATTTAAATAAATATTATTATTATTATATTATTATTAGTTCTGTACATTATAAGTATCGATTCACATCGGTACAAGCTAGGCACAAGACGGGCGAAGAACGAAGATCAAATTTGAAAAGTTTAAAGTGTATTAGGTACATGTGAGAGCATAGTGTTGAGATTCATTTAATTTCGGAGAGTGCACACCAATACAAACACAATTGAAATGTAGATATTATGTGATATACTTAATTTATAGATATTGCATTCACTGCCGCTGTAGCGTCGCAGTAGTGAATGCGTTTACTGTGCCTGAGGACTCGGGTACGATTCGCCAAACATTATTAGATCGTTTCTGCCAAGAAATTCTTGGTAACAGGACGGAGTTTGGTTCTGTGCGCAGAAGACGGTAATAAATACCTTTATTCAGCAAATAAATGGATTTGATTTGATTTAGGTTAGCCCCTTATTACGTGTGATCTAAAAGCATAGCTGGCGAAATGGGTTTAATTTACCTCCGCATCCCTCATAGCAAATATAGGAATGCCAGTCACGGCGACCAATTTTGACGGAGATTTGTCTGCAGTGCAGAAGGTATTATCGTACTTAGATACTAATATTATAAATGCAAAGTCTCTGATGAAAATGCAAAACTCACGTGGTAACTTTTAAACTGTTTTGGATGAATTTGGCACTATATATGTATATATATACATATGTATATATAGTTAATATGTTTATTTTTTAATATATCCTGGATAAACATATCCCGGTGAGGGTACATTTGGGATTTGCGGAGACAAAGCCGATACTAATAATATATAACAAGTGTATACGCAAACACTAGTGTATTCTCCATTCCTCGCTCTCATAGTTTGATAGAACGACAAGCTGACACGACACTACCGGAGAGAGATCAGGCGTAGGATCAACGGCTATATGTGTTTATCAAGAAACGGAGCTGAAACAACGTCAATAAGAATTATTTATTGAAATTAAACTACTTTATACGGCTTTTATCGCGTTGTTTATTTGACACTCTTTTGCATAAGTAATTAATAAACTGTTACACTACATACTACTACTATTAAACTTTACTTATTTTGAAGCTAATTAAATTATTAAAACTATTATATCCGTTTTTATTTAATATTACACTTTCTCCAACGTTTCGGTTGCTTTTCAGCAGCCATGGTCACGAGGTGACTCGTGACCATGGCTGCTAGAACAACGCGATAAAATCCATATAAAGTAGTTTAATTTCAATGAATAACATTCGTGTAAACAGAAGACAATATTATTAGAATTATTTGTTAGTAAAACTTACTCTTTATCTGGAATTTAAATAATAATAATACCTATATGATGTTGTTTATGCTAGGCACGACCAGCCTGTCGAAGGAACCTACTTTTGTGTTGGAGAGATATCAGACCACGTTCTGCCATAATGTACAGGCACCACTAAAGCAAGGAAACAGTTCATACTTATAGAAAATCATTATATTCAAGGAATATCCTAATTCTAAGCTGTATACCAATATGACTCCAGCATGCAATTCTGTCCTTGGCTATCAACATCGCGCTCCTTACTCGATACGCGAAGCTGTATTAAGCTGCATATTGCTGTCCTTTTCGTTCACTTGTTCTCCTATATATTGTTTCTATAAAAAAGACAGCTCCCGCTCTAGGAATAATTCCTGTGTCACGGGGGACTTTACAAACATTCAAACAACGGACTCATAGAACACCCAGACTCGGCACAACCATTTGTGGATCACACACATTTTTGTCCCGTGTGCGATTCGGACCCACTACGCCAAATGTGCAGTCAAATCAAATCACTAGGGTCTTGAATTATTGGGCACATTCACTGTTGATTGTAGTGACGGAAAAGTTTGTTCCTTACGAAGAAACAAGTAACAGCTGTTAAGATCCAACAATTTTACTCAAACACGGGCGCCGAGGTTGGTAGTATGCCATAAACATGAAAATGAGGAAGGTATATAAATTAAGAGATACATTTTATAGGTTTTGATTTTAATATACCTATATCTACGTTGTGTCTATAACATTTAAATGAATTAACGTAAAGAGTATTTCGTGTTAGTACGTTATTTCGTTAGCTTTTTTTCTGGTGCAAAAATTAGCAGCAGGAATTGGTCTCGTTAATCTAGATTTTATCAATAAATAGCTATCTCTCGAAAACAGTAGGTATTTTGTCCTGGATGAAAGGTATGTCTTTTTCTGTACCCCAGACATCATGCAAAATTTCATGATGATCGGCCGAGTAGTTAAGGCGTGTAAGCGTAACAAACAAACAAAGCAATTTACATTTGCATTTATAATATTACTCTAACTACGAACAGGAGTCAAATTATACAAATAAGTACAAAATCTCAATCAACCACCATCATTTTTGTGACTAAACCGAGACCAATACGATACTCAAAACCCTAGTCGGCCACTGTGCGGTGCGCGATTTCTTGTCACCATAAAGGTCATAAGCACTACATATCATACATATCAACTCGGAAAGGGATCGTCACCGTATCGCTTTTCGCCTCGCCGTCAAATAGGCGTCAACTTTTTTTTTTTTTGATAACCCGGAAAAATGCTTGATGCACTACCCGCCGCCAAGGGGACGGCACCGGCGGGGCGTGTGGGACTCACCAGCCGAGTGCTGGTATACCCACTAAAAAACCTGGGGTGTTCCCTCTCTCACCCAATAGGGGAGGCCAGTTGGGAGTCTGAAAAAATTCATCCATAGCAGGCCCCCCCGTGTGGGTGCCGGCCGGGTCAATCGGACCCGACCTCCTCTCGTCCCCGGGGGAGAGCAATTCACTGCTCTCCCCTTTCGACGTTAGAAGGCGCGCGGGAACACCGCGCGCGCCCTCTATGAAATAGGCGTCAAACTTTTTTTTTTTTTTTTTTGATATCCAGGAAATAATGCTTGATGCACTACCCGCCGGCTAGGGGACGGCACCGGCGGGGCGTGTGGGACTCACCAGCCGAGTGCTGGTATACCCACTAAAAAAACCTGGGGTGTTCCCTCTCTCACCCAATGGGGGGGGCCTGTTGGGAGTCTAAAAAGATTCATCCATAGCAGGCCCCCCCGTGTGGGTGCCGGCCGGGTCAATGGGACCCGACCTCCTCTCGTCCCCGGGGGAGAGCATTTCACAGCTCTCCCCTTTCGACGTTAGAAGGCGCGCGGGAACACCGCGCGCGCCCTCTATGGGTTCTTACTCACGGGTGGCAGGGTCCCCTGAGGCCTTGCCACCCAGAACCCTTAGGTGGGGAGCAGGAGAGCGACATAAGCGCGTCTCCTGCGCAGTGGTGACACCTGGTTGTCGGCTCCCTACCGGCTATCTTGCACAGGTACTCTCCGAAACAGCCGTGTCCGGAGAGCACCTGAGTAAGCCGGTAGGTGAGCGGTCCGCGCCGTCTGTCCGTCCATTGCCTTAGCACCGGACGGACAGCCTCGACTGTCCTCACCCCGTAGCGGGGCTGGGCCAGCCTTTCCCCCCACTTGGCCTCGAGGACCAGTCGAGCCTGGGACCTTCGCGTCTCGCGCCCCGTGAGTGGGTTCCTCACCATGGAGCCGGAGGTCCACGCGCCAGTGATACACCGACGCTTGGACCTCCGCCTCCAAATCCCAGGGCGGCGATGCCGCCAGGACGCACGCCGCCTCAAAGGAGACGGTGCGGTACGCCCGCGACACCCTGATCGCAAACATCGCCCTTCTGAGGAAACCTCAGAGGGCGATGCCCTCTGAGGTTTCCTCAGAAGGGCGATGTTTCGGCGATCGAGGGCGCCGGCCCAAATGGGCGACCCGTAGAGAGCCATCGACCGCACCACCCCCAGATAGAGGCGGCGGCAGACGACACTCGGCCCCCCGATATTCGGCAGCAGAGAGCTAAGCGCTCCCGCCGCCGACATCAACCGGGGGGCCAGGCGGCTAAAATGGACGCGAAAGTTCCAGCGGCCGTCGAGGTGGAGCCCCAAGTATTTCATACTCGGCTCCACCCCGATGCGGACCCCTCCAACTATGATGTGGGCATCTGGTGGCGGCGCCCGCCGAGGCCCATGAAATAACAGGGCCTCGGACTTTTCCAGCGCCACCTCCAGTCCCAACATCCTAATTCTACCGACGACCAGGGCCACCCCTGCCGTGGCAAGACAGGCAGCTGCCCCGTAATCCTCTCCCCGGGCCGTGACCAGCGTGTCGTCGGCGTAACAAGTTACGCCGACGCCCGGGGGTAGGTAGGGCGCCCCGCAGCACCCAGTCGTAGCCGATGTTCCACAAAATAGGCGTCAACCTAACGTAACCAAAGCGCATCAACAGTTCCGGTACGTAGACTCGGCTACGGCTAGGCGACGCCGCGCTCACTTATCTTATTAATATGGATATTTTCTCACTTCTTCAATGATCTCTTATCATCGTTATTTTTGTTTGAAATTTAACTTACAAATTTAATAAAATACGCGCGCATCACGGCTGTTTGTTAGCTTGTGGATGACAGCACGTTTGGCAACAGTAGTGCACGGAGAGCCGTAAAAGCGCGGGGACGATAAGCCGTAAGCGCGGGGACGACGAGCCGTAAGCGCGGGGACGACGAGCCGTAAGCGCGAGGACTGCAAGCTTGTCCCGAGGCAAGGCGATTACGTTACGATTCCGATTAGTGTGCGTTGCAGTAGGGAGTTTCATACAAAGAATACTGCATGGCTCGAGTTGATACGATGCCGATCCGTTTCCGATTGACAAGCGTACTTTTTATTCTTACGAAAAGGCAAACCGAACTTTTTAATAGTGTTTTTTGGTGTTGTTTCACAAGTTATTAGACATAAGGCAGAATTATATATAGCAGACCGAAATTGCGGTAATTTTATTTTGCATGCATCCCCTAGTTTGTGTCGTCATCGAATTAGGGACATTCTGGACACTTTTTCAGTGTATTAATATAGTCACAGTACAAAGAAAAATAAAATAATCAAAATATTTTGACAGTGTATTAAAAATCCAATAACTTATATAATTAAGTTTCTTATGAGATATATTCGGTACTTATATGTTATGTTCACTGAAATTCTTAAAATAAGCGTTTGAAGGTAACCTGAATTTACATCTATACTAATATTATAAAGCTGAAGAGTTTGTTTGTTTGCTTGAACGCGCTAATCTCAGGAACTACTGATCCGAATTGAAAAATTCTTTCAGTGTTGAATAGCCCATTTATCGAGGAAGACTATAGGCTATATAACATCACGCTATACGCACGATCAATAGGAGCAGAGCTTTAATGAAAAATGTTGCAAAAATGGGGCAAATTCTCTTATGTGAAGCAGACGAAGTTGCGCGGGTCAGCTAGTTATTAATATAAATACGCAAAGGCACGAGAAGCATCATTTTGTTTGTAATTTAATTAATTATTTTATGTAGATATTTGTGTGTATTTACAAATACATAAATTAAAAATTTGCATACAAATCTGTCTTGGCATGCAAAAATTTTTACGAAAGAGTAAGAAGGATTAATTGTCAATATTAGAATATTAATCCTTCTTTTTTAATTTACCATATGGGAAAGATTAAGTTTTTGTGACACATGGAGCAGTTACTGCATTCTGTTGGAAAAATTGCTAAAGTATCTATTGAATAGACTAATCCATTTAAGAATGGAATTCTAGGATTCTAGTTTAAAATTAATTAATTAATTATCATAACTTACTTTTAAAACTTTATCCCAAAATAGGGGTCACGAGCTCACGAAATTGTATTACGAAATTGGTTTCAAAAAAGGGGTATATATATATATGTATAAATTAATAAAACGTAAAGTAGATCTAAAGCTACATACATAATTCATGCATTAAATTACTGGCTAAATACCAATGGTAATTAAACAAGAGTTTTAAATTGATATAATGTTTAGAAATATATTTAAAAAGTTTTAAGATATAAGAGCCTTAAAATGCCAATATTGGGAACATTTATCCGACCAAACTTCTGATTCACAATCAAATCAGGTTCTGTATTCAATTCTCAAGTCGGCTTATGCCGTCAGTAAAAGTTAGTTGCCGCATGAAGTCTGTAACAATGACGGGTATATGGTGATATACTAATTCGCGGTTTATGCCGCGATACGTCTATGCCGCGCCGAGTACCTACAACACTCGGGTTTAATCCCAAAAAGTGACAAAAGTATGATTGAGCCATTGAGAGTTGTTTTAAATCTGTCTGGTCTTCGTGTTGTTGTTTTATTGTTTGTAAATTAATAAACTTCGCGGCAGTTCACTTAAGATAATGCACGATTTACAATTTAGCATCTTATAAAGCAAAAAACTAGTTGGCAACTTATCTTAGGATGTGATAAATTCTCCCGAATCCTTTACAGAAATAGGCGTGATGTCACATTATGAAAAATAGATATACTATCAAATCATACAGAAAGAATGTGACTGCAGAATGTTCTTTTTATATTTCAGAGAAAGTGTTATCTAATCATTTCATATAATACAGCGCCCTCATGACTTTGGATGAGTGTATTACATTTTGTACCATTCGAACATATTCTCTGAATTATTCAAAATAAATTAGTACACACGGCTACACATCAAGATAGACACCCTATATACGCATAACTACGCTACATACAAAATAGAGAATTGTCGGAAAGGGACAGTGCATAGTGGTGTTGATGTAATGTTATGGATAGAGCGTAACTAAAATATAACGCACTCTCTCGCAGGATTCGTAGCGTTCAACTTGTAATAGTTCAAAGTCCAAACAGTCTAGGTTGATGCGCTGCTGTGTGTACAAGGCTGAGATGGAAAAGGAAAACCTAAGAACTAATCACGTTTAATTTAAAGGCTACGAGAAACGCTGGTTTGCCACGGAGCCGCAGAGGTCTCTGGTTCGAACGCAAGGCGCGCATCTCTGACTATTTGAAGTTATGTGCGTATTAAATAATCAATTTTCGCTTGCTTTAGCGTTGAAGGAAAACATCATAAGGAAACCTGCATGTTCCAGAGTTCTCCATAATGTTTTCGAAGATATTGGAAGTCTGCCAACTCGCAGTGGGCCAGCAGCGTGGTGGACTATGGCCTACCCCTTCTCCCACTGAGAAGAGACCCGTGCCCGTACCCGTGCAGTGAGACAGTTTAATACAGGGCTGATATTAATTAATTTTATTTAATAGTGAAGCCTACTAATATTTAATAATATGGATCCCATTGCCCTGGAATGTTAGGAGAAAGAGTTGGAACACAGGGGTGGTTTTAGCCAGAACAAGTTCGCAAGGACCGGAGGGTTTAATTACACGAGATCATAAACAAAAAATAAGATTTCTATCTGCCTCGTTGGTATCGAGGCTTAAGTACGCTCATGTTTGTGGACGATACAGGTCAGGTTTCGGATTCAAACACTGGGTCGGGTAGTAATCTTTTTCGATAATAAATTCTTAGAAGCGTTCCGGTAAATGGTAATAGGGTCCCCCTTTATTGCCTGTTTGGGACTTGCGATATGCAGGTGCGAATCCATTCATATCTCACTTTCTTTTTCTGTTCTTTGTAATAGAACAACTTGAGATAATCACTCTAAGAACAAATTCTGTGCCGCGGGGGACTTTACAAACATTTAAACAACTGACACAAAAGACTCACAGACTCGGAACAACTAATAGTGAATACGTTGAGCTGGCAAAGGCTTATACAGGTGTCCCAGAATATGTGAATCAAATTGTAACGGAAGATTACTTAGGTGAGGGACCTTTCAAAAGAAATAAAATATTATGACCTTTAAGATAAAATAAAAAAGTCAAAGTTTTTAAAAAAGTACGAACCGCACCAGTGTAATGCTGCGATTTCAAAACTACGTTAGTTTAAAAAGAAAATCGTTTGTAGTTTGACGAATAAATCCATCACAAATAATAAGAGTAAAAAAAAAGAAAATGTTTCATTTTAATTTTTTTTGAAGTTGAAAGTCTAAAAATATGATAATAAAGGCATCGTACTTTTTTTTTTTTTTTTTTACGTGGGGCATGCTATGACGCATATCCCTCCGCGGGGGCGGGCGGAGGGATTATGTCGGACTCGCCGGGGTAAAAGAAAGATGTTAAAAGACAATGTACCTCCCGGAATACCGACTAAACCTACCACGGTGTTCCTCGACAAAACCACTATCGACGGGGCCGCGCGAATCGCTTTCGCATGCGGTCGCGACCCCGCCGAGGTTACGGCCCGCCGTATGAAACGGCAGGCCACTACACGAAAGACCTACCCAAAATAGGCACTACGTCAGATAAAACCCTACTGTCTCCCCTAGAGGGGAGACGGACTCGACACAGAGGCGCGCGTGGGAACACGCACGCCGCCTCTCGGACCTGGTGCTGAACGGATGGCGGGCAGGCCCACAAAGCCCGCCACCCCCAGGTCAAACCTCAGGGTGGCTGGAGGTCATCGCGCGCCCTCCGGCGCCCGGCTCTGCGGTTGGGGAGAGGGTTTAAACGCTCCCTCTCCCGCTCCGCCGCCTCCTTGATGGAAATTACTTCCTCACAGAAGGAGGCGACGGCGTTCCATGACCTCTCACTCCGGACCATAGACTGAACTACGGCCGGGAGCGAGAGGGCAACCGATCCGACTGCCGCGATCAAATCACGGCGCTGCGATGCCCAGGCGGGGCAAACCGCCAAAGTGTGCAGCGCCGTGTCCTCAACAACGTCGCGGCAGTCGCCGCAGTGAAAGGCATCGTACTACCTTAACTCTTGATAAATCCTAGTTCATAATAATTGTTAACATGTAGAGGGATTAGATGTCCTCCCCCGTAACACAGGATCTTCCTAGCTCTCCCATTGATCATTGTGTTTTCTTATTAATTCATGTATCTAGTTTATTAAGTCGTATATTGTAAAATACACCGCATTGTACTTCTTTTTGCCAATAAATTATTATTATTATTATTACTTTTAAAAGAAAAGAGTTCTTAGAAAATAATGATTGGAAGGAGACATCCACTATCTTGGATTACCGACGCCGACAATTGCAATATAAAACGGTTAACAATACCGCACTATTAAGTTAGATTTGAACGTCACGGATTATCCGGTGTTACCTGATTTGTAACATTTGGTTTCGTAAGCATTCTGACTTCAAACTGTTTTCACCATTGTTTCTTTCGTATTTGGCTAGTACATTACTTAGTGTCAACATACCTACATATATGTACTCTTGTATATATAACCTTTGGATAGACAGAGGTGCATTACACCCATATTTCAGCTATGTTTTATGTTTCATGTAACAGAGGAACGAATAGCAGTTCTCTAGATATATTCCTAAAATGTGTTGTGTTTTCAGCTACGTCAAAGTCAGTCTTGACTTGACTGCACGAATGGCGTAGTGAACTAAGTGGCCGCCTCGCCACTGCTACTGCGTCGAGTGTTGTGGGTTCGAATCCAACACGGAACAAAACTTTGTGAGATCCACAAATGGTTGTTTCGAGTCTGGGTGTTCTTTGTCTCCGTTATTTTATTGTTTGTAAAGTCCCTTGTGATACAGGATTTATTACTAATGCTGGAGTTGTATTTTTAAAGGAACAAGAAAGAAATAATGTTTAAAATTGCAATAATCTATGATTGCTTGCAATATCACTTACTCGTAGCCTATTCTAGAAAAGGAATTTAAGATCGCACGGATCTTGTAGTGGTTTATATCCTTGCCTTACTAATAGTCCATAAAATGTTACAACCGTCATGGAACAAGAATTTGCGAATTCAGAAATCGTAGTCCTGGGTCGGTTTTTCATTTTGTACGTTATAACAATAGTTATTTCCCCGTCATACAGAAATTATGACTAAAGCGGGCGATGCCATATTAAAACATAAAAGTAAAATAAAAAACCGATGAAATATATGAAAGGAAGACAACAGGAGAAGATAGTATGTGTGTAAGCAGCGATATCATAGTGGGTAACCGTTGCACGCAGAGGTCTCGATTTCGATCCCAAGGCGCGCATCTCGGTTTTTCCGATGTTATGTGAGTATTAAATAGTTGATTATCGCTTGCTTTAACAGTGAAAGGAAACATCATGAAGAATACTGTACGTCTAAGAATCCTCCATAATATTCCCGAAGACAATTGAAATCCGCCAACCCGCACTGGGCCAGCGTGTTGGACTATGGCCTTAAGCGTCTCGCACTGGGAAGAGGCCCGTACCAAGTCCACTTCTAATGGTTTGAAAAGACCTACAGCATTTGTTCTTTATCAGTAGGTACCTCCGTTTTGTCAACATCATTACGAAAATAATTGACCCAAGTTGAACGTTGACACCGGTCAACAAATATTCTATAAACTATAAGTATACTATTAATAGTTTTGGATGCTTGTACTAGGATAAATTTGCATCACAAGAAGTTTACGGTATTCTACTTTAAATTAAACTACTTTATATGGGTTTTATCGCGCTGTTTATTTTTGGAACACTATTATTACATAATTTTGAAATCTTTAAACTACTACTTTTAAACACTGTTACCAGCTACTGTTTAGGTACTTCTATTAAAATCATTTAGATTTACTTTTATATTTTCCCAGACACTTCGGTTGCTTTTCAGCACCCATGTTCACTGGGAGACTAGGATGTTGGTTATCTCAATGTGTATTTATTTCAAAGTATTTGAACATAATTAAATTATTAGTGTTTAGCTCAAAGTATCATGAAGTCTAACTGTATTTTGCTTCTCATTGAGTTTGAATTATTAAAAAAAATAAACAACGCGATAAAATCCGTATAAACTAGTTCGATTTCAATTTAGCGTAAATGTATGGTAGTATTAAATAATGTACATGACCTAAATTTATATAGATTTATTTAATAATATTGTTCTTTGTTCCTGGTAGATAAAATATATGGACGGAGAAAAGGAAATTCATTTTAATATTCTAGTCATCAAATTTGGCGTATCTTATTTGGTAATTTCCAGAGGGGTCTTCGGGCCCAAAACAGCGATGATCTGTAAACCACCCAAGAATTTTACGTTGATACCTTACATCATTGAATAGGCACTCGACAATTCTCTGATGAGCACGGATCGCCTGGCTTATATACGCCAGCGTTAATCGGACGAGAGGCATAAGAAATAATAATGTTGATTATAAGTGAAGAACAACAAATTAACGCTCTGTGAGATAAATTAGCGATATTTAAGTATTACGTGTTTTTCTTGTTTCTGTATAAGATAACTCCTGCACCATGTATTAATCATGTAATTCCCTTGTCGCGGGGGACTTTACAAACGTTTAGACAACGGACACAAAGAACATCTAGACTCAAAACAACCATTTGAGGATCGCACAAGGTTTTGTCCCGTGTGGGATTCAAACATACAACACTCAGCGCAATGGCAGTGGCGAGTCGACTACTATCAATACGCCATTCGAGCAGTCAAATATATAAAGATATCTATATACACAAATATGTTAAACCCACAGACTTTATTCTAGTACTAGGCTGCCTTCAGTGTTCTAGGATGAGCTCAACCACGACATGCAATAGAAGACTAAACAACGAGGCTTTTTTAAGTTTTTATATTCATTTTTTTAATACCTAAAGAGGTTAAATCTATTTTGTAATATAAAGAGGTTACAAAATGGATTTTACTTTGTTTAATCGCAGCGGTAGTGCATATGGCTGTTGGGCAAAGTTTTTCTGTCCAGAAACTTACAGAATTTCTTGAACTGTGCCTGTACCCTGAACTGCAATAGTCTTGTCGTATAGCTGGCAAAATGTGGATTCAACACACTTACCCTTACCTGCTGCAGAACATATACGAAGAACACTCAATCGCAATAGTCCAGGCGATCTTATTATTCATCGTTTCAATATGTAAAGTTCCCTCCGTCTCATCGCAGAGATCATCTCTAATGTAGTCGCTGAATCTATTACCCTTCCCACCTAAGACAAACCATCGCTTTTCAGTAACTGCAATTTATTGAAATGTTCGCAGAAGTTTATATCGGCTCAGACCAATATAACTTTGATTATAGTTAAGAATTTCGTAAGAATGTTGAAGGACTGCAGACCAGTTATTAAGATTATTTGAGACAAGTTGTTTGTTTACGTACGCCTAATGCTTTGGAATCTCTTACCGTGGTTTGGTTAACGATGTCGTAAGATCAAACAGATTTCGTGTAATAAATAGTATTTGGTCTATTAAAGTACCTACTTACAATAATTATTGTAATTCTGTAATTGTGTTCAGTAACATTAAAAGTATGATTATACTCGAAATGAAAATTATCAGCGTTTCATGTGAAAGGAAAGCCCTTATCTATTGAAATCAACTTAAAATGTTGTGATATCGAATATATTGTGTGCAAAAAATTCTATTGAATTTAATTATCCATAAGTAAAGAAAATACCTGAAAGATGTTATAGAAATATGTATCAACATTTCCAGAAAATATCCATGTAAGTAATAAGGACAAAAACATAATCTTACTTTATGTAGGTATAAATGTTTTCTAAGAGTCGAACCCGAAGTCTGACAAAAACTTCGCCGGAGAAATTAATGTAATTGGAATCGACGTGAAAAATTATGGTTGGTGCCCCCGTGTTTGAATTTATTGGTCTTCAATTGAAAGAACTAATATTCAGGATTAGGTGATTCGTCATTTGTTTACTCATTTTTTGAGGCTGACGCGGCTATTTTCTTTCTTGAGAATATTTAAAAATCTTTCTGATACGTGCAAAATGATGAATATCATAAGCGAGTAACAATAACGCGTACTTTATAACACACTAGCTGTGCCCGTGACTTCACTCGCCTCTCGGTTTCTGCGCCGCCCCCGTGGGTCGTACCGTGAAGTTATATGGCCTATAGCCTTCCTCGATAAACAGGCTATCCAACACTTAAAGAATTTTTCAATTCGAACCAGCAGTGCCTGAGATGAGCGCATTCAACCAAACAAGCAAACTCTTCAGCTTTATAATATTAGTACATATAGATACTAAACTAAGTACGTATCTAGTAAAGTATCTGATTTGTAAGAGTGCAATACACTTTCTTACAATAATGGATAGATACGGCCAGACTCCGACCCATTATTTAGATTACTGAAAGTGTAGGCACTTACGAGGCGGAGCTTAGTTTCAGGAATCAGTAAAGCTGCGTAGTGTATGGCTTTTAGTTTATACGTAGTTATTTACTTTTATTACAGATATTAAACATTACATTGTAATATCGTTATAATGTTTATGCTTTCATCCATCATCGAAGGTCGGCCCGATAAAATTAACAACCTCATATTTATCATATAAATAATGAGTTAATAACAATTTTAATATAACAAAGGCCTGCGCACGTTCAGAAGCATATCGTGCAATTAATATCCAACAAATGTCCGTTATATATGTATATGACTTAAATAAACAATGGAAATATTACTTTTATTGTACCAACTTCATCGACTTAAATCAACAGGTTGCGTTTGTATTGTCGTATTAAAGTTAACATGCGAATACCTTAGTATATATATATATATAGTTATGGTATAGTTCTGGATTTTTGTCAAATGTGAACTTTATTACTGCTCGTCTACACTGTAGAACAGTGTAGTTGGTACTTGTTATACATGCATTGGCTACGGTCGCTCAATAGCTCCGACATATGCACCTCCAGCCGCCATAAATTATACTATCGATCCCGTTGCCAAGTCACGTTCAGGGTGAGTACAATATCGATGGAAGTTCGGTGATGGGCATCATTGCGGGGCTACACGGCGTCTACGTGCTGGTCCAGTACATAACTAATACAGCTTTTTATATCGACCTCCGTGCAATAAAGTTAATCCAGGTTCTGTGTAGTGTAATATTGGAAGGGGGGTGCGGCGCGCGGGCAGAAACCGGCCGGCGGTGGCCACCTGTTCGCCGCGCGGTGGCGCGCGTGTGCCCCCCTCGCGACCCGCGCCCCTCGCCACGCCGCCCCCGGCACCCTCGACGCCGCGCTGCGCGCGCTTCTCCCTTCTCCGAGTCATTCGTTTCGCGACGCGTCGACTCGCCGGCCGGCTTCCGTTCCACTCGCCCGGGCTCATTCCCATCGCGTCCGCTAGCCGCACCGCTCCGATCGTTGCATTTAGCCCATACCTTACAACTCACAAGACATGACGGAAAGCACGGAAACCCCCGCGGCCGCGGCGCCTGAGAAGACCACCCCTACCGAGAATGGCACCACCGAGACCCCGCCCGAAGAGACCCCTGAAAAGGCGACTGAAGAGAAAGAAAAGGTAGAGACTCCGCCACCGAAGGAGATGCGCGCTGTCGTTCTCACCGGCTTCGGTGGACTCAAGACTGTCAAGATCCTGAAGAAACCAGAGCCCAGCGTCGGGGAAGGCGAGGTCCTTATTCGCGTGAAAGCATGGTAAGTGTCTACTACCTACTTTAACTTATAATAATATTAAATTTTAGTAATATTGTATGTAATGGATTTATTTATTTAAAACGTTATGTTTGAATATTTTCAAATTCGGTTTCGGTTCGGCCATTGATTATATTATTTGCAGAGATTGAGTGCCGATTATTAGATTTAAGAATAGATAATATTTTACTCTAGTCGTTAATATTACGAACAAATGCTACCTCTATTGGTGGTTCGTGAATTTCTGTAGTGTCGTAAGGGGGGAGGCTTTTTCGGTGCACCGGCACTCACGGCGGGCGCGCTGTAGTGTACCCACTCACCCAGTGCCTGTACCGACGGGTCCCGTTCGCTCGGCACGTCTCGCCTGCCTCATTAACATCTGCCTCCGCCGAGATGCACGGCTCGCTCATGCACCCGACCGATTGAAATTTCTGCACGCACACTGGCACCCACTACCGATCGAGTGACGCGCCCTAAAGCGGATTTACACTTCGTCGAACGCCGCCGTCGATGTGCCGGCGACGGCCCATTATGTTTATGTGCTTGTTTTATCTTCTCTCTTAATGCACAATATGTTTACATAGGCGTGTTCTTTCATTCGATTTCGCCAGTCGATTATTTATTCAATAGGCTATGGAAATTTGTTTTCGATCGGGACTGGAATAACTGCATGCATGTGCGCACCGAAGCGCGTCGCTGCGTGGACGCTGCGTGCTCTGTTGTAACAAATTAATGTTATTTTGTCATACGAAGCCTGAGCGAGTCGAGTTCGTGCGAAAGGGAGTTGAGCGCCTACTGACATTGTTCTTTGTTCGTTTTTATCGCTCCAGTGCTTGAGATAATGCAACGGACGAGTCGCGTCAACTACTTGCAGCCACGACGCATGACTTATCTGCCACTTTTCTCGTTAACGTTAACTGCCTTAACTCAGTGGCTTAACAAAACACTCACTTAAGGGACGATCGCTTGTTAAGTTACTTTACAAGATACAATAACAGTTATCATCATGAATGACAGTAGGTACCTACTTACATTTCTGCAAATAACAATACTATAGGATTAGGGTTAGACGTTAACGTTTTCGGTAATTTGATAAGGCACTTTTTGCTCAAAATGTTATCAGGCATTTTATCGAACTGATAAAATCGAAATGCTTGCGAATCCTGAATAACTCATGAGTAACGTTGAAGGCTTCGTCAAAACATGAAATTTTTATTAACAGAATTTTTGGTAAATGACAAAAATAATTGAATGGAATTTTACGGCGGCGTGAAGTTAAGGGAGGAATATAAGTGAGGCGTATAGGTGTATCGCGAGGTGCGAGGCAGAATCGAGGCACAGAGCGCATCCCCGCTCTGCTAAATATAGCGCGCTTATCGTCGACTTACTATGTAAATGACCGCGACATACCCGCCGCCATCTGCCGCAAAAATATTAACTGACTGGTTGAGTTGACCGGTACTGCAATACTGGTACAAGTTTCTCTAGTTTTGAACCGCAAAAACGTGTGAGTTCCGCCTACATCATCTCTGGAGACGACCAATGTGCAACCAATGCATGCTCACTATACTCTGGCACGCTTCGGCTTCAAGTTATCATCAATAAATTGTGTATCGAATTGTATATCAATATATTCGGCAATGTTGAATCTCCATCACGCGAAAGACGACTAGATAGGGTTAATAATTTTTTCAAGTGACGTAATTAATAAAATTATTAATTCCTTTACATATTTCTTAATAAATTTGTATAATATAAGTAAAATATGGTGTAATAGATGCAACGCCTTTCAGATAGTGAGTTATAAAACATTAAAATTTCTAATTGAACAGTGATTTTAAGAGAGGAAGTAATTTTTAAAAGTTTATTCTGTATCTCTTTGCTCAACCCAGCAAATTACCTAAATATGCTCAACAAGTAAAAAATGTTACTAACTCTGACAACTTCATTACTAAATATTGCTTTTTTATCTGGACGAATAAATGAATTCTAAGTTTGATCGTTTCAAAAGTGAGCTACAAGCACACATTTCTTAGCCTTTTATATATCTAGTCATGTATATTTGAAATATTTGTACTTTATTTAGTTCCACAGAATTATTTGAACTTTAGTGCTCAATACTATTGAATAAAACTAACATAACATTAAAGTGCATCGAGCTTAGGTAAATATCAATAATCTATCTCAGCAAACGTTTACAAAGATTAGGCAAACATCAAAACCCTTTATTTAATGCTTGATAAGTAAGAGAAAATCTGAATGAATAGGACGTCGAATTGTTTAAAAGTTGCTGTTAGGTGCCATTGTCTATGGTATCATGATGTAGCCACAATTAAATAGTCGTTAGTTATTATATATCAGAAGAAGGTAGTCTCAATACTGTAAATGACCGCTGTTTGTTACGGCGTTTGTGTTGTAGTCACCATAATATAATATGATTAGATGAAACATTACCTAGACAACAACACTGTTTTTCTTAACCGGACATAATAACATTGTGTCTGGCCGCTGGGGTGCCGCAGCGACTCAGTAGGTTAAATCAACGATTAAGTTATTGTTATGTTCAAATTTACTGAACATAACTAGTCTGAGCTGACTGCATCCATATCTGCTTAAGGTAATAAGTCTGTCAAAAATATTTGCAACGAACTTAATTACTCACTGACACTATTCCGGATTCAATTAATGGCTGCTTTTTAGAGTAACTCGATTTGTCGACGTATCAGATTTTCACGGAATGACAGTCAGCTCACCTTTGCAATCCAAAGGGATAACAGAAATTGTAATATGTTATATCAATGTCAAAGCATAAATATACATTTATTGGAGGATACTTGCTTAAAACGATATTACCGCAATTTGTAATCAAAGAATACACGCATTTCAGTAGCATTACAAGTACGTGCAAGTTCAGAAAACTGAAGAACTCTCTTTCTTTATTCCTATATATATTTAAATAGCTTTTGCATGCTGCTTCACCCGCGTCCTTTCCCAGGTTTCAAACTATATTTATACCAAATTTCATCTAAATCTGTTGAGTGGTTTAGCCGTGAAAAGGTAACAGACAGACAAACAGACAGAGTTACTTTCGAATTTATAATATTAATAATAATAGTAAAAAAGTAAGGTTAATGCTATTAAATGCATTATAATAAATCCACGGAGTTCATTACATAACGACGTGTGTTCATTGCTCAGCGCCTACAGGGATCCTATAATGCAGCCGACAGCCACCGCGTGCCGTTTCGGCTAATATGTTTCGTAAGCCTTCACTAAGGGATCGGACCAATGAATAACACGTCATTATTTTCAATTAGGTCAAGTCAGTGTTAGTAAGAGATGTCTTCCGAGAACAATGAATGTACTCACGCCTCGTATAAGTGGCTTTCTTTTTTATACGGAGAGTGCTTAATTGTATGTGGAGATGATGGGAAATGTGATGGTTGGATTTTTATTTTTTGTTTCGTCCATATGTTTTCTGAGCGTCTGGCCTACATCAGTTCGAACACGGGTTTGTATTGAGGTCATGGATATCGTAAATATCAAGGATTCCACTGCGTACTTATCACTACACGATTGTGGTACTTTTCGTATCGAAAGTGTGTGTTAATTGCTCATATCCTTTCCTTTGTTGGCGTATCAATTTAAAACCTAAAAATAACGGCAGCCCCTCGAGTACTGAGGCCGAGCACTATGGTATAAAGTGCAGTATTGTGCATTTTAATGGGCCCCGAAGCCACATAAGATGGGAGAGATGAATTTGTTTATTACCCTCTTCCTTATTGAGAGCGTCTGCGCGAGATAGCTCTCTTCCTATGAGTCACTAGAAAGTTATGTTCTTGAGCTAACTCGATTCAAATAACTTGTATACCTGACTGCGACCGAGTGGGTGGATTCGCTTGCAATTCAGTACTGTACTGGACTCTCCTTGGCTAGTGTGTATACGATAGCTAACCGCATGTACTCTCTGAGCTCCCCCCAGACGTCTGTCTGCCTTCTAGTTCAACAACTTTCTTACGCGTAGCTATAGAAAACCGAAGCCATTACTTCGATACTAATATTATATGTCTGGATATTATAAAAGAATAATTGATTGTGATTTACACGCCACTTGGAACCAATTGAAATAAAGATGGGGTATATTGTATCCCTTTATAAAGTTGTTAAGCTTCATTATTGGTTTTATTTTCCAATTAAGTATTAAGCCCCTTTTATTAATTTCAATAGGTTGACAATGAGATGTCTAGACAAAAATCGAATATTGTTAGTTTTTGAACATTGTATTCGTCTTTATTGCTATATAATGATACCTATATTGAACAAAGATTGTTCGTGTTATAATAACAACAACGGCTATTATTATATTGGTATTTTTATAATAACATGTTATCGCTGGCGTGACCTGTGGGATACACGTCGTGCGTCCATCAATCATACATGACGAGAGACAGCGTTTCTACACGTGCACGCTTAGCACCATCGGCTACGAGATTTACTTCCCGAATAAATTGTTTCACGTTATTTTATTTTATGAATATTTATGTGTAAGTATATGAGTAGACACGATGCGTCACGACCTTATTCCCGTATACTTGCATTGCAGCTAACTTACACTGATGAGTCAGGCCAAGTTAGGTTATCGCTACTGACTCACCTAAAAACATAAATACGCCGCCAACAACAATACTCGAGTGATAGTTTTATTTATTGACATCTAAGTCCTTTAATTACATATCCTCTTTCTACAGGGTTTTACCGGCTATCATTTTCTTATCTATTGTGCTGTACTCAGGTAGTAAGTTTTCATTATTTACATAAAATAAGACTTAAGTAAGGATTTGATTGTTAATTTAATAGAATAGAAATTATTTTCTTACTTTTATCTACCTATATGTAGCAAAGGCAGGCATAGGAGGAAAAGATATTAAATAAATCAGGACATAGTTAAGTAAACAAAGTTATTAATAGTTGGTGCAGGAATATTACTTCAGCGTTATTAAGGACTACATTGTCGGGAAACATGTTCGTATGTGTTGGCACTGGTTAGTTGGATATTAGAATAGTCGGAAGCTGCAACATATGCTGTCTCTATAAAATCCTTCGTCGGACAGCAGATGCGGCAGGCGGGGTCGCGCCGGCCCAGCCACCGCCGCCCGCGGGCACATTGTTCGCGGAGTCAACGAACTTACGAAAATGCTCCTTCGCTTATTGTGCCCATAATCGAATCAAGTCGCTACTGTATATGGTAGTAAACACGTCGCATACTTTCATCTTTTTTGACAAATAAAACGCTCATGACAACATATAAAACTCCAGAACATTCGGCACGCATTTCTGAAAGCAGCAATATTTATGAATACCTTATTGAATCACGATCTGCAATCAATCTTAGGCAGAAGTCTCGCCCGCGTGTCTTTTGTCCACCATATTGTCATCGAGACGAGATAAAAGGTTATTTGATTATTGTTTATCACATTTTCATTCTATAACGGTGTTAACACCCGTTGCTTATGTTTTCGATAGCCTAGTAAAATTGAATTGGAAAATCCCGTGACTCGATCCTTGCATGAAAAAGGGGTGTGGTTGCGTTATACCCGGGTGTCGGTTCAGTGGTGTGCGTCTCGCTGAGGGGTAGGCGGTGGAGGCGGCGGAGGTGAGGGTTGCGAGTGCTCGTGTAATGTCTGGCGAGGGCCGGGGCGCGGGCCGGGGGACACGGGGCGAGCGACGGATCAATACGGCGCGTCCCCTACCCGCGCCACGCCGCCCGACCAATCTCCGCAGGCCCTACGTCTTTCGACGCCAATGCTTGTTTTTTATAGCTCCCATTAACCATGCTCTTCGATAAATGAATAAAAGCATGTGTTGGTATTTTTTTTCCAACTGCGACTAGCGATAGTAAAGATTTTATTTTGACTTATTGGTCGAGTACTGTTATCTCAGCGGGCATTATTAGATCATGGCTACCATGCATACTTACTATCCAAACTTTTCAACATGGGGAAGTATAAGAGACATGAATCTTTCACATTCGGGATTAGCAAAATATTTACAGTAAGATGCGATATTTGCAACTTGTTTTAAACAACTTAGGCTCTTCGTGGTAAAACAAATATTTTCTTAACATTAACACATTTGGCTTTGCAGAGTCTGGGTAAGAATAACAATGTTACACTACACCCAATGAATATCATTAAGAGTGCAAACACTTTAGACACTTAAGAACTTCTCAATACAATATTTTAAGTGAAACAGTATATTATCCTGTAAATATCCAACGCATGTCTACCCTATTTTAAACATTATAAGTAATGAACTAATTACTTATTATTAGTTAATTGCAATTAACATACTTCGTCTGATTTTTATCTGGTGATACTTAATAAAACATTATTTTGTGTGTCTGATTAAAGTAAACATACTAAGTATAGCAAAAACAATACTTATTTTGGCGCAAACATAGAAAGTTTTAGTTAGGTTCGTAAGTTAGTAGTAGGTATATCCACAGTAATCTGCTCGAAGCCAGTGGGCCGTGGGTACATCGCAGACGTGTTTAGAGTACAAATTCCTGTAGCTGTGTTGCGGATCTATATTTAGTTAGGTAAAAGTAAGGGCACCCTCCTCCTGAACCGACGCACGCCCTAATACGCTTCTACGTACCGACAATCCGACACCTTTTTTTGTTTGCTGACATTCGGGTCGGCCACTATATGATATTCCGTTTATTACCCTACGTTCGCATGCTGTTGTGTGTAGATGAGTTTTTTGCCGCCCGCATGTGTTCCGACCGAGGCCGAGGGTCTGTTACATTGATTTCGGATATTATAGCTTTGTTAAAAGTTTTACGGTTACTGTAATGTGTGTGAGTTTCGGCGTTTGTTTATCCCTCGTCTTGTTTACTTGTTGATTTCTTTTGTAATTTCGACTCTCATTTCCTCTTACACTTTGTTGTTGATTAAAAGTTTTTTAATTATAGAAGACCGCAGACAAATTGCCTTAGCTCGTATTCCGAGAGTAGGGTTTCCAGAGATCATAGAGTGATTCCAGAATCAACAGATACATAAATTGTCTTCCTTTGTCTCTTGTATTGGCCACACAGTGATTCCTTTATGCACGGTCAGTAACTAGTACCTAATCCATCTAGTGCTGCAAGTATTCAGGCATTCGTTACCTACATATATTCCTTATTAATCTGTAACAAAAAAGAAATTGTACTTATAATATTAACTGATGATGACCAGTATTAGTAGCCCGTTCATAATTAATTCATGATGGCGGCTTTAAGCCATGGCTAAAGTTTAATATTATCAGGGACAGGTGTTGATAACTGGTATAATTTTATCCGACCTACGGTTTAATTTTGTTCTCCCGAATTTCTTAAACCAGCGCTTTTGTCTATTTTTCGGTCATAAATCTTATTTTCTGCTACTTTATTAAACCGTTTTCAAATTTTGTTAGCGAATTTAAGTTGTTTGTATTATCCAAGTTCCATTATTATAACCTGTAATATCTATGCTATGGTAAACTAAAAAGTATCCGTTAACATTTCTTTTGCCACAAAGTAAACGTCTGGTATTTGACTACATTGTTATCGCCTATTTGCTTTCTTTATCGCTTGTCAATGAGATAACGGATAGGATGATTGTTTTTACAGATACTGAAAAAGTTCTAAAGAAAGTAAACCATTGTGGTACAAGAAATATTGTGTATTGTGTACAAATATTAACAATTTGAACAACGTTTCCCCTACATTTTGTATGTTTTATTACCTGCAAGTAGTTACTTTTAAGGCAGTTGCCTTTTTGATTCTATTGTATAACTATGAGCACTTGTACACGATTTTAGGTGTCAGATTCAATTTTTAAATCAGACAGCATATTTGGGTACTCCTGTCCAAAATGTATTTTTGTAGCAGTCCAAATTTGCTCCTCAGTAAGCAGAGAAGAGTCTTATTAATTTATTTTGGGAAAACAAACAGACACATACAGTTCTTAATTAAATAATGTACAGAAAAGATGGTGGTAAGTATGTAACTTACAACGTTATCCACATGTTAGTACAATAAGTACTTCAAACTTAATTGCATGCGAGCATATATAACTAATCAAAATTACAAGAAATCAATGTCAGTAAAAAAGAAAAAAAATATAATGGTATGAATTAAAGATAAAGATATTGAATTAAAAAGAAGGAAATTAATTAACAATTCAAATTCATCAAAAATTACATTTATATAAATACAAAGCTAAAATCATCCAAACAATTATAAACTAACAAATAATAGCAACATTTAATAATAATGAAAAAAAATTATAAAATTCAATTAATAATGATCTTAATATAAAAATAATAATAATAATAATAATAATAACTGATCACTAAAATGAAATGTGTAAAAAATGATGATTGATTCAGAATAAAATATATAAGATGAATTATTTTCTATTATTTTTAATGCTGCGTTTCTAAACGAGTTCCGCGACAGTGCAAACAGATCCAGATCTAGGAACACATCGTTATAATTTTGCGTTAAGCGACGTAAAGGTGCGCGCAGGCCCGCATTCGTACGACAAGTACCTAGTAATCGCGAAAAGTGGTCTAGTGCGCGCCTCTCGTCTAATTACAGTTCGCGGAACAATATAACATAATTTAATAATTAATTCAATGCAGTCATATCTATCAGAACAAAGATCATAGAGAAGAGTGGCTTCTAGAAAGAGACGTCTAGACTTCAGATCCACCAGCACATTTATTGGCTCACAATCACTAGTATTGATGACAGAACGATGGCGGCAGTGATATTGCAGTGATCGTATAAATTTACGTTGAACGTTCTCTAATCCGTCTGAGTATTTTTGGTAAAAAGGATTCCATATATGCACGGCGTTTTCAAGCTGAGACCGTACCAGGGCTTTATACAAAAGAATGTATGTATAGGGGCGTCTAAAGTTAGCAGAGGCTCTCATAATAAATCCGTACATACGAAAGGCCTTATTCACGATATAATAATATAATATAATATTCTAGCACATACACACAACACCATCTAGCCCAAACTAAGCAGAGCTTGTACTATGGGCACTAGACAATGGATAAACATACATATATACTTTTCTTTTGTAAATACATACATATTATACATAGAAACACCCAGACCAAGACAAACGTCCATGTTCATGCACACAAATATTTGTCTTGTGCGGGAATCGAACCTGCGACCTCAGGCGTGGCAGTCGGTTACACTAACCACTACGCCATCGACGATGTTGCTCCAGGTGAAGTTTACTATCAAGTAGCACTCCAAGATCTCGTACAGTACTAACCTTTGAAAAGGCAGTATCAGCTAGTAAATAGGTGTTAACTAATGGGATTTTGTTTTTTTGTGAAGGTTATGGATATGCATTTGAGTATATTTAGCTGAAGTTTATTTACTATACAGTAGCCAGTGAATCTATTTAAATCTTCTTATAGTTGGATGCAGTCCTTATGAGAACGAACAGTCTTATAAACTTTAAGATCGTCAGCATAGAGTAAGAATTTTGAATGCCTGAAGCAACTAGCGACATCATTTATAAAAATGATGAATAGCAGGGGACCTAAAATAGAGCCTTGTGGTACGCCAGATGTAACAATGACCGGATTAGAATATAATCCCTTGATGACAACCCTCTGTGCTCTATTAACTACGTATGATGCGAAGAAGGAGCTCATGATCCACCCTGTCAAATGCCTTTCGTATATCTGTATATACAGTGTCCACCTGTATCTGTTGATCCATACTATTGAAAAGGTAGTCGGTGAAACAAAGTAGGTTGGTAAGAGTAATCTCTGGTTTTAGTAGTAGTAATAGTCTATCAAAAGATCTCGCCCATTACAATATAGATACAGCTGTTGACCTAGTATAGTTATTATCTAGATTTTTATTTGAGAGATGAGTGAATCCGACCAATATTGTCTTATCAAAAGTTACAATAAAATAGGCCGTTGTTAACCACTATCTTTACTGCGAAGCGAAAGCCTACTTTCGCTCACGTAAGCTTTTATAATGTTGCGATGAAAAGCATCTATAATCTACAGATTTTAACTGTAAAGGTGCTTATTAGAAATATAACACTTATAACAAGTTGCGTAAAGAATATTTTGAAAGCGGTAATTGCATTTCTGAATGAAGTTGTTGTGTTGTGAGTGTGATGAGTAGTTGAGTACAAGTGTACTTATTATGGTAAGACATTTGCGCTCGTTCTTGATATTTACTGTACACGTATAACGGTAAACGTATTGGCGAAAAGCCAGTCTAAGAGCGATCTTAACTAATAAACGTGCTTGAAAAAGTAATGGATTATTCCACTTTGGTCACCTAGGTGATATCACGTGGGTGATCAAATTTCACATTTTTATGTCCAAAATCACCTACCAACATATTACCTGGGTGATCAAATTAGACATCATTTCAATTTATTTATTATGTTTCTTCAAACCACCTGGGTGATCAAATTCTTCAAAGTTTATTATGTTTCAAGACCGATTCAGAACAAAGTGGAATAATCCGAATGAATGAAAATAAATAAGGCAAAACAACTTTTGTTAGAATTCATAATTTGCAGTCTGCCTACCTCTTTGGTATACAGTCGCGTCGTTAGTCTGCTAGAATATTGGTTCGTTGTAGTTGTAGCATATGTGTTACAAACAATTTAGTTGAGATGTCTCCACTACCTACCTAATAACTCAAAAGTCACAAATGGTTATTTTTAAAATTAGAATAAATTTGAAAATTTTTGTCTCTGGTCTGCCGTACTTAACAGGGCAGTGTACTGGGAAGCGGGCAAGACTGTGACCCCCTCTGCAGTAATTTATAAAATGGCAGCGGCGCGCGGTGACCGGCTTAATGACAACTCAATTGAAATTATTTAGTCACCCCAAAGTTATACGTTCAGTCATCTGCGGAATGCAGGTTCACTTCCTGACTGGACAATTAAAGCTGATGAGTGACGTGCGGGTCGAAACATGACAAACATGGACCACTATTATCATACGAGTGACTAATGAGGTTGGTATTACTCGTGTATTGTCGTCAGGTTCGCCACCCATAACATTATGTACTACGCATTAAGTAAGAATAATTTTATTGAGTTACAAATGTTTATAGGTTGATGGCTTATTGGTCGTTTCGCACAAATCTGTTCAAGCGAATTGTGCGAAAAGTCACTCTTTAAAAATAATATTATTTTAAGGTATCGATTCGCACAAAAATAACACTCGAATGATATATAAGGACGCGGGCGAAACGAAACTTAAAAAATATATTTGAAAAGTGTCCTTTCGCACAATAATTCTTGCGAACAGTTTCGTGCAAATGGACCAGGAATCCAGGTTGATAGGTATCTACAGAGCGTTCGATGGCTGGTGAATATATCTAAGTATTTCAATCAGTAAGCACGAGGTGTTTATAGGAGCGTTTGTTAAAGTCTAACAGAAATATTTCGGATCTTAAAGAACTTATACTATATATGGACATCTGTATTTTCCTACTGGTCTTTGAGTCTTATAGACTAAATAATGTTTGCCAAAGCTCGAGAATGAATATATAAGTAAATTGTATCTAATTTGATTCATCAGAAAAAGTAAAGTAATTGACGTATTTACTATGATAGTTATTGGAAAGTAAGGTAGGTAATGAATATTAAAAGTAACTTTGTTGAAAATACATGAGATTCTAGGTTCGATTCCCGAGTCGAGCAATCGTCAAAAATTAAAAAAAAATTCTTGGTGACATAGAGCAGGACAGCCCGGCTGGAAGCAGGTGTAATACACTCTACGTCTTCAAGTATACAACCGTAATTGATAAGGTTATACATAATAATAATAATAATAATATCAACCCTGTATTAAACTGTCCCACTGCTGGGCCTCTTAGTGTGAGAAGGGTTAGGCCATAGTCCACCACGCTGGCCCCATGGCAGGTTGGCAGACTTCACATATCTTTAAGAACATTATGGAGAACTTTCAGACATGCAAGTTTCCTCGCGATGTTTTCCTTCACCGTTAAAGCGTGAGATAATTAACTATTTAATACGCACATAACTTCGAAAAGTCAGAGATGCGCGCCTTGGGATCGAACTCGAGACCTCTGTGTGGCAATCCAACCGTCTCTTACTAGGCTATCGCTGCTTCATGAACAACGTTAATCTAATATTAATACTGAATATATTTTATACGATCTTGGTAGAAGAATTGTATTTTCATGTAAATGACATGTAATTTGGTATGAAGTATCCCTACTTACTATACCCAGAGTATATTTATGGAATACTTATAGAACACTATCAGTGTGTCTAGCTTGGCATCAGAGATTGAGCTAAAGCACACTTTCAGCATACTTAAAAAACTATAAGTGTAGCAGAATACAAACATTTACCATTTGAATCCTAATAATTCTTAATAAAAATATTTCATAGGAAACGTCAGGACAAACAGTGCGAGATGTCAGTGAGAAAGTGTTCCAAATTCGAAAATAAAATGAATTTCGGTACAGTTATTCCTGCGGTTAATTCAAAAACACAAACTTTCACTCATTATTAATTTATTAACGTACGAGACTAGACGGTGAAATGTGAAACATTAATTAGAAATGTCATAAAGACTGCATTTTGGGGAGGGGAGCGGTGTCTCTGTCTGGCATTATCGCGCTGCTATACTCCCAAGGGGGAGGCAGAGATGTATATCCTAACTAATATTAATGCGAATGTGGATTTGTTTGTTTGTTACGCTTTCACGCCTTAACTACTCAACCGATCATCTTGAAATCTCGCATACACGTTGTCATGGAAACAGAGAAGGATATGGTACCTTCATACCAAACACCGTTACTAACCTAACCTTATATAAATTAACCTACATTTAAGCGAGCGAAGCCGCAGGCAACAGCTAGTAACCAATATTTCATCACGTATGTTCAGGGCCCACGAAATAGGACCCCCCCCTGGTCAACCACGCCTCTAAAGTATGATTGACCAACTATAACGTTACAAACCTCTTCCCGATACAGTTCTGAAATATGGAGCTGCTATGTACTTGTATTTCTTTGCAGAAGAAATCAGCAGTAAGATTTAGGTGATTTATGCTTCTGAATCAACAAGAAAGTGCATGTAATCTATACTAATATTATAAAGCTGAAGAATTTGTTTGTTTGTTTGGTCAATCTCAGTAACTACTGATTCGCATTGAAAATTATTTTAGTATTGGATAGCCCATCTATCGAGGAAGGCTATATAATATCACGCTACGACCAATAAGAGCGTGGTATAAATGAAAAATTTTCTTACAAGAAATTTTCGTAGACGAAATTGCGCGGATCAACTAGTATAGATATTAGATATTTTAGCCATTGGATTACATGCATAGACTAATGCTGCCGTGGTAATCGAGATCGCAGTAAGTCAGAAAAGGCAGTTTTACAAAACATCGCGCAAAGATTTTGTTACAATTTTAGCGTTTGTGATAAAACTATATATATATGTTCTATATGTCAAAAGAAAGGAAAATAACATGTTGTTTACAGTACAGAAGCATACCAAATAAGTAATTTATAAAAATGTCCATCTTTGTCTTACTGCCCTACTCGATTACCACGGCAGAATGCCTGTCCATAAACCTAAGGAACAGGGTATGTGGTGGATTTTGCAGTCTACAGGGTACACTTCTAAACTTTGTGCTGCTTCTGAGATTATAGAAAACTATATTTTGCCCGTGGCTTCGCTCGCGTACATGTAGGTTAGGTTAGTAACAGTACTTTTTCTTGGATAAAAGGTACCCTATGTCCTTTTCTGTACCTCTGACAACGTGTGTGCGAAATTTCATGAAGATCGGTTGAGTAGTTACGCGTGAATGCGTAACAATCAAACTCACATTCGCATTTATTATATTACTAGCTGACCCGGCAAACGTCGTTTTGCCATAAAAAATGTTTTGACCAAAAGAATAAAAAATTGTTAGGGGTTGACAACCCTTATCACTAAGGGGTATGAAAAATAGATGTTGGCCGATTCTCAGACCTACTCAATATGCTCACAAAATTTCATGTGAATCGGTCAAGCCGTTTCGGAGGAGTACGGGAACGAACATTGTGACACGAGAATTTCATATATAAGAAGTTAGGATTGATCCCTACAGTTATCTAAACACAAGCTGCCATCCTTAAAAAAAGGCGATATATTTTTCTACAGGGATAGGGTCCTTATTTAAATAGGGGTTAATTTATCTCTGTCTACAGTTATCACCATCAGTTAATTACTGAGAATAAATGATAGCAATGAAGTGTTAGTAAAATGGGTCTCACAGTTCGCTGGCTGACATTCTCGTACCCATAGATCGGAAGTCGATAGCTTCGTCACGCGTGGAACGATGTATTCATTCTGGGCAACGCAATACCCGCTAGCCGGAAATCATCGCTTTTTTAAACCACCTCAATTATTCCTTCCGAGCCTTTAATGTAGCCAGCCAGACAAATGAGGTTTTGTTCCGATAAATATATTGCATGCATGGTCTGAGAAGGTGCTTTTTCACGCCCCGGTTAAAGCATCCAGGATTGAAAGAAGAAGGAAACACGTGCCTTGGCAGAGAATTCCATGCCTTGATCGTTCGGCAGAGGTATGAGGACATACTATAATACTTCAGCAAACTGGGTTATAGCGGGATTAGATTGAACGAATTCCAGTCAAAGCCAAAAAAAGCCGCCTGGGTATTGATATATTTTTGTTTCTGGCCGCCGGTGTGCCGCTGTGACTTAAAAGGGTAAAAGCATAACAGATGAAACAGGATATAAAAATTGCCTATGGCAAATAAGTTATTTTAATAACCACGGATTTCAGCGAGCAGTGATGCTCGTAATTGGCAAGACAATAGATATATATACCTTGGCAAATAAAATTTACGTTTTAAGAATATACGGCATATGAGCCAACAGCCTTCAAAACAAAATACCACAGTAGACTCTATGGTATAACACTTTGTTGGACACGGAAATCGAACCCGCGAATATTACGATAAGTATCTACACAAAGGCCTACAGAGTATGCCAGTAAGCTCCCTAGCTCAGTGGTACTTATATTCGTAAGTGCTTCGGCTATCTGAAGCAAGCCTGATTATCTCTTAGTATCAATAGGTGTCCACGTTGTATTTTGTAGACCGGTCTTTTACCACCAGATATGTCAAAATTTTGCCATTGCACTGGCGTTTTGAATCTGTAAACTGATTTCTTTAGGAAGCTAACTGACGAAGGACGACGAAATCTATTCTATTACTTCAAAATAAGCTAAGTAGATTTATATTAATGAGAATATTTGTTGTCATTTATTTAGTATACATAAATTATTAATAATATTTATTCGAAGTAAAAGTCTCTCTCCACGTTAAGTAGCCATGCGATAAAAATAAATTTATTCTTTTCACACGCCAGAAGCACATGGCAGAGCAGTAAAAAATATTACCTCTCTTTTCAATTTATAACTCTTTATATTATTTATAAATATAGAATATTTATAAATAATATAAAACTCGGTGAACTTTATAGTCTACTAGTATTGATTATGTTGGTCATTAAACCCACGAGCCTCTCATTACTAATGTTTGTCTAACACTAAACCTTCGAGTTAATAAATATTAGGTCAGCACGCTACCCTTTAGCATTCTAGTACAAATTCCTACCTTTACATGCCATTGTATGTATTACTAATTCTATTTAAAAACTACTATCGTGTATGTATATAATTTACATGTTGTATAATGATGTTAAATAGCTTAAGCTTGCGTTATCCTATATCAATCAAGTTAGGTACTAGTAACCATATAGCTCTATATATATAAAATTCTCGTGTCACAATGTTAGTTACCGTACTCCTCCGAAACGGCTTGACCGATTTTTATGAAATTTTATATGCATATTTAGTAGGTCTGAGAATCGGCTACTATCTATTTTTCATACCCCTTAGGGTGTTCTATCCCTAACATTTTTTTTAAATCTTTTGGTCAAAACATTTTTTTTGGCAAAACATCGTTTGCCGTGTCAGCTAGTATAGGTCTATAAATTACCTATCGAATAAAGATCATAGACCTACTATTTGATATTATAAACGCTATGTTGTTTTAGCTGTCACGTCTTCACAGCAAAATCGCTGCAGCGATATAGACGAAATGTCCTTATGATGATAGCTTGGAGCAATACATAATTTATTGTTATAAAATTATTAAATCCAACTAAACAAAGTCGCTAGGAATAATGATTAGTTACAGTAAGTACTTAATGAAATAACGACAATAGTTTTAATTATCACGCAATGAGTCCACAAAATGCGTCATCACCATCCATGCGTCTGACTGATCGATCCAACTTCCGTTGTCTATGTAATACGGCTATAACATAACACTTAATGTGTATTAACTCGACAAGCCGACGACGTCGATTCGTGTCAGTGTGGAATACAAATGAATCAGAAAGTCCGCGAATAAGGAAATTCCACGCGGTGCATTCGTACTAGGGGCACATGTAATGATAAAGTATAGTACATATTATTAGAATGAGCTATTCCTATTCACGAGTCGTAGTCATTGTGGCGAGAGGTTGTATGAGTCACTAGTCATAGGCGTGCGCTGTCGATCCACGCATAAAACCTTAATTAACACATTTGTAGAATACAGACTCGTGTTAATATTTGTTGTGTTAGACAATGGCGTGCTTCACTTTGTCAATGTTTGTATTTACTTAGTACTCTAATGCAGCGACTTGTTGAATGTTAATTAAAGATGTCCATGTAGATTGTGTTGCTTTACGCTTGTAAAGACAAGCTACTGTGTCACATCGCTTTGAAGGCACTTAGTTGAAATCGGTTGAATTCATAAAACTTGGCGGTATACCTCGCGGGTACCTGGTTGCTAAATATATCTGTCATTATCTGATTGTTGCCGATACGTCATGTCATTTGGTTCTCCAATACAATAGTCATTAGGTTCAGTTATTACTTGCGTTTAATCTTGAAGGAAAGAGTCCGAGGAAATAGTGGCAATTAATACGAAACATTCAAACATTTTGAAATTACATATTTCATGAGTTCGCCAGGTCGTAACTTAAAGCCATTTTGGCATCTGATTGTCTATCTGTAATATTGCTTTAGGTTACTGATTGCAACAGTATTTTTAATCATAAGTCACTTCACGACTGATTTACCTACTTGCATACTTACACAATCTTCGACCTTGTTAAGGTTATCTGCCTAGCCAGCCTAAGAATACTTTGTTAAACAAAAAACACCGAATCGCTTTTAGACTGCGATCCAGTTTAAGCCAAAGATCTCTAATATCTGCTTTTCTTACTTTGTTTAGTGACCTAAATATGTATATATTAAACGTCGCCGCGTCTCTCAATCGTTTACTATAATATTATTACTCATTAGTAAAACAATGAAACTATTATTCAGACGCGAACGTCTTATGTTCATAACTGTTACGTCTAAATGGTGAGTCAATAATTGTCTTTGTGAAAGATACCTAGTTAAGTTTACGAAGTTGGCTGCGATAAGTCGACACTACTCACTTCCACTATCGCACACGTTCCACATGAAACATGAGGCGGCGAACGGAAGGAGAGTTTTAAGTTATAACTTGGCGCTCACGATGAATTACAATGATGTTTCTGAGCTCCCCTGTGTACATAGCAAAACAGATAGACGTACGTTGTAGTTTCTGTTTAATTGCAACTGATGTCGCTTTATCAAGCTACTCGTTCTGTAAATTCTAAAAACGACCTCTGCTAATTTGTTTTAATTGGGTCTCAAAATAGCTGTGTCTCCATACACTAATCTAGCGCCAAATGAGACGAATTTTACCAAACGACTTCGTAAAACAAACTCGGTCCACGAAACGAATCAAGTTAATTGTTTGTTTTCCCTATAGTTCAAGTTCATCAGTTTGACAACGAACTGTTGTAATGTTCGTTTTACGTGCTACGATCCACTAAGTTTTTAGCGTGTGAGTCATGCGAATAGTCTACAAGAATGTGTAAACGGTCAAGAAGTGCAAGTGACCGGTTCGGTTCGGTAGTTTTCACTGTCGCGCGTTGAAAACGAAAGTGCAAAGTTCAGAAAACCAATTCTGCGTTCGTGTAAGTCAAGTGCGCGCGGCGCGGATGGATTTCGCCGAAGTGCACTGGAACGTGACGCCCGACATCCGACTTGAGCAAGTTCCTGGACTGTTGTGAACGCGCCACGAAATTTACGCTCGTTGCGTTCTAGTTTGTAGCAAGAACCGCCACCTCCATGCATAGCGGTTTCATTGCTAGGTGTCCTGAACTGAAATTGAAACTCATTGAACTGTCTGACTTTAGAATCGAAATTCGCCGAAGCCATAAAAAGGCTAGACGTATAAATGTTCCTTTGAAAGCTAATTTCTTTACGACAAAAGTTTCCTGGGGTAGCAACTGGTGAAGTATCCAGTCATTTGTTATGTTCTATAGGTATCGTAGCGTGTAGAGGCGTCGCGCCGCGTCGTCGCGCCGGGGGACGCCGCCGCCCGGTCGCGTCACACAACCCCGATGCAATTTTAAATTACCCTGAACCGAGGGTTCATTTTATATGACCATTTTAAATAATTGCGCACACGTGAGAGCGTATAGCAAAGCAACTATGAATAACACGTTCAAAATGATTCTCGTCATATTATTCTAGTTGTGTTCAATATACCGTGAAGTTATTTGAATTGCGTGAATAGAAATTGTATGCAACGCAATGCATTAATCGCATTAGCACTTTGCTGGGATTGTGTTCGTGCACGGCGAAGACCCTTTGACTAATCCAGAACTTGTACGTGATCAGCTTAATTGTGGTAGGAGTGTGCGCAGCGACAATGACGACGTAAATATTGAACGTGTTAATATTATACCACGTATTTCCTTGTGATAAATCTGGAATTTAGTAAAGACTTAGTCGTTTATTATTAGTTGGTACGTGACTCGACCTAATACGTGCGATATTCAATGTGTACTTCGTTTATTCGTTGAATTTGTGGAAATTACTCTGTAATTAAGATAATCGAACGAGGGCAGGGTTGACGACTGGCAGTTCGGCACTTTAGTGAAAATACCGTTTCATCGACCCCGAGGCCTTGACTTAAGTATTTAAGAGTCCTCAACACGCGACTGGAAACAACACCTAGAAACAATGTCCTAACAGTATAATTTATTCAGGTGGCAAATACTGTTGAAGGCTGTACCTAAAGGTGTGTAGCAATAAAACCTTTGCCGGCTATAAAGCTAAATGGTTTTCTTGAAGATATACGTTTTATGTTTTACATTTAGGAACAGTTTTTCGCCCAAACACGAACAGTAACGTTACTCTTTATCAAGTGGTGCATACAACAGTAAAAACTTGTCTTCTACCTGCGCATGATACGATCGTTACGAACTATTGTTGTAGAAGGAAGCCATTGAATAAGTATTGTATAAGCGGTCAGGTAGCGTGCGTAAAATTCGATACGAGACTCGCAGCCGGAGATTATCTCGGATTAAAATTCCGACCCTTGGCAACTCGGCTCCCAGGATCGTCACCTACAGGCTACAATGTAGGACAAAGCTTTTTTCATAATGAAAGTATAGAGCCCGCGCCCAATTTATCCAATAAAACGTATGCGGGCGCGCGGTGGCGGGCGGCGCTCGGCGTGCGACAGCCGACGCCCTGGCGGCTATCGACTAATTCGTCTCCCATGTCGCAGTAATTATATCGAATTAGAGGATTAAGTGCATTAATATGAAGCGACATATGGAAAGGGGGAACTCGCGCTATCTTAGAACCCCTCGTTCATTCAAACAAACATCAATATTTCATGCAAACATCATTATGAATCATCTGTTGATTCTTCGGCGAATATACTACAGTTTATCCAAACTTTCGACTATATATTTATTTTCTATTTGGTGTGGTAGGATTTATTACTAAACAGGATGCTATTAAGTTAATATAACGAAGAGATTATAGTGGGCGGTATTTCCATTGCGTTATTATTTAACGCCTACACGTTTAACAATAGCACGTAGCCGTCATACTATTATGTAGCAACCACATAATTTCTGCCTAGTTATTGAACCGTGATTGAATTGTAAACATGTGGCTGGAAAATAGATCGGAAAAGCTGGTCAAGAACGAGTTATTTTGTTGCGTATATACAACCAGCTTCGTCTACAACTTTGCCTAAATTGGACTTTGTCTATGCTCTGACGTGACTATAAGGAACGGTACGCAACTAACGTAAAGGTATATTTACCTAAGTACATGCTAATTTTACAGTAATTATCATTTAAGTACCAAATTCTTAATTTGAACATGAGCAATTCATGGTCTAAATTAGAATTCGGTAACTAATGTGGAACCAGTAAGTATACTTTCATTAAAGTTAAATAACATCTGCGAAGGTTTAGGCTTCAAGTATTAACACCACAAGGCATTATTCAGACTTCAGCTAACATTGTTTTATAATCTATTATTAAATCTGATAAGCTTTCATGACTAAATCGTTAACTACTTTGAATCAAATTCTGCGTGTAATTAATTTGAACCAAGTAGAAAATTAAAGGATTATTTAAAAAAAACGCGGCAGTTTTCGCTGCTTTAACTATATATTTGAAGTTATCGCGTTCGGAATCAGCGGTATTTCGGTTTTAAATATAGGTAGGTACGCCTTGACGTACATAGGTATAAATTAACGGCTATATTGGTCTTTGTTGGTAGTAGCACTAAGTAACAACCACGTTGATGACAAATGATATTAAATTTCCGCTTTCGCTTGGGTGTATCGATACCGGGAATCGGCAGGGGGTAGAATGGTGACTCATTAACATTATAGCGAGGGGAAGTTTTAAAGTCAATCGAAGTTCGCAAACGCGAGCTAAGCGTTGCGACAAGCTTGAACGATACAATGACGAAGTGAAATAGATAGTTATATATTTTAGATATCGATAATTTCTTTAAGTATTTCATTAATCATAATACATCAAATATTATGTTAGTGCTAAAACGTATGTTAATTTTTATGTGTATGATTGATTCTTGACTGGCTGTATGTTTGAATTAATAACACAGTTCTAGGCAAGGCTATTTAAAAAAAAATTATACCTTGTTGGTAACAAGGTATAAAAAGAGGTTTGAATTGAAATTCGAATGTAGCAACAAACTTTTTACTCATCTAGTTTCCGATTTCGATGATTGTTGGTCGAGGTGGGTATACACGGATATTTTTGGCATTTTGCTAGCTCGGCCATGCTGTTTCTCTGTTTAGCTATAGGGTATACAATACGGTTTAAACATTAAACATTTCGTTGTGAACTAATCAGCTACAGTTATAAGTTTATTATCTTTTATTGTAAATTGAATTTTAACATAAACGTTAACGATTTAGGTACCTATACCTACAAGAGTAGGTACTTTATTTCAATTGAATGTGGGTAGTTCAGATTAGCTCTTGTCCCTAGAATTCATTAGATAGAACAACGATTCATTAGGTTTAGATCTTTGTTATTCTTGTAATTTATTATGGTGAGATTATATTTCGGGTGACTTAACGCAAATATTCCAAAAGCAAAATGCGGCGCGTGAAAATAGTTCATGCCGCGATTCAGAGACTCTTGATTTTCTAACTGTATGAAGCATGACGGTATCAATAGAATTTGTGTAACATATATCATACATTACGCTTGTGTATTCCTGAGTAGTTAGGCAGAGGAGTAGTTCATGTACTTACATTTCACTAGCTAAGTTTTAAATACCACGTGATACGAGGCAAGTCTATCGCTCTCTAGTGGCTATAGTGTGCAGCGGTTAATACTTACCATTAAGGTGTGTCAAAACATTTCTACCTACTTTTCATTTCGTGCTACTATTAAAAAGGGTTAAGGCAACGCCGTAAGGAAATCTTCATGTCTGAGAGTTCTCCATAATGTCCTCGAAGGGTAAGGCCTACCGCGCGGCCCAGTGCGGCTTCTTATGTTGATAAGATGCCGGTGCCTAACGGTGGGATAGTTTATATATATCGCACCGCAGGGCTGCTGTTATTATTATTAAGAATTTAGCTCGGTTCAAAGTCAAAAAACTTTACGGTAAGCTTTTATCATAAGAGTAAATGTTTGCCACGAGGCAGTCTGGGTGAATAAAACGTGAAATACGCTACGCTGATACTCGGAGGGAGACAATCGCTAAATATCGATCAGGCGCGAGTACCTAGCGCTCGCCGGTCTGGCGAGCAACCTACCTACCTAGCTATGTACTTAGTACGGCGGGCGAGCTACTCATGTACGCATACTACATTATGTACCTACACGCAATCTGTATTGTATCACTTTACACGTTTCCCTATCCATTTGCATAAAATTTTAAGACATTAAAGTTATGAAAGTAAGCAACTCATAGGAACAGTGGTAGATAGATATACAGTAAGTATGTCCGAAATATATGTATATACAGCGGAATTATTTGTGAGGACTAAACGTTTTCAACATTGCCTTTTAAGCCTATCTAATATTGACAACATCATTAACTAAAGACATACATAGGTATATTGAAGAGTGTAACGGGGAATTCTTTCCCGATACCGGAAAGACGGATAGGTACGTCTTTGTCGTATGATATCTGGCTCTGCGATCCTCTATCTTTATAGCTCGCTTTACTGAACACACATCTCGTCTATGACCTTGTTAATTCGGGGTTTTTATAAAAGTGCCTACCGGTTCAGATTAAGTTTTGAGGTAGAGGAATTATTTAAAGCCAACATTATGTATCAGTCTAATGTTAATTGTTGATGTTAGGTATTGAATACTTCTAAAAAGGATGTTTTCTGTAACAGTAAGCATCTCAAAGCGTGAGATATCTTAATTTTACTTGGATAGATGAAGATGTTCTTCACATCTGTAGTATAAGTGCCATCATTACCTACTTATTAGATTATTACTGCGTGCGAGAAAACGAGACAGCACAGTATAGAATGTATAGTTTTATCTCGCTTTAGCGCAATTACTTAATAATAATGCTTCATAAGATGGTAAAGTTCAGCCTAACCAATCAGGTCTAATTTTGAAATATTTTGTAATTGATTTACAATAAAGAGTTTACTAGTCTAATCTATTCTACTCAGCTATGATATGTTACAATATCAGCTCCATAATTTAAGTTATGACAATGGTACGGCGAGTGTCGCCACGGCTGCCATATTGAAGTTGATTGGTAAGTCAACATGTTTAAAATTTAAATGCGGGCTTCTTTATTCTGCTTGCGCCTTGTATAACATACCTAATAATAAATGGCTGCCGCATTCCAGGCTCCACTCATTTAATTAAGTACCTACAACCTACGCAGTAGTTTAATGAAATCGTTCTCGGTGATCAACTTGAGTGATTACTCGATTAATAAAACGATATCGATTCTAACATATGATTATGTCAGGCAATACTAATATTTACATGAATGATTTATAAAAGTAGATGTGAATAAAAGGCGAAAATAAATCAAAATATTAATCACGTCAATATCTCGCCCACTTTTTAATTTTATAAAGATATGATGTACCTATTATTGCCTTGCCTATCTTCATTTTTTTATGCCATTAATTTGGCCACAAACGAAGTAAAACGTGCACTAGGCTTGCCAATTTATAAGATAATTTAATTTTTATATTAAAAGGAAAATATACAATAATTTTATGTTCTTTTTTGTTTTGTTCTTTATTTTACTGGATTACAGTCAGTATTATATTAATGATTAAATAAGGTAGGCACTAAGTGATAAGCGCTACTCATGTTATTCTAACACCTTATGTACACTAATTTGACAATAAATGATTAGTTTGAGCTAAATAAAGTATAATTTATACCTTTAAACAGTGTGGTTGGCAACCGTACATGCAATCTGCATTACAGGACAGTTTAGTATATAATTAGAGAATATAGAGGACTGATAATATTAAACAGGGTGCCCGGTAATTAATGGATAACCATGAAATGTCTTATAATAGAAATGAAGGCCGTTCAGAAAAAAAAGAAAAATTAAAAAGTTCAATAGCTAGTCATACTTTTGACTGACTATCTATTAGCATAATTATTGTTTAATGATAAAACAACAAAAACCGATGGAATTCATTCATTTATGGTCGTAGTGTAAAAGAGTGGTAAATATTATGGTAATTAGTTAGGATAGATTATTTTTATAATTTTTCTGACTAGCCATCAGTTCTATTATAAGACATTTCAAGGTTATCCATTAATTACCGGACACCCTGTATATACATAGTTATAAGTATTTTATAGCGGTTTATTTATATCTTTTTACTATTCATTCACCAACAAACATTATCCTTCTTTTAGTCGAGTAAAGACTTTTTTGATTGCATGGATGGCGTAGAGGTTTATGTGGTCACCTCGCCACTGCCGTCGCGCCTGTGTTGTTCGAGTTCGCTCCCCACGCGGGACAAAAATTTGTGTGTTCTACAAATAGTTGTTCCGAGTCTGGGTGTTCTTTGTGTCCGTTGTTTGAATGTTTGCAAGGTTCTCCGTGACATCGGAATGATTAGTAGTGTCTTTTTAAGAGAAACAATAATAAACTTTTGTTGATGCCCACATTTGTTTGTTGCAGCGGTCTTAACTTCCAAGACCTGATTGTGAGGCAAGGCGCCATCGACTCGCCTCCGAAGACTCCGTTCATCCTCGGCTTTGAGTGCGCCGGGGAAATCGAGCAAGTCGGCGAGGGAGTCACTAACTTCAAAGTAAGTAGAATATAACGCATTCTTAACCTGTCAAGTCTTTGAATTTATACTAATATTATAAAGCTGAAGAGTTAGTTTGTTTGTTTGGTTGAACGCGCTAATCTCAGAAACTACTGGTTCGAATTGAAAAATTGGATAGCCTATTTATTGAGAAAGGCTATAGGCTATATAACATCACGCTACGACCCATGGGGGCAGCGCTGTAACGATAAACGCGGGTGAAACCGCGGGAACATCTAGTACCAAATATAGTTAAAAACTTATTGAGTCTGGCCGTCAGTGTGCCGCTGCGACTCAATTCGAGAATGAAATGTAGTAATTTAGCCTAAGCTACTACATTTCATCCTCGAAGCGTAAGGATATATAATTAAGTCAATTTTACTCCGTGGCGGCCAATAACGTCTTGCTCAAAATCGAAAGCGGAACCTCGTGCCGAAATGAAACTGGGTCGTAAACTTGTTCCACTGGACTAATGCGGTATTCTGTAATTCTAACTAATATTATAATTTCGATTGTGATTTTGTATGCTTTCACGCCTTAACCACTCAATCGATCATCAAACAATTTCGCATACACGTTGTCAGGGGAATAGAAAAGGACATAGGATACCTTTTATCCAGAAACAAGTATTGTGACTTACCAAACCTGCAAAATCTCGAGTTAAGAATATTAATTTGTTATGAATAATACAATTAATGTGCATCTAATGGGGTAACTACAATATCTACTCAATAGAAAACTAATAATAATAATAATAATCGTTTATTTCTCACCAAAACCGAGATACACATAGGGTCGTGGTTACAGAGTAGCAATATAAATTACCTGTAGACACCAGGTCTCCGGACGGAGCCAGGTTAAAACTATTTTAATTGAATATCTTTCTAATTGCCTCGCTGCTGCATTGGTGTAGTTGAATTATAATAGTATATGTATATTGTTAATAATTTCAATAGAGATGTTGTATCTACGCTTACAGCCCAGTGTGAAGTCTTCGGTTTAATTGTTAATCAAATTGTTTATTATAAGTTGTACAGTCAAGACTGCTCCGATGGACGCCAAATCCTTTGTGCAGCGGTAGTGCATGTGCATGGTATCTCGGGTTCGAATCCCGGCGGTTTAAGATTTGTCTAGTGATTTGGTTTGTTACTATGAATTCTAAATATAGCCACCGAAGTGAAGGCGGGTTACAGCTTTGCCAATCATTTTGGCATTACATGGCACCGTTCGATTCCAGATTAAGATAAAATGTTAATGGGTTTTCTGTCAAAAAATTCTTATAGGATTATGGAGCAGGTCTTTGAATACCAGACGTAGGTGAGTATTTCTGGGGGCTCGGACACCCCCAGACCCTATGCAGTCGGTGCCAGTGGTTCATCGAGTGTATACTCGACGGACAACTGGCATCCTTTTTATAATATCCTTATTATATATATTATAATATCAGCCATTAGCCCTGTATTTAACTGTATCAATGTTGGGCACGGATTTCTTTTCACTGTGGGAAGGGTAAGGCCATAGTCTACCACGCTGGCCCACTACGGGATGGCAGACGTCATTATATCTTCAAGAACATTATGGAGAATTCTCAGACATGCAGGTTTCCTCACGATGTTTTCCTTTGCCGTTCAAGCCAGCGATAATTAACTATTTAATACGCACATGACTTCGAACACTTAAAGATACGCATCATGGCAACTAAGATGGAACCTCTGCTTGGTAGTTTAATGTCTGTGTAATTCCAGATTAGAGCCTTGTATTAAACTGTCCCACTGCTGGGCACGGGCTTGGTGTAATGTGGGCGTAATACAATTCTGCCCACCCCTTTTTAGACACCTTGACTATGTTAAAACGCATGAATCTTGCGTGGACGCTCAAACTACAGTTTCAGCCTTTTTTGTATGGTAATGTTTATGAAAACACTTCTTTTTATTATTGGTTTCAAATGATTCCGAGGCGCACGATATCAACAATGAACTTGCTAAGTGTAAACTATTTACACGGCGGACATAGGGAATAGTAACAACACATAACATCTAGCTTGTAGATCGGTAAGGTGATAAGCAGAGATATGATTTATAATTCAGACATTCGAGAGAAATTCCACAGAAAACACTGGTTAAGAGTATTCTTAACCTGCCCTTGCTTGCATTAGAATTGTTATACGGGTGAATGAAGTGGAACAGATAATTAAGATTTTGAGTGGCAACGGTGCGGCGCACCGGCGAACGGGCACAATAAAATAAAAATAAAAATAAATTCATTTAGATCACAAAGTAACACGTACGCGTACGTCAAAGTTTCACTTATTAATGTGAATTAATATTTATATTTACCTGTTGCCATGTTAAAAAAGTAAAGCAAGGGCGGAGAACCAATGCAAAGAACTAGCTAGAATCTTATGGCCACTCTTTTTAATCGTCTAGTTTACAGTATTGTTTATTTTACAAAGCTTTTCTTTAAGGAGCTGCAACTATTAAGCCACTTACCACCAATAAAACACTCAATTATAACTAATCATAAATGCTAATGTGAGTTTGTTTGTTTGTTACGCTTTCACGCCTTAACTACTCGACCGATCATCATTAAGTTTCGCATACACGTTGTCAGGGCAACAGAAAAGGACATAGGGTACCTTTCACTCAGAAAAATTACTGTTACTATCTAACTTAACATAATCTACATTTATGCGGGTGAAGACGCAGGCAAAATCTTGTAAGTGATATTCAACAGTCCTCTAATAGTAGTTTATGGTAGAATAATAGCATCAACTTACGTGTACACAGATTAAAAACAACGCGAGACCGACAGATTTTAATAATGTCAGTTATTCTAAATTTTGACAGATTAGGTATATGAGGATTGTAGCAAGTGGAAATTTCTTAGCTTCTACCTACTACTTACTCCACGAAACAGTCACAAATTAATATACATATGTATGTGTATGTGATGCAGATGTTTCACAGTAAAAAGCCACCTACGCTTAGATACTACGTAATGGAAGGCGTGGCTGTCAGTACGTATCTGCGCCGCGCGCCGCTACAAAGAATGTTTCACAGATAGAATAACCAGTACCAATAATACTTCTTCCCTAAACGAAACCGAACATAGCAAAGTACGTAAGTAACCTGACAGTTAACGTAAGAGTCAACTTGGTTGTCATTTCAGTCATTTGGTTCGATTAAAACCCAATATTTAACTAAATGACATACAGCATTAGTCTAAGACCATGCTGTGGTTGAGGACTTTAAAAAGCCAGCGTTGTAGGCATAATGATAAAAAGAACTGGGATTATTCCTTATGATGTACATATATTTACAAACATATTAACAAAGACAAAGTAATTATAATACTAAATGTTTTCAAAACTGGTCGAGGCGTCGTCGTAGAATTCGTCAGTATCGCTTTGCCGCCCCTGTGCCAGGGCTCAGAAGAATGGCAGTATAACCGCGTTGAATGGCAGGCAACCAGCCTTCTGATCACACGAAGCGTCCTTCATTGTTTATTATGGTAGTAATAATTTTCTCATAGGTCCTTTGAATGTTGTCAGGTTGGAGATCAAGTGGTGGCTCTGCCCGAGTACAAGGCGTGGGCTGAGCTCGTGTCGGTACCTGCTCAGTATGTCTACGCTTTGCCTGAGGGCATGACTGCCCTGGACGCCGTAGCGGTCACCACCAACTACGTCGTGGCTTACCTGCTGCTCTTCGAAATGGCCAACCTCACCCCCGGCAAGAGTCTGCTGGTACACTCGGCTGGAGGTGGTGTGGTAAGTAATCTTGCAGGAAATCTTCAAAATCTTTTTCACCTGATGGTAAACGGTAATTGCAAGTCTTGTCCATGAATGTGATCTTTTAGTATTGTAGAGTTAATATAGTTCGGCGTTGTTTTAATAGTCAGCGACTTGGCTTTGAGTAAATAATAAAAGCCCAACAGTCCAGCCGCAGCCTACGGCAAACAAAAGAGATTGTACTGAAACTAGAAATGGGATTAAAGAATTTCTAACAATCAATATAAGAGACAGGATCTACGGTTTTTATACAGGTGCTATGAGAATGCAGGAAAGCCATCTTGCTCGATATTTTAGTAAACTTATTCTGCCAACTTAATTGTGTTAAGGACGACTTTGCAGTCTAGCCATATACTGAGTTTCGGTTTGCTATAACTTCAACGTGACCGCAATAATCGAAAGAGAACGATTCAACAACTGCAATTTCTTTTACTCGCCTTTCATCATATATGTCAGTCGATAATAAGTTGCAAAAAACGCATGTTACGAGCAACAAACCGCGTCTGAAAACAAAGCATTAAACATGAATCGGTTAATCCAAAAATATATTTACACAGAAGTTGACAGTGTATTTTGAATGTAATCAAAAATACCTCCAGTACCATTGACCCTACCGGTCGCGCGGTCGCCTCACATATTTTTGGAACTTCTAACTGAGCGTGCAAACACTCAAAGGCGCTTAATTATTGGTCTAAACTTCTCTTATTGAATGTTTGCTCTGGTAATTGTTAGGCCTATGCCGCCGTATGCAAGCGTTACACATACCTTATCGTTTTTTATGACGAAAGGAAATTTTTGAATTATAGGTCGCTGACTACAGCCTATAGAGCAAAATTCTACTTATTTGGTTATCATTACAGGCGACCGGAGTAGTTATAATGGACAAAATCTGAGAAAACCGTGTAAATGCAAGGGCTTTTAAAAACCGGTATATACTTACATAGTTAGGTAACACAATTATAGTGCTGTTGTCTGGCCTTCATATGTGTCATGACAAACAACCCCTGCGTGTCAACGATCGGTAACTCGAAGCTCGGCGCTAGGCGGGGTGATAATGCCAATTAGCTAACATTTTATTAACAGGGAAAACCAATTTAAAGGCAAACAAACCACACGATAATGCTAACTAGTACATTATCATGTTCTTAATTCATGTTTTAAGTTTTATAATATATTCATAGACAAATTACCTTTAAGTTTGGGACTTGAAATGGAATTACTCTTGCCTTTTTTATACGAGTTTATATAGTCATACAAGTATTGTGCTCGCCTGGTAGTCGAGGGTTTAAGTAGCTTATGGACCTTGAAGTATCAGAGCCATCAATCGCTCGCTGTCTGTCCTATAAAAAGGGAATCCCTGTGCTAATAGCTCATGGAACTGACAATATTATTCTGTTAATGGAGCTTTAGAACACTTAATAACTAGGTTACTTGTATGCGTTTCTCCACAAGGTGAAAATACTATAGGTTTGACTAAACCGCAATGTTGTCATAAAAATCGTTGCTGCACTAAGCAAAGTCCTCGATACCGTCATTAAAGACTATTTGGATGAAAACTAATCTATTGTTTTTATCCTAGGGCCAAGCTGTAGCGCAGCTGGCAAAGACTGTTGAGAATGTAACAGTGTTCGGCGTTTGCTCCAAGACCAAGCACGAGGCGCTTAAAGCCAATAACAATAACATCGATCACCTGCTGGAGAGAGGCAGCGACTACACCAGCGAAGTCAGAAAGTAAGTCCTTAAGAAATTAATATTATGAAAAAGAAATTAATAAAATATCGGTAAACGTACTCTGATGAAAAGAGAAACGGAATAGATACCGTGTATCAGAATTGTAGCTAGTGAAAATCCGTACTTACGTTTCCCGTAAATTGGCGAATTTCTATGTATATTTGTATTGCATTGTATTAAACACATTGCCTCGTTGCTAAACCCGGGAATCAGATTTGAGGCCACACGCAAACAATACAAACATAGACCACAGGTTGTTATAAGTCTTGCACATATATTTATGTATGTATGCGACTGATCGTGTGGCTTAAGTTTAATTCTTGCCTCAGGTAAAATAATATTTGCCTTTCTATTAAATTGTTCTCAATAACAGTACGGAGGCTCGAAATATGTCTAGCAGACGGCAAATGGCTTCTCCCATAGGCGTCTTCAAATTAGCGGTCAAAATGTAATAATACACATGCATATCTTTTCAGTTTAGCTAAGTGGAGCAGTAACTGTTTCTTCTCCGACCTTAATACTAATTTCCCAATACGATATCGGTTACGTGTACGATAGATATCGAATCAGGAGTTCATGAAGAATTCGGTGAGATCATCCATACACACGTACTCTGAATGAATTTCTTTGTGCTTTGAACACGTGCCAACCGAAAAAAATCCGACATGATTGCGATACGTTTATTATAATATAATTTATCGATGTTTTTATAACCGTAAACGGTGTACTTTGCATAATCAAATTAATCTTTTACGACCTTACATTGGATAATGGAATTAAGGAGATTATAATTTCACGAGAGTATGGCTGCTAAAGCTTTAAAAAGAGCATTATGCAGCAGGCAGCGGTTTAAGTGTGTTTACACTTGACATTGCCGAAGAACACTTATCATTATGGGGTGATTAAAGATGAAATTAAATAACCTGGACTACCACGATTTGGTCGCAATCGATCACATTAATTGTTACTGGAGATGAGCAGATTTAAAGCATGAGTTACGGAACTGATGCGTTTTTCCAGAATTATATATATGTATTGACCCGCGCGCTGGCAAACTTCACAGCGCTGCTGGCTCCTGCAGTCCTCGTAGGTCAGCTTGTACTGTGGAAGGGCGGAGTTGCTAGATATACATCAGCCAATATATATATATATATATTGCATCAACATTTCAGACTTATTATATCGAATCAGAAATTTGGGCGTTTACGAAGCACTATGGGAATATCTGAATAAATACTGCACTATTTCTGGCTGTAGGCAGGCATAGTGCAGCAGGATATTTAGTACAGATAGCTTACAACTTAAGGAAGGCAGTAGCGGTACTGTCACATAAGCCCTAAATGATCGATATTGCAATATTCTGAATCAAGAATCAATCTCTCATTCTATCTATAACTAGCACGTATATCATTACTATTAAAAAACATAATAATACCAGGCTTACGTTGTTACTAAAACCTAACAAAACACAAAAAAAAAAGGATTTGCGCTAACAAGAAAAGCGCTGAATAGGTAACTTAACTTAAAGTATCCAGTCATCAAGAAGTATTCTAAAAACGAAGGGATGGTGCGGTATATTGATATCACTGAGCTAAAAATATCCGCCCGTTCACCGGCCCTTCAACTAATAATACTTTTGTTTACATTACAACGCATTAAATGTTCGGAATGTGCTAGTTTTTAATACTCGTTCGTCTATTAGGTACATATTATTTGTCACTATAAATTGTGGCCGGTTAGGATGATAATTTGTTAGTCGGTTTAATAGCTCTGTTCGAAGCAACGGACGAAAAAAGATTGATGAAGCATATATATGAGTGTGAACAAGTTTAACGACGTGATCCATCGATAGCTGATCAAAGTGTTATTTTATTTGTATATAGTCTTACTTTCTTCCAGCTGGTGCTAGATGAAATATAATAAGTTTTAGCACGGCAAACAAACATTTTTAGCGTGGATATGACGTGTTACCATTATTGGTATTAATTAGCAATGTTTTCTTATCCCTACGGATAATAAGCGTAAGTCTATGTAAATAGACCGTAAACTAAATGTTTTTAGTAGTGCGATTTGTATTCACCACAGTCAAGTCGCGACCACGCTCAACGCGTTTCGGTCGAAACGACAAGGTATAAGTAATGTATTACAACATTTATGTACATATATTCTGCAGCGGTTGAGGTCTGTTGATGTATTAAGTTCCTGGTTCCCGCCCGCAGCTTTTCGCTGGAATGATCCACTTCCTGTTGCGACGTTCCACAGTAAATGGAGTGTATTGTGCCCGATCCCAGGCTTTGTTAATTGGTGGTTATTACAGTTACATATTTCAGCGCGAGCTCTCTTCGTGTGATACGCTTACAGCCAGTTTATATAGAGCTCTCCCATTCCCCTCGGAGCTTTTATTAATCATTAGAAAGAGAGCAAATGACAAATGAAGCTGGGATCTCGTTTAGTTGGGTGAGCAACACGTTAATTGTTCGTTTTATAACCCGCTCCTTAGGGCAGCTGGCTCGTAACAAGCGCGTCATTTAATTCTCGTAAATAGACAAAGATATTTTTATATCTGTTGAGCACTTTATAGGGTAAACAAACCAGCCACACAAGTTCAGTGTAAATACTGAACTGTTGGTTATCTACTGCTTGTAGAAATTGTACATAATATATTGATTTAAATTTACTAATGTAATGTATTTATCATATGTCAAGATTATTTTTTTTTTATAAAATAAACTAGCTGCCGCCCGCAGCTTCACTTTTGTTGTTTGTTTAAAACCTATATTGCCTGGGGTTAGTGAAACTATCTATTAAAAAACAATAGTCGTGCATAAGTTCTAGTTTCGATTCTCAAGACAAAGTATAATTAAAATTCTTACTAATATGTGTTTCGAGGCAAGCGCTTGCTTTGGAAAGTACAAATTTTAATCGTACATTTTGGCGGCTATGCTAATAGGGTAGCGTATATTGAAAAGCTACTTCAGTACGTCTCCGCCGAACTGAATTAGCATTTTCTAATGATAAACATGCGTAAATTCTGCTCCAATACGTCTCAGAGGATGTACTGTATTGAAGCAGCATTTACGGGTGTTTATTGTCTTATCTCATAAAATTAAACCTCAATAACAATTAACACGACACTGCCATTAGACAAAGATTCATAATGGTATTCTCTGTTGCTAAAGTTTATAAGTTGACACAAAATCATAAATGTTACTGAATATTTTTGTTCACGCGAAAGTTATACATAAAAAATGAACTTACTCTTACCGTATTCTTCGGGGTTTAATCGTGATATAAGTTGGAAATAAGCAAGCAATGGCGAGGCGACCATTTAAACAAGAAAACCATCCGTGCAATCAAACAAAACAAAATCACGTTCGCAAGCAAACACATGTAGTCGGACAAAAGAGCAACAGATAAAAGTCCATCATCATCATCATCTCAGCCGAAAGACGTTTAATACTGGACATAGGCCTCCCCCATGGTTTTTACACAGACCAGTCTTGAGCTTTTCTTGGTCTAGGTCATCGGTCCACCTTGTGGGGGACTATGCCCTGCAGTCTTTCGGTCCGAAAAAAAATAACAGGCACTAAATCTGACTTGTTCTGTTGTTTTGTCAGGGTGTCTCCCGATGGAGTGGACATCGTGCTGGACTGCCTGTGTGGCGAGGAGTGCAACCGCGGCTACTCCCTGCTCAAGCCCATGGGCAGATACATTCTTTATGGTAACTGTATTCTAGCAATATAGAGTTTACTACTATATACACTTGTACAAATCCGCAACGGATTCATGTTATTTGAGAACTTAGCGAACTTAGCAGTTACAGAAGAGTAAAGAAAATGGTTTCTCTTATGAGCAGCATTAATAATTGCTTCAAAGAAGAGAATAGAAAACAATCTATCTAATTTTTATTGCTTGTACTTACCTACTGTAATCTTTATGTTGAACTTATCTTTTAATTTTGCTATTTTTCTAACAGTGGCAAAGAAACAAACTATCGATTCACCAAGATAATTCTACAAGTACATAGTGAAATAATTAACAAACTTACAATAATTACGAGCTAACATTCAGCGGAAAATAAACAGATCCATTTTTACACAACTGCAAATCGAATAAATTTTAATTTGAGTGATATAATTGCGCGCTTGTTAAATTTGCTCTAATTGGTGCATTTTATTCTCATGCGATGTTTTCTTTCAATAGGAAAAAGACATAGTTTATACATATGTTTTGTTCTCTCGTAAAGGATTATTAAAATAACAGTGCTATGATCATTGGCATGGGAATTCACGGACACATTCATGAATACAGGTTTACATTTAATTTTGTATTATAGAGTTTGGGTAATATTGGTAACTACTTATTTGACTTAAATAATAAAAAATTGTGAGTCAATTACCCTAATATACATTACGTATTTTCGTGATAAACACAATCAATCACACAATACTCAATTGTTGAGAGAGGAAACATAAACTGCTCAGATACAATAATATTATATTCTATAGATATATTCATATCATAATAAATATCAATGTATGTTTTATCATAGTCGATTGCCAAGTTATACACTGAATTGCACATTTTGGTTATATACTACGTCAAAATGACTTATTTTTATTATTTATTTATCGCGCTGGTACTGTCGGTTTTCGGCCGATTTCAGTAGTGTGAGTGTGTATGTACGAGCGGTCTGGCCGACATGAGATAATTTTTAGTTTGGGAGATGTTATCTGTTCATTCCTACGTATATTGAAATTTACTATAAACAGTTAATGTTGCATTCGCCGTAAGGGGCATGTGTATAATACACTTATAAAACAATGGCGTTTATCACAGGATCGTCGAACATCGTGACCGGCGAGACTAAGAGCTTCTTCAGCGCCGCACGTGCTGTGAGTACACTATACATAATTATATCTGATCGCGCTAAGCGCTACGTGCCTCCTTATTAATATAACTTATTATAAACTTACAAATGAATAATTACATAATTATGTATAGAAATGTCACGAATATTCGGCAACCATTCGGTATTCGGCTATTCAGCAATATTTTTCACTATTTGGCCGAATATCACGAACTATTCGGTAAACCACGAAAAAAAGATTGCACAAAATTACTCTCAAAGTATATTATTTTACAAATAACTTAACATATTAGATAATATTTAAAATCTACCAGTGGTAAGTTATGATGAATGGAAACAATTTTGCAGCATTTGTTGATAGCAAACGATTGTGCTTTTCCTCATAAATTATACCTGGTGATGACTGATGAGAAATAAATCTTATCTAATTCTGCTGTCACTCGAGGGATACTAAGTGTTGCCGAATATTTAATTATTAATATTCGGCCAAATCACTATTTGTGGCATCTTTAATAATATATTTGTGTTTAAGATCATAGTTGATCATACGGTTTTGGTTAGTTCGTTTGCTAGGCCGACTAATAACAGTAAACTGGCCGACTAATAAAGGACATGCGATGTTATTTTATTTTACAAGTAGTTTTTCTTAATATTCTAAATACAAAAACTGACTTAGAAACAAAAAGGTTTCAATATTAATTGCTATATAAATGTTTATTAACAATTTTTAGTTGCAATTCCATTTGTGATATACAAATATGTTACATAAATATCTTAAGTATCATGTAAACCGTAAAGCATAAAATACAGAGAGGCATGCCAGAATCGTTACAATTAAAAACCATAAAACTATAAAATTCTCTGGAAAACAGGTTAGTACGTGACAACAAATACTTACAGTCTTCATAGAATTGAACTCGTAAACTGTACAAGGATATCCTATGAAAAGTTTCTCTCTAATACCAAGAACAATTTCTATACTTTGTCAACCAAAATAAATACACTTAATTATGTACGTACTTTCTGTAGTAATAAAGTTGGAGTTCAAAAGATACAAAGTAACATGATACCAAGCATTTACATCCCTGACTTAGACACCATTAGCCTTTTAGAGATAAAACAAGGAACAAAAGCGTAATACGTAATGCCGTAAAGATGAAAAGATGAACATTTGTGTGCATGGACATGAATGTTTGTCTTGGTCTGCATGTTTCTATGTATAATATGTATGTATTTACGAAAAAAGTATATGTATATCTATTTTTATCCATTGTCTAGTACCCATAGTACGAGCTCAGCTTAGTTTGGGCTAGATGGTGTTGTGAGGATGTGATAGAATATATTATTATCTATACTAATATTATAAAGCTGAAGAGTTTGTTTCTTTGTTTGCTTGAACGCGCTAATCTCAGGAACAACTGGTTCGAATTGAAAAATTATTTTAGTGTTGGATAGCCCATTTGTCGAGGAAAGCTATAGGCTATATAACATCACGCTACGACCAATTGGAGCGAAGCAGCAATGAAAAATGTTGCAAAAACGGGGTAAATTCTCTTATCTTATATGAAGCAGACGAAGTTGCGCGGGTCAGCTAGTATAATTATTATATTACTATAACTAGATTTATAGAATGTCGATGTCGTCCATCATGCAATTCCGAGTATTTCAAGTCCGAATATTTCAAGTTGGTATGGAATAAAAGTCGCAAGATGCGAAGACAAAAATTTGTGAGATCCATAAATGGTTGTATCGTGTCTGGATGTTCTTTGTATCCGTTGTCTGAATGTTTGTAAAGTCCCCCGCGACACAAGAATTATTTCTAGTGCGAAAGTTGTCATTTTAAGAAGAAAAAAAAAATTGTTTGTTTGTTTGACCAAGCTTCACGCAGAAACTAGTAGACAGATTTTGTTGAAATTTAGCATGCATAATCATCCATAACAGGCTCAAGATGTACGTTATTACTTGTCACGCTTTTGCCATAAGGATAAGTGAGGGTAGGCAATGAAGCATTCGTACCATGTACCAAAATTCTATTCAGGTTTGACATATTATTTTGATATCGGTACTGACTGTCTTTTTACTCTTACGATTTCTACCACTTTAACTAATGATGATGTTTGTTCGACAGTGGTGGCAAGTAGACAAGGTGTCCCCGATCAAGCTGTTCGATGAGAACAAGAGTCTGGCGGGGCTGAACCTGCGCCACCTGCTGTTCCAGCATGGACGCGCCGACTATGTGCGCCGCGCCGTCGACCGCGTGTTCGCGCTGTGGGGCGAAGGCAAGGTCAAGCCGCTCGTCGACTCCACCTGGGCCCTCGAGGATGTACGTACCTTACCGACAATATACATGGATGTCGGAGCAGTTTAAGTGGTCGCCTCGCCACTGCCACCGCGCCAAGTGTTGTAGGTTCGATCCCCACACGGGACAAAAATTTGTGTTATCCACAAATAGTTTTCCCGAAACCGAGTGTTCTTTGATTGATTGCATCGGAAATACAATAATTAATAGATATAATTAAAGACATACTTAGTTGGGACAGACACACTTCCTTATATGTCTAGTCTACTTCCATTCGCGTAACTTATACAAAATTAAGGTAAAATTATCACTTTATCTAGATTAGATATGTTAGCAACTTATAAATTAAAAAAATGTAAAGCTAGAAAATTTCCGAGCTCGGGTTTAACAAACATAATATTATTAGGTTTAGTTTACTTTAATGACATCAATCGCTATGGAAATGAATATTAAAATGTAGCCTGCAGAGATGTATCGATTTACCGCTATCTTTCTGTCAATAACTATACTTAGTTCTATTTAAATAATATTAGTTTGCCTTAATTACATCAAGTTCAAAGTAAAATATACCTTGGAATGAGGCTTTATCGTATTTTTATACTTACAAACATATATTTCTAAGTATATAAATTATGAATTTATAACCAAACTTGTACATTTACGATTCCAAGGTTGGCGAAGCAATGCAGAAGATGCACGACCGCAAGAACATCGGTAAACTTGTGCTAGATCCGTCACTGGAGCCCAAGCCGAAGCCAGCCACGCCTGCCAAGGGCAAGTCCGGGAAGGAGAAGAAACCAGCCAAAGAGAGCTCAGAGGAGAAAAAGGACAAAGAGGCTAAAGAAGAGGATAAGAAGCCCGCTGAGAACGGTGAGAAGAATGGTGAAAAGAACGGTGAAGAGCCGCTCACTAATGGTAACAGCGACGAAGGTCAGTCTCGAACGTTTGTGACCAGGCATGCGTAGACGCGTACTCGCTTATATCGCCTACAAGAACGTAACAATATTTATACTATAGTAGGGTGAAACAACCAGCGGAGCGCTTCGCCACGCATTTTTTGTTGCAAGTGATAATAAAATTAATAATTTTAGTGTTTAAAAGTAGAGAATTTCGTTTAATGGAAATAATATAGATGCATTAATAATTGCACCATTGACTGGCTTACATGATCTATGGAGGAGCATACCTGAATATACATTGATAGTGAAGTCACGACGTCCAGTTAGGCGTAGTGTGGGTTTTGTAGCTAAGACAAAGTAAAGGCATAAAACTTACCATATGTAGGTGCTTAATATTACTAGTAGAGGTACCTCCTTGGCGAAATGTGTCTGTGCTCTGTCTCTGCTTAACCAGTTCAGGATACAGCCGTGGAATACAATGCTTAACGGGTACACCCGGTAATATTTAAATCTTAATTTTATCTGATTGTTATCGAATCAGACAACATAACTATTTAAAATTTTATAAGATTTCTTTTTGCCATTTTATATATTTTGCACCCATATATGTCAGTCAAATGAATTTATGAGTCAACGTTAATTTATATTTGGTGACTTTTAATTAATTATATGATATTTCTGCTAAAGATTCAACAGGTGTTATCAAGTATGATAACTTGGTCTTTTTCATTTTAATATAAAATATAAGGCATAGGTTTTCTTATCGCCTTATAATATGACCTCTCACTTTAGTTCGTCGCTATATAAGTATGCTGATAGAAACACCTATTGCTGGGAGTTTCACCCTAATATTTATTTTTGATTTGGCTTATATTTTGAATTAACTACGCACGCATTTATCTAAACGCATACGACTGGCTTCTCGTCGTGAAATAATAGATGATATTGGTTATGCAGCCTTTAGACTTGTTTATTTAATCAGATTATTGCTTACAATACACATATCATATGTAGTTATATAACACCGTGATATTTGATAAATTTTCGCTTACACACCATATTGAAACTTAGTTTTTATGTAATCAATTAATTTAATCTTATATTTGCGTTAAGGCTAAAATGCTGTAAGAAGCTTCTTGAATAACTAGTAAAGGAAATATTTATGTATTTTAACATGATTAATAAATCATGGTAATAACTTATTTGTAGTATTTGTTGTTAAAAATTAAGTACATATATGTTCAACAAATGTCTAAGGGCTGTTGCGTTTAATGATAAATACGTTTTATCAGCTTGGTCATAAAAAGTCGGGTCTGAGGAGTAAGTAATTAAGAGTACCTACGATAGAAAATATAATATAAGTATACTTATTTAGACTAGATCGTGATGCTTAAAATATTATTTGTAGATATTATAGCACAAATAGTACCTACACAACAAGATAGCATGAGTTTTAAATATTTATTTATTTAATTATAATATAAAGTTTACTAATATGTATTTATTTATCTGTAGGAATAGGCAGATGATACAAAAAAGTAAAGTGCAAATAATAACTGTGCCAGTGCCAGTTATTGCTTACAAATTTCTGGATTCTGGCTATTGAAGTGTATTAAGGGCATACAAATAGCATTATAATTTACAAGCCTAATATTATTGTCTCCCACTTCCAGAGTCAAAGGAGGAAAAGAAGGAGAAGGAATCTAGCTGAATTAATTCCCTTGAGGACTGAACCAGATAAACCACCGCCAATTGATTATTTTAGAGTTGAAGCTGCTCGTTTAAGTGACGTGTCGTCGCTGCGCTTGGCGGCACTGGCGCCATCACCTGTGTATGTGTTGCCTCGTCTATTATGTTTCATCTATAAGTCTGATAGCAAGATGCCGCGGCGTCGCTCGATCATCACTCATATTTATACGTTTTTGATGTTCGTTCAAGTTTGAATACAATCCGATCTGATCGAGCGACGGCGCACACTAACCTTTAATTTAGTTTTTAATTATTCGACTATCATCACATTCTCCTAGTTTTGTTAGAATTATGAAATGAATCGTTGGAAATGTAACAGCGAAATGACAATGAATTTATATGTTTTATCAGTTCTTTTATAAATTAATTTGGCCTAAGTTAAGAACCGTCTCGGAAATACATACAGTCTTTTTTATAGTTTAATGTTTAAGACTTTATTTTTAAGATGAGATATTTTAATCTGCAGTTATTTTGAATGGCTATTGTATATCTAAGGTGCAGAGATGCTTAATCTTTATGTATGTTAAGCTTTAATATTTTATTAGTAAATGTTTAAAATTTGGCCCACGAGACCCGCACCCCCGCCCCGGGCCGCAGAGACCGCGGCCGTCCCGCGGCCGGCGCCGCGCCGGTCGCCGGGGCCGGCCCGCAGTCGTCTCGCCGCTGTACATGTTATTGTGAACTAACGAATGAGTAACCTTACGTGTGATATTTTGTGGTAGGTATGCTAGATGTTTGCGGTATTTTTATGCTGCCTTTACATGACATATTATTTTTATTACTTTGAGCTTGAAAACGGTTACTTTATATTTTTTATACTTAAACGTTTTGTAAATTATTTTCTAGTTAAGAGGAGATTTCACAAAGTTTATTTGAACGCACCAGGCATTGTGTGGTATAGGAACGATCGCCTAGGATCTGCTCTCGGCCGACTCGTTACCTAGCGACCGAACGGGACGAGCTTAATGTAACCAAATTGTCAAGTATTTTTGTGGCTAAGTTCGTAACTATAAATCAACATAATCGATGTCACCTACAATGTAAGTCATATTTTTATATTCCAAATAAACGATTATAATATGGTCTCATCTCGTAATATAATGAAGCTTTTTATGTATCTTTACACAGTTATCACATATCTAATCGAACATACACTTCACACGACGTATATTAGGATTAATATTTTGATACCCATATTCACTGCATTTCTTTTTGATATAACTCGCATATTGTATTTGTCTACTCCTTATTTCTTAAGGTTGTAAGTAACGATTTACCGCCATATAATGTACAGTATGGTTATAGGTATATGTACCCAGTACTAATTAAATATTTTATCTATATTACACATATCATGCGGATGTAAAATGTAACTGTCAGAGGCTGACCCGTAGTCCGGCGCGTCCGGAGTAAAACAGCACTTCCCAAACTGCTCAAGACACCGCGCTCGACACAATGTGTGTTCATACAACCGCTGACTCTTTAACAGACTCGATTTTTTATAAAACTTTACCCTTTTTGAATATTTTAGCAAAATCATAGATATGTAGTCTGAGCGCGTGTGCCGTGTCGTACCGGCCCGGCCGTCGACGATGTCTGCGCAGCCGCAGGTTGTGAGTGAGCGTGCACTGTGGTCACGGCTCAGTGCTCACTCAGGAGTAGGTAGCTTTTGTATGACGTAGTGCACTCGAGTGGCAGGACTGTTGATGATGCTGCTTTGTTTATCGTACGGTGGCTTGGTGCTAGTTTCGTATCGTAACGCGTATACATCTCGCTTCAGTGTCTCGGACCAATATCTTAAAGCTACTTTAGTCTTCTTATCAGTAATATTCTTCGCTTTGTGTGTCAAATATGTGCGAATTTCTTGTAATGTAAACCTATAATATTAATTAAATCTTGTGTATAATGACCTGTATAATGGTTTAGAATTATCTCTGAATTTTCTTCTATAAGAATATTTGATGAAATTCAATAGTAATTAGAATGTTGGGGTGACTGCGCCGTTAGTGATTGTGTCCAAATTGTTGTAGAGTAGTATCGAATCGATGCCAATATTTATGAACTACGAGAAGGGTTTATATCCGGAGGAACTAGCGCTGTCACGCCAACGCACTCATAGCTAACTGGGTCGTTATTGTATTACACATTTATTTTTATAAGGGCGGGCCAGTGTGATATCTATACTATGAAATAAATAAATAAATATGTATGATCTGTAAAAATGCTTACTACAGTCTTTCATTTCGCAACTCATTCCTTAGACGAATTCCATTACTTACTATTACTTAGTACCTAATCATTTGACTGCAAGTTGCGTTATATCAATAGGAAGATGACTTAAAGATTTAAGTGACCGAAAATTGCGGGTTCGATTCTCGCAAGGTACAGAAGATTGTATTGTATATACCATAAGGCCATTAAGGCCCGAGAATTAGGCTACTAAATACAAAAAAGCAAATAAATTAAATTATATATTTTTATTTATTTGCTCATTTTTAATCTAAATACACTCCGTACACGACGATATTGGCAAATATATGAGGATTTTCATAATTGTAGAAGGTGAAGGCGTCTCGCTCGTGGTCCCACAAAAACGAATGGAACACGTGGATGCCTTGTTGACGACGTTGTCCGATACACACGTTCACAATGATTCTGCACCTGAAACCAGCAGAATAATTTTATAATTTTAAAAGGTAAAAGCAAATTAAAAAGGCATGGCACTTGTGACTCCTCTGAGTTGCAGGTGTCCATTGGCAATATCTATACTAATATTATAAAGCTGAAAGTTTGTTTGTTTGTTTGGTTGAACGCGCTAATCTCAGGAACTACTGATCCAAATAGAAAAATTATTTTAATGTTGGATAGCCCATTTATCGAGGAAGGCTATAGGCTACGTAACATAATGCTACGACCCACGGGGGTGGCGCAGTAATCATTAACGCGGGTGAAACCACGGGCACATCTAGGAATATAATATGGGAAAGCTCCATACAACGCTGTCTCAAAACTATTTTTCACAAAAGTCGATGCTATGGGATAATAATCATGAATACCTATATGTACTTGGTAATTTCATGAGAGATTTATCTATTGCCGATGCTTGCCGATGTCGAGATATTTATTGCATTAAAATCTATATTCATTGCTTTACATAATGATAAAAAAAATTGCGCCTTTTTGCGACTTTTCTAGCAATGTGTCAAAATGTAGGGCGATGTAATGCGAGACAAAACTCCAATATTTGAAATTGCATCGTATGTCTCATAAAATCTCTTAAATACGCCTTGTTTTGTAAATATATTATTATAATCTATGTATGCGACCCACTCATCTCGTGTTACTGGAACTGTACTCGGTAATAAGGTATTGAAAATAGCAGCTCTTAAGGATCAACCACAAACAATTTTAAATTCATTATCTATTGAGGTCAAATTAATAAAAAGATAATTATAGATATGAGTGCCACTATCTTTTTATTGTGGTTTTAATTCTATATGTATGTATATTAGGGTCAAACCAAAAGGGTAGTATTTAACTGTACAGCAAAAAACTACTAATTGCACAGCAAAATATGCTTACCAAAATACTAATTGCACACCAAAATATATTTAAAGAGATCAAACTAAGTCGACGGAGCCTCCTATTTTTGGGTGGGTTTAAGAAGGATCCTAACATAACATAACCCTTCCGAGACGGAATGCAGTGATTTGAGGCGTATAGATGCTCGGTATGATATATTTTATTTAGCATATTTTGTTGTGCAATTTGTATTTTTGATGGTCATTATATTTAATCCCAAACCAAAACAGGGTGGTTAAACGAAGAATGCAAATTTATTAGTTTCCCATCGTTTTGCACCTGGCACTACAATTTATTAGACCTATAAAAACAAAGGTGAACCCTGAAACATTCAGTCGTAGACCTTACATTTAAACTAGAACTTAATAACTACCTGCTTATTTTGATATTCACGAGAAAGTGATTATTTGAACAATATGAGTGAATTTGTTTGTACCAAACGAGAATTGTGCACTTTAGTGATAAATGGGCAAAATATAGAAGATTAGGTACTTAAAGGAAAACTTCAATTTGTTAAAAGAAGATATAGCTACTGTGGTCTCCTATATTCAAAGATATTTTATATCTCAATGCAATTAACGCTAGAAGAAAGCATCACGCAAAAAAGAACGCTTCGAAAGTCAAAATGTCAAATTGTTAGATAGCGAATTTCGTGTTCCACTGGAATGTCTAGCGTCAGTTGACGTACCTAATACATCTGGCAGTATTAGTGACAGACCTTCTAAATCGTATGACACATGCTCCGTAAAAACCAGGAAACGAAAAAACATGGAGTTCATACAAGAGTATGCATTAGATTGCGTACTCGACGCCTATGCTCAAACGTTGCGTTCTATGGACGAGGCTGATGAGGCTACTATCGTAAATATTGTATGAACTTCATTAAAACAGGATAAGAAGAAATTTTATAATATATTTTGGGGAATCCTGAAGATGTCAGATCGTTTTCTAAAGAAGAAGCATTGCGGACATTCATTGACCTGGACCTTACGAAAGAACAGTACGCGAAGCTTGGAGTTTGTTTGGCAACCAAAAATTGTACAGATTTTCCTTCATATCCCAATTTAAGTGATGCAAAAAAGATGTGTTATTCTCCTGATTCAAGTATAACTATCACTAACGTAAGTGCTGAAGTTAATCTTCAGGATTTGTTAGATTATACAATCGCACGTATCTTACTAATTAATTCAGTTTATAAACAGGGCTTAAAAACATTGAAGCTTTTCTGTAAATGGGGTTGTGATGGATCATCAGGACAGAGCGAATACAAACAGGCTTTGCCTAAAGAAAGCGATTTGATATCAGACGTAAACCGTTTAATTACTTCACTTTTACCAATCAGACTCATAGATGAGAAAACTAATACTGTTATTTGGAAAATGAAACTTGTTCATCTGTAAGGTATTGCAGACCTACCTATATTGTTGGAATTTGCCAAAGAAACACCCGAAAAAACAGCATGTTTTATAGCAGATCAACAATCAAATAAAAATTATATCTCCATATTTAATAGCTAAGAATAGTGAGGTAATAGAGGTTATCCATGAGCTGTTTTAACCATGATTTGTGGTAAAGTAGCACAAGTTTTGACTGAAACCCGATCGAGTGCTACTTGTATAGTTTGTGGTGCTCCTCGGCAAATAAATAATTTAGTGGTAGTGGTGATACGAGATGTAAACGAAGGTTCGTTTCAGTATGGACTGTCAACATTACATGCTCGGATCAGGAGTATGGAAATGATCCCACACATTTCATATCACTTGTCCTTTCAAAAATGGTCAGCCACTACAACTGAAAATAAGCAAAGCAATGAGAAAAAAAAAAGTTGTTCAAAAGCGATTTAGAAGCGAGCTGGGACTGCATGTCGATAAACCTCGACAGGGTGCTGGAGATAGTAATGATGGCACCACAGCTCGCCGATTTTTCAGAATAACACTTATTCTGCAGATATTAGATACAGGTGTCGATGTAGAACTTATAAATAGACTTTACATTATATTACAAACTATGTCATCTGGAATGGCTATTGATGCAACAAAGTTCGGCGAGTATGCATACAGTACTACACAAATATCCGTGAATCTTTATAACTAGTATTATATGCCTTCCTCCGTGCATAAATTACTTATACACGGAGAAAAATTATCTAGTATTATACCTACTATTTTACCTATCAGGCAGTTGTCCGAAGACGCACAAGAAGGCCGCAGTAAAGATTATAAAAAAATTTGATTACATTATTCCAGAAAATGTTCAAGGTCGGTAACCAATGAAGACGTTTTCCATACCTTGTTATTTACATCTGATCCCTATATATTAAGTTTGAGTAATACGTCAGAAAAAATACCAAAGGAACTGTTTGATGAAGCCAAATTGTATATTATTTAAATATAAATATTTTTCAAATTATTTATTTAGATTTAATTTGATGTTTTTTTTACTTTACTTTCGTCAAATGGAAAATATATACAATTTTAATCGTATGTCCTTTTGATTTAATTTTTTATTGAATAATATAATATGAAATTGTATATACGTATATTGTTTATAAAACCTTATTATACATCCAAATATGCGTGTACATTTCAGCTCATTATCTTTTTAAATAAATTAGATATGAAGTTTTGAGACGAAACATACCCAACTTTCTTACTGTGGGCCGGGGTAATCCTTTACAATCAGGTGACACGTCTGCTCGTTTGCCTCCTATACCATAAAAAAACAGTTCAGCCTTTATGGGCATTATTTAGACCACGTAGAGAACCGCGCAACCATTTTATCGGTGCTGGGTTGTCCACTCATTGGCTCTGCATCGAGTACTGACAAAGCATTGCAAACTATAAAACTAAGGTATGGTAAAACGAGTTGTCGAACTGTTGACGTCTTTGGCACTTGTTGACGCTATGCGATTGACTAAACCCTCACTGATATTAATAAAATATTATTTATTTTAGATTTGTTTTATATGCACAGTTATATATTATTAAAATGACTGCAACACCTGGTAAATTTAAATGAGTTGTAAAATACTGAAAATATAATTTGATGGCGATTTAAAAGAGTAGCTGTGAGTTTCTTGCTATCATATGTATCTTCTCATAGGCTTAGACTTTGGCCTAAACCTAACATAAATATAAATTCAGTAAACTCGTTAACCTCTTTGACTATCATAATTGTTACTTAATGATCTAAATGAATAAATGATTTCTGACTTTGATTTTGACCGTGTCGTTCGTCTAAAGGTCGCTGAACGTTCGATCATAAAAACTACTCTGAACTGTTGATATTGGTGTTGTGTTGAGAGTATTTACTTCTATTTACTTCCTATACATTTATTTTTAACAAATACATATTCAATAGACTTCAGTAACTGTAGAACAATAAATACTAACACAATCCAATTCGATATCGTTTGAAGTTGTAAACACAGATTTATTGTCACAGGTGGAATTTAACTTACAAATAGAAGTGATTTGTATTCTTGCTGCATTTTTATTTTACATGGAGGTCTTATATAGAACTAGCACTAATTCAGAAGCGTCCTCGCCAGCAACAGTATAAACAAGTGACCGCCGCAGCACCGGCTATAAACGGCAAAACTATCATAATATTATTATAAAAACCTAGAATATTGTCACTATTTTTGTCTCAGAGCAATACTTTAGTCTTTGCTCTGAGATTTGTAAATTTTCTATTATTTGCCGACATTTTAATTAAGACATTGAAGACAGTTTAAATTTTATGATAATACAAGTTACAACCAAAGAGATCGTAAACAGTACCCAGAGAGAAGATTAACATACTTACCTGTCATAATTTTCTTCTTTTACGGCATTTCGTATAGTTTCAGAGAGGTTCAAACACAACTCCGGGACGACTTTTTCACTGTATTCAATTTCTTCTAGCTCGTCGTCCACTATGCGCTTTAACACTTTGTCGATCTTTTCGACGTTAAAACGTTTTCTGGCATTCAGTTGATAAGTTGGTTGATAGGTGCGAACCTGTTTTGTAGGGCTAGTTTCCGTCATATTGTTTGATCAATAGGTACGAGGACACTGACAAAAACAAAGTTATATGCCTATCTTACGTAAACGGTTACCATGGATGGAATACTAAGGGCTTATCCTACCACCTCCAAATAGCATTTATCTATAAGATAAAAGTCTCGCCATCTCTCTTCTTTAAAACCTAACAAGAGTGAGATAGCATGCGATTTATCTTTCAGATAACTTTTACTAGTTTGTGGGACTGGCCATAAGAAGTATTAGCGCCGACTCCATAGGGCCCGGGTTGCCACAGTCCCTTAATAGTAGGTACTATGAGTAGAACTTAGCCCCTCCTCTCCATATATTTTGTGCCCCTGGCTGGTATGGTAAATATCAATAACTCTATGAACATAGGCGAAAGAAAATATTTATCAAGTTGTGTTTATTAATCTATACAAAAGTATTTATATTAAAGCCTCGAAGCCGACGAGAGTCTACTAAGAAGACAAGCCCACGCTTAACGCTAACGGAACTAAGCACGAGTGGGGCATTTATTTATTTTATTTTATTTATTTGGTTCACTAACATTTGTTTACACTAGTTATACACAATAAAAGGAGCACGAACAATAACAATAGTGTAACAAACACTTATAGGCAAACACCGAGTGCGGTAATCAACATTCAGCGTTTACAAAAGTGACAATGTATGAATGTGTGTCATGAATATTACAGGTTTATATATATACTAGCTGTCCCGACAGACGTTGTACTGTAAACACGGAGAAAAAAAAATAACAATACTAAATCATCCTCGAATCCACTTGAACACACAAAAAAATTCATTCAAATCGGTGCAGCCGTTTAGGAGTAGTTCACTGTCAACACACGTACAGAAGAAATATATATATAAAGATATGTATGTACAATAATAATGCTAATTAGGCAGCTGTTTGATCAGTATTTAACGAACATGGACGGATTTAGAGAACATTCGTCTCTCGTTCGGCGGTTTTTAACGAAAGAAAAGGAATTTGAGTCCAGCTTTTGTTGGAGGTGCATTATGTTGTAGGCATGGGCGCCGGTAGCAGAGTGCAAGGGGGTGCACTTGCACCCCCCTGTCAGGAAGGAAAATACATAGATATATTTAAATATTTTTCGATGCGCAAAATATGTTCAATCCAATACCCGCGTGATTTGAATTTGACATTACATTAATCTACTTATTATACATGTATAATTCCAGATTTTATTTCAATTAATAGTAAAATGTGTAGATGTAGGTGTACCTCCCTGTAAGTAATCCTGGCGGCACTCATGATTGTACCTACCTTTAATTTATATATATTTTTATTGCATGTAGGCATATCGAATACTTAATAATATCGATAACGTCGAACCTCGAAAGGGTCGGCAAAGGTGTATTAAGTGAGGCTATTCTTGTCAACTAGATACAGTTCCAAATACCGTGCTGTTACTGACAACTTGAAAGACATACCAAATAACACTTTGTCCTGGAAACGAACCCTGAATGAATAGGCAGACTTCTACCTACTCATTCAGGGTTACTAACTAGTACTAGCTTTGTTATAGTCCTGCCAAGGTCTTATTCCAGATTCCGTGCTGTTAGAGAAAACTTGAAAGAAATACTCAATACCTAATAGTTTTCCTGGAAATCGAACAGTAGTCGCATTTCTACCACTGTGCCATAGATAATATATGCTATACTAACTGTGCTCACTCGTTTGCAGCTAACGTTGCTTCGTTGTTTCATCCAATGGGACGGCAATCCTCCACGACCGGACTAACATTTGGCGCAGGTCCAACGACTTGACGTTCTTTCTAAGGCAGATATATGTCATCCCCGCGATGACAGATCGCCGTATGATTATGGGCTGTTAGTGGCTATTGAAAATTTCTTTACAATAGACCCAATAACTTTTTGCTGGCTTGATGCGGGATTTGACACCACTGTATACACTAGACCATCTATCTTTTAATAATGTTGTATAATATATTTAAATTTCATTATGTCTATTTACGCCTACCCAACATTATGTTATGAGGTGAAGCGTCTAGCGTCTTGACTAAATAAAAATATTATTTCTGAATGTACTTACCAATTTCGGTTGTCGAAGCCCAAAACCTCTGCCTACTACTGTACTCGTTCTTAAGAATGAACATTTTGTGTACTCCCGAGACATTTTAAAATATTTTTATGCAGCCGCCTAGATTTTGTCTATAATTATAAGGTCAATGTCTGTGTTTGATTTTGTACGTTATTTTATACGCAAAAACAAGTAGCATTCCAAATAAATCTTTTTATGAGGTAAAAGTAAGTTAGGTGTACTTGGAATGAGTGTATTATGCCAAATCGAAAGCCAAAAAATTGAATATCAATTGATCGATCACTATAAGTCGAACGTCTAAATATTCGAACGTTCGTAATATCGAATGTATTTAGACGTTCAACTTATAGTGGTCGATCAATTGATATTCGATTATTTGGCTTTCGATTTGGCATAGTAGGTACACTTGGAATATCTCATATATGTATTTAAATAACAATATCCAAAGTTAGTTTGCTACCAAAATTGAACGGGTTCAATATCTTTTATTTCTAAGTAAGTACCTAGACTTTAAATTATAGACCTTTTTTGAGGATTAATTATATAAATGTAAGTAAAATGAAATAAAAGTGTTAAAGAACAATTGAGATATACCTATCTGCAAATGGAAGAGTTATGGGACTTTAAAGTCGCGCTGCCAGAATAATTTTGTTTCACGCGGTGCTCCAGCGTGTGACCTGACACAACCTAATCGACTGCGCGACACGCGCGTCTTGTTTCGCTTATAGTATAGTACTGTGGCGCAGCGGTAGTGAATGTGACAGCTGTGCATGAGGTCTCGAGTTCGAATCCAGGATCGGGCCAACAAAATGTTATTGAGTTTTCTATTAAAATATTTCAATACCAGCCCGGAGTTAGGTAGTTGGCGGTGTTAGTAACCCCCGGCCTCGAGAAGCACGTAAAGCCGTTGGTCCTGCGCCTGATCTCTCTCCGGTCGTGTCGGATAGTCGTCCCGTCAGAACCTGAGAGTTAGGAAACAGCGGGTGCAATTGAGTTTGCACACATACTTATGCACTACAATATCTTCTGCCCAGATGGCCAGTCTCCATTAAGATTAGCCGCAGTGACCGAAATTCGGTCTGGCGGACATTATTATTATTAGTACAGAACACATTGGTGTGCAATTACTTGCGTCATTCATGCCGAGATATGTTGCTTTGTCAAAAAAATAATTGTATTGTCCATATTATGTGTCAAAGCAAAATTTGTGTACCAAGTGACACGTATAAAAATATCGATACATTTGTTATATTTTACGTCAACCCTATTTAAACGTAAATATTATACTTAACTACAAACTATTTATGAACTTGACTGCATGGTGATCACTTAAACTACTACGCCACGTAGCAGCGTGGTCGCCTAGCTATAGCCACTGCGCCCAGTGTTGTGGGTTCAATCCTCAGACGAATATTTTTAAACACTCTAATCTAGCTATTTGTGTTACAAATGACTAAATTTCTTGTTACCTTGCCAGCTATGCTAGAATGCATGTGGGTAGAAACTAACAAGTCTACAGTGTTAGTAGTCGTGGCAACATGGTTCCTTTGCTCAGGTGGTGTGAGTAAATCTTCACTGTTGCTTGATATACAAATCACTTCTTCTTCAAATCGATGTCTCTTACTGGCTTAGTTTACGTTCAGAATACGCTTTACAGACTTGTTTTTATTGATCACTAGCGACACGCCCCGGTTTCGCACGGGTAGTACACACAGTGACACATCAACCTAGACTGTTTGGACTTTGAACTATAAAAAGTTAAACGCTACGAATCGTGCGAGAGAGTGCGTTATAATTTTGTTATTTTGCCTCATTCATGCTGAACGGGACGCGACGCTCTAAGTTTATCCTTACCATTACACCGGCACCACTATGCACCGTCCCTTTCCAACAATTCTCTATTTTGTATGTAGCGTAGTTATTCGTATATAGTGTGCCTAACTTGATGTGTAGCCGTGTGTACAAAACCTTTACAAATTATACATCTAAATCTGAATGTGAATCACTCCAGTAGTTTTTGAGGGTTTTGCTGTTTGATTATTTTAAATTTATATTTTAATTTCATCAATATAGTAATTAAAATATAGTAATTAACATATAGTACATACAACATCATAAAACTTCTCCATTGGTGATATCACGGGTGATATAAATCCATTTTTTATCACGAATAGGGCAATACCTACTAATAATGTCATTTGTCTACATCGTGCAGTGCAGTGTGCATAACATAGAGTAGTATAAGTATAATAGGAATAGAGAGCCCACTCAAGCAAAAATTTTGCCACCTCTTTTTCAGCGCCCGCTAGTGCCATCTTTTATTTGGTTCTAAAAACTATATCGACGCTTGAAAGGCAAAAATTACTAAGCGACATGTTCGACGATATTGAGTTATATACATCATTGAAATCAGCAAAAAATTCTGCGTCGATTGGTCATACTCTCGTACTGCTAAGAAGAGTTTTGTTGTCGCTTGGTAACTTTAAAAAAATCATATTTTCACACATTTCGGCGACCAAGCGACCAAAATTTTACTTATTTATGAATAATTTTCACTTAGTAGGTATTCGATTTTAACTTTTTACACTTAGTAATTTTTGCCTTGATTCGAAATAATACGTTTAAACATTAAGTATTTTTTACCTTACGGTATCTAGGGTATAAGCATAGCTTAAGAAATTTTACCTGATTCATTTATTAGATTTTTCTTCATTTAAGACTTTTTAACACACCTTAATTATGTACTCATTTTCATTTAGTAGTTTTTTCCTTAATGGTAATATATTTTAAAACGTGATGTAGTAGTATTTTTCCTGCCTAAAAAGGATATATTTTGTCGTTTAGTAATATTTTACCCACCTTTTTTTTAATTGTTTTTGTTACTTAGATAACTATTTCTGATATGAAATTTGTATAAAAATGAGCTTATCCCTGTTGCACCTATTTTGTTTTGTCGCATAAACGCGGTGAATATTAGATTTTGAATGGCGGTTAGTAAAAAAATATCGATTAGTCTTTACCGAACTGTCGCATACGCAAACTGCGTGCTCACGCGCTTGGCACAAAGTACGTCGCGTAGCTCGAGATAAGCACATCTGGGGTGAGGCTATTGATAAGCAAGGCGAAGCTTTGGCAATCGGGCTGGACTTTGCTAAAGCCATTGATTGGGTCTGGCACCGTAGTCTTCTCTCCAAGCTGCTGGCATATGGTCTTCGCAGCCGGCTAGTTTAATCGGTCTCCAGTTTTTTAAACGAGCGAAAAATGCGTGGCCTCTTAGATGGATGCTTTTCACGTTTCGTAAGTGTAAATGCTGGAGTCCCACAAGGTTCCGTGCTCTCTTCCACTCTGTTTCTTCTGCATATCAATGACATGCTACCTCTTGGTGGCATTCATTGCTATGCAGACGATAGTATGGTTCATGGTTGTTACTATCCACAACCACCTAGCAACCGGTCACTGACCTCAACAGGGTGTTGGATGACATATCCGCTTGGGGTTCATCTAACCTGGTTGAGTTCAGTGCTAACAAAACTTAGGTGTGCGCTAAAAAAAAACCCTATTCTCTTCACTTCCCACTCTTTGGGGCACCACGCTGCCACTGCAGGATAGTCTTAACATCTTAGGCATAGACATCCGCCACGACCTTAATACTAGGGATTACATCAGAGTGTAATAACCACAACTGCACGCAAACTTGGAATTCTAAACAAGGTGCGGCGTCTCTTTACTCCTGAACAGCGGTTTTCGCTGTACAAGGTCCAAGTCCGTAGCAGCATGGAGTACTGTTCACACCTTTGGAGTGGTTCCGCTAAGTACCTACTCGATGCCTTAGATAAACTGCAGCGTCATGCCGTACGTATAATCGACAGCCAGGAGGTTACGAAGGAAATCGAGCCGCTACAACTTCGTAGAAACATTGCGTCCCTTAGCGTATTATATCGCCTCTATCATGGCGAATGCTCCGAAGAGTTATTTGACCTCATCCCACCTTCCCTCTTCCTTTTGAGAACCACACGGGCTAGTCTTCGTAACCACCGATGGACGGTTAGCACAATCCCGTCTCGCACCAAAAGGTTCAGCAATTCCTTTTTTCTGCCGTACCATGTAACTTTGGAACAGTCTTCCGGCACATGTGTTCCCTCCCTTCTATGACATTGGGTCCTTCAAACGTAGTGTGAAGAAGCATCTGGTCAGACCGGCATGACACTGACGACGACTAGAAGACATCTATCTTCTCCTCGTCGTCACTGTCTCTGGACTGTAATTGGGCTTACCATCAGGTCCGTTACAATCACTTTGTCGTGTCAAGATAAAAAAAAGTACTCGGTAAGTGTTTTCATTATAAAGATTTTATGACCTATATAATACGCATTTTATAGATTGATTTATATGTATTTATTTTTTTATTTATATAATGAATCGCAACAAGCGAAAAGATAACATAATTAAATAGGCTATGTCCACCGCAGGTGTGGATAGCAGTGACATTACCAAAGTCAAAACCTTGGTAATGTACCTGCTTAGTTAAATACTAAATCATTATTCTATCAATTGTAACTATTAAAAGCAACTAATATTAAATTTAATGTCTAGGGACCAAGATATCGAAAAAATACTTATAAAGTCTAAAATCTGCGTAAGTTCGCAAAATCTTGTGTTTATTGCACTGGTATATTTTTAATTTATTAAATTTACTTGTAACGCATAGTATAAGTGTGTGTGTGCGCGTGTAGGTTGAATAAATTTTTGATTCGATGTTTTTGACATCGCTCCGTACACATTATTGTCCAGTATTTATCGGATGAATGTTGAGAAATCTATATCTAATAAATTAATCAACGTAGTTTTACCGATCTTTACAACCTTTCTCACCAGACTGAAAGAATGGTAGAATTAGCAGAATTGGCACATTTTTGAACGTTGCTTGTCACCAATTCAAATCAATTTTTTATACTCTAGTAGGTACCATATCCCGTTATAAGCAAATCTGTAACATGTAGGTTAATGCATCTATTTTACTTTTGTTCTACACACTATAGCGCTATCACAGTAGCGATTTGTAAATGACAGTGATCTCGCAATGAGTGCAACGATCTCATTGCCAGTAAATATTGATCAACAGCACCACAATTATAGTGAAGGATTGATGGATGAAATTGTAAGTGGCCCGTTAGGCCCCACCTTAGAATTCGTACCTGCATATTTATCTAAAGAACAGAATGCAGCACCAGTAGATGATTATTCTGTAGTTCAAATTGGCATACCAGATAAAGAACTTAGAAACATTGAGGTTGAATTGACTATACCGGAAACGTCCGACACAAGCAACACTCAATAATAAACAGTTAAAAATACTTAAGGTGGACTGACTACAGAAGAAATGTATATTGCAAGCAACACCCAAATAAGTGCTAATTCTACAAGTTCTACCATTGTGAGATGCTTACAATCTAGTGATTCAAAATCTACAAAGCCTGAAAATGGTCGTAAACGTTAGTGCAAAACTGATAAAATGTACATTAATTATTTATTAGTTGAAGATTTTTGATGATTTGATTAGAATTGCAGCTTCTTCACAATCGGTAAAGGTTGAGTACCTTTACCGATTGTGAAGAAGCTGCAATTTCAGATGAATAGTTAGGATCTACTTCTTCTTCTAATGACGATGAAGTAGTTTCTAAAACAGTAAGAATAAAAAAATGTAAAACATCTAAAAAAACAAAAGCTAAAAAGCAAAACACAAGTTTGGATGACATTAATGAAGAAGTAGCGGGAGGAAAATGCTTTGAAACAAAAGAATAAACTTGAGAAAGGAACGGTAAAAAAATACGGGACATGAATATGTGCGAAGTGTTGCCAAAATCATCAAATCTAAATATATTCAAACTAACCCGTGCATTGGAAAAAATGTGGAAATAACTGTAAAAATATGGATACTGAAAAACTACAGAAAGTATTTGATCATTTTTGGGGATTCTCGGGAGTTCGTCGAAGAGACTGGTTAGATTAGGTTAAGTACAACACAGACAGAAGAGACAAAGCGTAAGCGAGTTGATTCAGCCATATATATACCTATAAAATTAATATGCTTTTTTATTTTAGTTAAGTTTTTAACGACAGCCCACCTTCTTTATAAGATTAGCTATCCACGTTGCGAGAGATTAGACTGCAATATTAGTATACTGCTGCTTTTTATATTCAATGCCAATGCATATTTTTTTTTGCTACAAGAGTTATTATTTTGACAGATCTTCCATAGAAAATATGTCAGAATTTTTACTCAGATAAAATGATGATGATGACAATATTTGTCGAAAACCTTTGTCCAAAAGTCTTTGATTTTGTGTACTAAAACCAAAATTAATTGTTACCTGTTCAAAAAATACCTACACTAAACTCATTTAATTTGCACTATAACTAAAATTTACTGGCAGAGAAGTTTTTTGTTTTCTATTTAGATCATTTTACCTAAATGTCAGACATGCGTTACTTATGGATGCGTAATTTTTCTTCAAATACAATTTTAAAATAAGGGTCTTCGTTTATTTTACTTGTTTTAAAATGAAATTTTGTTGTCGGTAAGTAACTTTTACCTGTTTGTGATTTTGATTAAATTATTACTAACCGACACTATTTCATAACATATTAAGAAAATTTATAATCTTTAAATGCCAGTTTATTAAGCCTATAAATTTCATTTAAAATTCGTTGGAATCAAGTAGTTATGACTAATAGGCGATTTATTATGATTTTTTTTCTAAAAAATTAAACTTTAAAATGCTCTAGTGTAAAGTTGCCAATATGTCGCTTGGTAATTTTTGCCTTTCAAGCGTCGATATGCAAGCACCTACTTAGAGATAGCGCTATTTTAATTTAATAGATTTATGCTTAGTAGTACGATTAAGCTGCACTTTTTATTTCATCCTCACCATCATAGGTAATTTTTGCAGACAAAGTTCTGTTTATTGAGCGACACCAGCTACAATTTAATAAATTTATTGAGACGTTCACAAAATAATCTTTTATATTATGTCGTTGGCATGTAAATTCATAATATGTTATCATTGTATCGCATAATAACTTTATTTTTGATCTTACGTTGTAGTTTGAAACGTCTCTTTTTAAAAACGCACAGGTAGAATTTTGTATTTATTTGAAGGTACCTATTTAAACTTTCTTTAGATGGGTAGCACAGCCATTTCTTGTTGGTATTGTATTATTTTGAAATCATCAGGTTAATAACAGCGAAAGGCACTAAAATCACAAAATTCCACTAACACATGCGCGTAACGCCGTTTTTGTGTTTGTGAATTGTATTTTTATGTTATGTCAGAAATGTCTAAATCCGTTTTGGACTCTAGGAAAATAAATAGATGACAAACTCTTAATTTGAAGTAGATAACAAAAACAACAACTCTTAATTTGAAGTTTTAAATTAATAAATTGAAGTCATATGATACTAATAAATCAAACAATAGTAATAAAATTGTAATTTTTATTAATTAACTAAAAATATTCTACAATCCATGTTCGACCAGTGACATCTGTCGTGTTAAATTGCATAATACTAAGGAACCAATACAAGAATAGTTCTTAATTTGTCCGCTTTTGCGCTGCAATCGCCTGTCAAATGTAGTCTGTAGATATTCTAACTGTGATACCACTGGTGCATATCATGGTCATCTAAATACAGTGTGCATCAATTGTCAAAGTTGTCAAAACAAATAATGTTCCTGCATGTGCCTTTGTGTTGCATTTATTTCCTGCACTAAAAGCATAATTTACCGATAACTTAAAGACAGATTATATAGTTGATTAAAACTTACTTATTTTATTTACAGACGTGTTTAATGTTGTCTGCATTATATCTCACCTGTTACCAAATGGACATTTGTTTTTAAATGTGTATTTGCTTCAATTATCAAAAGCAATATTTAAAATTCCAAGATCATAATGCGATATTGTTATTTTTAAATATTCTATCACCATGAGTCTGCAAACATCACTGGACAGCTATTTTAAATCAAAAGCAAATGTCAAGCCGGTTTCAACAAGTAATGAAAAAATGTTCAATAAAAACAAGTCAAAAAAGCGTAGTCTGAGTCTCACAAGAACTCCTCGGCCGCTTAAACCGCCTAAAAACCTAAGCCAACAAGACAACAGTTTGAAAACTGAAGAAGTGATTTGTATATCAAGCAGCAGTGAGGATCTACTCACACCACCTGAGCGAAAGAGCCACCATGTTTCCTCAACTACTAACAGTGAAAACTTGTCAGTTTCTCAGAACTCAAACACAAGTATGGATTCTTCATCAACAGTTGTGTACAGTATATCACCCAGAAAGTTACAAAAGTCTCCTTTAAAGACAACAGCAAGTCCAAAATCTGGCAGAAAGTTCTTCTCTCCTACTAAAAAACGTGTTGTCACAAACAAAAGCCCAGCCAAGAGAAAAAAACTAGTATTTGAATTAAAGGAAAACAGCACTCAACAAGATTCTACAGAAGACGAAATTTTAAATAAACAGGCATATTTTAAATTTCAGGATGACAAAAGTAAGATGTTATGTATTTTATATATTATAATTAGTATGTAAGCACAAATCCTTTATTAATTCAGCCTTACTTATAAAAATATCCTTACTAATTCGTAGCTGCCTCTCAACTAAATTTCTCTCAAGTTCTTCATCAATGATTATACAATGATCAACAGCCTGCCACTGTTATGTAACTATTATTCAACAAACACTGTTTGTGATAAGTGTTATTTTTCAAATTAGTTGCTGGTTAATACTTGACTATCTCTTTTATATTTGACATTGGTTTATAAGTATGACTGATAATTCCTAAAATGAGAGAATATGTATTGTTACAATGGCTCTTATATTACACTAGTTTTTGAGGGCTCCGCCTGCGTGATACCTACATCAATAAAAAGTACCCTTTGTCCTTTTCCTGGTTTTAAACTAGCTCTGTTTCAAATATCATCCAAATCGGTTGAGTGGTTTAGACTTGAATAGGTAACATACAGACAGAGCTACTTTCGAATTTATAATATTAGTAAGGATTAGTAGGAAAGTAGGGATAAGTAGAGTAGGTTGAATTTTCAAAAACGCTGAAAGAAATATTTATTTACTTCTTATCAACAAAAGTCCTTTATATATATATATATAGTCCTATGCGCTTGCCCAAGGTCTACTCTACCTCTGTACCAAATTTCATCAAGATCGGTTCAGTGGTTTAGATGTGAAAGTATATCAAACAGACAGACAGTCAGAGTTACTTTTGTATTAATAATATTAGCAGGGATAAATAACATAGCACTTGAAAACATTATACAATAATAACAGTATGATCAAAATAATACTTATATATATATATATATATTATTTAAATATAAATCCTATCTTTAAGTTTTTATTTAAGTATTTGCAGTATTATTAACTTCAATGTTTCTATTACAGCTCTATTCCTTCTTTCTATTATTGATAAATATCTTCAAACCGATGCATTAAAACATTTATTAGAGGAAGAATCGCAGATGTTGCTATCTAATTGTTTGCATGTCGTGGAGCCTGGCATGAGAGTTGTGTGCCGTTTGTTCTGGCGTCAGCCAGGCTGGTACACAATGGAACAAGTAGAACAAATAGCTAGTGAAAAGACAAAAATCTGCAGTCCTACAATGTTTGAAATGCTGAAGTCTTTACTTCATAACCAATTGCTTACTTCAGACCAATGTGAGGGTGAGAAAATCTACAATTTTATTTTTTTAATTTATCTACGAAGTAACACTATAGCAGCAATATGGACCACCAGAGACCACAGAGGTCACGAGTTCGATCCCAAAGTTCTCCAAGGATCTCTGATTTTTCGAAATTAATATTTAATTATCATTTGCTTTAACTGTGAAGAAAAACATCGTGTGGAAACCTGCTTGTCTGAGAGTTCTCCATAATGTTCTCTAAGATATATAAAGTCTGCCAACCTGCACTGAGCAAGTGTGGCGGACTATGGCCTAACCCTTTGCACACTGAGAAGAGGCCCATTTCCAGCAGTGGGACAGTTTAATACAGGGCTGATATTATTATAACATTATTTCTTTGTAGACAACACATTTTGTTTGTTCTACATCCACAACACTCAACAGATTAGCAGTAATGAAAACTAAATAACTACTTAAATCTCTAGTGTGACAGACAATAGTACATTTGATTTTAGATTTTACAGTCTGGGTATTTCTATGTATATGTATGTATTTACAAAAAAATAAAGTATAGGTATATGTATGTTTATCTATTGTCTAGTACCCATAGTACAAGCTCTGCTTACCTTAACTTGTGTGGAGGCCAGTCAGTACAGACCCAGTAGGATCTTTTGTGTCGACTTCCCCAATATATATGCCTGCCATAGATGTTCATGGCAACCGGGACCGACGGCTTAACGTGCTCTCCGAGGCACGGAGCAGGCGATAATTGTCAATCAATACGCACATAATTTCGAAATGTCCTAAAACTTCCGAAAGTCAGAGGTGCGCGACGTGGGTTCGAACCCGAGACCCTCTGCATTGCAGTCTGTTGGTCTCCTCACTGAGCTATCGCTGCTCTAAAGCTCTCAAGCTCTGCTTAGTTTGGGCTAGATGGTGTTGTGTGTATGTGATAATATACTACTCAAAACAAAATAAGGGCCACTAGTTTATTTACATTTAAGTGCACTTTAGTAAACTGAAAGTAACTGATAAGTAGCATTATATTGATATTACGAACTCTTTGGTGTTTGATCTTTTTTATGCTGGTGTTCGTGTTCTTAATTTGAACAGTATTGGCCAGCATTTTAAGAAAAAAAAAATTAGATGTTGTTCTTATGTTTTTCTTCGATTCTTCTTAACTTGTTTCGGTTATTTTAGGGAAAATGTTTTACATTTTCAATTTTAATTGATTCATTTATCATCTCGCGTTAATCATGCCACCAGTACGAAGGCACATGGATACAATTACAGCAACCAGAGCCATAACTATGATTCAAGAAGGACGTTCTCAGCGTTACGTGGGTTTGCAGTTGCGTTTTTCTCGAAGAGCTGTCCAAAATGTATGGAATCGCTTCCAAGAGACCGGCAGTGTTGCCAGGAGACACGGTTCAGGTAGAGTTCGTGTAACAACGGCGCACGAGGATCGGTACGTCCAACTAAGTGCTCGTCGTGATCGTACAGTAACGGCCCGTAAGTTACAACACTACCTACGGCTGACAACGGGTATCCGTGTCAGTGATCAAACTATACGTAATCGATTGCACGAAGACCAGCAAATGTCAAGACGACGAGTTTTTCGAATTCCTCTGTCCAGGGTTCAACGTGCAAACCGTTTAAGATTCTCCCGTCAGTATTTGAACTGGGGGATTAATCAGTGGGGCAAGGTGCTTTTTACAGACGAGTGCAAAGTAAAATTTTTTAATGATGATTGGCGTGTTAGGATTTTGAGACAACGCGGCGAGCGGTTTTCGGCGTCCTGCATCCACGAAGTTGACTGTTTCGGTGGTCCCAACGTAATGGTTTGAGGTGGGATTAGTTTACACGGTAAAACCGAGCTCACCATTTCAAATGCTGGTACCGTAACTGCAGAACGTTACATCGAGGACGTCATCAGGCCTCAAGTGATCCCATTTGCACAGCGAGTGGGGCCTGGATTCATCCTGATGCAAGACAATGCCCGTGCACACACAGCTCGATCGACTCAAACTGTCCTAGAAGGGTCTCATATTGAGGTATTACCATGGCCAGCTAACAATCCGGATTTAAATCCAATTGAGCAATTGTTGGACCAATTGAAACGAAGGGTTAGAGAGAATGAGCAAGGGGTCTACAACTAACAGCAGCTGATTGACGCTTTAAAACGTGCCTGGGAGGAGATTCCAGATCAAAACGTGAGGAATTTGATCCAAAGTATGCATACGAGGCTTCAGGAGTGTATTGCTAAGAGAGGAGGACATAATCGTTACTAAAAGGAAGAAACAAAAGTGACAAGAACAGTATTTTGTCTTTTTCCGGTGATTTCTTTTGTTCATGTTTTCCATTCAAAACAGCCAATTTCATTATGAACAACAATTCATGATTATTATTTTAAACAATTGTTAGCCAATATTATAACCAACAACATTATTTTGTAGTTACATAAGTTAAACAATTTAATGTCTTTATTGTTTTCATGGTACAGCAAAAAATCTTAGTAGCCCTTATTTTGTTTTGAGTAGTATATATATAATCAATATATATTATATTATTTTTTGTTCACTATGATTTCTCTGGTAGTATCCTTTGCTAATATAAGTGTGAAACAGTGTTGATTTATGAACTCAATAATCTTTCTTCAAAATAAAATTGCAACTAACAACTGGCCAGAGGGAGAGAGGTATTTTCAAAATACCATGCTTGGTCACAGGGGCGAAGGTAGCCTTAGGTTTTCGTCTCGTAGCCAATATTCTCTAGTAATCTCGCGCTTTTCCGAACTATATTCAACTATGACTACAAAATTAAATATGAGCCAAATTATTTTTTTTTACCTATCTGTTTGCAAAAAATATTTAGATCCATATTTTTTAATTAGTACCTGAAAACTAGAGGGAGGAATTTGTAAAAAATAGGTCAAGTACTATGTGTACATTCCCTTATGTCTATACATATAGAAGATATTTTTAAAATAATGTAAGCGAGCTTTATAAGAGCTATGCCAAAATAATTATTTTAGAATATTTGTCTGTCCTTTTCTATATTTGTACGCGCGTCACGTAAAAACTATTGTACAAAATTGAATGCGGTTTTCACATTTATATTGCTAGAGTAACTTAAAATCCACGCCTAAAACAAAGTAATAGTTCGAGTATCAAATGTCTTTTGGTATGTTTTGCCTGTGAAGATCAGTTGCTTCTAACACGCGAATAAACAAAAATCAAGATTGGTATGCATTTCTAAATTACATAGTAATAGAGATACGAGTATAATTTTAGTAAAATCAATTCGTAACGGTCAGTGTAATAACATTTCAGGTGTTAGTTATATGGACTTTGATGACTATGTGAAATTACTGAAGAAACCGGTCCTCCAGCAAATATGCAAAGACCTTAAGTTAAAGATACAGTCTAAACAGGATGCTGTGGATGCACTAAGAAAGTACAGTCAAAGTTCTGCTATCACCAACTATTTCACTGGCCAAATGGGCAATAATAGCGATAGAGTTTTAAAAATGTAAGTACATATTCATATTCATATAAACTTTTGCATTGCATAACCTTATTAAAAAACATGTTATAACTAGGACTAATTTCTGTGCAGCAGAGACTGCACGGATGGCGTAGCGGTTTAAGTGGTCGCCTCGCCACTGCCACTGCGACGAGTGTTGTGGGTTCGAATCCCACACGGAACAAAACCTTGTGTGATCCACAAATGGTTGTTGCAAGTCTGAATGTGTTTTGTGTCTGTTATTTAAATGTTTGTAGAGTCCCCTCCCCCCCCCACACAGGAATTATTCCTAATGCCATATTTATAGAATGTCATATTTATAGAGAAAAAGAGTGTCTACAAAAATCCCACCCACAGAACTAATATTTTATAACTATTGTTTCAGATTGAGGTTGAAAACAGGACAGTGTTATAAACTTTCAGACTTTGCCCGTAATACAATATACAAATTATATGTCCTCATGTACTTGGGTATTGACTACACTATCTTAAGGGAGAAACGACTTGAATTAATACTATTGCATGATAAAGTAAACAAAGAAACTTATCCGATAGATAAGAATATGATGCTGGATGATGCCAGTGTTGTTTTTCAGAGCAAAGATGAATTTAAACGGTATGTATTAAATAACTTTAGTCTAACCATGCTGTCAAAATGAGAGTTGCTGTCAAAATGAGAGATGCTGTCAAAATGAGAGTTGCTGTCAAAATGAGATTTAGCTTAGTTAGCTTTAGCTAATTGCATATGGAAGCAGAGAAGTCCGTTCTGTGATATCCTAATACTATAATTTTTTCACTGCACGGATGTCATAGTGGTTTAAATGGTCGCCTCGCCATTGCCACTACGCCGAGTGTTGTGGGTTCGATGTATTTATGGATCGCACAATTTTTTGGACAAAAATTTGTGTAGTCCACAAGTAAAAAGTTGTTCCGAGTCTGGGTGTCTTTTCTATCCGTTGTTTGAATGTTTTTAAAGTCTGACTCAGGATTAATTAGTAGAGCGGGAGCTGTTTTCACAAAAAATAAAGGAAAGGAATGCGAACGTGAGTTTGTTTGTTTGTTCCGCTTTCACGCTTTAATTACTCAACCGATCAACATGAAATTTTGTAAAAAAAGTACATGGATACCTTTCATCCAGAAAAAAGTTCTGTTACTAACATAACCTAACCTACAGTGACGTGAGCGAAGCCGCGGGCAAAATCGAGTACCTAATATATTTGAAATAAGGTATCACCTTAGCTACATATATCCTTACTAATATTACAAACGCGAAAGTTTGTATGGATGTATGGATGTTTGCTACACTTTCACGCAATAACTACTAGACCGATTGCGATGAAACTTGGTATGTAGATAGCTGGAGACCTGGATTCATACATAGGCTATGCTTTTTATCCCGATATTCCCACGTGAACGGGACTTACGCGGGTGAAACCGCGGGAAAAACTAGTTTGAAATATATTTACTCCCGCCTTAGTTTTTATTTTATTACTAGATGTGCCCGCAGTTTCATTCGCGTTTATGGTTACTGCGCCCACCCCGTGGGTCGTAGCAAGATGTTATTTAGCCTATAACCTTCCTTGATAAATAGGCTATCCAACACTAAAATAATTTTTCAATTCGAACTAGTAGTTCCTGAGATTAGCGCGTTCAACCAAACAAACAAACTCTTCAGCTTTATAATCTTTATATCTATATATATAAAAATCAATGCCACTTTTCGTTGTAATTAAACTCCCCCTTAACTGCTGGACCGATTTGAATGAACTTTTTTGTGTGTGTTCAAGTGGATTCGAGAATGGTTTAGATGTTTTTTTTTGTCTATTCAGGACAACCGTCTGTCGGGACAGCTAGTATTAGTATAGATTACTTTTATTATGTACTTCTAAGATATTCATTTAAATTGTATGGTGTAAATAAAGGCTATAATCTGCATGATATGCTTAAGGTAACTAACTTATTTAATTAAATAAGGATTAAATACTGCATCCGTTTTAACCGCTATCCAATTACCACATTATATGTGACCATGTTTAAAGATGTTTGAATGGGTATAGTAAGCTATCCTTAAAATATAGACAAATGCCATCCGGGACTTTTTTGTAGACTTATAAAAGAGGAACAATCCCCTCATACATTGTTTTGTTAGATCTCAAAGGGATGAGGCAGCGTTTTTGATGAAAACTCCCAGTCGACTTGTTTGTTCCGACATCTTTAATAATAATCGTATAATTTTAACCAATTTACACAACACCTTAATAATATACCTAAACCTTCCTCATGAAGTACTCTGTCTATTGGTGAAAACAGCATGAAAATCCGTGCAGTAGTTTTTGAGTTTCTCGCGAACAGAAGCGGCAGGGGACTTTGTTTTATAATTTGTAGTGATATTATAATAATAATAATAATCTATTTTCATAATTTGATTTTAACAATTTTTCTCGTTTTTAATGTTGATCTTATTAAGTGAGTAAGGACAGACAGGCAGACAGATGCGGTGGAGGACTGTTTTATTAACCCCCGACGCAAAAACGATGGGGTGTAATAAGTTTGACGTGTCTGTGTGTGCGTGCGTGCGTGCGTGCGTGCGTGCGTTTTTTTTATTTGAAAGGTGAATTAGTCGGGAGTGTTCTTAGTTATGTTTGATAAAAATCGGTCCAAGATAGCCGCCGCCACAAAATGGCGGATTACATATTTTTCACAACTCCTTCAATATGGGTATCAAATGAAAGGACTTGACTAGTAGAATACTACACACTATGATAAATTGCAAATCCAAGATGGCTGCCACCATAAAATGGCGAATTACATATTTTTTTCACAACTCCTTCAATATGTGTCGGGGGATTTTAAATTTTTAATTTATAGTTATAATATGTAGTGATGAAACAAAGGTATCAGTGAAAACCATCCACCTGTGTAAGCCATATCACACTAACTATAGACCCTAAGCCTAAAAAAAAGCTGCTTGCTGCTTTCAAAATAAACTAGGTTATCGTTTCTTGCAGGTACTTAGAAGCGCATTTGACCTATGAAAAATATATAACATCAATGGACACGCAAGAAAAGTGTGATATAGTATTACAATCATTTAAACAGTACAAGGAAATTGCGGCAGAGAATATGTTACGGTAAACAAACTTTCGATTTGATATTATATACATATGTCATTTAAACAGTGATAGCTCAGTGAGGAGACCAACAGACTGCAATGCAGAGGGTCTCGGGTTCGAACCCACGTCGCGCACCTCTGACTTTCGGAAGTTATATGACTTTTCGAAATGATGTGCGTATTGATTGACAATTATCGCCTGCTCCGTGCCTCGGAGAGCACGTTAAGCCGTCGGTCCCGGCTGCCATGAACATCTATGGCAGTCGTTATTGGGATGGCAGTGCCCTATAATATTCTGACACTGGTCTAGCCTTAGGGTATCGTTAGCCTTCGGATTGCGGAGGTCAGGTGGCAGCCGCTCCGTGTAAAAACTGATATCCAGTCAAATCCGGTTAGACTAGAAAAGTCGACCCCAAGTGACTTGGGAATAATAAAGGCTAGGGAAAGATACATATGTCATTTATCTTTGTAGAAGTTGGCACAAACTTTTTAGACATTCATTTCACATTACTAGCAATTTGGGTTTCAAATTACTAGTATTCTTGTTAAACCCTCCAGTTAAGCTAGAATGCGTGTAGTGTGTGGGTTCACGTCAGTAGTGCAATGGGTGGGATTCGAACCTGCGACCTCTCGGTCGAAGTCCAATGCCTAATCCATTGGGATACCGCCGCTTCAAATATTTGAGATAGATAAATTTTTGTCTTGTATGTTCATCAAATACACAAAACCAGCTGCATGGAGTTCGCTTAAACTCATGCTCGTATAGTCATTATTAATAGAAAATTAATTCATTTCAGTTACAAGTCGTTACCCGCTTGGCTGCGCAGATTCACACCTGGCAACATTTACGTGAAAATTATGGAAAGTGGTGTTCAAGAATTAAAAAAGGTTAAGTCGGAAGAGTATTACACGCTCGCGTTGGATATACTCGACCTACTGATCACGCAAATAACGTTTAGACAACACAAAAAAGCTGATTGGTATGCCGAGAAAGCTCTCATTCTGCACAAATATTTAGACAAATCGCTGCAGGTAATTCTACTAATTCTACTACCTTCTACTGTCAACTAGCAATGTGCGCATTTACATTTGAGTTATATTCGAATGTGTTGGTAACACTATACATTGAGACGACGCCACTGAAAAAGTCCCGTTCTCGTAGTCGCGGCGCTGCATTTGCGAAACATAATGTTACCAGTTCCATCGTTAATATTACCCTATTAATTTATTTTACTTGCTTATTAATTCAATATTATACCTACAATTTATACCTATATCATATACTAGCTATTGCCCGCGGCTTCGCTCGCGTATGTAAAATTTGGGTAGGTTATATTAGTAACAATACTTTATCAAAATCAGTTGTTTTATTTTTGAGTTAAATCTTTACAAACAAACAAAAATCTTTCCTCTTTAGGTATAATTTTAGTATAGAAGTATCGATTTAAGTTTTTATGGAGGGACTATTGACTAGAACTACTGAACCGAATAGATCCTTCGCTAACATTAAGCTTACGTGTCAAATGCGCCATGATTATCTATCATTTGGTATTGATGTATTGATACCAGCCTCTTAAAACCGCCGTAAGTCTTTCACTCGGTGGTAAAGTTTGGAATCTCAACTTCCATTCCCATCATACTTATCATTACTAATCCTTTTCCCTAGGATCTGCAAAGTGTTAGTAACACTCCTAGTATTACTAGCACCCATTAACTACGGCACATACTTATCGTCATGTTTGCCTTAATAGTAAGTAACTCTGGACTATACAATAATAATAACTTCGATTTTGCGCGCGGCTTCGGTCGCGTGATTGTAGGTTAGGTAAGGTTAAGTTAGTAACAGCACTTTTTTCTGGATGAAAGATTAGGTTAGGTTAGGAAGTAACCCGTGGGGTTAACCTCGAGGAGGCGGCCCATGTGGCCACCGTAGGGGTTTCCCAGGTGGTCGGGTGTACCGAGGCGCTGGGTTTACGGGTGGCTCTTAACAAGATGGAGGCCCTGATCTTTCATGATAATCGCTTTTCGATAATGGCGGGCTCGATGCGCGTTCTCGTCTAGGCCCAAATGAAGTATCTGGACTTAGTCCTGGACAGAAGGTGGCACTTCGACAAGCTTTTCAGACAGCTCGTCCCGAAGCTTCTCGGCACTGCGTCCGTCCTTGGGCGGCTTTTGCCAAATTTGAGCAGGCCCAGTGACTTTCTTTTCTTCTTTTTTTGCCTTTGGTGGCAGATGGGACTTCAGCAATGTCAGGACACAGCAAAGCTACTGCCTCACGGGAAAGAAGAACTCTCATTAAACTTCGTTTGAAGGACATATCATAGCGCTCGGGAAACACAGAAGCAGGCAGTTCATTCCAGAGCTTGCTCGTATGTGGGCGAAATTATCGCTGAAAGCGTACCGTCTTGGATTTCAACGCTTCCAGGTGATATGGATGAAGCCTGCTTCGTTGTTGAGTGGTACGGAGATAGAAAGGGACCGCTGATACCAAATAAAATAGTTCTTGAGAGCACTCCCCGTGAAAGAGTCGATAGAACACGCAGAGAGACCCAAAGTCTCTCCGTTGCTCCAACGACTCCAATCTATCCGTGAGATCGGGATCATCGACGTCAAGTCGAAAAAAATGGGTCGAGCTGGTATTTGGGGGCCTCTGCCCAGAGATGTGAGCAGTACTCCACGTGCGGTCGGACTTGTACTTTGTAAAGCACAAGACGTTGACCTGGTGTGAAGTACCTCCTCGCTCTGTTCAGTACACCCATCTTTTTGCTCGCTAATTTAGCTTTGTCCTCCAAGTGACTCCTAAACTGGACGTTACTCGAGATTTCCAAGCCAAGGATTGCTATACTCTCGGAGATACGGAAAGTAACTCTTGGAACCGTGGCGCTCTTCTCATGGACACCCAAACTTCTTCGACGTGAGTCCTTCGTTCGGCGGTAATTCATGCTCGAGAGACTGTCCTACCTGAACCATTTTGCCCCACAAATTTTCGATAGCATTTAGGCCGGGACTATGCGGTGGCATCGAAATTAACTCCAGGTCCCTGTTACCTTCCAAGTAATTTCAACAACTCTGGAGTTATGCACGGAACTGTTATCTTGGACAAACCTAATCCTGTCATGGGGAAAAAAACCTGGCTGATGGAAGCAAAACGATTTCGAGGATGTCTTTGTATCGGGGGTCATTCATTCTTCCTCCCACCTCGACTAGCTCTCCTGGTCCGCTTTGGATCATGCAACCCCAAAATTGATTAAGTGATTTGACTACTGCGATTGTTAGGGAGGACATATCTTTCATCATACCTTGTGTTCGATGTTCGGTGTAGAGACAAGCGTCCCTAGGCAAACAAACAAAAAATTTTTTCATCTGCAAAGGTCACATTATCAATATTAAAATTTATATAATTTCGTGCGAATTGTAAACGCTGCGCTTTAAGCCTCGACGTAGGCTTGTTTGGCTTTTTATGTAGGCTTTTTAGCGGGAATATGATGGCGTAACCCATGTTTTCTCAGGCGTCGTCGTCGTCTTATTGTGCTCTGAGATGTGCCAAATTACACAGACATACTCCTGGAGTTTATAAAACGATTACTAATAGCTCGCCGCACTATATTTCTGTCTTGATTTGTACTCGTTTGACGTGGACGACCAAATGGAACATATTTTTGTAATGCACCATCGCTTTGTTATCTCTCTAGCCGACGGTATACGGTGTTTCTCTAAATATTATACTACAATAAATTATAATTATCCTTAATCTAGTACAATTTTACTTATACTTTAATCGGCCGGCATTGTGCATTCTAATTTAATTTCAATCTCTAGGTTTTACAAAGTATGTAAGCCTGAACTAGGTTCAGACTTGAGTTTCAGGCTATTGCTCTACTTCCAAAAATATATGCTAAGTAATATTAAGGTTTAGGTCAATGGATAGAATATAACTTTAAATACAAATGTTTATAGTAATTTATTTTAATGTTTATAGTCTATTCTCGAAACATAAATAAATGTTTGAAATAACCATTGCATTTTGTACAGAAACCATGAAATTCGATGTAGGACAATTCCATAGTTAAAGACTTAATATTACATGACAGCTCCGAAAATTACCTGCCATGGTAGCAACTAGTCGAACTAATAAATAAACTAGTCGGACAAATTTAATGGAATAAGCACGTCCTTGTTCTTCAATGCCGCTTAACAAAATACGTTGACCCTAAGGATAATTTCTCTGTGTCCACTTTTCTCTAACTTAGCCATCGTAAATAATAGTTTATTCCGCAATATAAAAATACATCATTTTTATCGTAAAAATTCGTGCTAGCACTAATCATCAATATTCAACAACATATGCATTCTGTCAATTTTAGTTCTTAGGTATGCCGTGAGACTTCTTGCCGGTGACGCGGACTAAAAGTACCGAGCAATGGGTTTTTGACCCTGCAAAATACTTATCTCGTTGTACATAACTGCAATCGAATATCATTCGAATGTTAGTATGCGCATCACTGCTGTCCACAATAAAGTACCGTGAGAAAGTGCTGGCTTATCAAGTGCCAAACAAGGTGGCAAATAAGGACACGGTTCTCTGATGTTAAGCTTATTATCGCAGCTTGTAGACGTATCTCTCGCGCGTTGTCTGTTAGACAACAGACTATTGTTGCTATTTTTGACCCATTCTCCCACTATATAAGATAAAATAACTATAGGCCTTCCTCCCTGTTTAATATTTATTACGTAAGAATCTAATTTATTATTAATAGACGTTTGGTTTGTTTTAATGTTTATTTTTCAAAGTAATAATTTATTTTCGCATTTTTGTGATCTTACGTAAGAACTATCAAGTCTCCCTGCCACCCCCGTGTAAGAAAAATAACTCATGGCTGACTCCAATCGTCCCCTTAACTTGTGTTGTCTTACGTAATAAATGAATGGCGCCTTACCATGCTGGCAGTATAAGGCGCAAAAGATTACTAATCTGCTTTGAAATTTTCTTTAGGAAAAATCCGTGATTCAAAAAAGTCCAATTGTGATTTACAACATTGTTCATATTATGAACTAAAAACAAAAATATCCCATATAACTTAACAACTATGTAATCGAATTCTGATTTATACGGTTCTAGAGATATCATATTTCGTGCGGTCTTAATCTTCGTCATAAGTATCTATAGTTAGAGGCATAGAAACATTTTTGGTACGCCGCCTCTTACCTTTTGTATATAATTCACAGGCAGCTAATACTTTACTGGAAGGTTTCAAAACGGACTTGTCGGCAGAGGCTAAAGACGCTCTGAGACCTCGCGCCAAGTTGATCGCTAACCAGCGTAACGTGGTGCTGGAGGAAGACCTTCGACAGATTCTCCGGCAGTACGGTGAACAGGAACACGTGCTTGAAAGTAACCTGCCTGCAGAGCACGTCAATAAACAACCTATGGAGTATGTATGCATTATAATATATGATTATGCTCTACCTATTGCGTTATCAACTAAGCTGTTGTCACGTGTCACAGGATGCTGGTTCAAATAAAATGCTAATTGTACGACTAAAATCAATGTTATTGCTTGATATTTGCTTGTTATTTTTACTTGATAATTGTCTTATTCTTCACTTCGCGTTAAAGTCCTGATGATCACTCCGATATTTTAACTATTCACATTCAGAGGGAGCTAAACACTAAAGGAGCGTGAGCTTCCTTTTTAATTAAAATCTCTGCAACCGTAGCACTGTTTTATGGTTCCACGATCGATATTTCCCCTATATTTGGAGATTAGCATCACCCTTGATGCATGTGTGGAGGACAAATGATTAAAATGAGAGTATGCCAAATAATTTATATGATATGAGACCTTCCCCGTTGTTGTATATCTTATCCGATCTTTTTATAACAATTCTATACAATACCAAGTTATTGTATGTATACATTGTCTAGGTAATAAAAGACGACAGGTAAAATATTTTATACATTGCCTAAATTAGTCTGGCATTATTTATAAAGACTAGGTATTATAAACAATAACCAAATTATATGCTTCCTCAGTAGTATATACACAAAAATTATTATAAATATATGTACTTGTAATATGCAATGATGTTGTTATTGTGGTTTTAGCAATTACAATCAGAGAGGGAAGCTTAAATTTGAAGCGTTCACTGAAGAGGGAAGGACGATACTGTCCGCTGAAGACTACTGCGTCTTACATTATACGCACAACGGCGGATTCACACATGGTAAAATACTTTTATTATTAATTAAGATAACTCAACGTTATGAATATTATGCCTGTATCGAACTTGCATTTTATACAGAAATGATGATTTTTTTGCACCATGTGAGGGTCGAACCCGCGACTCAATAGTTGACCATCGAACCCCCAACCTCGCAATTGCAAGACCGACCATTTAGGTACTTGTGATATTTAAGAATTGTCACTGAACGACGAATCGCGTTCTCTTACAGGCGAGCATTGGGAGGGCAGGGTGGTGGTCACCATTTTCTTCCTGTTATTTTGGGATATCATCTACGCCAAGCCGGTGGGCGCCGTTGGCATATTCTTGAGTCACTTTCAACGACATCCGCTTGACATGTACTCTGAAGATTTTTATACGAACAGGAAAACTTTGATCGACGATCGACTTATGTTTATAGAAGAGTGTACGGACGATATGATAATTGAGATGCTGCAAAGTCGGTGGGAAGAAAGGCCTGAACGTAAGTTTCTATCTAAAGTTACGATACTAAACATACATAATATGTTTACTGGCCCCACAACACAGGGTATCCTGGTGTGGGATGCAGTGTATTGTAAAACATAAGTAGCTTCTTATGCGAACCCTATTTTCTCTCCGGTTAATAGCACAGTCATGTTCTTAAGTTATTTTTATTTATAATAAGTACCACGAAGGTTTAAATATTAAATAAAATTATATTTAAAATTTATTTGCTAACGGTACATTTTCCATACAAAAAAAAACCCAATAAAATGAATAAAACCATACAGACATAGCGAAAATCTTTTTTTACATTATTTATGAATAAACATTTGGTTTTCGAGGAATTACCAGGGGAATAAAATATTACGATTTTAGTGGTATTATTAGTTCGAGTTGTAGTTATCTCTTTCGCACATTAATAAAATATATAATATAATACATAATAATAATATTCTACCACATACACAACACCATCTAGCCCAAACTAAGCAGAGCTTGTACTATATGTAAAAACAAAGTCTGCCAATGGCTCTTAAAACTTGATTATGAACAAACTGAAAAACTTCTTACGATTCTATCTTAGCGTAGCTTCCGTAATACAAACACACACACACACACACACACACACACACACACATAAATCCAGGCGTTAATTTGATTTATCATTGTGTTTATATTTTGTTTAATTTCTTATTTTTATTATTACTTTTTGTTTGGTTTTATAACTAGATTACTTTTTTTTTTTTTTATTATATGTACAAGAAAAATCTTTGAACCACTTTTAACTACCGTTGAGACAAAATTGCACCTATAAAAACCGAGAGGGGGAGCCAGGAATTCATAGCACAGGGTATCCTAGTTTGAGTTCCTGTCTCCCACAAATAGAAGACAACTAATTTGTAATAACTTTTAAATGTATATTTTTGTGGGAGAGAAATAAAATATTATTATTATTATTATTATTACTATGGGTACTAGACAATGGATAAACATACAAATATACTTTTTTTTTTGTAAATGCATACACATTATTAAAGTGATAAATTTTATAATGCTAGGTTGTCTATGGCTGCCAATATTTAAAAGAAAAATTAAGTTATACTTCTTGCCACTCGTGGCGCTAATTGCTCTCTTCCGTTTATGGTTGATATTGTCAATGTGCTCTCATAAGTTTTATCTAAAATAAAATACTGTTTAATAGAATTCTTACTCGGTTTATGTTTATTTATAACCTAAATATAACACACATTATACCTACATAGAAACACCCAGACCAAGACAAATATCCATGTTCATGCACACAAATATTTCACTTGTGCGGGAATCGAACCCGCGACCTTAGCCGTATGACACTTTGCTATTCAATGAATTAATACTAGTCGTTGGAATCTACTCTCTGACATTTGTTTGAAGTTTTTCTTTTAGCAATCTAAATTTAAAGTGTACAAATAACACATTCGTGATTGTAAGTTCAAGTTTCGAGATTTTTGTTGTCAAGATTTAGGTTAGGTTTAATTAGATTAGATAGGTAGGTAATACGCTCCCCCGTGGCGCCGGCGTTATTTGTTACGCCGACGACACTGTCACGGCGAGGTGTAAGTCGCACTAGGCGGCGCGATTGGGACTTGAGGTGGCCCTGTCCAAGTCCGAGGCCGTCTGTTTCCACGGTCCTCGGAAACGGCCACCTCCAGGGTCCCACAATATGGTAGGATCCGCCATCCGATCAGCACCAGGTGCGAGAGGCGGCGTGCGTGTTCCCACGCGCGCCTCTGTGTCGTGTCCGTCTCCCCTCTAGGGGGAGGACAGACCCTTCCCTCTACAGACTACTTTTGTTTATGATATAGCGTGTCCACTTTCCCACCTGTTAGGTATATAAGTGGGAGCCGCTATACCTTCCAGTGCCCGAAGGCACCTTCAGGGACCAGTTATAGGCAGGTCTTGTCCCCAAATCCTAAGACCCAGTTCTCGTAAGCGAGCTACCTCGTGTCCAAGTGGCACTACCTATTGTCCAGATAGCTGCCGGAGCAATAACCTCTCACCACTCGCGAACTCAGAGAGTTGCTAACGATATCCTCGCTGGGGCCGACGGAGAAGCCGCCTCCCATATTTTGAGTATGGTGCCGGAGCTGTAAGGCACGCTCACTTCCCGACGTACATCCATACGTCTATCCTTTCTGGCCTACAAGCCGGGTATAGCCCGATTCACCTAGCTAAGACTCTTACTTGCTGAGCAGGCAAGCATGCGAGATGCGTCGTGACAGTGAAACCACACTACCACTTCGCTAAAGGCAACTCCGTGCCTCTCGCGACCAACTGGTTCGCACTAGTCGCGCATGATTCCGACGCTCGAACGCCACGTGCTTGCCGAGCAACAAACATGCTGTCCTCTGCGCACATAGCCACTACGACTCCAACCTCAATGTCAACTCCCGCGGAGGGGTACAGGTCAATGCATTCCACCACGTAAAAAAAAAAGCTAGGTAGGTAATGTCATCGCAGTGATGTCAAAAAAAGCGCGTTCTCTTGCAGTTTCTAGTGTCATCATCTTTCCAGTTTCCCTTTTCCTATATAACTAATATTATAAATGCGTATGTGAGTTAATTTGTTATCTTGTTACGTTTTCACGTCTTATCTACTCCACCGAACATTATGAAATTTTGCATTAACGTCATCAGGGGTACAGAAAAGGATATAGGGTATATTTTATTTAGAAAGAAAGTACTTGTTCCTGATGAATAGAATTTTATAGACAATTTTTTTTTAATAACCTTGTCGCACCAAGCTGAGTGGTCGAAAATGTCATGGGCGCCATAGCATAATTGTTTGCGCGCGTACCACGCCTCTTCACACTTCTAATGTTAGCTTATTTAGCTACAATGTTCTGTAGAGTGGACCTTCAGTCGTTTTGCTTTTCTTCTCGGTTGGTTGGCTGCGAAGTCTAAGAGAAGGTTCTTATGTTTTCTACCTCTTACAAAAACATTCATATAACAATCTCGTGCCTCTATATCTCCAAACAGGAGGCTGAAAGCGTACTATATTCATATATCGTCAGCAGATTTAAATGTTTGTGTTTATACCTAATATGTTAGACCCGATCAAATATTTTCTCTTCTGTCTGTATCTGTCAGTAATTCCAGATATAGACAGTTTTACATAATATTTTCTTGATAATATTGTTCAGGTACTTTGAAATAACAACAATACAAGACAACGAGACGATCACTGTCTTAGACTCCCCGTGACCATGACTGATTAAAAGCAACCGAACCATTGGGAAAAGTGTAAATTTAAATAGTTTAATAATTTAAATAGTTGAATAGTTTCCAATTTATCTAAAATTTGTGTTGTTCTAATTAATCGTGATTTAATCCGTATAAAGTAGTTTAATTTTAATGTTAGACTTTGGGACTTAAAAAGGTTGAATGAATAAAAACTATGTTGTACATTGTCGCAGACGAGGTATCGGACGTTAGCCGCGGCGTGAGGTGGGACGACGTGGCGGACGTGTGCCGGTGCCTGGGCGCGCGCGCCGTGGGCGCCATCTGCCGGCGCCTGGCGCGCAACTACGGCTACGCGCACTCCGGCTTCCCAGACCTCACCTTGTGGAACGTGCACACTGGACAGGTATCCACAATTACGTTAATTAATGCCCCTGTGGCACAGCGGTAGTGAACGCGACTGCTGCACGAGGTCTCCGGTTTAAATCCCGGGTCAGGCCAACAAAACGTTATTAGATTTTTATTAAGAAATCTTAATACCAGCCTGGAGTGTGGTGGTTGGCGGTGTTAAACACCCCCGTACCTCGGAATGCATGTTAAGCTGTTGGTTGAGCATAACATATCTTCCCTCAATCATATATAATACACAACTAAATTCTAATAAGACTCAAACAATGCTGGCCCAGAATCAATACCTTCACTATTTATACCGTAATTTTCGACCAATAATTGTAAAAACGAAACACTAGCAATTTGGCAAAATAGGTAGAATTATACACGTTTACAAAAAAGAAGATCCAGCTGATGTAAAAAACTACCAAACGATACCATTTACATTTTGTTTTCTAAAAATATTGACATACTTATTTAATATGCCATAATGATCACATAATCTCGTTCTGGCAAAACGACTTCAAATCTGGTAGAAGTGTTGAAACAATTGAAACTAAGTTAAATGTAAGAGTTTGTATCTTTGTGTTCCTATATTAAATGCTCCAAGAAAAAGAAACTTTAATGTAAGTAACAGTACCTTGTTAGATGAAGTTAAAGAAGTCTGCGATAATTGACAACAAAGTCAATTTCAGCAACATAATTTAATTTGTAGTACCAGTGTCTAATGGTAACATCTACCATATACTTGGTATCGTACTTAGGAGTACAAATTTAGTAGGCACTGATTCTTTCATGAGGACACGTCGTTTGTTCCTTTGTATAAAGGAATTTAAATTAAAGTGTTTACTACATGTGGTAGAATTTTTATGTGGAGTCCATTCACCCCTATCCAGTATGAGTAACTATTTTCACGCAATACAGGATTCTTAGGGATTCTGATATAACATCCAATATGCAATCAAATGAAAACCACTTACGGCCACGCCTACCACTAACAAGTAAAAGTTATCCGAAAGATAAATTACATGCCGTCTCACTCATGTTAGTTTAAAGAAGAGAGATGGCGAGACTTTTATTTTATAGATATATTTTATCTGGAGGTGGTAGTACAAGCCCCTTAACCTCTCAACAAATCAGATGTCAAAAATACGAAAATACAACAAAAAAATACAGAAAATTATCCTAACAAAATTTACGTTTTAAATAGTCTAGTTAAGGTCGAATGACGGTGTCCTAGCGTTGATTGACAGGTTAATATTTTGTTGAGGACACGGCGCTGCACACTTTGGCGGTTTGCCCCGCCTGGGCATCGCAGCGCCGTGATTTGATCGCGGCAGTCGGATCGGTTGCCCTCTCACTCCCGGCCGTAGTTCAGTCTATGGTCCGGAGTGAGAGGTCCTGGAACGCCGTCGCCTCCTTCTGCGAGGAAGTCATTTCCATTAAGGAGGTGGCGGAGTGGGAGAGGGAGCGTTTAAACCCTCTCCCCAACCGCAGAGCCGGGCGCCGGAGGGCGCGGGACGACCTCCAGCCACCCTGAGGTTTGACCAGGGGGTGGCGGGCTTTGTGGGCCTGCCCGCCATCCGTTCAGCACCAGGTCCGAGAGGCGGCGTGCGTGTTCCCACGCGCGCCTCTGTGTCGAGTCCGTCTCCCCCCTGGGGGGAGACAGTAGGGAATTTTTATGAAGTGAGTCCTTTGGGTAGGTCTCTTGTGTAGTGGCCTGCCGTTTCACACGGCGGGCCGTAACCTCGGCGGGGTCGCGACCGCATGCCAAAAGCGATTCGCGCGGCCCCGTCGATAGTGGTTTTGTCGAGGAACACCGTGGTGGGTTTAGTCGGTATCCCGGGAGGTACTTTACTATTATTCCATCTTTCTTTTACCCCGGCGAGTCCGACATAATCCCTCCGCCCGCCCCCGCGGAGGGATATGCGTCATTGCATTCCCCCAGGTAAAAAAAAAAAAAAAAAAAAAAAACAGGTTAATATTGTATGGATTTAGCATCTAAGACTATGCAACAAAACAATTAATTAAAACATATTAATGGCCATTCCCACAACTATCAAGAAAAAGTTATACGAAAGATAAATCGCATGCTGTCTCACTTTTGTAGGTTAAAGAAGAGAGATGGCGAGACTTTTATCTTATAGATAAATGCTATTTCGAGGTGGTAGGACAAGTCCTAAATGTCAAGACATCTTGGTAAAGATAAACAAATATAATTATGACCATTTAAAATTATAAATATGTAATTTCTATTAAAGTTATTATTTAGCTGGCAAGCAACTGAAACGTTACTAACGAGGAAAGTGTAAATTAAAATAGTTGAATAGTTTCAATATTAACTAAAAAATGTGTTTTCAAATAAATCGCGGTAAAATCAGCATAAATTAGTTTAATTTAAATTTATAATATTTGCGTAACCGTAAATAAAAACCGACAACTACTTGATTTTATATTCATACCACCAAGTATAGCTGATGACGTTTTCAAATATGGATAGTCATGACGTTACGCCTTTGTCAAGCCCAATCGTAAACCAATATTTATAAAATTTACACAAATGGAGAATTCCTCTTCTTATTCTTGATTCTACACTGAATTATAGTAATGCGTGTAAAGCAAATAATTAGATCTACAATTTAAATCGATATCTTAGTCAATTTATAGTAAATAACCGTCAAAATATCAACATATATAATCAACAAGGCAATAAAACATTTCATAAATTACTTGTGAAGCGTGCATTGAGGTATTCGCGTCCTGTCACGTCACATTCATGTACTGAATAAAACGCCATATTAGCAAATCTGATTGATAATATTTTATTGCAAATTTATACTATTAATGCGAAATATTTATTCCGCCTTAGAATTGACAGTGCAGCAGTGGCACAATGGGTTCTTGTTCGCAAAAATTATGACATACGGATACTTTTTTCGCTATCTATACTCTAAGTCTACGCCCGACATAGATATTTATTATAATAACTCAAAAAACTAATTTAATTTTAACCGTTCTGGGCCTGCAGTCTCGACATAGATAGCTTTTCGATAGGAATCTACCGATCGATAAATATTAACGAAAAATTGAGCTTGCCGTAACGACATTTGCATCAAATGCTAGTCTCTACTGACAAGAAAGCGTGCAAATTCATAAGTTACGCCGTCGCTATGTTATCGAAAAACCTTATTCATAGGAGTGTTTTATATTACAAATACCCATTGTAAATAGTCCCGAATTTTAAGGTAAGTAGATAAAAACTTATTTTATTATAAATTATGAATAACACATAAAGTATTTATAACTATATTCAACATTACACTTTGCATTAATATCATATTATTTATAGCTTTAAAATGCTAAATATCTTGCATTTATGTAATTATAGAACGGGACAAAGTAGTTTAATTCCTTGCAACACGAAGTGCTGTTGACATTGTGGACACATACGTTTTGACAATCTAAGTTGTTCTGTATTTTTTGAGCTTAACCAAGGTCACTTGTCTAATTACACGGCTGACAGATGTTTGGCTCATGTTGCATCCCCACTGTAGGCCAATCGGAAGTTGATAGCACCCAGCAGCGTAAAATCGGAGTGCAGTTAGAATCTGTAAAAAAGAAAATGCAACAAAAGTTGGCACACCATATAAACCTTGAGGTTACCAGAGTCTCGGTGCTTCCTATGTATGAGGCACAGACTACTGAGAACAGTAAATAGTTTGTACCTCATACATAGGAGGCTAGGCAGTACACAATATAAAACCATGATTATATTCTAAGTAGTAATAATAGGTTATCAATATGTAGAGCTCATTATTGGTACCTACTTACTTGGGATTCCGTGGTTAGTCCGTAGAGCCGTTGTCTTTCAAGACATGGTCGCAAGTCATTTATCAGTACACAATATAAAACCATGATTATATTCTAAGTAGTAATAATAGGTTATTTATATGTAGAGCTCATTATTGGTACCTACTTACTTGGGATTCCGTGGTTAGTCCGTAGAGCCGTTGTCTTTCAAGACATGGTCGCAAGTCATTTATGAGCTCCATTAAAATCTGTTTATTGACTCTGTAGAGCCTTAGAAATTCATCATCTTCCATAAGTAGCGGATTTTGTTCATTTCGCCGATTCCTTGCGATTTGCTGAGGTCTCATTTCGAGTCGATGTTCAAGTACCATCAAGTCCCACGCTAAATAAGCTGCCGCCATAAATTTTTCACACTCCAACCAATTTTGTAAAATTTTCTATTGATTTCTATATAAAACACCGTATGTATTCAATCGATTGACTTATAACGAGCTGTTAAATTTACTCGCAACTTTTGTCGTTAAAATCGTTAAGTTAACCGACAAATCGTTACGTAACCGACGTCAATCGATAGTTGGGTTAGTAGAGACTACAAAAAATAGATAAAATCTGATCGCTACGACATAACGACAAAAATCGATCGCAAAGCCATCGCTATCTATGTCGAGACTGCAGGCCCTGGCGTCTTCAATAGCGATAACAATCTCACACATAAATAAATGTCAGAGTTACTTTAAAATGAATTCCTTTTTTTTTTCCGATATACATTATTAAAATAATTATGATGTCAAGGTTCAAAAGATTTGGTTGGCTGTTGTTAACCTTTTGACCGTCACAGCACAAAATTAGCGCCGCGCCCCCTTACGCCAGGCAATGATTAATGAAGTTTTAAATTAAAGTTAAAAGAAAGACAAATATCTTAATTATGCTCATGCCGACGGTGGCGTGATGGGCAAGTTTTCGTTTGTCAGCTATACCCGACCGTGGCGGTCAAAAGTAATTCACTCAGCTAATCACAGCAGTTGACATGAGTTTGTATTGATCTACATTTCAGAAACTGGGTGTTACTTTTCAGATAAAATTTGTGGAGGTGAAGACGGACGCGGATAAGCCGTCAATGAAACAGTTGCAGTGGTTGCAGTACTTACGGGAACATGGGGTCGCCGCCGGTTTCTGTTACGTGGGCGCACACACCACGCGCTGCCAGGCGCGGCGCCGCGACACGCACAGCTGACACACACGCGCGCCACTTGCGCTGTGTCCTTCATTATCGACTCTGTAGGCTTTCTGTAGGTATATGAAGCCGGAGCCACATACTGTGTATACGAATTTATATCATGCACGGCTCGCACCGCCTCCGCACCGTGGCCGTGTAAGCGCCGGACCGTCGCCGCGCCGGCATTGTCTATTGCTCGACGCTCAGTGTCAACGTTCTTTCTTAGTTTCTAAATTAAAGTAAGCAAGTAACGCTTTCCTTTTTGTGCTAGTTAACATTATCAATATATAGGATTATATCTATATAAAAATCTCGTGTTAGGATGTTTGTGGTCGGACTCCTCCGAAACGGCTCCACCGTTTTTTATGATTTTTGTATGCTTATTTTGGTAGGTATGAGAATTGGTTGTAAAGTATATTTCGTGCCGCTAGGTGATTAGGGTGTCCCTAATTTATATGGTCAAACAACGTTTGCCGGGTCACATAGTATTGTTATGTACACAGCACGTAGGTAAATTCTTATCTCTCATAAGAATTTACACAATATTACCGACGAAAATACGTTTTATTCTAGCACACAATTAATTTACAACACTATGTTACACTTTTCCACTGTAACTGCTTCAAACTCTGTGGTATTTTGCTTCCGTTCGCTTCGATGATTACAGTGCCCGTGCTCAGTCTAATACACGATTCAAGGGTTTCTGGAAATTTCTAGAAGCGCCATACCCGTTATGTTACAGTATGAAGATTCGAGGAAGTTCTAGCGTGCTCTCTACTCTTCGCGTACTGACAAGCTACGTAGTTCAGTAAGACATCAATAGATGGCGCTGTATTAAATTGTCAGGAAGGCCAGGCTTTTCGCCACAGTGCCGAGAGATGGCACTAGGTGTAACAGTATTATAATAAAATCGGGACGTCTTTACAGTTACGTAGACAATTCTATTCTGAACTGTTGCTTTACTATTCAATGCGAGAACGACACACTATACACACGGCAACGGTGCGTTTGCTACGCGGTTACATTACGGTGGCGATGCAGTTATTACGTGAATAAATGGTATTGTGATCCAGTGCGCCGGTATGGTTCAAGATACGGCTCTTTTAGATAGGTTTCTCGTTTGGACAAGTCACAAGACTAAAGTATAAAATATGTTGTACAGGCTTGTTAAAATTATTAATAATAAACACTGTTGATAGCGTTATCGTTCTGTAAATACAAGGGATTGGTTGATCGAGACGAGAACGTGGTACATAAAACTATAAAGGAACACTAAAGAAATCAAAGATTTTTGAAAAGATACGAGAAATGGTAATAACAAATAAATATATTATTTTATGTATTTGCGTATTTTATTTTCCACGGCGTTATTAATATTTCTTAATGTCACGTAAAACATTTCATAATCTGTACTAATACTGAATTTTTCTTGCGGCTTCACTCGCGTCCTTATATGCTATCGCGTACATATAGGCTAGGTTTAGTTAGTAACAGTATTTTCTTCTAGGTGAAAGGTACCCTATGTCCTTTTCTATTCCGCTTATAACGTGTTTGCGAAATTTCGTGACGACCGGTTGAGTAGTTAACGTGTGAAAGTGAAACAAACAAATAAACTCGCATTCGCAAGTATAATATTAGTTAGGATTATATGGAGGAATAATTTGTTCGTTTGTTTGTAATCGATAAACTCTAAAACTACTCAACCAATTTTAATATTTTTACCATTAGAAATTAGTAAACAAATATTTAAATCATACAGGTGAGTGAGATGTAAAAGTGTATAAACTAAGAAGTCTGAGGTTACACATTACATTTACATGGTATAAAACGATAATATACAATATTCAATATGCATGAGCGCTATAATGCTGTATTTATATTCAGATGTCATGTTTACATCATGTGTTGGACGACAACGATCCAGAAAATATATGATTTATTTCTTTGATATTTCTTATATATATTTTCATTTACAAATATTTGACGGCACGATTGGCGTAGTGGTTTAAGTTGTGCCTTCGCCACTTCCTCTGCGCCGAGTCTTGTGGGTTCGAAAGAGAGGCATAGGCACCCTGTACATACATATATACCACGTGATTTTTTTTACCGTCTTGATAATAATATGGTGTGTTGTGTAAGTGGAATAGAATCTAATAGTATTTGTGTTCTAGCATTTTGAGATCACGCGACGTCACAGTGAGCCTAATCGCATGCGACTAAAAGGTCGGCGGGCGACCGGGAGAGGGTGGGTGGGAGTGGGTGTTCGGCGCTAGCGACGGCTGGCGAGTGCGAGTGCCCTTGAAGATAGTTTTTATGTTATTTGTAACGAATTCATTCATAATTTGTAGCGCGTTATTAGGGTGAATACGTTTACGATTTTGAATTATTTTCATATTGTTTTCCGAATTACCTTTTTTAAATGTTTTAATATGAAAAACAGATTATAAATAAGGAGTGTACAATAGTAGATTAATATCAGACTAAGTCATTAAAAAAAAAACTATGCCTACTACTCTATTTACCTATCACGCCCTATTTTTTTCAAGACGGTAGGAAAAGTCACGCGTTACATATATGTATACAGGGTGTCCCGAAACTCAACGATAACCTGGTACCGGGCGGGAGGCACAGGTTTATAAGTTATGAAAAAAAAAGCCATGTCACTTAGTCAAGCGATAATAGACATTTTTCGAAAAAGTTGAAAATTTGACACCTTGGTCGCATTTTAAAGTACTGTGATCACAATTCTCACAATTATACAGTATTTTTTTTAATATATGTAATCTCAAATAACAGTGCTATTAATCGCAACCACAAATCGAAGTAATAAATAAATATTGTTAACTAAGAGCTGATTTCTCAATCGTCAGATAAGTTTTATCTGGGGAATATGTTTGACGTTTTGACAGCTTTTGTATAGAAAATATGTCATACCGCAATATTTATTCTTCAGATTAGAGTTATCTGACGATTGTAAAACCGGCCCTAAGTAAAATAAATTAAGTTTTGACGAGTTATGGTTTACAAAATTATTGTCAGTTAACTTTGACACTGCATGTTGGAAAAATGTACCTTGGCATGTTATCATCGTGCATCAAAAGATGGCCCATTTAGTCTAGATTTCAAACTACTACTACGTATTTTTTGCGAAGGGACCTCATGGAAAACTTAATCAAAATAAAACAATCAATTATCGTAACACTTTAATATCCTCCTAAAACTAAAGTAGATGCTCAAATTGTTTCCCTCCGGCACGAATACAAGCTCTGCATCGCCTCATAAACGACCTCTTCACCAGTAGTGCACTCGCATTTATTTCTTCTGATGCTGCATCAATTTTTTGGCGCAATTCTAATAGATTTTGTATTGGCTTTGAGTAGACTTTTTCTTTTATGCATCCCCAGTAAAAAAAATATACTGGATTCAGGTCTGGGGAACGAGGGGGCCATAAAATTGTCTCAAGGCGTCCGATCCATCTGTCGGGATATTCTTCGTTTAAATATTCTCGTACAGTCCGGGCATAATGAGCTGGGCAACCATCTTGTCGATACCACTTTTCTCTGTAGATGTTGAGTGGTACATATTCTAACTATGTCGGCAAATCATTTTGGAGAAAATGCAAGCATTAAATTTGGCATAATTCCAAAAGGACTTCCTTTTGGAAATTTAAAGGGTTATTTTTTAATTCACTCTCACTCAACCCGACGTTGGTACTGTTCATGACCGTGTACAATGCTACGTTTGACTTTCGACGTACACTGGCTTTCAATCTTATGTCGCGAATTATTTCAGCAGTGTATCTACCACTCAGGCTAAATTATTATTATTATTAATAGACTAAGTATATGACTTAGTCTGGCCATAAATACGATTAAAATTAAAAAAATAATAATAATATTACATTTGAATTTGGAATCTGTCATTCATATGTAAATATTTATTGTGTTTTCTCATTTTCGCGCCAATCGGTGTTAAATATTATTGTGATATTAAAATGAAGTGGGGTGATAAAGAGAACCGAATTGCTGCCATAGCATTACACAAAGTAGGTATGGAGCCAAATGCAACTTTTAAATCTCTCCATCCGCTTGGTATTAGTCGAATGTTTGTGTACCGGGCTATTGACAGGTACAATGAAACCTCCTCTGTTTGTGACAGGACAAGATCTGGCCGTCCACGTAGTATTTGTACGAACAAGGCGATCAAAACAGTAAAGGAAAGAATTCGAAGAAATTCTGTCTAAATGTTAAAGATTTTATCCCGGGAAATTAATATAGCACCTGGAACCATGTCACGTATTTAAAAATATGTCTTAGGACTCGCAGCCTATTAGAGAAGAACTGGTCATTATTTTACTGATAATTTAAAAATGAATAGGGTGGTATAATCAAAACAACTTCTTAAGCGGTACGCAAAGGGAGGTCACAGAATTATTTTATTTAACGACGATATTTTTTTTACTATTGAGCAATGTTTTTAACAAGCAGAAAAACCGAGTTTATGCTCAAAGCTCTATAGAAGATTCCCAATTAGTCAGCACAGAGTACAGCGTGGAAATTATCCGACTTCAGTGATGGTTTAGTGCGGTGTTAGCTATCAAAGAGTGACTGAGCCATATTTTTGTGTATATGTTTATACAGGGTGTCCGGTAATTAATGGATAACCTTGAAATGTCTTTAGTAGAACTGATGGCCGTTCAGAAAAAAAAAATTTCTTATATATAGATAGGCAACTCGAGCCTCGCTAGAGGTCTGTATAAGTGCTGCCGCCAAGTAACAGTATCATGAACTAAACTGAAGTCATCGAAGCAACCTATGTATACATACATACGTGTATATACGTAAATAGACATCTGCATTATTCCTTTAGAATTTTCATAATTTTATTGTAATTTATACAGGTTGTCCGGTAGTTAATGGATAACTTAGAAATGTCTTATAGTGGAACTGACGGCCGTTCAGAAAAAAATATGTAAAAAAAATCTATCCTAACTACTACCTGAGATGTGTTTTTTTTAAAGTATCATGTATATCTTTCTTGAATACTACGACCATAAATTAATTAAATCCATCGGTTTTTTGTTGTTTTATTATTAGACACTAATTATGCTAATAGACAGACAGTCAAAAGTATGCTATGCTAATATAGCATGCACTTTTAAATAAAAATTTTTTTTTTTAATTATCTTATAATTTTTTTTAATTTTTTCTGGACGGCTTTCAGTTCTACTATAAGACATTTCAAGGTTATCCATTAATTACCGGACACCCCGTATGCTGCCTATATTTGTATGCATAAAAATAAAGGCAGCATATTAATCAAGTTACAAAATGTGATTTTAAGGGGAACATGAAAAAAATAAACAAAATATAATGTGTATGTTTTTATTTTCTCTTGTGAGTCATATAATAATTATGCGCTGCGACTTTAACAGCATCATCACAGTCCGTTTACCGTCTCCAAGCTTCACCAAACATCCTGGTACACAAGATGATCTTTGAGTCATGATGACAAAATTGATCAAATTCACCACAAAATAGAAGTCTTCAGCGTTTTTAGGTACTCTCGATGCCTGGCCGGAATGTTAATTAGGTCACTGCATTCATTGACAGTTTTGCACATTCTGACCATTGGCAATTTACCCCTAGTACTGTCCTTCTCAGTGGCGGGCACAGAGTGTATAGAATTTCTGGGGTATCTGGCTGGTGCTCGAAATTGGAAAAGGCTCAAAAATTCTGCACAATCAATTTTATTTTGTATGAGCTTGCAAGCAAACATACCTTCCGCTATTATATTCCAGTGCAAAGTCAGAGGGCACACCCTGAAATATTGCAGTCGTGAGGAGTAATTTGGTAACTGTTTAGCCTTATTTTCCGCGAAAGCGGGGTGCCATAAAAATCGTTTTTGAACCCGTTCTAAGCGTAACATATGCACAGCATAGTGTGGTCTCCATACGACACTGCAGTATTCCATGATGCTCCTGACCAGACTATTGTAAAGCGTAATTTTTGTGCGGCTATTCTTGGTTATTGTGCGCAATACAAAACCCAACATTTTTGATGACCTCTTAACAGTATGGTCGATAAGGAATAAAAGTTACATTACTATAAAAAAAAATCCTAAATCTCGGATAGTTTCATGTTCTTGAATTTGTTGATGACCTATATAGTAATACGAGCGTATAATTTGAAGTCTCCTCGAAAAGGAGAAACCCGTTTCTGGGCCAACCGTTACACGAATCAGATATGTACCAAAAAAATTGTCTATTTTGCTTAATTAACCCATTTAAATATTAGCCTTAATACCAATGGCCAAGTGTAGAAAATAATTAGAAATCTATTTTTTTATTTTAATCAAGCCTTGTAAACCGCTAGAGCTCTTATTTCATTTTACGTCACTAACTTTGGCATTAGATGAATAGAGCGTACTCTAAGAATATGATCGATTTAGTGGAAATCGATAATGATTGAAATGTTACGAATAATTAAATAATACGCCATTATATTAGTATGTTTATTTTTAGGTACTAAAATCAATGTAAAATAATAATCAGGAGTATCAATAATAATAGAAAAATAGAAATAATCATTGTAAGAATTAAATAATCGATTTTATTGATTATTTATATCATTGATCAGAATATACTAGTAAACGGCAAATGTCAATGTCAACGTCTGTCAATTGTCATGGTTGTTTCATGTCATTAATGTCATTCGCTTTTCGTATTTTTGCGCAAGTGAATGTATTCAATAATAATATAATGTATTCTTTGCAACAGGGTGAATCTCAACTTTCAACCCTCGAAGTTAATAAATCAAGAACAGTTACGATATGTAGATGAGTTGTAGAAGTAGTCAATGGGAGATTTAAGCGAGATTTTAAGTTATTTCGCCAAGATTTTTTTAATAGAGCGTCATGGAATGTAATGGTACTCTTCGAAGTGGCTGCCGCTTTAATAAATGCTTTCCACCTTCCTGACAGCGCTCTAAGTGGCAGGGATGCTATAATCCAATATAATTGCACCTGTATCATTGGCAAATTAACGGTTGGTTGTTGTGCCCACATCATGAGCATAATATGGTATCTTGGTTGGACACGGTACCAGAGTAGGCAATTGCCTCTTGCACAATTTCTGGATACTGTATTATTATATTATGATAATCCTAATGAAGAAGGTGATTAATAAACCATCACAAATATGTGTTTTTTTATTTGAATATATTATTGCAATCTCGGATTACGGATGTGAGATTGCATCAAATCCCTTAGTAGATACAATATTAACAAATATAACTGGGCCGTGTCTTACAAACATAGTTTTCAGCTGAGGTTTTCAGTAAGATCAATCGGACCAATCTGAAGTCACCCTCTAAGCGCTTTTTATATACTTCAAACCTCACCGTTATACGCTGCAGCACAGCACATAGGCGTTCTAGATTTACGTAGGCATCAGAGCAACAAAAATATCAATTTTAATAACTCGTATAATAAAAATAACCTAAGATGTAAACATTGTCCGAATTTATCAATTTGGCCATTGTCGGGCGTCGTGAAAATTGGGCTCGTGAAACCATTCTAAATGCTCTAATTTAGGCCCAAAGTCCAGTCCTGTAACGCCAGGCCCAAGTTTCTATGGAGTTTGGGTTTCTCCTTTTAGGTGATTACATTTTAACATTTAAATTCGTTATATTATTACTACACGATTCGAAAACCCTGTTAAAAAAAGTCTTCTTGTAAAAGTTCACAATCACGTCTACATTCAATCTATCTTGCGAATTTTAAATCGTCGGCATACAAGAAGTACTGAATAGTGAAAGCATTTAGATAGATCGTTAATGAATATGTTAAATAACGTCGGAGCTAAATGGGAGCCCTGGGGAGCCTCTGAAGTAATGATACAGTTAGAAGAACTGTAACCATTCACAACGACATAAAATTCACGATTCGCTAAGTAAGTATGACTTAAACCATTGGAGTGTTAACCCTCCGTTTTTAACGTTTTTATCGTTAAAGTTAACGGACCCGTGATACCATAAGCTGCTAATTTATAAAGTAACACTGTGTGAGAAATTCGGTCAAACGCCTTGCAAAAGTCAGTATAGATAACGTCGTATTGTTTATTAGCATCTAATGCTTGTACGACTGGCTCCATAAACTTTACCAGTATCTTTTTTATATACCTGACAGTATTGTGATTGTGACTCGGCTCTGTCCTTGAAATAACTACCTACGGCCACACGGTACGCAAACACGCGGTAGGGCTGCCCGCCAACGGTATTCTAATTTTATGAGAAGGGGTTGAAAACTAGCACAAATAGTCTAACCTAATAAATGAATGGCGCCTATAACAAATAAAATATTTATAGGTTATGCGTTCAGAATATAATCCTAATAAACCTCTGTAAATATGGCGGCAATACAGATCAACATATTTGTACAGGTTGATTAGTTAGTAACGCCACACACTATAATAATTTTTATAATAAGGTACTAGAGAAAAGAAATATAACGTTAATAATTTATTTAAAGTATTAGTAGATAAGTTACAGTAAAATAAAGCTAATTCTTCCTCTTAATGCACCCGGAAAGTTAGCTTGTTAATATGTTTAGTTAACGTTCAACTGAGTCCATGTATTTTGTTGTATTGCAAATTTATAGTAAGTAACACACGTTAAAAGCTGAGCGCGCAGCAACACACGCCTGGCAACTTGTGGTGTAGGCTGCAATGTAATGTAGTGAGACCGTAGGTACATCTTACCGACCCAAAAGGAACATAAGAGTTGAGCATTAAGAGTAAAGAGGACAGTCTGTACAAAACAAACAATAATTGATAACTATAAAAATGTAAACACCATAGAATATAATTATCTTTATGGGTGTGGTCATTCTATCAATCCATTGTAGTAGATGTAACGTTTGTATCATCGTATCCACTGTCTTTCATACACAAGCTGTTTTTTGTTTCAAGGTTGACGGTAGAATCGGGCGAGGTAGACGGGGCGTTTGATTTCGAGGTGTCGTCGGTCGTGTCGTTACTGTCGGCACGACTCAATAGGTAACACAAGCCAGCGTTTACATCATGGTCTCTTAAGTACTGCAGCCACCGCATCTGATGAATTTTCGTTGTGTCTTTGTCCGTCTTCACTTCCAGAAACTTTATCTATAAAAAAAGGCTTCAGACTTAACATGGGAGGAGCTATTCAAAATCTTTGTATTTTAGAGTATACTGTTTAGGTAATTTAACTATTAGACTTTGTAAGTTTGCGCATATTATAATATCAGTGGCACGGAGTTTAGGAATGTGTCCAATAGACAATAATATATCTTACCAAGGGACTCAGTGAAATCCACCATCTCTATGCAAAAATGTTGCAGCGATATAGTGAGAATATAAAAGGTAGGTATATAGTAGAGCTACGTTGTGATAGCCTAGTGGAAAATCCTTGGACTGCCACGCAGAGGTATCGAGTTCAATCCCAATTACCGCATCTCTGACTTTTCGAAGTTATGTGCATATTTAATATATAATTAACCCTTGCTCTAACGGCGAAGGAAAATATTGTGATGTGATCTAAGATTTCTCCATAATGTTCTCAAAGATATGTGAAGTCTGCCAACCCGGACTAGGCCAGCATGGTGCACCATGGCCTAACCCATCTCATACTGAGAAAAGGCCCGTGCCCAGCAGTGGGAAAGTTTAATACTGGGCTGATATTATATTATACTAACTATCACCCGCGACGTCTTCAAAAATGTCTAAAATAAAATTAACCTAAGTTACTCCTTATAACATAAGCTGTCTGCTAATGAAAGTCCCGTCAAAATCGGCCTAGCCGTTTCAGAGATAAGCGAATACGAACAGAGGGACAAAAAATTTTTAAATTGTTTTTTTGTGTAAATACCCTTTCATGTGCATAATTACTAAAAAGCTGTTATTTTGATATTTACAAATAGACACTTCATATTTATTTATTTGTATCTATAGATATAGGAGAGATTAAATGCTGTACCTTATCTTTCGGGTCTGCGGCTCGCTCGTTCCACAGCGTGAGGTCCGGGAAGCCCAGCCCGTGGCGGAAGTTGCGTGAGAGGCGGCGGCACAGGACAGCGAGCGCGCGCGGGCCGAGGCAGGCTGTTACCGTTTCGATGGACTTCCAATCAATATCGCATATGAACTTCAGTTTGTCTGATACAAAACGTTATTTCTAAGTGTCATGTTGCGACAGCCTAGGGAGGCCGGTGGACTGCCACGCAGAGGTCCAGAGTTCAATCATCTGCATCTCTGACTTTTGGAGGTAAGAGCGATAGTTAACTATTTAAAACGCACATAGTATTAAATAGTTAATTACCGCTCTTACCCTTTGACTGCCACGTCCAAAAATCAAAAGCATGCTCTCGACCCCAAGCCACGATTTCATCCCTTAATTCCCACAACGTTTTTGTGATTTTATGCTAATATCGATGAAGTTGGTATGTGCCCAGCAGTGGGGCAGTTTATACATACATACAGGGATGTGGTATAAATAATGGATAACCCTGAAACTGGCCAGATTATCATCTATCATTTACCCCACTTATATCATCATATGCCATATCAAGATATCGGTCAAAAAAACCGCCACTGCACGTAAGACATCAGACGCGAAGTTTTGTCTCAGTTTCCTTACTGAGTATTATATTATTCATTCTCACTTGCACAATGCCTACATCTAGACGTACTTAATCTAAGGCCAAAATCAACCCTTTTTCTTACCTTTATGTCTCGCCATCTCTTTAACTATGTCCTCTATATCCTTACTTTTCTCAATAAACATGAGTCGTTCGTCGATTAAAGTTTTCCTATTTATGTAAAAGTATTCAGAGAAGAAATCCAGTGGATAATTCTGATAGCGGCTCAAGAATATACCGACGATACCAACTGGCTTCGTGTAAATGATGTCCCAGAACAATAAACGAAACATGGCCATCACTATTTTACCATGCCACCATTCGCCTGGAACATATATATATATATAAACTGCGTTTATTTATGCTTAAAGATAATAATATCGTAATGAACAATGACTCCACTCAGAGTTTCGACGATGGACGACAGATGGTGGTGTACACAATACGCGTTTCGTCATAGAAACCCAAGTAATCACTCAAGTGAAGTTTAGACAGCGAACATAAATTATTGAATAATTATAGTACGAGTAGGTAGGTACTCAATAACTTAATCACATCTCAGCAAAATTGTTTGTAATGCGCGTTGTAGTCGATTTTCTCTATTTCATTGAGACTGAGCCATGCGATTACTGGACACGTTTGTGTGCAATATAAATTAGGCAGTAAGGAGTTTACTTACATGATGACATGTTTTAAATATTAAAATTTGCACTCAAACGTGTGGTTGCAATAATATGTGCACACTCTGTACCTAACTTAGGGGAAGTTAGGTACAGTGTGCACACGTGTTACAAACCAACTCGATGTAATGAACCTCTAAATGTATATTAAGCATTCATTATAGCCTCGCGCCTTTAACTCTGCGAAGTTAATGGCTATTATGGAAGATATAAGAAGACTAAGTAGTGTAGGTACGAAGGGTAGGCAAAGGACGTATCACGTATTACACCCCTCCTTCGCTGGCTGTTTTTAAGTCCCTCAATAGGAGGTTATTGACCTCGATTAGGTACAGTTTCAAACTTCGTGCTGCCACTGAGAATTCGTGACAGAAAATCCTGATGCACAGCAGTGGCAATCGTCACCGTTGCGCAACTATACTTATTCTTGATCTAAACACCAACCACCAACGCATTAATTTGCCATTAGCTTCAGTCCGCGTCTTCGCTCGCGTGAATATAGGATAGTAACAGTAGTTTATTCTAGATAAAAGGTACTATGTCCTTTTATGTTCCCCTGACAACGTGTATGCGAAATTTCATTAATAATTAAGGTATACATGGGGTACCTTTCATTCAGGAAAAATACTGTTGCTAAGCTAACCTAGTCTACAGAAACGCGAGCGAATCCGCGTGCATAATCTAGTATATAGATTTAATTAATCTTACCGTTAGGAAATTTATCATTATAATAGCAAATGCAATACTTTTCTGCAGTGACTGTTTCCTCTGTACCGTCTTCTTTCTCCACCTTAAACGCAGATCTTTGACTGGATCCGGCTTTCCTTTAATAAAATTATGCAATTTTAATATTTATTTATTTTAAAGTACGACTCCCGCACTAGGAATAAAATTAGTGTTGCGGGATCGGCACGAACATTCTAATAACGGACACAGAACGTCCAGACTCAAAACAACTAGGTATTTGTGGATCAGACTCATCAATGTCACGTGGCTATCGAACGTACAACACTTGGCGCATTAGCAGTGGCGAGGCGACCACTCTTAACATTTTACGTTACGTCGCCGGATAGTGGTAATGACGATTGCTTTGATTGAGTCAGTCTTATAGTGTGAAATCCTAATTAATATTATAAATGCGAATGTGAGTTCCTTCTCAAGTGCGTGAACTGTAATGTAGTTATATGTGAAGTGTTAGCGTTTATTCGGAATAAACTGGATGTCATGGATAATGAAAGTTTATTAAGAATCTGTGTATCCGCTTTCTCGGAAGAGGATATTGACGGTGCCAAAAAGTTACTGTTTTCATCCGTGAAAACTAAACAAAAGTTTGTATCCAGACGAAAGAATAAAAAAGAAATGGACCTCGAAGATATGTTGACGGTGTTAAAAACGGCTGAACCTGATCAAGTGCCGGTTTTCGTAGCTTACAACCTAGAGAAATTACCGCCAGTTTGTTTTGATCATGTCGACGTAACAAAGTTATTAAAAGATTTAGTGCTATTACGTCAAGAAGTAAATCACATAAAAGAAAACTATGTGACCAAGGAAGAATTAAAGAGTAAACAGAAAGAAGATAGAATCTGCATAAATAGCCCGGTGTCGTACGTTAATTCGAACATCAATATGCGTAGAGGAGGGTATTTGCTAGACAGCGGGCCGTTTGGAATGTCGCATGTATCTGAGTCATCGCCGCCTGCGCCGAGTGAATCAACGAATATCGAGCCGCTTTGTTCTCGCGTCGACATTGTAGAACCGGTTGCTGGTACTGATAACAGTTTGCCAGATGTAAACAGTTCATTGCAATATCGTACTCTCTGTCAGTCGAATGGTGTTGCGGATAACTCTGTCACGCTTGTGCCAGTAAATTCAACTTTAGTGGAAAGCAACGTTATGGAATATAATGTAAGGAAACAGCTGACTATGGCGGAGGTAGCAAGCAAGGGAGAATGGACAGTTGTTCAACATAGAAAGAAAAGCCGATTCACTGGTAGAACAGGCAAGGCTCAATGTGGTCCAACGGGAAGCTTTAAAGCGGCAGAGTCATTTATTCCGCTTTTTGTATCTAACGTTGACAAACACACGACGGAGGCAGATATATGTGATTATATTAAAACCAAGACCAGTGTAATCGTAAAGCTTGAAAAAATAAATATGAAACCAGAAAGGGCATATAATGCATTCAAGGTATTTGTCTCAAAAAATAAATTAGATACATTTTTAGACGATAGCCTTTGGCCCGAAGGAATACGTTTTAGGCAATTCGTGTTCTTTAAAAAGAACAAGGATTCGTTTAATAAGACTCAGCTCCCATCAACAAACAAAACACTTACCAATAATGGATCTAAGTGATAGAAGTAAAATAAAAATATCTACTTTTAATTGTAAAGGAGTGAACAGGTCGGTGGATTGTGTGAAAAACCTATGCAAAACTGCTGACATTGTAGCCCTGCAAGAGACCTGGATTTGGCCACACGACATAGGATTCCTAGGAAACCTAGACGATAACTTCGCGTACAACGGCAAGTCAGCCATTGACACCTCTGTCAAAGTGATCTCAGGTCGACCGTACGGTGGTGTGGCACTACTGTGGAAAAAATCTGTGTTTTCATCGGTATCTATCGTGAAGTGCTTAAGTGATCGATTAGTGGCGATAAGAGTTGAATATGATAACCGTCCGATGTTGATATTTTCCGTATATATGCCCTACGATAACGGTAAGAGTGACAATTTGATCCTGTTTACACAAACCCTCAGCGAGATTATAGCTATTATTGAAAGTAATAACGTTGAGTGTGTACTTATGTTGGGGGATTTTAATGCTAACCCCGGCTCGCGATTTTTCAATGAACTTATAACGGTTTGTAGTGAGCAGACTTGGTTTTGCGCTGATTATGAGCTGTTACCGAAAGATACTCATACTTTTGTTTGTCAAGCGAGTGGCTCACGACGGTGGCTAGATCACTGTGTGATAACAACAGGTGCTAAAAATCTAATTACTAAGGCATCTGTCTTATATGGGGTTTACCAATCTGACCATTACCCTGTATTATTTGAGTGTAATCTAACTAAAATTAATCAGAAGGTATTAACACAGAACTTGTTAAGTAATAAAATAAAATGGGGTGAAAGAAATAATGAACAAATAAATAGGTACTATGAGCATTGTAATGATAAATTAAAATTAATAGATTTTCCCGATCAATGTGTTACATGTTCTCACAAAATGTGTAAGAATGAAGACCACTTAAAAATTATTAACAATATGTATTTGGAAATAGTTTCAACGCTCCAAGAGAGTGCCCGTAACACTTATGTCGGTAGCGATCGCATTAAGCGGAAAAAATATGTCACGGGCTGGAACAAACATGTGAGCGACGCTCACAGGGAGGCTCGTACCTACTATCAAACATGGCTATTGCATGGTACTCCTACGCAGGGGCCTGTTTATGAGAAAATGCGGGATACACGTAAGACTTTTAAGAGTAAATTAAAATTTGTTCAAAAAAACCAACAACAAATTAAATTAGACATGTTGGCAAAAAGTCATTCTAAAAAAGACTTCTGTAAGTTTTGGAAGTCAACCAACAAATTACAGGCCAAACCGAGTCTCCCTGCGAGTGTGGGGGGCATGAGTGACCCAGGGGATATCGCAAATCTCTTTCAAAAACACTTCCGGGTTCAGTCTGACTTGGACACTGGTGCAAGGGTGTTCGACGTGGGGGAATCTTCGGGGTCTGGTGAGTTGACTATAATGTTTACAGCTACACAGGTTGCTACTGTCATCAAAAAAATGACCCGAGGTAAGTCACCAGGCCACGATGGCCTTAGCGTCGAGCACCTCAAGCATGCAGGACCACACCTGTATAGGGTTCTTGCCTTATTTTATAATCTTTGCCTTAGTCACCGTTATTTACCGCAGGACCTTATGCGTACGGTGGTGATACCTATTGTTAAGGACAGAACTGGGGACGCGTCTGAGGTGTCCAATTACAGGCCTATTTCTTTGGCCACGGTAGTCGCCAAGGTATTGGACAGTTTGCTTGATCAACAGTTGGCTGAGCACATTGAACTCCACGACGCGCAGTTTGGCTTTAAACCTGGTTTATCCACGGAGAGTGCCATTCTGTGCCTCAAGCAAACTGTTCAATATTATACCTCGCGAAAAACACCAGTTTTTGCTTGTTTTTTTGGACCTCTCTAAGGCGTTCGACCTAGTGTCCTATGAGGTCCTGTGGGATAAATTACAGAAAGATACCAGACTACCGAGTGAAATAACATCCTTGTTTCGATACTGGTATAATAATCAGAGAAATAGTATCAGGTGGGCTGGCGCTCAATCGGATGTGTACGGGTTGGAATGCGGGGTGAGGCAAGGTGGGTTAAGTTCGCCCCGCCTATTTAACCTGTACATAAACAGGCTGATTGGTGGGCTCAGCAGCAGCAGAGTCGGATGTCACATCGATGATGTATGTATGAATAATATTAGTTACGCTGACGACATGGTGCTGCTGAGCCCATCGATTGGCGCTTTGAGGTCACTTGTTGCTACTTGTGAGTCTTATGCAGTGGCCCATGGGCTCAAGTACAATGTAAAGAAAAGTGAACTCATTATGTTCAAAGCGAATGCCTTTAATTATTCAAGCCTTCCTAGTGTCTCGCTCTGTGGCACTCCGTTGACGAGGGTGAACAAATTTAAGTACTTGGGTCACTGGGTCACTGATGATCTTAGAGACAACATAGATATAGAGAGGGAGCGCAGGTCGTTGGCTGTACGTTGCAATATGCTGGTTCGAAGATTTGCACGTTGTACGAGTCAAGTTAAAGTCTCTCTTTTTAAAGCTTATTGCCAGTCTTTTTACACGTGCAGTCTTTGGACCAGTTTTACGCAAAGGGCATACAGCGACCTGCGCGTCCAATATAATAACGCGTTCAGGATACTGTTGGGGCGATCGTGGAGATGCAGTGCGTCCAGTATGTTTGCGGAAGCGCGCACAGACGATTTTTATGCCATAATACGGAAGAGGACCGCCTCCTTGGCTGGACGGGTACGCTCCGCCACCAACGGTCTCTTGAGCGTGTTTATAGATCGGTGGGACTCCCCCCTGCTGCGCCACTGGGTAAGGATCCACACCATATGATGAATTTTTATTATATTACTAACAATAGTTTTAAGGTATTTTTGTTACTAACACTATGGACACTTGTCTGAATTAAAGAATTTGAATTTGAATTTGAATTTGAAAAACTTCGCGTACACCTCGTCAAGGAAACTTAAAAGCACATAGGGTACTTTTATCCAAAAAAAAAGTATTGTTGGTAACCTAACCTACATTTATGTATGCGAAACCGCGAGCAGAATCTAGTAAAGTATAACACCGTTTTTAACAGTAGATATGTTTAGCAACCATAGGTGTTGCCTCCACATTGTTACTGCGCCGAGTGTTGTGTGATCCACATATAGTAGAGCCAAGTTCGCGTGTTTCTTGTGTCTGTTGTTGGAATGTTTGTAAAGTTGCCAGTGACACATGAATTTATTTCTAGTATGGTAGAAGTATTTTATAAAAAACGTAAATGATAACTCTGGTTTTAACAGTATGGTCAACGAACGTAATCCTGCCACAGTTTGTCTTAACAAAATATAATGAAGAATACTCTTACTTGTTTTGGCGTGCATAGACAGTATAATCGTCATCATATAGTTTGTACTCTACTAATGGATTATGATTCACGAACACTTCCAACTGATTTTTGATATTTTTTGTCACTACACGTGATTCGAAGAGACCCTTTGACCGAGGTCTCAAGTTATCATTATCCTCAACAGTTGTCGCTGCTTTAAAACCTTCCAGTAAAGTTTCAGCGGCCTGCAAATTATAATAATACTAGCTTCTGGCTCGATTAACTCCACGGAAGCGCCTACTGCGATAAAAAGTAGCATAAGTATAAAATAAGTCTTTCCGCCCGTTCATCATTCTCCTGCCCTCATCCCAAACTATTTGGGGTCGGCGCAACATGTCTCTCTCTTCCATAAATCTCTATCGCTCGTCATCTCAGCACTCACACCCTTCCTGGCCATATCATCTTTTATGCAGTCCATCCATCTTTTCTTGGGTCTTCCTCTACTGGATAATCCTTGCACCTCCATACTCAGAGCTCTCCTAACAACATTTCTTTCATCTCTTCTCATCACGTGTCCATACCATGACAAACGTTCACTCCTCAATTTTTCCGTCACAGGTGCCACTTTCAAACTTCCTCTAATATACTCATTCCTTACTTTATCCATCCTGGTTACACCACACATCCATCTTAACATTCGCATCTCTGCTACATGCAAACGTCTCTCATCCATCACTCATGTAGCCCAACATGACGATCCATACATGACGGCAGGCCTTATCATGGTCTTATAGATTTTTCCCTTGAGCTTAAGGGGGACTTGGGGGTCGCAAATTGTTCCCGTGACCTGCCGCCGTTTCATCCATCCTGCGTCAATTCTGTGCTTAACTGCACGATCTAAGTCACCATCAGCTTGGATGAGCGAGCCAAGGTACCGAAAGTTGGAACAAACTGGTATAGGCTCACCATCCAAGGCCATGGGTATAGAATTGGAGAGACCGCCAAAATCACAAAACAGGTACTCTGTTTTCGATCTATTGATTTTGAGGCCAACACTCTCCAACCTACACTGCCAAATTGCCAGTTTGTTCTGGACCTCGGACCCATCTTCACCGACGAGAACGATGTCATTGGCAAAGAGCATGCACCAGGGTGCCTCCTCCTGTATGTCCGATGTTAGAGCATCCATTAACAACAGAAAGAGGTAAGGACTTAGCGCCGAGCCTTGGTGCAAGCCTACTACCACACCGAACTCGTCGGTGTTGCCAACGGCTGAACGTACATGCGTACTACACTTATCATACATCGCACGAATCAACTCTACATACTTCACAGGCACGCCTTTCTCTTTCATGGCCCACCACAAAACCGTTTGGAGGACTCTATCGTAGGCCTTCTCTAGGTCTACGAACACCATGTGCAAGTTTTTATGTGCACGTCTATATTTCTCACACAGTTGGCGGAGTGCAAATATGGCGTCCGTTGTCCCAAGACCAGGCATGAATCCAAACTGATTTTGGGTGATCTCGCATTCTTCTCGCAATCGTTTCTCTATTACTTTCTCCCAGACCTTCATACTATGAGACATGAGCTTTATTCCTCGATAGTTGCTGCAGTCTTGAACGTCGCCTTTATTTTTGAAAATGGGCACTAGCGTGCTAGAACACCATTCATCGGGTATTGCCGTTTCATGCAGCAACTTATTGAAGAATAAAGTCAGCCACTTATATCCATCTTCTTTTAATAACTTCCATACTTCTACTGGTATGCCGTCAGGCCCTACCGCTTTCCTATCTTTCATACTCTGTACTGCCTTTCTTACTTCTTCTGTATAAATTTCGTTCACCATACCGATATTTACGTCCACATCTTTTAACCTTCCGCTCCAAGCATTCTCCTCATTCATAAGTGTTTCAAAATAAACCTTCCAGCGATCTCTTATATCTTTTAACATAACCTTGCCAGTACCGTCTTTCATACACTTCACATGCTTGATGTCTTTCGCTCTTTCCTCTCTGGCTTTCGTTATACGGTAGAGTTCCTTTTGACCTCTAGGTCCATCTAAACTATCGAAAATAGTCTTCTGGGCCTGGGCTCTGGCAACCGCTACCGCCTTCTTGGCCTCTTTCTTACATTCTTTATACTCATTCTTCTTTGCTTCCTTAATTTCGCTCACATTCTCTTTCTGCCATTCCTTAAATGCAACATTCTTCGCTTTAAGCACCTTTTGCACGTCTTCATTCCACCACCATGTATCCCTATCGATCATACCTTTTCCTTTCGTTTTACCAAACACTTCTTCAGCTGTCTTTCTAATGCAGTCTGCTATTTCACTCCAACATTCATTTATTGAGATACCTTTCATATCTTTCATATCTATCATTTTATCTACCACTTTTTCTTTAAATCTTCTTGCATACTCCTCATTCTCTAGCATACGCCATCTAATCCTAGGCGGAGGCCGAATTCGTGTTTTTTTAGCGCGTAATTTTAGTTTTATATCCATTATCAGGACTCTGTGCTGCGACACCAAGCCTTCGCCTGGCAGCACCTTACAGTCTTTGACACAGACTAACTTATTCCTTCTGAAAAGAAAATAGTCAATCTGTGTCGCGTGGTACCCACTTTTGTATGTAATAAGGTGCTCCTGCCGTTTCTTGAACCACGTATTCACAACGGCGAGATGAAAGGATGACGCTGTCTGCAGCAAAGTTTCGCCGTCTTTGTTACGATTACCGAACCCCCAACCTCCATGCACTCTTTCATAGTCATCCTTTACTGCTCCTCCATGTCCATTAAAATCACCTCCTATACATATCTCTTCGCAATCCGGAATATCAATCATAACCGTATCAAAATCCTCCCAGAACTTTTTTTTCACTGCTTCCTCACAACCAGCTTGGGGTGCATATACGCTTATCACATTCCAAACCATATTCTCCCATACTACTTTTACGACTATAATCCTATCACTCATCCTTTTCACATCTATCACACAGTCTTTTATATCTCTATCCAAAACTACCCCCACTCCGTTTCTTTTTCATCACTTCCACTATAATATAACTTATAACCTTCTCCAATCTCTCTAGCTTCCGCGCCCTTCCATTTCGTCTCTTGCAAACATGCGACATTTATTCTTCTTCTTTTCAATACATCTGCCAACTCTCTTCCTCTTCCAGTCAAGGTCCCTATATTCCAACTCGCATACCTCAGTCTTACTTCCCTTACACTCTGGGCTTGCTTCTTACGTCGCTCCCGCCCATGGTGGCGCGACAACCCTTGTCCACTTCCCACAGTGACCGGGTGCTGTCCCTGCGCGTCGCCTATGGGGTACGCCCTAGCTGTCTGCCTGTCGCCATTATATGTTTTCATGTTGCTACAGGTTTTGGCTTTTTTTTACAACCGGCCGCCTGCCTGACGTCAACCCTCCTTGGGTAGGTTATTGTTCGCAGCATCGAGTTTACAGTACGCAGTTGACGCTGCTGCCCATCCCCTGGTATGAATCCCTTAGTCGCCTTTTACGACACCCTTGAGTAGAAATAGGTGTAATAGTATAAAATTAATAATAAACATTTTTTTAAGACTTACGCGATTTGTACACTTACATACTTAATATAATGGTAGGTAACGGATCTTACTCATGATAAAGTATTTAAAAGGTAATAAATACCTATTGATTGCCCAACCCGATCAACCAACTTGCATCGATCGTGGTCACGGCACAGAATAAATATAGTACTAACGTAGTCACGGGTTGACTGGTGTGTGCGGGTTTCGGTAACTACCTACGATATTTCTACACACTAACGACATCTACACACTGACGACCTAAGTCACTGCGGCAACGTTTACATTTGCTGACGACTGGATTCCAAGATGTAGACAAACGGTACCGATCCTCCAGGTTGAAATTGCGATATTTCTTAATTTCACCTGTGGTTTATGTAATTCAATCTAGTGGTTTGGTCCAGACTCCAGGAAATGCTCGGCTAAAGCAGACTTGTTTATTAACCGGTTCTTAACAGTTGCGATATGTTGATATATCTTGACGCTTTCAGCGATTGTAAGTACGTTTGGTCTGCCGGTTCGGGGAACTGCCATAACTGTCACATTTTTTCCGGGAATCAAACCCGAGACCTCAAGTACAGCAATCTATTTATATCTATGTACCAGAAAAACAAAATTAAATAGAAATAATAATAAAAATAGTTTGAAATATTACCTTAAGATGCATATGTTTGTGTTCATGCAAAATAAGCACCTTTTCTGCATACCACTTAGCTTTTTTATATTGTTTAAACGCCAATTGTTCGATTAATAGATCGAGTACCTTTAACAGGTTGTCATGTTTCTTTGTTTCCTTTAGATATTTAACAGCATGATCGAGTATTTCCACGTAACAATAAGCAGGCGTGAATTTGCGCAGCCATAGTGGCAATTCTTTATAACTGCAACAGGATAATTGTCTACATTACATATTGTATTTAAAAAAAAACGAATCTGCATTAATACTGGTTGGAAAATGAAGACGCTAATAATATTTTAGGTTTGTCTATGAGAGAGGCGTAGTGGGTTATATCGGTATCTCCCTCGCTCATGTCACAATGAAGTAGGCAGGTACTTAAGTGCATTCTTTTTGTTTTTTATATAATTTCTTTGTCAGTTATCAGATTTAAAAGCCTCCTATAACCTTACTATTTTTGAGTAGGTTAAGTAATTGTGTCATTAATTCCGTATAACGTAACCATGGGTACAAATTTAAAAAAACGAGGTGTAGGTTGTCTGTTTTTCGTGTCCCAACGCACATTGCATGAAATCTAATGCACAAATATGATTAAAAAAAAAATCTCTAAAAGACAATTTTCTCAATTTTAATGCTGGCGTGATCGCTAAATCATTTTCCATCCGAACCAAGTTGCGGGCTCAAGTTAGTAGGTTATATAATGTTTATTTATTCATATATATTGCACACCAAAAGTAAAATTACGACATTTATCCTCATGATAAATATATTTTGAGTACTTAAATTAATATATATATTTAAGAATCTGCGTAATATAGCCGACTACACATTAATAAAACAGGTACCTATAGGGTTTAGCTTTGTGTCAATCCATACTAACATATTGCATTAGGTACTTCCTGGGGTAGGGCTGCAAAGTCAATTTTACTCCCTCTAGAAGGTGCTCAAAGAGCAATTTAAAAGGTGCCTTTTATATTTCCAACACATCAGCTTTATACGACATGTAAGCTATCTACTAACTGTCCGACAATTATTTATAATATTCTACATACGATACTGAAACAGCACACTGAACTTCCTTTTATCCCTACATCTTCAGATAAGAGAAAGAAATACCTGTTTTGTAACAAATCTTAAACTAGGCATGCATTTGTTAACAGATTTTATATATTCTGGGATCCATTTTTATATAATAAGTTTATTAAGCTGCTGAGCATATACCTACAGCGTCAGTAATAAAAATTGTTAGTTATGATAACGCAATATTTAGGTAAACTCAATTATGCAGACACAGAATTTGTTACAATTAATAGATACCTAATTATGCTTTAGGTACCTAAGCATTTTATTATACGACACAGTTACAGGTAGTTATAGCTAAAGTTTATATTGAGTTGTATTAATGTTTAAAACGATTCAATAAATGTCCACTTTTACTATAGATAGACAAGTGATCTTTCTTGCCATAAATATGATTATTATTTTGGTTATAAACTAGGAAAGAGTTATTATTAGATATTAAGATTTAAAGTTGATTTAAGTCTACTATTGTCGGGCACGCCAAGATTATGGCGATAAGTCCCGTGTTTTAGGAATGGCTGGAGAGGCGGTATGGCGCCCTCACCTTCCTGACACAGGTAATGACTGGCCATGGTTGTTTAGGCCAGTTCCTGTGTCGCATAGGCCGGCAAGAGACGCCCAGTTGTTACCACTGCGGCGACCATGCTATGGTAACTACGAACAAATGTACGGGTACGTTTTTCTACAAGAGCGCCTCTATTAGCAGTGTCTTGATTTAATTGTGTTACTATACCTATAGTTTTCAATAGATGGCGATATTACAAAATTTTGCTGCGGTAGCCATAGATTACAATACGGTAGTGTCTACTTTAGTGTTGTAAAGTAAAAATTCAGTGGGATGTTTTGTTTTAGTCTACAACAACTTAAATCAATGAAGATGATAACTTGTTCAAATAATATCTAAAATCTCAGCAATAATGCCATATAAAAGTACAATAGAGCTAAACAGGTAATTCAAAATATTCAGGTTAGTTCATGATACTGCTGCTTGGCGGCAGCACTTATGCAGACCTCTAGCGAGGCTCGAGTTGCCTGTCTATACAGTATTGTAATCTATGGCGGCGACTGCCGCGACATTGTTGTGGACACGTCGCTGAACACTGGCGGATTGCCCCGCCTGGGCATCGCAGCGCCGAGAGTTGATCGCAGCAGTCTGTTTGGTTGCCCTCTCGCTCCCAGCCGTAGTTCAGTCTATGGTCCGGAGTGAGAGGTCGTGGAACGCCGTCGCCTCCTTCTGTGAGAAAGTGATTTCCATCAAGGAGGCGGCGGAGTGGGAGAAGAAACACTTAAACCCTCTCCCCAATCGCAGAGCCGGACGCCGGAGGGCGCGAGACGAGGTTTGATCTGGGGGTGGTGGGTTTCGTGAGCCTGCCCACCACCCGATCAGCACCAGGTCCGAGAGGCGGCGTGCGTGTTCCCACGCGCGCCTCTGTATCGTGTGTCCGTCCCCCCCTCAGGGGAACAGTAGGGATTAAATTAGTGGTGCCCAAAGGGCAGGTCTATTTGTGTGGCCTGCCGTTTACGGCGGGCCGAAACCTCGACGGGGTCGCGATTGCATGTGAAAGCGATTCGCGCGGCCCCGCCGATTGCGGTTATATGGAGGAACACCGTGGTAGGTTTAGTCGGTATTATCGGGATGTCACTTACCATCTTTCCCCGGTGAGTCCGACATAACCTCTGCGTCGCCCCGCGGAGAGGTATGTGTAAAAGCAAGAACCAAAGGCAAAAAAATTAAAAAAATGTCCACTATTATACCTACCTTTTTTAGCCGAATAAATTTTATTGATTATTTTTTATTTATTTTAAACTATATAACTTATATAAGATACTGGTAAATACACAGATATACCTACATACAAGTATGAAGTATCTACATACTTTATAACGTTACTCAATTACTATACAAATTTACTTACCGTGTAGTCTGTTTGCTTTCCAATTTAAACGAAGAATATGTTTCTAATACAAATTCATCCAGTTTATTATTAAGATCTTCGATCTTTTTGTTATGCTCAGTAATTTGTTTTTCGAGTTCTCTTTTGGTTTGCTTTTTTTTCGTCTTCTTCGCTTGCTTTTCCATTTTTTTCTTCTTATTTAACTCTAATGTTCTTTCTTGTACCGTTGCAAAATATTTTTCACTATAATCGTAAGCTGTATAATACCTGAAATATGTATAGATTTATTCCTCACGCCTATATTGCTAAAGGGGTAGACATAGGTGTACTGGATCAACATTTCGCTAGTTACAGTTTTAGGTCCAACGTAATAGGGGGCTTAGAATGAAGTTGGTCACAGTTAAGTAGCAACAGTGGTAGAGAATACTACTTCTGTCTTGCCTTCGATTTCTGAGTCAGTAATACACCAAGTTATTGGGTTTACTATCAAGAAAATTTCAATAACATGCCAAAGCTTTTAAAAGCACTTAAAGCAACGACTTTATTTTCTTGCCATACTTATGATAGATCCGTTGGTCTTGCGCCTGATCTATCTTATGATGGCGTTTTAGATTGCGAGCCCATTATTATACGAGAGTGCACTTGTGTTTGCGGCCACACATGTGTGTATATCTATATATGACCTCTCTAAATGGCATGTTAAAATTGTCTGCGGTGACTGGAATTAAAACTTAAGATATTTTGTTCTGTATAACAATAAATAATAATAATAATAATATTCTACCACATACACACAACACTATCTAGCAATGTATATATGACAATGTATTATTGTCATATGTATCTACCTCCAAAACTCATTTCTGGTGCGAAAAACAATAGTCGATTTATCCATTTCCATATTTTCGTCTATAATAGACATTTCGAATATTCTGGGCTTTAATGTTAACTTAGGTCTGGAAGTTATTTTCTTTTGCGGGTCTTCAAAACAATCCATACCGAAAATACCCAAGTGCATTAGGACATATAATTCATTAAATGTAATGCGCGCATGATCAGATAATCTATAACATTTAGCTATTGTTGATTTCAATCTGAAACAAATATTATATTAGAAACATATTAATAGAGATGGGTTAGTTATAAACGAGGAAAGAAACTTGAATCTGCGACTTGGACAAGCCAGATGGCTTGGACAAGCCAGATGGTTGGCAAAGCGAGATCGCTTTGCCAACTAAGCTATTCACGGCCCTTCGTCAGAGATTGAAATTTGCCTGTCTGTTTTACTTGTAAGGCCATAGTAGGGCATAGCGGTAGTGAATGCAATTGCTTGGTATGAGGTTTCGGGTTCGAAGCCCGGGTCGAGCCAATAAAAAGCGAAATTTCATGTTGATCGGTCGAGTAGTTAATGTGTAAAAGCGTAACAAACAAACAAACTTATATTCGCATTAATAATATTAGTTAGTAAATTACTACCAAAAAATTAAAATGTACTTTTAGTTTTTTTACTTATAACGACGTTATAACCTTCTGGCAAGTTTTATGAATATGGCCATATGTGAGTTAGAGTGAGTGAGTTAGTTGAGATGTCGTCTCTAATACGTAATTATAGTACCTACTACAATATAACGATGTAAAAATAAAAAAGGGAAAACCTGCTTACTTTTCAAGAACTTCGTCCTCTTCATCATCTTTCTTTGTCTGATGATTTTTCAGTGCCAGCACAGCATCTGACTTGGATTTTGGTTTGGCTAACTTTAACTCGCTGCATATAATGTTTAACTCTGATAATGCCAACAGTTCTATACAGCTGTCTAAGTTATCTGGAACTACAACAAAATTAATTATTAATAATTGCCTTTTTTATTAAAGAATGACAAACTTTTTCAAAACCCTTTTTCAAAATGAGAAACTAATCTTTAACTTTTCTTTCAGCGCACAGTATCGGCAACAGTGATCTTAGCTGTTGCACGTAAGTACTTATAAGTCGCTTGGTCTTTAATGGCAGTAATTGACAGATTAATTTTATTTTTAAATCCCTCTTAATAGCGTATTTAATTGCAAATTAGTTTTAACTATCGTATTGTGAAACAAATTTCGATTAACTAATCGATTACTAAAAACTTAAAACTTGAACGAATTATTTTTGTCGTGCAGCTCTATAGAATCATAAATTATATGTCTTCGAAAACAGCGATGAGATGAAGAATACATTTTCTAAATTATTTTTTATCTATAGCACTGAGTACATTTTTGCATTTATTGGTAGATTTCTTACGAAATGCTTGCAACCCAAAAAGTTTTTAATGGTGGCAACTTTAACAACTGTCAAAATACGACGCTTTGTGTTCACATGTGGTAATTCGCGTTCGTGATATTATCGGCTAAAACTTGTGTTTAAACGAAGGGATCATTGTGCTCAAAAGAATATTTTTTTGTAAATCGTATGTTTTACATTCTCAAGCGTTTTAATGCAATAACCAGTTACTTACAACTGTGATTTTCCAGTTATGGACGAAGGTAACAATGGTTTAGGTTAGGTAAAGTTGCCAAACTTAACATAACGGTATCTTTGCCCGCTGCTAGGGTTGTCACATGCACGTTTAAATAATAGAATGATAGGAAATCATAGTCTACACTACTTTGCGATGTACGTATTAAACATTTAGACTAAGCCACCTATCGAACTTTTTTAATTAACTACTGGAAAATTCTACATTAGATGCTTTTTATGAAGATAAGTAACGCATTTATAACTGTTTTAGGTGGTATGGTGGTATTCTCAACATGCCTCCAAAAAGTAACATTAAAAAAAGATGTAGAAGTCGATTGGGGGCGCGCCCATACAAAAATTATACAGAAGAGATGCTCCTTATGGCTGTGGATTTAGTGAAAATAAACGCATTTCTTCTTACGATGCTGAAAAACAGTTCCGAGTACCACGACGGATCATCGAAAAAAGAGTTAAAATTTTCCTTTCAAATAAACCCGGCCCGCGCTTTCCTTTGTCTGATGAAGAAGAATTAAAGTTTATAAAAGTGCTCATAGCAGCCGGAGATTACGAATATCCTCTTTCACAACTGGGCTTTAAACTGGTGAGGCATAATTATTTGATAAAAAAAGCACATGTATTCAATGACAAAGGTCGCGGTGATTGGTGGGTGAGAAACTTTTTGGAACGCACATAGAGAAACTCACGCTAAGATCTACTCAAAATATTACTAAAGCGCGCGCCGAAAAAACTTTAGAAGAATTTAAGAATATTTTAAAAATTTAGAAGTATCTCTTCAAAACATACCGCTAAGCAATATCTTAAACTACGACGAAACGAACGTTTCTGATGATCCCGGCTCCTCAAAATGTAATTTTGCGTCGCGGTGTAAAATACCCGGAGCGTATTTTGAACCACTCGAAAGGCTGTATTTCTATCATGTTTGTGGCAACTACTGACGGAGTTCTCCTGCCACCATATGTGGTATTCAAATCTGAATGTCTTTGGGATGCTTGGTGCAAAGACGGCCCTCATGATGCACGTTATAATCGAACGAAAAGTGGCTGGTTTGACTCAGTTATGTTCCTAGACTGGTTTACTAAAATATTTATACCGTGAGCTAGCAAACTTGAAGGACAGAAACTAGTTATTAGTGACAATTTATCTAGCCACCTTAATCCCGATGTGATCGAATTGTGAGGCTAACGATATTCGCTTTGTATTTTTACCTTCTAGGTCAACTCAGACAACTCAGCCGTTGGATGTAGCCTTTTTTGGGCCATTAAAAAGGCCTGGAGACAAATTCTTTTAAAGTATAAAACCGAAAATCCCAAACAAACTTCACTCAATAAATGCCACTTCCCCCTTTTGCTGAAACAGTTGATGGAAGCTGCCAATATGAAAAAAATAAAATATATTAAGCGGATTTAAAGCTACCAGAATACATCCTCTTAATCCCTATGAAGTGTATGAAAAAATGCCTGGATATGAAGATGATGAGATCAAATATAATGTTGATCAAGTTCTTCTTGGTTATTTCAAAGAAAACAAGCACACTAATCCCATCAAACCAAGAAAAAACACCAAATTGAATGTATTACCTGGAAAATCTGTAAGTAGCATTGAGATTGAAAGAAAGAAAGACAACATATTTTTATTTCTAAAAAACACGAAAGCTTTCACATACAATATTATACATAGAAGGGAATACATATATAATAAATATTAATTAATACAAGTGACAGTCCTGCTCTGCGCCACAAATGCCACGTTTCAAGTGTGCCATCAATACATATAATCTATGGTCTATACCTTACTTTTAAATTTATTTTAATCTGTGCCTCAGACGTGGCAGGCAACGTGTACCCACATGGCGTTCACCACGTGTCAACTGTCAAATGCATCGTTTGGCAGCAGGTTCTGTTTAAGACTTATTTATCCCAATATTATAAGAATAGTTACAATAATACTTAATCAAAGTTAGTAGCGAAAGATACGTCGTGTTTAAGAAATCTGGATGGACACTCAGCATACACTGAGTTGGGCATAACCCACCCCAGTACTGATTTTCAGTTCCAACCACGAGTGTTTGTCACTTTACGTCGTCGGCGACGTCCACAAATATAAAATATAACAAATGAGAAAAGAAAATAAAAATTCATTATCTTTAAATAAAATAATGAAAACAGGAAAAACAACCCGAACAAAGAAGGAATCAGAGCATCAAGAACTGCCAATAGACAAGCAACAAAATAATAAACCTTGTAGTTTAAAAGGACCAAGAAGAATTCGTAAAGACACCCACTAAAAGCGCCAGTAAACAGAAGAAACTTAAGAGAAAAAGAAATATGAGGACTCTACTGATTCTAATTCAACCTGTTCCGTACCTTCTTGTGATTCTTCAGAGTATGATCCTAGAAATGATGAAGACTCAAACGATAATATGGAAACAGTGCAAGAGAATGAAAGCGGAATGCAAAGTACAGACAATGACAAAATTCAAGAATGCATGAGTATTAATAGTAAAATTTTGATTGATATACATCAAGCAGAAGTGGAAGAAAGAAAAGAAGCTATAGATTGTAAGAGAAATAACACAGAATATAAAATGAAAGTTTTGAAAGAAACTAACGTGAAGGCAGTGAGTAATAAAGATGATCAAATAGTACAAGGTTTGGACGACAGAAATATAGAATTAATAAGTGAATGAGTTGATAAAGAAAATTTGGAAACACATACGATGAAGGAAACCAAGAAAGTAGAGAAAAGAAACAGAGAAAAGAGTTACAGTATTATCTGAAATTATAAATACACCAGAAAATAAACAATATTTTAATTTAAAGGAACACGGCCCCTTTTCACTCAGATTTATTGCTAAAGAAAGTAAATTAGTTCTACTTACCTCGAAAGGTACAGCAAAATGTAAAGCTAAGTCTGAAAAAATTCCAAGACAAACCAAATAAAAATTCTTCCGAAAATGACTACAAAATGTCAGTTGAAGCTGATTCAGTCACAGCAGGTTCTAAACACAATAATTTTATCTCTTATAAAATTAATGACCAAATATTAGTAAGACATATATCAAGAGAGAAAGTTGAATATTTTGTAGGACAAATCATCGCGAAAGTGGAAAACAAATATAAGGTTTCCTTTTATAAAAGACAAGGAAGAAACGACAGCACAAAATTTACGAAACCTGTCAAAGAAGACATCGACATAATTGATGAGCAAATGATTGTTAAAGAAGTTGAACTGCTAAATTTAAATGAACAAGACAGAATTTGTTTTTTTAAGACGATGTCTTAGTTTATTTCGTTTATTAATATGCCTTGTTTCGTCGATCTAGTAGTAGTACCTATTAAGTGATACCTATAACATCATTAGCTTTTTTACATTAAAATTCTTTTGTTCTTTGAGATTTAAAAAAAATAATGATAAGAACTATAAGAAGCACCAGATTTTATTTTTGTTACGTTTTGATAAAAGAAAAAGAAAGATTATTATTATTGTGCAACAACAAGTTTGTAGGTAAACTTGATTTTGATTGTTTTAGTTTACAATGACTTCAGCCAAAGCCATGTGCCAAAGCTTTAGAGGCTAACTAATAATTTATACCTAGCTAGTAAAAAAATTAAAAAATACCTTTGCGAAATCTTTTTTTATTATCTTTGTAAAGTTTGTGCCAGCCCTGGCAAAATATGTCCATTTGTATGGAATTTCAAAAAAATGTGTGTCATCTTTACCTGACATCTAATATCTGTAGAATTGGTCCCGTAAATGCTCACGTTGTTTACTTTACTCAAAAACCTTACGTCGTAAAATAATTAACTTTAAACCTGGATGGCTGTAGGGATCAATATTCTCTAGTAAAGTTGCCAAATACGGTAATGTTGCCACAGTTGACGGAACCTATTCTTACCGATCCGCGAACCGATTCATTAATGCCACAAGTGTCATATATTTAAAATTATTTAAGCCAGTATCCTGTTTGTTTTAATAATACCGACCTCCATACTACGGAGAAAGTGTTACATTGTGCTAGTACAAGTTCAAAACAGTTTATTAAATTGCCTGCTATGCCTGAGTCGTTGTCTCTTGATTGGGGTTCGTCGAACACCGACATTGATGACAAGAAAATTATTCCAGCTAGTGACAAAGAGAGATACATAGAATTAAATAAATTACAACAGTTTGAGTCTCAAGCCTCCTCTACACAATGGCTCATGATAGTCGATTAAAAAAGTGGCCATCATCGCCGCGATCATGGGTTGCTCTCTACACAATCGTGACTGTTACATTTACTCACTGTCGTCTGTTGAAGATGGCCGTCGAAGTGATAGCGGCTGCTGCTATCTATTTGTTCAGTACATATAATCATTATCGGAATGTGCATCAAAAACAAGTCGTGAAAAATAGATGGAGGAAGAGTAGGTGGTGGATGTTAACTATTCACCGTAACAGAACAAGGTGCAGTAATTGAATTGCATTGACCAAATACGTGTTTCAAGTATTTCGTGGTAAATTAAGTAATCCCGAAGTATTGTCATCATTGGGGTTGCGGGTTCCAAACACTAGATTGCGGCAGCAGCCTAGGGCTAAATTATTTGAGGGGCCGACGAGCCGAACAACTAACGCGAAGATCTCACCCGTCTTAAGAGCAATTCGGATGTTGAACGACATAGCGGCCAGAATTGATATTTTTTACCTGTACATTGGCGGAATTCGAGAGGATAACACTGGAACACTTTTATATTTCTATGGGAGCACTTATCATCTAAGACTTAAAATTGTTTTAATTTGTGTTTATTTACCATAATTGATTGTAATTAACATAATTATGTATACCTGAGTAAATGTATAATAAATACAATTACTATTTATATATAGAATAATTATATTGACTAATTGAAATGAAATTTGACATTATTATAAAAATAAGTTACATAATGTTGCTTAAAATTTATTTTAATGATTATTAATGTTTAAATTTCTTATTACTGACTAAACTATAAAATTATGATTACCTATATGCACTAACTTTGAATTATTAATTTGTGACATCTACATTAGCGCATTAGGTATAGGCCTGTAATAATAATTGTATGTGTAATAAATAAATTAATTAAATAATTAAATTAATTATTGTTTTGTGCGTAGCTTTTGGCTTGCGGTTTAATTTTTACACTCCGTCCGTACAAATTTTATGGGTTTATTTCATTTTTATTTCAATTAAGCCATGAATATGCAGCGTTTCCGCCGAAAAACCACTACCTTTTTAATTGACCTCTGCCGTGCGACTGATTGATGGACGATTGTGTGGATACGCACACGATTATCGGCACGCATTCCTTTGATGTACCGACAATTCACCGATTAGTCACGATTATAGACGATGATGGCCACTCACAGACGATTATGCTCGAAAAGTTTCTCTACACAATCGTGGGTGGCTGTACTCGCCCATCATGGGCCATTGTGTAGAGGGGCCTTCAGGCATGGACGGGTATTAGGTATAATCGAGTCCTGCAGGGCTGCTTTGCAAACCCCGGGGTTTACAAGCCTTCATATTAAGACTGCGCCGAGCGAAATGTGCCAAAACAGGCAGTCATAGTTAAGTTGATAAAATCAACACTTTTTGTTTAATACAAATATAAAATAGTGAATGCGACTGCTGTGTATGAGGTCTCGGGTTCGAAACCCGGGTCGGGCCAACAAAAAAGTTATTGGGTTTTCCTGTTAAGAAATCTCAATACGAGCCCGGAGTTAGGAAGTTGGCGGTGTTAGACACCCCTGTGCCTCGGAAAGCACGAAAGCCGTTGGTCCTGCGCCTGATCTCTCTCCGGTCGTGTCGGATTATTCGTCCCATCGGATCATGAGAGTTAGGGAACAGAGAGTGCACTTGTGTTAGCACACACACTTGTGCACTATAATATCTCCTGCGCCGATGGCCATTCTCCGTTTTCATTCATAAGATTGGCCGCCGTGACCGAAATTCGGTCAGGAGGACATTATTAATGTGTTTACAATTAGGTACTCCGTGTAAATTAAAATAATTAATATTTTCGCCTGCAAAATTAGGTAAACTTGCACGAAAAATGCAAAAACGTAAGCTAGTGTTACGTGATTATTAGATTATAACAGTAGAAATCTATCCTATTTTACAGCTTAAACGAAACATACCTAAATAGTTATATTACAATTTGTCCATCCCAAATATTTAAGTTATTGGTTGACAATAAAGATACATATTTATCAAAAAAGCACTTCAAATCCTCCATACAATTTTACTATGGCGGCCGTGCGCCGATTTGAATATCGAATCATTCAGTCCAACCGCGTCTTACGCTCGGTGCAGTCTAAATGATGAGCTATGTCACTTTAATAAAAGTAAGGACTATCCCGCTTCAACAGAATTACTCTTAGCTGGCTTATCCAATAAGGTTTTAGAACAGAGGTAATTATTAAGATCTGGGTTACAATCTATTGTTGACGGGGCTAGTGCTAACCCACAGAAGTTAAACCCAAATAATTTATTTCTAAAGATCTCTGATAATTTTTGACCAAGATCTTCATGCCATAAGAACTCTGAAACCACCATGCAAATTATATGTGGAAAGCGTTCTGAGTGTATTGAGGTTAGACGTGATCACATTTTAAAGGAAATTTCTAATGTTAATCTTAGAAGCACATTGAGAAATGTCCCTCCCAGCTCTGAATACCTATTAAGCACAGGGCTTTAAAGCCTATAATACAGTCCCTCGGAGAATACCAAGTCTGGTTGAATACTTCAACTTATTTCATAAAGATAGGAAAGTTTCAGAGCGGAGTGATCACCCATTTCACAATAGGAAAAGCTATAATAGGAATAAGGTCAGGAAGCCTGACAAAAAATTTAAACATACTATTAAAAAGACTCAGCCCTTTCGTCAGGGTCATTCCAAACCATAAGGTTCAAACTCAAAGTCCAAAGAAGATTGACTCGCAACGGAGTTTTAAAGGAGGTCTAAAATTTGCCACAAAAGCATGGTCCCAATTAGGTACAAACCAATTCATTTTAAATTCCATATAAAATTAACGCTTGCCCTTCAGGAAGAAGCCTCCTCTGAAATACCCAACACAAAAGTTCTTAGAATGTTTAGCCACAAGTTTCCCCAGAAATGTCACAGATGGTGGAAGAGTTGAAAAGCGAAAAGATTTTAGAGAGACCTTCAACTGCAGATACGGGTTTCTTTTCAAAAATGTTTTAATAAAGAAATCAGATTGCGAGACTGCGCCCAATTTTCGACCTCAGGGCTCTAAATTCATTTATAATAACAAAACACTTTTATCTTATATCCCAGATAGAGGTAGTAGACTTTCTTCAGGCAAACGTCTGGTTAGTGAAGGTAAACCTTCACCAGGCTTATTTCCATCTGAGTGTCGCGGAGACTCACAGAAGGTTTATGCGTGTGGTCTATAGGGGAGAAATCCCGCAATTAACAGCACTGCCTTTTGGCCTGTCCTCTGCGCCACGTACATTTGCAATAGTTTCAAACTGGGTAGCCGAGATACGCCGGAACCGAGGTATACGCTTTTTATGTACTTAGATGATTTGGCTTGTCAGGACAGATCCAAGCTCATGTAACAGGTTGCGGAAACGCTGGCCATCTTGGAAGTGGAAGGCAGTCCAACCCCACTACACAAAAAAGAAATAACACATTTCTTAACGAAAGACGCAGCGGATGCTGGGGAGCGAACTTAAACAGTCAATACCTTTCAGACAAATGGGCGGTGAACCAAAAGACCTGGCACTCAAACATGAAAGAGATGTCTGCAGTTTTTGCTGTCATCGGGTCCCAGGGTGCACTGTTACGAAATGCTTACATTCTGGTCCAATCAGACAACAGAACTTTAGTGGCATACATAAAAAATCAGGGCGGCACTCGTTCCTTAAACCTGCTGGGACTACCAACCAGGCTGCTGGAATTGACTTATCGAAACATAACAATGACAGCATTCCACTTACCAGGGAACCTAAACGGCATCGCAGATTGCCTATCAAGAGGAAAAGCAGTACTTGAGTGGCATCTGCTCATACCAGCCACGGAGGTTATATTCAGTCAGTGGGGCATTCCCGAGGTAGACCTCTTTGCTACAAGGGAAACTGCCGTCGTTCCAAAGTATGTGTCTCAAGACTCAAGAGATGACTCAGCGCTTTACTGCGACGCTTTCAGCCAAAGATGGGTATTTCAAATAGCGTGGGTATTCCCACCGCCCAGGCACGCGCGTTGGCCCTTCCCTTGCCGATAGAGAACCTGCGGAAGGTTCTAATAGACCGGACAACGGGGTCCAGCCCTCCTCAAGTCGACAAGCTGATGCTCCAAGCTTGGAAAGTTGGGGGTGGGAATATCAAGTAGTGGATTGGAATAAAGATGAGCGGCAGTTGTTGAAAATGAGCTGGCGTCCCTCTACCTTGAGCACTTAAGAGCCCCTCTAAAGAGGTGATTGCTGTGGTGTAGGGCACATAGTGTGAGTAGTAAAATCCCAGAGGGTAAGGATGTGGCCAGGTGTCTGGCCAATCTTTATTTACATAGTATCTTATCTTGTGTGTGGGGGGGGGGCAGTCAGTACAGACCGGCGACACTTCGACCCATTGGGATCTTTTATTTACATAATAAGTTTGCATATAGTACAATTCTACTGCATAAATCAGCTATTTCAACATACTGCGCTGCAACAGCTGAGAATATATCAAGATCTCTCTAATCCACATCCAACTAAACTATGGGATGCAAATATTTTGTTTGACTGGTTAAAGATAGCCACTAGTACAAATTCTCTTTTTGAACAAAGCAGACGGACGGCATTGATTCTTTTACTGGCCTCTAGTCGAAGATTACATGACCTTACACTCTTAGAACTCAGTGAACAAGGGTTTGTAGAGACTGAGAGCTCAGTGACATTCTGGCCAAGATTTGTGTTCAAAGACTGACACAGGTTCACGCAGGCAATCAGGATGGTTTCTTATACGACATCAAGATCCTACTATTTGCCCCGTAAGTCACATAGAGGAGTTAATTAGGATATCAGAAGCTAGACGCTGTCAGGACAGTTAAGTCGCTTTTTATCTCCATCACGGAAGTGATCAGGGCAGCATCCAAAACTATGATTGCAAGTTGGGAGTGGTCAGCATTTAACCTTGCCGAGATTGATGTCTCCCCAGGTAGTATAAGGTCAGTTGTAGCTTCCCGGGGATGACTGGACAATAGACCAATACAAGAGATTTTAAAAAGGAGAAATTGGAAATGAGTGGATACATTTTCAAAAAATTACTGTGAGTATGTAAATAGGTCTGTTAATCAGCACGAATCAGAAGAGTTGCTCTATAATAATTTCAAATCGGTTTAGTTAGACTGATGTTTAATTAGGATCTCATTATGTGATCTCAATAAAACTAAGGTTAATTTAAATTTAATTATCTGAATGATTTAAAGACTAATATTTTATTTGATTTTGTTCTATTTCTGTTAACTCTATGTTAATAATGTTATGCTAAGTTCCGTGAGGAGCCTGGCGGAAGATGCGGTGTCCCGGGGTGAGGTCGTCTTCGCGGTGTCCCTGGACATCGCAAATGCCTTTAACACCTTGCCCTGGAGTTGTATTAGGGAGGCATTTATATTTCATCAAGTGCCGACTTACCTTCGCTGCATTGTCGGGGCATATTTATCGGAAAGGATAGTGATCTACCCGGGTCACTACGGTCGGAGTCGGCGAGAGATGTCGTGCGGTGTTCCACAGCGATCGGTTCTGGGTCCGCTCCTGTGGAACATCGGTTACGACTGGGTGCTGCGAGGTGCGCTTCCCCGTGACGTCGGCGTTATTTGTTACGCCGACGACACTCTTGTCACGGCGAGGGGTAAGTCGCACCAGGCGGCGACCATATTGGCGACCGCTCAAAAACAGTACCTTCTCGAGACCATGACGAAGTTACGTGAAAATTTTAAGGAAAATACTGGTATTGATGCGTCTATTGCCACTTTTCGCAGGCACCGACCTTTTTATGTAGTCAAACCTCGATTGTCTAACCGTGAAACATGTGTTTGCAAAATTCATGCAAATATTGATTTTAAATTTATGGCACTAAAAAAGTTGATGATTTTTGATTCAGATACGAAATTAATAAATATATTGGAAGAGATAGTGTGCGATACAAAATCAACAGATTGTTTGGAGTTTTGCAAATATTTCATTCAGAATACATGATTCTGAATGTAATATTTGCAAAACTCCGTCACCAACCTATAATTTCACCAAAGCTAAAAAACATGACAACGTCACCTGGTTACACAGGACCACGAAAGATGTTGAGTATGAGAATAATGATGAGACTAAGAAAACTAAAAAGTTGTAACTGAATCAAAAACAGGAAATCTGGTGAGCCTTATAAGTCTTTTTGAACAGGACCTTAAAAAGTTTAAAGAGCACTATTTTAATATTTGGCAGCAACAACGTGTATAGAAATCTCAAAAGCAGTCTTCTACACGACGAGGTTATTATTGACTGCGACTTTTCTGAAAATTACAATTGTAAAATGCATCGGCAAATTCAATCTGCCCACTTCGGGTCCCAAAATCAAATTTCTTTACGCACAAGTGTCATATACATTAAAGGCTCGAAACCTCAAGCATATTGCACACTATCTGACTCAATAAATCATTCACCCCCAGCGATATGGGCACATTTGAGACAAATTCTGACGGAAATTAAAAGAAAATTTCCGCAAATTAATATTGTGCATGTATTTTCGGATGGCCCCGTCACCCAGTATAAACAGAAAAAGAACTTTTATCTGTATAAATTATATCTTGAGAACTTGGAGTTCGAAAAAGGGACGTGGAACTTTTCAGTGTCGTTCCATGGGAAAGGTGCTGCGGATGGTGTAAGAGGAGTTATCAAGCGACTTGCGACTTTTAGATGCTAGAGTATCACATGGAATGGACGTTTTGGACACCTCAGCAGCATATTCTCTTCTGAAAGAAGACACTGCGGTTAATCTTTTCTGTGTTGATGAGTTTGATATCAGTGAAATTAAAAGCAAAAACCAAACAGCTCTCGAAGTTTTACATACAAGTCAAAACAGATCATAACTGTAATGAATTAAACTATCGTGTTTTAAGTTGTTTTTGTAACAAGTCAAGAATTAGAGACTTCTGCGACTGTTTCGATCTTAAAAGACATTGCCTGCTAAAACCTCGCCCGAGAAAATGAACTCGGTTAACATCCGATTCAGATCTTCACTATTTAAAAGACAGGCATATAATATCAATACATTGACTAATATCTCGAATTCCGAAAACAAAACAACACCAGTTTCTTTAAAAAATAGCCCGATTGTACAAGAAGATACATTTGGTACTGGCAACGATGATTTAGACTCTGTTGATAATACTGAATCTTCTAAAGATAACTTGAAGAGCAGTCGAAATTAAATTAAAACGCCTGTGGATGCAAATTAAACGTATTCCGCCGTAAGAAATAAAGAAAACGTCGATCATCGAAATAAACTTAACATTAAAAAATTAATAAGAATGTGCCACCTGTGACTATTCTGTCTAATGTTAAAGTAAATTATTCACTTAGTGATTTAAAGAAAATTATTAGCAACACAAAGAGACAAAATTTATCTTCTAGTAACCTCAAAGAAGATTTTCCTAAATTCTCGATAGCTCATCATTTAATTTTGTATCACTGAAGAAAAAATCATTTTTTCTAGTTCAATTGAAAGTGAATAATGTTTAACATTATTTTTTTTTAATAAAATAGTTTTTATTGCTAAATGGACGATTATTTTATAACACATATCGTGTTTTACATTGTGTTCATGACAGTTAATATAATGCCTTGAAATTTAATTAAGCTTTGAGTCTTAAAATTTTTATTTTATAAAACTACCTTATTGTTAAAAAGTCATCCATCATATAGTACCTATTTTTTTATGTAGGTAGGCTCAGTACTGATTTTATAAAAGTTAATAACACAGCGTACGATTGTTTGAAAAGGTTTGGTATAGAAGTTTATCGATTTTGCCCATTTTTCAAGTGTATAACGCTAATGAATGCTGTTGACAAATGTCTGTTAATTTTTGTATTGTTGACCTGTTTAAGATGCTTTATAATCTGAGAATAATATTCTAAACATGACTATTCTCAGAACTAATAAGGTAATGTAAGATAACTGATATTACGTTGATCTCTTTTTATTGTGTCCAAAGAAAAATAGGTTTGTAAGAGAAACAATATTCCTTTTAATTAATAAAACAAATGATAAAAGAAATTTACCGTGTTTTATTGCAGAACACCTTATAAGAAATCTATAAAACAAATAATAGTCAGATTATAATGCGCATTGTGAACAAGCCCTAATATTTCATTTTTGTTACATTTTCATTTTTGTTTCATTTTTGTCACAATGGTAATTTTAAATGATTTTCACCCATAATTATTTATTAATCAAACGCCAATCACTTTAATTAAAATACATTAAGATATCTTGCAAAACCCTTGAAAATACGGATAAATGTGTTACTTACACATAATTACTTACTTAATGGTGTATTAAGTAAGTAATTATGTGATAAATTTAGCGTCAAAATTTGGTTTGTTTATCTTTTCATCAGAATGGATTGGAATAGACTTTAGTATTCTTGTTATCCCTTCCAGCTACGCTATAGAATGCTTGTGTTAAGAGTGAGTTGACGTCGATAGTGCAATGAGTGGGATTTGAACCCACGATCTTCAGACACAAGTCGAATGCTTTATACCTTAGATTACCCACGGCGCTTTAAGCTGTTATACTCACTTTAATTATTAATGAGGTATTCATTTATTATATGTATATACATTTTATTCTTTGAAATGTGCAATATATATTTTATTACAAAAGTTGCCTACCTTCTGAAGGAGCTCCGGTGATGAAACGGTCCTCAAGCAATTTTTCTTTTATTTCTTGTTTCTTAACTTCACATAAATGATTTAAAATTTTCGTACTATTAAAATTTATGAATTCAAGTTGTTGTAGATCGGTAGATCTACTCCAAAACAACTTACTGATTATTTGCTTGCCCTCTTTTTGTATATTCGCCCAATTATTTAATAATTTTTGTGAATTATTATCTAATAATATTTTAACTGCGTCGCATCCTTCTATTGTAGTATTAAGCAAATGCACTGAAATAAATATTTACGATCAAAATTATATTAAGGCCAAGATATTCGGGTGCAGCAAACATTTAGCGCGATCTCATTATTGGAATATATTTATAACTAAATTTTGCCCGCGCCTCCGCTCGCGTAAATGTAGATTTGGTTAGTTTAGTAACAGTACTTCCTTCTGGATGAAAGGTACTCTATGTCCTATTCTGTAGATACTCCTGACAAGGTGTATGCGAAATTTCATGATAATTGGTCTAGTAGTTATGGCGTGAAAGCGTAACAAACAAACAAAAAAATGAAACTTTCTTTCGCAATTATAATGTTTCGATCTAACATTTAGAACCAACTCATTACTACTTTAAGATACTGAACATTATATCATGTATTCTAATATTATTGTAATTTTCGAATCTAATGTATTCTGATTTGTTGAATTAAATATTTGTTTTAAACAAATCTTTAATATCAAATATTTTTAATACTACTTTGATATTTATTTGTATAATTCAAATAAAAGCATATGTTTAATGTCAGATTGAATTATGGAATATAATTTCAAAATTAAAAATCTTGATTTTACACACCAACAAAGAGGTTGTCAAAGCTTTCGTCTTAACTCTGTCTGTTTGAAGGTTGGCAATAAATACAAAGAAACATCAGGAATAGCAATGCTTGTCTGCTGTAGAGCCCATGTCGCTGAAGTTACTGTGATTTAAATTATACAAAGATACCGGACAATAAGATAATTACTTTGACTTGATGCCACTGATATTTGCCTTGGCGGCCTTTTCGATTGTTGCTTTGAAGTCTTTCGTTTTTTAGATTTGGTATTTGGTGTAGATGATGCTATTGGTGTTGTAAACTGAGGCTCCGTGTCATTACTACTTTGTGATTCATCGCTCCATGACGAAGGACCAGGTTTCGACACACTTGCTTGCTGTTTAGGAGATTTGACTTCTGATTGTATTGGACTTATTGCCGCCGTTGTTGATGTTACAACAGATATATCGGTATCCACGTCACTAATATTGTATGATAGAGACTCATATTCGTCACCATTTGACAAAGGTTCTGGTCCCGATCCACTTACTTGATGTTTTGGACTCTTTTCTGGTGATTGTTTTAGTATTTTATTTTTTGATTGTTTTGGTGTTTCTGTTGGGTAACTGGATGACGTTTTCTTCATGTTTACTATGTATTTATCCCAATTTCAATTAGTGTTGTTGACATGTAAAGATCTGTAAACATAATACAATTAATAACGGCTGCATTAGCCTACTACTAGTAGAATTACTAATATGATAAATGTGAGAGTTTATGAACATGTTTGGATATTTATAACTACTCCTCCTAAAAAAACTGGAGAGAATTGAAATGGGTAAGAGGTCCTGCACATGCTATCTTCAAGAGCTACTTATCTGAACGAAGCCAGTTTATTAAAGTCACTTCATATATCAGCGATGAATGTGTATCGTCTTATGGGGTGCCGCAAGGCTCTATTTTAGGCCCTACACTCTTTCTAGTGTATGTAAACAGCCTATGTGATCTAGCACTACCAAATTGCTCCATTTACACATATACGGATGATACGGCCCTTTTAGTACATGCTCGAACCTGGACAGAAGCTCGCAATAGAGCGGAGGCTGTCCTAAGTATTATCATGTCTTGGCTATCCGCAAACAGTCTGACGTTAAATGTTGAGAAAACTAACTATATTCCGTTTACACTTAAAACCTCTTCGCAACCAGATAACTCTTTCTCAATCAAAGCACATGTTTGCAATGGTTACTCAAGCCAATGCTCTTGCCTTCCCTTAATAAGAAAGACCACTGTTAAGTACTTGGGAATATTGATAGACAATCTTATCTCGTGAAAAGACCAAATTAACGCTTTGTCTTGCAGAGTTAGAAAGTTAATAGCTGTTTTCAAAAACTTGCGTTATAGTGCTGATGATAATACCTTACGTATGGTTTATTTCTCTCTCTGCCAGTCTATTCTGTCTTTTGGCATAACGGTCTGGGGTGGTGCTCCAAGGTCAAGTATGTTGCAATTGGAAAGGGCGCAGAGAGCTGTTCTCACAATTGTACAAAGAATGTGAGGTAATGACAGTGAGACAGCTTTATGTATTAAACAGCACGTTACGCAAACACGCTACTTTACCGTTCGATCCCAAGCGCCTGACAAAACGAAGGATAGCAAATGTGTGCTCCATAGAAAAACATAAAACAAAATTAGCAGAACAAAATTTTAGAATTCTTGGCAGTCGTATATACAACGCAGTTAACAGGCAATGTAATATCTACACAGTCAATATATTTGAATTTAAAAAGATAATTAGAAAATGGATCATTGGTCTTAGCTATGAAGAGGTTGAAAGAATACTTGAAGCATGTGATAGATAGATAATAGAGTGTAACCAAAATTATATTCACATTAAAGCTATAAATCACATTATAACATACACACATACACAACACACACACACACGCACGCACACACACACATATTCTAACACAAAACACACTATACGGATACTTACTTTTTATTACTTTTTATTTTTCTTGCATGTAAGATATCTTTATTTACCCCTAATGTAAAACACCACGTCACACACGCCGTACTTACATATTGTAATAAAGGAGTCAATTTTTGAGAGCCCTGACACCCATAACACAAGTTCAATCTTAGCTTGGGTGTCAGATAGTCACAACACTGTAATAACCTACAATTTGTTAGAATAACGTTTGATTTTGCACATTGTATGTAAAAATTGTAAAACTGGTAATAAGAAAGAAAAGAAAAGAAAGAAGAAAGAAAAATATTTATTTTGGCACACAAGGGCACACACAAAACACTAAGAAATAAAAAAAAACAAAATCTAAGAATAAAAACCAAAAGTATACAAAATAAAAATAAAATATAACAAAAAAAAAAAAAAAATATATACACTGTAAATTAAAATCTCTGCTCACTGGCAACACCACACCTTCCGCTTAACCAAACGGAAACTGCTTACATTCAGGTCAAGGTTACGTCAAATTGTCAGTGTGCAGCGATACAAACAATAATAAAATAAAAGTATTAAAATTATAGTTCAAACACAAATTGAAACAAATGCAAAAATGTGTGTCCCGTCAGTGCCAAAATTTGGACATCGCTCAGCGTACGTTGCGATTGTAAAATCGCAACACTGGTATTCTGCGAAATCCAATTTGCTGACGCCGGCGCCTAGTGTCTAAACATATAAAATAAAATATACTTAAATAAGTAAATATACGTGTAAATAATATATAAACATAATTACTAAATATTGTAAAAAAGATTATTATTATTATTATTACGAGTATTTATTGCTCAATAACATGTAAACTGTTGAACAGATTTAGATTAAACTTTGCACATGGGTAGCCCAGACTTTAATTTAGCAAATAGTATAACATTAAAGAAATATAATACCTATTTTACAACATTTATAATATTGAATCAACTGACATATGCTGCGCGTAAAAGTTCCAAAAAAAAGGTTACAAAAAGTTGCAATCTCAGACGGTTATTAAAACAAATGATAATATTTGTTACTTAATCACGCGTAAACGCCTAAACAGATTTATATGAAAATTTACATATAGATAGGCCATGCCTGAATTAACACCTTATGATCTTAGTATAGGAATGTACGCTGGCGAAACCGCAAGCTAGAAGTAACTAGCACTTAAGAAAAATATGAATACTGTCTGGTCTGTTGTACAATCTACAAATATCAGTTTTAATGTTTAGTTTACATGGTCCCAAGAAATAGCTCGACAATAGTAGGTAAGTCATGTCCTTATACTGCTAATATAAGACTTATGCGGAAGGGTACTCATATTCTACATGACTTGTGCATCAATAAGGTGGTACCTAGGTGCTAGACAGACGATCCTAAGGCGCGCATCTCTGACATTTCGAAGTTATGTTCGTATTAAATAGTTAATTATCGCTCGCTTAAGCGGCGAAGGAAAACATCGTGAGAAAACCTGCATGTCTGAGTGTTCTCCACAATGTTTTCGAAGGTATGTAAATTAATTTTTTTTAAATATTCTACCACATACACACAACACCATCTAGCCCAAACTAAGCAGAGCTTGTACTATGGGTACTAGACAATGGATAAACATACATATATACATTTTTTTTTGTAAATACCTACATATTATACATATAAACACTTCAACAAGTCTTCCAACCCGCACTGGGCCAGCGTATTGGACTATGGGCTAACCCCTCTCATAGTGAGAAGAGGATCGTGCCCAGCAGTGGGACAGTTTAATACAGGGCTGATATTATTATATTAGTATGTGTTAGAAGAAATTTATTTATTTCCTTTTATTCTATACCATTATAATTTAAAAATACTGCCTTAGTAGAGCAGCGTTAGCGGTTACTATGTTGTAAACGGTTCTAGCAAGATTGCCAGGTATTTCGTTCAACCTACCTCTTTGAATATTGAAAAAAGTCTCGTGTCTTTATAACAGACTAGCTTTTGCCCGCGGCTTCGCTCGCGTAAATTTAAGTTATGTTAACAACAGTACTTCATTTTCGAATAAAATATAGCCTATGTTACTCGGTGATAATATAACTCTCTAAAGGTGAAAGTATTTTTAAATCGGTTGAGTAGTATTTGAGTTACATCCTTAGAAACAAACAAACTATGAAACTAAATATTAAATATTTCCTCTTTATAATTTTAGTATAGAAGTATAGATTAAATATAAAGTTACTTTTTTATCACAAGACTGATCCATTTTGATCCATCTTAAATCATTTTAATTTTAAATTTTGTTTACACTAGGTTTGTAGCTACATATTCTTTTTACTGTACCTATGTTATTAAAATAATAAATCTTTTCTGTATTATGTTTGCTGGGAATGAAACTATGACATCCTTTGTGACGCATGTTCAGTGATAAGAGCAACAGAAGGTCTATTCTCGTTATAAAATACGTTCAAAATGGAGTGCCGATCTAGACTAAAAACGTTACATGTGACATGCAATTTGATTGCACGTATGACGTAGTCGTTTAAGTGGTCGCCTCGCCGCTGCTGCGACACTGAGTGTTGTGGATTCGAATCCCACACGGGACAGAACTTTGTGTGATCCACAAATGGATGTTCCGAGTCTGATGTTCTTTGTGTCCATTGTTTGAATGTTTGTATAGTCTCCCACGAATCAGCATATAGAGGGGCAGTTCTTTAAAAAAAATCTGCGTAGTTTCAGGAGCATTCATACCTACCAGTGGTGATATTTATGGCACTGAGATTATCGGAACTATTAGAACAGATTTTATTACAAGAATTGGCACTGACCGACAGTTGATGTTGTGTACTTTTAGTATAAATTAATATATCTCAACTCAACTTATTTCATTATTCATACATAGGTAAGCCTTTATATCTTTCGGCCACGGTGGCTTATCTTAACGGAGACTGGCCTACTGAGGAGATATTTTAGTGCACAAGTGTGTACGCTGCGTAAAGTCAAGCCGCACTCTCTGTACCCTAACACTCATGATCAAATGGGACGGCCGACACGACCGGAGAGAGATCAGGCGCAAGACCACTGTCTGGTGTCTAACACCGCTAACTTCCTAACTTCGGGTTGCTATTGAGATTTCTTAACAGAAAACCCCAATAACTTTTCGTTGACCCGACCCGGAATTCGAACTCGAGACCTCATGTGCAGCAGTCTTATTTTCTACCGCTGCGCTACGGAGGCAGTTACTATTGGTATAGTCAAAGATTTATATCTCCGTTTATCCTATTTATTTTTGTCTGTCTTATTTTTAACACATTACAAAATAATTTAGTTATCTTCTCATTTTAGATTATACTAGAAGTGCCCGCGGTTTCACTCGCGTTTATAGTTACTGCGCCGCCCCAGTGGATCGTAGCGTGATGTTATATAGCCTATAGCCTTCCTCGATAAATAGGCTATCCAACACTAAAATAATGTTTTAATTTAAACCATTAGTTCCTGAGATTAGCGCGTTCATCCAAACACTCTTCAGCTTTATAATATAAGTATACATTTGTTCTCTAAGAAATATAGATGACCTCAAAAGAAAAACATTATCATAGGTATAGCCTTCCTTCTTTCCTTCCGCTGACAAGCAAGTGATTGACTCATGTTTATTATTATTTAATTAAATAACTTACTTTAACCAAACCATAAAATACAAAGAGTTTTTAAAATCTACTCAATAATAAATAAAATTTGCTAGTAGTAAATGTCAAATGAGAGGAAAAGGATTCACGGTAAAAAATATGACGTAAGCGGTCCGGGGTAAATAGCGAAATACACCTCCACTTTTTATATCCAAATTTAAAATATTAATTACTGCCTTATTGCCAACCAATTTTGATACTGGTTGCACATAAATATTTATTTTTATTGCTCTTTGCTTTTGTGTGTAATGTATAAAATTAAACATACATAGGCATCCACCCTAATACCTAAGGACTGGCGACGTCGCACACAACTTTATCAATTTATCGCATGGGCTAAAGTGTCTATTCATGGAATGTTTTATTTATATTTTCCTATATAATTTTTCTTATACTATATACCTAAGGGCTGGCAACGTCGCACACAACTTTATCAATTTATCGCATGCGCTAAAGTGTCTATTCATGGAATGTTTCATTTATATTTTCCTATATAATTTTTCCTTATACTATATTTACGTTACATATTCACAAGCGGCACCTCCCATACCTACTAGAAATTATCTTCTGTCAATTCGGCCGAGCCGCTCGTTCATACACACTCACGGTACTGCAATTGATCGAATAGCAAACTTGATGCGATATGACGTCATCATATTATTAACGTCCACGAAGGATGCCACTCCTAAGTCTCCACAGTCGTTTGCCCGTCTGTCTGTCAGCGTGCTGCCTCATAAACACTACGAAAATTTCAATTCTTGTTGAACTCGAGTTGAATTTTGTATTTTTATTCCCGCTATAACAAAAATAATGAAAAAACACTAAGATAATATTAAATATTATATAGTTTTATATCCTGTACAATACGTTACCCTTCGAGTCCGACTCGCACTTGATCTGTTTTTGTTACGTTCCCGCGTCGCACCACATGGCATCTGTACGTCAAAACGTTGTTACCAAAATGGAGTCCGTAAATTCCTAAGTCAATGTATTATAAATAATTTTAACCTTTTGAACGCCACATCAAAAAAGCAAAGACGTGCCCTCAGCGCCGAGCTATGAATTTCTACTTTAATGGAGATTGGTCATCTGCGCAGGATATATTATAGTGCACAAGTGTGTGCGCAAACACAAGTGCACTCTCTGTTCCCTTACTCTCATGATCCGATGGGACGATAATCCGACACGACCGGAGAGAGATCAGAGACGCAGGACCAACGGCTTTCCGTGCTTTCCGAGACACGGTGGTGTGTAACACCGCCAACTTCCTAGCGCTGGGCTGCTACTGAGAATTCTTAAGAGAAAACCCAGTAAGTTTTTGCTGGCCCAACCCGGGATTCGAACCCGAGACCTCATGCACAGCAGTCGCATTCACTACCGCTGCGCCACGGACTATTAGACCTACCTTTCGACAGCCATGCTTTTAGGGCCCACGAAGGAGGAAGTGAGGCTATTGGACACAGTTCTAGACTCTGTGCTGTGACTGATAATTTTTTAATAGAAAATTCCAATGGCACTGCCCATCCCGGCAATCAAGCCCGAAGCATATACTATACTAGTATACTAGTACCCGAAGCATATTTGGCGCTCGAAGAAGTATTTAATTTGGCGTAGTTAGGTACAGTTTATATGAAGTGCAGAAAGTAGTTACAAATTACGGTCAAATTTTGTCTACGTGTGAATATTTAGGTAATAACCTAATTTGTCTTAAGCTAGTTACAAATTTTAATCAAATGATATGTGCCGTACCTATATATTATTTACTACTTCTAGACAGGCAGTTCAGTATTAACAGATATACTATAGATAGACCATTGAGTTATTAAAAGGGCTACGCACTCAATGAGACGTCTCGACTAAATTGTTTGTACCACTTGTTAGAATGCATGTCTCTCACAAAAACTAACAGCACTATGGACGATCAGGGGATCAAATCCAGGACGATCGGTCGCAAATATATTGGGTATAAAATCGCGAGACCTTACCAACCTATTGTTAGTGTTATCGACATTTTCCGCCTTCCTAGGCGGTGTAAAAAATATACTTAATTAATATTTTCTTTTTATATTAACTCATATTATAATTATAATACTTCAAATGAGTAGTATAATAAAAAGACTTTCTTAGCAGCAAAACGAAGTCTGAAGATATGATTAAAGAAGAAGTAGTAGAAGTCTATTAATTTGGACCTAAACTTAGCTAATGGAATGTACCTGTAATACACCTCTGGCTTGCTCTTAATGGATATACGTGTAAGGGTATGTATGTATATAAAATATTAGTCCTTCTACATCCTTCTCAAAGCTGGTTAGCTTTGAGAAGGATGTTCTAGAACAATAACATCTAGCTTTTAAAATACCGTTTAGCTTACGTGTTTCTTAAAATCAATCCCACAGGAACTGGAACTAAGTATTATATATCTATACTAATATTATAAAGCTGAAGAGTTTGTTTGTTTGGTTGAACTCGCTAATCTCAAGAATCGAATCAAATTGAAAAATTATTTCAGTGTTAGATAGCTACGACCAATAAGAGCAGAGCATAAATGAAAAATGTTGCAAAAACGGGCAAAATTCTCTTATGTGAAGCAGTCGAAGTTGCGCGGATCAGCTCGTACTAAGATAAAAATACGTCGCTCTTGGGTTCTTAAATTATCTGTAGGTATGCAAAAAATCAAAGACTATGTGAAGGTCTAAAGAACAAGTCAACAAACAGTTTCACATAAATTTATATTATTAGTACCGATAATGAATTAATGGTTTAGTTTATATTTCAATACAAATGATGATAATGTACCTACAGCAGTATAGTACATAAATAAGGAACTCATCTAGAACAATTCAGTTCTGCGGGCAAAGATAGCCCTTAGGTTATATCTGTGATACTAAACTTAATCAAATGCTATATAACTACGTCTAAAAGTGTAAAAAAAGATGCTTACTTTACGATGTAAATCAAAACACAATGTTTATAAATTAAAACACAATGTTTATAAATTAGAACACATTATTTTTTATAATAATACAATACACTTTAACTACAATATTCGCACAACACGCGCGGTACTCAGTATGGAGCAAATTTGCGACTGATGATGTAGTATCCATAATGTATGACTTGAAACCGGCACGCAGAGTAGCTCGTTCCATGACGCACATTGACAGTATGGCAACAGGGCATATTTTTATCAAGTGCAACTACATCGAGTGCCTTACTAACAAAGTAGGTACATTTTATTAATATATAATATTAAGTATTTCATTACCTACTAAGCGACACTTTATATTTTTTTTAAAGACTATTCAGCCTGAAATTATTCCAGTACCATGTGGAACATAACAAACATTTAATCAACGGACACAAAGAACATCCAGACTCGGAAAAACCATTTGTGGAACATACAAATGTTTGTCCCCGATGGGATTCGAACCCACAACACAAGGCGCAGTGCAGGTGCGAGACGACCACATAAACCACTACGCCATTCGTTCAGTCATTGTAGATCACACAATATCGTTTAACCTCTGAGTCTTCTTCGAAGAGGTTAATTAAAACACTATGTGGGTCTGTGTGTCTGTCTGTTAGTGACAGGCATAGCTACGGAACCACTGGATTGGACCGATTGATATGTAACTTGGTGTGCAGGTCATCCCTCGGACGAGTTTGAATATGGGCCCTGTGGGTCAAAAGACCTCCGAGATATATGGGTCACAAGGTCATAAGGTCAGGGGATATCCACCAACAAAGTGATTTGGAAGTCCAAGGGAGCTTTTGCCCAGCAGTGGGACATTACAAAAAGCTGAAGAAAAATAAAAAATAAATTCACTTGTAGACGAAGAGGTTGAATCCTGGGTTTTACCATCTCATTATACCTACATACTTACATAATTATGTTTAAAATCTTCGCACGTGCATATTTCCTAACATATTACGTTACTGCGTCGATGGTAGAAAGTAGATAGTAGCTTGATGAAAGCGCGTCGGTACTGAATAGATACGGGTGCTACACGTCTCCTATTTCCTGCCTGAACTATGTGTTTTTTTTTATTGTATAGCAGGTAAACGAACAGACGAATCGCCTGATGATAAGCGAATACCGCCGCCCATGGATACCGGCAACACCAGAGGAGTCACAAGTGCGTTGCCGGCCTTTTAAATTTGCTCTCCCCTCCAGAAGAGTAATTATATCCGACGGAGTACAGAGCAGACGTGTTTTACAATTTTTAAATAAATTCAATTACGCTCAACAACCCAAGTTAATACCTAATTACTTGTACTTACATTGTTAATTAAATCACCAGTGCATCGGTTACGGTAATTTATTTCTACGACGTTCGGCGTGTGGGCAAGGTAACCGCTCTTCACCCCCTCGGGGAAAAGAGAGGAATTATATTTTTTTACCTTTTCACTCCGTGACGATCACTGCACTTAGACGTGTTAGACGCTGTGCCACAGATCTATGATGAACGTACTACGCTCGCCTACTGGAAGTGGCCTAAGTGGGTCAGAACCAAATCTGTCCACAACACCTGAGTCTTCAGATAAATCAAAGGTTACCATGCGCAATAACAGAAAGCGTTTTGATGATTGCGAAGATATTAAGGAGGAATTAAGCGAGATTCGTAAACAAATGTCAGAAATGATGGCGATGCTCACAAATTTGAGCATAAGTCAGCAAGAATTTAACAATAAAATGAATGATGATGTTTCAGCTATTAAAGAACAGATGGCTGATATAAAAACTAATATTCAGAACCTTACAATGGAGCAAAATACAATAAAATCTGATATCTTAAACATAAAGTCCAATAATAACATTACTAATAAGAATGTTGAAGTCTTGCAGTCTGAAGTAAATCTGCTTAAACATACGTCAGCCAATCAAGCAACCCAGCCTACGGCCACTTTTAACGAGTCTATCATATCTGAAATAACAGAACGAAATTATAGAAGCAAAAACATAATCATAGCTGGACTACCGGAACCCGTATCGAATAATAAAGACGAAAGAAAACATATCGACATAGAACAAGTGATCGAAATAGTAAAGACGATAGATGATAGCTTCCAGCCCAAAGTAGCTTACCGTCTAGGCAAATATAGCCCCGGCAAAAATCGTCCAATAAAAGTATGTTTTTCGTCTTCAGAGACAGCTATAACTGTCTTACGCAATAGAAAAAATGAGAAATTAGGCAATCTCAAAATATACGCAGATCAGACCCCTCTACAGCAAAAATACTATAAAGATCTTAAAGAAGAAGTAAAGCGCCAATTGAATGATAATAATAAAAACTTAATTATAAAATATGTTAGAGGCGTGCCAAGGATTGTAGAAATCTCGTCAAAAAACTAGAACTACACGACACTACTCACCTCCAAACACCATCGTGCAACGCAGACTCAATTACATATGAAATTGTTGATAGCTACGAAGATATCTCTTCTACCAAAAAGTCTTTACGATTCCTATATGCCAACGTAAGAAGTATTGTAAAACCAGGGAAATTGGATTAATTAAAATGCGTAGTTGAGTCGTTCCATAATAGGATCCATATAATCATTCTCTCAGAGACATGGATTAAATCAGATGATGAAGCTATTAGTCTTCAGATTCCCGGTTATATTCACTACTTTAACTACAGGCGTAACATGAGAGGTGGTGGAGTGTCAATATTCATTTGCAATAGCCTAAAACACCATGTCACAGAAAATCATTCTGTAGATAACGATCACTACCTTTGGATACATCTCGACCACCATTGCCTTGATATCGGCGCAGTATATCGGAAACCAGACGCTTCAAATTTAAAAAACTTCTTGGTAGTTTATTCCAAGCAATTGCATGAAAGAAGCAGAGGTGTTGTATTTGGAGACTTCAACATTAACTTACTGAGCCAACAACTGGCAACTAATAATTACAATGATGTGCTACACGAGAATGGCTACAATATAATTAATAAAATAGACGAAAAATATAGTACACGTGAAACAGTATCAACAAAAACAATAATAGACCATGTCTGCTCAAACCTCAAAAGACATAAATTCAATTTTACTATAATTGAAAGCGCTATGTCTGACCACAAGCAAATATATTTTGAAATACAAAAATACCAGCCTGAACCACCGCGACGAATTAGATATGAAGCTATTAACTACGAACAATTATATAAAACTATGGAAAGCTGCACAGATATTGATAATAAATTATATGAACTATTTGAGGAGAAGCTGAAGCAAGAAGTTGGCATTAGTAGAGTCACAAAGACTAAAATTCTTAACCCACCCCGCCAAGACTGGATCAACAGGAAAATTATAGATAGAATAAATAATCGAAATATAATATGGAACAAATTCAAGAATCACCCATAAGACAAATTATTAGAAAAAGCATTCACCAAGGACTGAAACGAAGTATCAAGAACTATTCAAAAAACTAAAACTATATATTATTTAAAAGCATTCAATGACTGCAAGAGTAAACCCAAAAAGATGTGGAAACTGATAAATAACTTTTCTAACAACAAAGTAAGAGACCCGTCATTCCCAAATAAACTTTTAACACCCAATGGTTACATAACGGACCAAAATACTATCTGTGAACACTTTAATGATTTTTCTCTAATGTGGGCTTGATCTTAGATAGTCAAATACCAGCACATTTTCATAATAACTTAACATATACAAAAGGAACAGACACTGCCGGGTCAATCATGCTGACACAGTTTCAGCCATGTACAACAGAAGAAATTGCTAAGTTAATAGATAGTTTAAGCACAAATACTGGTTCCGGGTTAGATGGGGTTAATAGCAAATCAATAAAATGCGTGAAACACATCATCCTTCATGAACTTACTAATTGTATAAATAATAATATAGAAAATGGCACTTTCCCTGATAGTTTAAAGCTAAAGTTACGCCTATATTTAAATCTGGGATCACGTCGGAACCTGGCAATTACCGCCCAATATCGATTCTTCCCGTAATGTCAAAAATCTATGGAAAAGTATTATATAAACGCCTTGAAACCTATCTTTCTACACAATTTTTTTTTTATAAGCAGCAGTATGGCTTCAGACCGAAATCTAACACACTGTCAGCTACAGTAGACCTCTTAACAAAAGTGAAACTTAGCATTGATAAAAAACAAATAGCACTAGGAGTCTTTATAGATTTAAAGAAGGCCTTTGATACGATTAGTCACGACCTGTTATTAAAGAAACTATCTGACATTGGCATTACGGGAACCGCTAATGAAATACTCAGATCTTACCTCACTAATCGTCGGCAACCAGTTAAGATCGGTGAAACACAGAGTGGGCTTAGGGTTGTGCCCTGTGGTATACCTCAGGGTTCGATTTTGGGGCCTCTCTTGTTTCTTATATATGTAAATAACATAAAAGAACTCGGGCTGACGGGAGACATAACATTATACGCCGATGACACTGCTCTATTTTACTTTGGCCACTCTATAGACTCTGTCATTAAAGACGCATAAAATGATTTGGATCTTCTAAATATCTGGTTTCAGTGTAATCGGCTAACTATTAATATATCAAAAACAAACTATATAATATTTACAGCAAAGAACAAAAAAATATCACATTACACACCGTTGAAGATAAATAACCAAATTTTAAATAAAGTTGACCAAGAGAAATATCTTGGACTAATCTTAGACTCACACCTAACATGGAAACCACATATTTCTAAAATTAAAACTAAATTAACTTCACTTTCTGGAGCCCTACGGGGTATGGTTACGTGTTTACCGTACCGAGTTCGATATAATATATATAACTCTCTTATAAAACCGCATTTAGAATATTTGACTGAAATTTGGGGCACCGCTGCTAAAACAAATCTAGAATTACTACAAAGATCCCAAAATAAATTAATTAAAACATTGTTTAAATATAAATTCCTCACACCAACAAATATATTATATAAAGAAACAAAATTATTAAATGTAACTCAAACATACATATATAAAACTTGTATATTAAGAAGAAAAATACTAAATAAAGATATACATACTCAAATAACATTTACAAAGAAACAACAAATACAAAAAAATAGACTTAGACGCGCAAACGACCTTTGCCTCTTTCACCCAAGAACTAATTATGGAAAAGAAATTTAATGTACGAAGGTGCTAAATTGTATAACCAATTACCGAAAAATATTAAAGAAGCAAAATCAATGCTTACCTTTAAAAAACACTTGAAATACTATTTAACATCTAATCTGAGCGCACCTTAGTTCACTACTTCACATGTCGCATCTAGTGACGCTCGATCTGTGTAATTTGCACGTCCAAGCATTGTTTGCTCCTTGTCTATGTAAGTTTTTTTACTAGTACCCTATATATTGTATATTGTATTTTTATTATCTTAGAATTAAAAATAACTTAAAAGTGTATACATTCGATTGAATGTGTTGAATGAAGTGCTTCGATATCTAAGTGTACACCTAGGATAAGATTATAATTTGTTTGTATGTGTTTAAACTTTCTCATGTAAGTGAATTATTGTAAATTCTTATGAGAAATAAAGATATCTCAAACCTTAGAAGAAGGGGGAAGGGGTTGGGCCTCCGGTACCCTCACTCACTCGACGAAACACACTATTTCACGCCGGTTTGTGAGGTCGTGGTATCAGTCCGGTCGAGCCGGCCCATTCGTGCCGATGCGTGGCTCTCTCTCTGTCGAGAAATTCTTATTAGTAACAGGGAATATTGTATCATAGACAGCATAGCTTTATCAATGTTAGTACAGATACAGATAGACAACAATACATGGTTACATAGACTAACACCTGTTTCCTAACAATTTTCTAGTCATGTTTTAAGTACCATAATATTTCCTTATTAACGTTTACTCATCATAAAACCACCGTTCCAGTCTCTGTTAAAGCAGTCAGCTAGATGCGGTATATAGCCAATATATAATAATGTATATACTTGAATCGCAAATTATTATTAATATTCTTATAAAGCAGCAAAAAATAGAAGCAGTTGGTTGTCCTTGTCCCACCTTTCCTGGCCCAGCTATAATTGACATTCGGCCGACATTACTCGAATTATCTTTACGCACAGCCACAATGCGGGATTAGGTCTGATTCCTACATATATTCAAGGTACGAGACGTTATACACACGTAAAAGTTAATTATGATTAAAGGAAACGGGCAGAATTGGGCCTGACGTTACAGAAATGAAATATTTATCAAAATACTTTATTCTATTTTTCATCCTTAATCTCAAAATATTTCAGCGATTGTCAATGGGATTCATCTAAATAAAATAAAATAAACAACATATTGATAATTCCGCATTTTTACCGGAAGACGAATAAATGTACGCGCGATAATGTTGCCATGTGAATTAAATAGTTAGAAGAATAAGCATGCTTTATTTAAATAACGGTATTTTCGAGTTTCATCTGGATAGATTATCATCTAAGTAGGTAAATAAATAATAATAAAATAGAACAGAACAAATTATTAAATAATATAATTATTTATTCAATCATTGCGTACTTATAAAATATGATCTAAGTTTTTTTTACTGGCAATTGGAAAATCGATTTTGACGTTCATAAATCAAAAGTCAAAACAAACAATTCGCTTGTTGCTCTTGCGCAGTGAATACTCTCCGTTATGGTTTTTCGTGTTTGTGTGGTGATTTGTGTTTGGTGTCTTTATTTAACGACTTCGGCTACGTGTACTGGACTGACGACTACTCTTTTCACGAACGACTCACGCATTTCTAATTACGGACATTGGTTTCTTGCTTACCTGATCGACCCTGCTTATTCTAAGTTATCCTTATCCTAAGTTTTTGCCATTAAACAAGGTATAAAAGTCTATTTTGTCCATAATGTTTGACAGCCTCTAATTAGCTACTCCCATAGAAATCTTGCATTTTTATTTTTATTTTGTAAATGTTATTGTGTTATCTACAAAATGAAATAGTTATCATTTTTGTAACGTTAGGCCCAAGGTTCTATGGAAGTTCGCCCGTCTCCTTTATTGACACATCATCATCTCAGCCGCAAGACGTCCGTTGCTGAACATAGGCCTCCCCCAAGGTTTTCCACACAGACACATATTCTATGGAAAATATTTCATAATTAAACTGTTTTTTAAATATTGGAACCTGGCATTAGCCATATGACATAAATACATACGGGTCAGGGTATCAGAAGCACAATGCGCTAGAGCAAAACATTTAAACACAGGAATGCATGCGCTACCACACAAACAAAATAAGGTTTGAATTGTATAGTACAAAGACAATCTATCGATACGATTTGCTGCAGGTTCTGTAGGCTAATTCACGTAATTAAATAAGTTCAGTTGTAAAATGTATGTATAATTGCCGACTCAAAAAATGAATATCTATAGTTTCGTTGTAAAAATTAAATCAATGTGGGCCCGCTGGGGAGCATACTCGTCAGCGGGCCCACCAGGATTATTCCGTTACTGAAGGCTTGTCAAATTCGTTTATGACAGCATAAAAATGTATATTAAATGTATACAAATCTAATACAGTCAATTTGATATTTAGTTTAGTCTAAACTCTATACCAATTTGCGACCACTTTTAAATTTCTTTCCGGAACATTAGAGAAGCGCCTGGTAAAAAGATTATGGCAGTTTACTTTTTTTGGAAGCGTTATTATTTATGAAGACTACGACAGTTCGTAGAATTGGGATAAAATTAAACATGAAATAAAGTTTCAATAATTAAGTTTTTGAATTACACAAATAGAAAAATATTTTAAAGATGTCAAAGTGTAGTTTAAGTATGTACTTCCGTAAGTACTACGTACTACTTCGATACCGTTATCGATAGCGTAGTGGTTAGTGTAGCCGACTGCCACGTCTGAGGTCGCGGGTTCGATTCCCGCACAACTCAAACATTTGTGTGCATGGACATGGCTGTTTGTCTTACTTATTTACAAAAAATGGGTATATATGTATGTTTATCCATTGTCTAGTACCCATAGTACAAGCTCTGCTTAGTTTGGGCTAGATGGTGTTATGTGTATGTGTAACATTATAGTATATTCTAATATTATTATTATAATGTTATGTATGTATGTTATTATTGACAAAGATGAATCTTTTTTATTAAAGTTTTCAAAGAACTTAATTATATAAGAAACAAATTATTATCATTAATGAACAAAAATAAACAGAAACTAGAAGAAAATTTAGAGCTGTCAGAATTTTGCGAATACCTACTTCATATGTGTAATTATTTTTTTTAAATATAAACTTGTAGAGAGCTTTTAAACATTACAAAACAAAGGTCGACAACGCGTAAGTGATGATGATGACTCTGGTGTTGCAGGCGTCCATAGGCTACGGTGACTACTTACCATCAGGTGGGCCATATGCTTGTTTGACACGTTAGTTGTAAAAAAAAATACAATGAATTATTGAGCCAGATTTGCAATGTGCCTTATAGTGCCCTAAAGCGCTTACGTCGCCAGCAACTTCGAAAAGTATTAAATCACATTATTTGTACTTATCAATAACCATTGCTACATTTTCTACATTGCACGGATGCCGTGATGAACGACTTTTGTCAGATAACATAAAATTAGCAGATTTTTCTGAACCAGTTGTAAGATTATTTTCATCTGCCAAGATCAGAATATCAAATGGAAGTAAAAGTAAAAGAAGTTTCTTTCCAATGTAAAATCACAAAGGGAACATTTCTTCACGGTTTTTGCATTACAATATTCATTCAACAACAGACCTTTAAAAATGCTGGTTACATTACAAATACAGTCAACAAACTGTATAATGTTTTGCTTTACAGTTCTAAAGTATTTCGATAAAATTTCCGCTGTCAATCGTAAAACATCCACAGAACAGTATCACCTTGATTTGAAATGGTCTTAACTAGTATCGAAAATGATGAATTTTTACTTTCCGGTGATGCCCTAACGCTGCTGTTCTCTTTATAAGCGACTGCGAATGCATGCACCACAGAATCGAAAGCACATATATTTTGTAATATCAAATTATTTCTATTTGGTAATAACGCTACATATTTTTTATTATTTTGGCTTTACAGTTTCTACTATAGGCTTTTGTTTGTCATTATAGACTGGACAAACTGGACTGTACTGAAATACTGATTCTCTTGTAAAACTAGCATCATGATTTTTGATTATTTTTCTATAGACACGGGTTTTGTTTATTATTAGAATTTTCTGTATTACTGGATGAAGAACACTGTGCTGATTTTATTTCACCTGAAATATAATCAGTATGCTTTAAGATGAACTTATCTACACGTCGCAATCCAGATTTTGTATTCAACAACAGATGTTTGATGTTTTTGAAATAGCTTTCAATGTTACTGCTACTTGGTGAATCATTTGTTTTTTTACAGAATTGCACCATTCCATTACATTTTTCCATAGGGGAAGCCTGTACAAAAGTTTTATGGAAGTATCAATAAAACTCGGCAAATAATACACATTTTCATATTTTGTTTCTTCACAAAGATCGGCATACAACTTTTCTATTTCTACTAGTGAGCGAACCCAGCCTAATACATCCTCGTTGTCAAGGAGCTCATCCGCTTCAATTATAGATTGTTCAGAATTTGTTGTTTCCATTTCAGTGTCCAAATAATTTGTTTCTCTTAAGTTTTTTAGAGCGTCCAATAATGTTTCTTTTGCCACTTCACATTTAGTTTTTTATTATTGTTCATTGTGCAGCGATCATATCTGTTCACAGATACTATTATTATATTTCGTATTATTTCTTTCGCTACTGAGTAGACTACAATTTTTTTAAATGTAGGTATCTAATTTTTGACATAGAATTGTTTTACTCATTTGTCTATAAATTTAAAGATTGGAGTCTATACAACACTAAACTTTTCAAAATGAGACGTATACAAACGCATGAAGCACGCAGGAATAAGTTTTGTTTGTCCCTCAAGTAGCTTAAAACAGTGCCTGATATTTTTTTTTTGTAGTTTAGTAGTGTCATCAGTAATTACTTCATTTGGTTTAATCATAGTATTGATCCAGGTTTTTAACCACATGTATATATTGTTCATTGTCTGAATTGCTAAAATAATCTGTGTTAATGGAACAGATGTTTTTTTGTAATTTAAGTACGTTGTAATAAATGTTTTGCGGTTTGTGGTTGAGGACAGTCCATAGGTGACTGATTTTTTTTAAACAGTGTACCTGTGTCATCTAGCCTTATTGATGTGTATAGTGCGCTCGTGAAAACGTATTATAAAGTAGTAAAAGAAGAATGGATGCAGTGAAATATTTCTTACGACATTGTTAAAAGGTGGTGTACGAGACGTAATCCACAACGGAGTACAATATTTTTGATAATATTTCAAATGAGATTGTTCCTCGTAACTGCGAAGAAAAAATTATTTACGTGTTCTATAATACTCCAATATCGAAAACAATATTTTATGACGGACACTTCGGAAAACAGATTTGTGGCTAACCATTTTAGGTTTTGCTGCTGGCAATGGCATGCATCTCTGACTTTTCGAGTGATATGTGATAATTAACCATATAATAGAACATTATCGTTCGCTTTTACTCTGAAGGAAAATATAGTGAGATGCATGTTTAAAATTAAAACTAAAATTTTGAGATTATAAGTGGCGCGGGCATGCCGGCGCGCGGTTGACAAATTGTAGTAGGTATGCTTTATTATTGTTGCCTTACCAATTACTTCGAAGTAATCCTACCAAAAGAATGGGAGGCCTATGTCCAGCAGTGGACTGCAGTGTGCTGAATTGACTGATTAGTTGAATTTTACCATCGTGCTGAAAACATTGTTTTCAATATTATAATTAGGTACTACGATTAAATAACTGTCTGTAGCATGTGACTAGTTAAGCATGAAGATTCTGTAAAATATTTACGTAGGTATTTAAATATCAATATCAACTAATGATGTTAAAATTAAAATAATACATTGAGCAACGCTCGGTGTCGCCCAAGTGCTGGATTAATATCAGAAGTAGTAGTTAGTAAAAATAAAAACACATTTATTCATAATTCAGGTTTTATTCTTCGTTTTCATACATCTGTTATCAGAATGCTTTCTAAAAATTGACAATCCAAATAATACTCATAATATGAGCGCAACAACCTATGGGTCTGCGCCCAGCGATGCAATTGCAGCAAATTGTATTTGAATACAACTAAATAAATATAAAATATGTATCACAGTATTACGAATTGAGTCGATAAAAAATTAAAAATGGACCTACCACCCTAACCAACATGTAATCGGTGTCTAAATTGTCGAAGATGGTGGCATCATCGACGTTCTTTGTTCCGGTACTTTTAAATATTAAATAAGGAACGCAATGTGTCCATTTGATACGTAAAGCGGTAATAAGTATATTAAAATATAATAATATTTTTATCTATATTACATGCTTGTTGGTCTTGGGGCAAATAAGAACAATCTCCTTTCCTTGTCAGTAATAGTTGAATGTACCAATTTACGAGTATGTATAATAAGTTAATAACAATAGGATATTGGTTCTCTAGTTGAGCGGCAAATTTTTCTTTCTTGAACTTCGTTATTCTATTTTTTTATAGTATCATGTGACACTTGGGAATCTATTATCATTGTGCAATGAACAGACACACAATCCTCTTTTTCTCGGTTTGAATTGCAATTTTACCATTAAATTTTTTACTATGTCCCTTTATTATTACAGAATTATTGTTGCTGGCTGAATTAGTTTTAAAGATACATGAGCACCGTTTTAAGGTTTTTTCCAAATGTACTCTCTCATAATGTTGATCTATTTGTCTTTTGGCGTACTTTGCCTGTTACGAGTGCGATACGTTGGCTTTTTCTTGTCATTTCGAACTCCAGGATAAACCTCCGGTTGGATTTCTGCCTATTCTAGTAGATAAAACAAAAGTTACAAAATTTTCACCACTGTCACTGTCTGTTTCACCTGAGTCCTTAATGTCGTCGCCAGTTCACTCATTGCTACTACTTACATTGTCACTACAAATTAGTTAAATATTATTTTTGTCACTTTCAAAAAAATAAGAATATTCTGTTTAGCCGAAAAATACAACGCGTAAGGCGACATACGAGCACATAATGTTCTACTTATATCTTTGTACACAAAACTGCATGATGTTGGTATTTCCGAAACTCTCAAAAATAGTCCCTATATTGGAGAAAACACTTTTTTGTTCTTCTAAACACACATTGTCTTTTTCCACGCTTCATATTGACAAATAAAACACGAATAACTACTAATTAAGATCGAATATTGATAATGATTTATTTATGAACATGTGGGTCTATTGACTTTGTTTTCAGTTTTAAAAAATATGATAGTTATTTTGTAATTTTTTTAAATACACTTTCGACTATGATTGCTTCTGCTTGAAATAAATGAACATAGAATCATAATCATTACAGAAAATAGGTTTATTTTCCTGTAATGATTTAATCAAAAATAGTCATCCATACGATTATTGATTAAATCATTACAGGAAAAATACCGACTCGTTAAATAATCTCATTAACTTATTAAATTGTAATATATCACGCCAACGCCCTGATAGAAAACTACGCTCACTTACTCCTAAAGAATACTTTGCTATAACCATTTTGCCAGGCGCTTCTCTAATGTTCCAGAAAATTCTCTAATGTTGAGTCTACAAATGATATACACTTTTTTCTTGCTTAATAAATTTACCAAGTTTAAGGTGGTCTCGCCCCGGAGCAGCACGTATGTTTTGATTCCTTAATATATTATAATAATTCTTTTGATTCCTTTTGTTTTATATGTGACTCGTTTACACCTTCTAAACAAAGAATAGTATCTAATAAATTAAAATATCATACGAGCCTTCTTTTGGGTTTACTGTCGGCCACCAAGATAAAGAATGGGCACCTTATCACTGTTGTATAACTTGTATTGCAAATTTGAGTAACTGGATGAATGGAAAACGTTTTTCTATACCCTTTGCCGTGCCAATGAACCGGCTCACGCCAGATCATGGCTGGCAGGCCATGATATACAGGTTGTTAGGAAGATCGATGCAAAGCCGTAAATCGGAGCTAGTATAGACTATGTAGAACCATTTGAACCATACTTGTCTTAGACGAAGTGTGACATTTTTTTTAGCTAATTTTAATGATCTTTTATGTCAAAATCCAAAACTTTGCAGTTAGTTGCAAATAATGGCCAGTTTGAAAGATAAATAATTTATTTTTTATGTTTTTTTATTGAAGCAATGTGTAAACAATCTAATGAATCATGATTAAGGCATCTAAGTCATGAGACAATTTTTTTATAGACATTTGAAGTGAATTATTTTTTTTAAATAAAATCTGCTGTTTATGAAGGCTTTTAAAAAAACACGTGTGGTGCTTTTATTGTTCAAACATTTTTAAAAACAAGCTTGGTATTTTTGTATTGCTCTCTCTTTTGAGGTATCAACTATGAGGATAGCTCACAAATTGTTGAAATTAGGACCTACAAACCAAATTGAGGGAAAAATTAAAATTTTACCAGATGAGTTCCGTGCTTTAAAAAATACTTTTTATGTTGGAAATGATAAGTGGATTCAATTCTAAGTATTATTTTGCACATTCGAAAAATTTAAGGGCCTCTTCTATTCTGTTTTTATGTATGGCTGAGCAATGCATCTTTAGCACGACGGATGTACCAAGAACGCTATCCTAACCGCAGAGTACCAAATGTGAGAGTGTTTTACAACACATTTCGTCGGCTTGCTGAAGATGGGATACACCGAGTTGAACCAGGTAGGTCAATTCAGTTAGACATGGTACCGACATTGAGGAAGATATCTTGGCGGTATTTCAAGCTGATCCACATACCAGCACCAGAAAAATAGCTCGATCTTAAACATTTCCCATTGGAAGGTGTGGTATACTATGCACCAAAACAACAAGTATCCGTTTTATGGCACGGATGTTGAAGGCCTTGAAGAGCGAGATCCTCAGAGAAGAATTCAGTTTTGTCGTTTTCTTCTCAACTCAGACATTGAAGATGCATGGTTCCTAAAGTCGATCTTGTGGACAGATGAAGGTAAATTTCTAGGGAAGGTATTACTGATTTCCATAATCTTCATAAATGGGCTGAGAAACAGCATAATCCACATTGGAAAAAGCAGAAGACCTTTCAACGAAAATTGTCGGTTAAGGTGGGCCGGAGTAATTGGCAGAACACTGATGGGGCCTCATTTCTTGCCAGATAATATGAATGGCAACAATTATTTGGAATTTCTACAAAAGAGGAATCCGGGCCTCCTATATTCACTACAGACCGAGAAATAATCTTTCAACAAGATGGTTACCCAGCGCATTGGACATTTAATGTATGGGAACACTTAAATAATTGCTTCCCTAACAGCTGGATCAGCAAAGATGGGCCTATACCTTGGCCCGCCTGATCACCCGACCTGACTCAGCTTGACTTTTTCGTGTGGGGTCGGGCCAAAGAACTAGTTTATACGAATGTGGAAATCAATACAAAAGAAGAATTGATTGACAGAATTAATTCAGCGTTTGAAACGATAAAACTGGAGATGAAGTCAAAAATAACAAGAACTGAAGTGAGAAGACGGGTCCGTGCTTATGTTAGGAACCGCGACGAACATTTAGAAAACGAATAATAAACGATTTTAATAAAAAAAATTGTTTGAATTATTCCGCCTATAAATTTTAATTTTCTCCCTCAATTTGGTTTGTAAGTCCTAATTTCAACAATATGTGAGCTATCCATGTATTTGATACCTCAAAAGAGAGATCATTAACCAGGCATGTTCTTAAAAATGTTGGAACAAAAAATCACCATCCGTGTTTTTTTAAAGCCTACAAATAACAGATTTCTTAAATCTTAAAAAAATAATCTACTTCAAAAGTCTGTAAAAATATTGTCTCATGACGCCTTATTCATGATTCATTAGATTGTTTACACATTACTTTAATAAAATAACATAAAAAATGAATGATTTATCATTTAAACTGGCCATTGTTTCCAAATAACTGCAAAATATTAGGTTTTGTCATTAAGAATCATTAAAATTAGATGAAATAAAAAATTCTCACATTTCGTCTAAGACAAGTATGGTTCAAATGGTTCTACATAGTCTACACTAGCTCCGATTTACGGCTTTGCATCGATCTTCCAAACACCCTGTAGATTGTTAATTCTGTTTCTTAGAAAACTACTAACCATTGGGATGTAGAATGTTGTTAAAAATTCATTTTAACGCTCTAACTTGAATTTTTATCTACAGAACTTAGGATATATTAGTGACAGGCAGGGTGAATGGTTCCATTAGGACATCCTTAATGTAGAACAATGTTACCAAAGCCATATAATATTATAATATTGTTACGTGCTGGGTTCGACGGATAATAAAACAATATTACCGATTAAACACGTTTTATTCTGTCACACAATTAACTTTAAAACACAACAAACACTATACTACACTTTTCCACTGTAACTGCAACTTCTTAGTATTTTCGCTTCCGTTCGCTTTGATGAACACTTGAACGCTTACGATTGTAAACTGACTCGGCGGTGCGCGTGCGCTCTATTTATACGCGGGTAAAGCGCTTTTGGAGTCCTCCAGAAAAGCCATACCCGGCACGCAACAGCACGATGATTCGAGAATGTGCTAGCGCTCTCTCTACTGTGCTCGCACCGACACTACGTAGTTCCGCAAGATGTCAATAGACGGTACTGTAATAAATTATTAGAAGGGACTGCCGAGTCTTCCCCACAGTGCCGTCAGATGATACTATCCGTAACAATATAATAATTTTATTACAATGGACTGCCCCCAAGTACGACGAGTACCAAGTACTTCGATTCAATATATCAATTTATTTTTCCAATTAACAATAACACATGCGTAGAAGATTGAGAAATACATAAATAACAATAACTAAAAATCCTGACGTGATGGTGAAATTCTGTTATCACATTTAGCTTCAGCATTAGGGTTTTACCCAGGACATAGATAATATAATACTGTACTAGTACCCAGGATACAATACTCTTGTTTCTATCCAAAACTGTTTATTGTAGAGTAGTGTTATTAAAATACCTACCCACCCACTCGGTAGTTCAGTAAGATATTTTTGTATTAATAATACCGTAAGTCCAATATTTATTGAAATAATATAACACAACATAAAACCGGGTAAACATTTAATTTATGTTGTTTAATTATTTTAAATAATATTTATTTTGTTTGATATAGGTTTGTATTATAATATACTAAATTACAATAATTAAATAAACGGCAATGAGAATAATAACATTAATCGATAATTTATCATCGAATATGATCAACATCGTCCGTGCCTGCGGCATTAGTGTTACAGAACCCAAGCTATTTCTTATGGAGAGTTTTACTTCCATATTATTTGTGGTTCACAGATCATCATTCCTATCATAGACAATTCATTATACTTATAACTGAGATTCCTATTGGTACACTGACATCATCTGTCATCGTGTCATTTTGCAATATGATTTTTGCGAGAAGTATACAAAAATATAATCAAATTGAAGCGAGTTGTTGAGTTGGTAGGTAATGTTTCCAGTGTATGTGCCGCTGCTGGCCATGTCTGCTGTATCGGCGATATCCGTAGTATTCCTGTACTGCAAGAACAGGGGGACCTCGAGGCAAGGGTACATGGACGTTGAACAGAAACCCTCCGGTGATGAATAAATAACTTAGCGAATAACTTACAATCTTATGTTTTACTGTTTATTATTTTTAATTATATGCTAGCTACCTGTATACACTCTTGCTCATTTTTAGTAATTACTTATTACTAGTTAACGATTATTAAAACAGGTACATTTTACCACCAGTACGATATCATAATTACGTCAGTCTTGTATCTATATCTACTTACACGCTGATTTCCGTTGAGTTTTGTTTTGGAAACTGTCAGTAGCATCCGGTACGACAGTAGGGTTACCTACTACGTCGGACTTCTATACCTACTTAATTTGATGGGAATATACCTACCTACAGATGAGTTTATGAAAAAGAATTGGTTGTAGGCATGCACATATTAAGAACTAGCCTAGATACATACTGTTTTAAAGCCAGGTCGATTCCCTTCATCGGTACCGCCTGGTGATCTATTTTCATTTGTCTTGGTGGCAGACGAGCCGATAGCCTATCGCGTCATTATAGTGAGCGAGGAATGCAAGTGGTAGAATGCCATAGTGACTCTCTTACACCTAGTCGTCTGGTTCGGCGACGACTGCCACCTTATGCTTGCTTTGAACTTGGTCAACTTCGACTCTTAATTGAGCCATCAAACGACTAGAAGTTTATACTGGTATATTGAAGTCCGTTGTGATAAAAATTTTGCGAAGAGAGGAACCCGCCACGCACCCTTGGATTGCCCACCCCAACTTTTGTAATAAATAGGTTGACAATACCGAACTGTTCTGAAGGATAGTCACGACGTGGGACCTGAGCATACTCCAACTTGCAATATTCCGCACAGAGTATTTTTTAAGGTATTCGGCTTCGAGCACAGAATATGCGTGGATGATTACCCACACTATCGCTCGAATGATGAAAAAGTGAATTATTTCGAGGGTAGCCTAAAATGTATTCTTATTCCGTTTTCAAATTTCTAATCCTGCCAATAGACTCATTTGAAAGCCTTTTTGGCATGAATGGAAAATTTCTAAAGTGTGTGGCTTTTATTTTAATCAGTAGTTTCCAAAGTGTTCCAGTTGGACCCCACGGGAGACTCGACGGGTCTAGGTTGGCGTGACAAAAAATGGGAGTTCACAATTCGTAAGCGAGGATCCACGAAAATTTATTTGCTTTCGATAGTGAAGAACTAAAATGTTGGCTAGATTTCACCTAGTAATGATATTTTAAGAAGCTCAGCGACTGATGATTATTATTACGACGGATATTTTGAAGAATACCACTCGCTGAAGATCCGAGAAATGTCTAAAATAAACGACGATTTGTCTGATCTACATATATGTACCTATATATATTCTTTATTGCAGTCGTCGCAAATTAATTTATATGTTCCCGTTTTTCCTGATATTTTTTTATCTTTACTGATTTACAAAGTGACTTGTAACTTTTTACAATGGGTTGTTTGATGAATTGGCTGTTCGCCGAAGTTGCCTGTTGACTTATAGGTATATAATATCAGCCCTGTACTAAACTTCCCACTGCTGGACACGGGCCACTTCTTGGTGTTCGAAGGGTAAGTTTATAGTCCACCATGGGGAAGCCCATTGCGGGTTGGCAGACTTCACATATCTTCGAGAACATTGAAGAACTCTGAGACATGCAGATTCCCTATCGATGTTTTCCTTCACCGTTAAAGCAATTTTAATACGCACATAACTTCGATAAGTCAAAGATTGCCTAGGGATCGAACTCGAGACTTCTGCGTGGCAGTCCAACGGTCTCCCATTAGGCTATACGTCTAATACGAGCCATACTTAATAACACATCGTTAAACCCACCACACACAGACAGCGAAGGCGGAGCGGAACCGGTGGCGTTTTTGTTGTACTGAAATATTACTACACACACGAACGCTCCGGATCGTACGTGTAATGTTTCTTAATAGATCGAATACCTACTACAAAATCAACCCCCGCTACCGCTTCGTCGCCGTTGTCTATCTGCACAGTCTCATCACGCTAAGTATCTTTTTCATACAAAAATAATCTGGCTTTATTATGCACTAAATTTCGGCCGCGGCTTCGCTCGCGTATGTAAATGTTGGTTAGGTTATGTAACTCGGCGGGGTCGCCATTGCATGTGAAAATGATTCACGCGGCCCCGCCGACTCTGGTAACGTCGAGGAATGCCGTGGTAGGTTTAGTGTTGGTATGACCGGGATATCGTCATCTTTCCCCGGGTGAGCCCGACACAATCCCTCTGCCCGCCCCCACGGAGGTGTATGCGTCAATGCATTCCCCCACGTAAAAAGAACCTTAACGAACCTGGACGAAAGGTGCTCTGTGTCCTTTTCTGTTCCCCTGACAACATGTATGCGAAATTTCATGATAATCTGTCGAGTAGTTAAGGCGTGAAAGCGTAACAAACAAACACATTCGGATTTATAATAATACTAGATTTTGCCTGCGGTTTCACCCGCGTAAGTCCCGTTTCCGTGGGAATATCGGGATAAAAAGTATGTGTGAATCCAGGTCTCCAGCTATCTACATACGAAGTTTCATCGCAATCGGTTCAGTAAATGTTACGTGAAAGACGTGTACGTTACGCCAGCAAGAAAGTGTCACCTAGAGTGATATGAGTAGAACGTATAATTAGTGCGCAATCTGCTGTAAATGTGCGCCGCATAAAAAAATTGTGCGTGTTGTAGTTTTGAAAAAAAAACGTAAAAACGATTCCTGCTGGAGTAACGTTGTTCTAGCAAGAAAATTCTAGACGAATTATCGGAGAGATAAAATACATACATGGGCAGAGAGCTTATATTTGTGCAAGTATGTGCGCCATAAATATAATTTGTGCGTCTTCAGGTTTTCGAGATATTGCGTTTCTCGCTGCAGTAACGTTTTGCGAATTCGTGTATCTCTAAGACCATTTTATGTGCGCCTGTAGAATGAACATACACGAATAGCTCTTAATTAGTGCATATTTGTGACATAATTAGATGCCAGATAATATTTATAATTTTCAAGTAATCGCGCTTTATTGAAAACTTAAAAAAATATTGTAGCGCCTAAATGAGAAGACGTATAAGCTCGCTAAAAACTGTATTCGTTCCATCTTGTTGTTTATAATTACCATAAAAAGTTTCAAAACAGAACCTACAAGCGTTAATGAATAATATTACTAAAAGTCAAAACGACGGCATCATAACTTTGACGCCAACAAACAAGAAACTGGCTCAACCTAAGATGTGTAGATGTAAACCAAAAATTAGTGCATTTATCAAATAATATATAGTAAAAATATCCAGCTTCAACTGTTTCGTGTTAAGTAAATATTAATACCAAACCAAAACAGTTATTCAGCGCAGGTTATCCGACCAAATTCGAATGACTACAAAAAAGCGACGGATTCATACGTATCGATGACCTCCTTTATTAAACGTATTACACCTAAACTGTGTTCGTACAGTCACGCTCAAATGTTCGTTGGGAATTATTATTACAATGACCTAATAAAAATATAATATATACCTAGGTATTAAATGTACTTTCTGATCATATGAAATCAAAGAGCTTGTTGGTTTAAAAAAATATTATTTTTATTATCATAATCATGATTCTTAAAGTAATTATGGCATCAAATCACAGATCAAATTTTCTACCTATAAATATTAGAACAAACATTGTTCAATTAAACTATTTGTACCTTGTATAGTCATTTGGTATTATTTAAAATCACAGATCAGTTTTTCATTTACTTAAGTACACAAACAATAAAATCACTTAAAGTGGTTCAGTACCATCATGGCGTGAAATTTAAATATTAAGTAGTTGTTGTTTTGGCCGAGATATAATTATGTTTTGGGTATGATTATATAGTACGCGAACGTAATAAAAACCTATAGAGCGTTATATTTTGTTATCAATTTATGTTTCTTAAAAAATAGCCGGATTTGAAAACTTCAACTCAAGTTTAACATATCGGGCTGCTTAGGTTTGGGTTTTCAAATTAGGCAATTAATAAAAGGATAAAAAAGAATAATATTTTTAACCGGTCTATACTACGTTCGCGTATCATACTATCATACCCAAAACTAAATTGGTAATTATGGTAATTATGGTAATTATGTCGCATCGTCGGGCGGCTGTGTGAATACGTTGTGTCCAAGTTTCTAATCTTGTTGCAAAGTATTTGAACAAGTTCGACATGTTCAATACACCGCACGGCAGCGATTCAACGAGTACCTCTGACTGGAATTCTACGTATGAACGGCTTGAACACAATTATCGTAGGTTCATTTATAAACGGACACCTCTCAAACACAATAATTCCGTAAAAGTGTGCACAGTACCACAAAAAATTATGTCACAGTCTAAACTTTGATTGACACCACTTTCAAACAAACAATAAAAAGTAAACAAACAATAATATCGCGGTGACTCAACGCTAGTGCACTTGACGTCATAACGGCTACTGTTTACCAAGTGATAACCCAAACGCACTATTGATGATAGAGCGACGTTTACGTATCTGTCTCTGTCACACTAAGACCGTACGCTTACTATCTGTCTCACTTTCTTCCCAGTGCAGCGGGTGGCGCGGGACCAGGTAAACGGAAACGAAGCGAAAAAATTAAATCTATTAATGATCAAAAACTTAAAAGTTGATATATTAGATATATATCAACTAGTTAAAATGTTTACACGCTTTGTGTATTTTTTACTGTTGTGGGGTTTTTGTAGTATTCATCACATATTTCTTGAACTTAAAAACAAGAACTTCTTAAAAAGTTCTTGTTTTTTTCTACTGATATAATAAATGCAAATGGCTAAATTTATTTGTCTAATCAAAAAAAAATTCTGAATGTATTTTAATTAAATTTGAAATGAAGATAACTTACCTATACTTATTATAGGAATAGCGCTTAGGCTAGGTACTTTTTATGATGTACTTACATAATCGTGTGCAAAGTTACCGGAACAGCTAGAATAGAATGATAGAAGAATAGGTATGTTTAATCTAATCAAAAGTTATTTATTTTAACTATTTTCTACTGCACTGTACTCGGGCACAATACGTTTCAACCAGTTAGCGAGTAAAGTTAAGAAGGTCATCGATACGTATGAATCCGTCGCTTTTTTGTAGTCATTCGAATTTGGTCGGATAACCTGCGCTGAATAACTGTTTTGGTTTGGTATTAATATTTACTTAACACGAAACAGTTGAAGCTGGATATTTTTACTATATATTATTTGATAAATGCACTAATTTTTGGTTTACATCTACACATCTTAGGTTGAGCCAGTTTCTTGTTTGTTGGCGTCAAAGTTATGATGCCGTCGTTTTGACTTTTAGTAATATTATTCATTAACGCTTGTAGGTTCTGTTTTGAAACTTTTTATGGTAATTATAAACAACAAGATGGAACGAATACAGTTTTTAGCGAGCTTACACGTCTTCTCATTTAGGCGCTACAATATTTTTTTAAGTTTTCAATAAAGCGCGATTACTTGAAAATTATAAATATTATCTGGCATCTAATTATGTCACAAATATGCACTAATTAAGAGCTATTCGTGTATGTTCATTCTACAGGCGCACATAAGATGGTCTTAGAGATACACGAATTCGCAAAACGTTACTGCAGCGAGAAACGCAATATCTCGAAAACCTGAAGACGCACAAATTATATTTATGGCGCACATACTTGCACAAATATAAGCTCTCTGCCCATGTATGTATTTTATCTCTCCGATAATTCGTCTAGAATTTTCTTGCTAGAACAACGTTACTCCAGCAGGAATCGTTTTTACGTTTTTTTTTCAAAACTACAACACGCACAAATTTTTTATGCGGCGCACATTTACAGCAGATTGCGCACTAATTATACGTTCTACTCATATCACTCTAGGTGACACTTTCTTGCTGGCGTAACGTACACGTGAAAGACCTCCTCACAAACTTTCACATTTATAATATTAGTATAGATATATATTAGTAAGGATACTTCTCTATGATTGTAACTTGTTTAGTGAGTCAAATAAATATATAATGAGTTGAGAAATACACGTAGTTTCGTAGCTTGCTCTATCTTTAATTACGTCATATATCCCTGGTGGTAGAAGAATGAAAAACATGTGATGAAACGTCTGATGCAACGACATCTTAACCTTAGTACGATGCCTTGGTAGGGAGGAATACGTAGGAAAAACAATGCCAAGGCGTTGCGGCGAATGGTCACCACCATACATATGCGAGTTGTTTTTACGCTAACGCGATCGAAACGTTTACTGCGTTTGGCTCTCTGACTGGTTAAAAACTTAGAGCGGGCCAATCAGATCGCCGAACGTCATAAACCTGTCGATCACGTTAACGTAAAACAAATTCGCACGAGGCACTCTGTTACGAGTTTAGAGAGTAGGTACTGATACCCACTTAATGTAATTCTAGCATATCTTTGGCTACTACTCTTATATTCTTTATGCAGGCTATACTTTTAGCCTTAGCCTTAGGCAGTCGGAATCTGGGCTCCGAAACCCGCCAGTGTTCGATTCTAAACCTTACGATATTTTATTTGTCGATCGTTTCATAATATCATACGTATCTCCTCATTATCAATTTAGAAATTCCAGCAGAACATGATTTATAAAGACTGAATTATTAATTTAATCCACTTCTCGTTCGTTTTAATTTGTATATGGCCGATGTTTTATCATTTTGTTCAATATGGTTAAGCTGAGAGGAACAATAGCTCGAAAACGCTCCAACCATATCAAAACAATATTGTATCGAGCGGTTTGGTCAGGTTTTGGATCTACTAGATATACCTTTTCGTCCAAATATATTGTAGAAGTATATATCACTTGGTCAATCTTTTGTCATCAAGTCGTTCCATATGTTCGAACTATACCATTCTCAATTCCTGGAGGAACAACATACAACTTCTTCTTTGGTAATCACCTGGTCTTGTTCAGTGTTGGATCGTTTCGCTGCATTCGTTTGCAATGCTTAAAAGAAATTTGATCAGATGATCATTAAGTGTGGCAGTTGACAAAGTAAAAGAAACAAAAGTTTTGTAACATTATTTATTAAAATATATTCTACTAAAAAATTCATAACATAGTATGTACATTTTCAACAGTACACCTCAATAGGATAGTAAGGCACCTATTATTTTACTTATAAATGATATTATAACTACGACTTTTCAACCCATAAACAATTATTCATGATAATAATTCATACACAAAAGTAACTTTCACCACTTATCTGTTAACACCAATCGAGTAACAAGGAATATAATATGTCTACTTTGAGCATTTATTAACAAAATGTTGTTCTACTACATTAAAAACAGTGTGTGACTACAATGTGTGGTCGTATTCAAGGGTCCTAACCGGGAAATGGTTAATAATAGCGAAAATGGTAAAATAAATCTTAAAATAGACATCCTATTTTCTTGAAAATTAGTAATTTGAAATGTCAGTTTAAAAAGATAAGTCTGACAGACAGATATATTACTTTATCTAAAATAAACTGACCTGAATTATCTAAGAAAAAAATTATTATTTCATAATAATTATTTTTTCTAGGAAGAGAACGGCTGGATTTTAAAAATGTGTGAAAATGTTACTGTTTTGTGCCACATTTGGTTATTCAGTCACTAATCATAATAAATTGTTAAAGTGTGCTAGCTTTCTATTGAGCTTGGAATTTAAAATAGTTGGTGCTACGTATCGGTGAGCCGCGGCCGCTGCGACTCAATATGTTACGATCAACACGTTTTACATTACGGTTACTGCAAGACCACGTACATTGTAAACTATAATAACTGAGCATAAATCACTAAGAATAAAAGTTTTAATCGATTTACAAGCGCTAGTATGAAGCCTTGAATACAACCAAAACGTATAGTTACACGCTGTTAAACAGTTCTAAGATCACATCTAACGTACGTAGATACATTTCTACTATAAATCTAATCAAGATGAAATGCTATAAGTCATACCTTCGCTCCTACAAAAACATCAAATAGTTCCTAGTGATGATCTCTTATAATATCCATCACCTACAATTTAATTCAACGGTAACTTATTTTCAAATACTATAATTGTTCATTAAATATACACAATAATTTTGACTCAACCTGGAATAAATATAAATAGTATTACCTACACAATAGTACCGGAGTCCAATTAAGGCATCATCGCATTGGTCTATTAGTCACGCGATAGATGGCGTTAAGCATCGCCTAAGATGCTTATATTGGGAAATCGCAATGTATGAGGCAGGGTCATGAACTTAATAGGTAAAACTACTACACAGTTTGTTAAGGCCGCGGTATCTAACCCCACTCCATAAATTGTCATTTTTCTAATTATTACATACAAATAACGCAGGCTTGTAAATAAGTTTACGAATTACCATAGCCTATTTGGCCGTAAGTCCAACACCTACTTTATAAGTTTAAATACAATAAGCATACAAAAGTTGGCAATAGCACATTTTCCTACACCTACCTACACACAAAAACATAAATATATAAAATACAGGCACAAATCGATGCAATCCTAAACAACTTGTGTATAAATTATATAAAATTTGATGTTTTATAAAAACTATATATATTTTTTAAATATCCAATAACAATTTATATATCTTTGATTAATTATTCGTTATACTTACATCAAAGTCAAGCTAATACTAATTCATACAGTCTGTGAACGATCGATCAAACTCTATTTAGTTCGTTCCTTACTCGTCTTGTACTGCACTATGACTTGAGTAATTGTTAGGAGACTACATGAATTTGGTTTAGCTAAACTGAGCTTATACAAACATTGCATTTCCCAAGATATTCTTATTCGTAAAGCTGCAATTTAAACCTTTTACGCTGCCCAGTAATATTACATGAGACAGATAACACAGTCTAGACACTAATTACGCAGTCCATTTTTATTTTAACATTTATAAATATATACCTACTTTATTCAATATACAATACATATGATGAACATATTTAAAGTTACATTTAACATGATTTTACATTTAGATCACTTTATTCGTAGAATAATATCAGAATATTAAACTTAATATTCGCCTGTACATTTAAAATTATGGCTTTGCCATGTGTGCGTGAACTCAGCGTATACGTCGAACGTATATGTATACCACTAAAGCACACAATAATATGTTACTACCGCGCAATGGAGGGAGCGTGTTTGCGTTTTACTTGTAACTAAGCCACTGTTTATAATACGCAATAGCGATATTGTGGCGAAAAAGAAGTGGCCATAAGTTTGTTCTTAGTGCTTCTCATAGCAAATGTTACTCATTAATCTTTTGGCAGAACTTGGTAAATATTAAATTTGAATGTTAATAAAGATATACTTTTATAAGTTTTACTCGCCTACTTGAATAAATTTAATCAGTTTTTCAAATGCAATTCTGCTCTTTATCATTCTGTGAATTTAGCTTAGTGAGTTTGTAATTCGTGATAAATTTATTATATATTGTAATTATTTGCTTTTATTTAAATCATATTATCCATTCTTAAATAATATTTGAACGAGCACGTATATTGTGTGACCGACAGCTGTTCGCATACACTATAACAACGTAATATCAGCATTCTTCATCATTGGTGGATCGTGTTCGGGGCTCCTGCTCAAACAACAACAATTCATCGTTAGTGGGTAGCCAGATATTCAGCTGTACCATCCCCTCAGGATTAGTAGCGTAAACGTCCACCACCATTACCACCAATGATCACATTAGAACATAGATAAATAAACTAAAAGACGCTTTTCAGTCTCACAGTGAACAATCTGACCTAACGGAGCATTCAAAGAAATTAATAAATAATCGATCCTTACTGTCCTGTCTGTCTGTTACCTCTTCCCTGCTGAACCATTGAACCGAGTAGAATGAAATTTGATACAGAGATAATTTAAAACTTGGGGAACGACTACTTTTAAAGGATAGGCCACTTTCTATGGATGTAGGTACCACGCGGGCGGAGCCGCGCTCAAAAGCTAGACGTATACGTACGCTCACTCTCTCTAGACGTGCGAATACGTTCGTTACGCGTCACTTCTATGAATAAGTGCATCAGTGTTCGGATTATTATACCGTTAATCGAATTACGATAACTACATAACTATGTGTCGACCACTGTAACTTTTGTGGGTTCGAATCTCACACGGAACAAAGATTTTCGTGATCCACAAATGGTTGTCCCGAGTCTGGATGTTTTGTCTGTCTGTTGTTTGAATATTTATAAAATCTCCCGCGGTACAGGAAATATTCCTAGTCCAGAAGTCGTCTTTTTTAAAAAGACAATAAACATAGGTCCGTGTTTTTGTTCCCAAATATATTCATTAATAATAAAACTAAGTATTGGCCGCACTCTAGTGAGCTATTTAAAAAAGGGTTTCATGTTATATGTAGTTTGTATTACTGTTTTTAAATATATAGCGATCTTTTAGTTTATTTAATCTGTACATGTTAGTTATGGTACAAGAAATTCTTTACGAATACATATGTACATTATAAAATGGATGTGAAAATATTTATAATATAAACGATCGGAGCTCGAAATTGTTGCACTCTGTTTGGTCTAGAAATATTCCAACCTTACTAGAGATAAATATTTAATATTGGGCTTGTTATCAAGATATGTTTCATGAATTTTACATGTATTTATATTCTTTTATTAGGACTATCAATTGATACTTACAATTTAATTGATATACTGGGTGTATGGGACGGTGTACCAAAAACTGAAATAGTAGATTCAGACCATTATTCTGAGTTTTAAATCGTTGGAATTTCCTTAGGAAAAGTCACAGTATTCTGCATTTTTAATTTGTATGACTGTTAATCGTAACATAATGCATAAACCATTCATTTTATTAAATAAAACTCAAAGAATATCACATTTTACTAAAATATAGCAATGTAATTAAATCGTCGTGATTTAAACAGATCAGCTGTTTTCATGCGCGCGGAACGCAGAGATCATTCCCGCCGGCGACAGCGGTGCGTTGTATTGGTAGCAATCCATTGCGTACTGCATAATAATGTTAATCAAAACAAAATTTTAATAAGTTTGCGTCGAGATAAGTACCCATAGAAAGCCGTCTTATTAGGGTTTTCGGTACGCCGTCCCTTACACTCAGTATAATGATAATTATTATCAATGATGAATACATCTTCGAACCCCGACTACTAATTAAGAATTTGTTTTCCCCGTATGTTTTGTGGCTCTCCTGGAGAGTAGTATATTGGTTTTTACTACATTTCATTCCCGAAGGGATAAATTGGCCTCAGTCAACCTCTGCAGGTATTTACAGGCCTGCATATATTTATGCTGTTAACGTATGAAAGGTATACCAATAATAATTGATTATAAATGACTTTTCTGATTACGTATTGAAACAATGTATTTCTCGTCAGAGACTTTTGCTTAACACTTTCGAACTTTACATATGTTCGGCTTTCATTCGGCCTGCCTAATCGGCATAAGATGACAGATGCTTTTTCAACAGGCTGCCGTGCCGATGAATGCCGACCCGAATACACATAGAATCGCTTGTTTTTCAATACATGTATCTGGGTCGACATTTCTGAGCGGGTATAAAAGGAAATAAACTACACATATTTGATTCTACCACTATGCTAGCCCGAATAGCAACAATTCCAAATCTATGTTAGGCTAACTTTGATGCCATAATGTTACTACAGCACAAAATTTTGTACACCTATATCATGCTTCTATTTATAAAAATTACGTATAAATAATATTAAAATTTAATCATTTAGCGGCGAGCAAGAGCTTCCCCGAATCGAATGATTAATAAAAAATATGTATAATGGCAGTTCTACAAAGACAGTATAATATTTACATCACAATCGTCCTGTACGTATAAGGCACTAGGTAGGGAAGAGCTTGCGACCGCGCATAATCTTCAAGTGACGTCATAAGTTGCGAGTGTAACTGTTACCACGTTCGGTCCGCAGCTACCTACTGCAGAGTTACGCGCAAGATCCCGTGCTGGCGTTTCACAAGTGACAGAGTGACAGATAGAGTTTTAAATATAGAATGCGGCTTTTTGATCAGCTCCGCAGAGAATGTGCACTCGCCAGCTACGGCGGTACTATTAAGTTTGGCACTACATCGCAACGGATGAGCGCCCCGCGGTATAGTGTGCGGTGCGGGTCGATGAGTCAGAAGGCGTGGAGTGCTCACATGTTGGGCTCCTGCTTGAAGGGCGCGGCGTCGAAGAGCGCGGGCGCGGCCAGCGCGGCGGCGGCGGACGCGGGGGGCGCGGGGGCGGCGGGGGGCGCGGGGGGGGCGCCGCTCACACACGCGCCGCTGTCCTCGATGGCGGCTTCTGTAGACGCCCCTGCGTGAACACACGGTTAAAGTTTCTCTTCAGATAGCTTTCATCGCCATTGGAGGCGGACGATACAGCGCTCACTTCGTATGAGAAAACTTTTGTCGTCACCTTAGTAGTAACGGAGTGTACGCGCACAATTATATGACAAGAGCCTACGGAAGTCTAAAGTACCTCCAGCCCTAATACCCTAAGGCTCTAAGCCTACCATATACTATGTGATGAATAAATAAATAGATATATAATTTTTTTTATCTACATCTGACATGATCCCTCGGCGGGGTGCCAGCGGAGGGGTTATGTCGGACTCACCCGGGGAAAGATGAAGAGTCTACCAGCGACTGAATCTACTACGATGTTCCTTCTAACAATCTATGGTCGGGACGCAGAGATCGCTCGCGTGTTCATCCTGCAGAACCTGGTCTTACCTGCCTATCCAACGCTACTATATATCATTAGACATAACATATACCAATAGGGTCTATACCTGTATAAACCCTTTTGGTACAGCTACTTATGTTGGTGACTATACTCTAATTATCGATACTAATGTTATAAAGAAGAAAGATTTGATGTTTTGTTTGTAAGAATGTAACTCAAAAACTACTCAACCGATTTTAAAAATTCTTTCACCATTATAAAGTTTTATTATCACCGAGCAACACGAGATATATTATTTAAAAAAAGTACAATTACTAACATGGTTATGTTAATACTTTTACGCGGGCAAGCTGCGGGCTAAAGCTAGTTATCTATACAAGGCATAGTAAAGTTAACATGTCGAGTCGGACCTCCTAGGAGCATTTCCTGCAGCAGACTGTCGACGTGCGCCACACCGAACAGCTTCGCAAACTGAATTTGTTCGATCATCTGCCAGGTGATACTCTGCAGAGGGGGGAGGCAGAGAAGTAGCTCGCCGAAGCGCCCGCGCCCGTCGTACTGCCGGTCCGAGATGTAGTCCTCCAAGTTTATCTGGATCTGGTAGCGCAGCTGCTTTATCTTCTGAGGCTGGGAGAGACCTTTCGCGTCTGGAATAATGTACCAACTTATTAGTGTAACTACAGCAATGCGATAACAACATGGACGATGGAAATCTTTGGATTTGCTATTCTGAACTTACATTAATTATTCTACTAAATTTTTCCCGCGGCTTCGCTCGTGTGATGTAGGTTAGGTTAATAATAAAAGTACTTTTTCTGGATGAAAGGTACCCTTTTTCACGCCTTAACTACTCGACCGATCATCATGAAATTTCGCATACACGTTGTCAGGGGAACAAAAAAGGAATAACCTAACCTAACCTATAAAATCATGTAGACTATATCTTAATATTTTTTTCTAGTGTTTTTATTCAGTGAGCAGACAGATAAATACGTTTGTACGGACATAACGCTGGCTGCATTTTCATCATATGTGTATGCTATAACAATGTTTTAAGACAAAGTGGTATAAGGGAAAGTGACACTCGGTGACCACGCGTCGTATATACCAAGACCCCTCCCCCATCTCTCACTTTAACGTAATTCATAAAGATAGATTTAAAAAATTGGGTACCGAAAAGTATTGTTTGATATTTGTAGCTATATTTAAATATAGCTCGAAAAAGCGCGAGACTTTTCTAGAGAATATTGACTACATGACGAAAACCTAAGACCCTCCCTCCTTTGTGACCAAGCGTGGTATTTTGAAGATCCCTCTCCCTGCCCTTAACGCGTCACATAGTATGGGTACTTTCCCTAATCGTGAACTGATATTATAATTGAAGTACTAACTAGGATCAAAGAACACGATGGCTTTGAGGCAGGCGAACTCAGTGTCGTCGATATCGATCTCACGTAGAGGCTTCACGATCTCGTCCATCACTCGCATGCCAATCATGCTGATGTCAATGTCCATGCGACCGTCTGCGAACAACATATCAATAGTCTTTTGTAATCATACTATCGAATAAAAATAAACTATATATCAAATAATAATAGAATACATATGTATATGTATAAATAAAGTACAAAATAAACATTCTCCCAGCGCCGCGCGCAGCCCAGCAGCGCCACCTGCAGTCAGGGGTAAGTATGTACCTACCAAAGTCAAAGTCAAATCAAAAATCTTTATTTCCATAAAAATGTATAACCAATTCTTGGACACGTCAATGAACTGATATATTAATTAAAATGAAATAATAAAAATAAAAAAAGGATATACAAATTTAGCATTGATAAAAGCCTGTTCGAGGATTTTGAATGTCTCTTGGGTGTTTATTGTAAAAGCGCACACATTGGCCGACGCTAGTAATCTGTTTTTATTTCTTGTATTGATATTATGTATGTCGCTTTTCTCATAGTATAAGTCAATGCTCTTATATACGTAAATTAAATTTGCATATATGTATTGGCTGGCTACCGTTAATATATTTATTTCTTAATGTATGTTTTCATGTTATAAATTGTTCGAATAGCCGTCTTCTACAGTACGAAGATGGTTTGAATGTCAGCAGCACTTCCCCACAATAGAATACCATACGACATTACACTCTGAAAGTAGCTATGATAAACATGACTAGCAGTATCTATGTCAGTAAGTTGGCGAATTTTTCTGACTGCACACGCTGCAGACTGAGCCTATTCGACAATTTACTTATTTGTGGGCCCCACTGCAGCTTTGAATCTAGTGTAATCCCTAGAAATTGGGTGGTATCGACAAGGTCCAACATGTCGTCCTTAATTTTTACAGATGTTTTCTCTTGTTTGACATTTGGGGGTTAAAATCGGATACATTTGGTCTATCCCCCATTCAAGTATGTTGTTAACGTCAAACCAGTGAACCACTTTACAGAACGATGTTCAATGTATGTCCAGAATTGTAATTTAAATAATAATGAAGTATCATCCGCAAACAGTAATATCTCATGTTTATCCCTCACAAGGTGAGGTAAGTCATTAATATAAACTAAAAACAAGAACGGACCGAGGATTAAACCTTGAGGAACTCCCATTTTGACCACCGACTCCGGAGACCGCTTACCATTAACGTCAACTTTCTGAATACTATTACTCAAATAGGATGTAAGTAGATTCAGTGCTGAATTTTTGACTCCATAGTGATGTAGTTTTCTGATTAAATGTTTCATGAAGTACACAGTCAAAAGCCTTGGATAAATCACAGAAAAAACCCTAGCGCATCTCGTGATACTGATGTTGTGCTTGGTGATGATGCAGTTGTTCCCGAGTAGCAGGACATCCCCAAGGTGCAGAGAGCGCCGCGCGCAGCCCAGCAGCGCCACCTGCAGTCGGGGGTACGTACCGATGTTGTGCTTGGTGATGATGCAGTTGTTCCCGAGCAGCAGGATGTCCCCGAGGTGCAGTGAGCGCCGCGCGCAGCCCAGCAGCGCCACCTGCAGTCGGGGGTACGTACCGATGTTGTGCTTGGTGATGATGCAGTTGTTCCCGAGCAGCAGGATGTCCCCGAGGTGCAGTGAGCGCCGCGCGCAGCCCAGCAGCGCCACCTGCAGTCGGGGGTACGTACCGATGTTGTGCTTGGTGATGATGCAGTTGTTCCCGAGCAGCAGGATGTCCCCGAGGTGCAGTGAGCGCCGCGCGCAGCCCAGCAGCGCCACCTGCAGTCGGGGGTACGTACCGATGTTGTGCTTGGTGATGATGCAGTTGTTCCCGAGCAGCAGGATGTCCCCGAGGTGCAGTGAGCGCCACGCGCAGCCCAGCAGCGCCACCTGCAGTCGGGGGTACGTACCGATGTTGTGCTTGGTGATGATGCAGTTGTTCCCGAGCAGCAGGATGTCCCCGAGGTGCAGTGAGCGCCGCGCGCAGCCCAGCAGCGCCACCTGCAGTCGGGGGTACGTACCGATGTTGTGCTTGGTGATGATGCAGTTGTTCCCGAGCAGCAGGATGTCCCCGAGGTGCAGTGAGCGCCGCGCGCAGCCCAGCAGCGCCACCTGCAGTCGGGGGTACGTACCGATGTTGTGCTTGGTGATGATGCAGTTGTTCCCGAGCAGCAGGATGTCCCCGAGGTGCAGTGAGCGCCGCGCGCAGCCCAGCAGCGCCACCTGCAGTCGGGGGTACGTACCGATGTTGTGCTTGGTGATGATGCAGTTGTTCCCGAGCAGCAGGATGTCCCCGAGGTGCAGTGAGCGCCGCGCGCAGCCCAGCAGCGCCACCTGCAGTCGGGGGTACGTACCGATGTTGTGCTTGGTGATGATGCAGTTGTTCCCGAGCAGCAGGATGTCCCCGAGGTGCAGTGAGCGCCGCGCGCAGCCCAGCAACAGGTGCTCGCCCGCGTGCGCGCGCAACAACGCAACCTGCACACAGACAATATACCACACATTATTGTTTTTATACTTTCGACGCATTGTTTCTCTACTATAAATATATGAAGCCGCGCTAGCCCAATGGCCGAGGTATTGGACTTGCGATTGAAAGTTGTGGATACGAGTCTCATTCATTCATTTATGTAATTATGTATGTATTAAAAAAATAATAAAGTACTAAGCACTGCTTGTTCGAGAGTTCTTCAATGTTCTCGAAGATATGTGAAGTCTGCCAACGCGCTAGTGGCCAGCTTGGTGAATTATCGTCTGATCTTTATCACACTGCAAAGAGGCGTGCCTTATTATAATACTGACCTGGTCGTCCAAATGCAGTTCTGTGAAGGCAGGTATGTACTTCGCCCACTCTACCAGTATGAGCAGCTGTTGTTTGATGGAGTCGCACACGTCATTGATCTTGGCTAACTTGCGATTGTTTATCTCAGCATCTGTTACGTTGTTCGTCTGTGGAATAGTCAAACAAGATATTAACTAATATTATAATTGCGTATGTGAGTTTGCCTTAACTACACGGCCGATCATCATAGAATTTTGCAGACACGTTGTCAGGGGAACAGGAAAGGACATAGAGTACGTTTCATTAGGGAAAACTTACTAACCTAACCTGACCTAACCTGCAAAATCTAGTACGTAATAAAGAATGAGTGGACTACTGACCTCGTCGATGACCTTCCTGCTGAGCAGTTCGGCGTTGAGTAGCGACACCACCGAGAGTCCGTTGGCTTGTGTCGGCTCCTCGTACGACGGCCTCCGACAATTAATTCGATCCCGCTCGTTCTGAACAGCTGCAGGCATACATTCGTGTCATTAGTACTACAAAAGGGCGCCAATCAACTTCTATGGAGATCAGACGAGCTCAAAAAGAAGTCCGTTAGGATCTCTCCTTGTCCTCAAACCTCTGTAGTAAGCCTTAGTTAGGTACAAATGAGTAGTGACTTCAGCAAAATTGGCTTTAGGGCCTTGGTACTGCATAAGTCGGCATTAGTATTGCAAAAGTCGGGTTTGGTATTACAAAAGTTGGCCTTGATATTACAAAAGTCGGCCTTGGTATTGCAAAAGTCGGCATCGATAATACAAAAGTCGGTTTTGGTATTACAAAAGTTGGCCTTGTTATTACAAAAGTTGGCCTTGTTATTACAAAAGTTGGCCTTGGTATTACAAAAGTCGGCCTTGGTATTACAAAAGTCGGCCTTGGTACTACTGTTTTATAGAAAAACTGATATGCAGTCAGACCTAGTCTTCAGCGCCTGGTTCGCATTTTTACATGGTAGCTAATATATAACTCGCCAAAAGTTGATACTAACTAATATTATAAATGCGATTGTGAGTTTGTTTGTTTGTTAAGCTTTCGCGCCTTAATTATTTGACCGTTTATTATGAAATTTCACATACACATTGTCAGCGGAACAGAAAAGGACATAGATAGACCTTTTATCCAGAAAAAGTACTGTTACTAACTTAACCTAATCTACATTTTACGAGTGCAGCCGCGGGCAAAATCTACCCTTTTAAGGATAGTGTAATTAATGCCCTCTAGACCAAATTCCGGTCACGGCGGCTAATCTTAACGGAGACTGGCCATCTGCGCAGGAGATATTATAGTGCACAAGTATGTGCGCAGACACAAGTGCACTCTGTGTTCCCTAACCCTCATGGTCCGATGGGACGGATAATCCGACACGACCGGAGAGAGATCAGGCGCAAGACCAAGGGCTTTACGTGCTTTCCGAGGCACGGGGGTGTCTAACACCGCCAACTTCCTAACTCCGGGCTCGTATTTAGATTTCTTAACAGAAGAACCTAATACATTTTGTTGGCCCGACCCGGGATTCGAACCCGAGACCTCATGCACAGCAGTCGCATTCACTACCACTGCGCCACGGAGGCAGTTTTAAGGACACGCAGGCTATGTATGTACGTATGTAATTTCCTTGTTGACAATTTATTGTATAGTTGTCAGTACCACTGAATTATGTGGTTGAATATTAACAGGAAATTATTCAAACAATATGATTCAAGTTAATTCAATATAAGTTGCAAATATAAATGTTTATCGAGATACGTTTCCTATAAACCTGTTTGCGTATATAATAATTAATATAAAACGTATGTAATTAATGTTATTTGACGCTTGAGGTAATTAAAGTAATGCATTGCTGATATGCGGGTTAATGAACTCGGGAATTGTGAAGGAGAAATTACGAACAAAGACTAAATTATCAATACATAGACTGCCTGTGATGTATCCCTTGAGGGGTAGGTAACGGTGTATACTATCACCAGCTATGTTTCAGGTCTTTTATCTATATTGTTCTACCGATCTCAAAGGTAGTAGAACCTCGCTTATTTCGGCATAAATGGGCCGGCTGGACCGGGGAAGGACTACCCTCTCACAGAATATCGACGTTAAATAGCATCCTACTGTTGTTTTGTTGGGTGTGTGAGAGTGCCGGCAGCCTAATCAACCTCTTTCCCCTTCCCGCTCCTTCGGCTTCCCACTTCCTTTTCCTCTTCTTCCTTTCCTAAAAGGGTCGGCAACGCGCAAGTGATGCGTGTCAAGGATTTCAGACCTGAACTTCTTAACATAAAATTCAATAACAGTTCGCCCGCCTAGAAATAGAAACCGACACGTTCGGTTGCAAATAGTGTTGCCACCTTTATTTTAGACGAAAAGAGTATACGCATTTACTACCTGAGGTAAAAAAATAAAGTACAAGATCTGAAAATTAATAACTATTTATTTAACCTGCTTTCTTGTTACCATATTTTTGTTGAAGCTAGTAACATCTAACAAATATTTATTATAAATTAACGTCTTAACCGGATCTTTAAAATATATGTCTATATTAATATAGATAAACAATTGTATTTATTCAATTTAGGGAATCTCTAAAGCATTGCTTAAAGTAAACAATTAAATAAAACCTGTAAAAGTCGACATAGACAAAATAAAATATTTTCACGTAGGTACTTAATTTCCTAATAAAGTATAAAGTACGTTTACCCGAAATAATGTACAATACTTTATTATAAAGTACGGGTGTCAACCATAGTTGCAAACGAGCGCAAGGGAAATTTCGGAAATATTTTTACATTTTTGGCTAAAAGCGTTTACTCCTTGTGGCCTGTACCGAGTGGCAACGTCGCATTTAAGTATCATAATTTGATATTTTAAACTGTTATCAGTTTATTTAATCTCTATTATAAAAATGTTTTAAATACACTCTACAGAATAATGTAAACGTATATCTAGAAAAAATATAATTATATTTGTAGTACTATGTAAATAATAGATGAAAAGTTTTTTTTTTGGCGCGCAACGAGTTAATGGACATCTCCTGCACTTGTAATAATTCCTGTGTCGCGGGGTACTTTACAAACATTCAAACAACGGACACAAAGAATACCTAGACTCAGAACAACCATTTGTGGACCACACAAATGATTCTTCTCGTGTGCGGATCAAACCCTTAAGTGGTTTAAGGGTTTATAGATTAGTAAAAAAGATAATAAATATTCTGCAACAAACATGTACTACGTGCAATTATAAGTTCAAGTGTAATTTCCCATACAGTTGTTAGAGTCATTTGTTTTAATGTCATTCGTGGTTCATAAGACTTCTGCATTTTAATTTTTTAAATTCATATCTTGTATTTGCTAAAATGTGGTTTATACAGATGGCGTGATACACGATAAGAACAACACATTTGCCATCAAAACAGCATGGCACGCAAATACAATTCATAATTAGATATTTCACTTTCTTAAATTATTAATATTAAACTGTTTGTTTACAATATAAATATAATATGGAAGTGTGAGAAAGAGATAATAAAACGCTCATTTTGTTATCACCGGAGTACTTTAAAAAGAGGAGACACGAGTTAGATTACAATTTGTCTTAATCTATACTAATCAATACTAATATTATAAAGCTGAAGAGATTGTTTGTTCATTTGTTTGGTTGAACGCGCTAATTTCAGGAATTACTGGTTCGAATTGAAAAATTATTTTAGTGTTGGATAGCCTATTTTTAAAGAAGGCTATTGGCTATATAACATCACGCTACGACCCACTTGGGCGGCGCAGTAAATATAAACGCGGGTGAAACCGCGGGCACAACGGCACAACAAATAATAAAAACGAAACTATGAAAATAGGTACCTATACTCCGTAATATTGTAGCGTAGGTCCTGTGACACTAGTGGTGCCGAGGGCTGGCATGATGTCGATCATATTCTATTATAAAATTATCGATTTATTTTATTATTGTCAATGAAGTTTCTAGAATGATTGTAATTTAATATATTATAATAAAGCAAACAAGAGGAATAGTAAACAATGTATTTTACTAATTTTATATAACGTATTATATAATGTATATTTTATACACGTTATCCTTACTAACATTATAAAATCGAAAGTAACTCTGTCTGTCTGTTACCTTTTTACGTCTAAACCACTCAACAGACTTGGATGAAATTTGGTACAGAGGCAGTTTAAAACCTGGGAAAGAACATAGATTACTTGTATTTGGCGTACGTGCTGAACTGGGCCCTATTTGACACTACTGTTAGACACTTACTAAAATTTATTATTTACTGTTTTTATTTTTATTTTGTTCTCATTTCGCTGTTTTTTTTTTTTGTACCTATTTATTTTTATTTTATACTTGTTATTATGTGTTTGTGGTATGTGCCAAATAATATTTTTCTTTCTTTCTTTCTTTTATTGATGTAGGTAGAACGTGGGCGCTGCGCCCAAAAGTTATTTTAAAAAATTCGAACGAAAAATTATTTTCTTGTTATGTTCATTATAAATAAAACGCTTCATCCTAATTTATGCTGTGTTATGTTATTTTAATATTAATAAAAATGTAAATCCTCGATTCATTTTCCAACCTTACTCGGTAGTTTGAAGTTCGTTTAAGAGGACGCAGGCACTTTCACTATTAATGCACTTTTTTCAATAAAGTACGATATTGTTTTCGACATTTTATACCATCATGAAAAACGGAATTTGATGAGCGTGATACGGATGAAATATGTCACAAGTACCCAGCATATTTACGGAATATATGTATAGTTGTATACAAGTCTAGGTGTACGTAATTATAGTTGCAAATTACCTTTTTAAGATATGAAAACATCGATCTCAATGACATCTCATATTCTGATAACCTGTCTTTGAATCAAACTTTTGCCCCGTACGGTGATCGAACCCGCGATTTACCTACACTTGTTAAATGCTCCGCCTTTTAAGCGTAACATTCCACTAAATAAAAAAAATTACTACCACAAATTAAATTAGACATTGAATTAATAAACAATTAACTCAAGGTTATATACTTTAATCTTGACCTACATGGCTGTTGTGAACTTGACCTTGAGCATATCTGTGTACTTAAACATTGAACTTCGTCGTTACCATCTAACATTCCTTAGTTAAATAAAGGAGAATAGAGTTTAAAACCAAATACTTTTTTAGGTTCGATATCATGAGTCGATAATTAAAAAAATAATATTCTCAGTAGCAAAGAAAATGGTCTCATAGACCCTCATAGTAGAATAAGACCCGGACTGTCAGAAATGCCTGCGGTATCCGAATCGACATGCTAAACCACATTAAATACGATCAAAAACGTCAGGGAGAAAATTCCGAAGACCTACGAGACTTTTGAAAAAGTCTGACTGAAGATTAGCTAGCCTTAAACCAAAATTCCATATTTTTACATAAAACTCAATGATATCTCACCTTCTTTCTTCATGCCAGCTTTAAAACATTTTCTTAGCCTACAGTATCTGCACTGGTTTCTTTTGTCTTTGTCCACCACGCAATTTCTGCTGAATCTGAAACGAAAAAATAATAATACAATTAAGAAGAATTAAATAAATATATGCAGTTAGATGGTAAACCTAATAGTTTCGTTTGGTTACAAAACAGGAGTCAAAATCCTAATCCTAGCTAATATGATAAATGCGAATGCGAGTTTATTTGTGTTTCGATTTCACGGCTTAACTACTCGACCGATCATCATGAAATTTCGCATACACGTTGTAGGGAACAACGTGTATGCGAAATCGATCATAAAAGGACCTAAGGGTACATTTCATACAGAAAAAGTACTGTTACTACCCTAACCTAACCTACATTTACTCGAGCGAAGCATCAAGAACATAGGTATAACCCAATGAGAACTTGCAGGACTATTTACCGGATACAGGATTATACCCGGATACATTTCATTCATTTTATTTCTAATTTTTAAAGTTAACATCTATTTGGGATATAAATTACTGGTATTTTTGTTAAACCATCCAGCTAAGCTGGACTCCTTGTATTGGGAATGGGTTTACGTCGGTTAAGCAATGGGTTCGATTCGAACCCACGAGCTCATGATCGCCAGTCCAGTAGTAGTAAGAAGTCCAATACTTAGTAGGAGGCTTGGAGGATTTTTTAATAGTACAGCCTCGCTGATTTCAGCATGAATGCGCTGGATCGACCGGAGAAGGACTAACCTCTCACAAAATATCGACGTGAAATAGCAGTATTCCTACTGTTGTGTTTCGTTTGGTTAGTGAGAATGCCGGAGGCCCAATCACACCCTTTACCCCTTCCCGATCCTTCTCCTTCCCACTTCCTTTCCTAAACGGTCGGCCATAGGCTACGGTGACCACTTACTACAAGGAGCCTGTTTGCCAGCTTAGTTGTAAAAAAAAGGCAGAGTCCCAATAAATTAATAATGGGTATCCACTTTTTACCTAAAGCTGGTCCCGAGCGGAATGGTACCGCCATACTATTTCAATGGCAGAGCAGGTTCGACGGCAGACTAGTAGTTTCTATGACCAATGACCGTTAGGCTGCGGCTTGTCTGTGCTAAAACGTCGCCATGTCTATTTTAAAACTGCCTCTAAAGGTGGTCTATCGGTGGTAAAATCTAAATAATCCCTTCGATATAAAAGCGTTAGTAGCCAAAATTCAACACGAATATGCAAGTGACGTCAATATCGACTGTTACTAAGGAATAATAATTCGCCTTTCATTGTCACTTACGTATTAGCATAAATCAGACTTGTATGAGACATTAATAAGCAAATTAAGTAATTTAGCAGGAAAGTTGTACAGAATTTGTTGTTTGTCTTAAGACATAGCTGAACGGTAAAAGCAAATCAAATCATTTATTGCAAAACTAAGTGTACATGCACCTAACTAATATCATAAAGGGTAGTATTTAACTGCACAGCAAAAAATACTAATTGCACAGCAAAATATGCTTACCATTAATATTAATTGCACAGGAAAATACGTAAAGAGATCAAACTAAGTCGACGGAGCTCTGCTTCGCGAGGCTCCTATTTTCGGGTGGGTTTAAGAAGGAACCTAACAAAACCTAACCCTTCTGAGACGGAATGCAGTGATTATGCTGTGCAATTAGTAATTTTGATGGTCATTATATTTAATCCCTATTATAAATGCGAATGTGAGTTTGTTTCTTTGTTACGTTTTCACGTATCTACTCGACCGAACAACATGAAATTTCGCATATACGTTGTCAGCGGAATAGAAAAAGACAAAGAGTACCTTTCATCCAAAGAACTTACTATTGCTACTTACCTCATCTAACCTAACCTACACTCACGCGAGTCACGGGAAAAGCCCGATTGCACTACTGCTTTAACAAATGACGTCAATTGTGACGCTACGTGAGTTTCGCTGCATTCGTGTCAAAGCATTTGCGATCATCCCGTTTTTGGAACCGCGACAAGTTTGACAGCCAAAGGTTTGAGATTCGTACACATAAGCGGTTACTTTTAAGGTAGGTAGCTGCTTGGTTATGATGAAACACAACTATATCCATGAACGGTGGTAACCGCTTACCGTATGGTAACCGGTTACTGACAGCTTCATTATAAATAATCGATGTGACGGTCATTGTAACAAAATATAAACACCGTAGCAATGGTGGTATGATATCAATATCTGTTTATCATGACGTCAGATGATATCAGACGATGTGTATACACGTGCTTTTAGTGAAGCGATATTCTAAAACTGCTATGGAATTATTTGGTTAAGTACTCAACTATTCGAATCGAGTCACTGCTAATCTTCTAAGTGTTGTAGAGTAGCATCACAAAACATTTGGCAGCAAACATTTATTTTTAAATATGTAGAGAAATTAATATGGTTTGGATGATGATAAAACCTTTTGCTAGTAATTCTATTCGCACACGGGACAAACATTTGTATGATCTACAAATGTTTGTTCCGATATTGCGTGTTCTTCGTGTCCGTTGTTTGAATGTTTGAAAGGCCACCGTTACACAGGAATTATTCTTACTGCGGAAATCGTTTTTATAAACATAAAACAAAAAAAAAGTAATAATTAAAAATGAAATTTTACATATTTTGTGTAGATGTTTGGTAGCGCTTAGTAAAGCACGAGCGAGTAGTTAAACATTTGAATGTAACATTTTACTCAGATAAGCCATGTACCTACTGGAAAAAGACGAGACTATAAGTTTTATCCATTATTATTATTGTTTTGATGGGACAGTTCTGAATAGACGTCGTACGGGGTTACCAATTATACTTAGATAGTATTATTATTAATCACTACGACGTTTTTTATTAATATAAATTATTCTGTGTAGTCTATGCCTTTTTGCGTAACCTGATATGAGGCTAACTCTCACAGACTATGAGAATCAGTATCCATGTAGGACTCGAATCCTCAACACTCGACGCAGTGGCGGCGGCAAGGCAATAACTTAAACCAGTACACCATGCAGTAAACACGGAAGCAGTCACATCCTCAGGGAGCCTGCTTATTTTTATTAATGCATATTTCCAAAGCCTGTCTGTTACTGATAATTTCTTGATGGAAAAACACAAATAACATAAGTTTAACTTATAGGAATCGACATCGCTAGAAAAGGCATCTCATCAAGTATATTTATTGATGGAATAACATCACAAAAACAGTAAAACAAGTTCTCAGTCACGGTAAACCGCATCCGAGCGCACGCACGTGTCCATCAATAGGTATTATCTTGTGGTTCATGACGTAATACTAGAAAAACATATAACATACAACTAATTGGCCGACGGCCAGGTTAGAAGGTTGTAATTTATTGCAGTTCGAAGTCACCAATTTCAGGGAATTGTCCGATTTACGCTAGCTGTTTCAGTGGCCGACGTCATTGCCATTTAGGTATATGGTTATGGTATGAATGGGCCGAAACTGCGTAACTTAATTAAGCCTTAACTATTAACTACTCGACTACTCGACCGATCATCATGAAATTTTGCATACACGTTGCCAGGGATGTTCCATCCAAAAAACGCACTATATGTACATATATCCATTTACGCAAGCGAAGCCGCGGGCAAAATCAAGTCTAATAAAAGTAATATTATTTTTGTCTAGCGTAAACAGGTACCTATTAATAAGTAAAAATAAAGAATAAAAAGTGGTAAAAAAATATATTAGGCTGGCTTTATGTGCTTCCCGAGGAACTCGGGTGTCTAACACCGCTAACTTGATAACGCCGGGCCGCTATTGTAATGTTGGCCTAATTGTTTTGTTGGCCCGACCCTGGATTGATCTCATACACAGCAGTTGTATTTACTACCGCGGCACCACGGAGCCACGCCATATTACATGGTCTAACTCTTAGCTGGCAAAATTTATATGTAACACCCATCTGCCGCTTCCGACGAATAAACAGGCGTGAATCTATGGGTATAAGTATGTAAGATAGATTACGTTACATGTATTCGACTACTTTAGTATGACAGTTACCACAGAGAACGATTGCTGTAGGCTTGCCAAAACATCATTCGGCGGTTTCACAATCACAACCGATATTGTGAGTTAGTGGTACCACGACTACACATCAAGTTAGACACCTTATATACGCATAACTACGCTACACACAAAATAGAGAATTGTCGGAAAGGGACAGTGCATAGTGGTGTCGATGTAATGGTAAGGATAGAGCGTAACAAAAATATAACGCACTCTCACGCACGATTCGCAGCGTTCAACTTCTAATAGTTCAAAGTCCAAACAGTCTAGGTTGATGTGTCGCTGTGTGTAAACTAGCAGTAGTAGAGCAGCGATAGCCTAGTGTGAGACTGTTGGACTGCCACGCAGAGGTCTTGAGTTCGATCCCAAGGCATCTATGACTTTTTGAAGTTATGCGTATTGAACAGTTAATTATCGCTCGCTTTAACGGTGAAGGAAAACATCGTGAGGAAACCTACATGTCTGAAAGATTTCCATAATATTCATATATATATATTATATTAAGATATGTGAAGTCTGCCAACCCGCAGTGAGCCAGCTTGGTGGACGATGGCCTAACCCTTCTCACACTGAGAAGAGATCCGTGCCCAGCAATGTGAGAGTTTGATACAGGGCTGATACTTATTACTATACGATCCGACGTTATAAGGCCATTGCAAAGAGACTGAGAAGAGGTACATAGGCTCACGTCTTTGTCCAAAGGGGTAACCAGAGGATGTTTGCATTCACATTTTGTTAGTTACTTTTTTAAGTTCCGCGTGAACGAGCTCATTGTCTATCGAGCAGTTCCGGCCTCCATGCAGCTACTAATTTTTTTTTGATATTTAATGCCAATAACATTGTGCTCGACACGAGAATTGAACCCAAGGTCTCATGTACAGCAGACGCACTCACTGCCGCTGCACTATCGATGATTCAAGACAGTCTCTTGAGGAAACAAGACGGCCGTATTAAAACTACTGATCTAATTACCTCTTAAACTACCAAACTATATATGCGTTTTTATAATCAGATGATCGAATCAAATCAAAATCAAAATACTTTTATTACCAGAATAAAACATACGACAACAACATATCCTGATTGTTTTCTTTTGGTTATTCCGTCTGCGATGGTGAGATAGTCGGTTCGGTTCAAGTGTCGGTATAAAATGTCATTGAGTTAGGAAGACAGGCAATTATCCTAATATTATAATTACTAATGTGATTTTGTTTGTGAAGCTTTCACGTCTTTCGACCGATAATCACAAATGTTGCATACACTTTGTTAGGGGAACAAAAAAGGACATAACTTTTCATCCAGAAAAAAGTGCTTAAACTGATCTAACTACTACTTTTACGCGGAAAACCCTGCGGGCAACATCTGGTAATATTATAATTATTATCTATACTAATATTATAAAGGGATTCTGATGAGTTTGTTTATTTGTTTGGTTGAGCGCGCTAATCTCAGGAACTACTCGTTTGAATAGAAAAATTATTATGGTGTTGGATAACCCATTTATCGAGGAAGGCTATAGGCTACATAACATCACGCTGCGACCAATAGGATAGAGAATTAATGGAAAAAGTTGCAAATACAGGAAAAATTCTCTTATGTGAAGCAAACGAAATTACGCGGATCAGCTAGTTCTGTTAGAAAATTCTCAGTTATAGAACAGTGTATAGAATTGTTTTAGGTAGTCGGCAGTTACCTTGCCCTTATGACGTGGGACCTAAAAACAACTGACGAAATGTGGATACAATATCTCAATTCCTTTGCAAATATAAAGTCTTTGTATGTTTTCATAGCGTGTAATTTTTTTTCTACTGCCGGACAGGAATTCGCTATGTTTTGTCATGTAATGTTTTTACACTACATAATACAAGGCCATAAAACCTCTTTGGAGGGTATAATTAAATGTATAACTGCAGGTTTTCTGACGTCATGTCATTGACGAGTTCCATGAGATTGTGTTATTTTTAATAACAGGTAATACCAACATAGTATCACAAGAAAAATCCTAACTAATGTTATAACTGCGAATGTCAGTTAGTTTATTTATTTGTTACGCTTTAACGCCAACTACTCGACCGATCATCATGAAATTTCGCAAACATGTTGTCAGAGGAACAGAAAAGGACATAGGGTACCTTTCATCCAGAAAATACTACTAACCTAGTCTATATTTATACGAGCGAAGCCGCGGACGAAATCTACTATTTAATATAATTAAATTACAAATAAACACGAAAATTAGCTCATTAAGTCATTATCTCGTGTGTCCAACGCACCTGCGACATCACATCCGTCCATCCCTAAAAACGAGTATGCGAAATTTCATGATGATCGGTCAAGCAGTTTAGGCGAGAAAGCGTAACAAACATACAAACCAACCATTTGCATTTATAATATTAGTTAGGATTAGAGTAGATAGTGCAAATGAAAGGTGTTATTTGTTGGAGATCTTAATTATATACCCATACATACATATTATGTGCCTTCTACATTGTATATCTCTATTTACCAGCTGCAGCGACTTGGAAACGAGCCACCAAGGGTACGCCACTTTAAACCTTATGTCACTAACCTTAAAGCTTAAAAGTGATTGCTTATCGGCTATCAATGGATGTTTTCAGCAAAGGACAAAGGATATAAGGTATTACGAAAATATAAACCTTTCACTAACATCTCCCAAGGGATAGACTAGGGGTAGTGGTGTATTACACACTCACATTAAATTTGGAAATACCCAATCTGGAATGATATAGTGTAATTGGTAAAGAATTGAAAGGGAAAGTACAATGATACGTGGCATGGGTAGTACCCATGTCTCATATTACCTATTTACTAGTAAGGTAGTTAACTTACAATTTTTAAATATTTATGTCATATAGTTCTATTGCACAAATTCTATTACGAAAAATTTTTGAAGGCTACTCCAAAGTAAATAACATACAAGCGTTTTAAATCCGATAGTAAAATGTTTTTAAAAGGATGCACGAAACAAAATGTGTCGTATTTGCTACTTAAATGCAGCTGTGCGAGGGAGCTAGCGATATATTCCAACTACATCCCCATTTATTATTTTATCGAAATTGAAAATATTAATTATTCTCTTATTTTTCAACCAATTTTGATATTGTTTACACAAAAAGATTTCTTTTGATTGCTTTTTGCTCTTATCGAATATGTCAAAATAATGTTTAAAAGCAACCATAAACCCTATTCAATAGACAGTCGTTAAATGTTCTTGTGTTCGTTCTTACATTGTTTATAAAGTTACTTGCGATACGGTGATTTTAATTAGCGTGGTAGTCCAACGTATACCTAGTCTATTGCTACACAGGCATTTTCACTGAACCGCGGTAGACAAACTTTCCGTTCAATGTATGAAAAAGTCTTTCGAGACGCGGATTATTCCTGAGGGATAACAGAGTAATCTATTTTAATGAAACAAGAGTAATAGCCGCTTTCTGAAAGATAGATCAACACAAAAATCTTTTACCAAGCGCATCTCAACTGCTGGGATTTGCTGACTTCATCTAACAGGCAAATCAACACAGCAATTTGTTAACAGGCGGTCAAAGCCGTCAACTGCTGGAATTGGCTGACTGACTTAGCAAAAGCCAATCAAATAACTTGATTTATCGTTGATTATCCTTTCAGAAATCCAGTCAATAGGAGCAACAGCAATATAAAAAATAATGGGAGATTGAATACCTGCATGTATATAAATGGTTCTTTCTGACGCTTCTTCTGAAGAATCCTTTGCAGCCGTCACAGGAGGAGGCTCCGTAGTGCTTGCCGGTAGCCCTGTCGCCACAGATGGCGCAGTGCTGCGACAGAGCCGTCGAACTCGCGGCTGAGGCCTCGCTGCTACTCGTCTCCAGTTGCATGTCACTGTCTGAACCAATAAAACATTAAATTACACTAAAGAGCCCAAAAATAATATAATAAATTTAATTTGGATCACTAGGATCCAAATTCGAACGCCATTCATTATTGTTTAACATTTTCAACCTTCTGAACTTCTGTACCATGTAAACTTTAACTGTGCCGAATCTCACTCATCCTAGCGAGCGGGATCCTAGGGGAACAATGCTTTCTCTTCACGTTTTAATAGTAGCTCCGCTAGCTATGAAACTCCTCTCAGTATATAATTAGATCGTAGTCAATTTCACTGCTTCAATGCTAGGTGGAATACTTCACATAGCTGCTGGAACATTACTGGGAACTCTTAGGGTGCAAGTTGCTCACGATTTTTTCTTCGGCGACAAATTAAACAATAAGTAACAACCTCACAACTTTGAAGTTGGGTTATAGTGCCGTGATATTATAACTCTGGGCCTTTATGTTGCAGTGCACTGTTCACTAGGCTGTCTAAAAGACTGTTAGTAAAACAAGCGCCAGTCTATAGCCGCTTGCACCATCAAGATTACTACTGGCATATTGCTGACATTTCAAAAATTATGTTGCTGGGCTGTCAGCGCATAGACCAAGCAATACTGAAAGTTGCTTCTTTTAAAGACATCGACTGCACAGTCCACAGAACAGCCACGATCAATGCTCTATATAAAGCAGATAAAATACCCACGAAAAATGAAAATGGCGATACAGATAGTTCTACAAATTAGTAGTTTGTGTGTTTTTCGAATCCGTTGTTTTCATGTTTGTAAAATACCTCGCAATACTTATCACGCGTGGCTTATCTTTTTCCCGTTAGAGCTGGCTTTGTTTTATAAAAATAAATGGATTTGGTATGTTATAGCCAAGAAGAATTTGATTACGGCTGGTTGTATATAATACAATTTGGCGGAGACCTCTGTGGTATATTTATTTAATATCATAGCTTAATCACTGCAGTAAGATAAAAGGCATGAGGTTATTTTTTGCTCAAATTAACACCACTGAACATAACATCACACCTCTATCACCCCAAAAAATAGACAGAGGTACTCCACTGGTTATCTATTTTTCTTTTGTTTTATGCGCTTAGTTAAAAGTTAAGTATTATGCTGCCTATTAAACAATGTTCTCGGCTATTATTTGCCTTTCCTAAAAGTTTCTAAATAGGCATTAGGTACTTTTCAGCAATATGTGGCTGCAAGATACTGACCGCCAATAACAGCTATAACATGTCAATATTTTGAATATGGCAATCCAAAGAATTATAGGTATATGGCCGATGTACTCATACATGTTTCAGCTGGCCGGGCTATAGCTAAATATATTGCATTGAAATACTGCTCGTTTAGAGGCCCCTTAAGATACGAATTACTTAATTGTCTTATAACATTATTGTTATGTTACATATAATGTTAATTAGTAGAGATGTGCCAAATACTCGTTTATTACCGGTACTCGGCAAATTCGGTACTTTTTTCATTACTCGTACTCGGCCTAATAGCTCGGTTCAAGGAACATCTTGTGAGTATCTATTTAATAATAAAAATATAATTAACATTTTATATTTTACAGGAAGTTATGATGCAGAAATATTAGGTTTTTCAGTAATATTCTATTCCTCTTATCTTCATAGATACATTTATACAATGAAGAATTTACTGCTAATTGCAGAGTATTTATATAGCACTCTCCGCTAACATATGGATTTTCATCGATAGCTTTACTACTCCGTCTGACAAACTTAAAACTGAGTAATACTCGGTACTTGGTTACTCGGTAAAAATATTACCAGGCGCATCTCTATTAATTAAGTATTTAAAGTTAATTCACGTTAGTTGTATTTAATGTCATTCGAAAGACATTAATGTAGCCAATCAAAATAAGGTCAATATTTGGTTGGTTTTTAATCCAGTATTTATTATATTAAAGCAGTCCTTACTACACGACCGATGGCAGTCAATCAAAACGTAGGTAAATAACTGGTGTATAAACTTTTAAATGCTTGCCAACGCTATTAGTCCTTACTTAGCATTATAACTGTGAATGTGAGTTTGTTTGTTTGTTACGCTTTCACATAGAGATAAGGACTTAAAGTACCATTCATCTTGAAAATGTACTGTTGCTTTTTTTGGGGGAATGCGTTGACGCATACCTCTACGCAGGGCGACAGAGAGGTTATGTCGGACTCACCGGGGAAAGATGGTGAGCGACATCCCGGTAATACCAACTAAACCTATTGTTGGTGTTCCTCGACATAACCGCAATCGGCGGGTCTGCGCGAATCGCTTTCACATGCAATCGCGATACCACCGAGGTTCCGGCCTGTCGTTTCATACGACACTACACAAATAGACCTATCCTTTGGGCACCACTAATTTAATCCTTACTGTCCCCCTGAAGAGGGGGGGGGGCCCCATTCAGAGGCGCGCGTGGGAACACGCACGCCACCTCTCTGACCTAGTGCCGATCGGGTGGCAGGCAGGCCCACGAAGCCCACCACCCCCAGATAAAACCTCAGGGAGGCTGGAAGTCATCTCGCGCCCTCCGGCGCCAGGTTCTGCGGTTGGGGAGAGGGTTTAAATCGTGGGCAAATTCTAGAACATAAAATAAAATTTACTTCTATTGTACTGTATTTTTTAATAGACTTACAAATTTCTGAAACATTTACTAGTAATTTTGGTTACAAAACGTGCTGCTTGTGTTACCTAGATACTGCGACGATTAGAAATCGAGCCTAGGACCTCTTAATTGTAAGCGATATGCATTCTAAGTCGCTATTTTAAATCAGCGTTGCATGGATACCCTCGTTAATGTTGTAGCTTAAATTGGAAGAGTTTTATGACAAGCAGTGAGCTGCAACAGGCTATGCATATGATATTTGCGTATTGCTTTGAACAGAGGAGATACCGCGTCCTCTCCAACATGTTATTATACGCAGCTACATGACTCATGCATGTTTCCTAGAAGGATACGTAGGTATGGAAAATATATAGTATCGATACTTTTTGTTATTTATACTAGCTTTTGACCATGGCTTCGCTCACGTAAAAGTAGATTAGATTATGTTAACAACAGTCCCGTTTTTAATCAAAAGTTCAAAATCGGTTGAGTAGTTTTGGTGTTAAATCCTTATAAACAAACAAACAAAAATCAAATCTTTCCGCTTTATAATTTTAGTATAGATAAATCTAGTCTTACATAATATCTTTATTATGAAGTTGGTAAATATCATATTGAAACCGTTGAATAGATCTGAATGCAATTGGCACTAAGACAAAAAAAAACTGGATACACATAGAATACTTAATATACCGAGTAAATATGCGTTCCCGGGAATCCGAGGGCAATTTGCTTTAAATAAAGTGCGTTTAAGCGTACGACTCAATTAAAATCAAGTAGCATTAACGCTTATCATATTACTAGCGATCCGCCCCGGCTTCGCACAGGTAGTACAAAACCTTAACAAATTATACACCTAAATCATCCCCCTGAATCAATCTGTCTATTGGTGAAAACCACATGAAAATCCGTTCAGTAGTTTTTGAGTATATCGCTAACAGACGCGGCGGGTCACTTTGTTTTATAATATGTAGGGATGAATTGGTACCTACTTAAAGAAAAATTTAAAAATACCACACAAGAATTTATAGATAGGTAAACAGTTACAATGTACTACACAGGTAAATCCACGAGTTATTCTATTCCAAGCTAGTTATTTCAATACAATACACCTCAGCTATAGAGCAGATATTTTCATGATTTGTATCAATGTATCACGTGTACTGGTATATAATTTTTCTTATTATATTTAACTAAATAAGCATATTTTAATTTATGCTAATGATTCCTTTAATTTTACCACTGAAACGTTCATTCGTAAACAGACTCCCCTTAATACATAATTACATCATAAAATCAATGAAAACAAGCAACAAAACACTGTAACCAATAAACTGTAATTATTACAATAGCTAATGGGGGTCAATACGTAAACCCTATTGAGTAATACTGATGTAAATCTTGTAAGTTATTAATTATTTACATGGGTGTGAACACGTATCAGTAAAAACCTGATATCTAACTCGTAACATTCAAAAATAGCGTTGCACAACTGATAAAATACGATGTCTACATTATTTTACTGCTGAAAACACAAAAGTTGTCACAGAGTCGATGTCGCAGTTACGGTGATAATATCGCGAATGTGCAAACAGTGCATGCTTATAGGAGTCGCGTGTCAACAAACCTTCGGCGTTGTATATCACGTTATTGTTGTTCGGTGGACTGCGCACCGGCACCGGCCCGTAGTACGAGTTGTCCGGGTGCTTCTCCCACACGTGGGCCGGCACCATGTACTCCGGCGCGGTATACAAAGGACACAGCTCCTGTGACGTCATCTCGTAACCAAGCACCGGCATCTTCTAACCGCCCACCACAAAACGACACCCACGGCCAACTGTTATCAACTAATCGAACCAAAGCGCACTGAGATAGCGTCGACGGTAATGCTCCACCAAATTATTACATAGCAGGTGATTTAACTAGTAAAGTTGTCACACAAACACGTTATCACCACGAAATATTTTGTATTTGTTGATCACAGTAAATATTGATCCAGTAATGAGTTGGATGACAGTGGCATCGTTTCCGTGTAATGTTTTTGTTTTTATCGCGCAGTTATTGTCTAAGTTCACGATAGCGTTGTTTACAGACAGTCACGGCGGTGTCGGATGACGAGCTCGTCGGTGTGGCGCGACCTTCCACGCACGCGGTGCCACTACGACTGACGGCCGCGGTGACCACCTAACATCCGCTTGCCAATCTGCTGACAACACCTATGAATGACCCGCACGCTAACTGTCAAAGTCAGCAAATGGCCTGCACATACCCGACACTCGCCGCTGACTCACACGCGTTATCGGAAATGCGACGGATGTGGAATCGAATGCGCCCACCGAGGAGTCACCCGTCACCAGCTGACGAACAGAAGCTATTGCCATAACCGTCATGTAGCTCTAAGTAAACAAACCAAGTGACTAATTATTGTAGATACGCACTCTTTGTCCGCGCGGTCCTTTGTTGCTATGCATTTTTATCTATGGCTATTTAATTTTATCTGTGAGGATTCAGATAAAATGGTAGATAATATATCGGCGACTCGTTACGAATTTATTTATTTTCATCATTCTCAGTAGTCAATATTTTAGTCAAACAATCATTATGCTTTGATAACAGTAACTAAAATTACACTGTAATGACATCATTTAACATCTATTATGCATTGAAAAGGATAAGAGAAGGTTCTAGAAGGATGGATTAACAGCAGACTAGTGCAGAACAGGGATAAATCGGTAGCACAGTAATTACCGTGTCGATTCGAGTTCAATACGTAGTGAAGATGTAAACAGTATGGCCGTTATCTGTCAGGCCGGGTCGGGGTCGCCGTATCTCGGCCGACAATCCGACACACTGATATGCCTGCCTTTCTTTATATATGGTATAACTTTTTTTTATATATCATACAAAGTGTGACGACTTTTCAATAGTAAAAGTAACATATTCTAAAAAAATACATTCCTTAAGTCTAAAATAACATATTCTAAAAAAATACATTCCTTATGAAAAGGGGTGCGAATCTGTTGTACCGTCGATAGAAACAGATACTAAAAGTATGCTATAGATTAGGCACGGCTTACTACTCAGCATCTTCTATAAGAAAACTTCAAACACTGCCTAACTGGGATTTCGGTTGGTTGTCATTGTTGTTGATGTTCGCATTTGCGGTCGGCAAATGTTATTTTATAATGGCATTATGTGGTAACATAGTTAAGTAGCGAGCATATTGCATTATACTGAGCACATATCAAGACTCCGTGAAGTTATTGAGAACTAGCTTACTCGACAGACGTTATCTGACTCGTCTTAGACAAACTTTCAAACTCGCGAAGTTAAAATGGTCGTTAAGTTTTCTGAAATTATCCTATTTTGTCGCGCAATTTTCCAATTTTTCTTTCCGTAAGAACCTATTACAAAGTAAACTTATAAAAGAAGAAAAATTAATTCGGTAAAGTCGTTCTCAAGTTATGGCGTAACCAAGGGAAATAGGGATTCATTATTATATATGTATATAGATACATTTCTTGATGGCAAGCCCAAACCGGCACCCTACAATTACACCACTGCCACTAAGCCAAAACGTATGCTACGGGACCAACGACAAATATTGTTTTCTCTCCGAATTGAATAACAGGAAATTAGATTTTTAGATAATATCGATTTTATCCTTAGTGCTGTACGCAGTTGACCATTCAAGGCTCTGGCATATTACCTGGCACCTTAAATAAAATATACAGGCCCTTAAAAGTTAAAACTATTCGATACTACACGGAAATCTGAAAGGTTAACCGTATTTACCACTAGTAATAATATAATAAATTATGTCTGTATAATATAATGAACTATTTGATTTCAAGGCAAGCGACTGACAGCCGCTATGGCATTAATGACACATTTTACCTGATTTCAATTATCCTTGAATTGATTATTATTCTATTATTTTTGTTTCTTTAAAATAACGTCAGTATTAATCTGTCAGCATATTTATTAGATAGAATAAATTGACAGACGGGTATGTCACATTTTAAATAACGTTTGTTAATGTTGCATAAGTAATAAAACCATGTAATGAATTAGTGCTTATGTATTGTACATTTAAATAGATTAATAAAAACTTTTTCTTTGGACCCGTGGCACGGATGATGTGGCGGTTTAAGTAGTCACCTTGTTCCTGGCACTATGCTAAATATGGTGGGTTTGATCCCCACACCGGCGAAAAATTTTGTGAACCACAAATCATTGTTTCGAGACTGTTGTCTGATGTTCTATGTGTCTGATGTTTGTAAACACCTCCGCGACACAGGAATGATTTCTAAAGCGGCAGTTACCTTAAAAAAGTATGCGCGAGCGCTTACGTCCTATCGCGACGTCTCGGATTCGAATCTCTGGTAGGTTTTTCTGTTAAGAAATTCTCAGTAGTAGCACGAAGTCCGAGTGCGTCCAGTTACTCCGGTAGACGGCATTAGGCTAAAATACATCGGTATTAAAAACATCTAACGAAATCTGAATGAAGTTCACTTTTCTCGAGCTTGTCAAAGAAATACATCTTTAAGCCTGAATCTAAATATTAATACTACCTATTAAAACTTGCACCACAATTTCCGGATACAAAACCTCCAAAAATTTTAAATAACTAATCACCTATGTAATAATTAATTACAGACATGATTTTCTATAATGAGGTTAAACAAAAAATATATAAAAAATATATATATACACACGCTAGACTGAGTAAAAAATACAAGGAAAATCCGGTTCGATGCGAAGGCTTTAACAAACCTCGAGAAAATTATGTGTTTAACTATTAGCTATGTTATTATTCAAATGGATTAGGTAATAACTACATAGTTTTGAACCGGCTAGCAATCTTTTTTTTTTCTGATGATGACGCTGAATAATAATTAGTTTTTGCTTTATCTTGTATAGGTAGATTTTTAGTGGATTTTCTTAATATTTTATTTTTAGCCACGGACAAATACGAAATGCCGCCACCGGTGTGCCCAATTGCATTCGAATACCATTCGTATAAGTATGTTAACAATACCTACTACATACAAGTACATATAGGTGTGTTTCGACCTTATCTATGCAAGGTAGGTCAATACGTATGTACCTTTCATAGATAGGTCGCAACAATTAACTAATTCAATAGTTGTGCACAACTGTATTCGAGTATTACTCGAATGAAATTATGCGTATCACTACCGTTTAAATTATCTAAATACCTATCAAATAGTTAAACCTACTTGACTACGAACCTATTTCGTATCTTTTACTGAGTGTACTTATAAAAGTAGACGCTGAAAAATAGTAAATATGATTGTAGAATAACCATAAAAAGTAAAAAATTAAAAAAAATTTCTTCATAAATGTATCGCAATATTCAGTATAAAATGACTAGGCATACATTATACAGAGGCGGTACCTATAAGGCAAATGACATTCAGAATAAAAGGACAGTAGGCGTAAATTATACAGAAGCGGCATAACGAAGACAACAGTCACGCTTGACTACCTTTCCATACAAAATGTAGTAGCGACGTGTGAATTCTACACATGCGGCACGGCACGGCGGCGCGGCGCGGGCATGCCACTTGGCTGCCAACGACCAAGAACGACCCAAGCGGGCGGCGCCCAAGAAGCACTTTGCTTGTTATAAAGAATGAAGACCTGTACCTGCCTACAATGAAACGTAAATGCCGAAGGTTCAGGCCAACTGCTCGTACCGAAAAACAAATTAAATACGAAATTTGTCAAAGTTAAAAATCTTTAAAAATGTGTAAACAATTCTTCGACTCGTCAATTGATTAATATAGTAATAAAAATAATAAAAAGGAAATAAAAACTCAGTATTGAAAAAGCCTGTTCGAGGAGAAGAGCTTTCATGAGAAGATCGTCCTGTATTTAAATTCGCAACCTCTTGATTGTCTTTAACCCTTTTATGAAGAAGAAGTTAAGAAGAAGTAGAGCTATGCAGTATTGTCAATTTTAAAAAGAGAAATCGGAGCTAACTTTTTTATATAACCAAATTATCTTCGATCGGCCGAAAGTTACTGATATACATTTTCATGGTAGACCTGTTAAGTATCGCATCAAAATAGAGTTGTAGAATGAAACACTTTGTCGTATCTTCGTCTCTTCTGTATATTATCCATGCCTTGCATGCGTCACGCCTGCGCCTTGTCTGTATAATTTACGCCATAGCATATCCATAGACATAGAGTGCTATGTTAGAGCTGTTTACCACAGGAAGGCATGACAAGGTTATTTGTATACGATATTCTATAGGGTAGAGAAGTTTCTTCAAGGAACACACAGACTCGATATACAAATGGGACTGTGTCTAGTAAAAGGGCTCACTTTAAACATTTTAGTTTCCAAGTTATATACATTTTTGTAAAATTAGTCAGAAACTATGTAGAATGGGTTTTTGTTACTAATCGGTTATTAGTACCCTAAATAACATTTTGTGTAAAATAATATACATATAATTATAATATTTCAGTATCCTAATAGGTCACGAAGTTTAGCACCAAGGGTACCACTTTGAGGTAATATTTTACAAGCGAAGTATTTTCATTTGGCTCGATCGCTGATGCGTTGGAAAGTCAAACATTTTGTGATGCTTGAAACAGACGTCATTTGTCATGCTGATAATTGTTGCGGTCAGAATGAGACTAACTTTATGATGCACTAAGCATTATAGCGTACATTAATGGGGAAACATAGATCATTTAAGCTTTCTTTTTTGCCCGGTGGATATACTAAATTGGCGCCGGATTTATACTTCGGTCTATTTAAAAAAAGTTCTTTCTTTCCATTTCAAACACAGACAGAGATGTGTTGGAGTGCGCCGTTTCAGCTTGACAGTGTTACGGCAGTTCTTGTCGGTAATGAAACTGGTGATATAAGGAATGTGCATTCATACAAATGGGTCGATTTCTTTAAAGAAAAATCTCCACAATGCGTGACACAGCTGCTCTCTTACAAACATTTCAAAGCGTCCATTAATCATATTAATGATGAATCCTGCAATGCACCGAAAGGTTTGATGATCAAGATGTCAAAAACATCGCAGTTTTTACTTCCACTTGTTATTTCACACAAAATGCTGCTATTTGTTCTACAAAATTCGTCAGTATGTTTCCCCTGGGCTCGAAATGTGTTGTGTCCAGAACCTATAAAAACCATTACAACTAGTGCTACGGATGATCCGTTACATGACGCGGAAATGCCGCTCATAAGTACTTACTCAGCAACCCCGGCGACGTCGGCACTTACCCATAGACCCAAATGCCGCTATTGTAGTCAAATGGGCCACAGAAATCAAAAAAAGAAATAACGTTTATTTTTGCAAAAAAAGGGTAACTTGATGAGCGCCTTGAATCCTGTTAACTGTATTCGTCAAATAAAAATAAATAATAATAAATATTTTTTTGTAAAGTAGTACTTAGAATACTAATTAATCTTTCCCTTACAAATGAATATGTGTAGAAAAATATTTACTTAAAAATATTTATTTAACATTGTGACAATACGATATTTTTATTATTAAACATGTTAAATAGTACTTTACTTGTGACACTAAACTTTACTAAGCCTCCAAATTGGTACCCTAATTATACATCCATACAAAAAAGATCGTTAAACCAGTAAACTTTAAAACACGATAATTATTATAGATATAACATGAAGGTATTGTTACTATCTTTGGATCTCTGCGCTAAAGTATATTATGGCCGATTTTGTGATATTATTAAAAAAATATATAATATGTAGTTGATTTTTGTTATTAGAATGATTAGAACTAATTTAAAAGAATGTTTTTTTTTACATTTTCTCTTCTATTACTGTTTTAAATATAACCGTAAACTAATAATCCATTGTTTATAGCGTATTGTCTTAAGATTATCAGTAATTAAGATACTTAACTCTTTCCCACTCTTGCAAATTCTTCTTTGAAAATCTTTCAAATCATTAAAGTTATTGAGACCATTGATATCTGTATTTATTCTTTGATGATAGGTAGATTAACTTGGTACCAATCATTCCATAACTTCGTAGCAATAGTGTATTTTTCACGAGCATAAACTTTAAATTCAATTTTCTCAACTCGTTAGTCTAATGCATTGAAAAAAAAAACCTTGTCCCGAGCAAAATTATTCTTTTTCACTGGATAGCTAATTTTACCTAGTTTTAAGAGATATTTATAACTCTATACCGCTAAAGTGGTCTCTTTTACTGGATACAGGATCACATTCTTCTTGTCCCATAAATGTAGTGGCGTGAAGCCATTAAAACATTTGTACTACCCGAACAGCCTACAGTGACGATATTCCTGCTTTAGCCAAAGGGCGTAGTTACTAATATTCTTGTTTGATAGCTTTAGTATACTAAAGTATCATAGTGTTTGCGAATAAATGGAAAAAATTGCAAGTATGCCTCGTGTATTGCGACATAAAGTAAAAGCGCATACAAGCAAAATTATCTTCTATACCAATATACATACATAAGTCAGTCAATATAATTATATTATTCTAATGTAAATTTATTGAAGAATGCCTTATAAAAAATCAAGAGAATATATTATTGGAGTGACAAATCTCTGGAACTAGTAAACCGGTTAAAAAACGTCTTCCACCAATACAAAACTACATTATCCTTAAGTAATATAGGCTATGTTTAATAGAAATCCACGTAAACGAAGTAACAGGCAGAAGCTAGTTTCTAATTTAAAGTACATATATATTCACTGGTATACGCACATCGCGGATTTGACATGGCGACCTACACCTTGACACCGCGGCACATTCATGAGTAGTTAACTCCTCACGCGCATAAATTTATATAATTTATTATCTGTCTAAACTCAGCGGTAATTCAGTGTGAGCGACTGGACTAGGTAAGCTAGACACATTCGATATAAGCTGCTTTTCTATACCAAATCTCTCTGTCTGCCTGGTTGAATAGCGCTATTAAGTTTTTCTGTTAGGACAGTCGTCGGCAACCCGCAGCTCGGGAGTCGCATGCGGCTCTTTGACTCCTCGGCTGCGGCTCTTCCAATTTATCTTGCTTTAGAAGTATGATACCAATTTACTGTTAAACTAAGACTTTTTTGACAAAGGCAAAAAGTGTTCTTTTAATCCTAAATATTTCCGTAATTATGTCTTCCGCTAAAGCAAAGCTTAAGTAAAAACTGCTGGACAAGGGCCTCTTCTCAGTGTGAAAAGGGTGAGGCCATAGTCCACCACGCTGGCCCAGTGGAGGTTGGTAGACTTCATATATCTTCGAGAACATTATGGAGAACTTATAGACATGCAAGTTACCTCACGATGTTTTCCTTCACCGTTAAAGCAAGAGATAATTAACAATTTAATACGCAAATAACTTCGAAAAGTCAGAGATGAGCGCCTTGGGATCGAACTCGAGACCTCTGCGTGGCAATCTACCGTACCTTGTGTCCTTTTCTGTTCCCCTGACAACGTGAATGCGAAATTTCATGATGTTCGGTCTAGTAGTTAAAATGTGAAAGCGTTACAAGCAGACAAAGAAACAAATTCACATGTGCATTTATAGTTAAGAGTATGGATTCTGGATCGTATTTAACAAGGCAAACCTAGCTAAAGCTAGAATAAAATGCATTGTAAGAATATAATATATCATAATAAGTAGAAATCTCTACGAAATACAAACATAAGACTTTGCATTTATAAGTCTAGCTGGTTTTTTTCTATTCACCTCTTTACAAGTGTGTGCACAATGATGTGTAGGTACACATAATTATGGGTGTAGCTCTTGGTATTGAACTGCGGCATAGCAATCAACTCATTGTCGTTGATTAGTATTGATTCACGTTTCTGGAATCACTCATGACAAGTTACGCAATCAATCAAACGATTGACTTCAATACATTATTATTTTTGCATACAAAATATTTTTACTGTTAATCTATACTAATATTATAAAGCTGAAGAGTTTGTTTGTTTGGTTGAACGCGCTTATCTCAGGAATTACTGGCTTGAATTGAAAAATTCTTTTAGTGTGTGGATAGCCCCATTTTTCGAGGAACTCTATATATAACATCAGGCTAGGACCAATAGGAGCGGCGCATCAATGCAAAATGTTGCTGAAACGGGGAAAAATCTCTTATGTGACGCAGACGAAGTTGCGCGGATCAGCTCGTAACTGATATATCTAGAGTATTATAAAACTGTAACAATTTTGTATTTGCTAATTGGAGATTTTTAAAAGCAACCGAATTGAAATTGGTATTTTGGCAACCACCACATCACCTCTGCTTAAAAACCCATCTCGAAATCACCAGTAATCAATGTAACCAACCATTATTGTCATGGTTGTTACGGGAAAACTCAAATTATTAACGGTCAACTCAGGTGTGAGGTGTTGGGTAGTGAGCTGTAACAGAAATTACCAGCAAAACAATCGTTTATTTAAATTGATCTTCTTTTTCTTCTTAAAAAAACTCCTGCACCAGGAACAAGACTTAACAAAACACGGGAGACGTAACAAACATTCAAACAACAGACACTAAGAACACCCAAACTCGGAATCGTTATTTAGGGATTTCACAAATTTTTGTGTGGGATCGAAACCCGCAACACTCGGCATAGTATCAGTGGCGAGGAGACATAAAGCGTCGGGGAGACCTGAACGGATTTTGAGGGGGCTTTAATAGCACGAAATTCAACTTAAAATTTAAACCATGTTCAATTTAATTCTGTTAATGGTAGTCATTAAAAATGATTAAATTTAAATGCATAATAGATAATAATTGCTATAGTGATCGAAAAACTTCTTAGACTAGGATTGTTTCTGATAATTATTCTTGTCCCCCGTAACCACAACAAACATCACACAATGTCACTAGCTTAATTAAATTTTTTAAACACCATCTTCTATTAATAAGACTTGGAGGTTAAATATTTGAAAGCTTCAGCATTTTAACAAAAACTTGTAGTTTTAAAGATGACTCAAGGAAACACGTTCATAGAGCCTTCCTATTTCTTAAAAGCTTATCATCATAGCTACATACTTCTTGTTTTGTATGAGAGATGGTTACCCCGACATATTAAAATATATTTGCTTAAATACTTATACACCGTATTCCGTTCTCACGTCAAGTAACATTACAATAATCACTACATATTATAAAACAAAATCCCCTGCCGCGTCTGTTTTTGAGTTTATCTGTTCGCGGTAAACTCAAAAACTACTGAACGGATTTTCATGCTGTTTTCACCAATAGACAGGGTGATTCATAAGGAAGGTTTAGGTGTATAAGTTGTTAAGGTTTTTTACTACATCGCACTCTTAATAAAACAGAGACCTATCTGAGTATTTTAGATCAAACTAATTTGAACTTTGTTGCAATAATTTAACACGAATATATTATTAGAATTTATAGTCACAAGATTAGAGTTCGAATTGCCATGCTCCCAAATTTCGAGTTAGTTTCGCTGTTTTATTAAGCATGCGACATGTGTGAAGCTGAAGCGGGTAGCTAGTACTACTATAAGAAACATTAACATAGGACTGAGATTTTAATAATAATAATAATAATATTCTATCACATACACACAACATCATCAAGCCCAAACTAAGCAGAGCTTTTACTATGGGTACTAGACAATGATTAAACATACATATATACTTCTTTTTTGTAAATACATACCTATAATACCTACATAGAAACACTCAGACCAAGACAAACATACATGTTCATGCACACAAATGTTTGACTTGTGCGGGAATCGAACCCGCGACCTCAGGCGTGGCAGTCGGTTACACTAACCACTACGCCATCGAGGCCAGCGAATTTTGGATTTTAGCTTGCAATAAGTGCTGACCAAAAATCAACATAAGTTGGAATATGGTCAAATCATCAAATTGTTGTTAATACTATTCCATTTTTACCAGAATGTTCTTAATTACTCTCTTAAAAAAAACAAATTGCAACACTATAAAACTAAGTTATCATCGATAAAAACGTTAATCCTTTTTGTAATCATAGTCGCAATATGTTATTAATATAACACGTAAATTTAAAAATATCGACATCACGATGACTTGCAAGTAATAAAATATACAAGTTTGTTAGGTTGGTATTACGAAGTCACCTACTGGACTTTGCCCTCACTAATCTATAGAAATGTCACAGTCCGAAGTCCAATTTCATCACTACTCTGATTGTAGAGCGGAGAAATAATCGATATTGAATATAATGTATGCGAAATATTGCCCATATGCATATCGATACAGTTATTATGCTTATTAAACTAGTTACATGACTACATAATAATATAATGCTAGCATATATATTAACTTAGTATGACGTAATGGACTTTGGAATTTACCGGTCAACGAATGTTTCTGAAGTTTTTAAATTTGTGGACGCCATTCTAATGTATGTATATTTTAGAGTTGGGACGAAATTTAAAATTATTCAAGTTCTTGCGTACATTGGCATTTGTGGATTTTGTTTCTGTAATACACCTTAATTTAGGTCAAGGTGGCTGTGTAAAGCTTTTTTGTTCTTTAGGTTCCTGTTGATGCCGCGGAGTATTTTCACACCGGGTTAGTATTTTGTAAAGAAATTACCTTATTTATTTCTTAAATAGATTTGTTTTTGTTTTAAACAATGATATAGCCGTACAGGAAGACCTCTAAGGACTTATCATATATAATAGATATGGACTTTGACCTATTGAGACGCGGCGGCATACCGGCGGCCAGACAGTAGGGTTTCAAATATAACTGGCCTTCCAACCATTTAATGGTTAATACAGACTTCAACACTGCGCGAATCACATTTAACATTACATCTCATATGTAAGCCCAAGGTGGTGGTGGAATGGTGCAAAAAATATAGTATTTTAGTCTAATTGAGCCGTTTTCATTCCTATTAAATAAATATTTACGTTAGTGTAGACTTCATAAACATGCATAAGGCAAATAACTGCTCATAAAAAATAATAAAATCACTATAATCATGTTATCGCAAAAAATGTGATTTCATATTTTCATACTAAACATATGCAGTAAACATGTGTCCTTTCATCCAAAGAATGAAATCCACGTAGATCTAAACCAACTTTAGATGAATGAAGCATATTTGCAGTAACAATATAATGAGGAAAATTATGTTCAACAGCCTAACTCATCCAGAACTCATTAAGGTGTCATAGGGCTGGTTTTATCACATGTTTTAAATCATTAAAACACCTGAAGGAACCAGCAACGGCAGAATAACGTGGTCATTTTTCGCAGTTCCAACGCGAGAGCATCATCATCATTTGCCACCACAGTTATATAATACAATAATAATATCAGCCCTGTATTAGCTTATATAATACAATAATATTAGCCCTCTTCTCATTGTGAAAAGGATTAGGAACCACGCTGACCCAGTGCGGATTGGCAGTCTTCTCATATCTTCGAGAACATTATGTAGAACTCTCGTACATGCAGGTTTCCTCACGATGATTGATTTCCTTCACCGTTAAAGCGAGTGATATTTAACTATTTAATACGCACATAACTTCCAAAAGTGAGAAATGCGCGACTTGGGATCGAACTCGAGACTACGGCGTTGCAGTCCAACGGTCTCCCGCTAGGCTATCGCTGTTCGTTATCTATACTAATATTATAAAGATGAATACTTTATTTGTTTGTTTGGTTGAACGCGCTAATCTCAGTAACTACTGGTTCGAATTGAAAATTTATTTTAGTGTTGGATAACCCATTTATCGAGGAAGGCTATAGGCAATATAACATTACGCTACTACCAATAGGACCGTAGCAGCAATGAAAAATTTTGCAAAAACGGGGAAAATGCTCTTATATGAAGCAGACGAAGTTGCGCGGGTCAGCTAGTATAATATAAGACGAGCTATTAGGTTTTGTGTTTCAATTATATAATTAAAGCCTTCATGAATCACAACAACTGTCTCTGCATAATACAGCAGATACTATTCCTTTGTAGCCGTATGACTAAAGTTATTTAAAATTAGAACAAAATAAAACTGATTTTACAATATGTCTATGGCTTTGAGTCACGTATTACTCAGCTTAAGATTAACATGGACGCCAGCTTGTTACGTAAACAAGTAACTAGACGGCAGAGAATCATCATTTTAGTAACAGCCGTGTAACGATGACTGAGCAATAAACCTGTATAATTATTAATAATGAAGAAATATAATCACTACAGATGAATGGGCAATTCCCTTTATTACAAAAATAATATAAGGAAAATCCATAAAAATTTCCTGCACGAATGGGACAATGGTTTAAGTGGTATCCTTGTGACTGTCACATGCATCGAATGTCGCAGTTACGATCCCCGTACTAAACTAACACATATGCAACCCAAAATGAAATAAGAGTTTTGGATGTTCTTAGTCTGGTTCCTCATATTAATGAATACGAAGGCCCCCACTCGACACAAGAAATAATCACTTATAAATATTTATAAGAGAATTTATATATCAATTAATACCTACAAATTGAGAAGCATTATAAATATTTGTATGATGGCTGACATTCTTAACATTTCCGGCACCCATTAAACATTAAAGTGACTTGTCAGTCGTCAATATTTTTTAACATAATATTTCCGTATTAGCTATGGTGCAAGCATGTTTAAATATTGCAACATCGGCCGCAGATAACACAGTCTTTGAAGCAATATTATGAGGATCACACAAACTTTTCCGCGCGATAGGTGATGTGAACTCATGCATACCAGTCATTTATTTTCTATCTCTCCCATATTTTCTTTTAAAATATACTTGCTTATTTCGAGAAGAGATTAAATAATATTTATGCGCAAGAATGGTTTAAAATAGACACCTGGTTTCTGAAAAGCAGATCAACACAAATATTTATAAAAAATCAGTACCTTCTGATATTGGCTGACTGAATTAGCAACAGCCAGCCAAATCCATAAACATCACATATCATCAAAAAACATGGTAAACACATGTCAAGTGATGTTATTTGATGACATAACATTAATATTGACACGTTGCAAGCCGCATTAAGCCTTTCAAAAAGCGGTTGCAATATTTTGACAAAATTATTTGCTAAGTATTTTAACATACAGAAGTCTACATAATCATCACGTTCTTGTCTCAGAATCGCAAACTATTAAAATGTTTATATTTTTAATCAACTTGCAAAAGCATTCATTCTAAACTCAAGTTAATAACTATTTACAGTAGACTTTCCAGTCAACAGATACCATAAATTTGACTGAACGATTAGATCAAACAAAGATCCTCTGGTTAAGTTAGAGAGAACAACACTTGACGGTTTTTGAAACAAATAGATGTCCAACTAATATTATAAACGTAGATGTTTTGTGAAGATGTGACGATGTTTATAACTTAATCACTCATAAACCTACTGATTTGGATGGAACTTGGCACACATTTACATGACATCTTAAGACAATATAACATGGTATACTTTTTTTATCCTAATTATATTTACGCAGCTGACACATATTTTTAAGCAACCTAACCTAACCAATTCTGTATGTCAAAAATAATTATGGCATATTATGGCATATATATTATACCAAAAAAAAGCAAAACTAGTTATGCCAATGTACATAAAAAAAAAACAATATGCGAAAAGAAAGGATCCCTTGGCACACAGTTAAACCATGTTCATGATAAATAGTATCCTATGTGATACTATTTATTTTAATATGCGTCTTCATAGACTTTACGGACAGAGCCGCGGAGACAAGGTAGTCTTAGGATAAATATTAATTACCGTGATTAGTGGGTCATTAATGTTGTTCATAATCAAACGACTCATTATCAGTTTGTTTGTTTGATATTACTATATCGTTATTAAGATAGTGATTAACTTTAAATTAGTCGTCACAAAATAATTTGTAAATATTTGCTGTTAATTATCTTAAATACCAGTGATAAGTGGTAATACATACAATTATAATTAAAATACATTTAAGTTTACTATATTTATAAGTATCTACTTATAATTAACAGTTAGAAGTTCTTATCCAAAACTAGGAGTCAGTTTCAGCCTAGTTTCTGTTGCAAAATTATTGCTGTCGCGTTTTCTCTCAATATAATTTAATGCTGAATGAAGGAGATTAACGTATCTTTAAACTGATTGTCATCGCAAAATCTTTATTATATACTGTTTCCTCCATTAATACAAATCCTAACGAATATTATAAATGCGAATGTGAGTTTTTTGTTTCGCTTTCACGCCTTAACTACTCGACCGATCATCATCAAATTTCACATACACTTTGTCAGTGGTACATGAAAGGACCTTTCACCCAGAAAAATGTTCCTGAGGGATAGCTACTAAATCATATTTCTTTAGCAAGTATTGCTATTGAATGTGATAATAGCATTTTTTTTTTATTGACTACTGGCACTTGCCAGAAAGCCTGTGTCGGGGGCATGACAAACATTAAAAAAACGGACACAAAAAACACTCAGACTCGGAACAACTATTTTCGAAACACACCATTTTTTGTACCGTGTGAAAATCGAACCTGAAACACTCCACATCCGTGTAGTTACGTTACTTTAGCAGTTTCTCCTTATAGCTACGAGAATTAGACGGATCAGATAACTATTACAGCAACAATCGTAAGCGATGTCGAGGAATTTCTTTAGACTGCGCCGAGCGAAATGTGCCAAAACAGGCGGTCACAGTTAAGTTGATAAAATCAACATTTTTTGTTAAATACAAATATAAAATATACATTTACCATAACAATGAATGTGTGTACAATTACTCCGTATAAAAAACTTAAAATAATGAATATTTTCGCCTACAATATTACATAAATTTGCACGAAAAATGCAAAAACGTAAGCTCGTGTTAGGTGATTTTTAGATTATAACAGTAGAAATCTATTCTATTTTACAGCTTAAATGAAACAAACAGTTATATTACAATTTGTCCGTCCCAAATATTAAAGTTATCGGTTAACAATAAAGATACATACGTATTTATCAAAAAAGCACATCAAATCCTCCATACAATTTTACAATGGCGGCCGCGCGCCGATTTGTATATCGAGCTTTATCATTCAATCCAACCGCGTCTTACGCTCGGCGCAGTCTTAATGCCTAAGCCGCTATACATATAATTATATAGAAGACTCATAATATGTTTAGTCATTTATATGACAAAGTAACATGTCAAACGTCAAAGTTACACTACCTTAACTTTATTTGTGAATTTGCATACCTATGGTTTTGGCACGATCAAAAATTGCAAGAGCGTAAATGAATTGTAAAGAGAATTGTGGCAAATCTTTCTACTCCCTAATTTGACTATATTATTCTTTTTACAAATGATACGGGGATGATAAGGTACTGCAACAATTATACCAGTTATTAATAAGGAACAAAATCAAGCACGAAATTAAAACCATAACACATCTTTGTTCAGTCGCGCTTTACAAACATGTATTCTGTTTTTGAATGACAGTCACGCACTAGAAAACGCATCAGGGTAGGCCACTAGGTGGACCGACGAAAAGCGGTTTGATGCAGGTGGCGCGAGACAGGACTGTATGGAAAACCTTGGGGTGGCATATGTCCAGCAGTAGACGTCTTTCCACTTAGATGATGATGTGGTGTTTCTAGCCGACTTCAAAAGAGGAGGATTTAATTTGGTGCCAAAAAAACAACCTACAAAAGTAAGATTCGATTGGAAGCTTAATTAGACTACAGTCTCTATTTTTTTCTAATTAGTTATTTTTTAAATCGGCTTCATCATTACATATTATAAAACAAAGTTTCCTGCAGCGTCTGTACGCGTAAACTCAAAAACTACTGAACGGATTTTCATGCGGTTTTTACCAATAGACAGAGTGATTCATGAAGAAGGTTTAGGTGTATAATTTGTTAAGGCTTTGTACTACCCGTGCGAAGCCGGGGCGGGTAGCTAGTACACATTTACAAAATAGTTTTATAAAGTGAGAACATTATAGAGCTCCTTAAGGAGAAGCTTCATTGGTTCCATGTTATAAATCTTCCGTTTATAGAGCCGATAGGTCAACGGTTTGTCAGTCATGCAAACGGCAATTAATCTGGCAATATGCTCGGCAGATAGCAATAGGCTGGCCTACTACATGGACCCAGCGATATAACACAGGATAGCAGTGGTGGTAGGACTGTGCTAAACTTACACCCACTTGAGTCGCAATAAGCTTACTAGTGGAAAACCTATTGTGGCCCCCACAGGTTCAGTCGGCAGCGTTATTGGTTGGCATGGTCTACGGCATTAGCCGTCAGTTTACGAGGGCATCAGTACCTTAGAGTTGATAACGGTCCATAAGTGATCGAATCCGGAGTCACCAGTCAAAGGTACTCCTGATAATACAGAATCCGTCATCATTTCAAATCAGACTACTTTATGCGGCTTCTATCGCGCTGTTTATTAGTTGAAAAAAGAAACGCGAAAGATTTTTGCCATTAGTTAGAGAATCCCTAATTATCCTATAGACGAGCTAGGCAGAGTAAGTGAGAGTGAGTGACATACATAGTGTGTGTAACTATGTACTGTATATACATACATACAGTACATAGTGTAAAAAGATAAAGTTTTACAGATCCAATTTAAATATTTTAATAATATCAATAATAATATCAGCCCTGTATTAAACTTTCCCACTGCTGGGCACAGGCCTCGTCTCAGTGTAAGAAGGATTAGGCCATAGTCCACCACGCTGGCCCAGTGCGGGTTGGTAGACTTGACATATTCCCAAGAACATTATGGAGAACTCTAACACATGCAGGTTTCCTCACGATGTTTTCTATCACCGCTAAAGCGAGCGACAATTAACTATTTAATACGCACATAACTTCGAAAAGTCAGAGATGCTCGCCTTAGGATCGAACTTCTTGTTTCCTCTTTGTTCTTCACACGTGTACCTACTAGATTAAATCTCATCTGTTTACTAATATTACAAAGAGGAAAGATTTGATTTTTGTTTATTGATCGAAAGAACCGATTTTAAAAATTAGTTCACTATTAGATAGCTATATTATAACCGAGTAACATTGGCTATCTCTTTAAATATATAAATCTTCTGTGCGTGTGTTTGTAATTAAACTTCTCCTAAATGTCTGGACCGAAATGAGTGGATTTGAGAATGGTTTAGATTTGGTTGTTTTTTTCGTTCGTACAGGACAACGTCTGTCGGGACAGCTAGTTTTATATAAAAAGTACTATTACTAACATAACCTAACCTTCTTTTACGCGAGCGAAACCGCGAGCATTAGCTAGTATTATAATAACAAACCATTATATATTCTAGCAAGTCCGGCTTACATTACTCAAATGCTCGATGCATTTGAGTAATGCCAGCCGGGCTTGTAGGTTTGAAGGTACACTTTATATTTCCTAGATTATGCCCTCGGCTTTGATCGCGTAAATGTAAGTTAGGTAATAGTCACAGTACTTAATGAAAGGTACCCTTGTATGCAAAATTTCATCATGATCAGTCGAGTAGTTAGGCGTGAAAGCGTAACAATCAAATAAACAAACTCACATTTGCATTTATAATATTAGTTAGGATAATACAAGTTCTTAGAGCAATCGTCACGCGAACGGAGTCGCGGCGCGTAGCGATTTATAAATATAATATATGGCAGCAATAAATGGGCTAGCAGTCAATTGCTGGGCCTAGTGGCGAGCTTACAATTGAAACTAATTGCGTCCTTAGACCGCACAGTTAAATGCACAATACTCATACATCACTGCAATTACCTATTTATACTCCACTTTACATCACTACAAGGACTTACTTGGTATATTGCTTCACGCTATTGTGTGCCACGGAGACGTATTTTAAAGAGCAAACATAATTACCGAATCCTTGAAAAATATCTAACTAATCTATACTAATAGAAGAATGAGGATAGATTTAATTTTTGGTTGTTTGTTTGTAAGGATTTAACTCAAAAACTACTAATCCGATTTTATAAATTCTTTATTTCACCATTAGAAAGCTACATTATCACCGAGTAAAATAGATTTAAAAAAATAAAGTACTAACATAACCTAACCTACTTTTACGCGAGCGAAACCGCGGGCAAAAGCTAGCCCTTGAATAAATTTCGAACTATAAAAAAGAAATCATTCATTGGAGTAGGTAATTTGAGAAATCTTTTTCTGTGGTGCTTTGGGATTACAGTCTCTGATCCCCTCCTCTAAATCCGCACCTGCAGATTAAGTCCGGTGTTACTCTGCGTCGTACATTAGTTCAGCCAGGCAGGGATTTAGAGATCCATTCTTACCTCCAAAATTCACCAGGTCCATTGCATTTATGTTTTGAAAGAACAATGCTCTAACTAGGAATAATTTCAAAACTTCGGAATTAAAGAACACTTAGAATACGACCACAACTATTAAACAGGTTACATATTTTATATATCGTGCGGGAATTGATCCTACATCCCTCGCATTTGCAGCGGCGTATCAGGATTATTCCTGAGTTTATGTAATACTACCTTTTGCCCGCAGCATCACTCGCGTAAAAGTAGATTAGATTAGTAAACCTACTTACTTTTTAATAAAAATATAGCCTATGTTACTCAGAGATAACATAGCTTTCTAATGGTGAAAGAATTTTAAGTTATCAAGTAGTTTTTGAGTTAAACCGTTACAAACAAACAAACAGAAAATCAAATCTTGCCTCTTAATAATATTAGTAGGTATAGTATATATCAGATGGGATCAGACACTCGATAGTTATCCATGCCCTCACTTTTAAACCACTGTTAGAACAGCTAAAGCGTGTGTTTTAGTCAAATATTCATGAACAACAACACATCAAGCTAACCTTTTTAAATCTTTATACATATAGTAAAACAGTAACATACACCTAAAATAGAAGTTTGAAATTTATAATGTTTATAAATAAATGTTAATGAAAGGTTTCACATCCTTTGAGCATTCTTACCGTGTTATATCATAAGATAAATAATTAAGTTTTTGTCGATATTCTCACCGCCTCATTGGCCTAGTAACACAGCTCTTCTATTATTGAATAAATAGTCACACTCGTTAAATTGCCAGTGTGAGACCTGGACCTGAGACCAGACCGTGGTACGGGCAAAAAAGTGAACCATTGTATTTTTATAAGCTTTGATACTTTTTAAAAGGAAGGAATCTATGGAGATATTCTCTGGGTTATGTACAAAGTACACACAAAAATACACATTAACTACACAGACTATGCTTATAAACATAGATATAATAACCTATTAAAGGCCTGTATGACATGTAACAAAAGCAGATGTCTTAATATAAATACATTGGTAACTATAACCAATGATTGTTTGCTATACCGGGTGTATCTACAGATAGGGCAGTTAAAGATGGGATTAAAAGAAAGGAATGAGTGCTTTACTCGAGTCTCCATACCCTTATGTAAAGTGACGAAATGCAATAACAATGTTACTATGCCTATACCGGTTTCCTTTAACACAGTGGCTCTCACAGGAAACCAGCATACAAGTAAAATCAGCACAGTATTGTTACTATCACAGACAAATCAGTTTATGTGTGATAGTATCTAATTAATTCAGTCCTGTATACAATTTTTCGCTTTAGCTGCATATCTATTATATTAATGATAACATCATGATTCTAAATCTGAAAGATAAAAATCGATAAAAATCATGTTTTATTATTATTATTATTATATATAACATATAAATAGTATTAATATATAATAGTAAGTAATTTCAATAATTTATTGCATTGGGCTGCCTCACAGAGGTCTCGAGTTTGAACCCAAGGTGCACATTTCTGACTTTTTGAAGTTATGTGCGTATTAAATAGTTAATTATTATCACATGTTTTAACAGTGAAGGAAAACATTGTGAGGAAACCTGCATGTCCGATAGTTCTCAAAGATATGTGGTGTAGACCACCACTATGGCCTAATCCCTCTCACACTGAGAAGAGTGCCCAGCGGTGGGACAGTTTAATACGGGGCTGATATTATTATTATTGAATAAATGTAAGTCATGACAGTTGCATCACTTGTTTGCCAATGCTTCACATCTGGTCAAATAACATGCATGTATTGCAGAATGATAAACAAGTTATCACTAATAAATATACATATAGTGTTAGGAGATATTACTTTGTATGCATACTACTGCTTTGAGCTAGTAACTGTATACATTTACTGAATAAATTAATTTAAATGTAGACAACTAAAGTAATTATTTTAATTTTAAATGATTTTATTGTTAATGCCAGTTTGTTCCAGTGTCAGTACAATAAGGTAAGATATGACAATGAAGGTTACAATATCTTTAAAATTTAAATGGTAATTGGTGAATATTCTTTAATAAAATGGAAGCAATATGTACCAATATAGCATAAAATACCCTTTGAAGACAAGACTAACTCGAACCAAATTTTAAATATTTATGGGTGTTATTTTAAAGTATTTATATCAAGTTTTGTTTTGAGTATTAGATAACAAAAATTATATTATGTATAATTTCTGTCTTGAGTTGTGAACCTGTATCTGTAAGGACTATAACTATTACTAGATAGAGGAAATTATGTCAGCTGTAATGACAACTCTGACAATAACATCATTAGTACTTCTGCGAGTTGTTCATACTTACATGTTTTGTATATTATATTTATTGCAATATGGTAAATAAATTATAATTTATTCATAACAGTCAGTATAACATAAAAACAAGAATATTAAAACTATTTGTTGATCCACATAGTTAAGTAATAGATAACCCCTATAATATAAACATTGAGTAACACTTTTAGAGGTCAAACCTGTTCTCCACATATCCGCAATCAATATAACACATAAATATACTTACTAAGTGTACGAGCAAACACATCATCTAAACAAACTGAAAATTGTCACAGACACACTTCACAAGTTTTGTTACGACGTAATTATGTTTTAACTTATAGCAATACTTATTATCTATTTTTATGTTTATATACACGATTAGAAACAAGAAAATATGCAGAGCAGATACCGCATGTCTTGAAGAAATCATATAAATTGATTGTAATTAATTTGTTTACTACTATCATTATCTCGTCAATAGCAAAGTTATAGGATACATCAAGTGCACGTACCTTCGTCACAGAGTCCCATAATTTTATCAACCGATATATTCAATAAATTATGCCGGATCAGCGCCGCAACTTGATATTTTTTATATAAAACATTTCCACAATAAATTAGAATCTTCTTACAAAAATATGACAATTGAAAGCTGTCAAATCAAAATGACAAAACATATGATTTCATCGGAAGAACGAATGAATGAACAGTAGATAGTTGAAATGTATCATAGCGACATCTGTGAATCGTATAACAAATAAAAAGTTTATAGTTACCAATAGATGGAGCTACAAATAGAACCACTTTAACCCACGAATGTTTAAAATTGCCTACTAATCAATAACATAAAGCAAAAGATTTACGTGCGGACTGCACGTAAATCTTTACAACTTACAAGTAAAAAATATCCGAAAGATTAATCGCATGCTGTCTCACCCTTGTTAGGTTAAACAAGAGCGATGGCGAGACTTTTATCTTATAGATAAATGCTAGTTGGAGGTGGTAGACCAAGCCCTTTAGCCTCCCTGAATTACTCCTCCTAGTTTTTTTTTACTTATATATTAGTAACAAAAATTTTATTAATTTACAATATTCACGCAGGTAAGTAGGAAAAGATGATTGATCTTCAACTTGACTGACTTGCAATTATTACATATGTACTAGTTTTTGCCAGCGCAGCGGCTTCGCTCGGGAACAGTACTTTTCCTGGATGATTGGTACCCTCTTTTTTGCACCTGTTTTATGAGTAGTAGAGCATCGCTGATTTCAGCATGAATGGGCCGGCTCAACCGGGGAAGGACTACCCTCTCACAGAATATCGACGTGAAATAGCAGTATTCTTACTGTTGTGTTTCGTTCGGTGAGTGAGTGCCGGAGACCCAATCACCCTCTTTCCGCCTTCCCGCTCCTTCTCCTTCTCACTTTCACTAAAGGGTCGGCAACGCGCAAGTGATGCCTCTGGTCTTGCAGGCGTCCATAGGCTACGGTGACCACTACCATCGGGTGGGCTGTATGTTTGTTTGCCAACTAAGTCAAACAAATAAAAAATTTCATCGCGCTTCATCTAAGTGTCGTGGAGTAGTAACAATTAACGTAATTTAACGCGTTTGAATACGCAAAGCACGTCTAGTCACTATTAAAATCACTGCATGTCTGTCATATTCCTATTGAAAGCGGATACCTATACAAATACAAACAATTTCAAAACTGCAATAAACATCCTAAACCCTTCAAGAAAATAAGTTAATTAATAATATTAAAGTGCGCTGTTAGAATACTAGTACATACCTAATTTAAAACCCAAATTGCTCAAATTTGTTTTTTTTGCCAAATTGCTCTGTATTATTGCCAAAATTAAAATTAAATATAGTAATATACAAAGTGGCGCAAATGTTATCACATTAATTGATACCACATATATTACCTACATGGTATTCTTTGACGATTTACAAATTATGAAACAAATGTATTCAGTAGTTTAGCCACAGGATATTTTTTTGTTTTCATAATTTAGAACATCATGTGTAATGCAGAGATAAATGTCAAAGACCGCGAGAAGCGATATTAAAACAAAACAAACAAACGAAAAAAAACACAAATAGGAAAAAGAATAACAAAAGAAATAAGTTCCATAATCTTGTGACGAAAAGAAATAGGTTAGTGTGTGCTTACAATGGTGTTCCAATTTGTATCTAATTTTATTTTGTTAAAAACAAACAATAATTTCTTTATTTCTGCGAAAATAGGTTTTTGTTTATGTTAACCGTCTTATATCAACCAGCTTAAGGCAGTATATCATTCAATGTGATAAGGTTTGCGTCACTTTGTATATTTTTTATTATTACGTACAATTTATTACTAAAAAATATTCTATCCGTCTTTTTTAAGGACGGAGTGTACATTAGATAATCATAATATGTTAACTAAAATTATAAATGGGAATGTGAGTTTGTTTGTTTATTTATTTCTTTGTTTGCTTGTCTGTTACGCTTTCACACCTTAACTGCTCAACCGATCAGCATGAAATTTTGCATATACCTTGTCGGAAGTACAGAAAAGGACATGGAGTACCTATCGTCCAGAAAAAGACATTTCGAAATAAGACGGCACAAAAGTGATCTACAGATAGTATCTCTAAGTGCGTTTCTAAAATAATACCTTCTGAAAAAGTGATTATCTATGAAGGAATGCCGTGTGATAACTTTAGTTTTAAAATAAAGCAATAAAGCCTACAGATATACATAGGTTAAGACTACCCCGGATATGTATCTGTGACGCTCGTGCCAACCACAAGCGAATGATTGGCTCATGAAATATACACCAGTATAGTACTTAGGTATATGTAGATAAATGTGTAAATATAAATGGTAACGTTCATATTCATCTGCGTGAATATTATTGCCAAGTATCTTGCTACGCCGCTTTAGTCTACCCAAAGACAAACTGTGAAGTTAATTTTCATCATCGATAGGTGTGTCTTTCTATTGTCTGTTTGTTCAGTACAAATATTATAAAGAGGGAAGACTTGATTTTTTGTTTGATGGTACGGATTCAAGTCAAAAACTAATAAACTATTTTAAAAAATTCTTCCACCATTAGAAAGCTATATTATCACCGAGTAACAGGCCATATTTTATTTTTTAAAAGTGCAGTTACTAACATAATCTTAACTACTCTTACGCGAGCGAAGCCGCGGGCAAAAGCTAGTAATACGCTTAATACCTTTGTTTATATTGGTGTATATGTATAGAAAGATAAGATAGTAAGCGAATATTACAATGATTAAACGTGTTAAGGTATGTCAGATTCAGCTGAACTTTATTCGTTAATCTAGATTTTGACAGCAGTACTTTTTCTGGGTCAAAGGTACCTTCTGTCCTGTTCTGTACCTACCCCTGACAATGTGTATGCGAAATTTCATGATGATCGGTTAAGTAGTTAAGGCGTGAAAGCGTAACAAACATACTCACATTCGCATTTATAATATTTAAGGATGTTAGAGTCAGTGTAGGTACATGGCATGGCAAAAGCATGCCATAGCTTGTCTTATATTTATTTGTATTATAGCATGCATTAAGCACCTAGCATCCCTTTAGTGTGCTTTGGAGTGTTTGTCCGCAATATGCAAGAAAGCTTGAAGAATTAAGAGGGAACAAGATAGAAAGCATTCCATTTACATACTGCTAAAACGACAATTGGGTATGCCTTAAATTCACGCCAGTGTGTCAAAGGTAAACTGCTGAACGATTTTAATAAAATTTGTTATATTAGATTAGTAACTACCATAACAAATTTTATTAACCGTTATAATAATATATCTTTATTTGCATAAAACATGGTCTTAAAGCTGATCGATACATGGTTAGTGTTTCACATGCTTTGGCATACAATAGGCGTGCAAAATTTTACAAAATTTACATGAGTTATATACACTAATTCTATATTATATTATATACCATACCATTACCAAAATATTACAATTTACATATCCTCCTAACCTTTATAAGACATGCATGGCTATTGTGTAGAAACATTTATCTGTGAGCCATTTCTTAAAAGTGTTTATAAATCTTGAAAGGGTTAATTCTCGTATGGATTTTCGAATTTTATTGTATATTTGTACATATACACATACAACTACTATTTTTTATATAGGCTGGTTGACATCATATGTACTTGTAATTTACTGGGGTCTGTAGAAATATTATTTATTACTGTTGGCCTTTTTAAAAATATCCGAGTATTTTTGACAATATAACGGCGAATGGAAACATCGTGAGGAAACCTGCATGTCTGAAAGTTCTACATGCCTAATGTTCTCGAAGATATATGAATTCTGCCAACCCGCACTGGACCAGCGTAGAGGACTATGGCACAACCATTCTCACACTGAGAAAAGGCCCGTGCCCAACATTGGGACACTTTAATATAGGGCTGATATTATTTATTATAATTATGTATATTAACCTTTTCAGCACCAACCTATGCCGAACGCGATATGTTCTCCAGCGCCAAGCTATAAATCTACATACATATTAGTATAACGGTTGAAACATTCTGGCTATCTAAATGTTTCTGTTTTGAAAATAAACATGGGTCCTTATTGAAATAAAAATGTAAGAGTAGGATTTTAAGCAATAATAAAATTACGCACAATATTATTTATGTATTTTTCTTAAATGTTATGATTAGACAATATCTTCTAATAAAGTCGTGTCATGGAGGGTACGGAAACGTTTGTCTTCTTTACAATACCGTGGCGCACAATATATATTAATGGCCACTAAGTCAAAGTCATAGTCAAAATCATTTATTCATTTAGGTCACAAAATAACACATATAAACTTCAAAATATATAGGTTAGTGAGTTTACTAAGTTTCTGAAGCCACATTTATGTTAATTGCTAGGTTCAGGTAAAGGGTTGAGCCTATGAGAAGAAACCTGCAAGAAGCTTATGGCTACTCTTTTAAATCGCCAATTAAATATAATTTCAGTATTTTACAACTCTTATCAAGAAGGTGTTGCAGCCATTATGCCATATATTACTGACTATATAAATCTAAAGTTTATAACAATAATTTTAATTAAATCATTACTGAGTAATGTAAAGGAGATGAAATAATAAGGATTTAGTCGAATTATTTAATATTAATCTATAATAGACAGTAGGATGGCATGAGGGCGCATACACTTACACTTTTTGGCAATGCGAAGGCAGTCCGTGACTAAATGCGATTGTGCATTTATATGTTTAATTTTATTTTCAATAATAATTGAAATGGGAAGCACGATACTTAATACATTATGCACTAAAAGATAGTTGTACGGTGCAAACGTACACTTTGCAAAATCAGCAGATTTCGTAGCACGCGCGGCCTCGGTAAAATGTATTAATTAGTTCGCAATCGGCTATGCGGCTATGCGGATAGGCGGCTTCCTATCAATATAACTTTTCTCTTATCAATCCGTTTCTTTTATTTATGTTACTTATCATACTACAGTTAGCAAGATACCGTTCTTTTAGTAGCCATTAATATATGAAGGTTACAATTTACAGCACTTTTTGACTTATAGAAACAAAAAATATGTTTGCTTTGGGTACGCAAACAAAGTAATAGGTATTAATTAATATTATAAATATTCGCCTTCCAAATGGCACCAAATAGTATTACGTAATGCATTAACATCACCATAAAGAAACGCGAGCGAAGACGCACCAAGAAACTAACACTAAACAAAAACGCACACAAATCGTAATCCACCTCCTTTGATTCTAAAATAGATATTCTATTTACGACGTTGGTTTCCATCGATGATTATATAAGAAGGTATTATTAAAATTGAAATAACAGATAAACAACATAGAATAACAAAATTTATAAATATAAAAATGTGTGTCAAGTACGGGCTGAGTATGCGACCAATTTAATTTATTAGATTAGTTTATTTTTAAATTCGTTTTCCCTAAGATTTGAGATTGCTTGTCTTAATTTTACGTACAGTTTTCGCTTTGCTTATACGTGTATAATATGTATATAATTGCGTTGAAATTAAAATACATTCCACAAATTTTATAGCGGCCTAATTTGTTTACAATTTTTAATAATTATTTAAGTAATTATCATAGGTATTTTCTAATGTTTAAGTTGACAGATTTCCTAGATACAAAGACATATATATTAATCCCTGTTTAGAATTGTGATGAAACCTAATCAAAAGTGTAAGTTACATATAACGCTGGACAAATGTAAATTGGCGCCAAACTGCATGAATTTTCGAGAAGCTTGTGGAAAGCTTTTGGCCTGTTTCTTGACGATTATTTTGTGAAGAGCAGAACGTACCTTATTTACAAATGCGAATGTGAGTTTGTTTGTTACGCTTTCATGCCTTAACTACGACACCGATAATCATGCATACACGTTGTCAGGGGTATAGAAAAGGACATAAGGTACCTTTCATCCAGGAAAAAAGGATTGGTTTCGAGGAATTTGGCATTTATTCAAATAATCTACATTTAAACGAACGAAGAATCTAGTACATTTATAAAGGTTAAACTGAGGATTTATTACGAGACCGACAAAAAATTGTTTCGTTCGAAGTAATAAGTATTACATTAAAATAAAATGTACATAGGAATCAATCAAATATATTTCGCTGAAATTTAGCATACGTACCTATTAGCCATTATTTGACTATAATTTCCTAGAATAAAACAGAAACAAAAGAAAGCCTGGCGTCTGCCAGTTTTTTAGAGAAAACTCAGCTAACACCTAGTTGAATACCGGTCCTCTGACTTTAAACATACCTAAAAATTTTCGCACGCGTGTAAAGATTTTTTTTAAATACATCTCTTTCTTTAGGAATAATTCCTGTATCGCGGGCGACTTTACAAACATTCAAACAACGGACACAAAGAACATCCAGACTCAGAACAGCAATTTGTAGACCACACAAATTTTTGTTCCGTGTTGGATTCGAATTCACAAAACTCGGCGCATAGGCAGTAGCGAGGCGACCACTTCTACAACGCCATTCATGCAGTCATTACTACTAAAACTATTATAATATAATAGGATAAATTGTAATATTTTCATGTGAAGCGTATTTAATAATTAGATACATTATAAATTATAATAATAGCCGTTACGGACGGAAGGTCACTGCTATGACTTCAAAACAACAATTACGTTATGTCTTATTAGTTGGTATTACAAAGAACTGAGTTAAATGATCGGTCTATAGTTTATAAGTAGGTACCTATTTATTAAAACGCATCAGTGAAACTGATTTATTTGTTACGTTCTTATTTATGCCTAGACAGCTAAATGGTATAGAGATAGTATAAAAGCTGTCGAAAGGTGTTGTATAAAGCAATACGAACGAAATAATAGGTATGTAGCGATACTAATGGCTCTTTGAAGCCTATGGCGTGGGACAAATACAAGAGCCTTTCCGCACCTCGCCCGCGACTTGCCCGCGTTTCGCCCTAGGCTCACCTCCGCCCGACGCCTCTTGTATTTGTCCCGCGCCTAAAAGGAGCGCTCCAACAATATTGTAACTAGACTAAGCTCAGTTAATAAAAATACATCATTATTACTTCGTTTTATTTTTATTATTTTTCTTTAGTTTTGTATAGTCAGGTGCAAGTATGCAGTAGTGCTGTGCGGCGGTCGTCTCCCCGCAACCACTCAGTTAGGTCGTAACTAAACATGTACATATTTATTTACTGTAGTACTGTATCTTAAGATACAGACACTATTTTACGAGCCATGGTCTAATATGTTATACGTGTAAAAATAGACATCATGATCATCAATATTGTGTAATCTCACAATGTCAACGGTATAATATCATGACGTATGTGGCTTTTGTGATAATCATAATAAATAAATTTTATTAGTATATTTATTTATTTTATTTGTAACTGGTAACAATAAATATACCTATATCTATGTCTACCATGAAGCATTTTATTTGGCGGTCTCGAAGGCGTAGTGGTTAGTGTAAGTCGGTTACACTAACCACTACGCCTTCGAGACCGCCTGACGTCGCGGGTTCGATTCCCGCACAAGTCAAACTTTTGTGTGCATGGGCATGGATGTTTGTCTTGGTCTGGGTGTTTCTATGTATAATATGAATCATGTATGTATTTACAAAAAAAAGTATAAGTATAAAAAGTATAGGTAAAAAAAAGGTATGTTTATTCATTGTCTAGCACCCATAGTACAAGCTCTGCTTAGTTTGAGCTAGATGATGTTGTGTGTATGTGATAGAATATTATTATTTATACCCCTAGAAGAGATACTTTAGATTAAATACTTACTATTAACCCTATATACTCGTAACATTACTCCTAGAGATAGGTAACAAACTTTAATAATAGCATACTTATGCTGGCAAGCGGTTACCACTTCTTGCAGGCGGTCAACCAGTTTCATCGGGTCTTTATCGCGTTATTTAAAGGTAATAAATATCTAATAGCAGAGAATGCAGAGATAGCTCATTGGGAGACCAGACCGTTGAACTGCCATACAAAGTTCGATCCCAAGGCACATCTCTGACATTTCGTTAGTTGATTATCGCTCGCTAAGTATATATATAATTATTATACTTGTAAGGGAGACCAACAGACTGCAATGCAGAGGGTCTAGGGTTCGAAGCCACGTCACGCACCTCTGACTTTCGGAAGTTATATGACTTTTCAAAATTATGTGCGTATTGATTGACATTTATCGCCTGCTCCGTGCCTCGGAGAGCACGGTAAGCCGTCGGTCCCGGCTGCCATGAACATCTATAGCAGTCGTTATTGGGAAGTCAGTGCCCTATAATATCCTGACACTGGTCTAGCCTTAGGGTATCGTTTAGCCTTCGGGTTGCGGAGGTCAGGTGGCAGCCGCTTCGTGTAAAAACTGATATCTAGTCAAATACGGTTAGACTAGAAAAGCCGATCCCAAGTGACTTGGGAATAATAAAGGCTAGGAAGAAGAAGACTTGTGGACTACTTTCGCCGAGCTATGGTAATATCCAAATCCTAGGAGAGTATTCTGCTGAGTCTTGGCGTTCTAAATACGCCAAGACTCAGCAGAATACTCTCCTATTATCCCTAGACAACTATGGCTTACATACCACCATAGGACTTTGAGTTAAAGCCATAGGTACAGTCACCGGTAATAGTGCATGGATACCTTAAGGTCCAAAATCCTGTGAACACTCAAATTTGAATGAATATAAATTAACAGAGAAGTGCTTGTTTATTTGTTACAATTACTTAAATTATTTGTTACAACATATATTACATATACTATTTATATTTAATTATTTATGCCTTAACCATTTTTGTAAATATTTAGTAGGTATTATAATTATTTGTGTTTTTGTAATTATGTTATCTTTTTTAATACGTTTGTAAATATGAATTAATTTATGAATATTGTAACGCGTACTCATTTTAGTAAGTAGGTGAAATTTATAAGAAATTATAATCTCAGCCGAAAAGACACTCGAACATAGGGAGAGTTAATAATGTTTGCGTACGAACAGAATAGCGTGTTATTAAAAGTATCTATAAAATAAACTACCCACTATAAAGTTAAAAATGCATTTGTAATTATTTGCTTCTTGTTTTACCCAGAAACGTGTTATTTTTATAATAAACTATTGTGAATAGAGATTAAAAAATTATTTAATGTAAATCAAAATTGTGTTCTTAAGAAATTTACTTCTTTTTATTTTATAATAGTGCACCGCCATCTATAAAGATATAAATAAACTACTTAACAGTTCTTATATTGATTGCCTTTAGATGGCGTCAATTACCGGCTTTTACCATATTAGTTTAGAAATGTGTATGCATTGTTGAAGCTCACTGTACATCCTGGGAAGAGTATGAGATACAGTTATATATGTCAATGCTGATGAGTGTGAATGAAATGAATGAAGTAAATTAATAATGAAAAATACAACATCTTTTTTTCTATCCAGGAGTCCGGTAGACCTTCAGAACACTGTAGTGGAGACAAGTTTGAGTACGTAGACTATGTAGTACTAGATTTTGCCTGTGGCTTGGCTCGCGCAAAAGGTTGGTACAGTACTTTTTCCTGGATGAAAGACAAAATGGCTGTTCCCTTGAGAGGGTGTAAATTTCATGATGATCGCTCGAGTAGTTAAAGCGTGAAAGCGTAACAAACAAACTAACATTCGCATTTATAATATTAGTTAGGATAACAAACATTGTCACATTGTGGCCGGTGTTATTTGTGTGAATCCAGTTACGCTCTATAAATCTACTCGTGGCATTGAAGATCTATAATTGTTTAATTTATCGGTGTATCAATGCGAAACATTTTAGTTAAAAACATGTTTTTATCTTTGTAAACTATTTGATTGTTGTTCTTGTTATGTTGATTATTTGACACTACATTTTGCCCGCGGCTGCATTCGCGTAAATGTAGGTTAGGTTAGTAACAGTACTTTCCTCTGGATGGATGGTACCCTATGTCCCTTTCTGTTCCCTTGATAAAGTGTATGCAAAATTTCATGATGATTGGTCGAGTAGTTAAGGTTTGAAAACGTAACAAATATTGTAATATCAATGTGTATGTACAAGAAATCGAATAAATAATTTATTTATTTAGCTAGCTAGCTAATGGGGCCTATCGAATTTGTACCACTAGCGAGTAACGTCCTGTCAATACTGTCACAGATGCTGTCAAAAGCCGTATTTGACGGTTTTTATAGTAACTATTGAAGTGACTATAGAGTATGAGGACATTACTTTCCACTAGCCCTTCTAGAGTGAATTCAAGCGCGATAGCCCTCATTGTAGTAACAGAGGATATATAGGTATCCAGATATATAACCCTAAGGTGGATACAACAACGTTACACACATAGTATAGCATATCGTATAATACAGTATCTACTGGAGATAGCAGAGTTTATAACAGTCGCTTGTTAGAATTTACCAAGACTAGTTAAACAATTGATAACTCAGTTTAATTATCAGTGAACGACCTTTCTAGAAGGCTGATGCTTGGAAATACAATCTGAATAGTGTCGATTCATCAAATCGATGTCATGTAACGTAAGTTCATAAATGAGTGAAGTGCGTTTATCGATAAAATATTTGAATGATTAATTACGATGATGAAATCGATTAGCAATTTGTAACACAAGAGGAGGAGGCGATACTTATCAGTCACGGCAGCCAATCGTTACAGCAACTTGCCATTGTGCAGAAGAACTTGTTGCTTACAAGTATGTAATAGCTCTCCCTATTTCCTCGCTCTCATATCAATGTTTATACCGTCACATTGTAGGTGATATCGGTACACCATAGTACCTACTATGTGAGGGTAGTCCAACGCGACCGGCAAGAGTTCCGACGCAGGACTAATGGCTATTCATGTTTTCCCAGGCACAAAAATCTGCAACGCTATTGTTTTTTTTATAGAAGATCCAATTACTTTTCATGAGCTCACGCGTAGTCAGTCACATTCCTAAACCGCTGCACGACTTAGCTAGACGATTGAATTTTGGTGTCGCTGGTTCTAATACTTATGAAGATTTGCATAGATTTCATCAGGATTACCAAGAGTTTGAAGAGTTTTAGTCGCACTGGCAATAGGTACCATGACTTCGAAAACGTTTTGAGACGAACTTACTCAACGACTGTACAATTCTTTTTTCTGCTAATAGTAATATTAATAAAAGTAATAGTAGATCTACAGCTTTTTATATGAATAAGACGCTACGCTTCCACTTTTATAATGCGCACCGCAAATTATCGATGGAAATCTTTGCCCACAACATCTAAATTCTAGTATGTTTTCAAGCCAAGACCGAATAGGTCCAAGCATATTCCATCATAGACCACACCTGACGTCAAAGGAGAATGGCCAAACGAAAGCCTCAAAAAATAATATTTCTGATTGAAGACGTTACTTACTTAAGGAAGAGGAAATCTAAAGATTGTTGTTTTTGCTGCAAATTTATAAATAAACCGTATCTTAGTGCATCATGTGGCAATTATGCAACGAGCTAATAATAACGAATCATGATTTCAGCTCGACGTCACCAGTGTTGGCAGTGTTGCGAACGTTGAAATTGGCAAGCACGCACGGTCGTTCAATGACATGGTTCGGTTGACAGAACGATGCCACTGTTGTCAGTGACGCGATCCATTCATACCTTCGGAAGGTCTTTTATCGTACTCTTTACTTCTTATTTTATGAAGAAGTGAATTCCTCCAACATTTTGCCAGCTACGTTTTCAGTCCCACATTATAGGAGATAGCCTATTATACATACATAAGGCAACATTACCAGAATAAGTAATGTTGAAGAAATTTTTATAACAAGGAAAGCCGTATCGCCTTTCTAGACCTGGGCCTCAAGATCGTCCTTGCATATATTATATACCTTAGGCGTAACTTATGCTACAAGACCGACGAAGTTTCCGAGTTTCTATTAGTTTAAACTAGGCCAAAATACTCACACATACTGTTGATATTATCAGAAATATACTTACTTATCATAAACTGGAAGATGAGACGAGAGGAAGATGTTAAACAGAGGGATCCCACAGCGGGAAGTGTGGATAATCACTGTTGCTTGGATTCCTGGCGGTCCAGCGACGACCATGGAATTTTGTAAGTTGGCACAGTGCTTTATATGTGTAATCGTTGGCAGACCACACGCCACTTGTAAAGCTAATAAAGAATTTATAGGCATGCAGGTTTTCTCGAAATATTATTACTTCACCGAGCATATTTGAAAGAATAAGTAATATTGTCTTCTGTTTACGCGAATGTTATTCATTGAAATTAAACTACTATATACGGATTTTATCGCGTTGTTTATTTATCACTGTATTACAAAATTTTGAAAATATTACTCTACTACTACTATTGATTTTATTTGACTAATTTATAAGCTAATAAAATTATTTAAACTATTAAATCTATTTATTTTTGGTTTACACTTTCCCCGACGTTTCGGGTGCTTTTCAGCAGCCATGGTCACGGGGAGACTAAGATGGTAGTTGTCTCAATGTTCCAGTGTAGTTATTTCAAAGTACCTGAACATAATTTAATTATTGGTGTTTCTATTTACGCAGAATGAGCTCAAAGTATCATGAAGTCTAGCTGTATAACGTCGGGGAAAGTGTAAACCAAAAATAAATAGATTTAATAGTTTAAATAATTTTATTAGCTTATAAATTAGTCAAATAAAATCAATAGTAGTAGTAGAGTAATATTTTCAAAATTTTGTAATACAGTGATAAATAAACAACGCGATAAAATCCGTATATAGTAGTTTAATTTCAAAGAATAAGTAATATTATAAATGCGAATGTAAGTTTGTTTGTTGGTCTATTTGTTTGTTACGCTTTCACGCTTTAACTACTCGACCGGTCATCATGCAATTTTGCATACACGTTGTCGGGCAAGAACAGAAAATGACAGACTATTAATTAAAAACATACAACATTAGAAAAATATGGGAGAACATAAACTCACGGCTGGGTAGGCAAAAAATAAATCTAAATAGTGTTATTTCGAAACACTTGGGCAAAACTGAAAATATCAGTAATATTTGTAACAACTTTACGAAAACGTTCACTAAAGAAATACAAAATATAAGCATGTCTATAACACACAATTTTTGAGAAAGGAGAATTACATATGTGCATGTAATATTAGTTTTAGATATTGACAAACATACCCAACGGATGTTAAAAAATAATAAATAAACTATCTTAAGAAAAATCGCCAGGTCTAGATGGCATACGCGTACAAGATATTGTTACGTGCTGGGTTCGACGGATAAGAATACAAAACAATATTACCGACTAAAACACGTTTTATTCTAGTACACAATTAACTTTAAAACACAACAAACACTATACTACACTTTTCCACTGTAATTGCTTCAAACTCCGTAGTATTGTCGCTTCCGTTCGCTTCGATGAACACTTGACCGCTTACGATAGTAAACTGACTCGGCGGTGCGCGTGCGCTCTATTTATACGCGGGTAAAGCGTTTCTGGAGTATTCCAGAAAACGTCACACACGGCACGCAACAGCGCGATAGTTCGAGAATGTGCCAGCGCTTTCTCCACTGAACTCGTAGTGACAAATACGTAGTTCCGTAAGATGTCAATAGATGGTGCTGTAATAAATTATTATTAGAAACCGCAGACTCTTCCCCACAGTGCCGTCAGAGGGCATGAGCCGTAACAATATTAAATACTTGCGTAAATAAATCAGTCCAATTTTAGCTAGCTTTATTAATATGTGTCTATCGAAAAGTATATACCCTGACCAACTTAAAAATGCCATTATACACCCGATTTACAAATCCGGAAGCCACTTAGAGTACGTTAACTACAGGCCAATAGCAATTTTACCAGCCATAGATAAAATACAGCGATGTTTTGGCATCAAAACACATACCCTCTTACACGCAGCACGACTTTAGAAAAGGAAGGAGTACAGTCTCCGCTCTAATAAGTTTTGCAGATTACGTAAATGAAGCATTAAACTTGGGAATGCAGCTGATAGTAATATACATAGATTATAAAAAATTATGTGATTCCCTGGACCATGACACACTGCTACTGGCGATGGAAGAATGCTGCATACGCGGGCCAGCTAATGACTGATTTAGAAAATACGAACAGAAAAATGCGCACTATTGTGAGCGGAGTGGCCGGCGAGGACGCACCAGTGAACCTGGGCGTGCCCACCGGTTCCGTGTTCGGCCTCCTAGGGTAGGTACTTGATGCACGTCAACAGCGTCGCGAACGTAGTAGCCAACTGTCAGGTATATATGTACGCAGACGATATGTGTTTGGTTTATGCCTCGAAAGATATCTCCCAAGTGTAAAGAAATATACAAGCAGACTAAGAAGAGATAACGAAATGGGCACATGACAATGGCATCATAGTAAACGTAAGCAAAACTAAGTGCATGCATATGCATTCCCCATACAATCAGAAATATAAATATAGGTGATAAAGGTATAATAGGACACACATATGATTGTCTACATAGCAACAAATGTAATTGTAACTGCGACGCGCTTCAATATGTACACAATTATAAATACTTAGGCCTACAATGATTGACAAAAACTTTAATTGGGCAATGCACATATCTAATGGTTGTAACAAGCTACGATCCTAGGTAAATTTTATCAATTAAGTAAAGTACTGAATACCTCTATGAGAATTGTGTACTTCGCTCTTGCAGATGCTTTAATAAACTATGGACAAATTTTTTATGGTAGAACTTTTGCTATATATTTATTTAAAGCTTACAAATAAGACTGTTAAAATACTTAATTATTAAGAAAGAGAAATATGAATGTAATAAAGAATATGATAAACTGTTTCCTAAAAAAAATGTATATTTAATAGGTTTACAATTTATATTACTACGAAGATGATTATAAATATGCTATAGATAATATAGACAACACTAGAAGAGTTAGAGACCGAAAGCTAATTAAACCAAAAGTAAAGAACTACTACGGTCAAAGAACAAATAGGTATTTAGTTCCTAAGATTTTAATGATATAGATGTAATAAGAAAAACACCTAAAATAAGTATTAAATACTCGTAAGAAAAGACTGATGGCTGTATTGCTGTATGATGTATGTGTCGTCTAGCAGTGCAACTTTCAGTCACTATAAGTACAAAGTATATAAATTGTATGTAAAGTCTGTCAAAATTTATTTTATTTTTAACTTTAAATATTGTTTCTTTTTTTAAAACCATTGTGTACTGAGCTATTTTTTAATGTATGGTGATAATTTGTATTAGAATTTAAGAGGGTGTTTCGCCGTTAAACTTAACGTTTGGCGAGTATTATGTATTCTCGCTCCGGTCCATAGACTGAACCATGTCCGGGAGCGACTGTTACTAACGTAATCTATCCATTTTATTTTTTGCATGTTAGTCTCTATAATGAAGTGTCAAATGTCTCCATATATCTCTCTTATGGTACACTTTTAAACGTGCAGGTTTCTTGATAAAGTTTTGCTTTACCGTTGCATAAGAGTCATTTAAAGAGATGCAGCATTTCCAAGTGAACCTAGTGCGAAGAAAAATTACCTTTAACTTTTTGAAATTATATGCATAAAAAGTTAATTATCGCTCGTTGCCTTTATACACGAAAAAACATCATCTGCACCATTAAATTGTCACACAAATGCTTACTAACGATGCGCTTAATTTCATTGGAATTATCCTTATCCTTACTAATCCTTACTAATATTATAAATGCAAAAGTAACTCTGTCTGTCTGTTACCTTTTCACGCTCAATCCCCTAAACCGATTCAGATGGAATTTGAAATAGAGATATCTTGAGACCCTGGGAAGAACATAGGCTATATAACGTCACGCTACGGCCCACGGTAGCGGCGCAGTAACCACAAATACCACTGACGCGGGTGAAACCGCGGTCACAGCTAGTAATATTATAAATTCGAAAGTAACTCTGTCTGTCTGTTACCTTTTCACAACTAAACCACTCAACCGATTTAGATGAAATTTAGTACACATTTAGTTTAAAACCTGGGGAAAGATACAGCCTACAGGTTACATTTATTGATGTAGTAGTATCACACGGGCGAAGCCGCACGCAAAAGCTGGTATTTGTATATATGTGTATTTGTGTCTGTAGTTTAGTGTATTTGTATACACTTATAACGCGACATCTATTTTACAGGTCTCAGTTTACACACATATTTATTTTTTTAAAAGACTGCTCTCTTTCTCTAGTAGTAATTCCTGTGTCACGGGGGACTTTACAAACATTCAAACAGTAGACACAAAGAACACCTTGACTCGGAACAACTATTTGTGAACTATATAAATTTTTGTACCGTGTGGGAATCGAACTTGACACAGAGGCACGGCAACCGTGTGAGTCTTATATGTAGTGTTGGCAACACATCATCATTATCATTACATATTATAAAACAACAAAGTCCACCGTCGCGTCTGTCTGTCTGTTTGTCTGTTTGCGATAAACTCAATAACTACTGAACGGATTTTTATACGGTTTTTACCAATAGACTGAGTGATTCATGAAGAAGGTTAAGGTGTATAATTTGTGAAAGTTTTGTACAACCCGTGCGAAGCCGGGGCGGATCGCTAGTTCGAATATAATTTGAAAGCGACTGTGCTCATCGCTACTATGTATAACAGGACGATTCCCTATCAATTCGCATAAAAATTTAAGACATAATGTAACATGGCATAGTTTTGTTTAACCTAATTATATTTACGCATGATTCTTTTAAACATAATTATAAAGTTGAATTGTACCTATAATTATTATCACAACTGGCCGCTTGGTCACCGAACCTGCACCGATTTTTCGGCTTGTCCATCATTAAGATAATTATGTCAACATAAATTGTATGCCAAAGACAATTAAGATGTCGGCCTCGATGGCGTAGTGGTTAGTGTAACCGACTGCTACGCCTAAGGTCGCGGGTTCGATTCCCGCACAACTCAAACATTTGTGTGCATGAACATGGATGTTTGTGTTGGTCTGGGTGTTTCTATGTATAATATGTATGTACTTACAAAAAAAAGGTATGTACATATGTATGTTTATCCATTGTCTAGTACCCATAGTACAAGCTCTGCTTAGTTTGGGCTAGATGGTGCTGTGTGTATGTGGTAGAATATAAAAAAATAAAAAAATATGTCCAAGTATTATTATGCCAAAATAGTTATGCCAAAGTATATTAGGGATAAAACATTATGCGAAAAGAAGTGATCCCGTTTTCGAAATGCTGGGGAAATGCTCCTTATGCATACCCCATCGCCACAAGGGGAAGCAATAGGGTTATGTAAGGTCCCCCCCAGACTTCGGGCCTACCGACTAAAACCACCACGGTGTGCCAACTCACTGTATTGTATGGTGTGCTGCACCCAGCAGTGCCTAATACAGGCAGAAAAGGTCTGCGGGCGATGACTCCTGGGTGACGCCCCGGCACGACAGAGGGCGTCACTCCGACTCAATGACTGGCAGGCGGGAGATCCCCGTTCGAAAAGAAGGGATCCCTAACATAACTACCAAAACAAAATAATACCTGCAAACAAAATCTGTAGACTTACTCATATTGGTGAATATCATAAATTTAACGGATATTGTTATAAACACCTAAGTAAATACAAACAGTGAGTACATTCAATGATTCAATGTAAATGGTTAAACGTCAAACAAACGATACGTCAGCGTATGAACATCATTTTAAACTATTCACATGAAAACTATACAAATAAACAAAGGTGAACATACGCATGTAGATATTTACTGATATTTTTATTAAACCACAAGATGTTCCCGCAACATCGCTTGCGGTAATGTCTTGTTTTATACCTCTGACAAGATGTATGCAAAATTTCATGATAATTGGTCGAGTAGTTAAGGCATGCAAGCGTAACAAACAAATAAACAAGCAGACACATTCGCATTTATAATATAACTAGATTTTGCCCCCGGCTTCGCTCGCGTTAATATAGGTTAGGTTACTTTTTTTGGGTGAAGGGTACTCTATATCCTATTCTGTATGTAACCCTGACAACGTGTATGCGAAATTTTATGACAATCGGCCGAGTAGGTAAGACGCGAAAGCGTAAACAAACAAACACCTTTTCGCATTTATACTATTAGTTAGGACAAATGGATGAAACTGTAACCTTCAGAATATATAGGTTTTTTTATACTATTAAGACGGAAAACAAGTTTTACGTTCAATGGTTAGTTGTTGTTTTACTGACGTGTCTTCCATGAGTTATCAGAGCTCTGACGGAACTGCCTTACTGGCGCAGACAAGTAAATTAATTTCATTAGCTACTACTATTACAGAAGTATCAGGATAGTCTAGCAGTAGTTGCCAAGCGGATAAGGCATCATACTTGCGATCAAGAAGTACCTACAATCCCACTCATATGTTACTCCACTTCTTAGCAAATTCACAACATTTTTGTTTCTTTTTTAAATACGACTCCCGCGCTATGAATATTTTCTGTGTCGCAGGGGACTTTACAAATGTTCAAACAACGGAAACAAAGAACACCTCGACTGAAAACAATAAGTTGTGGATAACAAAGTTGTGTCCCGTGTGGGATTCGAACCCACAACACTCGGCGCGCCGGCAGTGGCGAGGCGACTACTTCAACCATTTTGCCATCCGTGCATGTATGTAGATGGCACAAGATTTGTCGCCAATTGCGATACTCCTAAAACCGATAAAATCTGTGTATAATACAATCATTACTAAACCATACTTGATCAAATCAAATCAAACCATTGCATTTGAAATAAATATGTAATGCTTTGATGGCCCCGTTGGTCCTGTACCCTAAGAGCAATCGTGAGGTTCTAGACTCGGATCCCGAGTCTGGCTTAGTGTTATTGAGTTCCTGTTGGTAAATTTTCAGGAGCAGTACGATACGAGAACGGTAAACTACATGTATAAGACTCGAAGAAGATCAGAGTTGAACTGTGGTTTACAGCCATCATAAGAAATTAAGTTTTTACGTATTTGGAATCGGTGAGAAAAACGCATCTGCCAGTATGTTTATATTAAATACTAGTTTTTCCCGTGACTTTGTTATTTTAGTAACAGTACCTTATTTATAATAAAATACAGCCTATGTTACTGGGTGATAATATAGCTGTCTAATGGCAAAAGAATTTTGAAATCGGTTGAGTAGATTTCGAGTTAAATTCTTACAAACAAACAAAAAATTTAATCTAAATATATTATGGTATAGATGAAAATATTGGCAAATACGTCTGTTTCCTTTATGACAGCAGTATACTACACTCTACCTCTACTCTGCTCACCCCTCAAGGATAATATATAGGCGTAAATCTATGTACGTAGGTACAACTCAGCTCTATTGGCTGAGAGAAATATTCAGCTTGTACTTAATTTAATTCAAGGTAAGCAACTACACAATGAACCGCATAAATATAGTGTAATGAAGTCTGTTCCAATTACTCTTAATTCGTAAGCCTTAATTGCAGGTTCGAAATAATAAAACAGCTGTTGGCTTCGCGATCTGAAGATTTTAAAGAATGGGTCACGTACTATGGACGTTTTCTCTTGCCTACCATATTCTGACTTTATGCCGATGGTAGGTTTCATAATGCCTACCATATTCTGACTTTATGCCGGTGGTAGGTTTCATAATGCCTACCATATTCTGACTTTATGCCGGTGGTAGGTTTCTTATTGCCTACCATATTCTGACTTTATGCCGGTGGTAGGTCTCTTATTGCAAGAGCCGTCCAGGTGGGTACCACCACAGTGCCACATATTCTACTGCCAAGTAGCAGTGTGCAATTTGTGCTCTATTATGTTACGGTTTGAAGCGTACTGTAGCTAGTGAAATTTCTGTGCATATGAGACTTAAGGACCAATGTTTTAGGATCGGCAACGCGTGAGTGATGCCTTTGGTGTTGCGAGCGTTCATAGGCTGCGGTAGCCGCTTACCATCAGGCGGGCCGTATGCTTGTTTGTCGATTTCATAGCAATAAAAAAATACTCACATTATTTCTACCAACAAAGTTTCCCTTAGTTTGACACGAAATGTTTGTGTCCTTCATATTTTCAGACCATACCCTATGACGTCATACCGCATGCAATATTGACATTCGTATTTAAGTGAAGCTAATGTGAATAAAATATTGAGTGTATGAATTTGTCCGCGGCATCGCTTGCGGTAATATAGATTTTGTCTATACGAGTTTATTCCTCGGGAATAGTACATTTTTCTGGATGAGGTACTATATTATGTCGTTTTCTGTAGGTACTCCCGTACAACATGTATGCAAAATTTCTTCATGATCGGTCAAGTAGTTGAGACGTGAAAGCGTAACAAACAAACATTCGCATTTATAATATTAGTTAGGATTAGATTATATTATTCGTCAAAGATGCCAATATTTCGATTAGCTACAAATTCCAATAATCGAATATTTATCGATAATCACTCATCGCTACATCATACCTATGATTCTATAGTATGTTAACAAATATTCACGATGTCAAGTGTTTACAGTAGTAACAATTCAACTTCTGTGGATAAAAATAGCCACGCTTATTTAACTACTTAACAGAATTACTGTGTTTTCACTACCATTTACGATTGTCAAGGCTCATACCTGTTTGAGTCGTATGAACGTATCTATTTACGCACTTAAGAACTTTTGTCCGTCACCTTAAAGATTATATTTCTTTTGATCGCACTATAATTCTTATACGTAAGCGTATGTGATTAATCTCTTGATAATTTGTGCCTATTGATAAGATTCGTTTTTTTGTGTAAATGATATAAGTATTATTTATTCGAAAAGATTATTTTCTACAATGGGGGCAGATATGTTAAGTTCTACATTTTTCGCCTCGCTATCATAAATGTAGGTTAGGTTAGGTTTGTAACAATTACTCTCTCGCTCCCGGCCATGGTTCAGTCTTCACCCGAGCGAAGGGTCTTGGAACGCCGTCGCCTCCTTCTGTGAGGAAGCAATTTCCATCAAGGAGGTGGCGGAGCAGGAGAAGGAGCGCTTGAATCCAGCAGAACCAGGCGTTGGAGGGCGCGACATGACCTCCAGCCACTCTGAGGTTTGACTTGCCACGACTTTTCACTGCCACTTCAGCTTGGTTATCCAGAGAGCTATGTCGGCAACTTTAGTTTTCCAGTAATAAACAAGTGAAACAAGAAATGTAATGTAATAGAAAAGGTAAGTACATTTTAAAATCTTACTTTAAAACTTCGTTCTGAAGTTGAGCACGAAGTGCGTGTTTGGTTTGTATGAGCTACAGCAGAAGATGATACATTCCCAGAGGCTATCAGTAGGTATCTATTGGTCCATGGTAAAAAATCTACAGTGTTTGAGTTTTATACACCGTGTAACAGAAAGGTGTGGTCATATTTAGCGTCACATAATTTATCAAATAAATGCAAATACATTATCCTTACTATTATTATAAATTTGAAAGTAGCTCTGTCTGTCTGTCTGTTACTTATTTACGGCTATACCACTCCACCGATTGGATGAAATTTGATAGAGAGGTAGTTTAAAACCTGGGAATGGACATAGGCTGCTTTTTATTTAGGTACCACACTATATACAACACTAACAGCTGGCTCAGTGACCTCCGTGAACCCGAAAATGACCAGGCGCAATTTTGATAGAGACGTAATGCGTTTGTTTCGATGTTTAAAAATAAAATGTTTATATTTGTAAGTAATCATATTAAAAATATTTGTTTTATTACTGAGGCCACATAGGTATATTTTCAAATACACATTAGGTACAGGTCTATATTACGACCACACCTTTCTTTTACTCCTTTTATAAAAGGACAACTCCCGCACTAGGAATAATTGTGTGTCTCGGGAGATTTTACAAACATTCAAACAATAGACACAAAGAACATCCAGACTCGGAATAACCATTTGTGGTTCACGCCAATTTTTGTCCCGTGTTCCCACACCAACCCACAACATTCGGCGCAGTCGCATCGGCGAGAGGACCGCTTAAACCCCCTATGCGATCCGTGCAGTGTTACACGCTATAGGTGCCTAGCAGACACATTATTCTAAATACCTTTCTTCTTATCATAAGTCAAGAGGGCATTGAGTCAATTATACGCGGTGATAAGGCCTTTCAGTCCTCCGTTATTATCGCATATTACAATACGTACCTTTAACACTGTCTCCCAACAAGTTAAGTTATGTATATTGGGTATGGCATATATTCTAATAGCACCTATTAGATATTATTATAGTGACCTTGATGGGGTAGTGGTTAGTGTAACCGACTGCCACGCCTGAGGTCGCGGGTTCGATTCCCGCACAATTCAAACGTTTGTGAGCATGAATGGATGTTTGTCTTGGTTTGGGTGTTTTGTATATATAATGTGTATGTATTTACAAAAATAAAGTATATTTGTATGTTTATCCATTGTCTAGTACCTATAGTACAAGCTCTGCTTAGTTTGGGATAGATGGTGTTGTGTGTATGTGATAAAATATAATTATTTATCCAATTGAAAATATTAATCGAGATGAATGAGTTCTACCTCGCAATGAGAAAAGAAAAGCCATAAGAAAATAAAAATTATATTGGCTTAACATCCCGTAGGACTTATTATGTATAACCCAACAACTTCGTGCTCTCTGGAGAAACAAAAGAACACAGTAAGAATAGAATAATGTAAATATATAGAATAATGCGAACACGGTATTTGCATCTATCAGACAATAAAATTATGCATCTTTGAATGTTTATCTTCTTGCCCGTCCTAATTATTAATAAAAAATAAATGTATAATAAGTAATATTTTAACCATAGGTATGCAGTTTGTGAAGGTACATTGTGTAGCTACAGTTGTTTTAATTTATTAATAGCAGGAATATCATTAATATTATAACTGCAAATGTGAGTTTGTTTGTATATCCCTTAGGGTACCTTTCTAACCTAACCTACATTTAGACGAGCGAAGCCGCAAGCAAAACCTTATAAATAACTAGATGTGCCCGCGGTTTCACCCGCGTTTATGGCTACTGCGCCGCACCCGTGGTTCGTAGCGTGATCTTATATAGCCTATAACTTTCCTCCATAAATAAGCTATCCAACACTAAAAGAATTTTTCAAATCGAACCAGTAGTTCCTGAGATTAGCGCGTTCAACCAAACAAACAAACAAACTCTTCAGCTTTATAATATTAGTATAGTATAGATTGGGCTTCGGTATAAACAATGATAAAAAAATCCAATTATCGGGCTAGTTGTATATTACTGTGTTATCTAACTCTTCAACCTTCACGATAATCTGAAGTAAGTTTGCTTAGATAGTGTGTAGGTAAGATATATTTGCTTGTGATAAAAGTAACATTTCGCTAGAATAAAGTTATCGACAACAGAAGCCAATCAAATTAGGGTTATTAAATATTAAATTTCTGCTTACAGTCAATTCTCGGACAACGAAATAAACATTGAAACAATGGATTCAAAGGACACCCTGACTCGGATCATACATATTTTTTCCCATCCACACAGAAAAGAATTATGTGAACCTCACGAACATAGAACTACGACGAGGCGGCTACATAGACCACTACGCCATCTTTGTAAATTTAGTGGCAACACATCTCCTTATTGCTGGCTTTTTTGCATCACCACACCATACTTCTAATGTTGCAAGCGTACATAACTTTTGTGAGTAGCTTAAGTTAGAATGGCCAGTATTCTAACTTATAAATCCTAACTACATAATATTATAAATGCGAATGTGAGTTTGTTTGTTACGCTTTCACGCGTTAACTACTCGACCGATCATCATGAAATTTCGCATACTTTTTGTCAGGGCCGCAAAAAAGGCCCTGACAAAATCTAATCTAACCTATACTAACGTACATATACGGGAGCGAAGCTGCGGGAAAATCTAGTGAAAACATGTTTCACCTATTCGTTGATTTCAACAAATCGCCGTACACTATTATTAGCGGGTTGGGAGCCTTCTGCGCTCAGCCATAAACCGCGTAAAGTTGTCAAGACCATCAAAGGCCAACGACAAAAACACACAAGAAAATATACTACCTCAGTCCGCTGTAGAATTATACAATCCCCGTAACCGAGAACCGTAAGCTTTTATTCTTTCACTGCAGAGCAAAGGAGTGTGTATACGCGCTCGTAAAAAAAGTAACCTTGGGTCAAAATCACAGCATTGTGCAGAGTGCAGAATTCTTAACTCACAACTTTGTAATAAAGGCATTTTGTAGATTACCCTAGTGCAAAAAGTATTTACTTAGTACTTTTAACTTAGTAGTTCACTGGTTTTGAGAATGTCTTTATCTTCCTGTGATGTTTAATTATTTATGGTGTAAAAATTACTTTTTCTTGTATTATTTTGGAAACGATATTATACCATACGCTAAATATCTTAAAACTATGTCATGATATTATCAGTATCTACGTTTTATATTATGTTTATCTGTAACTTGTAAGATCGTTGTACTTTAAGGAGGTATTAAAATTGTAGACATTCATCAAAGGAAACTTATGATATACAAAAGTGACTATTCTCGCAATTTCGCTACGTTATGTGTTTTAAGCGCGATCACTTCTTTTCGTATAAAGTTGTTTTTTCTAATATACTTTGACATAACTATTTTAGGTTTTTCCCGGAAATATAATTGTTTACTATAATTGTTTTTGACATACAGCAAATCTGGTGAGGTCCCCTTGCCTCACCTTGTATGCGAAGCGAGTAAATAATTGGTGACAACCCGGCAAATAGGTTCCTTAGGTTGTCGCAGGATGGCACATTTCTGATAAAATACAATTAAAACGTTATTTTATGACTTAAAATATTATGCAAATGGATAGGGAATCGTTTTAGCATAGATTGCAATTTAAAAACTCGCATTTATAATAATAGGATAACAATACATTACACAGATATTGATATTGGTAGGTAGGTAGGTATACGTTATTAACGTCTGACTTTACAAAGTGCATGGGGATATGTTTTTTTAAGTATCTATTATAGTTCAACTAAGAGATCGCAAAAAATTGTTTTTGTGATATTAGACATAGTGTATTATAGCCTTTGTAGTGACCTTCAATATATAAATACATAAGTTTAATGCAAACATTGTCATATAGGCTCACCGCTCAAAGCAACGATATCATTGCGAGTTATTTTGATTTTATAACTTTATTTACACTTGAGAGTTAAAATGTTTTGGGTATTATGAAATATTAGACGCCTGCGGCTTCGTTTGCGTAAATGAAAGTTAGGTTAGGTTAGCAATATCTAGAACTTTTTCTGGATGAAAGGAACTCTATGTATTCTTCCGTTCCCCTGACAAGGTCTGTGCAAAATTTCATGATGATCGGTCGAGTAGTTGAGGCGTGAAAGCGTAATAAACAAACAAACTAAGCGAGGCGACCACTTAAATCCCTACTCTACCGTGCAGTCATGCACCTAATTTTTTAACTAACATTGCTAGTAAACTTAAAAATTAACTACAGGCCCAGCAAACATACCAAGATGTGGCACTCCCGCATGGCGTGCTCGTCGCATCGAATAGCGAGTTCGGTTGTTGGCATAGGTTAGGAAGCCACTGGCAACAAACCGGCGTGCCTTTGCCGCTTTGAACTCATTTATTATTTATGTTCAACGGCTTTTTCCAATGACACCGATGGCTGATGCATGTGCACTACTCGTGAGTGTATACTGGTCGATCTTGCAGGTTTTGGAAAGGAGTTTCACTTTCACTTTGGGTGTAGTCTGTGGGTGACCTTTTATTTTAGCGAGGTGACAAACTTGCATTTGATCGACTGGTGTCTGATAGGAAGCTATTATATACGATTGCTATTTGCAATCTTAACTAACATTAGATATACTGCCGTCATAAGCAAGATTTTCACCTATTTGGAATCGATAAAGAAGACGTATCAGCCAGAACACTTAAAAAAAATGCGAATGTAGGTTGTTGGTTACACTTTCACGCCTTAACTTCTCCACGGGTCATTATGAAATTTCGCATACACCTTGTCAGTGATACAATAAATGACCCTAACTTTCATTCAGAAATAAAGTTCTGTTGCCTGGCGAGCGAAATCGCGGGCAAAAATAGTATTATATAAAAAATATGGTAACACCGAGCATAAAACTTGTTTGTTGTTTATAATGCAAAAAAACTATTTTATAATTTTTACTTATTAGATTGATTACATACCTAATATTTTACTAATTTCTAACAAATATATTAAATAGTTAATATATTTGTTATACTTGTATAATATAATATATATAATATAATCGAAAATAATTATTAAAAACCATTCTGCGAATTTAGCTAAGTATATAAAAATCTGTAGTCACGGTGTTTGTGGTTGCACTCCTCCGAAACGGTTTGACCGATTTTTATGTTTTTTTTATCTATACTCATATTATAAAGCTGAAGAGTTTGTTTTTTTCTTAGGTTGAAGGCGCTAATCTCAGGCACTACTGGCCGAATTGAAAAAATATTTTAGTGTTGGATAGCCCAATTATCGAGGAAGGCATATACTATATATTCCTTAAGGTATATATAGGCTATAGCTTATAGCTATATAACATCACGCTACGACCAATAGGAGCGGAGCATCAATGAAAAATGTAGCAAAAACGGAGAAAATTCTCTTATGTGAAGCAGACGAAGTTGCGTGGGTCAGCTAGTGTATATATAAGGAAGGTAGTATTATATAATTTGCTTAAAAATGTATTAAACTTCCATAGCAGTAGTGTAACAGTTTCAAAATTATGTAATAAAGCATCCTCGAATCCACATGAACACACACAAAAAAATCATTCAAATCGGACCAGCCGTTTAGGAGTTCACTGTCAACACACGTATAGAAGAATTATATATATAAAGATATGTAATTATTATATACCCAAAATAAAAAGTCAATGTACATCTTAAATAATATATTATACAGCATGAATAATGCAACAATGTATATATGATAGATGTAAGATCAAGATTACGTGAGAGAGACGGCCATACATAATTTTATTCGCTAACATCCATATCCGAAAATAAGTCATTGTCCTAACCTTGACGTGAAATACACTCGAATAATATGTTAGGTAGGTACGTTAGGTGTACGTCATGTAAATACTGATGAGAACGCATATAATAATACTAGATTAAGCCCGCGATTAGATTCTGAGTGGGTCGCTGGTGTATTTTCAATTCCAGCGACCCACTCACCATACCTCACCATACAAAGCAGAGAGTTGGCACATTGTGGTGGTTGGTTTTAATCGGTAGGCTCGAAGTCTCGGGAGAGCCCGACATAACCCTGTCGCCTCCCCTCGTGGCGAGGGGGAATGCATAAGGAGCATTTACACACGATAAAAAATAATAAAAGGTTGGGTTAGATTAGAAACCGAACTTTTTCTGGATGAAATGTACCCTATATGCTTTTCAGTACCCCTGACAACGTGTATGCGACATTTCATGATGTTTGGTTGAGTATGTTAAGGCGTGAAAGCGTAACAAATAAACTGACATTCGCGTTTATAATATTAGTTAGGATGTTTATGTCATATGAGACCTTAAGCCCAGTAGTTGCAATAACAGTGACTAGTACTAATAATAATAATAAATATTGTACCACATACACACAACACCATCTAGCCCAAACTAAGCAGAGCTTGTACTATGGGTACTAGACAATGGATAAACATACATATATACTTTTTTTTGTAAATACATACATATTATACATAGAAACACCCAGGCCAAGACAAACATCCATGTTCATGCACACAAATGTTTGACTTGTGCGAGAATCGAACCCGCGACCTCAGGCGTAGCAGTCGGTTACACTAACCACTACTAGGAGTGTTATGACCTAAGAGTTCAATGCTCACATCTAGATAAAAATATACGATTCACAATAGTTAGTTATACCTAGTTTACTTTGCAATTTTTAGAACTTTTTTGTTCCAATTATATTATATTTATAGCTATTAACAGCGGTACGTACAGTCTTAGTTAAAAGTCTGTTTGAGTTGTAAAATAGAATCCGTGATACACTAACAGTTCAAAAACACAAAGTCGTGCATAACAAGAAAAGGAGGTGGCATTTTTCTTGCAATGTAACACAGGTTAACACTAAAAAAATATGTATTTCATACTTGTTCTGAATATTTTTTTTGTGTCCGCTGTTTATCCTTACTAATATTATAAATGTGAATGTGAGTTTGTTTGTTCAATAGTTACGATTTCACGCACACGCACGCGAACATCATGAAATTTTAAATACAATTTGTAAATGTTAAATACAATCAGAGGTGCAGAAAAGGACCTTTTATCCTAAAAAAGCATTGTCAAAAACCTATCTTTAAAAATCTAGTTTATTATTAAGCTCCATGTTCCATTTATAAGAATATAAAAAGCAGTGATTTTTCCATCTAATGCTAAAATAGGACCCGTCTGGCAGTTCTAGAGATACGCGCGTTCAATCTCTTCAGCTTCATAGTATTAGTGCATTATATATTACAGCTTTAGGTATTCAGACGTTTGGCATCGATTCCAACAAAGGAATGATAGCAATATTTTATTTATTAGTACGATTCAAGAACGTCGCTAGCCAATGATCTAAGGGGTAGGGCAGGGAGGGATAAGACGATACACAGGTGGGATATAAATTATAAATACAATGTAAAGATTTGATCATTTTGTAAATAGTTTCAATAGGTTTATGGAGTTCTATATTTTGCCTGCGGCTTAGCTCGCGTTAGTCTCGATTTTGGGAGTAAATTTGTATTCTTTTGGGACAGTACTTTATTTCCTTGCTCCTAGCTCCCACCAGGCTGTTGTCTAGCTTACATTAAAAAAATATTTTACTTTAAAAAAATATATTACATTAGAAAAATATCCGGCTCTTTGGAAGGCTTATACCGAGACATGGGGCAACGTGAAGCGGCCCTTTAAGAGTTTTAATCTAAAGTAGAATGGAACACCTACGTCGGCATTAGCCGCAGTAGGCGCTAGACTAATGCTACGTACGACTCTATTATATTAGGGCTATGGTCACTATTGATGAAAAACAGCGTCAGCCATGGATACACTTTTATACATTTTATTTATGTCAGACGGGCAGACAGACTTTATTATTTACTAGAATTTGACCGCGACTTCGTTCGCGTAAATGTAGGTTTAGGTTAGATTAGTAACAATACTTTTTTCTAAATAAAAGGTGTGTCCTTTTTTTACCCCTGACAACGTGTATGCGAAATTTCATGATGATCGGTCGAATAGTTAAGGCGTCTAAGCGCAACAAACAAATAAACAAGCATTATACTCACATCCGCACTTATAATATAAGTTAAGATGACGTGCCAAATTATTGTTACATTTATATTTCTTAGCCCCACAAATCGCTTCGAGGACAGGATCAAGTCTCTTTATTGCTGTTGATGGCAGGCGAGTCAGCGACTAACCTGATGGTAACAGTAACCGGGTTTCTTGACATCACAGAAGAAATACTAAGAAAATGCAATTAAACCCGGGTTTTCGGTAGGCAGCAAAGCAATTTATTTTGTACATACTTTTTCTCACAAAGAACTAGGGCTGAGCTGTTTCGTGTCCACATTACGTAATTTTTGTGGTTTTGTGTTGCCTTATGTCGTCCACCGAGCATGCTGCTACTAAGAATTTCTGGTGGTGGCATAATAAGGACAGTGTTTGCTTTGCATGCAGTTACCTTTGCCTATGTTAAGGGGACGGATGAAAGAGTGTAGAAGAAGAAAAACACTAAGAGGAGAATGGACCTTCGAAGCTCAAACTTACTGAACGTAAAGCACTATCAGTAACAATAATTTGGCACGTCATCTTAACTAATATTATAAGTGCGGATGTGAGTATAATGCTTGTTTATTTGTTTGTTGCGCTTAGACGCCTTAACTACTCGACCGATCATCATGAATTTTCGCATATACGTTGTCAGGTGTACAAAAAAGGACAGAGGGTACCTTTTATTTAGAAAAAAGTATATATATAGTTAAGTGCTGTCGTGGGTTTGAATCCCACACGGGACAAAAATTTGTGCGATCCACAAATGGTTGTTCCGAGTCTGTGTGTTCTTTGTGCCCGTTGTTTGAATGTTTGTAAAGTCCCCTGCGACACAGAAATTATTCCTAGTACGGGAGCTGTCTTTTTAAAAAGAAAAAGTCACATCACACCTAATTCGCGAGAATAATTTGAAAAAGAAAAAGATAGAGAGGAGCATACCTAGCATTGCTGATTTCATTGTCCAAAAGGATCATGATGAAACCAGCAACATGTACTCCAAAAAACTCCACAATCGTAAAGATGCGCGGCCCCTAAATCATCACTACCTGCTACAGGAGATTTTATGTCACAATCTTTAAATTTACCAATATTTTCTTTCACTCAATAGTGTGGTACTCTATCAGTACACAAGGTCCTCAATAAAAGTATATAATACAGTTCCATTTGCTGTTTGTGGCGACGCAATCCGATGCACTCGACGTGCAATTAATGCATCGTAATGGAAAATAACAGGTGTCCAACTGACAGATAGAGAACAGTACCAATGCCGACATTGTGTGATTACTACCAATAATAGCAATTCATTTTATACATACATAGTCTCACGAAGAGCTAGGAAGAGGTGTTTTGCATCAATATTATGTTAGCCACGGTTTTCAGTTGCTTTGTCGTATACCGTGCAGTATCAGACACCGTGGGTGCTACTACGAATTTTTTGGCAAAAATGCCATTAACATGCTTGAAGTCAAATACAGTTCCATACTATTATTAATTAGGTAGGTACACACGGCTACACATCAAGTTAGACACCCTATATACGAATAACTACGTTACATACAAAATGGAGAGTTGTCGGCAAGGGACAGTGCATAGTGGTGTTGATGTAATAGGTAAGGATAGAGCGTAACAAAAATATAATGCACTCTCTCGCACGATTCGCAGCGTTCAGTTGAACGCTAATAGTTCAAAGTCCAAACAGTCTAGGTTGATGTGTCGCTGTGTGTACTAGCCCGGGGATTTGCTCGCGTAAAAGTAGGCTAGCACAGTAACTCTAAAAAAATAAAATATCGCCTATGTTACTCGGTGATAATAAAGCTTTCCAAAGGTGAAAGAATTTTAAAAATTGGATAAATTGTTTTTGTGTTAAAGACTCAAGGTATCCTTAAAGTGTAGAAATAGATGTATTGGTATAGTGGATCAGAATTAGTTTACCTGATTACCATCAAAATAGATGCCTCGCGCTGAGACGAAACACGTGTCGACGCATATTTTGTGTTCGAAGCAGAATATTACAAGTTGGAGTAAGGCCGTTTCCCACGACGCGGCTATCCCTATCCAGAGCAGTTCGGTATTGCCAATATTTTCTATTGCAAGGGGTTGTAGGGGTGGGCAGACCCCTCGGTCTGGGGACCTAAAATTATTGAGAAAAGAATAACACACCTCACTCAACTCACAATTTTTCTTTTCCCAATAATTTTATTACAATGGATTGCCGCTAAATAACACCTAATTCGATTAAATATATCAAAACCTCAATCTTTTACTATATTCAGTTTTCAACTTATGAAATAAGACTAAAAAAGCTGTCCTTTTTACTACATAGGTGGCAAACAAATGATAATAAGCGGTCGTCGTGGCTTATACCGCTTGCAATACTCTGGTATATCTAACTCGCGCCTTGTCGACCGACCTTAAGGAAAAGGAATTAATGTCGGGATGAAAGAAACGGAGTGAAAAAGGTTGAAAATCAGTAACAGGTATTATAACCGCTTACCGACAAGCGAGTTCCGGGTTATATGCCCGTATGCCACCTTGGTTATATAAAAAAATAATATAAACAAATGTAAATTCTAAGCTAGAGGAAGTCGTTACTTCAACTAAACCTTTTTATCTTCATTACTTAAAGTTTTTATCAGCACAAAATATAGTTAAGTATTACTCAATACATGTTCATTATTGGTTCCTTCCGCGTCTTGTTTGATATTAACAAATTAAATTTAATTAACCTTTCAATTATTTTTATCTAAATTCCCATGGGCGACCTCTGTCGCCGATTCAAGGTGTTAAACTTGAAATTGAATCAACCTTGTCAAAAAAATTTTAAGTCGTGTTTGTGCATATTTTAATTAAGAACTATTATTTAAATAAATATAAGTAAATTTTCAAACGGTTGCTTTTTTACAATCGTCAATTTACAAATTACACATGATAATTGTATATAAACCCTCTCCCCAACCGCAGAGCCGGGCGCCAGAGGGCGCAAGACGACTTTCAGCCACCCTGAGGTTTTACCTGGGGGTGGTGGGCTTCGTGGGGCTACCCGCCACCCGATCAGCACCAGGTCCGAGAGGCGGCGTGCGTGTTCCCACGCGCGCCTCTGTATCGTGTCTCCGTCCCCCCTCAGGGGGACAGTAGGGATAAAATTAGTGGTAGTCTTTATGTGTAGTGGCCTGCCGTTTCATACGGCGGGCCGAAGCCTCGACGGGGTTGCGATTGCATGTAAAAGCGATTCGCGCGGACCTGCCGATTGCGGTTATATCGAGGAACACCGTTGTAGGTTTAGTCGGTATTACCGGGATATCGCTCACCATCTTTCCCCGGTGAGTCCAACATAACCTCTCGTCGCCCCGAGGAGAGGAATGCGTCAATGCATTCCCGCAAGTTAAAAAAAAATAGATTAGCTTAGGTTAGATTAGAAACAGTACTTTTTTCTGGATAAAAGGTACCCTATGTCCTTTTCTGTTTTCCGGAAAGCGTGTGTCATATTTCATGATGATTGGTCGAAAAATGCGCCAATCGTCGCGCCCGTGGCCTAGCCATCTTTTCATGTATGTCAGCGTGTACATAATCCTAATCCTAACTAATATTATAAAATAAAATAACTGTATGTGAGTTTGTTTGTTTGTTACGCTTTCACGCCTTAACTACTCGATCGATCATCGTGAAATTTCGCATACACGTTATCAGAGCAACAGAATAGCAATAAAAAAGGATACCTTTTTACCAGATAAAAGTTTGCGGTTACTAAACTAACCTAACCTACATTTAAGCAAAGCCGCGGGCAAAATATAATTTGTGTATAAAAGACAAGGGCTCATAATGAAGTCTAGTATTAAAATGTCGATATCAGACGCAAAATAAATTGATATACGACGTTTCTTCTAATGCATAGTAACATCTAATCAGACTCGGTGCAATAGGCCGAATGAGACGACGATGCGCGCTCTATTATTTATGTAGGAATCATGCTATCATAGATGGAATATTACAAAATATTCCATCCGACCTTATACTATGTAAATATTGGATCGGAAAAATTTTGATCTTAAGCATGGAAATTTATTGACAGTCTACATAAACGCAAGCGGAACCATGGGCGTAATCCTACCTATTATAAACTATTAGTACCTAATATTCGTAAGTAACTCTGTCTGTCTGTTACCTTTTCACGACTAAACCACAAAACCGATTTAGATAATTTGGTACAGATATAGTTTAAAAACTGGGCAAGGACATAGGCTACTTTTAATTGATGTAGGTACCACGCTGTCTAGTATAAAGATTATGCCCATGGTTTTGCTCGTATTTATGGTAGATTTAGTCAATAAATTCTATTTACCGGGAGCAGTACAATTTTCTGGATAAGAGGTACTCTATGTCCTTTTCTGTATTCCTGACAACGTGTACGCGATTTCATGATAATCAGTCAAGTACTTAAGGCTTGAAAGTGTAACAAACAAACAAACTCACATTCGCATTAATAATATTAGTTTTTCTCAGCGGTTTCACCCGCGTAAGTCCCGTTCCCGTGGGAATATCGGGATCGCCTATGTGTGAATCCAGGTCTCCAGCTATCTATATACCAAGTTTCATCGCAATCGGTCCAGTAGTTTTTGCGTGGAAGAGTAACAAACATCCATACAAACTTTTGCGTTTATAATATTATTAAGGATATTAGTTAGGATATTTTTATTTTTATTTATTTAATAAACAATATTTACATTCTATTTGAATCAATAAACTAAAGAGAAAATATTGTTTGTGTAAATAGGAGCTCTCCAATAAAACTTCCTCGTCGTATTGTTGACACTCTGTATTTTGATACTAGTATAACTACACACTTTGTAACACGTCCGTTTGCCGCGACTGTCCAACTCAAACTGCCCTAAGTCAACGCGCCGGGCTCTCGATCCCCACTCGGTTGGTATTGCCAAGTTAAAAAATATTCCTCAATTAAATCGATTTAAATTATTTTATCCCAAATCGGTTGGTGCTGCCAAATTAAAAAGTGTTAATCGAAAAAATCGATTTAAAAATTTTGACAAATGAATCGGGTTGAGTACTATGTAGGTATTTTAAAACCAAAACAAAAGAACCTCACATTTGTTTTTCGCCTCTATTTTGTAATCATATTCACAAACATTTATTTGCATGAACATGGGTTGTACATTAGATCTTAAAATAAACGAGAGTCCAGGCCATATCCAACTTTATCACGTGTGCAAATTTATAAAATTCTTAGTAATGAGTGATAGAAACAGTTAATAAAGAATGACAGCTCAAAATATATTCATTGGATCCAATCACTTATAGAATACACCATTCTTTTAAGCAGTAATACATTTAGTTTTCTTTTTAAACATTGACATAGGAAGCTTTTGAATTTCCGACGGTAATTTATTAAATATTTTTATACACATGAGTAGTAGAGCCTCGCTGATTTCAGCATAAATGGGTCGGCTCGACCGGGTAAGGACTACCCTCTCACAGAATATCGACGTGAAATAGCAGCATTCCTACTGTTGTGTTTCGTACAGTGAATGAGAGTGCCGGAGGCGCAATCACAATCTTGCCCACTTCCCGCTCCTTCTCCTTCCCAGTTCCTTTCCTAAAGGGTCGGCAACGCGCAAGTGATGCCTCTGATGTTGCAGGCGTCCATAGGCCACGGTGACCACTTAATATCAGGTGAGCCGTATGCTTGTTTGCCACCTAAGTTGTATAAAAAAAACACTCAAGGTAACAATTTTTTTGAAATAGTGTTGGTTTTTGTTTTGTAATAGTGTTGTCCGAAACTTTCTGTGAATTTAGTTAGTTACTCGTAGTATTTAAATCAGTGCTATTGACCGTACAGCGCGTACACAAGTATAACATTAGTAAGTAAATGTAAGTTTATACAGTTTGCATTTTCACTTAGTCTTGAGGTCGCCACCTTTATTGTTCTACAGCTAAATTATTCATACCACTTACTCGTTTAGATCCGAACCACACGCGATTTAATACGATATTAGTACCGTTGTGTTCTATTATAAAAAAACTAACAGACATGTATAACGCTCACAATTGGCTACTATTAGGTATTTGGCTATGTACCTAATGGCCGTTTATGTCCTACATCTAATTTCGTGTGATACGAAATGCAATGGTTATTTAAATTTCATTTATATTTCGAGAATATACGATATATATTGTAATTAAACTACTTTATATTGATTTTATCGCGTTGTTTATTTTTTATAAAATATTACTATTACATAATTTTGAAATTTTATTCTACTTCTGTTAAATAATTTGCTAGTTACTGTTTACTTCTATTTAATACACTTTCGCTGACGTTTAGGTTATTTTTCAATAGTCATGTTCACGAGGAGGCTAAGATATTGATTGTGTCAAAGACACTTCAAGACATTGAGACAACCAACATCTCAGTCTCTCCATAAACATGGCTGCTGAAAAGCAACCGAAACGTCAGAGAACGTGGAAAATAAACCTAAAAAGATTTTATATTATTTTAATAGCTTAAATAAAAGGAACCAGTAAAAGTGTAACCTGGCTACACTAGTGCGGCTGGGAATAGTCCTAAATTAAAAAACAAATAAACTCAAACTCAAAACGAACATTTGTGGATCACACAAATAGTCCCGTATGAGAATTGTTGTGTGTCCACAGATCATTCGCTATCACTTCCTCACTTCCATTGCGCCTCGTAGGCCGTGTTGAGCATATATCAGTATGATACTAGTGCAACATTATACTACAAGTATTAATATTAGCAACTGCCTTAAAGTGCTCGTAAATTAACGCGGTTTGCGCAAGAAGTCGCAATTATGCGCACTTAACGTCAGCCCTGACAGGTCATTGCGTACATTCAAGGTTAGTTAAGGTTAAATAGGCTACTATAATCACATTAAATGACTTTCTAAAAATTACTAGCTACGTTGTTTGCAGAATATTTTACTATTTAATAGTACCTAAAGTTCATCATTACTAATATTATAAAGCTGAAGAGTTTCTTTGTTTGTTTGGTTGAAAGCGCTAATCTCAGGAACTACTGGTTCGAATTGAAAATTCTTTTATTGTTGGATAGCCCATACATCGAGGAAGGCTATAGGCTATGAAACATCACGCTATGACCAATAGGAGCGGAGCAGTAATGGAAAATGTTGCAAAAACGGGGAAATGATTATATATTTATGTGCAGCAGACGAAGTTGCGCGGGTCAGCTATATTACATATAAAACAAAGTCCTCCCGCCGCGTCTGTCTCTCTGTTCGCGATTAACTCAAAAACTACTGAACAGATTATCATACGGTGTTCAGCAATAGACATAGTAATTCATAAGGAAGATTTAGTGTATAATTTGTTAAATTTTTGTGTAAGTTGGTTGGAATATGACGGCGATTGTGAAAGATGTCGCAAAAGCAAATCGATTGCTTTCATCGAAAACTCTGCCTAATCCCTTTGAGATATATAACATAACAATGTATGATGGGATTGCTCCTCTTTTATAGGTCTACAGAAAAGTACGCAAAGGTATATGTCTATCTTTTAACGATAGCTTACTATACCCATCCTAACTTCTAAAATAAGATGGTACCCTACGCGAGTGAAGCCGCGGGCAAAATATAGTAAATAATATTAGTTGCGGTACCTTCATACAAGCTTAGAATAGAATATTAAGCTCAGAGTTTTCTTAGAAGAGGTTAATGAAAACACTATGTAGTTCTGTGTGTCTGTCTGTTAGTGACAGTTTGTTAGTAACAGGCATAGCTCCGGAACCACTGGACCGATTGAGATATAACTGTAACTTGGTGTACAGACACCTTGGGGTCATCCCTCGGACGAGTATGAAAAAGGGCCCTGTGGGTCAACAGACCCTGAGATATACGGATAACAAGGTCATAAGGTCAGGGGATATCCACCAACAGAGTGATTTGGGTAGTCCAAGGGAGAGGCTTTTGCTCATTAGGAGTGGGACATTACAAAAAGATGAAAAAGGTCATATGAAGACGAAGAGGTTGAATCCTGGGTTTTTACACCCATCTTATTACTAGTAGTGTATGCCAGTCCTGTGCAGGTCTCGGACTCTCGGTACAGGATCGAGATATAGGAAAGATATTTTTCTTAGTACATACACAGTAGTACGCCGCGCGCCGTTTAAAAATGTGCCCGGCAAACAACAGGCCTCGTCTCTATATTGTGGGCCTATAACTTTAGTTCAAAAAATATGCGTGTAGTAACATACACCTCTGCCTATCCTATTTGACCTATAGGCGTGAGGATGCACTGTAATCTATACTAATATTAAAAGTAGATAATTTATTGTTTGTTTTTTTGTAGGTAAGGATTGTTTGTCAGTTTCGATGGCGTAATGGTTAGTGTAACCGACTGCCACGCCTGAGGTTGCAGGTTCAATTCCCACGCAATTCAAACATTTGTGTGCATGAACATGGATGTTGGTCTTGATCTGAGTGTTTCTATGTAAGTATAATATGTAGGAATAGTTACAAAAAAATATTGTGTAAGTATATCCATTGTTTAGTACCAACCTATAGTTCAAGCTCTGCTTAGTTTGGCTAGATGGTGTTGTGTGTATGTGGTGGAATATTAATATTACAATATTAATATTATTTAGCGCAAAAATTACTCAATCAATTTTAGTTTTCAAAGTATTATTTCTAACATAACATAAACTAACCTGCTTTTCCGCGAGCAAAGCCGCGTGCAAAAGCTAGTAACTAATATTATAAATGCGAATGTGAGTTTGTTTGTGTGTTACGATTGCCCGCCTTAACTACTCAACCGATCATCATGTAATTTCGCATACACGTTGTCAGTGAAACAGAAAAGGACATAGAGTACCAACCATCCAGAAAACGTCCTGTTAGTAATTTAACCCAACCTATGTACATTTACACGAGCAAAGCCGCGGGCAATATCTAGTAGCAAATATTATAAATAGAATTCTTATTTCGTACATTATAGGAATAATTATCATTTGCGTTCAGTAGCCCCGCGACCATGAACCTTAATGATGAACCCTGAACATATTCAATGCCGGCAAAAAATAAATGGACGGCATTTTGAAGCATCATATACTTTACTCCTGAACAGCGGTATTTGCTGTACAAGGCCCAAGTCCGTAGCAGCATGGAGTACGGTTCGCCTTAGAAAAAATGTAGCGTCATGCCGTACGTATAATCGACAGCCAGGAGGTTACGAAGGACATCGTACGGCTACAACTTCGTAAAGACATTGCGTCCCTTAGCGTACCTATTCTATCGCCTCTATCATGGCGAATGCTCCGAAGACTTATTTGACCTCATCCCACCTTCCCCCTTCCTTTTGAGAACCACACGTACCGGTCTTCGTAACCACGGATGGGCGGTTAGCACAATCCCGTCTCGCACCAAAAGGTTCAGCAATTCCTTCTTATGCCGTACCATACAACTTTGAAATGGTCTTCCGGCACATGTGTCCCCTCCGTTCTATGACATTGGGTCCTTCCAACGTAGTGTGAAGAAGCATCTGGTCAAACCGGCTTGACACTGGCGACGGCTAGAAGACATCTATCTTGTCCTCGACGTCACTGTCTCTGCACTGTAATTGGGCTTTCCATCAGGTCCGTCACAATCACTTTGCCGAATTAATAACTTTAAAAAAAATTGTTCAACTAAAAAACACGCTTTATTAAAAAAGCAAACCAAAGAGAAGAAAATTATTTAATATTTTTTATGTAAAATATAGTGGGGTAGGGGTTATCAAAATATCTTAGAAAGCACACCACGCTTTTATACATAAAAATATTTAAATAATTTTCTACTTGTTAGTTTGCTTTTTTAATAAAGCGTGTTTTTCAGTTTTTATACTATTTTTTTTTTTTCTATTGATATATTGTCATCGGTCCTCGATAAGTATGCCAAATTTCGAGTTAATCCAAAGTTTAAAGTATTATTTTTTTTAAATTTTCTTTTATATTTTTTCTATTTAAATAAAATATCGCCTTTGTTACTTAGTGATAATAAAGCTTTCTAATGGTGAAAGAATTTTAAAATCGGTTGAGTAGTTTTTGAATTAAATCCTTACAAACAAACAAATAAAAAATCTAATCTTTCCTCTTTATAATATTAGTACTATAGACTATAGACAGTTTTATATAAATAGATTTCAGAAATGGGATCAGGAATCCCCAAAACCAAAAGGCGTATAAAGTTAGAAGAACCTACAGGAACGAGCGGATTTTAACAGTTCTTTTCTTGAAGACAACTGCCATTTTAGGAATAATTCCTGTGGGTTACACATACATTCCAACAACGGATACAAATAACAGCTAGACTCGGAGCAACAATTTGTGGATCACACAATTTTTTGGGTCGTGTGGGGATCGAACCCGCAATACTCGGCATAGCGACAACGGTAAGACTACCACTAAAACCACTACGCTAATCGTGCTGTTAACGAAAACGAGTAACGTTAACATTACCGTGACGAGTGGCAGGCGTATTGTTACGTTTCGTACGGTGAGGACCAGAGTGCCGGCAGAATATCTATGACCACCCAATTGAAAGAAGCGAAACAGATAGGATCAAAATCGTTGTGTGAACTGCCACAGTTTCTGCCTACGCCTCCAGAAAAACGGGTATATTTATTCACCTTTAAATTAATTTAATTCACATTTAATTTCTGTACCACTTTATGAGTGGAGTGACGATTTTGTATACAAAGAAAAATTTAGGAAAAATAAAATGGTATCGCTTTTTTGACTTTTAAAATTACGTTTAACAAATAATAACTCTCGCAGTTGAATGACGACTCGCGCGACCTGCAGCTAATATAAAAAAAGTAAAACATACAGAGAAGAGCGAGACTCAAAACGATTAAGTATTAGCAAGTAATAAAATTTTATGTTTTGTGTCGCAATCCAACACACAGCCAACACCTAACGCATAGCAAAAAATTTTCGCACCACGCATAATTTTACTTTCCGTATTTCCTTCTTGATAAAAATGAGGACACATTGGCTTTCCATGCCGATAGCATGATTAACAGGTACTAGTTATAACAACTACAATATATATACAATATATAAACACGATTACAACATCCGCGTGAATTGATAACGTACCGATAACAAGGCGCAACGACCCGGATTTATATAAGAAACAATCTATATACGAACTAAGTTGTATACTTCATTGATATGTTGTATAAATGTCTCTTAGTTAATTAATCTGTCTAGGCATCTAACTGCAAATAAATAATGATCACAGACACGAGAAAATAACCTCATTTCCTGGTAAATATAATTACGCAATTATTTATCTTCAGTTCCGACAAACATCAATCGTAATTAATCGCCTCTAATTAACACATATATCAGAAATTTTTTACGCAATACGACGCATTTTTTGGGTGTGTCTTATGAAATTATATTGTTATTGATTGCAGTAATAAAATTTACAAGTAATTTGTATAAATCAGCGATAACCTAGTGGGTGACCGTTGGACTGCCATGCAGGGATCTCGAGTTCGATCCTAAGGCGCGCAACTCTGACTTTTCGAAGTTCTGCGCGTATGTTAATTATCGCTTGCTATAATGGCGAAGGAAAACATCGTGAGAAAACTTGCATTTCTGTGAGTTCTTCATAATGTTCTCGAAGATATGTAAAGTCTGCCAACCCGCACTGAGCCAACTTGGTAGACTATGGCCTAACTCTTCTCACACAGAGAAGAGGGCCGTGCCCTGCAGTTGGACAGATAAGTAAATACTGGTCTGATATTATATTACTATTATTATAATTTGTATAAAATATCTTAGTAGCGACTCTCGATGTCGCTACTGAGAATAGCCTTATCTAATAGGTCTATTGTCGTATTTAAGCAACGTACCTCGAATATAGCAATGCCGCTCTCGGTACCGTTTGTTGAAATCAAAAACATAGCTGGGGATAAATGGCTAAATACACTTCTGACTTTTATTCGCAGATCTTTTCAAAAATATCATAGCTTCATACTAGTTCATCTAGTATGAACTATGAAGCTATGATATTTTCAGTATGAATATGCAAGAATGTATAACAGTTATACCTATGTATTTTGGTGACAATATGTCATACTGAGAACACATAATAAGAGGCGCGTCTATACTGTGGTATATAACAGTGCAACGTCTTTACTTGCTTATCGACGCATTTGAAGGCTACCTGCTACTAAGAATATACTAACAAAATATCCTTATTATTGATATTCATAGGCATTAATTTATTTATATTATATATATTAAACATCAGCTTAGCCAGTGATAACATAACTACATAGACAGGATTATTATCAAGTTAGTAAGAGGTTTATGAATGTTATACTGACTCAGAGTCAGTCTCCCCGTGACCATGGCTGCTGAAAATCAACCGAAACGTCGGGGAAAGTGTAAAAAAAAAATAGATTTAAAGAGTTTAAATAATTTTATTAGCTTATAAATTAGTAAAATAAAATCAATAGTAGTAGTAGTGTAATATTTTCAAAATTTTGTAAGACTGATAAATAAACAACGCGATAAAATCCGTATATAGTAGTTTAATTTCAATGAATAACATTCGCGTAAACAGAAGACAATATTATGAATGTTATAAATTATAATCTATTATACATATAAGAATATTTCTTATATAATATTTTATTAGAAAATATGTTATTAATATGATAATTATGATAACCATTTGCTTGACTCCGATTTTTTACCTAATACCCTAAAATACAATATACCAATAAGGCAGTTAGGTCCTCTCAACATTACGTCTTTCCACCTTGTCTTGGGTCCGCCTCTGGGTCTCTGATCAAGGATGGCAAGCTGAAGTGTTGAGTTTCCTACGTAAAGACATACGTTTTCATTGAGTTTTAGGTCTGTCTAAAAAAACATCTTATTATTGATGACAGTGAGTGACTTTCGCGCTTAATAAAGACATGTATAAAAATACTTTGTAATATATTTGAAAGGCCACTCAAAAACTAAGCCATCTTATCTATTACACGCATAAACTGACTAAATTTGCACCGATAAAAACATTTTACCTTTATTTATACACTTATATAATAATAATTTTATCTAATCTCTTTAAAGCGTACTACGTAGGTACGTTAGTTTTCACCTACTTATTTAAGCGATATTAAAATATACCTAAATACCCATATCCTCGAAGGGTAGACTGAAGTCTATCGTACCCATAATTCGCCAGCAATAGTTTAGGTCTTATGTAAAGTCCTCCAGATCATACTTCGGTCATGGCGACATTGGCTATCTGCGGGAGATCTCCGTTCTCCCACCCGTGGCCTTGGCCTTCACTACGGCGCGGCGGTTCAGAGGTAACCTTACCTAATCACAGCTAATATCTTACATGTTACAATCTGGCTCTATACTGTACTAGATTTTGCCCGCGGCATCGCTCGCTTTAATGTAGAATTTGTCAATTAATTTCTATCCCTCGGGAACAGTACCTTTTACTGGACGAAGGTACCATGTGTCTTTTTGCATGACGTGTATGCGAAATTTCATGAGGATCGGTCCAGTAGCACATTCGCATTTATAATATTAGATACTATAACCTATACCCTGCTGGTTTGTAATTATAATTTGTTTTTTGATACAAATAATTAAATAAATATCGTTGCAAAGATAGCAGGACGAAGCTCGATAGCAGCCAAAACGTCTCTCCAGCCACTCCTCAAATAGAGACAACGCCTATGTGAGGAGTGGCTGGAGAGGCGTTTCGGCTTCCTCGCCTTCCGGACGACGCAGGTACTTACAGCTGCTTCGGGAAGTACCTGTGTTGCATCGGCCGAGAGTAGACGTCTCAGTGCCATCACTGGTGGAACTGCCCCGAGGACACGGCGCAGCATTCATTGGAGGAGTGTCTAGCCTGGGTAGAAGAGCGCCGTGACCTCGTCGCGGCAATCGGGATGGAGCGTCTCTCGCTACCGGCCATGGTTGAGTCTATGGTTGCGAGCGAGAGCGCATGGGTAGCCGTTGCCTCCTACTGCGAGGTAGTAATGCTCGCTAAGGAGGTGGCGGAAAGAAAACGGGAGAAGAACACCAGCCTCTCGGCCCGCAGACGACGCACTAGGCGCCGTAGGGCGCTGCACGATCTCCGGCTCCCTTGAGCGCTAGCCTGGGGCGACAGACCTAGGGCAGGCTTTTGCCCGCACAGAACCAGGCCTAAGACGGCGGCGCGTCGTGTTCTGTGCGCGCCTCTCCAGGAAGGAAAGTTAACTGGATGAAGCCGCCACGATTTAGCGGCAGCCAAGATCTGCTGGGGATGCAGGATGAATGTGCGAGCGATCTCTGCGCCCCAGCCATAGACCGTGTGAAGGAATACCGTGGTAGGTTTAGTCGCTAGGACCCGGGACTTTCTATCTTACCTTACCTCTCCCCAGGTGAGCCCGACATAACCCCTCCGCCCGCGGTGAGGTATGCGTCATAGCATTCCACCACGTAAAAAAATCAGTACCTAAAAATAAAAGTCCATAAAATATTCTAAACTTTGGGAAAAATAAAAAACGCAAAGTATGAAATCCGGGATTGAAATAAGAAGTAAGCACATGCGCTGATTAGACATTACAATGTCCAATAAATTTATCGCGTATCACATAAACATATGATTTTTGTGGGAAAGTACTTTAGTATTTATATACTAAAGTACTTTCCCACGAAAATCATATTGTCTGTAGTATTTATGGTGGAATGTTATTTAAATTTAAATATCCTTACATTAAACTCTTTATAAAATAATATATTATTTGAAATCTATACTAATATTATAAAGCTGAAGAGTTTGTTTGTTTATTTGTTTGGTTGAACGCGCTAATCTCAGAAACTACTAGTTAGAATTGAAAAATATTTTAGTGTTGGATAGCTTTTTGTCAAGGAAGGCTATAGGCTATATAACATCATGCTACGATCAATAGGAGCGGAGCATGAATGAAAAATGTTGCAAAAACCGGGAAAATTCTTGTAAAAAATGTGAAGCCGACACAGTTGCACGAGTCAACTAGTACCTTATAAATTGTCAAATGCATAGCCTATGTTCCCTATGAAGTACCTAAATGTGTATTACACCTAAATACGTAATAAGGGAGGAGCTTATTGCTGCCTAAGTTGTTTAGCTACCAAGACTCTTTTAAGAAAAACCTACATTAAATTTTCTCGATCCCCAGACCTCGAGCTCAACGGTCGCATTTACTACCGATGCGCCGTCGCGGCATTTGAAACTTTCAAATTATTGCACACTCTAAACATATATAAAAAGAGAAAAATATTTCTGTATGTTTGTTTGTAATACATAAACTTAAAAAACTACTAAATCGTTTTTCGGAATTCTTTCACGATTTGAAAGGTGCTTTATTTAAACGTAACATACGGTTTTTACATCACGGTATGAGCTATGGGAGCGGAGCAGTCACCATAAACGTAGGTGAAACCGCGTGGGTGAGATAGTTACACTATAAAAGGCCCTTATAGTGAGTAAATAGAGTCTGGTGTCGTAAATGCTCGTAGACCCCTCGCCATACATGGCGATATTTCACGTGTCATTATTATCGCATTGCAGGTCAGGGACAATTTACGGCGTAAGTGTTCATGGGCATATCCAGGGAGTAGGGACTTAATCTTGATACTTCCTTATTTATAAGGACACAGTTCGTCCCATACATACATATCTAATGATTACATTGGATAATGAGGTATTGAGTGAGAGAGCGTTGTTGTAATCCTTAACTAATATTATAAATGCGAATGTGAGTTTGTTATGCTTTCACGCCTTAACTACTCGACCGATTATCATGAAATTTCGCATACACGTTGTCTGGGGTACAGAAAAGGACATTGATTTTTTATTCAGAAAATAGTTCTGTTACTTACCTAACCTAACCTACATTTATGCGAGTGAAGCCGCGCGTAATAAAGCCGTTTAGCATGTAAATAAAATGGACAACATGCCAATTGCATATTGTCTCTTATATCTCCATATAATAAAACTAGCTATCAGGAACAGTACATTTTCTGGATGACAGGTACCCAATGATGTCCTTTTCAAATGAAATTTCACGGTTGTCGGTCGAGTAGTTAAGGCGTGAGAGCGTAACAAACTTACATTCCCATTTATAACATTAATGAGGATGTAACATCCTAACTAATATTATAAATGCGAATGTAAGTTTGTGTGTAATGTAACCTTTCATCCGGAAAATTGTAACAACTGTTACTAATTGAAACTTATTTTATATGGGGAAGCGCACCTTATGCATACCCCCTCGCCACAAGGGTAGGCGAGAGGGTTATGTCCGGCTCTCCCAAGACTTCGGGCCTACGGGCCAAACTCCACCGTGTGCCAACTCGCTACTTTGAATAGAAAGAAAGAAGAAAGAAAGAAAGGAATCTTTATTGCTATACAGCTGGGCACAATGTGTATAAAGAAAAAAGAAATAATTATAAAAAAGATGAAATAAAAACAGGTTAACATAAAATACTCAATAAACATCCTGACATGCGTCCCACAGCCGCAACAATCAGGACTCCAGTTCAGCATTTGCCTGGTCTCAAGAAGCAGGCACTGGTCTTCCACTGGAGCCTGTTATTGTGACGTACGGGTGGGTAGCTGGAAACAGCGACTACATCAGCGACCCACCCAGCACATTACGACTCCTGGGCGACGTCCCGACACTACAGAGGGCGTCGGACCAACTCAATGGCTGGGGCAAGAGAGATCCCCGTTCTCCCGCCCGCGGCCTTTTCATTAACTTACTAATTTAACCTAACCTAAATTCTTAACAGGAAGACCAAATAACAACTTGGGTTTGTCGACGCAAAAAACCAGCAAATGCAGTAACTACCGATGAGCTATTGAGGTATGAACCATGTCTCCAACTCCCGCACTAGGAATAATTCCTGTATCGAGGGGGAGTTTACAAACATTCAAACAAAGGACACAAATAACATCCAAACTCGAAACAACCATTTGTGGATTACATAAACGTTTGTCCCGTGTGGGATTCGAACCCACAACACTCGGCGCAGTGGCACTGGCGAGGCGACCATTAAACCATTACGCCATTCGTGCCGTCCAACTATGTCAGCATCAAAGATAGATTATGATTGTTTGCCAGTATCCCTCCATATTTTAATCCACAAGTCCATATTTTCTCAAACAGTGGCAGATTCATTGCCTGTCATAAAACGACGTCTCACAAGCAATTACTACAGATAGCGTTATAAATCTTTAATAATAATTATTGGTTAGGATTTTAACATGTTGGTCTTTGAAAACTATATTTAACAAAACTATGCATAAATTTACGTTAAATTTAATTGATAAAGAGCTGTTACCCGCAACTTCTTCCGCCTGAATTTTTGTGAGTAATGCTGAGCACTATAAGCGTATAGTAAACTATTTTATGCATCATCAATAATTTTCGCAGCCCACGCAAAATAATGTCTTTTATAGACAACATTTTGATGTACATTGTTGTGAGGTAGAGAGCGCAATTTTTTTAAATAATATGTACCCTATTTAACTCGGTGATAATAAAGCGTTTTTTTTCTTATTTATTTATTGACCAAAAACTTACATTAACAATACCATGGCTTTGGCCAGGATATGCATTCTAATGGTGAAAGAATTTTTAAAACCGGTTGAGTAGTTTACATTTAAATCCTTACAAACAAACAAAAAATCATATCTTTCCTCTTTATAATATTAGTATAGAAGTATAGATAATATGAAAACGCCGAGATCACAGTTCATAGACAATGATTTTCCTAGCCATCTACATATTTACATAATCACAATACATTACATATAATATCTATAGACAAAATAAAGCAAAAACATGTATGCCACCTGCCAAATTATCATGACCTAAAGGGTCAAGGTTAATACAGGTTATTCTTTAATTTGGGTGCTGTTGGGCGCATCGCTGATGTATTTTCAGTCCCAGCGATACAGTCACCCTTTAGGCTCGAGACAGGCGGACTACATTTCAACTGCACTCCGACTGCAAATGTGCAGTTTGCAATAAAACGGTAAACCAACCGTGCAAAGGAGATGGCCAATTTTCTTAGAGCACTCTGCCTAGCATCTAAAAATGTATGTACATTTACGAATTTTGCTAAGGTAAGGGGTAAAAAAGGTTATTATTTGTAATGTTAACTAATATTATAAATGTGTATGTGAGTTTGTTTGCTTTCATGCCCCAACTACTCGACCGATCATCATGAAATTATACACGTTGTCAGAGCATTGTTCTTGCTAAGAATACAGCAGTCCATGATTGGCGTTTACCGCTTAAAGTATAAAACAAAAATCATTTATTACTTTAGGTCACAAAGTAACACTTGATTGTGAGTTTACTAAGGTACTAAAGCTATTTCTATTGGTTGTGAGTTTACTAAGTTATTGAAGCTACATTTAGGTCAGCTGCTAAGTACAGGCAAAGCGTTGGGCCTATGAGAAGATACCTGAAAATAAACTTACACTCACTCAATTTAATTAAATTGACACTTATCTTTAGATAGATTAGATCGCTACTTGATATGCCATTAAAGAGATCATGCTTGCGATGGCTTTTGCTAACATTAAAACATCTCACAGAATACCTACAGAAAAATAACTCGACGAGTCTTTGAGATATCATCATGGCGAAAGTGACATAAGTTCGAAAGTTTGGCTGCTCGGATGGCGTAGTGATTTAAGTGGTCGCCTCGCCACTATGCCGAGTGTTGTGGGTTCGATTCCCACACGGGACAAAAATTTGTGTGATTCACAAATGGTTGTTCCGAGTCTGGCTTTTCGTTGTGTCCGTTGTTTGAATGTTTTGTAAAGTTACAGGAATAACTGCTAGAGAGGGTGGTGCCGTTAAAAAAAAGTACGGGCAGCAGTAT